>JAAVVG010000001.1:328909-1528909 GCA_012976225.1 Golubevia sp. BC0850 | reverse complement strand
CCTCATCACTTTGGGTGCTATGGGTCTAGTCTTGGTGGCTGCTTTCGCTTCCTACCTCAACCCTCTCAAGAAATCCCCTCCAAAAGCTAAGGCGGACAGAGAATATGAAAGGAGAATCACTGGAGAACGTTTGAGTGCAAGAACCGCTTATTACGCTGAGGTGAGTCGAGGGGCGGTGGTGGTTGATGGACTTGGGTCGGAAATTGAAAAGTTGAGATGAGAAAGGGTGGGACACTCTTCTTTGCTACCTCGATCGGAAAGGTTTGCATGGATTCAGAAAGCTTGAAATCCCAACAGATTGAACCAGAGAAAGGGATGAGAAAAGGAGACGGTGGCGCAAGGGAGTAGGGGTACTGCGATTTCTCGCAATCCTCTCTTCAAACTCAACTCTGACAACCTCCACTCCCACCAATTCCTTCTTCTAACAGTTCTGGGGCTACCAATGTGACGAACACGAAATCATTACTGAAGGTGGTTGGGTTTTGAAAGCTCACCGTATCTCTGATCCTCGCCGAACTGGACCAGCCGGTTACCCAGTGATTCTCCAACACGGTATTCTATGTAACTCTTCTCACTTTGTAGTTAACGAAGAACGTTCTATGGCATTCTGGCTAGTCGATCAAGGTTACGACGTTTGGGTTACCAACATCAGAGCCAACTTTGGAGCTGGACACACTGAATACTCAAGAGACGATCCAAGATTCTGGGCATGGGGATTAAAAGAATTAGCCTTCGATTTAAGGGACGTTATCGAATTCGTAGTAGGTGCAACTGGTTTCGCAAAGGTTGCTTACGTTGGACATTCTCAAGGTTCAGGTTCAATGTACTTGGCTCTTTCTCCTGGAATGTGTCCTGAAATCGGTAACAAACTTTCATGCTTCGTTGCTCTTGGACCTTCAGTTTATGCAGGACCGGTTTTGAGAAAGTTCCCATTCTCAATCATGAGACAATTTAGATCTAGGAAATGGTGGTCTCTTATCTTTGGTGTGAAGGAATTCATTCCTGTCATTGGTTTGTTTCATCAATATTTACCTGCTTTCTGGTTTGGTCATTTAGGTTATGTCATCTTTGCTTTCTTGTTCGGTTTCCATGATCACAATTGGGTTAACCGTCAAAAACCTAAGATGTTTAGGACTCTCCCTGTTGGAACTTCTTCTGAATTGCTTTACTGGTGAGTTGTCAAGGAGTTGAGAGAGTCGATTCCACCTCTCTGCCTCTGTTCCTTTTCAACAGTTTCTGATTCCTCATCAACCTTTCTTTTTCTAGGTACATGTCTGGTTTCTCCCACCGTGGTTGTATCTTTGACCCACGCATTACCGACCCATGGTTCCCAAGATCTTTCCCGCCTCACTCTGTCTACTACGGTAACATCGATTATCTGGTCCTAGGAAAACCTCTAATTCAAAGAATTCAGAATCACGAAACCAACATGAGAATCGTTCACGCTGTCGAATTGGAAGGATATGAACATTTGGACATGATCTTCGGTATCGATGCTTGGAGAACCGTCTTCCCTGGAATCAAGGTGAGTTTCTTTAAATCAGAATCGTATCTTGTCTCTTTTTCGATTCGTGAGAATCATTTCACTGACTCTTGCGTTTCATTCTTCTGTAACAGGACACTATCGAGACTACCATGCCAAGGAACGCTCGTGCTCCAGAGATGACTCAAACTTCCAGTGGTCCAGGAATGGTTCAAGTCTCATAAATCACCAGCAGTCAATTTCTTCAAGTCAATCTCTGAAACCTGAAGACCTCACTTCCTGCTGTCTTCCTTCTCTTTTCTGCCTCTCCGACTCCTCAAGTTCACCGTTTCTCTCTCTCTCTCTCTCCTCCTTGATTCTGCTTTTCGGCTCAACCCTCTCTCTTTCGTTTAAACTTATTTCTTTCAGATTCCTTTCATACCTCTTTTTTAAATCCCCCAAAGCAAAGGATTGTACAAAAATCTCCAATCCCCTTTATTTCTCTCTCTCTGTCCTTGCTATTTTGCTCCATCTACACCACAAGTCTCCGAAATGCTATTCAAAAAACATACACACAAATTCGGTTTACTTGCATTAGCTGCGTTGCTTCTTCATCACCCCCCCCCCCCACATTCTCTTGTTCTCCTGGTTACTCTCTTTGTCTTCTTTTCTCCATCTCCCCCTTTTTTCAGCTTGGTTCTCTTAGTCTCTTCAAATCGAAGCTTCTCAGACTCTGTACAGGAGCGTTTACGCAAACCTTCTCATTCTTTTTAAACAAAAAGTCTTGGTCTTATTTCGCTTTCTGTTGGACTATTAATGAGTGAATGAATAGCGCTGAGCTCATTCAATACTTCCACTCATATCTGCTGGGTCGAGAAATGCGTATTAGAGAGAAATATTGCTAAGATAGTACATGTGTTTTTGGGACGATGGACGAGAGATGAGATGAAGCAGAAATGGACATGAAGTAAGGAGAGGAAAAAAAGGAGGGGAAGGGGGGGGGGTGGGTTGATTTGTGTCCTCATTGGAGAAATGTGGGATTATTCATTTGCGATGCACGAAGATTGAGGAATAAGATAGAGCACTGAAGCATTGTTTGAAATTGATGAAGGGGTGAGCTAGAAGAAGTCGACGTCGAAAAGGCTTTCTGACAAGATCTCACTGATCGTCTGAAGATTGAGCTGTGAGGTTTTCATGACCACTTTGAGAATTCGGTTGAGATATCAGCTCCTCTTCGTGATGAGACAGCCTTTTGTTTGACTTTTGAGGAGCGATTTGTCTCTCTTGCTTGCTGGAGTTCATTCTTGACAGATTTGAGCCCATCCTTGAAAGGTTACTGGTAGTCCTGACCATTCCCAATTCCATGTTGGCCGCAACTTCGGTCGGATTGTCTGATGTAGCAAGGTTTGAGAGAAAGAGCGAAGACATGGGAGGTCAGCGTGGGTGGCGACGACGTCGACTGAAATGTCTCTTGAATCCCGTCTTCCGATTCAGTTTGAACTCACCTTCATCGTGATACTTTCCACCAACAGAGCCTTGTATCATCAAAGCAAGAGTAGCAGCAGCTTCTGCTGCATACTTGCATTTTGAACGAATCGACTTTCCATGAGCCTCAAAGATGAATGGGAAAGGAAGACAGACCAGAGCGAGGAGAGTGGCTACTGCTGGGGCCCAGTGAATGCCTAGTTTCTGCAGTAGGAGAACAGAGGGGAGAGAGCAGGTGAAAAAGATGAGAGATGAGGGGAAGAAAAGTCAGCGGAGGTGAAAAAGGGGTGAGACGTCCGCTGCGAGGTTGTCCGCCTTCCACGAAGCACACTCACGGCATACATTCTGGAAGAGAGAAGAGAAAAGTTGGTAGAAGGAGGAGGAAAAGGGGCCGGGGAGGGGGGGGGGGAAGAGAGAGAGAAGAAGAGGAGGAAGGGATAGGAACGAGTGTGAGTCGAATGAACAAAAGAGCTCCATCTTAGACTTGTGCCCTTCTCATCGCGCCATTTTCAAACTTACTGAGGTGTGAACAAAGGGAAGGCAGTTCCAAAAAGCGACCTCAGCAGACTGTTAGCCGCCAATACAGAAGCAGCGTAGATGACGTATGAGTCGATGAGATAAGAACTCAAGGATAAGAAGACGTTGACCATCCCGAAGCCGAAGAAACCAGAGAAAAAGATTGGAACGGCCCAATGGATTCCAAACCCGTTCGTTCCAGCGAAGCCTGCCAATCCAATGACAATGGCAGGGGCTCCCAGCTTAGCGGCTAACAAACGAACCTCGGGCTCTGGAAGAGCGTCAGGGGTTCTTTGTGCGATCTTAATGTAGCGAGGATTCTCGAAGACTACAATATAAGCGACTGTCGAGGTAGATGAAGGAAGAGAAACGGATGTCAGAACGAAGCTGGAGATGCAAATTGAGCTTGACTGCGAACTCTCTGACACTCACCCGAAATGAGCACACCAACGGCGATACCGAGGAAACTGAGGAAAGAGAGAGGAGAAGATGCATCAGCTTTTCTCCACCTTTCTTTAAAATCTTCCCCCTTTTTACCTTTTCTCTGAGTTGTCTACTCACGCAAGACCACCGACTCCTGGATTCCAACCTTTATTCGTTTGGAATACAATTGGGAAAGCGCCAAAGAAGGAGTATAGTAGAGCCTGGATATGTGAGAACGAAGGGAAGGGGGAGAGAAGATCTAATGTCAGCGACGTTAAGGGTTCCGACGTCTCTCATTCTTACTCACATAGATGATCGCAACATAAAGGGATAAGATCGAGACAATTGGCTCCCAGATAAGAAGTTGAAGAGGTCTCATGATTCCCACAGAGAAGTTATGGCGGGCAGAAATGTTCTTCCCGTAGTCGATTCTCGAGACGTGTTCAATCCCAGTGATTTTCGTCAATCTAGCAGCTCTCTGACGAAGTAAGATCGGAGCGTAAGTCTCTGGAAGTAGTAGGCCAATTAAGAAGATGACCCCAGTGAAGATGGTAAGGAAAACGAACACAGCCTTCCATCCCAAAGGATTGAGGAAACCTCCAGCGATAGGACCTGTTTTGATGGAGAGGGGAAAGAGCGGTAACGGTTTGAGCGAGATAACAATTGAGAATGAAGTCCCCGAATAGGGATCTCACCTATCGCTGGACCTGTTGTGAGAGAAAGAGAAGAAGACGAAGACATGATTGGAGTTAGTTGGGCGTCTTTTGAACAGAGGTCGTCAATCGACGTAGCTACTAACCTAAAAAGGGAGCGCTGGCAAAAAGAGCCATACCTAGGCCTCTCTTTTCTCCGTTGTGCAGATCAGCCACAGTTCCGCCTCCATTGACTAGAGAGGCGCACCCAAAAGATCCAGCTGGGAAAGAAGGGCGAAGAGACGTGGTAAGCTTGAACTCTGTCTCGAACAGCTCTGTAGCAATAATCGGGCTCAAAAAAAGCACTCACCTAAAAATCTCAGCGCAACCAGAGTATCCAGATTCGGAGAGACCATAGCCAATCCGTTGAACAACGTGAGGAAGGCAAAAGAAGCCAGGAAAGTGTTTCTTCTACCATACAATTCGGAGAGGGGCGCCCATACAAGCGGACCTAGAGCAAACTGCGATCCAAAGAAGAGGTTTTTGATCAGCCAAGAGATCAGTTGCTAGTTCCGAGAGCCGCAAGAAGTGAGATGGAGCTTGGTCCAGAGAGTAGAGGAAGAAGAAGGTTCACCTCCCTCATCCCTCTGCTACCACCTCCACCTCTCCTTCATCTTTAACTTACCCCCAGAACGAACAGACTGACTCCCAATGTCAGCCTTGTCTTGTTTGTCTCTCCAAAGTGGAGAGCGATTGAGTTGATTGAGCCTGAATAAGCGGACGACGCTGCAGCGACTGACAGGGTAGCCATAGCTGCGAAAGCTGTAATGGTCCACTTGTACCATTCACCTATAGAAAGAATGGAAGGTCAGCACTCAGCAGCGTTCTAACCGAAGACGGAAGTCCCTCTCAGGCTGACATGGTTCGTCCTTCCTTCGCGTCGAACCTATCTCTCTCTCAACTCACCATACTGCATCGGATTCTCTAAATCGTCTGGAAGGAAATCGATCAAGTGGATTGGTTCCTCCTCGGTTCCTTTGTTGTCGTACTTGTGAGATACCAGGTTTTCGAAAGGCTCGGCAGTGACACGCCATGGACGTCTTCGAAGAGTGTGCTCTGCCAAGCTCGAAGAAGGGTCTCTCTTCTCCATGTGCTTCTCTGAGGATGATGTGGTAGTTGTTCTGGCAGAGATGTCGTGCATATCGAAAGCTTTTTTTTGAGATGGTGTGGGAAGGAAGGGTCAAGTCAAAACTGAAATCTTCATCTAAAAAACTTCATCTGCGGTTGGAGTTGTCATCCGAATAAGCGAAAACCAGTGCAGCCAGTGGCGGAAGTGACGTCCCTCGGAAAAATTCTTCTTTCGTTTCTATATCGAGCTCAAACTTATTAAATAACTCGTATGTACATTACATTTGATAGGAAGGAAGGAGCTCGCGAACAAGGGGAGTGAGGACGTGACGTATTCATCGTTCATCTTCTCGACTCATCTCAAGATCTCAACAGTCGCTACCTCGCTTTCTCGCCTGTGTCGAACAATTTTCAATCAACTAAAGAGTTGGAGAGCGAAGGCAGCAAGGAATCACTTTCCCAGCGCGCCACTGGTGCGTACGTTTCGTGCTGTACGTCCGACAGTAGCGGGAGTGTTCTGTCCTTCTGATTCGTCTTGGTTCTAGTTCGGTCTTACAGATCAAGGAGTGAGACTGGACGTTTGAGAACATTCTCTGTCGTTGCTTGCGAGGAAATAGTATTTAGAGATAGCAGATAAGAGCCCAACCAGTTCGAAGAAGGGCGAAGCTGTTTCCTCACCCCTTCGACCTCAGTCAACTCAACCTGTTCCTAACCAATTCTTAGACCCAATAATAATCCAGCCATGAAGGTAGCTCTGGGTTGGAAGTCAGCCATCAGGAAATGAGTTCCACGATTCCAAATCCTTTGAGCCGTGCTTCCATTGTATCCAGAAACCTTTCCACCGGAGCCAGCTGCCGAGTCTACCATGGAGTCGTAACGTTTTGAGAGCGCAGACCAGTTGACGGTGATCAGACGCTGAGGAGAAGAGACAGGAGAGTGCAGGAGGAGAGCGCCAGTCAGTAGGGGTAAATCATGATTAAAGATAGGTCTCTCCTTGAATCAATGGATCTTTTAAGAGTGTGACGGTTTCCAGTGCTCACCTGACTGGAGAAGTATTGAAGGAAAATGAAGGCTCCCCCTGAGACAAGGAAAGGCGAGGGAAGGTAAAGTCAGAACAGGTTGTTTAGAGGAGCTCTCAACCACGTCTCAACCCACCAAGTAGGAAGGCAATGAACTTGGCACCTTTCTTGATGAAAACTCCGGCGCAGATACCACTTTGAGGAGTGGAGAGGGAAGAGAGATAGACAATCAGTCTGGGCTGCAAGACAAGGACATCAACCTGGCAGCAGTGTCGAGAGCTATGAGCTGTAAAAGATCCACCACCTGAAGGATCATGCATCTGATCAACTCACCAAACAGTCCCAAAACTAAGCTGATAGGCATTGACGGTGCTTTGGGGTGGTCCAGCTGGGTCAGAGCCAGAGCCAGCAGCTGCGTAACTCCTTCCTCCAATTGGCGAGTTAGTCGCTTCGACTGCAGGCTCTGAAGATTGGGAACAGATAGATTTTGAAGTTCAAAGATAGTCCAAGCTGTATGATCATCACCTTGAAGCTGTCGATGCCAGGTTCCTAAACACCATCTCATCGCAGGTCCTCCACCTTGATGTCTTTGTCCTCCTACTCACCACAGTGAACAGTGTTGTTCCTCGAATTCCAGCTAAAGAGTCCTAGTCCTACCGAAGTAATCAATCCACCAGTGAGCACATTGCTAGACCTTTGATTAGCGTTCGAAGTGGTCTTTTGGATGGTCGCTACTTTCGAGTTGAAGGATGCGAACCTCCTGCTTGGTTGGCAATTTCGAGCGGTGTTGAAGAAATTGCGAGTCGAGAATTGGAAGGATGAAGTTGAACCTAGACCTAATCGAGTTGCGAACATCTTGTGTGGTTGGTGATGGAGGATATCTCTGGAGCTCTCTCGCCAACTCGTCCACTGTACTCATTTGGGAGCAAACATAGTTTCTTTTCACTCCCCCTTCTTTCTCCTTTCAGCAGGTACTAGTATGTAACAAAGGTGTAGGCAAAAATGAAGAAAGCGTTGGAAAAAATCAAGTTCGTGAGGATGTGAGAAGTGTAGTCGAACCCCCTGATTCTCTCTTGAACCAGGGATCCGTGCTTCTTACGCTCCCCATCAAAGATCCGACCCTTCCTTCATGAGTACTAGCTCATGCTGCGATCGTTTGAAAGGAAGCCAGATTTTTAGGCTCTTCGCGATGTTTTCCTCCATCCCAAAAAACTGGCTTCAAGAGGCAACTCTACTCCTTTATATCGAGGGAATCAGACACCCTACTGTAACGTTACTTCAACACCCTATCGTTACGGAGACTATGAAAGTGGAAGCAGAACGCCTTCCAATTACTATGGCGATGGTTCAAAGACTCCAGTCTACAACGCATATGCAGATTATTCGGGTTCTAAATAGTAATTATCAAGGGATACAAGCTACATTTTATCGATCTCATGCAGAGCGATATGGGGAATCAGACGGAGAGTACCATTCTCAGAGAAGAACTTCAAATAGAGATTCACCTATCAGAGGAGGCGGACAGTCAAATTCAAGCTTTGCAGAAGCTTTGGAAAAGCTGAATAGAAAGAGTCAACATCTACCAGGGGGACAATCTAGTTCCTTCAGTGTCAAACCTCCGACTGGGCTGTCTCTCAAGAGTCAACAACCTGGAAGTAAAAAGGACCTTCGGAATAGATCTGGGGGACATTCGAGACCAAGATCCAACTCGGTAGCTACCTCTTCCAAAGATTCAGAACTTAGATCAACGAAAAAATCCGGCGAGCAAGAAATCTCAACTCTCAAAGCCAAACTTTAAGAGAAGGACTCAACTGTCAAGGAGCTTAAATCTTGGATGAAGATTACAGCTTCCAATCATTCAAGGCCATCTGATAAATTATGGAAAGAGTCCGAAAGGAAAGATGAGAAAATTACGCAGCTGGAGCAGGAATTGAGGGCGAAGGATCACAAGTTAAAGTGGACTGAGAATCAAAGTGCTGAGAGAAGGAATCAAAGAAGCGGAGTGCAAATGTTGACGAACGGGAAAAGACGATAGAAGAGATTGATAGTAGAAAGGAGGGAAGAAAGAAGAGAGAATTTAGAGAAGATGATGATACTACAAGCAAGAAGACTAAAAGAATGAAACCTGACTCCACAGCTTTCACAGAGAGATCCGTCAAAGTCGAGACGGAATCGTCGGAGGAAGAAGAAGAAGAAGAATCAGATGAAGACGATCGATTGTTAGCTTAGCTTAGACGATGAATTACAAAAGCGAAAAGCTGTATCTTGGTTTCAAGACTGCTACCCACTATTTATAAGGAGTTCCTCATTCCAAGCGGCCTCTAACGAGGTTCAGACGGGCCTCTTTCAAATTGTATTTTTGTTCTGCTTCTATGGCAACA
Organism: Golubevia sp. BC0850; assembly: GCA_012976225.1. Taxonomy (NCBI): domain Eukaryota; kingdom Fungi; phylum Basidiomycota; class Exobasidiomycetes; order Golubeviales; family Golubeviaceae; genus Golubevia; species Golubevia sp. BC0850. The sequence goes on along the minus strand of JAAVVG010000001.1, from coordinate 1,519,863 downwards.
ATTGTTGTTGGTCACCTAGGTCACATCAGCATCACCTTTGACTCTAACTTTTCTGATTTTCTAAAGAAAAAGATGTTCGAAAGTGTGGGGGAAGGGAGTGAGTGCAATTGACGAGACACACATCCAGCTGAAGTCTGAATAACTGCTTGCGAATTACGAATGACAAGAACCTGAATTTTGTACAAAAAGCTTAGCGCTTCAGAAACAAGGAGACGGAAAATCGAGGGAAAGGGAAATGAGGAGGTTCCTAAGGTGAAAGAAAGGTAACCTAGGTGACGACATTCAAAGCTGCCATGATTTCCTCGTACTGAAAAAGTGATCACGAAAAGGCGAAGAGATGGATGGAATCAGAATCAAATCCCAGGTCTCGTCCTTCCGTTGTCGAGAGGTCTGTATCACCGGATACTCACCACAGTGAAGACGATTCCACCTGACAAGACCAGCCTTGCCAACCTTGGGGTAGTACCTCTCCAGAAAGCAGTGATACCTTCTTGTTTGAGGATCTGAGAGGCACAGTTGAAAGAATTGGAGTACCTAGTCCTAGCCTCCAAACTTTGCATTCTAGTCTTGATCACATCGAAAGGCATCGTCGTGTAAACAGTAACGATTCCAGCTACAGCTCCAATACCAAAGGTGACTCCTCCAGGTAGCGATTGACCAGGTCTCGAAGATCCTTGAACGAAGTTCTTGAGAGAAGAGTAGGTTCCGAATCGAACTGCAGAATTAGCTCCTTGACGCATCATGACTGGGAAAAGACCTCGATAGATTCCTGAGATTCCTTCTTCTTTGATGATTGCTGCTGTACCTGGGATTAGACCTTTGGGGTATTTTGGGTTAGGTCGCATGGCGTCGTCGATGAGTTTGGTTCTGAGGGAATGGAAAGGACAAAAGCAAGAAGCAGAGGTGAGAATAAGACTTCGAGAGCGAGAATTCAGGAATGAAGCTCACTTGATTGTCTCTGAAGGAGTCACAGCAAATACTGCTTCCATCATACCGGCTCCAAGACCAGCTGTGAAGAGTGTGAGGGAGGAAAGGGAGTTTAGATGAAATGCTACTTCAAGTCGAGCTTTATTTCGAGGCTCTCACAACTGACCTAACAAACTTCTAGGTCCACTAAGTTTTCCCTGAATTGATTTGAAAGCGTTGAAAAAAGACTATCAGCAAGCGGCCTAACAGTAAGAGACGCATCGGAAGCAGGAAGAATACCAACCTCCGAGTCACGCAGCTTCGACTTGAATTTGTCGTATGAGATGAATCGCACACCAGCCTGGAGAAATAAAAGAGGAGGTTCATGAATCATTAAGCGGGCGTTAGCAACGAGGAAGGAACGCAATCACGATGGAGATGATAGCCACTCCATCTCCACCATCTTCCTCGTTCGGTCAGAATCTTCGCAAGTTCGACAGCGCCCATACCTGAAGAAGCCTAGCGATGATGAAGCCCTCTTCACCAGAGCCTCGTTATCCAGCATGCCTCTATCCAGCTTGAGTAGGACAAAGGTGGCCAACTCTCTCTTGATTCTCGACTCACCTTTACAGCATTCCCTGACACCAAAGCGGAACAACCACTGTACAACCCCTTGAAACCATCTTTAGCTAGAGTAGTTCTTACAATTTCGATTGGTCCAGGAGGCTTTAAAAAGTTGAGAGGGGGGAAGAATGAATAGTTTGAGAATTTCAGTCAAGAAGAAGGAGGGCAGCAGCCTTGGGAGCTGTCTTTCTCTATCATCCCATGATCTCGACCTGACATTCGTTCAAAGGGAAAGTAGTTCTCACCTTCTTACCAAGTCCGGCCTCGAATTGAGCTCTGGTCTTGACGAACTCGATTGGATAGTTGATGAAACCTTCCACTGCACCAGCTGTGGCTCCCGCGATCAAAGAATGAAGAGGAGAATCTACCCGAGGTTTAGATGCGCTTGAAGATGAAGATGAAGGAGTTGGCGTAGGAGTGGAGCCAGCGGAAGCCATCTTGTTGCTTTTGGGACGGAATAGGTTCGCGGCAGAAGAAGGAATAAGGATCTGTTACAGTAGTAGCGCTTCTTCTCGACCATCGCGATCTAAATTCGACACATCATGAAAGTAGAGGAAGAATTGGTCAAAAGTAAGCTAGACAGCCTTCCAGAAGATGTAGCAGTTTAAGTAGTTCGATTCGTCAGAAGTTGGACAGAAGAGGAGGAGGAGAAAGAGAGACAACTCGGGAAAAGGTGAGCAGCCATTCTGAAGCTGTGTTGCTTTCTTTGGAGCCACTTTGATCTTGATCAACTAACAAGGAATCTTTTCGATCTTTTCATCTGCGGTCTAAGAGACTTGACGCTCAGCACCTTGAGCAGGACGTCCAGAGACGCTCGCAGCCTCTTTCTCTCATCCCTCTTGAAGAACATCACCGTCTCATCTCATCATCTGGCTTCTCTTGATCAATTTTTCAGCAACAATCCTGATGCAGTAGAACTGGTGGACACTCTTAAAGTCTCAACTTGGGATGAGGAGAAGAGAAAGTCGCCCTCCTCCGAAGACTTGGATGAGATTCTGTCCAGAGCAACTTATGGAGTTTATGAGAATCTTTCGTCTGAGGAAAAAAGGGATTGTCAAGAACTTCACAGTCAAAGGAAGGTAGAGGGTCTCCTGAGTCAGATGAGGAATCCAAAGACTCTAGTCATCTTCTTCAATCGGTTCAACTTCAATCTCGTGTCGAGAGTAGGAGGAAGGGATGTTCATCTAGTCTTTCTCACCAACTCTCTTCAAAGGATCCAGATATCAGGACCTGCGTCACGTTCCAAAAGGAAACGTTTCTGTCAGCTAAGAAGGCGGTGTGGATACTCTGTTTCGCTCCTTTGCTTCAACAAGCCATCCTCAAAATATCCTGTCCTACTGCGGATGCCGCTTTCCTAAAAGAGTACAGCAACAGTTTCGGAGGACTATCAAATGTCAAAGGTTTAGCGATCTCGATCCTGTTCACTTGGGACGATTCAATCGAAGTACATGGTAGGGATCGGGATGGGAATTAAAGGTTAAGTGGAATGCGGTATTAGAAGGTCTGAGGCATCGTTTAATCTTCTAAAAGTGACGAAGGGATTGAAGTCCTGTGAGATTGGCAACGTAAGAGCGTCGAGAAGAGGTGAGAATTATTACCCTGCAGGTTCACCAAGTCTTCTAGGTCTCAACACTTCGTCAGCATCGCTTCAACACTTTAAGAATCTTCGGTGTAATGGATGAAGTGGAAAGTACGTCTACTCCCCTTAACTTCAAAATCTTCAGCAACCTCAAGCATTTATTCGTCGATGTGTTCTCATTAATGAATTTGGCCGCCATTTAGGTCAGAATGCTCCGCAACCTCTCAGTCTTCATACTTTTGGCTTGGCCTTTTATTCCTATAAGCAGTCAGAACCTGAACTGTGCCCAGGTGAAGATCGGATTTTGGCTTTCACATTGAGCGCAAATGATTTTCCAAATTTGAAGACGGTCATTATTCCGCAAGACCCAGCTACGAGAAATCGTCTCACCATCACCAATCCTGAATACCTCAAGACGTGGAACGCCAACAGGGATCTTCTGAAGGAATTGCCTATCTTCAAGGAGGGGAAAGTCAATTTGCGACTGCTGAAATTAGGAGACAATTGTGAGTACCCTTTGCTCCTTTGAGATTATAGGGGTGTGGGTGCTTTTTAGATGGGAAACGTGGCCTTTTTTGAATCTTTCTTGTCCCCAATTGAATGAGAATTGTAGTTTGAACTTGAGAGAGACGGGGATAGTGCAGAATCGCAGGGTGCTCTCAACGATTTCAACCCTTCCGACAATTCTTGAAAGCCTCCTCCCTTGCTTCTTCTTCTACCGTCCCACCTTTTTTTGCGAGTCGTCTTCATAGTTCCATCGTTTCAAAAATGGCCTCACCTACCTACGCTGCCCATTCGCATTCACCAACAGCGAGCTCTCCAACTCCAGCACCTCAAATGTCGTATCAATCTCAACTAGATCCTTCTACAAACAGCCAACAGAATCAATCTTCAAGCCTATCGAATAGATCTCCTAAACCTACATCCTCCTATTATTTCGGCCCACCAACTGGGAACACAGCTTTTGGAACAAAACCGATGGGAGTCATTGGCAGAGACAGACCGAGAGAGATAGTTAGGTGAGAGCTGCAGAGAGGAAGAGAGATCGAGAGGGAAAGTGAAATTCATTGAGATAGTATTAAAGCTAGACATGATGAGAAATTGGTGGCTGAGGATAGGAGAGACGAGCAGAGGGAGGTTGGAGAAAGGAGAAGAGGGGGCGGAACAACACCTGCGAGGAGCTGGCCTCTGGGATGATAGGCTCGCACGTTTTTGAAACATGATTGGTAGGATAAGAGGGACACATAGAACATGAAACCGAATGGGAAGATCCTTAGCTTTCTTTTGGTTCCCAATCTTCAATTCTCACAACCTCTATCTGACTTTCTTTCTCCCGTAATGCCTTTTCTTCTTCCAGAATCGAGAGAGATTATCAGTCCGGAGAACTCTGTCAATTCCATCCTTCGTTCCCTTTAGAGTTGGAAGGTCGAGTGAGTGTTGTGTTCTAACACATCCCCCCAGGCTCCCACTCTCCTCTTCAGGCCCTTCCATTCTCTCTGTTCTGATTTTCTTTCTCTTTCTATCTTTTCTTATGTGTCCTCTGTTCTTCATTCTCTTCTCATCCTTGTGCTGACGCTTATCCCTTCCAGATCACACCCACAACCTTTTCCGAAACGATAAACGATTTAAACGTCCTCCTCATACGAGCCAACGATCCACTTTGGGCATGTTTCGATAATATCTTTGACGTATTAACTTTATATCTCGGTGGTTTGGTAGTTGGTAGTAGATATAAGAGGGTGAGTTGACCTTTGGCTTGCCTGTCTGTTCTCCTTTCCTTTCTCTCAACAAGTCCCCTCTTCCGAAGCAAGCTCTATGGTAGCTCAAAACGAGGAGTGATCTCAAAGAGGTTCGCTGATTTCCATTTTTTTTTTTCTCCTTCAAACAACAGGAGATGAAGAAGTTTCAAACTTTCCTAGATGAAACCAATCAAAAGGTTTTCAATCCTTCAGGTTTAAACATTCTACCTCCTAAGAGGTGTGCTTTCTTGTTCATCGAGATAGAGTACTATTAGAAAAAATCCGTCCCTCTGTCAAATCTTTGGTTCCAAGGTGCATTGGAACTCGGACGGCTGCTCTTTCTTCTCAACCCTGCTACCAGCTATCATCGTCTCTCCTTTTTTCACGCTCCTTCCCAGTACCTTTCCAAACTATGTATACCCCCATGATGATCTCTTCTTTTTTGTACCAAAATCTTTGTACTTCTAGCTTCTCTGTTCAAAACCTTATCGACCTTTAACTTTGGGAAGTCTCTCGCTGCTTTAAGCTCCCCAGTTGTTGGATCGCGATACTGATACGAGACATTTTTAGCCTGATTCTCTGAGAGAAAGTCGATGCTTCGATTGCTTATTGAGCACTTGTGGAAGCTCGAGAGAACGGAGAACTGATAAGCGTTCCTTTGTGCAATCGGTCTCTCCATCTATCTGCCTTGCCTGCCCATCCAATCAGCTGCAAAGACAAAGGTTGTAAAGGATGTCAGTGGTTGAAACCTCCAATGAAGTTCATCAACCGATATCAATTCAACAAATTCCAGTCGGACCTCAAATAACAGATTCTTCAAAGACGATAGCAGAACCAACTTCTCCATCGGCACCTCCAGCAACAACTACAACTTCTCAACCTCAATCTCAACCATCTCAGCCTCAGTCATCTCAATCAAGTCAATCATCTCAATCCAAATCTAATTCTCAACCTCGACCGCAAAGCGAGAGCCAAATCCTGGTTGAAATCGCTCCCAAAGAATCGATTCCAGGTTGTTCTCATTTATCCAATCTCTCTTCCAACTCGTTCGACCATCTTCTAAAGAAGTATCGAGCTGCTTTGAGATGGGGACAGAAAACTAGAGGTGGCAAAGTTCAAGAACTCGGAGAGGAAGGAGCAGACGGAAAGGAGGGGGAAGAAGCAGAAGATAGAGGTGGGAAGAGGAGAAAGGTGAGTAGCATTGAACACTATAGATCTGTTGAACGGCTACGTCTCTTATGACTAGAAAAAATCAATGTTCGGTACCAGCTCTCTACAGCTTGCGAGCTAAGTCATTGGTGGAAGAGAGAAGAACACTCTCAGGTCGCAGCTCTAACCAAAGCTGCTCAGGACTGATCATACCTCTCCCTCCCTTTCTATCCCAATTGACTCATCTACCATAAAGCTTTTACCTCATCCGACTTGTGAAACCTGCTCCACAATCACCTCAAAACCTTTCTTATGTCTCAATGACGCAAAGTTATTTTGTTTCTCTGGAACTTCTGATTGTCATTTAAGGACCCATCTTCAAGCTCTGATCAATTCAGATGTAGCCACGTCGAAGGAAAAGTCGACTGCTGATGGAGGTGATGCTTCTATGTCGAACGGAGCTGGGAAGGTAGTCACAAATGGAAATGGAACTCAAGGAGACAGTCAAAATCCAATCTTAGCCTCGGAAATTCATTCGGGATCGCTATTTTGTGGTGAATGTGATGATATGGTTTATGATGAAAGGTTTGAAGAAGTTGTTAGGGAAGAGAAACATGGGTTAAAAGGGAAGAAGAAGGAGAAGTTGAAGAATGGGAGTGACGAGGATTTAGTTGAAGGTGAGTTTCAAGATACCTTCAAAGTTTTAAATTGACAACACTGACTGATCGATCGAATCTTCTACCTTTCTATGAATAAGATGCACACATCGTTTTGGCTCCTACTCCTTGCAAAGGTTAGTAGCTCTTCTTCGATAGAAAATGATCGTCCGCTTCTTCTCATCCGATGTGTTCCTCGGTTTCCTTAACTCTTTCCGCGGCTGATCGTTTTCTTCTTAACCCTCAGTCCCAAGAGGTCTTCGAAACTTAGGGGCGACTTGTTTCATGAACGTAGTTCTTCAATCTTTCTTCCACAATCCTCTCTTGAGAAATTTCTTTCTTTCAGATAGGCATTCAGTTGGACTTTGTGCTTGGAAAGACAATTGCTTGGCTTGCGAATTGGGAAGTCTATTTGGGGAGGTGAGTGAACGAAGGTGCTGTTTCTCGGCGTGCTTTTCTCTTTTCCCTTTCTCCCTTAGGCCTCGAGATATGTTCTCTTTGGATCCAGAAGCGAATCGCTGACGACCCTCTCTCTTTCAAACTTCGCCTAATCAGTTCTACGCACCAACTCCAACTCCTCAATCCAAAGCTGCCCCATATGGACCAACGGCTTTCCTTTTCTGCATTTGGTTAGCCAGAGACTCCGTAGAATTGACATCAGCAGGTCAACATGATGCCCATGAACTTTTCATCAGTGCTTTGAATGGTATTCACGCAGCTTTAGTAGCTTCAAGAGATAGAGTTTCGAAAAGTGGAAAATTACCTGATTGGCCTCATGAAAATTTAAAGTCGATCTCTCCTTTAGAATCAAAATCATCCTTTGGACACGCAAGTAGGAAAGATGGCAGATTCACCGAAGAAGCAGATGGTCTATGTCCTTGTGCAGTTCATAGAACTTTCTCAGGAACTATTCAATCAGAAGTGACTTGTGGGAATTGTGGATTATCTTCTTCAACTTTAGATCCGGTTTTGGACCTTTCTTTGGACATTAGACCTCCTAATTGGAAATCTTTGACGAAAAATCAGGGGGAGGCGAATGTTTCACAGTCGCAGATTGGAGTGAATGGAGGTACGGAAAAGGAGAAGAAAAAGAATAAGAAGAAGGAGAAAGAAGAGAGGGAGAAGAGAGAGAAGAAGGAAAGGGAAGAGGCGGATAAGGGAGGTGGGGCGGAACAAGACGTTGAGGAATGTTTGAGAAGGTGAGTTTTTCAGGAAGCTGAAGAAAGGAAGGAATGATCGCTCGATATCGAAAGGATCAAGAGAGGGTCAAGAATGACAGGCTCAAAGGTTTTCCCTACTCTCCCTCTACCACTCTGATTCCCTTAGATATTGTGCTACTGAACAGCTCAGCTCTTCTGACTATACTTGTCAGTATTGTGGGCAGCTGTCTAGAGCTACGAAGCAGCTATCTTTGTCTCGACTTCCTCCAGTCCTTTGCATTCAACTCAAGGTGAGTATCCTCTTCCACTCTTCCGTTTCCATTCATATTCTTTCACTCATTGCAGCGTTTCTCCTCTATCTCAATTTAAATTCTTTCTCCAGAGATTCGAACATAACTCTTCAGCAACCAAGATCAACACTAAAGTTCGATTCCCACAAAGATTGGATGTCAGAGAATTCTGTACGGATGCAGTTCGACATGCGAACTTCAGAGTCAGAAATGGTGGAGGCGGGGAAGAAGCTTTGATGGAAGAGAAGAATTCTCCTGGGATGAGTCCGGATCCTGAGTAAGTTGCTCCAAAACAAACTCGATCAAGTCCTTCTCCTTCGCACTGGTCGCATCTTTCGAGAACTAACCTCAACCTCTTTTTTACCTTCAACAGCGCTTATGCTTACGATCTTTTCACAGTGATAGTTCATGAAGGAGGAATGAACACTGGTCATTATCGAAATTTTTCCAAGTGGAAAGGAGAGGTAAGCTTCGCTTTTTGAAAGGCTCCTTCCCGCACTCTCCTCCTCTCAATTCTTTCTCGCTAATCCTGACTCTTATTGTTACCCTCGTACTCTGTCCCAGTGGTATCACTTTGACGATGACAAAGTTACTCCCTGTTCCATTTCCTCAGTCCTTGACGTTCGTGCATATCAACTCTTTTACGTCCGACGCAACCTACAGAATGTCTCTTCAACTTCTAGCAAATAAATTAAAACTCCAAGCTCTTCATGAATTGTAATTTCTTCGACGTGTCATTGGCAACATAGCCATCCTCTAGACCCCTGTTCCTCGTATACAGCGATTCCTCGTCTGTCTGCCCTCCTTGCGACCGATTTACTCTTTCTCGAGAACCATTTTCCTTTTTGCTTCGTGCTTAAAATCGAGCTGCACTTTCCAGCGATTCGTCTTCATACTTTTGGTCGCATAAGAACGCGCACGAGGGATGAGAATAAAGAACTGCTCTCGTCGATTAAGCTCGAGCTTCTTTTGCCAAAGCCTCTCACAACCTTGCTTCTTTTACGCAATGGGCAAAAGAAATCAGGGAAGCTCAGGTAACGATTACAGAGGTGGACAAGGAGGAAAGAGATTCAGAGGTGGTACAGCAAAGGACAGTTTGACGGGTCCAGCCATCTGGGCTACCTGCTTGCGTAACAAGGAAAAGAAAGCTGCCGACGAACTCATTGCCTACTTGGAAGAGGTGAGTTGATTCAAAGCTATCTTCGAGACTCCATACCTCTGATTTACGACCTTCTTCTGGATTGCTTTTGGTCGGTGGACATGCTGATTCTTCTCTCTCTCTTTTTCGTCTTCGCTTGTGCTCCCCTTCTGATCCAATAGATAGCTGATCGCCTGTATCCAGATGTCAACTTCGAAGATTATCAAGCGCAGGCTCCATCACCTCCACCTTCAGTTCCAGTCTACGAGAACTCGGAGGACGAAATGGATGCGATGATGAATGGAGGTGCACCTTCTACTTCTAAGGTCGAGGAGTTACCTCCAGCTCCTACGAAAGAACCAGAACCTGCTCAGTCCAAGTCCAAAGATGCTGAGCTAGATATCGAAAGTCAAATCCAAGCTGAACTAGCAGAATTACAGGGCGGTAGAAAGAAGACTGGTGGAGGAGTTGGAGGGAAAGGCAAGCAACCTGAGCAGGCCAAGCCAAAAGCCAAAAGGTTTAGAAGTTTGGATACTGATACTGAATGCTGTAAGTTTCGAACAATCATGGGCCTCTGGGATCCTGTCAAAGACGAAAGTCTCGAGCTCATCTTCTTCTTTTCTTCTTCATCAAATTTTCTCACTCGTCTGGTCTGGTCTCTGAAGTGCTCTTCATTGCTTGCTCGGCTCCTTACGACCCATACGTTCTAGTTCAATCCTTATTGGAAGAAGTCGAAAAGACTGGCCAGTCCAGAAGTCGGTGAGTCAGCTTGTGTAATGACTCCGAAGAGAATTTCAACTTCATCTAATCCCTCTCCTATACCTTCGTTCTCTTTGACAGATTCACCATGCGTCTCACTCCAAGCTCCGAATCCTGTAAAGCTAATGATGTAGATATTTCGGACATGGCAGGAAGAATCCTTCTCCCATTCTTCAAGGCGAGTGAGGAGAAAGGCAAGGGGACTGAAGAGAAGACCGACGTCTCTAGCTCCGAGAAGAAGCCTTTGGGAGTAGATGTGGTCACAAAACAACTCAAAGGTGGACCTTTAAGTGTGAGTTTGGCTCTTTGAGAAAGTGCGAGAGAACTTCCGACAGGCTTGCTCATTCGACTTTGTCTCGCCTCTGTTTCCTCTACACTCCCTTCTCGAATTCTCTCTGGAACGCTAAACCTCGCTCTCAGTTCAAGATCGATGTAAGGAAAAGATCTTCCGTCTTCCAAAGAGACCGTCTTCTGTCGATAATCGGCGAAGCTATCCCTCGTGAAGGAGGGCATCATGCAGATCTCAAGAACGCAGGTCAAGATGGAGTCATGATCGTAGTCATGATCCTCAGAGTAAGTTATTTTCTTGCTTTATCTACTAGATGGGGTTCACTCGGTCCCTTCTAAGACAGCTTGTCCTTTCACTCTATACTGACTCTCTTTCCCTTCCCCCCTTCCCTCAGAATGTTTGCTCCATCAGCGTGAATGCGGGGTACGATCGTTTTAGAAAGTTCAATCTGCTAGAGACTGCTGAGGCTGGTAGAAAAGATGAAGAGGGAGGAAGGGTTGCCGCAGCCCAGGAAGCGAAAGATGAGGAGAAAGTCGAGAAAGAAGCCTAAAGGATTGAAATGTTCCTTATCTCTTTCTTCAATCGATGCTCTTTTGTTGAGAACGGCTTGATTCGTTTGCCACTGGACTGCTATACAGCCTTTGATTTCTTTCAAAGAGTTGCGACAGCAGTCTGCGGGCACTAGCCGCCATTCTACGTTCAATCTACGTCTATTAAAGTGTTCCAAAAATAATTCAGAGGAAAACACGGCTTTCCTTCCCGTTGATCTCCCATCTACAAAGAGACACCATTCAATCTTGACCCCATTTAAGTGTGGAAAGGAGAAACGCGAGAGTGAGTTGAGAGACAACCTTCCCCTTCGCTGTCGCCCTCGACTGAGATGAGAATTAATTGATGAAGGGGAAGGGAAGCAAGGTTAGTCAGATCTAAAAGCCATCGAGCAGGTCACGATTTACTCACGAATCTCTCCTGGCTTCAGGAAACGAAGCTTGGCTTTCTTTGGCGAGTTCTTCAGATCTGTTCTACTTCTATTCCATTGCTTGAGATATGCTGGGTTCGTGATGGAGAAATGCTGTTTCGTAATTGGGTCTTGCGGAACTTCGATCGTCCTCAAGTTGGGTAAATTCTTTTCGATAAGATGAGACCCAGCATCTGATCTTCCTCCACGCAATCTTCTGGACTTGAAAAATTCCATCTATAGAAAGCCAAGCCAAAAGTATGAAGACTGAGAGGTTGCGGAGCATTCTGACCTAAATGGCGGCCAAATTCATTAATGAGAACACATCGACGAATAAATGCTTGAGGTTGCTGAAGATTTTGAAGTTAAGGGGAGTAGACGTACTTTCCACTTCATCCATTACACCGAAGATTCTTAAAGTGTTGAAGCGATGCTGACGAAGTGTTGAGACCTAGAAGACTTGGTGAACCTGCAGGGTAATAATTCTCACCTCTTCTCGACGCTCTTACGTTGCCAATCTCACAGGACTTCAATCCCTTCGTCACTTTTAGAAGATTAAACGATGCCTCAGACCTTCTAATACCGCATTCCACTTAACCTTTAATTCCCATCCCGATCCCTACCATGTACTTCGATTGAATCGTCCCAAGTGAACAGGATCGAGATCGCTAAACCTTTGACATTTGATAGTCCTCCGAAACTGTTGCTGTACTCTTTTAGGAAAGCGGCATCCGCAGTAGGACAGGATATTTTGAGGATGGCTTGTTGAAGCAAAGGAGCGAAACAGAGTATCCACACCGCCTTCTTAGCTGACAGAAACGTTTCCTTTTGGAACGTGACGCAGGTCCTGATATCTGGATCCTTTGAAGAGAGTTGGTGAGAAAGACTAGATGAACATCCCTTCCTCCTACTCTCGACACGAGATTGAAGTTGAACCGATTGAAGAAGATGACTAGAGTCTTTGGATTCCTCATCTGACTCAGGAGACCCTCTACCTTCCTTTGACTGTGAAGTTCTTGACAATCCCTTTTTTCCTCAGACGAAAGATTCTCATAAACTCCATAAGTTGCTCTGGACAGAATCTCATCCAAGTCTTCGGAGGAGGGCGACTTTCTCTTCTCCTCATCCCAAGTTGAGACTTTAAGAGTGTCCACCAGTTCTACTGCATCAGGATTGTTGCTGAAAAATTGATCAAGAGAAGCCAGATGATGAGATGAGACGGTGATGTTCTTCAAGAGGGATGAGAGAAAGAGGCTGCGAGCGTCTCTGGACGTCCTGCTCAAGGTGCTGAGCGTCAAGTCTCTTAGACCGCAGATGAAAAGATCGAAAAGATTCCTTGTTAGTTGATCAAGATCAAAGTGGCTCCAAAGAAAGCAACACAGCTTCAGAATGGCTGCTCACCTTTTCCCGAGTTGTCTCTCTTTCTCCTCCTCCTCTTCTGTCCAACTTCTGACGAATCGAACTACTTAAACTGCTACATCTTCTGGAAGGCTGTCTAGCTTACTTTTGACCAATTCTTCCTCTACTTTCATGATGTGTCGAATTTAGATCGCGATGGTCGAGAAGAAGCGATATCTTGGAATCTTTCCCGCTTGACCATTGACCACCCATCCTTCCTCGCGATCTTCGTCTGCTTTCACAAGCTATGGTGGACAGTTATCGAGATAGAGAAAGGGAAAGACTAGAACGAGAGAAAAGAGAGAAAGAAAGAGATTCAACAAATAGGAGGGAAAGGGAATCTGGAATCACTTCAACTTTAACCTCAGCAATTTCTTCAACCAAAGCCTACTTTAATCCTTTCAGTAGTAACAGTCATGGATCATCTTCGTCATCATCATCTAATCATCATTCATCAATTGGTCAACAGACTGATTCAGCTAGACTTTTATCTGAAGTAGCGCCTCATATTATGAGACCAAGAATGTTGAATGCAGCTATAGCTCATGCTAATTCAACTTCCAACTCAAATTCTTCTTCATTGATTTTAGGGAATAGTTCACAAAGATCAAGATTGAATGGTGGATATAACACTTTTAATCTTTCGTTATCTCATCCAGCAAGATCTTTAGGTAGAATCTCCAATTCAATCAAATCAGGTCCTATCACTTCAAATGAACTTAGAGTATTAGAAATCTCTGATTTAATCTTAACTGAAGCTACTTTAGCTTCAACCATAGCAGGGTCAGATTTAGATGCTCAAGAATCTTCAGGTCCTTCTGCTGGAATAGTCAAGGAAGTTTCCTTGTTTAGAGGGTTTCAAGCTACTTTACCGAGTAATCTAGAAGGCAAAGCCAGGAGACGAAAACAGAGAGGTAGAGATGGTCCCAAGATGGGATTGAGGGAAATGGGTGAGAATGCTAGAGGTCTGTTGGTGGAAGGAGCTGAAGAGACGGAGGGAGCTTTCCAATCTAAGGAGATTCGAAAGGCTAGAAGAAGTCTAGCTAATGGGAAGAAGGATGAGATCCCACTTGGGATTGAGGAACTTCAAATTCAGGCGGACGAGATTGCTAATGAGAGGGAGAATCTGGACATTAGAAGAGTGAGTACCAGTTGGGAGGGGAGAGGCAGGGTGATAGAGGGTGCGATGCTGCGAGTCGCTTCTCTCTTCCGAGAAGATGCTCTTGGCCTGCCCTTGTCAGCATAAATATTAAAATTGGTGGTATCAGCTAACGGGAGCTGTCATGCAGGTGGAATTCGAGGGATTCTGATCTCTGACCCAAAGTCTCCCCTCCCCCCCCCCCTCTCTGGCAGATGTTAATCAACTCGGACATTCAAGAAGTGGAATCTAAGATAGCAGCCTTAGAACTAGTGAAGCAAGACCTTCTCAAAGGACTCCTGGGATTGAAGGAAGAAGAACTAGAACTCAACGACGAATTCTCTGGAGTCAACGAACTAATCACTCTACAAAAGCATCGAAAGTCCATGCCAGGAGGAGAATCCAAGAATGTAGATCTCTCTGGCGGTAGAACCTCAACATCAAACAACATCTCAAATTCGCGACGTAGGAAAGCTCCCTTATTCCTTCCTTCAGAACACGATGACCTACCTTCCGGAGTGGCTTTCATGACTTTAGCAAATCATACAGGTTCAATCACCTCTTTGGATTTCTCAGAACCTTATGGTACTCTAGTGACTTCATCAACCGACAACACAGTCAAAGTTTGGGATCTCTCAACTGGAGAAGAATGTGGTGAACTTAGAGGTCATGATCCAAAGGAGATTGTTAAATGTCTTCAGGTTGAAGATGAACTTTGTATCACTGGAAGTGGAGACGAGAAGGTTAAACTTTGGGATTTGAGAAGAGTTGAAGATTGGGAGATTAGAAGGAAATTGGAAGGGAGAGGTGAAATGGTCAGGAAGGAAAAAGTCGATGGACAGGAAGGAGAGGGGATTATTAAGGATGGAAATGAAAATCAAAAGGGTGATAAGAAGGATGAAAATGACCCTTGTTTGAGAACTTTGGAAGGTCATAGTAAGGGTGTTACTGCTTTATATTTCGATGACAATTGTTTGGTGAGTTGGGATTTCTTGCCTGTTTGAATCTTGACCCTGCTTTATTTTATGGGAACATTCCTTGCTTACCTGATCTTTATCTCAATTTTCTTCTCTCAAACTCTCCAGGTCACTGGAGCTTCCGACAAGACTCTTCGACAATGGGATCTCAACACCGGTCAATGTATCTTAACCATGGACATTCTATGGGCCATCTCAAATCCAACCTCATCTCAATCTCTCTCTTCAGCACCCGATCCAACCTCTTCCTCTTCCCGACCTGGTTCATCATTCCTTGGAGGACCAAAAGTTCAAGATCCCTTCGATTCCTTCACACCAGGATACAATTTCAATGGTCAATTTTCCTATCCAACTCCACCTTGCTCTGATGGATCTTGGGAAATGTATCAAGATTTCGTTGGGTCTGTTCAATTCTGGGGCTATGCCCTAGCTTCAGGTTCAGGAGATGGTGTAGTCAGAATGTGGGATATGAGGACTGGTCAATCTCATCGAACTCTATTGGGTCATGTCGCTCCGGTCACTACTCTTCAATTCGATGAAACTCATCTTATCTCTGGTTCTCTAGATAAAACTATCAGGATTTGGGATCTTAGAATGGGGAATATCTCGGAAGTCATTAAGTTCGATTACCCGGCTACTAATTTACAATTCGATTCTAGGAAAATTATGGCTGCTACTGGGGAGAATGGAGTGAGCGTCTTCAATAGAACTACTGGTTTGACTGAGAAATTGATGGTCAATGGTCATACTGCTCCAGTTGAGAAATTGAGGTACATGGATAGATATGCTGTTACTGGTGGAAAAGATTCTCTGCTCAAGGTTTGGTCGGTTTAATTCTGAGAAGAAACTTTAATTTCGGTGCCCTTTCAATGTCGAACAGCAGCATCAAATAGGAATCCATTTTCTTCAACTCGAAGAGATCTCGAACCTCACCTCCGCAAACGAAACCTCTCAAGAAATGGAATGCCTGTCTTCTATTCTCTATCTGCAATCAGCGTTTCCTCTCCACTATTTTTTCTCTTGCTCGAGTCAAATTTCTTAATGACTATATCCCTATCCGTTCTTTTCTCGTCACTCTCTCCTTCTTCGCGTCTCATCTTTTGTGTTTCGATCCTCTGTCTTTTTATCCCTTTTCTTCTTTCCAATCTGCACTTTCCTTTGCGTACTATATCTAACCCACACTCTTTGTCTGAGTCTTCTTTGGAAACATATAGAAACAAACCCAACCCACCTTGACTCGAAAGAGAAGTGAGCCTGCGGCTTGAATGACGACCGAGATTGACTTTGACATTCGACAATTTAAAGGCCAACTTCAACCTCGTGGATCAAAACTACCTCTCACTAATCCCATTTTCAACTTTGGTTTTGATTGTTTCATTTCAGAGAAAAGGAGGATGAGTGCTAAAATACATGAGGGAAGCTTTGAATGAGAAACGAGAAATTGAGTTTTATCTTGAAGGCGTGGGTGGCATTGGAAAGAGAAGGGTTCAAGTGAAGAAAAAACGGGGAGAGGAAAGGAAATCAAGAGGAAAGGGAAACAGAGAAAAGGTTTAGAAATCCCAAGCCACTCCACACGATTCTGTAACGACGCTTGTAGGCCCCTTTTCTCCTCCTTCCATTTCAATTTGAGGCTAGGATCTTCGGCTTGAACATCTAAAGAATTAGAAACAGGAATTAACCTTCTTTCGTGTCCTTTCCAATTTGATCTAATTTACGCGTCTTTTCCACGAGAACGTTTAGAACGAAGAGGACCAGTGCTAGCGTGAGAACCAGCCCTTCCAAGAGTTCAAACAAAAGGGGGTCGAGAAGAGGAAAGGAAAAAAAAGATACGGACGGGACAAAAATGAATTAGTCCAAGGCCCTGGGGAGGGGAAAGTTGAATGTATGCGTGCTATCCCTCTTCAGAATCTTTGATAGAAGGTTTCGATACTCACTTTTTCTTCCCTCCGCCTCCCTTTCCTTCCTCCCAATCCATAGTATCAGACTCTGCAGTTGCATTTTTCATACTTGAGTTCGAGTCCTTGCTTCTCAACTCTCTTTCTCCTCCTCCTCTTGGATTTCCCACGGTTCCGCTACCCTCTCCTCCACTCCTACCCATTAAATCTCTGCTTCCGCCACCTGCACCGATTTCTCTATCGTAAGATCCGTTGTTCGAATTGTTGTTGGAAGCGTTGTTCTTGTTTTGAACGATCTTGAGTGATTTGACCAGAGCAGTTTCGTGGGTCTTGCGTTGTTGAAGAGTAGCCTTTTGAGCCATTTCAATTGCTTGAATACGAGCTTGGAGTAAGGAGAGTGCATTGGAAGAGGAGGAGGACCTAGAGGAGAGGGAAGTTGAGCGAGAGGTGGAGGTAGAGAGAAGAGAGTCGGGAGAAGAAGGGAGGTCAGACGAAGATCGAAGAGACAAAGTCATAAATGGCCGATGAAGTGTGAGGGTCAGGAAGGGATCCAGAGACTCATAAGCGTGAAGGAAGAAGAGGGAAGGAGGAAGAGATAAGGCTCTCTCATCGCCAACCCTTCCAACCCAACCTTTCAGTCTTCCCATGCATTCACATTTCCCTTCTTGAGCAGTTTAAGTTCGTCGTGTTTTTATACTCACCACTGTCTCAATTTCTCGACTATTTCCTCGATCTCTACACCACCTTTAACATCTCTGCCCATGACACCCATGATCTCCAACTTCTCTTCCATCTGGTTGAGTCTTCCAGACAGAATGCCAGCGTACATGGCATCAATGATTAGTTCTTCCAAAGCTCTTACGTTCCCTTTCATATCCAACTCCTTGAGCAGGAGAGAGTAATCTAACGAAGAGGACCTTGCAGACAAAGATACCAAAGTAAGATGTTTCAATTTTGTGAGCTGTTGAGGAGAAAGAGTTGGCAAAGTTGAAGCTGAAGAGATGTAATCTGATAAAAGTCCGAATGAG
The DNA here is from genome assembly GCA_012976225.1 of Golubevia sp. BC0850. NCBI lineage: Eukaryota > Fungi > Basidiomycota > Exobasidiomycetes > Golubeviales > Golubeviaceae > Golubevia > Golubevia sp. BC0850. Next base: position 1,502,180 of record JAAVVG010000001.1, on the reverse strand, counting down.
AAGATCTCTAGAAGACGATGAGATGATGAATGAGTTGGAGAGTTGGCTAGCTGCAGAGTGGAAGTGAGTGGGAACGATTGAGTCAGAGCTCTAATTCGAATGCCCGGCCTACTTCTGATAAGATTGACAGAAGGATGGATATCTCTTCTGTTTGTTCGTACTCACATCAGCGATACCCTTCTTCTCCAGCAACTCGGCAAAGACGTAACAGCCTGGAGCAGAAGTGGCTTGAGTGATCAACTGAGCAGCTCCACCTCCAGTTGCACCAGCTGCCAATAACAAGATTGGTTCCAACTTGGATAGAGAAGTTTGGGAAGCAGGAATCGCCATCCCTAATGCTGTCTCTTAGTTAGTTGCTGTGAGAGGAGTGGCGAGGATGGAGGGAACTCCGGGAGAGAATTCATGCGCTTGTTCTTCTGAACAACTGCACTCTAAATTCAAAAACATGGCGAAAGTAGAGGAAAAATTGGTCAAAAGTAAGCTAGACAGCCTTCCAGAAGATGTAGCAGTTTAAGTAGTTCGATTCGTCAGAAGTTGGACAGAAGAGGAGGAGGAGAAAGAGAGACAACTCGGGAAAAGGTGAGCAGCCATTCTGAAGCTGTGTTGCTTTCTTTGGAGCCACTTTGATCTTGATCAACTAACAAGGAATCTTTTCGATCTTTTCATCTGCGGTCTAAGAGACTTGACGCTCAGCACCTTGAGCAGGACGTCCAGAGACGCTCGCAGCCTCTTTCTCTCATCCCTCTTGAAGAACATCACCGTCTCATCTCATCATCTGGCTTCTCTTGATCAATTTTTCAGCAACAATCCTGATGCAGTAGAACTGGTGGACACTCTTAAAGTCTCAACTTGGGATGAGGAGAAGAGAAAGTCGCCCTCCTCCGAAGACTTGGATGAGATTCTGTCCAGAGCAACTTATGGAGTTTATGAGAATCTTTCGTCTGAGGAAAAAAGGGATTGTCAAGAACTTCACAGTCAAAGGAAGGTAGAGGGTCTCCTGAGTCAGATGAGGAATCCAAAGACTCTAGTCATCTTCTTCAATCGGTTCAACTTCAATCTCGTGTCGAGAGTAGGAGGAAGGGATGTTCATCTAGTCTTTCTCACCAACTCTCTTCAAAGGATCCAGATATCAGGACCTGCGTCACGTTCCAAAAGGAAACGTTTCTGTCAGCTAAGAAGGCGGTGTGGATACTCTGTTTCGCTCCTTTGCTTCAACAAGCCATCCTCAAAATATCCTGTCCTACTGCGGATGCCGCTTTCCTAAAAGAGTACAGCAACAGTTTCGGAGGACTATCAAATGTCAAAGGTTTAGCGATCTCGATCCTGTTCACTTGGGACGATTCAATCGAAGTACATGGTAGGGATCGGGATGGGAATTAAAGGTTAAGTGGAATGCGGTATTAGAAGGTCTGAGGCATCGTTTAATCTTCTAAAAGTGACGAAGGGATTGAAGTCCTGTGAGATTGGCAACGTAAGAGCGTCGAGAAGAGGTGAGAATTATTACCCTGCAGGTTCACCAAGTCTTCTAGGTCTCAACACTTCGTCAGCATCGCTTCAACACTTTAAGAATCTTCGGTGTAATGGATGAAGTGGAAAGTACGTCTACTCCCCTTAACTTCAAAATCTTCAGCAACCTCAAGCATTTATTCGTCGATGTGTTCTCATTAATGAATTTGGCCGCCATTTAGGTCAGAATGCTCCGCAACCTCTCAGTCTTCATACTTTTGGCTTGGCTTTCTATAGATGGAATTTTTCAAGTCCAGAAGATTGCGTGGAGGAAGATCAGATGCTGGGTCTCATCTTATCGAAAAGAATTTACCCAACTTGAGGACGATCGAAGTTCCGCAAGACCCAATTACGAAACAGCATTTCTCCATCACGAACCCAGCATATCTCAAGCAATGGAATAGAAGTAGAACAGATCTGAAGAACTCGCCAAAGAAAGCCAAGCTTCGTTTCCTGAAGCCAAGAGAGATTCGTGAGTACAGATAGCTCTGTTGGAAGGGGGTCCAGATTTGTGATCGACTCAGACCCAGCTAAACTCTTCTGCTCTCCGTTCAAAATTCCTCTCAGTGGGTGACAAAGCAAAGGGAGAAGGTTGTCTCTCGAACTCTTGTCTCGTTTCCCCCTTCTATGCTTGAATCAGAGCTTCTTGGGTGAAGGCATGGAGCAAAGTCATCTGTAAATGAGGAAAATGGTTCTTTTTGGTCCTCTATTTGTCACCAGAGATAAATTCAACTCCCGAACTGAGAGAACAAGGGGTACTTTAGAGCGTGACGTTGTGCGACTTGTGTTGCTCTGCTCATCTCTTCTTCCAATCTTTTCGAGATTGGTTCTCCTACTTCCTCGCTTCCTCCTTCCTTCCTTCCTCCTTCCTTGGAACCTTTGACCCTTCCAATCTAGCAACCCTGAATCAACCCTTGATCCCATCCCATGCATGGTCGGGATCGACGCAAACCTGAAGACAGGTCTCCCCTCTCCAACTCCCCCACCAACGCGGCAGCAATGAAATCCCAAAACGGGCCAAGAAGAAAGAAGAGAACTATTTGATTGCGTGTATGTTCTTGAAGATGAATGTGATTGACTTGAAGTCTTGAGACCGGATAAGAGAGAGAGGCAAAAAGAAAGACCCAAGTAGCAGATGAGAGAGAAGAGGTAGAGCAGGGATTTTACAGTTGAGTGAGTGAGGTTTAGGGAGTAAAAGATGATGCAGTGGAAGAATATGGACACGAAAGGATGGAATCGGTGCTAGACAGAGGGGGAAGAGAAGAATAGAGCTGAGGAAAGGAAGGATGGGGATGGGGATGGGGATGGGGAGATTGATAAAGAAGAGTTACTCCTCTTTCAAGTCACTTGATGCTGCTTAAATGATGCATTCCTGTTCCTTAAATTGTTTCTGATCAATTCCATCCCATGTAGACAGCTTCCCTCGCATGTATAGGGATTAACCTCTACCCTAATCAAGATTCTCTAGACCCCACCACCACTTCTCTCGATTCTAACATCTCTTCCTCCACCTAAACCTCCGAATCTATTGAGTGTTGAAGAGGTTCTGCGAGAAAGAAGAACAGTCAAACCTCCAGCTGCGAAGATGGCGGCTCTGCATGGAGAAATGGGGCGAATTGTACTTGGTAAGCAACACTTGAAGGCAGGACGAGAATTTCCCTTAAGACCTGAGTTGCCAATGACTTACCCTACTAGGTTTCTTGGACGATAGATTTGAGATTGCATGGTTCCTGGAATTGAACTTGGATTGGTGGTGCGTTGAGAAGTAGATAAAGTGTTGCAAGTTGAACAAAGCGGCTATGAAACTTCCGGAAGAGAAGGAGATATCTTGGAGATCTTACCTTTGCGCAGTCCACTTCCAAGTGGCACTTCTGATCTCTTTCCTGGAAATCTTCATTAAAGCTTTTGCCTCCTTTTCCTCATCAAGAGCCGCTCACACCGAGAAAGTGAAGCTGGAGGATCTCCAAAGCATCTTCTCGACGTCTTGTACCTTCTATACACTTGGACGCTCTCCCTCGATTCTCGGACAAGAAAAAGACAAACAGGTCCAGGCGATGATTGATTCTAGCAAGGGCTCCTTCTTCGTCTGCTCTCTTCAGACGAAGAAGGAGAAAAAAGAAAGACCGGTTCTCGAGTCTTTCTATGGTGGTGGCAAATTGGGAAATTCCTCACTTCCCTTCCCCTCTCCCCTCTTCATTTCTCCCACCGGATTCTTAAAGATCTAGGATGCTATGATTAGGAACATGATGCTTGAAAGAATGAGGAAAGGTGGACGAACACCGAACTCAGTGGCTCTTTCTTCTCCACACTTCGAATCAGAAGGCCACCACCAATTCGATTTTCGAGACACTATTTACAAGGCCAAAGTTAACGACTTCTCCGATTTCTTTATCTATGACCCACTCTTTCCATCCTGTTTCTTGTCTTTGTTCTTCAAGGAAACGGACCATCTCCATGCAGCAAACAACCCAAAACCCATCGTCAAAGCAAAAGCGCTTCTTTCGATCTCCCATCTCTGGATCAAGTCTTTTTCATCTGGCGCATTGAAGGATCTATAGACAAATTCTTTAGCTTCTTCAGGTAGAGAGGAGATAGTCCAGCCAATAGTAGCATTGAAAACCATTCCCACTCTTTGGAGGGAGATGGAATAACCTCCAATCGTGTGTAAGATCATCCAAAACCTGTGTTTTTGAACGTTCTTCTCTACACGAATAGCTTGAATGGCTTTGTAAAGTGGAAAGAGGATGATGATTGGAAGAACTTTGAGCTGAAGATTGAAGGTTGGAAAAGGTAGGTAAAGAGAGCTTGAAGTTCCAATTGGGATGGGTAACTTATGGACGTGAAAAAGATCTGGATGAGAATACGATAAATCGAATAATGGAAAGATTGACCCAGAGATTGAAAGAGAGAGGGCTGAAATAGCTATTAACCATCCGGAGAATCTGTGGAACTGAAGGTAGTTCTTGCGGATGAAGGAAAGATGTTGAGTAGGGATGAGAATACTCCAGATGATTGCTGGGATGATGTGAAGATCTCTGTAAAGAAATGGAGATTTTTCAACTCTGTGTTGAGAGAAGAAATGTCCATTCTGAGTCTGGAAAAGAACAAAGGAGTGTCAGGATTCGACAAGTTGTCTGGATTTCGTTTGTGGGCTGATAGACTCACTTGGTCTCTCCAGGTTGTCAAGAAAGGTTCTTTCGATACAGAGTGGTGATGGGGTATGAGTCCAGCCAGAGCTGAAAGAATCATGATGACTGAAAGCACAATCATTGGAATTTGGGAAGGATTCTTCAAGGATGGACTGAAGGACTTGTTTCTAGAAGATGCCATTTGAGTGCAAAGTTGAGTTGAAGATGGGAAAAGGTTTGGGAAGCTCAAGATTCTTCTACAGAGGGTCGATTATATACAAATTGGGAGACCTTGTTCGCTCAGATCTCGTTCTCCGAACCGGCCCACCTTTACGCTTGGTGGATAAGTATGAAGCTATGCTGAGCGCGGCGATTTGACTGTGATTTCTCCATCTTCTAAGCCTGAAAGCAGTAAGAGCAAGGGAACTTCGGCGTTGATGAGATCGAGGGTGGAGAAGTGAGTGAGTGAGTTGGACTAATGAGTGTTGGAGAAGAATCTTCGAAACTTTCTCTGCCTCTCGGATGGCTCTTCCTTTCGAAAGTTTCTCTAAATTTGGTTAATTCTCAAGCTGAGACTCGAGTTAATAGTCGATATCTGGGTCAAGGTATATGCTGCGTGCTCTGCCTGCTACCCTTGGAAAGATCTTCATGCTCAAGTCGAACTTTGAAGTTCTTGATCCCATCCAACCATCTTCCAACGCAAACTTTCCCTGACGAATAGTTCTTGGTTAAATAGATTCAGTATACCCACTACATTAACTAAACGCAAGCCTCTCTATTAATTGACAAACTCATCAAGTTTCAAGCAACACAGCAAACAGCCAAACACGAAGAATTTCTCAGATCTTGGTTCTCATTCAACGACGATCCTCTTCAAATGTCCGAGCCCGGTGTCATTATCGACTCTGATAATGAAGTCATCCCAAATTCTGACATGGAGGAAGGTCCGGGGGATAGTGATGAAGAGATGTCAGAAGGTGAAGTTAGACTTCCAACTAGTAGTCCTCCAAGTTCTGCCAGCAGTTCGGATCGAGCTAAGTCAAATCCAAGCAAATCCAGACTTCAACCTCTAAGCAACGCCTCAACGGCACTGAGAATGTCAAACTTGAACTTGTCAGAATCTTCCTCCAACCCTTATTCTTCATCCTTCTCGACCTCTTTCAGCAAAACTTCCGCTTCAACTTCCAAAAGGCACCCTATCAGATCCTCATCAAGCATCTCAAGCCATACTGTCATACCTGACCCAATAGAAATCGTATATGACTCGGCCTCAGGATCGTCTGGTTCGGAAGGTCCAAATCGAGACATGTCAAATAGATCCAGCAGATTAGCAATTCCTGAACTCAACAACATCAGTAGTTCCTCTAAAGGCAATTCTACTCAGAATCGTCACGGAAAATATCCACAGGTTATCATTTACACAGACAAAGGATCAGATTCAGAAGAAGAATCAGAGTTCGATCTAGATGAGGATCCAGGCGAAGAAGGGCCAGGTTTAGACGCGGAACAAGTTCCAAATTTAGAATTAAAATGTACCGTAGAAATGAATAACTCTGGCATTTTGGAAGATTACGTTAACTTCAAGAGACTGAAGGTTCTTCTAACAGACGTTAAAGAATCTCACTCTCTGAACTCTCCTGATGATCAATCACAAGTGTCAACCGGTTCTTCCATGCTTAATGTTACTAAAAGCAAAGGAAAAATCAAGATTCCAACAGATCAAGAACTTCAACGCTGGGAGAAGGAATTTGAAAAGATTGTTGAGGAATTTGATAAATCATCTCAAAGAAGTGGCGCTCTATTCAAATTAGACACTTTGAGAGAGAAACTGAGTCGTTGGATAAATCAAATTAATCATGAAGTTTTGAAAGAGGACTTGAAACGGTGGTCGGAGAGTGATACAGCATTATTGGAAGCTGGTGGTTTTACGTCGGTCATAGCTCTTAACGTTGTTAGTGATTCTCAGTTAGTCGAGATAACTTTGTAAGTATAGTGGATGTCTCGAAGAACGAGTTCTCGTTTCTCTTTTCGAATCCTTTCTGATTCCTTGCTAATTGAACCTCCTTCTTGTTTTCTCTTTGATCCAGTCTCATCTCCCGTGATGGTGACAAAGACATCACATTTGTCCATCGTTTCACCAGAGAGTTAGTAGAGAGGAAATGTCCAATTTCTGTGAGTAACTATCGTCTATAGCTTCTGTTCTTTCCGTCACCAAGGAGCTACCCTGAGATTAAACTATTCAAAATATAGCTTCTGGTTCCTGCTCTTCAATTTCTTGTCAGCTCTGTCAATTCCTTCTGACTTCATCTTGCCGCCTTCCCTCACGAAACCCTCTAGTTCAAGAAACACACTAATCTCGCACCCCACTACGAAGAAAGAAAGCTCTTCTTAGCGCAGGTGGCAGAAGAGAAAAGGGTCAAAGAGCATTGTAACAGAGCTGCAGCTAATAGATCTAAAGAGAAACCAAAGCCAGATGACATCAAAACGCAGAAATCATATTCAAATAAGGGAGTCAGACCTCCAAAGAACAAGAGGAAAGCATCAAGCGAAGTAGAAGATGGAGAGAAGCAGCCTCCCGTCAGAACTTCTGCAAGAGCCAACAAAACAATCTCTCATTTCAGAGACACTCTCGAAGGTTATGAAGGTTATCACTTAGGTTAGGCTTATTCAAGTCTGAAGAACTCAAGCTCCAAAGGACTCTAGAGAATTAAAGCTGACAGTCGTCATTCAATAATGTTTGTCTTCTCTTCGCTTCACAAATTCCATTCCCCCTCCTTATCATATCTTAACTTCCCTTCAAGAGAACATTTCGTCTCACTCAAGATCAACATCCAATCCCTCAACAGCTCAATCTCAACTCAATCAATTGCAATTGAATTCCCAAGTCATTCCGCGACTTTCCCTTCCATTCCCTTCCCCCTTCCCCTTTCTACCTTTCCCCTCCCCCTTTTCCACCCCTTCTCATTTCTGTCTCTGAATTCTTACTGAACTTTAGCAGCTAATTTCTTTCCCTCTCTCTCTTTTTTCTGTTACCTTATTGTGAACTTTTCTCTATCTATCTTATGCACCCAAGTTTCAATTGTAGTCATTCAGTCTCATCTATCAATCAAGCAGCTCAATGTCATCGACTTATTTTTCATCCAAAAGCTTCAACGTTCAAATTGTTTTCTATCAAAGGGAGGGTCGGAAGAGTACAAAGACGAGAAGTGAAATATCGAAATTTTCAGATTCACAAAATCAAAGTCTTGAATTGATTTTCCGAGAATACATAATCTACAAACTTTGCTCCAACCAAAAGGCGAACTTCCTGACCACTTTGATTTCAAGCGGTTCCTCCTTAGGTTTACTACTAAACTTAATCTTTCCATTTCGATTCCTCTCTTCGACTTCCTCTCCCTCAATCTTCTCCTCTTCTTCAATCCTAGCAATATTCCCAATGAAATCCCCTCCAGCACTCCCACCTGTACTATTCACTCTAACAAAGCTTCTTCTCAAAGAAGTCAATCCAGCCAGATTCAATTTCTTCCTACCTAGATTTGGTAGATCGATTTTAATCTTCCAAGTTTTATCATCTTCATCTGAGACTGGTATCAAGACTTCACCTCCATAAGCTGGTAGACCGAAATCGGATTGATAGGATAAAAGGGAAGAAATGAGCTTTGAGGAAGAACTTTCTAGAGTTGAAAGGTAATTTGTGGAAGTTGAACGATTGGTTGCTACTACCGTGGGAGCTTTTTTCGTTTGACCTGAAGTTGCTAAGAGCCAAATTTCTGAGAAGGGAGAGGAAGTGGATTGGGACGATGGAGGGTTTTCTGGATTCGAAGAAATTGAAAGATTACTTCTTCGAGAAAGAGCTGGTGAAGATTGGGGCGAAATTGATGCTGGAGGTGATGGGAAATCTTGTTCCTTTTCTAGGTCCTTTCGTCGATTATCTTGAAGTTTCAAGGCTTCCAATCCTTCTGATAAAAATGCATCTTGCTTCGGCTCGTCCCCTTGAGGTTCAGGTTTCTTCTTCCCAATAACCCTCTTTTTGAAACTGCTTTTTACCACTTTTTTCTCTCTCCTATTCTTTTCTCCATCCAATAATTTCTGAATAGCTTTCTTTGTGTCTTCTTTCAAAGGAGTTCCATTTTCATCTTTCATTCCCTCATCCTCCTCTTTCCCATTTCTGTCATTTTCAACTTCATCTTTCCTTATTCTTCCATCGTCTGTCTCTCTTTCTTTTCCCTTTCCTTTGGTGATGATTTGAGCTGCATTAACTTTCTCCAAAGCTTCTAAAGTTAACTTTCCATCTCCATTGGAATTTGATGAATTTGATTTCTCTTCTTGATATGGAAGGACGAAAAGAGGAGAATCCCAACGAGCCATATCAGTTGGTTCTTCGAATCTTTGAAGTAGCCAATCTATGCTGCTCAGACATGAGGGGAAGAATAGAAGAGTCAGATTTTCGATTTGATTCGAGAAAGGTCTTTCGAGAGTCTCTCTCTTTTGGGCGAGCCTTTTACCCTTGATTGAAGTAATCTAAAGGTTTGGGCGAAGCGGAACCAATCGAACACGAAGAGTGGAACTTAGAGAAAAGAGAATTGAATAACTCACGTATCATCGTCGTAACTTTCTTCTCCCCTTTCTCTTCTGGCTATGTTCCATTCTTTGCATTTCTCAGGTGGTGCGTGGACGTGAATCTGAGAATTTGAACGATAACAACATATCCGAAAGGAAGAAAAAGATTTGGGGAAAGGTGAGATCGATTGACAGATGAAAGTCGAGAAGTCAGGAGCTGAAATTCCCTTTTCCTTTTTCTGGAGAGATGCAGAAACTGAGAAGTAGTTCTTTCGGAATAGCAGATTATACTCCGGAATCAGAAGTAGTTTGGATATCAGACGAATGTAGAGCTTTGTGCACTGAAACACACTTGGTCTTGTTCCTCATCCCGTCTGGGCCTCTTGAGTGGACCTTGTTCTGAGTTACGATTTGGACATGTTTTCTTCACCTTGCACATCAGACCATGCAGCAAGAAAATTGAACTAAGTCCAGGAAGAAACATCTATTGTTTCCTTTCTTCTCTTTTGTCCTTCTACTTTTCTTGCTCTTTCCACGATCTTCTCGCCTCTCAAACACCCAACATCTTTTGATCTAACTTATGATGGCTTCTTGATCCTTGATCTACTCACAGACAAGCACCTAACCTTCAGCTCCCTAGCAGCACACCACAACTGATATCTAAACCCTTTGATGTTAGTTCCAGCTCCACCATCTGCGATTGTGATTGTATTCTGATCGATGCTTCTCATGACAGCAGACAAGTAACTCGCACGAGCTGGTTTCTCCTTGAGTTGATTTGAATAAATCGACTTTGAAGAATGAACGCTTGCATCGGAAATGATTGAAATTTTAGTTGGAATAGAAGAAGAAGTTGAACTTGAAGAAGTTGCTGCAGAAATTTGGGTCTGTAGGAAGTTGGCTAATTCTTGACAACGAGTTGAACGTCCAGAACAGGCGAAACCTGAAACTATGATTAAAGCCATTCAAAATGCAGATGAGATGGAGGTGTAGGAGGTGTGGGAGTAAGAAGAGAAGAAAATCGAGATTAACAAAATGTTAATCGCCTGCGCTCGACATTAACCAGACGTTCTCATTCTTGTTGGACTCAATCGCATCTTTAAAGGATTGGATTGAATTCTGTAATAATGAGTTCACCTCCAACAACAACGACATCGTCAGCACCAGATAAATCGGCTATCGCAGCAGCCATTCAAGCTAGACTCGCAGCCTCTTCCTCTTCAAGTGGACCAACTTCAGCTCAACAAATTGCCAGAAGACAAAATGACACAAGCTTGACTTTAGCGAAAATAGTTGACACTCAAATTAGAAGGAATAACAATTATCAACAAGCTGCAACTGCTTTACAAGTGAGTCAAGTCATATAGTCATCACCTTCTCTCTATCCTAATCAATCAATCACTCCCTCCCTCCCTCCCTCCCTTCTTCTTCAGCATCTCCACACTCTAGCATCCAACATCTCAGCAAATCCAACTCTTCCAAAGTACCGTTCTCTAAATCCGTTGAACTCGATTCTCTCAGTTCAGCTCTTTCCAATCAATGGCGCAACTGATTTCTTGATGGAATTGGGTTTCAGAATCAAACGTCAGGATTTCAAGGCCACTTGGGTTTTAGCTGATGGGACCGAACTTAGTCAAATCGGCTTGGAAAAGGTTCAATTGGCAAAACAGGTACTGGAGGAGAAGATGAAGGTCACTGAAACTTTGGCTGAGAGAGAGAAGAGGATGAAGAAGGAAGAGGAGGACTTCGAGAAGAATAGAAAGGTGAGCGATAAAATCCTTGTAATTTATGGATCAGCTGATCGATCGGAGAGGGTAGAGAAGAGAGAGAATGAAATGAGGAATGAGTGGCGAAGCCCTTGCCTGTGCTGATAAGGACTGAAGTAATTCTCATCAATCTCATGCCTTCTCTGACTTCTTTTCCTTCCCTTTTCTTTCCGATCGTTGTCCTTCTGATTCTTTCTCCTTCTCTATCAGGCAAGAGCAATGGAAGAATTCGCAGAAGATCGTCAACGTAGAGCTCAAAGAGATTTAACTGCTCGTCAAGCCAGAGCTTCCTTAGCATCTCAAGCTTCAGATACTTCAATGAACAACGACGATTCCAACGACACCCCAAATTCAAATACCATTGCTACTGTCGGAAGCTCTTCTAATCACAATTTCCAACCCCCTGTCAAGATCGAAGAACCCTCAATTTCTCCTGCTGTCAAAAAGCCTAAAGTAGAACCGAAGGTTGAAGACACAAGGACCAGTGTTAGAGCTAAAGCTGAGAGTGAGGAAGCATCTCAAGATCAAGGAGTCGGATCCAGTAGCTTTGGTGGAGGCGGAGGAGGTAGAACTTTAGATGGTCAAAATGTTCCTCCTCCCCCTCCTCCTGCTTACGAAGAAGCAAGTCATACTACGATGGAAACCGACGAGGAAGATCATTTGGAAGAAGATACAGATGACGATGAGGATGACAAAGAGGAAGATGCTGAACCAAAGGTTAAAAGTTGGGGTGGAGGTCAGAGATTGGGAGGAGAGTAGAGAGGTTGGATCAAGATTCTCAAAGTTTAGGTTTGATGGAAAGATCTATGCTCTCTGTCCGAGAAAGACTTGGTTCGTGTTTTCAAACAAGAAGCATCTTGGTTCTCTTTCAAAGCTTCAATTTTGAATCACTTCCAGTTAAACTTCAATGAAGATCCAATACATTTCTCTCTTGTCGCTTTCCTTTTCACCTTTCTATCCCTTTCTCCCGCCTTCACATCCTTCCAAGTTCTTCTCCTTCAAATCTTTTTGTCAAATCCCATTTCCTACACCTCAACCGACCTTTGCCCTTGTACATGTGAACGAATCCATCTCCCTCTCTCACTTCAAGAACCCTGTAAATCCTTCCTTCTCTCCCTCCGGTTTCTACAATCACAGACACAGTCTCAAAGCCTCTTCTTCCCCTCACAACCAGCAACCACTCTTGTCATGGGTCTTACGTCCTTTTTTGTATCAAAATCAACACACACACACAAAACAATTCAATAACAACTGCTCACGCCTTCTGACTTCCTCAATTTGTTTTCACCGAATTGGTCAAGCTTCCAGGAAGCAGAAGATAAGAGCAGTCCATGTGAACAAATACCGTTCAAAGGGATTAGAGGAAAATCATCACAAAAAAAGGTGAGGGACAGAGTGAGAAAAGGAAAGATCTAAAGAAGTCTTTTGGGTTTGAACATGAATTTGATTTTGAATTTTTAGGCTCTAAACTTCTTTCCTTATTCTGACAAATGCTGAAGCAGCAATCATGACTAGCATCTCTTCTTGGGCTAGAAGAACAACTCCAAAGACTTTCATGGATCTTCTTGACTCAGCTTCCCTGAAGATGATGCAGGTCTAGAGATTTGCAAGATTGGAGGAAAATCCAAGACTGTTTCTCCTTTCTAACTTTGATGGTTTATGGACCAAGAGTTGAAAAAGGTTGAAGATGAAGAGAGTCAACAAAGGTCTCTTTAAGTCGCTTCAAGGTTTGAGTTGTCCCTTGAGGACTCGACAAAGACATGGACCCAGGACTAGGAGTCAGGCTCCTCCCTACAGAAACACCGATTCCTGGTTTTGAAAGTTGATGATTTGATTGAAGTCTTGAGGATATCCCTAATTAGGCACCACCTTCTCCATACAAGCAACCATTTGAACAATGAGAGATGGTGCTGGCCCCAGGTCTTTGGCAGCTTCTCGATTTGGTAGCATGACCTGGCTTTTGAAGTGAAGGAAGTGACGAAATTCACAGCTGAAAAAGCCCCTGAACTTGTTCTGGCTCAGCCTCGGAGACTCACTGACAGAGGAGAGGCACCACTGCTCGCTATCTTGGCTGATCAGAAATGAGGTACCCCCAATGACTAGAGTGTGGCTATCATAGCTCACTCGTGGAGCTGTTTGGGCCTTGAGCAGCCAAAGGAAACATGCAGGGCCACTTCGGCGAAAAAGGAACAGGGGAAAGAAAAGAATCAGTCGATTTGTTTTTTTTTGTTTGACTATATATGATATTTAATTTAGTATCGGTCAACAACCAATTAACTTCTTGCTAGTATATCGGTAGAACGCACCCCTGTCATTCTGCCGCCTCCAAATGGCTCCCTGATATCAACGGGTGAGAGCTGGGTTCGATTCCCAGGCAGGAAGATTTATTTTTCCTTCGGCCTTATCCACAACGACACTGTTATTTTTGATCTTCTACAACCTCTTCTCCTCTCCTTGATGGAGTAGTTAATGTCTTTCCCTTCACTTTTAGGTTCCTTTGGTAGAGAGGTAAAGAGGAGAAGGCTAGGCTTGTCATGCCTGTAAGATTTTTGTCAGCCAGAACATCAGACGCAAGAAGGACGTGGTGGTTTTTGGACAATCTAACACAGGCGACAAGAGAAATGAACTGAGAAACTGAGATTGAAGCTTAGTACAGGCGACAGAAAGAAGAGGATCCTCTTCTCACACTCCCTCACACTTTTGCCATCCTGCACAACCTGTATCTAAAATCTATTATCCAACTCAAACAACCATTTGACTTCTTCTCATCTCCTTTCAAATTTTCCTCCCATTCTAATCATTTCTCTGCTGTGACTATTTTCTTCACCTCACTTATTTCCTTCAATTTTGTCCTTTCAACTCCAAGATGCAAAATGTCCAAAACACAATTCATGTTCATATCATATTCACATTCATATTCAATTTTCCAATGATTGTTTTTCTGTAACTTTGATACGTTAATTTTTAGTCTCGGGAATGCAATCGCTTCGAAATATTAATTAAAAAAAAAAATGTCTCTCCCATTCCTGATGCCTCGTACCTCAAGGCAGCAAGCTTAGTGATGATTCTTTGTATTCTGTTGGGTTTTCCCCCCTCTCAGCCTCAATCATCAATTTAGTGACCTCTCTTCCTCCTCTCTCCTTCATCTGGCATCAAGACCCCTCTGCGTCATTCTTTCTTCAACTCCTCTTTTTGTCTCATGATCAATATTCTTCTGTCAACTCAGTAAACTTCGATTGATGCCAAACAAAGTACCGCCATTTCGACGCCTTTGTCCGACAGGAGACTTCTCGACTTGGAAAGGCATAACTCTGTCGTAAACTACGAGGTTTGGCAGTTCTTTGGCGGTTCGAGTTTTACCTGCAAAGAATTGCCATTGTGATGCCTTCTGCTACTTCCTATTCCTTGCCTTTTTGATGCCATCTCGATGCCAGATCAAGATAAAAATATAGTCAAAACATCAATTATTCTCTAAGACACTATACACAACTACAGGAAGTGGAAGCCCCAAAGACAGCACAGAGTTGAAATGAAAAGAGACAAGCGAGAAGACGGACAGAATTCCAAATTCAATGAACCTGTTAGGAAGGGATTGGACTATAGATCTGAAGATGAAGATTGAGATTGAGATAGAGGAGGAAGCGGGAGGTCAGTACTTGGGTGGAAAGAATCGCAAACGTCGCTGGCTTTCCTTCTCGATACTGTCACAGATCCTTGGTACCCTTGACCCCTTTGTTCTTTCTTTTGTCTCCATGTCTCTTTGTCCCTTGTTCTCTTGCCCCTGTTCCTGTGCTACATTGTTCCAACCTTTGTTCCTAAATCCCTTTGTTCTTAACTCTCAAACATATGTAAAGCACTCCCCAATTGTACATAGATAGTTCCTCATCTGATATTGAATTCCTACATCCTTTCTACCTGCTCAAGTTCCTTAGTCCCCTAAGTCAAGTCTCAACCTCAAGTCTTTGCCACTCCACCCTTAGTCTTTGTCACCAAGTTCCCAACGCTGATTCCCAACTGCCCTCAGCCTTTGTCAAGTCTCAAGTCTACCTCCTTAGCACTCTACCTATCTTCTACTAGTTAGCCCCCGTTACAGAAAGGAGATAAAAGGGCGGTTGGGAAAAAAAGGGGCTCAAGAATCGCGGCGATTCACTAGAAATCGATGGCATGAAAATGGAAGGCAGATGGCGGTACTTTGGCGATTTTGCATCGAAAAGGAGTCGAAAAGGCATGGGAGAGGCGGGGGTTTGGCATCAAACAAAGTTTACTGAGCTGTCAAGTTGAGTTCAACGGTACTCAGTACCCAGTCAACGCCTTGAAGACTAGCAGTACTTTGGGACTTTGTGTTGAGCATCCCACTTTGATCCTTTACCTTATGACCTGATGAAAGTCAAGATTACTGTTGATACAACGAAAGGTCAGATGAAAAGACACGGAAGTGGCAGGCTGGACAAAAGAGGTTGAAGAGCCTCTTCATTCTGTGTGCAACATACATCTTGCAAAAAGGAATCATTTACAGTGTTTGCTGAGTCAGTGAGAAGGTCAAGAAGTAAGAGGTGCTCTCAGTGAAAGGGGAAGGGATATGCTTCATGATGTGAGATCAGAAAGATATGAGACCATCTAAGTGTTAACTTCTGGATCTGACAGCCCAAGAATAAGCGCTAGAGGCTCTTGGTGTTGCCAGGTTGAGCCTGCGGTGTGATAGAGAGATCAGAGATGTCCCTTCTGAATCTCTTGACTGGAGACTCCATGAGCTGGCACCTGAAGAGTCCAATTGCCCATGCACAGCTCACTTCAAGTGAGCATTCATGAGTCAACAAACACAATCAAGAAAAGTTGAAGTCCATCTCAAAAGAGCTTGCCTCTACCAGTAGAGTCAGGGTTTAAGGAGCTAGTCAGTAACTTCAGCGCGAAACGTTTGCCATTCCACTGCCAGCCAACCTGTAGTCGATGAGCCCACTTGAACTCTTCCAGAGCAGAGAGAGGAGCATTCTTCTCTTGTCAAAGCATCTGGGAGCAACTGGGTGCAATGAAAGATGAAGAGTGACGAGAGAAGTAGTGAGAGAATTCAACTAGCTTCACATTTCACACCTCAAGTCTTTGAAAGGGCAAGGAGTCAGAGACACTTCAAGAAAGACACTGAAGAGAAAAGTGTGGAGCTAGTGCTCCAACTCTCCATCGATTCTAAATGGTTGTTACAAGGATAAGACCCATGAATCTCACCACAATCAGTGAAAATGGTCCAGTTGTTTGAGTCCTTGCCAGATTTACAAGATTCAGCCTCCTAGATCGTTCTTATTACACTCATTCTCAATGTTCTGTCCCACATAGCTTCACCAATTCACTATCTGTCTTCTATCTCCATCTCTTTCATCTAAGTTGGTTCTCAGACAAAGCAGGTAAACTAGAAATTCAGTGAGATTGGGATGTTGTTTGATTTGTCAGTGAAGAACAGACAGAGACAGCTCAAAAATTGGAGGATGATAGATACATCACAATTCAACCACTTATTGAGAACCAAGAAGGAAAACAAAGAGAAAGCCTACCGCCAGGGGAAAGACCGAGAAAAAAGACAAGGGGGAGGAAACCCCAAGATAAAAAAAAGATATTGTGATGCCTGTGAGGAGAAGGGAGTTTTGGCAACCCTGTCTCTCCTTGCATTCTTAGTATATTTCTTACTCTCAAAAATCAGATCGAATCGAGACACGGCTTATATGATAGATTGCATGAGGAAGAAGTATGGATCTACAAAATAGGCAAGTGTGAATCTCCTTGGTATCGCAAGGAGCATTGGAAATTAGATATCCAAAGATACGAAAAATCGTTGAGATTGGTGCAGCCTGTCCGTCCAACTCTCAGAATAGCTCTCAAAGCTAATCAGGAAGAGATCAGAAATGCCGCGAGAAGATCTGGTTGCCCTAAGAGTGAGTAAACTGAGATCTGGTAATAGGTTTGACTGAAGGGAGTGGGTGGTGGGCGAGAACAGACTCAATCCTATTCTGTTTCTCATTATCGCACTCTAACAGAAGCTGCTGATGTCGTTGCTGGTGGTTCAGCACAGAACGATCAGCCTCAACGTTCCAGAGGAGATGAAGAGGATGAGCAAGACTATGACTATGATTTCAACCAAGGTGATGGTCCTCCTGTGGTCAACCCTCTCCATCCCAACGGTCTGGAATCAGTCCGTGAACAGCTCAGATCTCAGGGACCTGTCTTCCTCGAACCTGTCTACAATCCTAGTCGCACATTGGATGACTTTCAGAGGCGGAAGGAGTACGGAAACTCTTTTAACAGTCTTACTTAGACAAAGCAAGAAACGATCAGTTCCTACACAGTCACTAGCGAGTCCAATGGTACGGAGAAGGCTTACAATAGTCATCTGAAGGACAAGTTGGATTCACTCAAGAGACACAAGATAGCAATTGGACAAGAACTATCTTGGGAAAAGAGCTGGATCAAAGCTGGAATCGGTGACTGGACCTGTCTCCTACGAGGTCCATCGATGCATCAGGAACTGCTTCCTTTTCACTAGAGCTATCCGCAGTCCCATTTTTCGCAGAGAGCCTTCGATACGGTCGCGAAAAGGCTCTGAAGGAGATGGGCGTCGCTTTCGAGACCTCGCTCTTTCCGAATCCAACTACCTTCAAATCGATGCCATACGAGATGAATGGTCAGACGCCTCATACTTGTTCTCAAATAGGCTGGAGGACACATCAAGACTGCTCTAGTGCTGGAGGATGGAATGACCAAAGTCATCATCGTCTGCAGGAATGAAGATCCCAACGATCCCAACCCAATGAAGCCGATCACTATCAATACCATTCCAGGGAAACCGCAGAATCTGCAGAGCTTCCTTTTCCCTTTCTTCGCAGAACTAGTCTGTTTGGAAGAAGGAATTTACTGTGGGATGGACACAAGAAGGAGTTCTTTGAGTTCTGAGCCTACCTTCTCTTTCTCCTCTGGAGACATGCCAGCCGCTCAGGAGCTCAACTTCAGAAGGCTGCAATTCAAGGCGAGGCTGCAGACTCGGCTGGATCCTTTATCAGTGGCTAGACAACATTGCAGCCTTCCCCCTACTACCATCGGAGAAGATGACGAAAGGCGGAACTACGACCCTTTAGATCTACCGAAGAAGACTCAAGAAGAGATGGAACTTGGCTATTGCGAGCTGGCAGAGAAGGTAGCTCTTGCGAACCTTCAAAATGCTATCGAATGCCTTCTTCGCAAAGCGAACGGAATCAAAGCTTTACAAGAGCTGTCACACTCTGACAATGACTGGAGACCAAGAGCTCAAATCAGACTTTGGATGAAATCAAAGAGAGACTCTTGCCTCTCAGATCAGCCCTGAGAAAGCTCGAGGCTCAACAAATGTGGGATGAATATGTTCAGAATAATAATTTGGAAACCTGATTGTGTCTTCACAAAATTGCGTGAAAACATAGTCTTGAATTGAAAATTCATCACAACTTTACAACTTTGCTGCTTATCCAACAAGGCTGAGATTAAGTTGAACTGCTCCATCTTCTTGGCGGTGTTATCTAACTCAACCCTGAGGGGAGCCATTGCAATTGGAGTAGAGGGTCCAGCGGAACTAGCCTTCAGATTTTTGGCCATGGCGTGGACTGCTCCCAACATTCTTTCTCCTGAAGTTTGAGGTTTCTTTGAAACTGGAGCTTGTTTGGCATATTCGGTTTGATCTGCAGATCTCTTCTTCCCAGGATTAGCAGTTGAACCAGCGAATTCAGCTCTACGGCCGTCTACGTAGCTCAAAACTTCAGTGATCTGTTTGTGGTTTTGAAGACCTTGAGTATCTTCCACCGGCTTAGTAATGATTCTCCGACTTGCTGCGCTCAGTTTCTTTCTGTTGAATTCTGGAACAGCATCCCAAGTCAACTTGCCGCTGGGCAAAGGCTCAAGACTTGGTTCCAGGAGAATGGCTTCATTGAATGCATCAGCATCGTTCTTGAGAAAGGCGATCCTGTTGCTGATGGAACCTGGAGGAAAGAATTGGTTCAATGCTTCGCCTAGGCTTTGCCTGATCGCTTCGATAGTTGCGTCCTAGGTGTAGAAAAGATGAAAGAAGGGTTGAAGAGAAGTCAGTCTGTGGCCGGTAGTTTCCCATGACCTTGCCTTCTCACTCACATCAGTACTCACAGCGAGCGGATCTCATCAGCTACACTTCTTTATAACGCCCAAATCTGGAGCGTATTTGTCTTGATATTCCATCTTTTCCCTTCTCCATCTCCTTCTCCTTCGCTTTTCCTTTCCCTTCGCTTTTCCCTTTTCCCTTTCTTTCCCTTTCCCTTGAGATTTCTCAGCTTCGTTGGAGTTCCATTAGATTTGTCTTGAGCTTGGTGGTTTCCATCTCTTTCTCCTAAAGACTGACCTTCTTGAATCTGACCTCCACCTCCAAAGTGAACCTCTGATTCCCTATGAGTTGTTTGAGCTCCGCCAGCGATAGCAGCATTTTCCATATCATATTCTTCTTGTCCGTCCTCTGATATCACTGGAGAGTCTGGAAGATTATCAGCTACCCATCTACCAAACTCTATTTCTAAGCGAGAAAAGTTGGCGTCCGCGCTCCTTAAGACAAGGATAAGCTAACTTAAGAGGGTTTCCAAAAACTCCGTTAGTCAAAGCTCATTTGGAGCAGAGAGATTTAACCAGTTTCTGATCTCTTCTTTGAAATGGGGGTCTGGGTTTCAACGCGTCGATTTTTGGCCTGGTGGTCACTTTTTTTTCGCCCAAATCACCCACCTCGCCCATTTGTGAAAATATCAGCTCGATTGGAGGACAGTCGAGAAAGCTATGAAGATAAGCCGGGTTTGAAAAGGGTCGATTTCGTGAAATCAAGTCTTTCCAACAGGTTTTGACCAATTCTGGCCGCCTTCTGACCTTTTGCTTTCTCATGATCCTGCTTTGAGCTCAAACTCCTCACAAATATTTCGAGAGATACATTCAAGATATTCAGATGGTTTTTGAATGAGGACAAGACCTTTTTGATGAGCTGTCTATGCTTGAAGTCATGTAGCTGCCAGTTGAAGCTCCCACCGGAATTTTTTCGCTGAAAACCTGACTGTCCTCTTCGGATTATGCGGTGACTTCCTCTCATTTTGCTCGAAGCCAATTACCAATGCTTAATTAATGTATTTGAGTGGATTTGAAGCGAGCAGCTTCAAGTCTCCAAACCCCAAGTTTGGCTGGAAAAGTTGCTACAGAATCTGAGCTACACTAAACAATAAACATCAGATTGGAGCACTCCAAAAATTTACCGATAGAGGTATTGTGTACTGAATAAAAGTATGGCGAGCTTTTCTTTTATGCCAGAGTCGAAAAGGAAAGGAAAGAAGAGATGGTGTTTTGGGAAAGTTTGACGCGAAAAACAGAGCCACCAGGCCAAAGAAACGCGAGTTGGAACCCAAACCGAGCTCGCGCGATCTGCACATCCATCGTCTCTGACAACGCTCATTTGGCAAAACACACAAACTAAGTGACTTGCTGCTTTGAAGCCTACGTTCATTCCTACTGCTTCAGCATCGAAGAACTCTCTCCCTTTGGTTGATTTCCTCTTTCCACCATCTGTCCTTTCCACATTAGGCACCAACCTGCTCCAACTACCACATTCTTCTTGAGAGGTTTAGATTTCGAGTTGGCCTTCTTCTCTCTTTCCTTCTTTGCCTTTCTCTCATCTCTCTCTCTACTCTTGCTCTATCCTTTTGATTCCACGTAATCATTATCTACTTCTCTTGCTTCATGTTCATTCTTTTCTTCATCTGAATCTTCTTCTATTTCCACTTCTAATAGATTGGAAGATTCTTTCTCTCTTTCTTTCACTCTTTCCTCCCTTTCTTGCAGCATCGAACCATCTGAGTAGACAATCAAGATCTCCTCACTCTTTGAAGGAAAGTTTGCCTAAATGTCCCACTTTGTAGCTTATGTTTGCGTGACCCTCAAGAAATGCGACTTTGACTTCGACTTTCCCCCCCCCCCTATACCCCTATAGAAGGCCATCCAACCAAAACTAACACCACTCAAATGACATCTTAAGTAAACATAAATGGCAACGACATTGATCTCAATGAATTTGACTATGACTCCAACTTTGACAAAGACTTTGAATGTGAAATGCGCGCTGAGCATCATCCTGAACCCAACTCCAGCAACAGCTGACAAAGAAAAAGATGAGAACAACATGAGTCAAGATATCTTAATGTCAGATGGAGAAGTCGGGATAGGAACAGAGACAAAAATTAAATTGTTTCCGTTCCCAAATTGATTGTTCTCACCAGCAAATCCACCTCTGGCGTATCCACCACCTCTTCCAAAACCTCTTCCGCCTCTGAATCCACATCTTCCACCAAAATTGTAAGCATTTACTTGCGCCTAATTGTCTTGACCGTTAGTTTATTGAGGTTGAACAGCTTGAGGTTGAAAAGCTGCTGCTCTTAGATCAGGATGGAACTGTTGAGCTCTTTGATAACCCTCCTTTACTTCTTTGACAGTGTCAAAAAGCATCCAATTTGGAACCCACAGGGGGAGGATGGCTAGTTTCTCTCTTAGGACAATAAGTATGTCTTTATAGTCAAAAGCTGTGACAGAAGTTGCAGCATCCATCACTCCCTTCCTTACACGGGTGGAGAGTCCCAAGGTTGAGCCACTGATTGAGGCTTTCAATCGCTGGCCAATCATTGGGGTGAGATTGCTCCAAGCTTGGACACCAAGATACTAGTCAAGGCTTGGTTCAAAATTGATTCAAGATTGGAATCCAAAATCTGTTGCTCAATCGCTGTTCAAATGGTTGGCCAACCTTTGCCAGCAACCTTCGCTTCATGATTCTTCCAAGGATTTGCTTCCAGGCTTGAAGCTCAAATCATTGAACAACCATTGACTTCAGTCATCACCCAATATTGGATGGTATTGTTTATTCTTCTAGTGACTCTTTGGACTTGGTAATCTCCTCCTTACACCAGAGCTGGCGTAGCATGATGTAGTTTGGACTTGGAGATCATTTAGATTGTCCGTCTTGTCAAGTCCTCACTCTTGTTTCCTTTCCCCAAACCTTCTGGAACGTTTTGATTTTGGCGTTATTTGGATTTAGGGGTCTCCAGGTTTTCAATTCTTTCATCAAAAGCTTCTTCATTTTCCCTTCCCTCCCTCCCTTCAATTCTCCTACTCTTCTTCTGCCTTCACAACCTAACTTTCCTCCTCTTCTTCTGCCTTCAATTCTTCCCAGTGAGTAATGTAAATAGTTAGGAATGGCGGCACAGGTTGGAATGGGTCTCAAAAGCAAGGGTTGTCTTGCATCTTAGTAACTGTTACGGGGGTTGATGGCAATACGAGGGGCACAGTTACGAAGGTGGAATAGGCTGGAAGTCAACAAGAGCTGAAGATTTAGGACATAGAACAATAGAATATCGGATGAGGAATTATTTATGTACAATTGAGTGGTGGTTTATATATGTGTTTGAGAGTCAAGAACAAAGGGGTTTTTTGGAACAAAGGTTGGAACAACATAGCCCAGGAATAGAGAACAAGGGAACACAAAGAACAAGGAGACAGTTAGAGAAGAGGGAGGGGAACAAAGGGAACATAGGGTCTGCGCGCAACAACGACAAGGGACAAAGGGAAGACAGTCTATGCGCTTGCCTCAGAATCAAGCAGAGCTTGAGACTTGTGTAGTGTTCGACCATAGGATGATCGGGCTGCTATGATGGGCTCTGTAACAGTAACTAACACATCCAAACTGTCTTCATCTCCTCTCCCACCGCTTCAGATCCAGGGATATACTTCACTCAGATATCAGTTCAAACTGGTTATGTTAAGTAGAGGTCCGAGTTCGTTCCACTATACAATTCTTGTTCTGCTTCAAGCCAGCTCCACTTGAACCTAATCCTAAACATTCTCCTCCTTTCCATAACCTTCTCTCAGAGCGCTAATCAATTTTGTGAGTAACAAAGTACCGTCAGCTTTTTAGAACTTTTGGGACTTTGGGGATAATGGAGAAATGGAGAAGTGATGGAAGCTCGCTCAGCTTTGGATGCTGTCAACACTGAAATAAAACAAAGATAGGATGAGGAGCAGAAGAGAACTGACAAAATTGGGAAAAGGAAGGTGAAGGGCCTTGTGGCATGGCTGACGCCACGCAGAACCCCATTCATTACACTTCTCTGTTTTCCTCATCGGATTTCCCCATTCCTTGAGTACCCAAGATTTTGACCTGGATGCATCTAGTCATTGAATCACGCACGCAGTTTTGATGGAGTGGGTCTTATTGTTGAAGGTGATTCCTATCTTGCAGAGTTCATTGTTGAATAGACTTTGGTTGGTTTGGTGGATGCCTAGAGATCTAACTTCACATTGATTCCATCCTTCTTGAAAATCTCATTGACCAGGTTGTTAGGTTGGGCACTGGATCTTGGTGAGTAAGTGTTGAGTGATTGTTGGAAGTTGGGTGATTTTTGGAAAGAGAGTGGAGCTTTTTTTTATATCGAAGCAATTGTTTGATGGGAAATAGGGAATGAGTGGGTGAGTGGGCGGCACGGATGGGCCGCACACGCACGCTCCTCGAAAAGCAATTTTTTTTTTTTTTGCTCGAGTTCAATGTCGAAAGCGTGACATTGTGTAATTTTCGTACAACGCCTCAACAACTTGTCTTGATAGAAAAATGGTTATTTCGCCGGTCTCATACTAACTCCAACTTGTAAGCATGGGCTATCTGGAATTCCGAGTTCAATTCTCGGTCGAGACAATAGTATTCTTTTTGTCCCTCTGGCAATCTCACAGTCAACATGGTGGGCAGAGCTCATGGAAGGAAGGTCATCTTTGCGAGTGAAGAGACTATTGATAGGATGAGAGTGGGAGGGACGGGGTTGGTTAGAAGCTAGAGCGAAGAGAGAGGGAACTCAGGGCGGTTCTCTTCTTTTGACAAGAGAACATTTGCCGGCTGCTGTTCTGAAGGGTTCTTTCGCTCCTGTTGTTAGACAACATTTTTCCTGCTCTTTCAGTTTTCACTCGATTCGTGTAACACATAGCACACGACTTGATCACACTTGCCTATTTTGTAGATCCATACTTCTTCCTCATGCAATCTATCATATAAGCCGTGTCTCGATTCGATCTGATTTTTGAGAGTAAGAAATATACTAAGAATGCAAGGAGAGACAGGGTTGCCAAAACTCCCTTCTCCTCACAGGCATCACAATATCTTTTTTTTATCTTGGGGTTTCCTCCCCCTTGTCTTTTTTCTCGGTCTTTCCCCTGGCGGTAGGCTTTCTCTTTGTTTTCCTTCTTGGTTCTCAATAAGTGGTTGAATTGTGATGTATCTATCATCCTCCAATTTTTGAGCTGTCTCTGTCTGTTCTTCACTGACAAATCAAACAACATCCCAATCTCACTGAATTTCTAGTTTACCTGCTTTGTCTGAGAACCAACTTAGATGAAAGAGATGGAGATAGAAGACAGATAGTGAATTGGTGAAGCTATGTGGGACAGAACATTGAGAATGAGTGTAATAAGAACGATCTAGGAGGCTGAATCTTGTAAATCTGGCAAGGACTCAAACAACTGGACCATTTTCACTGATTGTGGTGAGATTCATGGGTCTTATCCTTGTAACAACCATTTAGAATCGATGGAGAGTTGGAGCACTAGCTCCACACTTTTCTCTTCAGTGTCTTTCTTGAAGTGTCTCTGACTCCTTGCCCTTTCAAAGACTTGAGGTGTGAAATGTGAAGCTAGTTGAATTCTCTCACTACTTCTCTCGTCACTCTTCATCTTTCATTGCACCCAGTTGCTCCCAGATGCTTTGACAAGAGAAGAATGCTCCTCTCTCTGCTCTGGAAGAGTTCAAGTGGGCTCATCGACTACAGGTTGGCTGGCAGTGGAATGGCAAACGTTTCGCGCTGAAGTTACTGACTAGCTCCTTAAACCCTGACTCTACTGGTAGAGGCAAGCTCTTTTGAGATGGACTTCAACTTTTCTTGATTGTGTTTGTTGACTCATGAATGCTCACTTGAAGTGAGCTGTGCATGGGCAATTGGACTCTTCAGGTGCCAGCTCATGGAGTCTCCAGTCAAGAGATTCAGAAGGGACATCTCTGATCTCTCTATCACACCGCAGGCTCAACCTGGCAACACCAAGAGCCTCTAGCGCTTATTCTTGGGCTGTCAGATCCAGAAGTTAACACTTAGATGGTCTCATATCTTTCTGATCTCACATCATGAAGCATATCCCTTCCCCTTTCACTGAGAGCACCTCTTACTTCTTGACCTTCTCACTGACTCAGCAAACACTGTAAATGATTCCTTTTTGCAAGATGTATGTTGCACACAGAATGAAGAGGCTCTTCAACCTCTTTTGTCCAGCCTGCCACTTCCGTGTCTTTTCATCTGACCTTTCGTTGTATCAACAGTAATCTTGACTTTCATCAGGTCATAAGGTAAAGGATCAAAGTGGGATGCTCAACACAAAGTCCCAAAGTACTGCTAGTCTTCAAGGCGTTGACTGGGTACTGAGTACCGTTGAACTCAACTTGACAGCTCAGTAAACTTTGTTTGATGCCAAACCCCCGCCTCTCCCATGCCTTTTCGACTCCTTTTCGATGCAAAATCGCCAAAGTACCGCCATCTGCCTTCCATTTTCATGCCATCGATTTCTAGTGAATCGCCGCGATTCTTGAGCCCCTTTTTTTCCCAACCGCCCTTTTATCTCCTTTCTGTAACGGGGGCTAACTAGTAGAAGATAGGTAGAGTGCTAAGGAGGTAGACTTGAGACTTGACAAAGGCTGAGGGCAGTTGGGAATCAGCGTTGGGAACTTGGTGACAAAGACTAAGGGTGGAGTGGCAAAGACTTGAGGTTGAGACTTGACTTAGGGGACTAAGGAACTTGAGCAGGTAGAAAGGATGTAGGAATTCAATATCAGATGAGGAACTATCTATGTACAATTGGGGAGTGCTTTACATATGTTTGAGAGTTAAGAACAAAGGGATTTAGGAACAAAGGTTGGAACAATGTAGCACAGGAACAGGGGCAAGAGAACAAGGGACAAAGAGACATGGAGACAAAAGAAAGAACAAAGGGGTCAAGGGTACCAAGGATCTGTGACAGTATCGAGAAGGAAAGCCAGCGACGTTTGCGATTCTTTCCACCCAAGTACTGACCTCCCGCTTCCTCCTCTATCTCAATCTCAATCTTCATCTTCAGATCTATAGTCCAATCCCTTCCTAACAGGTTCATTGAATTTGGAATTCTGTCCGTCTTCTCGCTTGTCTCTTTTCATTTCAACTCTGTGCTGTCTTTGGGGCTTCCACTTCCTGTAGTTGTGTATAGTGTCTTAGAGAATAATTGATGTTTTGACTATATTTTTATCTTGATCTGGCATCGAGATGGCATCAAAAAGGCAAGGAATAGGAAGTAGCAGAAGGCATCACAATGGCAATTCTTTGCAGGTAAAACTCGAACCGCCAAAGAACTGCCAAACCTCGTAGTTTACGACAGAGTTATGCCTTTCCAAGTCGAGAAGTCTCCTGTCGGACAAAGGCGTCGAAATGGCGGTACTTTGTTTGGCATCAATCGAAGTTTACTGAGTTGACAGAAGAATATTGATCATGAGACAAAAAGAGGAGTTGAAGAAAGAATGACGCAGAGGGGTCTTGATGCCAGATGAAGGAGAGAGGAGGAAGAGAGGTCACTAAATTGATGATTGAGGCTGAGAGGGGGGAAAACCCAACAGAATACAAAGAATCATCACTAAGCTTGCTGCCTTGAGGTACGAGGCATCAGGAATGGGAGAGACATTTTTTTTTTTAATTAATATTTCGAAGCGATTGCATTCCCGAGACTAAAAATTAACGTATCAAAGTTACAGAAAAACAATCATTGGAAAATTGAATATGAATGTGAATATGATATGAACATGAATTGTGTTTTGGACATTTTGCATCTTGGAGTTGAAAGGACAAAATTGAAGGAAATAAGTGAGGTGAAGAAAATAGTCACAGCAGAGAAATGATTAGAATGGGAGGAAAATTTGAAAGGAGATGAGAAGAAGTCAAATGGTTGTTTGAGTTGGATAATAGATTTTAGATACAGGTTGTGCAGGATGGCAAAAGTGTGAGGGAGTGTGAGAAGAGGATCCTCTTCTTTCTGTCGCCTGTACTAAGCTTCAATCTCAGTTTCTCAGTTCATTTCTCTTGTCGCCTGTGTTAGATTGTCCAAAAACCACCACGTCCTTCTTGCGTCTGATGTTCTGGCTGACAAAAATCTTACAGGCATGACAAGCCTAGCCTTCTCCTCTTTACCTCTCTACCAAAGGAACCTAAAAGTGAAGGGAAAGACATTAACTACTCCATCAAGGAGAGGAGAAGAGGTTGTAGAAGATCAAAAATAACAGTGTCGTTGTGGATAAGGCCGAAGGAAAAATAAATCTTCCTGCCTGGGAATCGAACCCAGCTCTCACCCGTTGATATCAGGGAGCCATTTGGAGGCGGCAGAATGACAGGGGTGCGTTCTACCGATATACTAGCAAGAAGTTAATTGGTTGTTGACCGATACTAAATTAAATATCATATATAGTCAAACAAAAAAAAACAAATCGACTGATTCTTTTCTTTCCCCTGTTCCTTTTTCGCCGAAGTGGCCCTGCATGTTTCCTTTGGCTGCTCAAGGCCCAAACAGCTCCACGAGTGAGCTATGATAGCCACACTCTAGTCATTGGGGGTACCTCATTTCTGATCAGCCAAGATAGCGAGCAGTGGTGCCTCTCCTCTGTCAGTGAGTCTCCGAGGCTGAGCCAGAACAAGTTCAGGGGCTTTTTCAGCTGTGAATTTCGTCACTTCCTTCACTTCAAAAGCCAGGTCATGCTACCAAATCGAGAAGCTGCCAAAGACCTGGGGCCAGCACCATCTCTCATTGTTCAAATGGTTGCTTGTATGGAGAAGGTGGTGCCTAATTAGGGATATCCTCAAGACTTCAATCAAATCATCAACTTTCAAAACCAGGAATCGGTGTTTCTGTAGGGAGGAGCCTGACTCCTAGTCCTGGGTCCATGTCTTTGTCGAGTCCTCAAGGGACAACTCAAACCTTGAAGCGACTTAAAGAGACCTTTGTTGACTCTCTTCATCTTCAACCTTTTTCAACTCTTGGTCCATAAACCATCAAAGTTAGAAAGGAGAAACAGTCTTGGATTTTCCTCCAATCTTGCAAAACACCTGAATCAGCATCATCCTCAGAGAAATCAAGAGCAGAAAATTCCTCAACTTGGGAGTTTGAATGGCAAAGAAGATGTCTTGATCATGAAAGCAGCTGCATCATCAAAAGAAAAACTTCAAGAATTCTTTTGCAAAATAATGAAAAAGAAATCTGGAAGCTGAAAAATTAATTTGAATCCAACCAAGATCAAACTTGAGTCACAAGAACACCTCTCATGAGAAAGATCGAACATGAAAGCAGGCAGAGCTTTCATCACAGGCAACAAAACCCATAATTTCTTTATATTCTTTCATTTCTTTCCCCTTCTTCCTGCCCAAGTAACAACATAATGCTTCAAAAGCATTTCCAATTCTTCAACTTCATCCAAATGTTCAATTTTGGAGAGTCTTGGGTTGGAAGAGGTAGAGCATCGAGGAATTGATTATGGGATCCAAGAAGAATTATGTCGGGGAAAGAAGGAGGAGGATAGAAGAAAAAGGGGGGCACTCAGAATCAAACAACACCAAAAGAGCACGAACTCCTCAACTCGCTTGACCCTCTGACTCCATCTCTCTTGTGTATTCGCTTTGCTCTTTCAGGAAAAAACGTTCACATTGGACCAAAACCAAGGTACTTACCTCTCCCTTTCACTTCCTCCCAACTCTCTCCAGATCCTCTCTAATGTTTTACTTGCACTCTGAACGTCTAATCTCTTTCCTCTCACTCCCGACCCAGAGCACTTTTCCAAGTCTTCAAGACTAGAACCAGTAGTTGAAGAAAGTAAAACTTGATCTTGGGCTTTCAAAATTTTCTCAAACCTTTTAGAATTAGAATCTGAGAACGGATGTGAACGAGCTCCCGGGAGATAAAGATTTCTCGACTGTTTCCGGTGTTGGATGTCAAAATAAGCGAAGCAGAGGGTGAAAAGAATCAAGGGATTTAGAAACAAATAGTGGAAAGGGCAAAGGGGTGAGTGAGAAGAAGTTGGAGATATCAGCAAAATTAGTTTGGCTCACAAAGCTGTGTCTCATACTCTCTGAAGTATTTGAATGATCCAAATGAGAAGTAACTCACCTCCAAATTCCCCAGCATAACCTTCCCAAACCTCGTGAAACCCCCCTCTCCAATTCCTCCTGCTTCGTCGTCCATTTCTACACTTCTCAATCCTCCCACTTCCCTTGCACCACTCGTCCTAGGCCCTCCACTTTCTCTATGAGTGTTTCCATCTCCACCAACACACATATCATAGCAGACGATCTCCACCTCTTCAAATCTATCAGAGAAGTATCGTAAGAGATTGTCCCCGTCTTTCGAAGGCAGATAAGCTAGGATGCATTCACAGAGAATGAGAGTTGGGAGTTTGAGATCTAAAGAGGAGAGAGCTGTTGAGAGGAGGGTGGATGAGGAAGTTGAGCTTGAGGAAATAGGGACTGAAGTTGAGGTCTGGCTGAGTGGAGTAGAATTGGAGTTGGAAGGCAGATTTGAAGTGGAAAAAGAAGTAGAAGTGGAAGATTGATGCGAGAAAAGTGTTGGACTCGGCAGATTTTCTTTTGTTGAAGTCACCGTTGAAGTAGAAGAGCCCTCAAGATTTCGAAGGTCGCATGGAAATAATGAATATCGAGTTGAGGTCAAAGAGGTGTTGTCGTTCTCTGTGAATCCGGTTTTGTGAAATCGAAAGTTCAGTGGCAGTTTACGAAGTTCAGAAGAGAATTGAACTGCCATTGAGTCCATAAGGTGCGACCCAAAGAGGGAAACATATAGACAAGAGAAGTTTGTCCTACTCACCAACTCTAATCTCTCCTTCGCCTAAATTTCCTCTCAACAAATCAGATCTCATGATACTTTCAATCTTGAACGTCGTCAGTTCTGGAAAGTCGAGCTCCAGGTAATGAGCTATTCGACTTTGACTATCTGTTTCCTGACGTTCCC
Organism: Golubevia sp. BC0850; assembly: GCA_012976225.1. NCBI lineage: Eukaryota > Fungi > Basidiomycota > Exobasidiomycetes > Golubeviales > Golubeviaceae > Golubevia > Golubevia sp. BC0850. The sequence continues at coordinate 1,472,107 of JAAVVG010000001.1, read as the reverse complement.
CCAAAAGATTTGAGTTGAAGAAGGGTAGGACTCTCAGTCTCTGCTGCTCCTTACCTCTGACTGAACCTCCAGAGGTTTCGAGTACAATGCTCCGTCCCCTTTAATTTCTCAGTGAAGATCTACAATAGCTATGGGAACTTACCTTGAATCTCCAAAACCTAGCATCACTCCCGGCACCCAAACTGACTATCTGCCTCTTCCCCTCCCCTTTCTGCAGAAAGGTGTTTACGGATTCATCTATGCTCGTACTCCTGAGAGAAGTTCCGATGTTGATGAGAGGCGGTCGCTTATGATTTTGATGAGAGATAAGAGTTGGATTGGATTGAGATTGAGATTGCTGCGTTTGAGATTGAACCCTGAACAAGCTCGAGAAGGAGTCTTTTGGTAAATAACCTTTTTCTAGAGCAGACAATCTTGAGATTAAAGCGTCCGAATCTGTCGATCTGGTGGCTGCATCATCAATCTTTGAGGGAATAGAAGAACGAGAAGATGAAGAACTTGCTCCTCTACCTCTACCTCTTCCTCCAGCTGTACCTCTTGCTGCTCCTAATGAGCCTATTCTATTCAAAGTTGATCTAGCTGAACCTAAATCTAATTCTAATCCTAGAGAAGTTGGAGGAGGAGAAGTCATGCTGTGCTGTGGTGCAGTTGAGAACAAGCTCACCTTTTTTGACTTCTTTCCATCTTCTTCTCCTTCTCCTCTGCCTCATCTGTCCATATCCATTGCCACTCTGATCATCGTTGATATCCTTTTGACTTGAAGCACAAATTTCATTCCAACTTCAATTTTCTCAAGATGTCCTCAACAGCAGCACCTCAACTTTTACCAACATCTGAGCAACTTCTGTTCGCCAAATCGTTAATCTTAACTTTCGCTCTCTGGCCAGCCCTACGATTAGCAGTCTCTTCAGAATGGGGAGGTCCAGATTCTGCAGACAAACGTGATTTCCTAATCTCTCACTTAGCAGACACTTACGCAGGTGAAACAGGTTATTCATCTTCATCTCTCCATCTTCTACCTCAACCCATCAATCCTTCATTACTCCCTCAAACTCCAGACCTAGACGACCTAGCGGAACTTCTAGAGAACTATTTCCAAGATGAATTCGAAGCCAGGCTAGACGATGGAAGTTCAGATTGGGTGGCAAGGCGTATCTTGGATCTACATAAAGGAATTTTTGGAGAGGACAAAACGGTGGGAGAGGAAATGGTCAGAGGGTTGGAGAACGCTGAATTGGAATTGAGAGGTAGTAAGAACAGCGTTCAAAAAGGACCGGAACAGGAAGAACATGAGGGGGAGGAGGAGGAGGAAGAACATGGAGATGAAGAAATGAAGGATGGAACTGATGCTGGCGGGAATGGTCAGAGGAGACAGAGACAGGAACCTGAAGTGGATGAAGATGGCTTCACAACTGTTGTCTCTGGTAGAAGGAGGTAGCGCCTGTAGAAGGTGGGTTCAGACGGGAGGGAAAGGAAAGGGAGTGGTGGACTTTGGGAAGAAAGGAAGGAATGGACTTGGAGCTCTACAGCGATGAAACAAGGCCATTCAAGGTGTTGTTTCCATCCGTCATAATTTGCTTTGTGTTGCTGACTCTACTTCCCATTATTCCTCTCATCTTCAAACTCGACTCAGATTCTCCCCTCTCCCCATCTTCCCATCTCACTCTTTCTGTATTCTTAGCAACTAGCTCTCTCCTCTCTCTCCTCGTCTCACTATCTTCATAGATCTTCTCCCTTCTTCTGTTATTTATTCTCCACTCAATCATTTAATCAACCTCACAAAAAAGGCGATGCAGCTTCTTTCGTCCCAAAGTTTAGTTTTTTTGTTCAAATACAATTTACAAGTTCAGCCAGCAGCCAGTCGCCAATCTGACATTTCTGCTTTGTTATCAGACTTTCCTCCCGCTCCCCACAAAGCCAACAGCTTTGTCGCTCTCAAATCAGTCAGGGGAGAGATACAAGATGCATTATCAAAAGCTTCTATTCCCAAATCTGTCGATTAGAACACCAACCATCTACCCCCCCCCCCCGATTTGCTTTACAGACGATGGACTTCCACCCAACTCGATTGGTTGTTCGATCTGGGCTCCAAAGCTCAACTCGGTGTCGACCATCTCCCATTGTCCTTCCGAAGCTGGAGTGATGAGTCAAAAGTATTGGGGGAATTCGAATCCGGAACGACCTCCAGGCAAAGGAGAGGCTTAAAATGGTAACTTTGTTTTGTTTTGGTTTATGAAATGCAGTCACTTATAATAAAGGGATGATTCCTTTTGCTGAAAAAAGGTGACGCGATTTTGGTAGAAAGATCCAGAGAACATTCGAGACAATGCACAGGGTGGTTGGGAGACAAAGAAGAAAGATGCGGGAACCTATTCATCGGATTCGTAGTTGGAACGAGAAGTTACAACGATCGGACCTCCTACTTTTGGCTTCCAGAAGGGACTTGGAGTACTTGCGGAATAGCTTGGCTCTTGTAGCTGGGTTGCACTGATGAAGAAGGCAGGATGGGAATGAGGTCAACAAAAGTAACAGAAGAGGATAGACCTTCCTCAAGGCTTCGAGTTTAAAGTCAGTATTCAGGAGTGAAATTAGACGCAAACACTCACATCGATACTGAGATGAGAGTCCAAAGCTGAACTGGCGACTCCTTCTTTCTCAGCGATGTAGTTCCAAAGCTCTCCAGGAGTAGTTTTACTGCTGAGAGAATCTTGTTGTACTTTGTTCGAACGAAGGTAGACCAGAAGCGGACCGGCCAAATGTCAGAATGACGAAGAGAATAGAGACATCAAAGCCAAGAGAAAGGGGCAGGAATCGAACTTACTGAAGGAAATCAGATAGCTCAAGTTGGGTTTCCGCCCCAGTTCTAGTCGGAGATGACCCCCTGCTTAAGTCTTGTTGATTGGTCGAACTTGGAAGACCACGAGCAGGTGGCTTCCATTGTCCACGAGGTTGAGGTACCAATTTACTAGAGCTTGAGATTCCTCTGGTAGCTCTGGGAGCTTGAATTTTCCATGACTTTGACTTCGATTTCGATTTGCCGGTCGAAGATTCAGCTGAGACTTCTGGTACGAATTTTGGAGATTTCATCGTTCTGTCATCTGACTTGGCGAAGCCATCGGAAGCATTCCATCTCTGAGAAAGTTGGGATAGGAAGAGATAGAGATAGAGGAGATTAGGAATGACAGGCAATCGACAGACTGAATGCCCAACTGACTTTGCTCTATCACTTACCTCAAGAACGACCTGCTTCATGCTGTTGATCTCGACAGCTTTGGTTCCAGTCATGAGAGCACGATGCTCTTGATGATCTTCGACTCCCGAGCGTTCGAAAAGCTGAGTTAAAGACGAAACTCAGTAAAGGCGAGGTCAGCTAAAGAATCGAATCCTTCGAGAGTTCGATTTCGATCAAACGTACATCCCCTTTTGTTCTGCCTTGCTCCTTGATGACCAGCCCTTCATCTTCTTCATCGCTCTCCGAGATGGCTCAATTCTTTTCGAATTCCTCGATCAAAGCTCCCATTTCCTTGATCACGTCGAGGTGACGACCTTTGTTCTAAGAGGGGAAGTCGGAGGAAATGAGGGAAATCAGGAGAAGGATTTGATCGAGGTAAGCAAGGGAACAGACTGAAAGCAACTCACGGTGATATCCGTAGTGGACGCTTCAGGTCAGCTCATCAGATTGTTACCCCAAAGTTGTTTCCCGTAGAGATCCTTATTCTTCCGCTTCACTCCTTCCCAGAATGGTACAAAGACCCTTCCCTCGAGAATTTCCTCCGAAAGCTGCTCCTTGTAGACTTGTCTTTGATAGGTTGTTGCTCCTCTCCAAACAGTCTTTCCTTCTCTTGTTCTCATCGTCTTCGGCGAAATCAGTCTGTTTCATCATAGCTCAAAGGAAAGCGATCGTCTAGACTGTCTTTCCAGTTCTCTTGTCGTCTTCAAGAAGACCTCCCCAACCTCTTGACCAGTTCTGAAAGAGGAATCTAGCGCCTTCGATCTGGTAGTCTCTTAAGAAGCGAAGGATAGGGGCTGGAATTGAATGTTCCGAGTCCTATGAAAGAGGTTCGGCGGAAGCTTGATCTGGAGTACAAAGTGGACTGTGCTCGTGTTGAGATCGATCCGCAGCTGAGATGGTGGCTAGTTTGGAGACGTCGATCATCTTTGACTCTGCTTCCTTGTCGAGGTCCTCTTCGTCTTTGGTCTCTCCTTGCTCTTCTTCTAACTTTTCCTCTTCTCTCTTCCATTTGATGGGACCGATAGGATCCACCTCCAGAAATGCCTCGTCGTCGGACTGACTGTCGTCTTCCATCTTGACTTCTCTCTTGATACCAGAGTGAGAGAAAGCAGCTGGATCCGGTTGTCCGAAAGAGTCGTCTTTGACTTCATTCTTGATGCGAACGCCAGAAAGATCAACCGGATCAGGTTCCTTGAATGGACTGTCGTCCTCCGAATCTTCTTCTACTTTGACTTACTTCTTGACCTTGAGAGCTTCTTTCTTGACGCCAAAGCTAGAGAGATTCACAGGCTCTGGTTCTTCGAGTGAACCGTCGTCCTCAGAGTCGCTGTCCTCCTTCTTTTGGACGAGCCCGCAGCTTCTTCTACGGAGCATTGAAGACCTCAAGTTCACATAATACAACAAAGAAAAAGATTCTTTAATTTCAATAAACTCTTCTTCTTTGCGAACATCTTGAAGTCATCGAATCGAAAAAAACCTATTTCTCTTACCGCCTCACCCTCAACAACTCTAGCCAAGTCAAGATTGGAGTCGGATACACTTTTTCAGAGCTTTCTGAAGACTCAATACTCAAGAGATACATACATAGCAAAGAAGTTGATTTCCTTCCTCAGGCTGGTCGTCATCGCGTCATCTTTCACTTGCTGAGCTGCCATCTCTTCCAGACTCAGTTTGCAACCTTTGATTTCGCCATTCTGACAGCCAAGAAGAGATCAAATCAACCTTCGCTAGTTGGAGGGGTAGAGAGAGGGAGTTCGGTTAGACAATCGCTAAGAACATTCTTAGAAGATAAGGACATCTCTCTGGAACGTCGCGAAGAACTCCTTCCCCACCCATCCATCCAACGTGTCTGATCTCGAACCTTAATCGCCATGCACAGCCGAAAATGATAAGCAAACAAAGAGTTCTTGGAAACAGCTTTTTTTTTCTGTTTGGCGTTCAGCACCACAGGTGACAGGTCCAGGAGAGAAAGCTCGGTAAACAACGGTTCTTGGCTTGATTTAATTTTAGTCGTCGACCCTTCGGAAGCTTCGCGAAAAGGTTTCTTTCTTCTTCTGGCAATAGGGGCAATGAACAGACAAGGTATGTGCAACTGTCTCCTATCGTATCCTCGATCAAGAATTAGGCGAAATCATGGGAAGACGCTGAGAAGATGGTGGAACTTGGTCGTTACCGAAGGTACCATTGGTATTTCGGACCCCTATGGTTCTGTTCTCTTTTTGGCCTCGCACACGACATCTTTGAACTTCAAACAACAAGCGAATATCTCTGGCTTTAATGAGATGACAAGAGAAAAGGAACGTATAAAATGTGGTGGGTCTCGACTTCGCTGTTTCTTCTCCCATTCCATTCCACTCCGGTTCTCATTCACCTTTTTCCTTTTCATTCTCTCTCTATCAAATCTTCTGAACCACCCTACTCCTTCTTTACTCAAATCTTCAAATGGTTCGAATCTTCTTCACCTCACTTGCCACCGCTCTGCTCGTAGCTAGCAGCACCCTCTCAGCTCAAATTCCTTCTACAGGAAGAAAGTGTGCTACTCAGGAGACCATTTCGGTTAGCAATTACGTTTTTTTCCCTCCAAAAGTTGCTGCCTGACCTCTAGAACAATCCAATCCTAACTTTCACCCTCACCTCACCCCCTTGTTTGCGCTCCCCACTCAGCCACAAGTCGAGGCTCAAGTCTCTCAGCTCATGGAGGAGGCAGCCTCCCAGAGAGTTGCTGCTGCGACCAAGAATGTTCCTGTTTACTGGCACACTATCACCTCTGGCGGTGCTGGGAACATCGCCTCTTCTACCATTTCAAGACAAATCCAAGTCCTCAACGAAGATTTCGCTCCCTCTGGTTTCGCTTTCAAATTAGTCGAAACAGATGTTACTAACAACGCCAACTGGTACACAAGAGCTGAATTAGGCAGTTCTGTCGAAAGCCAAATGAAGAATGCCTTGAGAAAGGGTGGCGCCAATGCCTTGGTGAGTTAAAATGAAACGTCGAAAATTGAGATCGTTTGCTGACTGCTGTTCCTGTCACTCGCAGAACATCTACTCGGTCACTCTCCCTGACGACGTTCTAGGATATGCTACTTTTCCTCAAGACTACAGTAGAAACGGAAGACGCGATGGAGTAGTCGTCGTAGTGAGTAAAACAAAAGGAAGATTTTATCGATTGATTGCGTTGGGACAGAGAACTTTACTAACATTTGACCAACTTCCGCACCTGTTTGACCCCAAAGAACACCTCTCTTCCAGGAGGATCTCTTCAAAACTACAACGGAGGAAGGACCATGACTCACGAAGGTACGATGTTAGAGAAGCTTTTGAGAGTTGACTGACCTTGCTTCATTCCTGAATCACTTCTGACCTGTTTTCTTCCAATGATTCCTTCTCTTTCCTCTCTTTCTCTCTCCTCTACCCCTAACAGTCGGTCATTGGCTAGGGTGAGTCTTTGCTTTCAAAACGGAATCAGTCAGAATCCCCGTGCATTGCTAATTTTCGTTGCTAATTTTCGTACCTCCGGCCGCTTCCTCTCCATCTCGCTTGATGTCAGACTCTTCCACACCTTCCAAGGTGGATGCACTGGAAATGGAGACTTCGTCTCAGATACGCCAGCTCAAAGACTTCCAACCTCCGGCTGCCCTACTTCTACTCAAGACACTTGTGCTGGCGGAGGAGCGGATCTAGTGAACAACTACGTTAGTATTCATGGGCTTCCTGATCTAAGCCTCCATTAGTGGAAGAGGGAGATGGGGAATGGTGAAGGAGGCCTTGTTGGAGGCGAACTGAGAGCCGTGCGAATCAAATGGCGACATTTGAATGTGATCTGACTCTTTCGTCCCTCCTACACTCTCACACCTCGATCATTCTATTTCTCCTTTTACAATTCTTTCAAATCTTCAGATGGGTGAGTTCCAAGGACAGGAGCCTCTAGAAAAAGCTCGAGTTAGAAACTGAAATCTCGCCTTCTGTTCCGTTTCCTTCTCGTCCCCTCTTCCACCTCCCCCTCTGAAGACTATTCCTGGGATTCATGTATGAACAGCTTGACAGGTGGACAAGCCGCTAGAATGAGCGCTCTATCTTCTCAGTTCAGAGGGCTGTAAACTTCTAACAACTTTTGATTTTCAAGTACTTTGGCCACCGCAGGCAACCTAAACCTGAAACCATCTGTCTCAAAATCCAATATTTCCCAAAAATTTGTCATGACAAGGGGCTCGACTTTCAATTTCTGCTCACTTTCCTTTCTTTCAAACCCCCTTGTTCGTCTTCTCACCACATATAGCTAGCTTTTTCAGGCTTGATAACATACCTTTATTTATTTGATCTTAATATGTTCAGCCGAGACAACACGAAAAACCCAGCAACTCCTGTGTGGTCTCTGGAAGTCTCTGTTTCTCGAGTTCAACTTGGACAGTTCTTGTGCGATTGGGAGGCTACAAAAATGTCAGGAAGATGAAGCATCATTAGTGAAATAAAGTGTGAATTGTTGATATGGCTGCAAGAACAAGGATGTGTAAGTAGAGAGATTAAGAAGCGTCGTAGTTCAAGTGAACATTTCCAAACCGTCGTCGTCGTCCAAGTCTAAATGCTTTCCTTTGCATAGCTTCGCCCCTCATCCATCTACTTCCTACTTCGCCTCTCCATTAAATTCGAAAATCTCTTTCCTTCCTAGTCACTTCGATCTCCATCCTCTTTTCTTTTGAAACTCCAGGTTGCTGACTCTTTGTCCTGATAGCTTGACCCAAGTCTTTCAAAGTATTCCTCGTAGCATTTGAAGAGCCTGAGAAAGCTGATGAAGTTGATCCAGAGCTTTTGTTTCCAATCTCTTCTCAAAATTTCTTGAACTCTTTAAGATCTCTAATCGATTCCAAAGCCAATTTGACCACGGGACCTTGAGGGAGAGCATTAGAAGAGATCCTACAAGATTCGACCCAAGCTTGATGGTTGCTCTCTTTGATCGATACCGCCTTCTCTAGACTTCTCCGAACGATAAGCGGCATTCCAGACCTAATTGAAGAGGAAATTGAAGGAGTAAGTCGAGCCATTTGACCAATGGTGCTACAATCCTTCGACTTTTGAAAGATAAAGGCTGGAAGTTTTCTCTCCAATCATCATTTCCCCAAAGCTGAGAGACTTCTGCTACCAGTTTCGTCGTGTATCCGTTCTCTTCTGACATACAGACCTGCTGGTTGAGTCGACTTGCACCTTGAGAGTTACTTTGATTGAGAATGTACATCTCACGTTCACTGTCGCTCTCTTTTTCTTCTTCCGGGAAATCACTGAGATCACTGTCTTCGTCTTCTTCACTCGACGATTTGAGTGTCTGTTTAGGGGCACGATTTGTGACGGAAGGGTTAATGGAAGTACTTCCTACCCGTATCGAATTTCCGGAGAAAGAAAAAAGAGAGCGAAGAGAAAGAAAATACAAGGAGGGCGTCAGAAAAGAAAACTTGAGGCGTGAGAAATGACGAAAAGCAACAAGTTCCTTGAATGGAAATCATGATCACCGAAAGCTCACCTGATTCAGTTTTTCTCTTCTTAAGAATCTGATAGACTTCTTTGAAATCTGATAGGCTGATGTACTGTTGAGCGGAACGTCCGTTTGGATTCAAAAGCAAACGTTTCCGAGTGACCCTGGTGATCTCATCTCGAAGGAGCTTTGGAAACAATCCATTCTTCTTGATCTCTGATTCCGGAGTCAGATCGAGAGCCAACAGAACAGTCCTTCTGATCGCTTCCCAGAAGCCCACTCCCTTAATTGATCTAAGGTGACATTCACAGAATGGAGTAGACATGAATTCAGAGCCGCCCAGTGCTTCAATAGTATGAGTTCTGAACTTGAGAGCCTTAGCTATGCTAGCAGTCGTTTTGGGTTGCCCTCGAGTGTCTGCTTTGAGAGTGGTCGAAGCTGGGGGAAAGGAAGGAGGTTGAAGGCGAGAAAAGGGTAAGCTCCTGTATACATTCAATTTGGTGACATCTCCCTTTTGATTCTGAGCCTCTGCTCAGTAGCCACGTCTATCCTTTTGCTTTGTATTTGCCGATCGAGTCTGCTACCCGTCCTCTCTATCAGATTCAGCGTATCGCTCACCAGGATGTTCCTCCTCCTCCTCCACGGCCGTATCCACCTGCTGCGATCTTCTCACGAAGACAAAGTCTCCGTCTTTGAGTGAGTCTAAAAGGAAAGAGAGTCTCGCTATATTGAGGCTCCCGAGTTGCTAATCGTTGTTTCGTTTCATCTCGAAAATCATCTCGATCCAAGTTTGGGAGAAGTCAAAGGCATCGCTCGACAAGACAGGCGAAGGACAGACAGTACAGTTCAGTTGAGATTGTCCATGTTGGTACAGAAAAAGAGGGAAAAGAAAAGGATTAGAGGGCGCCTGATCTGAAGGAGCAATTTGACGAATCCTAGTCACTAGTCACTCTTTCCTTCCCACTTGTTAGAGCTTCTTTCCGCCTGTTTTACCCGACCAAAAGGCCCCTTTCCCTCTGCATTTATCCACGGAGCTCTTTCTCATCACTTCTCAAGATAGGCTTTTTTGACCTTTTCAAATTTCTTCCACATCTCCAACGTCTTTTCCTTTGAAATTCCAGGCTGTCGACTCCTCGTTCTAACAGCTTTTTCTAAATTCTTCGAACTAGTACTTGCGATCGTTGCTGAAGTTGAAGGTTTTGAGAGATTGGTTGAACTGGAGCCAGAAGCCGCCGTTCCAATCTCTTCTTGAAGTTTCTTGAGCTCCTTGGGATTTTGAATCAGTTCCAAGGCTAGATTGACGACCGGCGCTTGTGGCCAGCCTAAAGAAGAAAGTTTGCTAGACAAATCGTAAGCCTTGACGTCCTTTTTCTTGATTTCCAGTGCTTTAAGCAGAGCTTTCACAACCAGGATTGGAAATCCATTCTCATTCTTGGTGGGAATACGTCTAGCAATCTTTACCAGAGAGTTCAAAACGTATTTGTTTCGGACAGAAAGAGGAAAAATACTATCCAACAGTTCTTGCTGAGACCGCTTGTCATTGCCCCAGATTTGAGTGATTTGACTTACTTGTCCTGCATAAGGGTTTGGTCGACTTGTAGGAAGTTCAGCTTGAACTTTTGAAGTGGGTTTCGAGAGCTTGTTCCTTTTAGTAGCGCCCAGTAGTAGATTTTGTCTCTTTCTTAGGGTTGTGGTTGCTACAGCTCTGCGCGTAGAAGTTGAAACTGGACGGGGGTGGGACGGGGAGGGAGAGAAACAGAGAAACATTTGCGAACAATTAGTGTGATGTTATAAGTCCGATTGATCCCCAACTGAAGACTGAAAGTCATTATAGTTTCAACAAACGGTGATCACATCAACTTAATAGATCGTGCGATAGCGAGCATGCCGTTCAAAGAGATCTTTCCCTCCGTCTTTGAACCCTTGGGAAACTTCCTGACCTTCCTACAGAACCTCTCAGGCAAAGATGCGTCTGTTTTGGAAGATGGGTCTTTTTTTAGGCAAGCACCTACAGCCGAAGCGATTGCAGACCAGAAGCGCGCCCCCATGTCGTCTCTGAAGTATTGCCTGAAGAAATTCGACGACAAGAAAGCGTCTCCTCCCAGCAACGCGATGATTCTGATTTTTGGTTCGTTTGACGGCGTCCCTACTTGCATCAGTCGTAGGCCTGTATCCACGGCCGTGAGCGGGCCTCGATGGTGCTGGTGCTTGAGTTTGAGGAGTCACTCTCTGAGAAGTCGATGACGATGCATTCGTAGGACCTTTCGATCACATACATGGAAAGAAAGGAAGCTTGACTGGATTTGTCAGCTGCTGCTCCTTTGGGTCGATTGGTCAAGACTCAGGAATTGCGGGACTCTTTCAATCGAGAGTCGAGATGAGATGAATAAGAGGAGCTTTCACCTCAACTCGCTCGCTTCTGTGCTCGATGTGCTTGATTTCCCTCAATCCTAGTCTGGCTTAGAGCAAACCTTTACGCGGCTACGATGTTCTGCAGCCTCTCTTCGATCATCACCTCTTTTCCCTGCAATCCCGAACTCACCTGGATTTTCCGTTTCCCCTTCCACTTCCACTGCAACTCTTCTTCTAACGAAGACATAATCACCATCTCTCAGTCCAGTTTCTGCTACAGTCTTTTCGCTTTCTATCAGAGCCGAGGATCGAGGTCTAGGGTGGTGGCAAGAGCACCTTCCGAGTTGGAATGAAGCAGCTTCTTGATCTGAATCTAATCCACGGACTCTGCAGAATCCTCTCAAGATTTTGACCACCGGCTTATCCTCTCTTACTCCAGTAATATCCACAGGCTTAGATCCAGGGAGACAATCGTGAACAGAGACGGCGTGGCAGAAGTTGAGGAGCATCGCTGAACAAGTATTGGAAGAAAGGGCGACTTGAGAGTTGAAGCTCTGAAGTTAGGAGTTGCTGGTTGAAGGTTAGATCCGTATCGTAATTCGTAATGGGGCTAGATCGGATGTGCAAGATGTGAATGGTGGGGTCAAGACAGGAGAGAGAGAGAGAGAGAGCGCGCGATGCTGCATCCAGCAATTAATTCCATTCTTTAGTTTCAAACGAAGAGAAGCATCCTCCATCATTACATCTGCTTTATTGAATTTACAGTTTTCGTGAGACTCCAACTCCACTTCTCAAATGGTCACAGCGCATTCAAGCATCTCTAACAGTAGCAATTCTCTATTACCACATCTCTCCCATCTTTCCTCTCTACCTTGGCGTCCCTCCTCCAAGGCTCATCCCAGACATCGACTGCTGAAGCTGAATTCCCTGACCCGAACCTCCAGCCTGCTGTTGAGCATGTTGTGAATGATAAGCTTCAGCCTCAGCTCTAAAAGAATCGAAAGAAGAAGTCGAAAGGTAAAATCAGTAACTAGTCTTGCTCCTTCTCATTACAACATTAAGCCCAAACTCACCTAGCCTTCTCATAGAGACGACGTTTTTCCGAATCGTGAGGGGCATTTGGATCACCACTGATTCCAGGCGATGGTCCAGATCCAGATCCAGAACCTTGAGCTTGAGAAGAAGGCCCAGTCAAAGGTGAAGGCAACGGTCCAGGAGGCTGAGTTTCTTGAGGAGTGGGTGACTGAACTTGAACCAAAGGAGCTCCTTGACCTGCAGCTGCCTGCGCCTGCTGTTGGGCGTAGTATTGAGAGTAGTCTGGCCCGCTTGCTTGTTGAGCATGGGCGGGCTGTTGTTGGGTCTGCTGAGCTTGCGGATGTGGCTGCTGCTGTTGAGCCTGCTGAGGTTGGTGCTGAGGCTTTGAAGCTTGATGTTGATTCTGTTGAGCTGCGACTTGTTGTTGATTCTGTTGAGAGTAATACCACTTGGCATAAGCATCAGCCTGCTCTTGAGTTTGTTGAGGTTGTTGACTTTGAGCTGGAGCTTGCTGTTGAGGGTTCTGACCTTGAGCGTGTAGATTTGCATAGTAAGCAGCTGGAGAAAGAGGGAGGAGCGAAAGAAGGAGACACAGTCAGATTCGCGACGCTTGAAAACATTCCTTTCATCTAAAATCAACTCACCCCATTGAGCCGAGTAATCCTGTTGAGCCTGTTGTTGAACGACTTGATACTCAGGACGACTCTGAGTGTATTCATGAGAATGAGCACCAGGATTGTGTCTCGAAAGAGATTCTTCCATAGCAGTATCAAAGATCCCTCTAGCTCTAACGAACTTATCGTTCATAGATTTCAGCTCAGTGATCTTAGTACTGTATCGATCGATAAGTCTAACGATCTTGGGTCTCATAGAAAGAGAAGTTTGATAGAGTTCCTGTATAGGTCGAGAGAAGAAGTCAAAGTCGGGAGTTAAGTTTCAAAGAGAGGAATCAAGAGAAAGGGTGAAATAAAAGATTCGAAAAAACTCACCTGTAACTCATCGTCCTCAGCCAAATTATCAGTAGTAGCATCCAATCCTCTCAACTTCATCAAAAGTTTGTCGATGTTGTTAGCTTGAGCGAAAATCCTAGCTTCCAACTCCGCTTCTCTTTGAATGTCATCTGGAGTACGATCTGGTAAGATCTCTACGTAATTGACAGGAAAGATTCCAGCTTCACCTTTCAATTCACCTCTCCACCAATGTTCATAGACTGAATCTAGAACTCTGATGATGTCTCCTTTCTGGAAAGGTAGCTCTCCTGCTTCAGTAGGAGCGAAGTCATAGAGAGCTCTAACTCTTGAAGCTGCAACTGGGGGAGCTGGAGCTGAAGTAGCTGAAGTAGCTGAAGTTGTAGTAGAAGCAGAAGCTACAAGAGTTACTTGAGGAGCTGAAGATTGAGAAACAGGTGCTTGAACTGGAGTTGAAGTTGATGTGGTCTGTTGAGTTGGAAGAGAAGATTGTCTACTTGGATCTGGAAGAGCTTTGTCGGCTGAAGTTGAAGTTGAAGGAGCTGAAGGGCCTGGAATGTAACCTGAGGAAGTTGGAGTAGCTTGACTTGTACCTGCTGCAGATCCTGATCCTGATCCAGATCCAGAGGCAACAGCTGCTGAACTGGAAGAACCTTGACCTTGCGAAGCGTAACTGGATCCTGGATTCCAACCATTTCTTCCACCTTGATCGTGCATTGAGAGCTCTAGAACTTTGCGTAGCTCTTCATCTTCAGCTCGAAGGGCATCGGTAGACTGAGTGAAGGAAAGAATGATGATTGGAATGAGGTAAGAATCTCGAGGCACAAGGGAAATGACGATTCTTGGATACTCACAGGTTCAACAGGAGCCGGCGGCATTTCTTCATCAAAGCTAAAACCTGTGAAGCAAAATTAAAAGGACCGAATCTAGATTTCAGCAATCCCTCTCATGAATTCTCATAGCTTCCATTTCTACCTCCCCTCTCCCACAAATTCCACTCACCCTGTCTCTTCAAAGTCTCCCCCGTTTCTTTCATCAAACCCAAACTAGGTTCTCCTTCCCATTCTTCACCCCAAGTTTTAATCAATTCCAAAGTTCTCTTCTTGACCTTTTCATGAGTGTTTCTATCACTTACGACCCTAGTCAAAGTAGAAGTGAAAGCTCTTGAAGCCAATTCTCGATGAGCATCTATACCACAGTTCTTGGCTAACATGTCTGAAAGCGTTAAGGAATAAAGTTGAACGTTTGCTGAACGATGAACCAATCGTTTTTGAATTGCTAGGATACAGTTGCGAGCTCTGATTAGAGAGGAGAGGGGAAGAGGAGTGAGAGATGAGATGACAGTCTGGCGTTGGTGCTTTCGCAGAATAGGGAGTTTGTTTGACTTGATTCAAGTAGTCGAAAGTAGATAATCAGGTAACAGATGAAGATAGAGCTGCAGGTGGGAGGCTGTGTCTTGGTTGGGCGTTAGAGCTTCCAGCTGTCATTCGCTGCGGAAGAGCAGTTGTAGAGTAGAGAGTAGCGATAGGGCTCTGCTGAATCACTTTATGTCTTAGTAATCAGCCAAAGAGCTCTATGATAGATCTGCTCTACTTCCCACACAATGAGGTAGCTGACGGTTCCTCGTTGAGCTGTTAAGCTCGCTCTTTGATGCTTTCCGCTTTCTGCTATCCTCTCCTCTCCTCGCACTTCCAGTCTCTATCCAATTCCCCTTTGTGATCAACTATCTGCAACTCTTATCCTGGTACTCTCCAATCGGCTGTATCCCTGGGACTTGTACTCAAAGCTGTACTCACCCAGATTCGCCTTCTCCGGAAACCTTATCACAAACGTCCAAATTCAATTCCCAACTTTCACTTGTTAGATTCTCGTCAGTTGATTTGATCACCACTTCATCGTATGGGTTGGCTGCTTTGAACATTCTGGCTAATTTGTTGTCAGTAGGTTGTGTGGATGAGCAAGCAGGAGGTTTGTTTACTGAGTCTAGCAAAATGGCGAGTGCACAGCCCTTCGGAGATCCAGACACAAAGGAAAGAAGTTATGAAGTTTTGCAAATTAGAAAGTAAACTGAATTAAAGAGAAGAAAACATCAAAAGGAGACAGGTAACCTAAAAAGAATACAGGTTTAATTAAAACAAAGGTGGAGGGACGTCGAGAAGAACTTGATTTTTGAAAAGGGGTGGCAAATTGAGTTCTGTCAAGAGTAGAACGAAAAACCCCAAGATTTAAGAAGAAAAGTCCGTTTATCAGATCATCGATACTTGATTGCAGATTGTAAATGGAAGAAAGTTCGTTGAAGTTGCGTCCCTAAATCCAATCATGTTCTCCATTTCAGCTTCTTCTTCTATCCTCTTTACTCATGACCAGTTTCAGTTCTTCAAGAACTCTAAATCAAATGAATGTTTCTTGATTTAATGAACTCCACCCTCAACTCTTTCACTCTTCCCACCTTTTCTCTTCCTCTCAGCCACTTCCTTCCTCCTCTCTCTCCTCCTAGTTCTAGCTTCTTCTTCCTCAGCTCTTTCCCTTTCTTCCAATCTTTGAGAAAAGTATTGTCCACTTTGAAGTAGCAAGACTCCGATTAAGGCTGCTGCTAGTACTGCGTGAGAAGCTGCTAGTTCTCGTAAGGGGACGAAGGTTTCATCGGATGAGGATGAGGGGTTTGCGAGAGGTGGGGGAGAGAGTGGTGGGAGGGAGGAGAGACCTAGAGAAAGATAAAAATGGAGGAGAGGGTGGGGAGAGGTATAAGAGTGGGAGGGGAGGAGAGGAATGGGAGGGGAGGGGAATGGGAGAGGGAGATGGAGATGGGAACTTACTGGGGAGGATTGTTGAAAAGTAGACTACTGCTGAGGCTCCGAACAAGACTTGAGAATCGTGAAATTGTCAGAAGATGGAAGAAATAGGGTCAGTATAGCCCTTCCAGATCATCTCAAGGATAACTCCATCCGGAAGCTTCTCAAAAAGTATCCACCTCAAATCCCTCCACTTCTTGCCCACATCCTCTCCTTGACTTCCTGTTGCACACCAATTCATAAACTTCCTCAGTAACTCTGTCTGACTACTCACAAAGACTAGCGCCATCAAACAACCAATTGCTTTCCCTACCACCCAAAACCTTAGCTCCCAGAGTGATAGCTCCCGTCACTCCCACTCCATGAATGATTCCGGAGAAAGTCGGTGTCATTGGAACTACTGTAGTAGCATAGTATTCATGAGCTGACAACAAGGATTCTCGAGTGATTGGAGTCTGCCAGAGAAGTAGATGATCGGCTGTCCAGTGAGTTGCCAACGTTCCTGTTTGAAAGTTGGATTGGTGGTTCAGAGGGGAGTTGGAGGACAGTTCGGTTGTGGGCTAAAGAAGTTCATCATTTGAAAGGGAAAGGAGCGAGAAGTCGATAGGGAGAGAGGATTGCAAGCTTTCTTCTTGGAAGGTGGCTGGCTATAGCTTGCTACCTCTGGAATGTGGCTTGCTTGTCAGACTCACCTAATAGGAAAGTCACTGAGGCGATGACTAATCCAGTCAGAATTCCGCCCATTTGAAAAATCAGAAATTTGAAGTGCTTTGGAGTTGAGTCGATAGACAAGGAGTTTCTCTATCAATCGTTTATCTCTTCTTGCACGTGAAGCATCAACTCTTCTTCTCTTCCTTCGTTCCTTTTACCCTTTCAGTTCCACTCGTTCAGATATAGTGGCTTATTCTCAAGGGTCAACGGTCAACTTCAAGCGTTTCACTTCTACCATGTCGCAGCCTTCCCGAACTCCACTCGATCTGGCAGCCAGAGTCGTTCTTCATGCCACAGCTCTTTACTTCTGCGTCTACGCTTTCAATGGACTGGAAACTATCTCTGACCTAACTGAAATACAGATAGAATCCTTATATGCCGGCCACTATTCCTACTTGACTATCATTGGCCTTTGCTTTACCACAGTAACGCATGCTCTAGCTCTTGTCGACGATTTTGTTGGCTCTTTCCTTCCTCGTGAGTCTTATGAGGTCATGAGTGGCTTCTTGTTGATTTCACTATCTCAGTCGCCCAGGATCAGAGAGGAACTGATACTCAAGACCATATTTCTCCGCATTCCACATAGCCATTACTTTCTTGAAACGAGTTGGAAGTGTCATCGCTCTACCAGTGAGTTTTCTTCTCCCTAATGATTGAATCGCAAAGCCTCGACTTTTGAACTTTAGACTAGAAGCGGTCCCTACAATCCCTCACGTTCCCATCGACTCATCCTAACTCTCCCTTAAACCCGCCAGCTCGAATCTCTCATCTCCATCCTGTACTGGTCTATCCTAGCCATCAACAGAGATCTCTTGATTCCTCCCAAGAGCGTTGCCGATCCACTAAATCCAGGTCAACTCATTCAAGAATCAATCGTGGTACCATTTCCTCTAGATCTCTCTTTACACGCTCTACCTGCAATCTTCCTCTGTTTGGATTTCTTTCTCTTCAGCAAGCAATTCCCACAGAGTGTGAAGCCGGGATTGGTCACTGTGGTCTTTACACTTGGGTATTGGTGAGTATGGAGAGAAATCTGCTTCGAGGTTCAGGGAGGGGGCTAACAGCGAGGCTTCCTCCTTAGGATCCAGTCTTTTCAACTTATCTGATGTCATTGTGTCTCCCTCGCTTCTTTGCAGCATCTGGTTAGAGCATTGCGCCTCTATGAATGGGTTCTACGCTTATCCTCTACTACACGAGCTTGGACCAACCCTTCGTCCAGTTCTGTATTTCGCTTCATCTCTAACTTTCTTAGGAATCAATCTTGCAGCTCAAAGTATTCATGACAAAATTTGGGGAGGTTCCGAACTGAAAGGAAAGAAGAGAGAGTAGAGAGGAAGACGCTTTGGGTCAAAGAGAAGAGACGAATGCAGGCAGATTGAGGTTGAGGTATGAAGGGATTGGATTGGGTCCTTTAGAAAGAGAAGGTGTACTTTATCTGACGTTTGTTTACTAAACTTGAATTTTAAGGTTTACAAGAACAAGCTAGCAGCGTCAACCTGCAGCGCTTTCTTGGTGACATCTAAATGCGGACGACGCCAATTCATTTTCGACCCCCTTTTCAATTGAGCAAGCATAAGAAATTCGGATTCATCCGGAGAAGGATTTCTAGATCCAGATCTCGGCTCCGTGGGCGCAGCGTCTGCCTCACCCGTTAACGGTTCAAAGAAAAGGGGATAGCAAAGGCTTCTCAATTTCCGTGTTGTGAGAACAAGTTTTTGGTAGGGGGTAACTGCAGGCTTACCCGATCGAGCTTTTCCCTTTTTCTGTATCGATGCGATCTCTGTATTCGGCATATGAGCTGGAGATAAAGGGGTGAAGGAGAATCGTATAAAAAGGAGGGTGGTTCTTTTGACTTTTCGACTCTTCATCCCATTTCCTCTTCTCCCCCCAATCCACTCCCTTTCCTCCTTCTTCCCCTTCCTCGACCTCCCTTCTTCCTCGTTCTTCTCCCGGTCTCCAATCTTTCAATCATGCCAGACTGGTCTTCTCCAATTGTAAGTTCATGCTTCGACCAACCTCAATTCTGCAAGCGTCTCAAAACTCACCCGTCCCAGCCGTTCCGTCGCTCACTCGAACCTCCTCCTCTCCCATCCTTCCCTTTCTCGCCCCTCCAGATCAGTGCCAAGCTAGTGGATGCTTGTGAAATCATCAAGTGGATTCTAGTTGGAATCCTCTTACTTGACCATGTGGAGAATTTCCAATTCGACTGGTCCATCATCACTGGGAAACGAGCTCGTCGTTGGCCACAAATCTTCTATTTTACTGCCAAAGTAAGTCTCAATACTTGATTCAGTTCACTCTTCATTGAAGAGAAACAGAGAAGATCAAGTCGTCACTCTCAAACACCGTCGCCGTCACCGTTCGCTGACCCCACTTTTCTCTTTCATTTCTTCCTCTACTACTCAGATCTTTTGGTATGTCTTCTTATGTCTACATATTCTTCTAATCAAGTCCGAGACCGCTATCAACTGTCAATGGCTCGCTTACGCATTGGAAAGCACCATGGCTATCGGTGAGTATCGAACGTCTTTCCGTTTCCAGCACCAATACTTCATCAGTTGGATCATCTACTAACCTCGCTACCTCTTTTCATCTGCACAGTCAACGTATCATGTTCCATCTTGTTGGCATGCCGTGTAACCTGCATCTTCCCTCAAGGTAGAACTCACACCGTCATCTCGATTGCTCTGGCCATCTCTTCTCTTGCTTTGGCTGGTGTTTGGCTAGCTGGTGAGTAAGTCTAAAGAGCCAAACCTTCTGAGGGCTTTACTGTCTCCGTCGATCTTGAGGTCGAGCTGACCGACTCTTCACCGTCCGCCGCCGTCTTGTCTTCTCTTTCTCTCCCCCATCAGGTTCCGTCGATATTCACGCTAAGTGGGTTCCAGGAGGAGGAGCTGCTTGGACTGAAGGAGGATGTCATCCAATGGTCATCACCAGAGCTTTCTCAGTCAAGTTCGTCGCTGTGAGTACTCTTCTTCGATTAGACGACGGTGACGTTGGCTCGTCGATGGACCTTTCCGCTGACATCTCCTCCACTTTCCCATTCCATTATCTTCCCCTCCTCTTCAGATTGTCATGTTCGACTTTTTCGTCTTAGCTCTTACCACCATCGGAATTCTTCGCATTCGTGGAAAGACTAGATTGGGTGCTATCCTCTTCTCTCAAGGAGTCTTCTACTTCTCTATCAATGCAGTCGTGAACTTGATTATCTGTGTCATCGTTCTAATGCAACTCTCACCGTTGATGAGTATCGCTGGTGCCATTCCATCCTGCGCTGTTTCTGGTGAGTGGACGTTCTGGTGACCGTCGACCTCTCGTTCGTTGCTCTCGTCCTGACCTTTCCCCTTGAACCTTCTCTTCTCCTTTCCATCAGTCTTCACCTCAACCAGACTTTACAGACAATTAGCTCAAGTTGCAATTCCAGCTCACGGAACAATCGAACTTTCTCAACGCTCTCAAAAGTCTGGATTTAGAGAAAAGATGTCTTCATTCATCCCTGGAAACAAATCTACCTCATCTCAAATCCTTTCCAACGGCAGCACTTCTCAAGATTCTAAATCGATGGGACAATCTTCTTCTCAAGGAGGTGGCTACAGTCCAGAGATGCCTTACAACAACACCTTATCTCTTCCAGGTTCTCCAGAAAGAGAAAAGAAAGTTAGAGAATGTTCTTCTGATAGAGATTTAGAAGGCCAAATGAGAAGCCAAACTCAAAGTGGAGATCAATACGTCTTTTCTAATGCTTTACCAACTTTGAACGGTGGAAAACGTCAATCTTTAATCTTGGCTTCCTCAGGCTTACCAGCCTTCCCTACCAACACTTCTTCAACTCCAATGCAACCTGCTCAAGCTAGAAATCAACAAGAGCACTTTGGAAACGTCAACCTTAATAATGGTAATGCTTTAGGTGGAGTTAGAGTTCAAAGAGATCAAGTCATTAGAAATGAAGTTGTTCCTTCTTCTTTCAACTTTATCAACAACTCTAATGGAACTGATGAAGAAGTTGATGAGTACAAAGGTTTATCTGGAAAGAAGTCAAGTCAAGATGATTTCAATTAGACCCCTCTATGTCGACACCTCAATTCTTTTCTTTTCTTGATCTCGGTTTCTTCAATCTCAACATTTACCCGACTCCCATCAATCAACATTTCAAGGTTTCTAAGGTTTCTGAAAGGGGTCTCATCCAAACGAAAACTCCAAGATCTCAATCTCAAGATCTTTCAAAAAAAAAGGGGGCTCTATTCAAAAGCTCTCGAATTTCCATGTCCCAATTTCTCCCTTCTCCTCCAATGTCTTTCTACCTTTCCACTTCCTTGAAGTTCCGTTCTCCAATCTCTTCGGACGAGTTCGCAAATCTTTTCTCCGAGTTGAGATTTGTCGGCTTCTCCCCCCCCCCACATTCATTTTGAACCTCCCCCTTTCCCTTCTCCCTTCATCCTTTCCTTGTTCTCTTCATTTTCTTTTTCATTTCTATTCCACATATGGTGTACCCGAGTGACCTTTCAAACTCTTTAGAAATTGGCACCATCACCTTATTCCACTTTTCTCACTTTGTTTTGTCCTTAAGATACCTCTCCTTCCGAATCTTCTTCCCCTCTTCTGGTTTCGATTGAAATTCTCTCGTTTCTGTACCACTCTACTATCGTCGCTTTTGTCATTCCCACTTTCAATCAACCTCCTTCGTCTTTCGTCTCAGAGTGTATTTGTCTCTCTCTTCCTTTCAGTCACTATTGTCTGTCAATTTGAGGCTCCAATATTTCCACTCACTCAATTCACTGCTTTCACTCGAAAGGGATTTAGGATCGGGTGGATCCAGAAAGCAGGCCGGAGAGCGCCGTTGACTCGTTGGAATCGAATCGAGGACGAAGCACATCGACTCTCTCCAAAGACTTCAAACCCTCACTAAGTTATCTTTAGACTTCTAGAGGAGTCGACAACAACTCGAAATAGAAAGTGAAGATCGAAACTGGTAGAAAGAGGGATGCCATTTCGAGAAAGAGGCGCTCATGGAAGACATGCAGAAGTATCTCAGTCGCAGGCCCATCCGTGCGACATACCCCTTACCCTACAGCTCCGATGTACCCTTCAAACAAATGGGTAGTTGATGAGCAGATGAGCTATGTTCCTACTACGAGAAGCAGAGATTGAGGATGGACTATACGTCGGCGAAGTTCAGTCCGTCCGTGGGCAGTGCAACGTCGGAATCTCGACGACTACCCTAGTTCTATTCGAAGAGATTGATTCCAAATGACCTGAAAATTTCAGCTCAAAAGTGTGAACTTTCCGCTCGAAAGTAATCTGAGGACTGAGCGTCATCAAAAAGGCACCTGCGCTGCGGGAGTCGGAGGTAGACACTGCTTGAGATTTCTTCTTCTCAAGGGGCAAGACTGCGAGACCCAGAAACGAAACTGTTCGGTGTTTTAAGTCTGCTGTCTCTAGAATTGAGGATCATACTTTACGAAGGTAGGTATAAAAAGGACCAGAAAAACCCCTTCTTTTTTTCTCTCCTCCATCATCTGTCTCTCTTCCTCCCTCGCTCAATTTGCCACTCAACTCCTCTTACTATCTCTCATTCACCTTTCGCAAAGACTTTCTTAAGATTCATTCTCCTTCCAAGATGCTATTCAACTCTGTCTTCCTCTCTCTTCTCTCCGCTTCTTTCATCCTGGCTTCTCCAATGTTGGCTCGTCAAGATTCGGTAGAGCCTCGTAGAGTAGACTCGGTTCTCAATGGAACCTGGGACCGGTATTCAGAGAAAAGTACCGTAGCAAGTGAGTGGTTGTGTCTATGACTTGGCCAAGAGGGCTTGGAAGGCAATCGCTTCGATCATCGTCACCGTCGAACCTTTCCGATCTGATCTTGTTCTTTTCTCCGACTCACTCCGTCGTTCCTCTCTCTTTTCTTCCCTTCATCTTCTCTTAGATGCTACACAGACCCAAAATAGCAGTGAGTCAACGTTCTAAACGTCCATGAAGGATGTTTGAGCATGAATCTGACGAACCCCCTTGCCTTCTAAACTTCTTGCAAACAGCCGCGACTGAATTTGGATTCCCCACCAGTGTTCTTATCATCCCCTTTTCAACCACTACATTTGGAAACAATACCGACTGGACTCTTACTTATCCTAGTCAATCGGCTGAGACCCTTTCAACTACTCAAGACCTCAGCCAGACTGTCTCTTCTTCTACTGAGGTCAACTATCCATCTCCTACTGAGTCTTCCACCGAAGTCGACTATCCATCCTCAACCCAATCTTCTACTGAAACTGGTTATCCATCCTCAACCCTATTTTCTATTGAAACTGGTTATCCATCATCAACTCAATCTTCTACTGAAACTGATTGTCCCTCTTCTACTCAATCTTCTACTGAAACTGGTTATCTCTCTTCTACTCAATCTTCCACTGAGGTCAACTATCCTTCATGGACTCAATCTTTTACTGATTCGGGAAGTTCGGCCACAACTTTCTCTGACGCACCATTATAGACTTCTCAGCGCTCAAGATTTCAACCACTCTCCCTTCTTCTGCCCCATGAGGCTTCAATCCACCCATTCAATGTATCTAATTACACCTTAAACAAACTTAGCCATTTCACGGACTTTTGCTTCTCACACCTTTTTGTCGACTCTTTTTCGTGTAATTTTCAGACTGAGCTCACTCTCACCTCTTTTGATGGACTCTTTCAATATTTTCTTGCTTTACCATAGAAAAACGATTTTCTAACTCAAGATCTAGGCTGTGCCTCTTGCTCCTGTTCCACTTTCGATTTTCGAGATCATGGTCCTCGTAGACGCATCGAGTCTTTTTCTAAGCTTTTGGGGCCTACTCTTCCTGATTTCTGCTATTACAAGAAGGATCTTTTAGTTCCTCGAACTCATGTCTTGGACTCTAGGTCTTTGCTTTCTGGTTAGTCTTCCGTTCCGCCAACCAGGAGAGGTGGTAGTCATCAAAGGGCCGAGATTAGCTCGCTCATGCCTGTCTCTTTCTCCTTTTTTGATGTTGTCTACCTTCCTTTTTAGCGTTTCTCGTACGGCCAGCTCCTTGAACGTCTAAGTCTTCCCGTCTCAGAACGAGGCGGCAGTCAACACCAAGAAACAGTACCCCTGTCAAGTGTCAGCTCAGCAGAGTGAAGAAAGTCGACTTGTAAAAGGAGATTTGAAACTACAAAGGGAGGAGGCGAGAATTGAAGACAAAGGAAGGCATCAAGAAGAAATACCTGAAGAATTAAGAAGGGAGGAATTCTCGCGGAGAATCCCAGCTAGAAATCCAGGGAGACGAAAAGAAGCTGAATTGGAAGTTGAAACCATGAAAAGAGACCAAAGAAGCTGGACGTAGAGGCATAAAAGATAGAGTGGGTATCAAAAGTTGGGATCTTGAAATGAAAGGACTGTTTTGAGGAGATGAGTTGTATGATAGGGGAATGAAAGATGCGCATCGTTGAAGGATTGGATCGAGACTCTTCGGGAGGTCGGGATCCGGAGACGTGAAAAGACTGAAATAGGTGAAAGATTTCGTGAAGTCATCCAGACGTTGCCACGAGGGGCGAAGAGGATGGCTTTCGAGATTAGAAGTAGATCGTACCGCGTGAGCGATTGGACTAAGCTAAGCGTCTTGGAACAGCTGGGGGTTGTCAATGAAGTCTGAGAGTTGAAAAGGAAAAGGATTCTTTAGGTGAGCACTAGATTTCCAAACTGGATTGGGGCTGGCCTCCAAAACTCACATTCGATCGTCATCGCCTTTCCTCCCATGTGGGCAAACTCTTGAGATGGATCACCAGATCTCATCAGCGTAGCTATTTAGTTTTAAGGAGCAAGAGTCAATGTCAGTCAGAGCTTCTTTCCATCTCTCCCCCTTGTCCCGCTACTCACGTCCAAAAACGACTCCCAAATTCCTCGAGTTCATTCTGTTTTCTTCGCTTCTCTGTTGAACTCCATGAAGATGAAGAACCAAAGCTCTGAGGGTAGCGAAGTGTTGTCTAGGTAATTGATCAATGAGTTGTAGAACCGTTTCTTGCTTCAAAGTTGGATCGTTCTTGATTTCTGAGGCTTGAATGAATTTCTCATGAAGGTTAAAAGTCAATAAAGGAGTTGGAAGTTCTCTGAAATAGTTCTTGAGGACCGAAGTGACAGCAGAGACATCGTTGAATCTATCAGTGTCTTCCAGATCGAAAGGCTGGCCTCTTTCGAAAAGCTGAGTGATGACTCGAAGCTGTGAAGTTCCACCTGACTTTCGGTAGATTCCTTCGTAGTCCATTCCTAAATGGTTAAAGGTGAAGAGTTGAGAAGGAACAGATATGGTTAGCAAACTGTGCATCTTCCCTCAGCAAGTGGTGGATCGGATTCGCTCTCGAAATACTCACCAAGTTTCTCAACCGCCTGGATGCACTTCTCGACGACCAAAGGGATCTCGCTTCCTTCATATGCAACCTGTTCCACCAGATCCTTTCCGAACATACTTGGACCAGCCGGCTCAACATTCTCATCTCCTCTGGAGAAAGGTTGATTACAGCTTGTAGGTAGATTCTGTAGACACCTCTGATGACAAGCTTGACCGCAAAGAGCGCACCTAACTTCAGATTGACCCCACATATTCTTCTGACAAGCGAAACATCTGATAGGTCTCAAAACGTTGAAGGATTGGAAAAGATGTTCTCGAACGACTATCTCATTCGAAGAGGCTCTGGCAGGAGAAGACGAGACTTGAAGACCACTTTGCTGAGGAACAGGAGAAGAAGCACTTAAAGATCCACCTTGATTGGAGATAGATGTGCCCATACCTGTAGAATTGAGACTGCCAGCAGACTTGGGTGGGACTGGAGGAGAATGCCCAAGAGGTAAAGCAGAAGCGACACTCTTTGCTGTGTCTGTCAACTTGGGTTTCATCCACTTGAACTTCTTTGCTGTTGGAGCAGGTTCGATCTTCTCCGGCTTGAAAGCTCGCTGAACTGTCGTATCGAAAGCAGTAGGGTTGTTATCAGAGGAAGCTGCAGCAGCAGCGCTTGGGTAGGTTCCGCCGTCTTGACCTGAAGGCGAACCCACACCTTTGTTATGCTGCTTTCCGAATCCAAAGCCAAACCCTCCTCCGTTTCCTTGAGCTGAACCTGTTCGGGCTGAACCATTCCCACTTGAGGAGGGCGGCTTGGGAAGTCCGTGGCTCTGATTGGCAATATCGACTCTCCTCGTCAGCTGAGACATGATGGAGCTGAGTTCGTCGTTACGAGCGTTGAGAGCATGGGTTTCCTCCAAGAAGACCTCCTTCGACTGCTTCAGTTCCTCAATCTCGATAAGAAGGGCGTCTCTCTCAAAAGTGAGCTCGTCGATCTCTTTCCGGTACTTCTCTTTGACGCCGTCCAGACGAACGCTGAGGTTCCTCGTTAGAGAGCTTCCTCCGACCCCATTAGCCGACTCTGGAGTGAGATTGATATCTTTCGGTAGAGGAGAACTGCCATCTTGAAGAGCGACTAATTCGGCCACTTCAGCGACAGTGAGATCTCTCTCGACAGTCAATTTGGCTAGATCTCTTTCCAACCCTTGTAGAGTGGATCTGACCTCCTTCGATTTCCTATGAAGATGTTCTTGCTGCTTCTTCTCTGTAGCCATCGAAGTCAACTTCGAGGCTTGCTCGATCAACTGACGTTTGAGAGCAGCCATTTCCAATTCAGCTTGATGTCTAGCTTGAACTTCCGCATGGAAATCCTGTTTGGCCATCGAGAATCCTTGAGCCGCTTGTTGACTTCTCCTCTTGATCCTATCGAACTTGCTCTGAAGTTCCTTCATCCGCTGCTTCGTGTCGTCCAAGTCTTGAAGGATACTCTCTACGAAAGAAGTATCCATGCTGATATGACCACCTTTCGCCGCCTTCATCGATTCTCTCATCTTGGCAGAGATGGTATTGAAGGACGAAGTAGATTTCCTATTCTCATCTTGATCCAAGAACTCTGCCTCGTCGTCCATGTCCTTCTCCCGATTCTCGTCCACTCGAGTTAGGTTGCTGCTCGCCGTAGTACTCTCAGAGATAGAAGCTCCGTCGTCTTGAGGAGGCGTGAGCTGAACTGAGATCCTATTCAGGGCTTTAGAAGACGCAGGAGGACTCAAACCTTCTGCTGACTTCTTCCTGGCATCTAGAGGGGACTTGGGAGAGTGAAGCTTGAAGTCGTCTGTGGAATCGAACTGGCCGAAGGAATCCATCAGATTGATGAAGTCTGGATCATAGAAAGAATAGGTCTTGGAAGATCTTCTGAGGGCCGTACTTGTAGGCTCATCGTCAGATTTGACGCCCAAGCCCTGCATGTCATGCATCGAGAGGCGAGAGGCTCTCTTGAGTTGGACAGAAGTTGGGAGATCGAGATCGGTTTCCGAATCCATTGAGAAGTGACTGTTCTTCTTGCTAGAGGACGAATCGGGGCCTTCGGTGGTTGGAGAAGAGGCAATCTTGATTGTGACAGTAGGAGTTGAAGTTTGAGGAGATTTGAGGGGTGGTCCGATTCCAAGGCCAACTGGATTAAGATTGTCTACCGAAGAGGGACCTAGAGCCGGAGAAGAGGAAGAAGCTGGAGGACCTGAATTCACGGTCGTTGCTGAACAAGATCCGTCATTACGATCGAGCGAGATCGACCTGGAGTGAGAATCCGAAAGTCCGTCTAACGAAGCAGGAGCAGTCTCACTCGGATGAAGTTGACTTGTAGATCCATTGCTCTGATGATGAGAAAGCTGATGTCCCGGCGCTGAGGGAGGCACAGCGCTACTACTTCCTGCCCTGTCTCGACTAGCATTGCCGTAGGCAGGTCCAGCTCCGCCTCTCAGTTCCCTCAAAGTTGGAGGAGTCTTCTTGACAGGCGTTCCTTGTCCAGCTGATCCTGGTCGTGGTCCGACTCCCGCGCTGCCTGCGCCTAACCTGTTGCTAGCTGCCATCGAAGGAGAAGAATTGCCCCAAGCTTCGGAAGAAGAGGAGACGGCTGGAGAATCCAAGATCAGGTCTTTCGAAGGGAGTGATGGCGTTCCCTTACTTCTAGGAGTACCATCCGAGAAGTTCCCATCGATAGTCTCTGGAGAAGTCACCGAACCAGTAGAGTCTTCTGCGAATCCGTTCCTTCCATCTCCAGAGCTCCTACCCAGAGCAGGACTCGCTGCTTCCGTCCTAGAAGGACTTGCGGATCTGTTGATTTCTCCAGAGGGCGATAGAGTTGAGTCCTTAGATTCGCTGCTCGCGCTTCCACTTGCTTGAGCGGCTGCTCTAGCTAATTGTTGCTCTCTCTGCTTGGCAGCCTTGCTCCTCTTCTCGGCGTGTCTTCTTGAACGAGCCACCCTCTCGTTGTGACATTTCATGCAGTAGATGCCTTGGGAGGTTTTGGCAAAGACCAATTCTTCGATCCTCATATGGCAAGATCTACAGGTGAAGCACGCTGCGTGATAGGATTCATCTCCAGTCATGATCGCCTAGAGAGAAAGAGAAGGCAGCGAGATGGGAATGATCAGAGATTTGAGACGGATTCCGGAAAGTCGAAACCTAGATTCGCAGAGATAAGAGCTGAGATCATCGAAGACGATTCCTCACTTCTCGAATCTAGCAACTCGAAAAGAGCTAACTTTCCCCCTTCTCGGCCTCTGTTCCTTAGCAACCTCTTTCGTAGTAGATGACTCACTTCTTCCATAATCGCCTGTCCACATATCTGACAACTGTAGTTGCATTGTCCACAGATAGGATGTCCATCGCTGAGAAGTAGGATGTCGTCCCTCTCTGTATCTACTGGATTGTTACACTTGGCGCAGCGAAAGCAGTCCACATGCCAGAGTTGGTTGCTAAAAGAGATGGAATCGGAGAATAAAAGGAAAGTGTGTGCAATCATTAGCGTTCCCTTTAAGAGGTGAGAGCTTGAGGATCGCAATCGAGAGATCAGAAAAGAGGAGGAGGGTGGACAAATCCTCCGAGCTATAGATCCTGAGATCGACTTCTATTGGGAGTCGAGAGCGAAGATTCCTTGTGACCCATGAACACTGGAAGCTCTAGAGACCATCTCTGTTACACTTGCTTTGAGGCTCTAGGACTTGAGAAGCTGGAGATAGTAACGCCTCGCTACATCAACCTGGATGCCGTCTCTTCCCCCTCCTTCCCTCTCTACTCCATCTTCTCCACCTGTGCTACTCACGCGAAAGAGATAACAGGACTTCCAGCCATGGCACCTTCGCCAATCAATTTCTGACAGCCCCCACAGACAGCTTCGCTGAGATCTTCATCCATTTCTAGCCCTTCCTCTTCTGCTCCCTCTTGAAGGTGTTGATGGTTATGAAGACCATTTGAAGTTGTAGCTGTATGAGTGCTTCCAGTTAATGAGGATGGTGGATCAGAAGAAGGATGATTCGAATGAGAATGAGAATGGGAATGGGAATGGGAATTTGAAGGAGATGGAGATGAGGAAAAGGTTGAATCTAGCTTGGAACTTGAGGCTACTGATGTCATTCTGAGGGATTGAGAACTGAGATTTGAAGGAACGATAGAGTTGAATGGGTAGTCTTTGGAATGATGTCGTAGCTTGAAGGTTGAAGATGATATTGAGAAGGGGGGGGGTCAATAGGGCTAACTGAAGGGAGAAGCTACTGTGCCTTGGTGTCTCCCAGATTGTTCAAGATTGGTTTGACTATCTGCTATCTAAGCGGATAGGAAATAGGAACCGTTGCTTGGATTGCCCTCTTCTTGGGGTTTAGGATGATTGCGTTGGGCGGAGATGCTCACAGCAGCACACTTCGACTCTTTGCTCTTGGGCAAGTCGAAAATTTCTCTCATTTCCCTCTCTTCCTCTCCAATCTCCCATTCCTCTCTCCTGCGAAACTTCCAATTAAGATTAGAACAAATTCAGCGGCGAGGGACTCTGAATCGTGAAGAGGACGTGTTCAGATGAGCTCGATTCGGGAACCACGGAATTCCCGTAGAGTTGCCTGCCGTCCAGGATGGGTTTAAATACTTTGAAGCAGTCTTCTCGAGTGTTAAAAACAGCGATGGTTACTCCAACACTATATCCAGTTGAAATCTTACCGCAGTTGGTGGAGTCAAAAAGCGAGACAGTCGGCTGAAGACAGCCCCCTCGAAAAGGAAGAATCGTGGCAACCGAGATTCTGAAAGTCGCAGTCCTAGGAGTTTGACTGATCAAGTGCAATTCCTGATATATAGAAAGTTCTTCATACAATTGAATTGGAAGGTAATAGAGAATCTGAAGGGGGAGAAGGAGGGAGGACATCAGAGATGCGAGATGCCTCCACCAATTTTCATCTCTAGAGATCGAGGTGGATACGCAAAGTTGAAGAAAGTTGAATTTTTGATCACGAAGTAGAAGAGGTTAAAGACGCATTTTGGATCTAGCGATTTCGATGACAAAGATGTGTAGTACATACAGTATATAGTTCATGGGATCGAGATCCGTGGCGAGGCTCTCAACTTGTCAGAGAGGGCGGCGTCGCACTACACGTCAGCGTGGCGTCGAAAGCGTGAGTAGAGCAGCGAGCAGTGAGCAGCGAAGCGGGGTGTTTGTTGTCGCTCGCTGTAAGAGCGTGCTCGATGACCTTTGGTACCTAGTAATGGGCGGACCAGCGTAGCTGGTAGGACAGTGATAGGGTTTGGGGCAAGAGAGGGAGAGAGAGAAACCTACGGGCTGGACACGAACAGCCAAAGCAGGACGAACGAAGAGAGAAAGCAAACGAAGGAAAAAGAGACCTGGGAGGCAAGCAGCAACAGTAGTGTTTGAGCGCGCTTGATGAGCAGTTCTTGGGTAGAGGAGAGGAGGAGAGGAGGAGAGAGTGGGAGAGGGAGAAGGTGTCTCTGCCTCTGCTGAGTGCGGTGCGACTGCCTGTCGCTTCCAGTTGAGAGCCACTCCGTGCTCCTCGATCACTCTCTGCTCGTCCTGACTTCCTTTGGAAGTCGCGCACTCACCGTCCCTCTCCGAGCACTTTCTGCGACAGAAAGATCTTCTCCTAACCCCAAGCACTTACCACTCAAAGATTCAACGACACCATCAAGTCTCACTCTTTCTGTTGTCTAGCCCTTTCACTAGTTCAGACATGGAACAGAGGCTAGGATTCGGAATGGTTGGTGGAATTGGAGCTGGAGGAGTCAGACTTCCTCTACATCCTAATTCCAATTCTCAGATGAATTCTAATTCTCACCATCACCAACCTCATCCTCAATACTCAAATCTAGGTCACTCTTCTACTTCTCCTTCTGCTAACTCTTCAATGTCACCCAACGCTTCCTTTCAACAAGCTCAACTTCAGTCTCATCGTCTTGTTCCCTCCTCTACTTCATCATCTCATCCTCCTCCAACCATGGACGTCTTTGCAACTGACGTTTACAGCACTGCCTTCACAATTCCAAGAAACGCAGGGGCTGCTGCTTTTGATACTCCAACTTTAATGGTCGGTGCAGATGGTGGTGTAGTTGTTAACAATCATGATTCAACTCAACCATCATCTTCAGTCAATCATCCTCAACCTCAACCTCCAGGTTCTCTGTCTGCCCCTTCTCTAACTCCTCCAATTCAACCCGCTACTACAACCTCTTCTACAACAACTCCAGCACCTGCTCCAACTTCCAGAATGGGTTCAATGAGATCTCGCTTCCCACCTAGCGTAAAAGCTTTCATGCCATCTGCTTTTGGGGGTTCAAAGAGGACAAGCGAGAGGATCGCAGAGGTGGTCCCAACTCAAGCTCCAACCCCTAGTCAAACTCCAACTCCAGGGAATTCAAAGGGGGAAAAATCAGATGGGCAAGTATCAGATCAAGAGACTGAATCTTCAAATACGGGAACTGGTGGAGGACAGGGACAGGAAGAAGGAAAGGGAAGAGAGGACCGAGAGAAGAAGAATTTGGTTGGAGAGGAAACCAACCTGGCTTCCTTGACTCAGAGCTCAATTCAACGTCAAGTTCAAGATAGAGATAGTCGTTCTACTGTAGGAACTAGGTCTTCCGTGGACTTCTCTACGAATGGAAGCGCCGTTGCTGCTAGCACAGCTCCAAGTACCTCCGGCCCGACTGGGAATGAGCACTCTAGATCTCAGAGTTATAATTCTCAACACTCTCCTTCAGTTCAACGCAAGGACGAATTAGGTCATTCTGCTTCTAGCTCAGTGTCTGGAGGAGGAGCCGGGGGAGGAAACCAAAATAGCACTCAATCGCATAGACCTTCTACTTCCTCTTCATCTCAAGTTACTGGAGCAATCGGAGTCGGTGGAGGAGGGCACTCTAGGTCTAAGGCTTCAGCGGATTTGGACGATTCAATCAACAGATTGGTTCACGATACGATGTCTTCTCATCAGTGTCTAGTCTCTTTCACTCAAGTTCAAGCTTCAGAGGCTCAAGCTTCAGCTGCTCTCAATCAAGCCTTCCCTCGTCAAATGAGTAGCTACAGCCCTTCTCCAGTACCATCTCCTCACATAGGTCAGCATACACCGCTTCCTTTCCCATCTCCATCTCCTCAGATGGATGGGATGTCGCCTCTTCCGTCTGTCTATCAAGGTCAGCCTTCCAAGTCCTATCACCCACTCAACTCTGATCCGACAGCACCTGGAATGTCTGGAATGAGAGGAGCTCTCCCTCTACAAGGAAGTCAAGCTGGAAGTGTAGCAGGTGGACAGCAAGCGCATGGAAGCCAAGGACGTCGTGGCTACGATTCGAGACAGATGGGTCCAGGAGGACCAGACGCTCTCCCTACGATGCTCGGATTCGGAGGTCCCAACTCTCACATGGACATCAATACTTCAAGTGTCTCTTTGCCATTGAATCTCTCAGGAAACCATCCTTCTCAGACCTACAATTCCTTCCTCCATTCTTCAGCTTCTCGAACTCCAAACGATCCTTCAACTCCAGCTTCGATGACCTCTTCTCTTCCTCATGGTGGTAATTCAAATGCTGGTGGACCAGGCTCTCACTCTGGACCAGCTCCTAGTGGACCCAGACTAGCTCAATTCAACTTCTATCTCTCTGGAGGAGCTTCTCAGGTGATGGCAGCTCGTGGTGCGATCTTAAGAGACAACCCTTTCAAAGCTAGGGCTTCTATCAAAGTCCCAAGAGCAGACGTTCTTCTCGATGCTTCTCAACCAACTCAGAGTCCAGTCATCGGTACAGGTCAAGATCTTTCCTCCTCTCCTTCCATCGGAGCTGGTAGACACGGATCCTCTTCTCCACCGGAATCTGCGGGTCTATCCTCTCCTACAACCTCTTCGGAGACTTTGAAACCAGAAGTCAGAAGGAAATTGGATGAATTAGCAACTCTTACGAAGACTCATGTGGCTATGATTGGGACGGAAACTCATGGTCAAGATCTAGGTTATGGTTTGGAATCGGAGAGACACGTAGAATTGGTTATTTCTGGTCCTTTCGAATCGGTGGAGCAAGCTAGAATTAGACTTTTAGTCCTTTTGGATGAATTCTCTGGTTTACATGCTGAGAGTTGTGAGATCGATTATAAGCTTCATAATATCGTTGGTGGAAGGAAAAGAGCTGTCATTCAAACTATTCAGGAGGAAACTGCCACTAATGTCTACTTGGCTAGTCCTTTCGCTGGAGTTCTTGGAGCTCCTAATAATCGACCTCAAGGGATTGCTAGTCGATTGAATACTGTCTACATAACTGGAGAATTCTTTGGAGTTCAGAGAGCGAAAGACATGCTTTTCCAAGTCTCTGTCCACAAGGTAAGTTCTCGAGAGGGTAAGGTAACGAGGTAGGTAAGCTTTCAGCAGTTTCTAGATCTGAAACTGACGCATACAGTCACCTCTTCTTTCCTTTCCCTTCTTTCAGAGCAAGTGCATCATCTCTAGAGACACCGTTATCCTTCCACGTAAACTAGATTGGCTTCTACTCGAACGTCTAGAGGAACTCAGAAACATCATGTTAGACAACGGAACCTTCATCAATCTTCCAGTCATCGGAAGTCAAGCTAGTTTGGTTTCAGTCTACGGAGACAATAGAGTTAGCATCGAAAGATCTATCAGATGCATGATGCAACTGGCTTCTCAATTCTATACGGCTTCTCTCTATCTACTGCCACTGTCGTACGAGATGTACAACATGTCTTCTCCTGCTCTCAACCCTAGTCAGATGACTCCAGTTCTTAAGAACATCTCGAATTTATCTGGAGCTGAGATCGTTTTCAAGAGGGATTGCTTTGAGGTTCACGGGTTGGAAAGTGAGGTCAGGACTGGAGTCAAGTTGCTGTTGGACTTGGAAATGATCAATGTGAGTAGAAGGAAAGGAGACTAGGAATGAGGAGGGAACGTGGAAATCTATCATCTAATCGGAATGAAGGTCTGACGCTTCGAGTTCTTCTCTTGCTCTCCCTTTCACCTCTCTCAGTCCTACAACTTCCAGGTTCACTTCCAGATAGAGCTGGCCAACGAACATCGAGAATTCATCAGCGGAAAGAAGAACGGCAAGATCAACAAGATCATGAAGCAGTGCAACGTTAGAATCAAGTTCGAGACTTTCAATGACTATAACTTCTTGATTGAGATTTCAGGAAACGATCGTCAAGGAACTCTTCAAGGTCTCAGCTTCTTACAAGAAGAACTTCCAGCCGAAGTCTCCTTTCACGTTCCAGAGGCTTATCACAAGAGGATCATTGGAGTAGGTGGAAAGAACATCCAAAGGATCATGAAGAAGTACGGAGTTTACGTCAAGTTCTCCAACGCTGAGGAATTCTCTGCTTTAGGAGGATACGTAGAAAACGAAGACAACGTAATCGCAAGAACTCCAGCTAAGAATGCAATCAATCTAGAGAATCTTAAACACGCTGTCATGGAGTTAATCACTCCAAAAGACAAGGATTTCTTGACTGAAACCATTCCAGTCTCTAGAAGGTATCAGAGAACCTTATTAGGAGAGAAGGCTATCTTCATTCATGACATTGAAAGTAAAACTTCTTCCTTGGTTCGTTTCCCACCGAGGGAATTAGGTTCAGATCTAGTCTCAATCTTTGGTCCGGAAGCTCAGATTCATATAGCAGCTCAAATGCTGTTGGATCACGTACCTTTTGAAGCTGAATTCAGAACTCCAGATTCGGCTGCTCTAGCTCAAATCATCAACACTCAGGAATACGGAGCCCTTACTCAACGTTTGAAGAGAGATCTCAACATTCACGTTCTACCTCCAGTCCGTCAACCTCACAACAGCGAAGCTGTCTTTAGATTGAGACTCAACAGAAGCAACACCGATTTTCTACCTACCGCCAAAGATCTCATCGAGGACTTCCTCGTCAGTCGCAACGTGAGTTGATTCGTTTAGTCTGTCCACACCGCTTTTCCCTTCTCTCTCTTGCTGTTTTCGATCTGACACTTCGTCCCTTTCTACTGTTCCAACAGATTGGAGTCTATGCTTCGGAAGAACGAGCTCGCTCAGATTCCTTCGCCTCTTCTTTCCCTCACTTCGCCAACAAGCTCATCTCTTCCATTCGTCACGATTCTACCGACTCGCTCCAAGCTGATGCTGCAAGGTACAACGAACGTAGACTCCGACCAGCCGCCTCTACTCCAGACATCAAAGCTCTCTTCGACTCTCCAGCTCACGCTGCAAGGAACTACACCACGACCAACCTCACTTCTCCCTTCGTCAATCCCTCGATGTACACCTCGCCTTACGGTGAAGGTCACTCCAGAGTGGCCAGCGTCAACAGCAGTGACGTTTGGGGTGCTCCTCCCCAAGTTCAGCAATCTCGTCACGCTCATTCGAATTCGAATTCTAGTGGGATCCAGGTTCAGTTCCCTCAACAGGGAACTCCTCTTCAGCAGCAGTCTCAACTTCATCACATGTCGGAGGACGTGAATCTGCTTCAAACTCAAGGAGGAGAGGGGGTCGAAGAGAGAATGAGAGAGCTCCGCAAACCTAGGTCGTTCGGACATCGAGCTCAAAGCTTAGATATCGGAGCTATGGCTGCCGAACAACAAGCTACTGCTCTTCCAAGGGGTGGAGCCAATCTGAGTTACGCTGGAGGAAACGGCGGTATGGGAACTTACACTCCCCCCGCTGGTTCTGCTCCTCCTAACATGGGCTCTTATCCTTTCACCAACAACGGAGGCTCTTCTCATCACGGCTCCTCCAACAGCATTAGCAGAATGACTCCTGGAGCTGGAGGTATGCCAAATCAAGCAACTACTGACGAAGTTTCAAGAGTTCTCGCTCAGTTGGCTTTCGATCGTAATTAAGTTTATTAAAAGTAGACTACTCCTCTGCGAGGGATCTTCAACTCGATCTCAAGTTCCTTTAACATCAACAGAACCAGACCAAAACGATAAAACATCCCCTTTTTACCAACACAAACAATCCAAGTTCCGTTAATTCCAACAAA
This sequence comes from Golubevia sp. BC0850, assembly GCA_012976225.1. NCBI lineage: Eukaryota > Fungi > Basidiomycota > Exobasidiomycetes > Golubeviales > Golubeviaceae > Golubevia > Golubevia sp. BC0850. The sequence continues at coordinate 1,436,228 of JAAVVG010000001.1, read as the reverse complement.
TAGAGCGACTTCAATCCGAAAACAGTAACAAAGAAATTAAAAAAACCGAATGAGAAATTGAAATCTAGGCGGAGCTGAAAATGAGAGACTTTTCGGATTTTACCTTTTCCTTATATCACTACTAATTTAATTCCCTCTTTCAAGTGAATCCTTTTCAGTAATTCTCATCCGGGATGAGAAATTCAAGTCTCGAGCATCTATTTTCTCGTGCTATCATCGTCTCTTTCCACTCTCATGAAGAACGAAAATGCTGCTCTCATTCCAATGCCTCTGTCTCAAGTCCCACAAGCCCCCCACATTCATTTATAACCCCAACCACTCCAATGTAGAATCGGTCTCTTTCATTCCAAAGTCTCCCATTTACAACCCACATTCTTTTCATTTTCTGTCGTCTCTACCATCTCCCTCCAGTCCCGTCATCTCTCTCTCTCTCTCTCTCTCTCTCTTTCTCTCCCATCTCCCTCAAACATTTCAATCTCTCGACAGTCTCCTCTTGCACCCAAGTCCACGTTCTCACTCCCGCATCAATTTATTGACTTCATCGACTTGAACGCTTTGTTTTTTTAATTAGACGCCCCATCAAAAACCCTGTTTTCCTTAATATTCGAGCTGTTCGAGTCCTCTCAACCCTCCATCTCATCCAACCACTCCAAAGTTTCTCCTTTCACCATCCAATTTCTCTTTGCAAGCAGCTTCATTTGAAAACACCAACCAAAATTCCTCACCGTCTCACCTCCTCACTCTTTTCGTCTTTTTGTCTCTCTCTCGCGCGCTTTCCCTACTCTCTCATATTGCCTCCTAAGTAAGAAGCCCATAATCGAATTCAGTCGTCGTTAAATCCTTTCCTTGTCCTTGCAATTTGATTGGCAAATCGGAAAGGGGCTGGAAATGGTGTACGTTTGTGTATCTTCAAAACAGGTGCTCTATTATACAATGAAAGATAGATTTTCTGTCTGTCTATCCGTCTACAAAGCCAGCAGCCTGTAAAGAGTAAAGCTCGTGATACCTTCCACTTTGCAGCTGCATCAACTGGTGGTGCGTTCCGTCCTCGAGGACTGAACCGTTCTCAATCACCAGAATCTGATCGGCCTTCCTCGTGGTTGTAAATTTGTGGGTACTGGAAAAAGAGAGAGGAGACAGAGGGGGTTCAGTGTCAATTGTCAGGAAGCGTTGAAACAGGCGCATCCGCTCTCTCTCTCTCTCTTTCCGACCTGAACTTACGTGAAGATTGTGGTAGAACCTCTTCTCATTCCTTCGGTTTCTTCTCCCTCGAGTCTCTCTCCTTTACTCAAACTTTGAAGTCTCTTGAAAAGATTAGCGGAAGCCTTTGGATCCAAGGATGAGTCAGGCTCATCGAAAACGTGAAGAGCGGCGTCGTTTCTGCGAAGAAGAGAGGATTTGACAGAAACAGACATAGAACAGGTTTCAAAATTTCAGGATTGGATTAGTGAGAAGAAATAAGCCTCACAAAAAGTCACTTGCCTGATGAAAGCTCTAGCTACTCCTAAGCGCTGAAGCTGACCCAAAGACAGATCGACTGGGATCTCTTCATCTTGAGGGAATCCAAAAGCGTTTGAAGTTCGACCGATGACATTGGACATCTCTCTGACCTTCGAACCCTGAATGAGCCTCGATTTCTCCTTCATCGGCAGCTTCTCGACGAACTCCAGAGCTCCACCAGCTGCCAGGGCTTCTTGAATGGCGACAGGAGAGACGTTGCTTGTGGACTGGCCTTCGGCTACCAAGGTAGATCCGATAGCGAGGTTCTCAGAGATGGTAAGAGGGAACTTCGTGAGCTCTTGAGGCAAGACGCTCATGTGTCTTCTCAGTTCTTGCAGATCCCAGGTCTTGATGTCGTGGTCGTCAATGAAGATGCTTCCAGAGTCTGCATCGTATAGTCTGGTGAGCAGTCCTACTAGCGTACTCTTCCCGGAACCATTGATTCCCACCATAACGGTCGTGGATCCAGCTTGAATAGTGAAGGAGACCGACTGGAGAGCTGGTGAGTTCGAATTGGGGTAGGTGAAGGTGACATCTTTGAACTCGATCTTCATTCCGGCCTTGGCTGACTCTTTCTCCTTCCTCTTGATCTCATCCGCGTAGCGTCTGAAGGGAGCCTCAACTTGGATCTTGGGCTTGAGGTTCATCGAATCGTATAAGCTCTGGATGTTGGAGAAGGATGTTGAGACTTGCTTGGATTCTCCGAATGTGTTTCTCACCTTTCCCAACATGCTTGAGGTTGTCGAATGGACCAGCGTCAAGGTAGCTAGAGACATTAAAGGAGTCCTATGAGCTCTCAAAGCAAAGATGACATAAATGCTTGAGTCAATCAACTTTCCTAAGAGCTGCAGGTTCCTTTCACTCTGCTCTTCAGGACCGAGAGGTCGTAGAGTCGTGTCTCCTAATCGATCGGAAGCACTTGTGTACTCGGAGAGAAGCCACTTGCTCAATCCCAGTAGATGAACCTCCTTTCGAAGATTGGGATTCTTGGCTATGCGAGCCATCTCCGTCATTCTCTTTCCGTTCTCGTCCGTCATTCTCATTCGGTATTGAGAGTGACTGGTGGTCCACAAGATTTCCAGTAGAGGCCGGGTGGCACAGAGCGCTACGAGCAGTCGGGTGTTTTTGCCCAAAAGAGAACGGACTACTGCAACCTGAGAGAAGAGATCTTCGGACGGGGAAGGCAAAGAGGGAAAGAGTAGGCGGCCAGCAAGGATGTCAGAGGAGGTGGACAAACCAAAGGAAACACAAGAAAACCGTACTCTACCTACCAATGATAGAAGCCAAAAGTGAAACCATTCTCGTGAGGGTTGTGAAAGGTCTGAAGCTCGTGATGCGATTCGCAGCTCTCAAGAGATCTTTTGTATTCTCTTCCTCGTGAGTTGGGAGATCGAGACTGAGATGGACTATCGTAAGAAGACACCGAGTGAAATGGTCAGTCCATTTTTCGTAGAGTGACCTCTTGTTTCAGTGACCGAGTACAGAAAGAGAAGGGATTGGAGGAGCAGTTCTCACCTTTCAAGACCTCAGCTTCCAGTTTAGCTCCCAATCTTCGATCTAAGATGTCGTCACTACTTTTAATGATGCTCTCTAGGATTTGTGTGACAAGGACGATTCCGACTGAAGATGGAGAAAGATAAGGGGGTTCGTCAGCGAACCAATGAGCGCAGCACTTCTTTACAAGCACTCACCACTACTCGCTGCAGCTGTGAACAGTTTCCTTCTGTTGAGTACCTTCTTTTCAGCTGCATCTGAGGCCTATTGAAAGATCAAAGAGAGAGAGAGAGAGAGAAACAGAGCAAAGACACAGGCACGGATGAGTCAGAGAACACAGCATAGAGGAAGATAGATCCCGACTCACAGCTTGAATCAAATCACCTGAAAACTTGAGAGACAAAGAGGGTAGGAGTCCTTTCAGGAATTGACCTGAGATGACTATGAGAGTTCTCGTTGGGGCTATGGACAGTCCGTCTTTGGTCAGCCTTAGAGAGTAAGGACCTGATCTTCTCAAGGCGTCCACTTCTTCTTGAATCTTAGAATACGCTCCACGAGGTGAGAGGATTTGTAGCCAAGTCTTGGGATCTTTTCTGAGCTCTTCGATAGAGAACGCTCCGACCTGCCTTCTGATTATCTTCGTTCCATCGTCCCGTTTCTCTACTTCCTTTTGCTTGGAAATAAGCATCTTCTTTTCTGCTATTGGATGAGAATCAACGGAGGTTCTGAGGAAGGTGGTGTTTGGTTTGGAAGGAAGAGAAACGTTTCGCATATCGGAAGACGGAACCCACAAGTCCGGAAATACTTTGACAGTGCTCCTTTCTAAACATCATCTTCAAATCTCAACATCATATGAAAGCGGAGAAATATTTCATCGAGAGCAAATCAGAGGATCTTTCGTCGCCTGTTGCCTTGGTTGCCGCGATCCGAAACTCGAAGAAAACAGAAAGGTGAAAGAGAGTGTCTCTTTTGATTGTTTTGATTATGAATTAGTGTTACAAGAGGGAACAAGGAGAGGTCTGAACGAAGAATTTCTTTGAAAGACTTTGTGTAAATGAAAGTCGGCCCAAAGAGGGAAAAGGAAGGAGAAAAACCGCGAGCAAGCTGGAGAAGAGAACGGAAAGACTTCACAGTCGAGACATTTTGCTAGCCTCGTTGGAATCTGCATGGGAAAAGAATCACAGAACGAACGTTCCGAAGAAGTTGTTTGAGGGGGAGAGAGGAAAGGTGAAAGAGTAGAATTTGCATGTAGAGAGGGAGAGGGAGAGGAAGATAGGTGAGAAGTCAGCGATCTTGAATCTCTAAAGAGCCGAAAAGCTCTCACACTACCGTTTAACACTACAAAAAATCAAGGCGTACGAAAGACTGGAGAAGCAAGGTAAGGGGGCAGAAGAAAGAACTCACGACTGATTCTCTCGCCCTTTCCTCAAATAAAAGAGATCTGTTCTACTCGCTCCCAAATTGACTACTTTCGGACAACCATCTCTATCTTTTTCTAACCGTGTACATTCTGTACAGTAATAGGCGTCCTGATGAAGGAAAGTGAAGAGCGAATTGGAGTCAGCAAACTTGAAACAAGAAGGAGTGCGTCTCCTTCTTCCAACAGGAAAACCTCAAAGCGACATCTTTCTTTCAATTGAGAAGAGGAAGATAGACGTTCAATTGATTTATCTTGATTGTTCTAGGTACTCACAGAGATTCCAGCATTTCCACAAACAATACACCTGCCACCGTAAGTTCCGAAGTTGCATTCCTCACAGATCCTGACTATCGTCGATGGTCTGACGTAAGAGTCACAAATTGGACTTTCATGGTATCAACGAGTTTGGAAACAGAAGCAATGGAGAATAGGGGGGAGAGAAAGGGAACGTCAGAAAGAATTCAGTTGCCACTGTGAACCAAGCTGCTGCACCGTCGTCCCGGTTTTGGCTCTCAAGTACCACCCTGAGAAAGAATTTCTAGCATTAAGTTCTAAAAACAAGGATAGAGGAGCGTCTCTCCTGATTCTTGCAGCTCTCAGACTGATTGATGTGCATCTGAGTCTTGCTATCCTTCCTACTCCCTCTCTCCTGCCTTGCTTCTCATCTCTCTGGTTTCTCTGACCACGGTAATTCAGCTAATGTAGCTAATAACCACTTACCATTTTCCATCGCACTTCTCGCACAGCCTACCGATAGCGATTCCGGGCAACTTTCTGCACAAGACTAGATCTGGATGATGCCTGGAGAGAGAGTGAGAGAGAGGAGAATTCAGCTGAACTTCAAATCAGAGAGACTCGTCAGAAGACAATGAGTGGATTGATTATGATACTCACTTCGACATGCTTATTCGAGGGAGTGTTGTGATTAGAAGTTGGAAATTGAATTGCAATCTCTTCGCTTCTTGACTCACACTACCTCTCCTCAATCGATGCCACCCAAGAATCCGAATCAGCAGAAAGGAGCTGCCTCTGGATCTGGTGGGAAATCCAAGAACGTAAATAGTCAAGCAAAAAAGGAGAAAGAAGAAGCTCAAGAAGATCCACTTCAAGCTGTCATTCTAGCAGATTCCTACGATTCTCGTTTTCAACCTTTGACAACTTCAACTCAACCAAGATGCTTATTACCTTTCCTTAACGCTCCTTTAATAGATTGGACCCTAGAATCTTTATCTCTAGCGGGAGTAGAAACCGTCTTCATTCTGGCAAGAAATGGTCTAGAGAGCATTCGAAAACATGTAGAAGTGGATCTCAAGCATGGATTGAATTTGGGTTTCAAGATTCAAATCATTCCAACCCCTGAAGCTAGATCCATTGGTGACGTTATGAGAGAATTGGATTCTAAACAAATCATAAGGACCGATTTCATTCTTTGCCATGCTGATTGTGTGGGAAATATGGATTTGGAAAAGGTGGTCAAGATTCATAAGGAGAGAAGACTTAGAGATAAAGATGCTATCATGACTGTTTGTACGATGCCAGTGGCGAAAGGTAGTAGAACGAGGTGAGTTTGGTCTAACCGCTTCTTGATGATAGACTGAGAGAGGGTGCGAGAAGAAGGAGGCGAGCATTGAAAGGGGAAACAGGAAGTTTTGTAGTTCCTTCCTTTCCGTGTCCACCTCTTGCCCTGAATGGTCTTGCTTCTATATCAGGTTGATAAGCTGACTCATTTAATTTCTTGTCTACCACCACGCTCTGTCAGATCTCCTGGGGATCAAGCCATTCATTTCATCTATCCCTCTACATCTCAACTGCTTCACTACGAGACCTCTACTTCCTCCTCCAAGGCATCTTCAGCTAAAGTGCCTATGGAGCTCTTCCTCGCGGATCCAAAAGATGGAGGAGTCTCAGAGATCGATATGAGGAACGATCTGGTCGAAGCTGGAATAGACATTTGTTCTGTTGATGTGAGTTTGCCTCTTGTTCTTTCCCATGGACTCCCTGTTCCTCCTTCGAACATCATCTCCTCATATCATGTTTTCTCTTCTAACTCCTCTTGACGTCGCTCTCTCTCTTTCTCCCTCCTCAAGGTACCTCCCCTATTCTCCGAAAACTTCGACTATCAATCTCTTCGACGAGATTTCGTCCCTGGAATCCTAACTTCAGATCTTCTAGATTCTCGGATCTACGTTCACATTGCTTCCTCCTCTCCTCATGCCAATTCATCCTCACTTGCCTCTGGAGAAGGTGGTTGGGGTTACGCAGCGAGGGTCAAAGATACTAAAAGCTACGATTCAATCAGTCGAGACGTTTTAGCTAAATGGACGCATCCTTTGACCCCTGGAGCGAACTGTCCGGGTGGGATTGGATATGTTGTGAGGAACGGATCGAGGTACGTGGGAGAGGGTGTCAGGATGAGCAGGTGAGTTTGAGGAGTCGAAAAGTTTTAAGAGGCTTGAGGCTCGAAGTTCTCTTCTGTTTGTGACAAGACTGACTCTGTTGACAGCCTCTTCCTTGTTCTCCTTCCTTTCAAGATCCTCTACCTTCGGTCCTTCTTCTCTCCTAGGTCCCTCGACGATTCTCTCGGACAACTCCTCAGTAACTCAATCCGTCCTCGGTCCAAATGTCAACATTGGAACGAATTCGAAGATCTCTGGCTCTTACATCTGGTCGGATACGAAAGTTGGATCGAACTGCACAATAGAACAGAGCATATTGGGTCGCAATGTCACGATTCTGGACGGGGTCAAGATTGGAAGAGGAAGTCTGATTGGCGATGGCTGTAGGATAGGACCTGATGTCGAAGTCAAAGCCTTCTCCAGGACAGGGAGGATTGAAGAAAAGAGAGCCAAAATCTTAGAAGACGAAGAAGAGTCGGAATCGGAATCAGAGTCAGAACCAGAAAAGGAAGAGACGAGGCCGAATTCAACCTCTTTCCTCGGAGAACAATCTATTGGATTCCTTTGGTCTTCCATCGAGGATTCGCTCTCGAAAGGCGAAGACTCAGATTCAGAAGATGAACCTGAATTGGAAGGAGAAGATGCCAGAAGTTTAGCAATTCAACGATTAGGTTTCTCTTTCTCAAACCTCAACCTTGGAAAAGAAGATCAAGAAGAATTGGAATCGCTTTCTTCAATCGATGGAGATTCTGATTTGGAATCTGGATCTGATTCGGAAGAAGGTGAAGAAGGTGACGTTTCGAACGCTGCTGCTCTAGCTGGTGGGGCTCTAGCTTCAGTTTCTCAAGACACCAAATTAAACGAATTCAAATCTGAAGCAATCGCCTCTTTATCTAGAGCTTTTGCTGAAGGCCATACTGTTGATAATGCTGCTATTGAGCTCAAGACTCTGAGAATGGCTTCTAATGTTCAACTTAAAGAAGTTAGGAAAGTCGTCATTGGGTTTATGTTGGAGAAATGTCAGGTTGAAAATCCAAATCAATTGAAGGAATTGTTGGATAGATGGGGTGGCTTGATTGAAGTTGTAGCAAAGGATGATCAAGTTGAAGCGCTGGCTTTGGTCCAGGTGAGTGATGCAGGCGCAAGCTTCGCTCTTCTTGAAGAGGCTTCTCACTGACAATCTCCTACTTTCTCCCTCTCTCCTCCTTCACCAATCACAGGCGTACTGTGCAGCTCATTCCACTCATTCAAAGCTCTTCGTTCCACTTCTCAAGAAGTTCTACAACGACGATATAGTCTCTGATGATTCCATCCTTTCTTGGTGGAAATCTCCAATTTCGAGGGATGCTTCAGCTGCGAACGGTGGAGAAGCTATGGTGGAGCTAAGAAAGAGTGCGGAGGGTGTTGTCAGGCATGTGTTGGAAAGTCAGGAGGATTCAGAGGAAGAGGAAGAGGAGAGTGATTAGGCGCAGGAGTTCAGAGAAGGAAAGCCTCATTTCATCGCTTGTAAAGCGGATCCACTTTACCTTCAGAATCTCAACATTCATATTTTTCCAAGAATTCGAAAGTCAAGTGTCGACATCGAAATTTTGAGGTCACATCGCATTTGTCCTTATGCAGGACTGAAGATGAGCTTTTGATTAAAGCGCTCTTTCCTGCTTATCCACATCACATTGTTTCTGTCTCTCCTTCTCTCCTCACATCTTCAACACCTACAAAGATGAACAAACTACTTTGCATTGCGATTCTGTCATTCACGAGTCTGTCTTCAGTCCTATCTCTGCCCTCAAACTTCGATCCAATTCCTCTAGCACCCATTACGTATCCGACTAACAACGTCACAGCTGCAAACGTCACTTCCTCAATGAACGCAACATGCGTAACAGATCCGGGAGCCTCCAATAAAACCTATTTACCACCTGTTGGTCTTCGAATCACAGCCGTTGTCTCTGGTTTAGCCTCCCAATCTCCCACTTCTAACTCCACAGACCCCAACGCGAAGGTCTCAAGATTCGAATGTTGGCAATTGAATGAGACCTTTGCGCCTTCTATGCAAGATGGTACCACTGGAGGATCAAATGTTCAGATGGTGAGAATGTGATCTTGGGTAGACTTTGGAGTCGAGGAGTCGAGGTTGGACTTCGCTCTGACCACCTTCTCTGTTACCACTTCCTCGTCAGTCTCTCGGAGGTCTCACTAATGCAACTTACACTTATTTTGCCGAAGAATCACAAAACGGACTTCACAATGCACCTTATGCCCAGTATGTGATTCTGCTCTCAGGTCAAGCTAAAGTCACAGTGAGTCGAGCTGAAGGAGGTTCTCCTCTGCCCTGCCCATGTTCCTGAAATATGCATTCTGAATCACTGATAGCGAAAAAAGCGAAGAAGATATCCATCCTGGTAGCTTATTCGGGTCTTGTGATCTCCTATCTTTTCGCTAATCGCTATCTTCTTCATGTTCTCTCATCCAACTCAAAAGCTCCCAAACGACACAGCTGTGGAGACCTTCTCAGCCGGAGTCATGAACATCGCCAAAGATTTGCCATTAGAAAGCAACGGTCATTTGACTACTTGGAGTGCCAACACGGCAGTCATCCAAGCTCCCTTTAACAATTCAACCGGTCCTTTTCATCAAGTCATTCACCAAGGCCCCTGCAGGAAAGAGAATTTCTACTTCACTAACGGTACCCTCGATCCACTTTAGGGCTCTAGAGCTCTTCATTCTGCTTCTCGTCAATTTTAAAATCATATCTGAAGGATTGTTGAGGTTGAAACCTGATTCAATTGGTCGAGTCTTGTCGACATCGTCTTTGCCCCCTATCTTCCACTTTTCAACCGCTTCCAGTGAATGTAACTCAACAGTTTCTTGAAAGGATCCTGTATTCTTCCCTATTGAAAGTCAATCTTACTCTACATTTGACATTCCCTGGGCCATCTCGCGCAAATTTTGCGATCAGGTCACTTGATTTAACCAGGTACATGAGCCCTCTGCTTCGCGAGAAAGGCTTTGTAGCTTCTTGAGGTGTTGAATTCTCTTTGAATGCCTTCGACTTGGTTGCGATCCTCTTTCGATACGAATCCCGTTGTCGAGTAACGTTTGGAGAGCGGAGCAGTGGAGTGTGGATCGCTCTTCCTCCCCAAAGCTGGGTCTTTGCCTTTCTACGAATTCTAAGATCTTGTAGTATCATCTGAATTTCTTGACAATCTGGAAGGTGAGAAGAGAAGGCTGGGAAGACCGCCGGAAAGTGTTGTGTTGTTCACTTTCGCTTTCGCACCAAGAAGTCGATTCCACTCCTCTTTCCAACCCACACCTCCTCTGCTCATCTTTCCCCTTTCGCCTCTTCAAAACCTCATATAAATCACAATGGTTAGTATCGAACCTCAATTGCCCCTGCATCAAGACTTATGTGGCCCTTCAGAACGACTGCCATCATCATCATCACAGTGCTGCTATCTGTTCCTTTGTGCTGACTCTCAATGCCCTCGCACTCTCCCCTCCTCTTCCTGACCCCTTCCTTGTTACCTTTTCACAGGATAGGATCAAAGAAGTAAGTCCTTTCTCTTGCTGTTTCATGCCTCCGCCTCCAGGCAGCATGCTTGATTCTCCCATCAGCTCGTCCTCCCTCCCTTCCCACTACCTCTACTCATTCTCTGCCTGCCTCAAGCATGATTGACCTCGCAATCACACACTATAGCAGCTTGAATCAAGTTCTCTAAGTCTCTGTATCTCTTACGCCTTCCTACTTCTCCTGCTCACCACCCTCTCTCCTCAGAAACTCACTGCTCTTCGTGTTGAAGCCGACACAGCGATTGAACGCGCAGAGGAAGCTGAATCAAAGAACAAGAGACTAGAACAAGAGAACCTCACTAAAGAACAAGAGATCGCTTCCCTTCAACACAAGCTATCCTTGGTCGAATCCGATCTAGAGAAGGCTGAGGGCAAATTGAGCGATCACAAGATGAACAAGGATGAGGAGGAGAGCTCAAAGAGCACTGCCGATTCCTTGACTCGCAAGATCTCTTTGTTGGAGGAGGAATTGGATGTGGCTGAGAAGAACTTGAGAGAGACTACCGAGAAGTGAGTTAGAGAGAGGAGAGCGAGGCGAGAAAGTGGGAGGATTGAGAGCTGGCTTGTTGGAACTGAGCTTGCAGGGAAGAGGGCCCGATAGATGGGAATTATTGAGATCATCTGTGGCTGTTCATCATGGTAGTCGCTGCAGCTCTGTTGGCTAGGGAGGCTCGATGTACGCTGCCAGTTACTCCGAGCGCAGCTTCCGGCTCGATCTCCTTCAGCTTAGCCCTTGCCTCTCCATCTAGGATGAAGTCAAGCTCTACATCGTGATTTCTTTGCTATGTTCGCGCCGTCATTCGATCCAAAAGAGTTGTCATCTTACTCAATCCCTTCCTCCCGCCTTATCTTTCTTCACTCTCCTTTCCTCTAAGGCTCCGCCAAGTCGATGTCAAAGCGGAACACTTTGAACGCCAAGTCCAGCGTGCTGAGCAAGAACGTGATCAATGGGAACGCAAATACGAAGAAGCTCAAGAGAAATATCACGAATCCAAACGTGAACTCGATGAAGTCGTCTCTCAAATGGAAAGCTTATAACTTCCTAATGAAATTGATGAGAATTCAATTTCAACCTCAACAGATTCAACTTTTAACACTTCTTACGATTCATCTATTTCTTCCCCTTCAAATTCGACCCCAACTTCTCCGTTCAAATCCTTATCATCTTCAAACGATCCTACCTCGAAGTTTCTCAATGAACTCAAAACCAAGACTTCAACTAACACTAGCACGACTACTACTATTCATTTTCTAGAGATTACAAGTTCAGAAATCTTTTGGCTGGTTCCTTCAATTTTGATCTCTATTACCATCTCTTTCTTCTCGTTTCTCCCTGCAATTTCTTTCTTCTCTAAGTCTTCAAATCCCACTTCCGAACAAGCTTCAATCAATGCGGAAGATGCCAAAGAAAGTCCTCAACTTCCTTGATCAAGCGCTTCTCTTCTCTATGCGTGAGGGAAGCTGACTTGGAAGAGGAAAACCGAGGTTTCAAGGTTATGATATCTAGAATGAACACTCCCCCCTCCTTTCCTAATCCACTGCAATTTCCTTCAGTTCTCCAAAGTTCTTGATGTCCCCCTTTCATGTAGGCTAATGCTGAACACTCCGAATCGTTTGATGTCTCTTGAGATGAACCCGCACTTCACCTTCTCTCTTTCAACCCCTCCCCTCTCCCTATGTTCTGCTGGCATGTCCCTTTTTCTCTTTCGTTTAAATAAACACGAAATCACACAACAGTCTAGAAGAATTCGAATGTGGAGCGCGGAAACTGCTCTGTTCAGAATCACGCATCGCGACTAAGACATCCTGAAGTTCTCCTTCTCTCCATATCCATCTCATCCTCGACTTGCTCAGCTCTGGTGAAGAAAGAGATAAGTTCAGGTCGATCGACTACCCTACAAGTTCATCATCGTCGATTTTTTCTTCATTTACAACCCTTCGAAACCTTTCCAGACCTCCACGATGCTCCTCAACTTCTGCCACACCGTCTCTGTTCACGATTGCCTCCCTGGATCTAAGCCTATGGATCTCGCTGGAGTCAGAGAGGATAAGCCGGTGGTCAAAATCTTGAGAGGATTTTGTAGAGTCCGTGAATTGGATCCAGATCAAGAAGCTGCTTCATTGTAACTCGGAAGGTGCTCTTGCCACAAGCCTAGTCCTCGATCCTCTGCTCTGCTAGACAGCGAAAGGACTGTAGTAGAAGCCGGACTGAGAGATGGTGATTATGTCCTCGTTAGAAGAAGAGTTGCAGTCGAAGTGGAAAGGGAAAGGGAGGGCCCATGTGAGTCCAGGAAGAAGCGGAAGGAAGGATTTGATTGGTAAGAAAATGCTGCAGAAGATCATAGCGGCGTAAGAGTTAGGTCTTAGCCAGACCAAGATTGAGGGAAATCAAGCACATCGGGTACAGAAGCGAGCGAGTTGAGGTTGGAGGCAGCTCCCTCTCCTTGACTCTCTTACGAAGGAGTCCCATAACCCCTCAGACCCACAGGGTTGCAGCTGACAGGTCTGTTTTTTTTCCTTTTTTGTTATATCAATCTACTCATTGGAAAGGTTCTGCGACTGCATCGTCCTCGACCTCTCACGGAGTGACTTCTCAGACTCAAACATCATCAATCCCCATTCCCAGAGGGGGGTCCAAGGCCTTCTGCTGCAACTAGGGAAGCAATCAAACGAACCAATTCCATAATCATCACTTTGCTGGGCGGAGACGCTTTTCTTTCGACCCCCTTCTTCAAGCAATACTTTAGAGACGACATGGGCTCAAGCTTCTGGCAGGCGATCTCTAATGCTGTAGAGGCTTGCCTGGAAAAAGATCCATCTTCCAAAAAGGACAGATGTCTGCCATAGAGGTTCTGTAGGGAGGTAGCGAAGTTTCCCAAGGGTCCAAAGACGGAGGGAAAGATCTCTTTGAAGGGGATGCAGGCAACGGCTGCTTTGTTGGCCAGACCTAAGTCTAGTGAGTTTGGTGCCTTACTCTTCATGACTTCTTGTTCAGGTCTGACAGAGTCTAGAGAACGAGAGCTTTGGCGTGGTGGCGAGGCTGATCAATGTTTGGCGCCCCTCCCACATCCCTCCTTCTCCTCAATCTTCCTCTCCATCCTCAGTTGGAAGTTCTAATAAAGCCTATCTTCCGCCAGTCGCAAGGGAAATCTCTAGACTCTGGGGCAACGAACCGCGGTACAAGCCAAAAGCTCAGATATGATTTAGAACCACTTTCTCTCAAGAACTATCATGCACAAAGGAGTCTCTTGGAGATTGCTTAACTCGTGCCTGAAGTCAACGTCAATGGCTTACCAGAAATTGTCAAGAAAGCTCTTTTGAAAGCTGTGAAGATGAAAGAAAGCGACACAGCGTCTTGGTCCCATGCTGGTACTCGTAGCAGCCAGGGATGGCCTCAAACAGGGACAGTTGAATTAGCTTTGGAATTAATCGAAGATCCGACGGAGTTGAAGAAACTTCAAGAAAAAGGTGAAAGTGGTAGTAGCTCACGATTGAGTTCAAGTGCTTTCTCAGACTGTTCAGCTTCAAATATGAGTACAGGCTTTCCTTTGAGGGATTTGGAAGAAGCCGTTAGAATCAAAAGTCGACAACCTGGCTTGTCAAAGGACAAGAACTCGGAGATGTGAGCTCATTTGGCGAAGATGAAAGAATTCCTCGAGAAGCAGTGAGCAACTTTAAGTTTCTCAGTCGCTCCCGGGGGCGGGGGGTGAGCAAGACTAGCGCTTTTGATTTCTGTTTCCTTATGGCCTGATTCCTAATGCTCCTTCTGTAGAGAATTTACCACCTGTTCTTTTTGCTCTTGGTTGTTTGTGAATGTCGATCATGAGAATGAAACTTGAGTGAAAAAGGAGTTGAGATTCGAGCATAGTTTCCAAATACGAAGATTGGATTCTCGCCACCACGACAGCAGAGAAAACAATCTCAATAAGAACCTCCTTTCGAACAGGGATCCATTCAGTAAAAATTGCAGAATTGATTTCAAAACAAAGATTTCAATTTCCTTTCCCTTTTTAGGCTCCAGGCATGGGGACTCCAGCACCAGTTGCATCAAACCCTCCCACTTTTTCACTTCTACTAGCTCCTCCTTCTCCCATTCCCAACCCAGCTCCTAAGGGACTTCCGAATCCGATAGGAGCTCCACTAGCCCAACCAGCATAAAGGATTGTTACCCCAACTGTAAAGATCAAAAGAGCCAAGTCGTTGATCAAGGAAGTAAGTAAAACCCAATAGGAAGCGGCTGTTTGGATTAAAGTCTTGAAAGTTGAGAATTGAGGGGGAATGTAGCTTGAGATCGTGTAGAGGAGAGAGGAGGGGGAGGGGCGGTTCTTTAGAGGAACGGAAGGGAGAAGGAAAAGGAGGAGAGATGGGACGTTTGGGTTAGATGAAGAGAAGGGATTGAAGGTTTTGAATGGGAGAGGGTTGAAAAGCCAGAAGTTAGATGGAGAAATTGTAGAGCCCAGGAAAGCAGCAAGGAAAAAAGGATCGGAAGAAATCGAAACAAAAAGGAGAAAAGGGTCGAATGGAAAAACTCACTCTGAATATCATGATCCTAGTTGATTGAAGCATGACTTCTAAGGAGATGATAAGCCAGAAAATTGGCTGTTTAAAGGATGTGGTTCGGTAGATAAGAAATGGAAAGAGAAAGAGGGGCGAGGGGGCGAAGAACAGGGAAGGGTGAAAGAAGGGTTAGGATTTAGAAGTTGATCGCCTTTCTCCTATACTCCCTCCAATTGCGAGGTCCTGCTTCCAACTACCTTTCTTAGAAGCTGATCCTGTTTTATCCGATTTGACATCTTCCTTTTCCCCCTCTTCTCCCTAACAAAAATGACTCACCACTCCATGTAAATTAAACATCTCCAAATCTGGAACTTGAAAGAAATGAGCTTCCCACTGAGTAGGTTTCTCATAACCCAACCTAGCCCATTTTTGTAAGGTAGTAGTAGTAGAAGATTCACCTCCAGTCCCTTCTGTCAAACCAGTAGTAGGTTCCACCTCTTCCGCATCTCTCAATTTAATTCCATGTTGACCATTCTCCAATCTACCACTACTACTTCTCAAAGCGCTTCCAGCCAAGAACAATCCCAACCCTACAAAGATTAAAGAATGTAGTAGATCGAAAAATCTGTCCAATTTGGTTTTGTTGGGTTTTTGAACTGATTGACCATTGACGTTTAAACCTCTTCCTTGTGGAATTCCTCCACTACCAGGTGGTCCTCCTCCCATCATTCCAAACAATTGACTTGGATCAAAAGGTAAACCTTCGAATGGATTTTGACCTTCTCCTCCAGCACCACCACTACCACCACCTCCTTGTAAAGCAGCCATCATAGCTTGAAAAGGATCTTGAATTCCTTCTTGACCAGGTTGATTTCCAGAAGGACCTTCTTGAAATGGTTGATTCCTTCTTTCTGAGGCTTTGGCTCTTATCATAGCTTCCCTTTCTCTGTGCTGTTGGGTTGAAATGTCGATCTCTTCTGGATCGTTATCGTGATCTGCTGTTGGTGTTGGTGTTGGTGTTGATGGGGAAGTTGGTCTTGCACTTGGATTCAAAGGTTGATGAGTTTTGTATAAAGTTTCAGCTTCTTCCCCTCTACCTGACTTTGTAATTCTGGCTAATCTCTCATTTCCACCAGCTTGGATTCGGGCTTTACGAGCTTCTCTCTTGGCTTTCGCGGCCGCTGCTGCGTCGAGAGGAGGAGAAGCTGGAGGAGTTGCTTCTGCTTCTGCTTGAGATTCTGACATTTGAAGTGGTCTTGAGGCTGAACAGTTCACGTCTTCAAAAACTTAGATCGATAGAAAACAGGAGAAGAATCAAAGAAGATAGAATCGATTGGCAGGAGTTGGAGGTGAAGAGTTGAGTTGCACTGGCGGCTTTAACTTCTCTTCAAGTTCGCATTCAACTCTACTAACAAAACCTCCTACACTGGATTACCTATCTCATCTTTGAATCTTTGAATCAAGAGAGCCTTTGAATCACTAGACAGAATTTCAGTCCAGTGAAGCTTCAACAATTCAACTTTCAATTCTCTCTCATCTGATTAGCACATTCTCCATCAAGTGAAGGCCATCTAGACCTGCTCACCTCTTTTCTCTACCCTCTCGGTCTCTCCCTCTTCAAGCCAGCTCATGAGTGGTCAGACAGATACAACGGCCACTCAAAGTCAATCGGATCCTAATTCAGATTCAGGTTCAGGTCGACAGATGCATGATGAAGATACAGAAGCTGGACCAGCTGGAGAGGTCCCAGGTAGAGTTCAGGGTGCTGACAATACTCCAACCAGGAGGCAGATAAAGGTGAGTTCCTTTTCAAAGATCAAAGTGATGAAGAATACAAAGCGTTACAGACTGGCTTTTTGGAGAAGATCCAGACGGTCAAGAGAGGGAAAATGCAATAGATAGAGAGAGAAGCAAAACGAAAAAAGGTGGAAGCAGGCGGCCTGTGAAATCTACCATGCTTTCCCTCCTTGGAATCTACGGGTAAAGCTTTGGATCATTCTGTGGTCGTATGAAATCTGCCAAGAAGGAAGAAGACATCGAGGAGAGAAGTGATTAGAAGCCTTGCCTATCCGTTCCTAAACTCCCCATCCTTCTATCTTCCCTTTACATCGTGCTACCAAAATCCCCTTCAATTCACATCAAATGTTCCTCAAAATCTCTAGGTCCTGCCTCGTCGAACTTCCTCTCCAACTTCAGGACTCAATTCCGCTACCCTCCCATCAACTTCAACTTCAATCTTCAGAAGCACTTCCAATCTACCTATCAGAACCAAAATATCCATTTCTGAATCACGATCGAAAGCTTCAGTCTCCGATTCCACCTGTGGAGAATCAGATCGGAACGTAGAGGAAGAGGAAGGGAACAGTTGTAATTCGAATGAGGTTTCTTCTCCCACTACAACCACACCTCCTTGTGGTTTCATTGAGGGAGAAATTGAGGAGGAAAATCAATTTAACAAGTCCAGTCAGATGTCTTCTGGAGAGAAAGAAGCTATCATCAAAGAATCTTCAGATCCGATCTCTACTGAAAATCAAGACACTTCTTCAACAACGACTTCCTTATTTGGTAACCTTTCAAAACCTTCAACTACAGCTTCGGAAGCTTCTTGGGATCCATTTCTGGCTGCTAGGATGATTTTGGAACCTATGAATGATTCTAAAGAGATCCAAAGAGTTTTGATTAGGAAGTTAAAGGAAATAGGAGTTGATCCTGATATGAGTGGGGCTAGAGGTAGAGTGGAGGAATTGTTGAAAAGGTCTAGTCTAAATTCTACACCTAGCGGGAGAGTCGATTTCCCTTATAAGAATACGTCGGGGGGAGAGTCTTCAAGAGATGATGGAGAGGAAGAAGATTATATGCTCAAGAATCAAATCTCTCATGAAGGTTCTGCAAAGAATCGGGAAGAAATCAGTATGAACGGGAGGATGAAATCAGGATCGGGAAATGGGAATGGGAGAGGAGATGGGAACGGGAAATCGAAGAATTATACCGAGATCTTCAAAGAATATCATCAAGGTGAAAGTCATGAAGAGAAAGGACCATTCTTAGAAGATGAAGATGAAGAAGATGATGGAGCTAGTCTAGATTTCGCTTGGACAGACGGTGCATCTGGAAATAAGAAGAAGAGGAAAAATATTAGATCTAGTCATAATCCTGGATTAGGAGATGGTGGGAATGCAGCTTATGCATCTAGAATCGATGAATCATCAAATGAAAGAGGTTTCTTTGGGAATAACAACAATGAAGGAGATGTTGAGAATGATGACAAGGAATATCAAAGAGAACCTTTAAAAGAAAATGAAAGAGAAATCGAATATGAAGAAGATTTACCTCCTCCTTTATACTATTTGGTTAAACCTAGGATACCACTTTCTAAAAGACCTTTGGCACTTATTAGACAAGAAGTTTCTAAAAGGTTTAGAGCTGTTAGGAGTGCTAGAGTTAGGATTAAAGAGGCTGAAGATCTGAAAAGGAAGGAAATTCAAGAAAGAGAATCAGAAGAAATCAAGAGGAAAGAACTTGAATTGGCTGAAAAGGAGAAAGAAAAAGATAAGAAACCTTTGAAAAGAAGTAGTAAAGCTGAGAAAAGAGCTCAGGCTATGAGAGGTGGAGGTGGGGCTGCACCGAAAATGTCGATAGCTGCCATCAGAGCTGCTAGAGCTGGAACATCTGGGAAAAGTTCGGGAAATTCAACAAGTAAATCTAATGAAGAAGATTCGAAAGGGGATGTGGAGAATGAACCTACAGAGAGATTAGATTCAGATTACTTTACAGCAGTGGATTCTTCAACCGGCGGTCGAAGGTCAGGTTCGAAAACCTCAACTCAAGATGAAAACTCTTCCAATTCTTTAAGACCTTCTTCTCCACCACTTCCATCTTCACCTGCTGCTTCAATCATCGACGAAGACCTCATTCCTCCTCCTCCTAAACCTCTTCTTCCTCCTCCTCCAGTCGGAAATGGCAAATTCGATTTCAAGTTCGATTCTCCGATTTCTGAAAGATTGAATTTGGTTAGGAAAGCGATTGAATTGTTTCAGAGCAAATTGAATTCGGAAGAGGTCCCTATTAGCAATGCTGTTTTGGAAGCTACTAAATCTTTGAGCAAGTTAACTGAGAAAGAAGGTGGGATTTTAGGTTCCGCTGTGGCTATGTTTGCTGTTGCTAAAGCTGCTGCTGAAGCTTTGACTAGTGGAACTGATGGAAATGGAAATGATAAGGAGAAAGAACTCGAACTTGAAAGTTTAGGTAACAAAATCCAGCTGCCGAGAATGATAGAGAAGGAACAGAGTACAGTCAATGAAGTTAGAGTCGGAATTCCTGAAGATGTAGAAAAGTTCTTTCTTAACAAGGAATTGGCAAAGGGATTTAAGAATGGGAAATTTACAACCACATTAACTGATCCCCCTCCTCCACCTCCTACTTTCAGCTTGGAATCTGAAGACTCAAAGCTCAATCGGAAAGTTAAGGTTGATACTTCAAGCTCATCAATTCAACAAACTTCAAATCCAACGACTCAAACCCAACCTGCACAAACTCCCAAGAAATCAACTATCAACTCCAACGCTCCTGTTTCTGCTTCCTCTTCTCCATTGAAACAGAAATCAGCACTTCTTCCTCCAACTCCTTCAAGTCCTAATGTTCCGAAAACTCTACCGCCTCCACCTAAGATGACAAGAAGAAGGAAAGCAAACATGAATAATGTTCACCACAGGACTAATTACGTGCCTTCCAGATTACCTTCCAATGGGACATCTATAAATCCAAACTCTTCAAATCCAAATTCAGATTCTAGCTCTCGTGTTGATCCGGATACGAAACCTGGTTTAGATCATCCTACTAGTTCCAATTCCCTGTTTTTGGACGAATGGTGTTGTCTTTTTTGTGATTATGAATTGTTTTATGGTGAACCTCCTAGAATGTTGAAGGCTTGTGGAAAAAGAAAGAAATTGTTAAAGAAGAAGAAGAAGGCCAAAGAGGGAGTTAAAGAAGGTTCTGCTGGGACTGGAAACAAGGGGAAGGGAATGGGAATTGCAAGTGGAGTCTCGAATGAGACTTCTACTCAGGATGCAACAGCTCAAATCGAATCAAAATCGAAAGGAAAGAAGAAAGCTCATTCAGATCATACAGAAACTTGTACTTGTGGACACTGAGAAGATTGGTTTCTCTCTTTCGTTTTCTCTTCAAGTATTGCACTTCCCTTTCCACCTTCAACTTCCATTGCTCTCATCGCATCCAATACCCCAGTTCGCAAGTTCAAAATGTCAAGTCCGTCGCTCCTTATCTTCAGCTCCGGTCTCTCTCTTCGTTCTTTCTCAATTTCCTCCCTTTCAAGTCAAACCACATCGTGAGTCTCATTCTCTTCTCGCCTCTACCCCTCTCTCTCTCAAATTCCCACACCTAGTCTAGTGCTTGCCTGATCCCTAGCTTTTGCCTCCTCTTCGTTACATTATCAGATCGTACAAACGCCCATTCGCTCTTCTGTTTAAGCCCCCCCCCCCCTCACTCTTGTCAATTTCCGTTTTCCGACACCCCAGAACAATTTACAATCCTCACATCTTCTCAATCATAAGCACGAACAGAACCAAATTTCTCACATTGTCTTTACCTCAATGCATTCCATCTCTCAATCAATTTTCAATGCCCATCAGCACCCCTTCTGACTGAACAAACGAGTGATTTTGAAAGGTCAAATCAAATAAGAATGGGTTCTTTGTAGAGAAATCGAAAGTGTTGTTATACAGGTGAACGAGAAAACAAGTCAAAAAGGAAAAGAATAAGCAGCAAAACAAAAAGAAGGGCAGGGGAGAAAGAATGAAGAGGGGCAGAATGATGAGAATTTCGATAGGGAACGGGAAAGTGAAAGAGAGAGAAAAGTCCGTCCCTTTAAAGTGATAGATAAAGGTGGGTATAGCGAGTTGAAGAAATGGGGGTGTTGAACTGAATCAAAGGGGGAAGAACTAGGAAGAAAAAGGGAGAGGATACTCTTCTCAAATCCATCCAGCTCTACTGGACATGGTGTTACTGTGAGAAAGTGTAGGTGCGATGATCTGAGTTGGAACGTTGGAAACCAGTTCCACGACACTTTGATAGTCGTATGGATTCCTACCATTGGCTCTTCTTCGTTGAGTGATGATGATCGTTTGGTCTTGAACTCCTTCAGGGGAGTAGACGCTCTCTCCGTCTTGCCTGGAGACCCCATTAGAGGAGACGGTACTGGAACCTGAAACGTAGCGCATGTCGGATCCTCGGATGATTTGTACTAGACGACCGGTGGCCGAATCTCTGACTTCGACGAACCGACTGTCGAAGGCTAGAACGTAAGGGGCTTGGAAGGTGACTGGGAGAGAAACCAGAAGTAGAGTCAAGAGGTTAGCGGAGAGCTCACAGAACTCAAGAGATCAGTGCCAAAACAAGACTCAGCAACTTACCAGATTGAGGTGTGCCTTCCCACTCGATGATGTTGTCCAAGCGAATAGGCTCTCCGACTCGATCGACTGAGGGATGTAGAGAAGAAGGAAGAAACGTTCTATCAGTACTGTTCTGCAACTAACGAACAAGAGGATTCTTGCATCGCGAGACTCACCATAACAGGCGAAGTCGTTGTAACATAGCAAGAACTCGCTCTCAGAGCTCTTGAACATTCCGAGAGGTTTGGCGGTTTCGACTCTCTTGGCGATAGCTTGGATTCGAGGATCGTCCCTTGGACAGTGGGAGAAGTCTGGGATCGTTCCAGGCAGAAGACTGTCAAGATTCATGATTTCAAATCCTCTAGCACAGACGATGCAGAGTTTCGATCGCAGGAATTGCATCGTATAGGCTTCGGATGGGATGAAGAAGGTCTGCAGAAGCGAAGAGAGTGTAGATAGAGAGAAGGAAGTCAGCGGCAGATTTGGTAGAAACACCAGAAGTTCAGGACACTCACCTTGTAAATTCTGAACCAATCAGGATTCTTGGTATCCTTTCCGAATCTACCAAAGAGACCACCTCCGGATCTACCTTGGTCTGCTCTGGGGGCGTTCATGACAGGCTCCAAAGCTCTGAAGACGCATTCATTGGCTCTCCTCTTCATGTAGACCAAGAGCGTTCTCTCTTTCAAGACTCCCACGCTGAAGAAAACGACGTCTCTGTTTCCGCTGAGCTTCTGAGGTGGTCTCGGACTAGATTGAGATGCTCCTCCTCCTGAGGATGGGACCAGAGCTTCCAGAGAGTACGAGATCAGGACCTTATCGGCTAGGACCACGAAGATTCCGAATGGTTCCAACACTGCACATTGAGAGACCAGCTTGAGGTGGAGAACCTTCCTCAGAGACCTCGGATCGTTTCGTAGTCCGATCCAAACTCCATCAGAGCATCCGATGGCGACCAGTCTTCTTCCGTCCGCAGTGGCGAACGGAACCGCGCAAGTGACCTTCCCGTGAAAGACCGAAGAATCAACTCCCTGAGGTGGTCTGTCCGGATCGATACTGCTAGCACTTGGGACAGCGAAGATGTTGTCGGAAAGGACGTGACTCTCGAAGACCTTGTTAGCGTCTTGAACGGCTGATCTGAGACCCATCGCTTCGTCCAACTTCTTCTTCCATTCCTCTCTTCCTTCCTTCGAGACCGAGAACAAGGTGAGAGGTTCCATCTTGCCTCCGATATGCTGAACGGTGAAAGGCCATAGGTCCCTGGTGTCCCTTTCCCTGATGTGGAAGTTGGAGAGTCCGATAGATCGAGAGACTGAAGCGTCATTGAAACCAGAGAGTTCGATCATCTCGACAGGGATTGGCCTCTTGGCTAGAATGTATCGAGGCGAAGTGATGTCTCCTTGTTCGACCTTCTTCGGTTTGACCACTATCAGATAGTTGTCAAAGAGCACAGCTTGAAGATCGGTCCATTCGAAGTCTGTGAAATCTGGCTTTCGAAGAACTCTTCCTTGATGAACCAATTGTCGTTCTGGATGCAGTAGATCCATATCGATGGTGGCTTTGTTCCTCTTGTTAGCCAATCCCCACGCGAAGTCTCTGATCTTGACCTTGGTTTCAGTCGAGGCGACTCCGATTTGAGCATCTTTACATTGAGCATCGATGATCTCCATAGCTTGAGTCAGAGAGGCTCTGTCTTCGTTGGTTGCTTCCGTCTTCTTGATGATAGCTTCGAAGTGAAGATGGTATCTCTGCAATCTGGCAGTGGGTCTGTAGAGGAAACTGTCGAGTTCATGCCTATGAGCCAGAGGATGCCTACGACAGGTCTCGATGAATTCCTTGAATCTGGGGTTGATTTGCATCTCTCTTCGAACTCTGGACTTGGCCAGCGGGAAGTTGACCAAGTTGGATTGGTACACTTCGGTCCATTCCAGAGCTGCATCGAGGAAGATGTCTCCGACCGCTTGAATAATCGGGTGCTCTTCTCGTTGTCTGATATGGAGTCTTTCCACCAGATTTCGAATGTGGAAAGCTAGAACACGATGGTTGGAGAATACTTCAGCTATGAAAGCATCTCTTGCTGGTCCTATCGGAATCGGACTGTGAAGATAGGAAGGAGGAGAAGACAAATAGAAGGGACAAGGGATTGAGTTAGCATTGATTGTGCCATCGCAATAGCTTGAGAGCCCCCACGACCGATTCTGCTACTTACGGAGGGTCTCCTTGCTCGTTCGGTCGCTCTAGACCTTTGATGAACAATTCCTCCAGCAACTCGACGTCAGCCAAGAATTCCTCTTCCTTTTGGATCGTCTCGTGAATGGCATTCTGTCTGTCGATCTCCTTCTGCGAAAGAGAGTTAAGCAACTCCTTTGGTACAGTCTCGACCCAGGCTCTAGCGTTGACTCTGTTCTCACTGTTTCCATTGGGAGTGGTGGGAGCAGTTCCAAATCCGCTGCCGCTTGCGCCCATGCTCGAGTTGAAGGAGTTCGAAGCCGAAAGACTGTTGGTATCGAAAGGCGATGCGGCTGAGGTTGAAGCTGAAGAGATGTGTCTTTTCAGAGGAGAAGACTTCGATCTTGGACAGGAAGAAGAGTAGCATTCCGTTCCAAGAGGTGAATTCGGTTTTCCACAGAGAGGAGAATAGCAGCTAGTTAAAGGAGTGAAAATTCCGGTAGGTAACTCATCTAAGTCTGAAGCTGAATTCTGGTTGTTCGAGTGAGAAGGTAGGAGTAAACCGAGGTCTAAAGGTCCACTTGCTTCCAAAGGCGACGTCCAATCATCTGAGAATGGATCCGACGTTTGCTTGAGACTCTTTCTCTGGGAATTTGAAGATGAAGTTGAGGGCTCAAACGAATTGAAAGAATTCTGATTCCTTCGATTTGAGATTTCATCACCTTCTCCAAGAGTGTCACCTAAGAACATGTAGACATCTTCTACTCCGTCGTTCAACTCGCCTTCGCCCCAGTCGACTTCGTGGAAGAAGAGCTGCTTCTTCAAAGTCTTGGCGACCAGCAGCGCTACTCTCCTGCTTCGATTGTTCTGTTCAGAACCGATTCCATCCTCCCAATTCTTGAAGTTTCCATTCCTAAGATCGTTGCCAATTCCCATCGAGTCGGCAGCCAACTCCTTCGGAATCAGACCTTGAAGAGTCGAGACCACATCTCTTCCGGTGAAAGCCCCTGGATAGGCGATCGAACCTTTGATCTGTTCCCCTCGTGGAACTGCATCTCTTAAGAGCACAGCTAGATTGGAGAGAAGAGAGAAGTCTACGTATTCGACCGGGTTCCCATTCGACTGTCGGTGCTGCTGATTCCGACTTGGAGCTGGAGGAATCCGAGAGATCGGATTGAAGTTTTGATTAGAATTTCCGGAAAAGGTCCTCGTGACGGGAGACATGGTAGGAGAAAGAAGACCACCGCTTTGATTGCCGGTGCTATCGGTCCTAGCATGAACGTCAACGTAGCGAGGCGTCTTCCTGTCGATTGGGTATCCATGCTGATCTCTCTCCACTCCATCTGCTCCGCCTCGAGAAGATTGCCTTGAAAGACTACCTGAGGGAGGGTCTTGAGGTCGCGGTGAAGGATCTCTATTCCATTCTGCTCTCGAAGAGGGAGGAGTCGAATAGTTGTACCCATCGTCTCCGCTCTGATTCGCTCCGAACTGTTGGGCTCTAGGAGACAGAGGTCCAGCATGAGGTCTTGAGGATTGAGGCGGAATGATGACGGGAATAGGCGGCCTGTTCGAGTGCGAATTTGGGCTTGCGGAAGCGCTCTGCTCGTTCAAATGAGCGGATCCTTCTGGTCGTCTCTTGTTGAAGGAAGAAGAAGAGGTAGTTCTTCCATACACTGGCCTAGCAGGACTATCTCCAAGAACTTCAGATTGATTTTCATTCCAGTCGCCTGTCCTTTCCGGTGCTTCAGTGAGATCGTTGGCCAATCTGAAAGCAGGACTGGCTTGAGTCTTAGAGCTAGAATGAGCCCCTCCTGGAAGACTAGCGGAGCTTAAAGCTGGACTCCAAGCAGGTGCGTTAGCCCTGCCAGAGGAAGAGGTACCTGCACCTTGAGAAGGAGTTCCAGGAAGACCGAAGCTTCCTACAGAGCTCTGCTGAGGTTTGTGACCTGACTCGTATCCGTTCCTTATTCCACTTCCATTCAATTGAGATGCCCCTCCCGCCCCATTCGAATTTGAGAAGGTGGAAGACTCAGGTGTCCTGAAGTGATCTCGACCAGAGTCATTAGCAAAGGTGGTAGTGCTAGCTGACTTGCTGCTTAGAGTTGAAGTATTGGAGCTTGAAGCTTGAATTTGGTCCGATGCAACTTGATATGGAGATTGGTAGTAAGAAGAAGAAGGAGGAGGAGAGGAGGAAGTTGCTTGAGGAGCTGTGGGTGGTGGTGGTAGCGGCCTGGAGAGTCGATGGCTAGCAGTTGAGCCTGAATGCTGATTAGAGTAGATGTTCGACGGCGGGCTGATATGAGGAGATCGATTCTGGCTATTGTGAGAGATTTGAGGTTGAGGGAAAGCTGCAGGATTGTGATAGCTGTTGCTGCTGCTGCTGTAGTAATTGTTACTTTCATTGGTTGGATTTGAATCGGAGCCAGGTTCGTAGATATCATCTGAGTTTGCGTACATAGATATGATGCCTCCCAGGCTCACAGGTCTCTGCTGTTCGGAACGAAGGTTGGGCGATAGCTTTAGGGTTGGGAAGGAGAAGTGGGGAAGGGGATGATAAGCTGTGCGACCCACAAGTCTCAATACCAAGGTCCTTCTAACCAGAAGCCCTCTCATCTGTTGTCCTTCCAGTACTATGTAGCTACTCACAGAATCGTTATAGTTCGAGGTGTGGTTAGGAGAAGAGGTGTGATCGAAGGAATGATTGGATTGCATCCTAGGTCTTGGGATTGAAGCTTCAGGTTGAGGTGAGCTCCAGTGAGGAGAAGAGGATTGAGATGACGAAGTTGTCTGACTATTCGAACCGTATCGATAAGAGTCAGCTGAGGTATAGGCAGGAGATTGAGGATTAGGGTTGTAGAAAGCATCTTGAGGAGGAGATTGAGAGTGACAGAACCCTCCACTACCGTTTAGGATTGATGGATTCTCATGATCTCTTCTATTGCTATCCGAAGGTTTCCTGGGTAATGAAGGTCTGGAAGAAGCCATGAATCCAGGGAAGAGATGGAAAAGGGTGAGTGGTTTGCAAGAGAGGAAGAGATGTGGACCGGGTGGATAGACTTCAAATTAAAGAGGGTCTCTTTTCAGACCAACACGCTTTTCTATTCATGTCGAATCTTGAGTTTCCTGACTTCAAGTATTCTGCAAAA
Organism: Golubevia sp. BC0850; assembly: GCA_012976225.1. Lineage (NCBI taxonomy): Eukaryota > Fungi > Basidiomycota > Exobasidiomycetes > Golubeviales > Golubeviaceae > Golubevia > Golubevia sp. BC0850. Next base: position 1,409,629 of record JAAVVG010000001.1, on the reverse strand, counting down.
TCTGATCATTCGCATACTAATTCGAAGACGAATAGGCGGAGGAAGAAGCCAAACTCTCATCCTACTCCAGACCTCCAAGAAGATTCCCAATCGCAGCAGAATTCAACATCGAAAGAAGCAAGTTCAGCCAAGGATCCCTTCGAAAATCAGAAATGGCTTGAAGAAAAGCTGGAACTCATCAAACAGAGGGAGAAGCTCTTGGTTGAGGGCCAATTCGGGATCAGCTTGAGAGGTGAGACGCAAATAAAAAGAATGAACACTTCTCTGCTCGGCCATCAAGTCTAGGCCTACTCCTTCAAGACATTTTAGATCTGCAGAAAGCTTATCTGGCCATTTCGCTCCCTTAATTGCGAGAGGGCTGGGAAGAGATCGAGCTGTGCAGGGGTCGTCTTCTCTTTTCCTTCTTCTCTTTTTCTTCTTCGAACTCTGACTTTTATCTCTTCATCTCCTTCCCTTCAGCTCTTCTTCCAAAAGTGTTTGGTTCCTCAAAACAGTTTTCTTCAGAATCATCAAATTCAAATGCGGAGCCTCGAAGAGATTCAAACCCAGGCAACGAAAGCTCGAGCATCTCTTCATCTTCTTCAGAAACAAGCACCGAATCTTTTCTCTCAGCCAACACCGACCAAGGACCAAAAGACGATCGAGATGAATATCCTGAAAACTCTGGAGAAGATAAAGAACCAAGACGACCCTCGATCTTCTCATTAGGAATTGGCTCTCCCGTCAACTCGAAGAACGCTCAGATCCAGCTGGCTTTTCTCAGCTTACTCTCTAATTATCTTTCTTCCAGATCAAGATTATCCTCTTCAGCAAGCTCAGAACCGACAAACACTGCAGAAGTCCCGCTCCCAGCCTCCAGCTCGCAAGGTTCTTTCAATCCTCCTACTTCTGTCCAGATCTACGACCCAGTCTTCAGCAAACAAGATATCTACCTCTTAGAGATAGGTCTAGGTTATGAATGTCTAATTGAGAACAAAGTAGGAAATCATCCCTTCAGCTCCCCAAGCCACAGAGAATCGAACACAACTCTTAATCTCAGCCGAAGGTTTAAGTTCCAGACGCTCATTTACATGCCTCATTGTCCTAGAACTCTGTACGAGAACTTCTTGAGATCGAATTGGACGCCGGAGACTCTGAGTGGACTACTCTTCTGTTGGAATGATTTGAGGACGTATTCTGAAAGGTGAGTCGCCTGCTTCCCCTCGATTGCGTCAAGTGTATGCCATCTCATCTCTTTTCTTCTCCGGCCCATTCTTCTAGGCTTTCTGATTCTCAGCTAGAGAAAGAATCTCCATGCATTTTCAGAATCAGTGAGTAAGGGGGAACTCTGAAGTTACTGGACCCCTCCAGTTGTTGCGATTATGCTAGAGCTTCCAACTCATCTACAATGCTCCTGTTTCTTCTAATCATCCACGACTCAAACAGCTCCCCACCTCGTCACTCATCAGATACCACCTCTTCCAAGTCCATTCAACTCGGCTCTCAACGACTTAGCTTTCCAACACTTTGACCCCTCTGCCCAACACAATCCTTCAGCTTCTACTTCCACTTCAAACGGGTTCTCATATCCTGATTCAAATACAAATAACGCAGGAAAATCGGATTTGAAAGTAGAAGATCTAATCTCTGGCTTTCAGACGGTTGGGATCTCAAAGAAGGACAGTCGAAAGAAGAATCGGAAGAAAGGGAATGGACTTCAAAGGGAAGACGGGTCTTCGACAATCGAAAGATTGTTGCCAAAGGATGACTTTTTCTGGATTCTGCCCGAAACAGCTTCAGAGAGGAGAGTTGCAGATGAAATCATCGTACCGGAGTCTTCTTAAAACGGCTTATTTCTTTCGTGGCCACGTGGTTTCTGTATTAGTGCCAACAAACTTATGGTGTCACATCTTTTTACTTCACATTTGATTGAATCGGAGCTGGGAGTGACTCGAAAGGAATCAGGAAGTGCTGTTCGTAGGTAGGGGAGGCAAGGAAGAATCGACGAACGATCAGAGGATCATAAGGGCATCTACGGAGAACCACGAAGTTGCTTACATTGGACCCATGTCACGCTGCGAAGGAGGAGCTGATGGAGGAAAAGCTGAATGGTAAGGATGAGGTGCCGGTCCTTGGTCGACAGAAGGAGGTCCTCGTCCTGCACCTCGCATACCTCTTGATCCACGATCTCCACCTCTGCCCCTTCCTCTTCCTCGTCCTCTACCTCGATTGGAACTAGATGGAGGAGGGGGAGGAAGCCCGTTAGGATGAATGAAAAGCTGCGAGGCAGCTATCTGAGAGAGAATGAACTCGAGATCTGAAGGGTGTGGCTCCGAGGAAATGTCTGAAGGACTTAGACGAAAGATATGCGAGTAGCCTTCTCGTGGAGTGGGATCTCTCATTTGGCGAGAAAAACGTCGAAGGATGCTTGGGGAGAAAAAGAGAGAGGGTATGGGGAGTAGAGTTGGTCAGTGGAGTGTCACTTTGGAGCATCGTCGTAAGGAACTGGACTCACTCTAGAGCCTGCTCTGGATTCTTGAGTGTTTCGTGACCAGATCTGATTCTCAATCGGGCCTCACACTCCGAGAAAGGAGTGTCAAAGATGATGGCGGAAACTTCGACTGAGTCGTATTTCGCCGCTAGATCCAGCCAAGTTCTTCTTTGTCTGATGAGATGTCAACAAATGAGAATGAATGTTACGTTAGTCACAGGAGATCGTGTCAATTAGGGCTTCAGAAGAAGACACAGAAAGGGCACCCACGGAGGATCAAAGTTAGTTCGCTGTAGGTGCGAGGGTGAGAGGTTGACAGTTAGCTGCTACTCTGAAGACGATGACCATTTGAAACAAAAAGAGCAATATGACAGTTAATGGTTTTTTTCGATACGTACATCTATGATAACGCTCTTTCCATCACCCAGAGCTCTGGCTGCTCGTCCTTGGACTGCTTGCCTGCTTCCGAGCTCATCCTGATTGCATCGAACCCAGTCCTGCGAACCGAGACAGAGAGAGAGGTAATAGTCAGAAACACTCAAAAGCTTATTGCATCGCTGTTACTCACCTCCGAGTTAGAAGAAAGAGCCTTAGCAACTGCAAGAGAAAGGAGAGAAGATTTGGACAAAGAAAAAAGAAAAGAGTGCTTCAGAAAGTCTTCCTTAAAACTTCTGCTGCAAGCTGAAACTGGTGATCTCGACAGCATACAAGTTGACTTTCCACTGCCCACGAGCTGTGAAGATAGGAGTGTGAAGAGAATTGTCAGACCCGCCCACTTCTGACTTTGCTGGATTCGCCATTCCTAACTCACTCCGCATAGAATCAGCATTTGTTGCTTTGGTTGTCCATCTCTATTGAGTTCCATCTGTATATCTCTACTTCGTAATATGGATTGAAAGTGAGAAAAGTCGAAAGGGATGTTGATGTGCGAAAAGAGACCTCGAAGAACGACAGCCAAAAAAAAAAGGCGCTCAATTTCCTCCTCCAGCGTTTGTCGGCCTCCCGGCGGTGCTTGGATGAGGGATTGAACAAGACTAGTTCAATTTCTGAGTCCAACAACTCTGCCTCAGCTGCCTCGAAACACTAGTTGGAAGCAAATCTTTCTCGCACCCAACACCGCAATCCTCGAAGAGAATATAAGATCACTCCCGTTCCTTCTGGGAGTCTGATGTCGCAAAAGATTCAAGCAAACGTGTTACGTGACTCAAAGACGTCTATAGTACTAGTATTTACTTTTGGAATTGGCATTAAAATCTGAATGACAAATTGCTAGCCTCTCAACCCTTTCCATCTCCCAACTCCCTCTCCCTCTTATTCTTGCGTAACAGTAGCACCCTCCTCAGTAACTTCCAGCATCCTAACTTCACATTCGATCTTCTCCTTCTTGAATTCCTCCACGATAGTATCAGCGATATTCTGTTCATTAGCAGTTGAGAGAGCCAAGATAGTAGGACCAGCTCCAGAAAGACAGATTCCTAGAAGACCTGGATGAGTCGAAGGAGTGACTGAAGAGAGAATACGAGCTGTGGAGAAAGGGACGAAAGAAATGAGAAAGAGAAAGAAAGTGAGCGAAGTACTTTAGGGTGTAAAGGAGAGGGGGTGTGCCGCAGAGAGTACTTACGAAGACCAGGAATCTGTTTGGGTGGCGAAAGATAAAGAGCAAGGGGAAAATGACGAATAGAAAGAGTAAATTAGAATCAGAAGAAGGATTTGCATTGAAGTAATTCGGGTCTGGAATTCGTATGCTCGACAGAAATGAGATGCTTTCAAGAAGGACTCACCAAGTGTTTCCTGTACGGCTGATGAACTCGGTCCTGCATAGCTTGGAAAATCAAACCAGCATCAGGGGGAGATCGCGCAAGAGCAGTAGTGAGAACTGCTAGACGCTGAAGGTTGAAGACCTGTAGAAGAAGAAAAGAAATAGAAGAGAGAGAGAGAGAGGAAAAGTCAATTCGAGTTCACTTTGAACAGGCCACACGCCCTCCAAGTAGCTCGAAAACTCGAGAAACTTCTACCATAATATCCCAAGCCTGAATTGAATTCCCGAACCAAATTCTGGAGATGCTCGAGCTGAATGAGAGACTCTAAGACTCCTCCATCGCCGGCCTTCATCTCTCAGCGGCCTTCTAACTCCATGACTCCTCCCTACCCTCAACCATGAGACTCACCAAATCCTGCATAGAATATTGTTTTGGTAAAGCATCCCTAGCTTTAGCCGTACTGACTTCGAATTGAGGAATGATAGCAATGACTTTGATTTCCTTTGCCCAACCAAACCTAATGTAATGTCCAATTCCTCTTGGAGGATTTGGAGGATTCCTTCCCCACATCTCACCAGCATCAGGAGGATATTCAGGTAAAACTTCAGAAAGAGGAACGTCTTTTGCTTCTTTGTCTTTTTCGTTCAGATCCAAAAGGTAAGAACCTACGAAACCACCTATCAAAGCTGCAGTGACGTTATCTGGATGTCTTTCTATCATCAAAGCGTGATCTAGTAACCTGTCTTTAGATAGATTTAGATTACCTAAAGAGTTACCTAAAAGTAGACCTGCTACAACTGCTGCTCCAGATGAACCTAAACCTCTACCAAAAGGGATTTGATTGTCTACTTTGATTGTGACTCCTTGAGGGAAAGAAGATTGACCTGAACATCGTAAGACGTATAAAGCTGTTCTGGTTGTTAAGTTCTTGAATGGATCCAATGGCGCTTCTTCTGCACCTTCACCTGTATAGGATAGAATTGGATGAGGATTAGGATTGGAATTTTGAGTGTTGATTGTAACTTTCAAGGTTAAATAGGAAGAAAGTGATAATCCTACAACGTCAAAACCTGGTCCGATGTTTGAAGAAGTGCAGGGAACTCTGATCGTGAAGTTCCTATTCGTCATAATTTGCAAGAAGATTTAGAAAGATGGAAGCGATTGAGTGGAGAGAGAGAGACGAAGAGAGAGAGATTCCCGATGAATCAAAAATTGGACAAAGGCGAGAGCAACGTTGCTTGGAAAGACCAACACCATCAACTTCAAACCTTCTAAATCATGTCCTGGTTCTCTTCTCAGTGGAATAAACTCTCTCAACAGCTCGATCCCAACGCTGCCTCAAATCCCATTCGAAGGCTCGAGGTGGTTTGGGGGAGGGAAGTGTGAGTACAGATTATCAGCCAGCTGTTCAGCAGCATCCTTCTGGATTTTCGGTAGTAATGCCCAAATGAGATCCATCGGGGTTTGGAAGGAGGTGTATAGGAGGTATAAGGCAGAGGGTTTCAGGAAGAAGACTCAAAGGAGATGGCGGTAGAACGAGAGAAATAGAGGAGGTTTTAAGGAGGTACTCCATCTAGAGATCGCTACGCCCTTCAGCCTATCCTTCCTGCTTGCTGGAAGTGAAGCAGTCATAAAGGAGTAATCCTTAGTGTCTAGCTGAGCCAGGTGCTGTACCAAGTTCCCTCTGGTATCAGAGCTCGAGCTGATTCCAACTCTCCCTCTCCACTCGTGCCCCTCCCTACCTCTCCACCCCTCACAGCCTCCAAGTAACCCTACCAGAAATGGAAACCCCTCCAAAGCTCTCAGATCTAAAAGCAGTTCTATCTTCTCTAACCGACATACCACCTTCCAACATGAAGTTAATCTCAAAAGGTCTAACTTTGAAAGACGATCGTTCAAGTTTAAGCTCCTATCATTTAGTAGATGGTTCTAGAGTCATGTTGGTTGGTTCTAATGGAGGTCCTGCAACTCCTGTTGGATATGAACAGAGGAAGAAGAAGGGTGGAGCTTCTTCTGGCGGACAATCTGGTGGACAGAGATTAGGAGGTGGAAATGAAGGTGGAAGTGGTACTTTAACTCCAGGAGAAGAAGCAGCTAGAAAAAAGAAATTGATGGAAGAGGACACAAGTGAAGAAGGGCTTTTGAATAGGATTGAAGGGGTTAGAAAAGCTGCTAGAAGAGATTTATTACCCAAAGTTTTACAATTGGAGAAAAGTGTTGATGCTTTGAATCCTACTAAAAAGACGGAAACGACAAGTACAAGCACAACTGCTACTTCTCAGGCTACTGAAGCCCCTTCGACGACGGAGACATCAGACAAGGAAAAAGAAATCTCTCAACTCCCAATCGTTGGCCCTTCATCTCAACTTTCTTTACTTCAGAGAGGGACGTCTGAAATGCTACTCAGAGCGCTACTATCATTAGATGGAGTTCAAGTTCAGTCAGAGGCTACACGTCAAGCGAGAAAAGGAGCGGTTAAGGAAATTCAAGGTTGGCTGGATAGAGTGGATTCTGCAAGGGAAAGGGGGGTCAAACTCAATTGGGAGGGGAAATCCAAGGTCTGAAGGGTGGTTGAGTATAGCGAAGGAGATAGTAACAAAGCCAGATAGGGATCTCTGGAGGGCCGGAGAGGGAAGAGGGGAGAAGGAGGGCGATACTGCTTTGCTGTAATTATAACTTGCGTCAAACCTAGAGCTCTTTCAAGAGCAAATTTCACAACAATTTTGCCTTCACTTCTGCACGAGTTGAATTGGTGCAGTTCAGAGTGTTTTCATTTGACGATACCTTATCGCTTGCGCAGGGTTCAGGTTGGGACTCGCGGCTCTCTCGCTTCCCAACCACAACGTTGTTTCTATCAATCAAGTTCAACATGTCGAAGCAGCATTTACAGACTGCTGGTCAAAGTTCAACTTCAACTCCAAAAACTTTGGATGCTCTAACAGCTTCTCTAAACGAGACTCGATTACATTCTCGCTCAGCTAACTCTAATTCGCAGCAAGCTGACTCAACTGAACCAATCCTTATTCCTTCAATCCATGATTATCTTCTATCAAATCATCAAGATCATCATCAAGCTTCGACTTCATCTTCTGGTTCTTCAGCCATTGATCCAGAACAAGCTGCCATTTCCCAGTTGTCCAAATATCTTCTAGAAAGGATAGACTTCAATCAAGGAGAGGTTCTAATCAAACTTGGTCAGAATGATGATGGAATTCCTTTGAACCTTGAAGATCAGGCTTATTTGAATGCTAGAAATCGTTTGAATCAAGCTGCTAAAGTTGGAGAATTGTCGATTCAGGTGTTGGATGAGTCAATGGAGAACGACTCCACTTTGGCTACTATCTTGGTTAGACGTCTGATTAATGATATCTCTAATTTGATGGAAGTTAGGATAGCTTGTGCTGGTGAGTTATTTGCCCTTGGAATTTCGGGGAGGGCGATGGAAGAAGCAAGAGGTGGGAAGGCAGAGATAGAGGCTAGGTGCTGCTAGTCAGAATGGTCAGCGATTACGAACGTAGTACAAAGTCAATGCTCTTCATGTCCAGCAGTAGTTCATATTCATCCTATCCTTTTATCAATCCTGTGTCTCTCCCTTCCCTGTCTCAGGAAACGTCGACGCTGGAAAGAGTTCAACTCTCGGAGGTGAGTCACTCGCGAAAGTGTGGGGCTAATCTTCTTCCTTATCAATATCATCATCTTTCATCATCTAATTCCATGTCTCTCTTCCCTCCTCTCATCTTTGTCAAAACTCCAGTTCTAACTCGAGGAGCTCTAGATGATGGAAGAGGAAAAGCTCGAGTCTCTCTATTCCGTCACAAGCACGAAATCGAAACTGGAAGAACCAGTTCTGTTGGAATGGAGATCATGGGATTCGATTCTGAAGGAGCTCAGACGATAAAGGAAGCTACCAAGGCTGATGAACCTGCCAGAAAGATGAGTTGGGAAGAAATTTGCGATAAATCTGCAAAGGTCATTTCTTTCATCGTGAGTCCAGAGATCTTTCCTCCATAGACTTATTCCCCCTGCAGAAGCTAATCACAATATCCAAACTTCCCTTCAAAAAATTATCAGGACTTAGCTGGTGAGCTAAAGTTGTGTTGAGAATCAAGCGAGTGTTAGATGATCTCATCCTCTTTTCTCCTTCTATCCACAGGTCACGAACGTTACCTCAGAACGACGGTAGCCGGTTTAACTGGATGTCTTCCAGACTACGTCATGCTGCTAGTGGGAGCCAATGCTGGTTTGATAGGAATGGCAAAAGAACATTTAGGAATCGCCTTAGCTCTCGCACTTCCAGTTTTCATTTGCGTTACCAAGATCGACATGACTCCAGCTCACGTCTACGAATCAACCATCAAGCAATTAACCAAAGTCCTCAAATCCCCAGGGTGTCGCAAAGTTCCAATCTTCGTGGAAACTCCTTCCCAAGCTGTAGAAGCCGCAATTAGATTAGGCAAAGAAAGAGTCGCTCCTATTTTTCCAATCTCAAACGTTACTGGTGCAGGTTTAGATTTAGTCAGACTCTTTTTAAACACTCTACCAATCAGTGGAGGACATTCTCAATCTTTCGATTCTACTGCTCCTTTCTCCTTTCAGATATCTGACACTTTTAGCGTTCCTTTCTCTGGAACTGTCGTTTCTGGTGTTATTACTGCTGGATTTGTCAAGACTGGAGATACTATGTTGTTAGGTCCAGATTCTCTCGGGGCTTTCTTCCCTTCTCAAATTAGATCTATTCAGAGAAAGAGGGTGAATGTTGACAAGGCTATAGCTGGTCAGTCGGCTTCCTTCGCTTTGAAGAGAGTTAGGAGGAATCAGGTCAGAAGAGGTATGGTAATGTTAGCTAGAGATGCAACTCCTAAAGCTCACTTTGAGTTCGACGCAGAGATTCTTTGTCTTTATCGTGAGTTTCTGGAGGGGAGTCTTCGGGAGGGGAGGCTTTCAATCGACTAACGATCTCAAATTTCCTCTTCTATCTCTTTTTCTATCCTCGGTTTCCCCTAGACTCTACCACTCTTGCCGTTGGATCTTGTATGGTTCTTCATGCCGCCGGAGTCAGACAGACGGGTGAGTAGCGTGGAACGATTCTCGTTCTGAAGTTCTTGGATAGAGCAGCATTCTGACCTCTTTCCTCACTTCTTCTTTCCCACCTTAGTTCGGATATGTTCTATTTCCAAGCTCGACGACAGTGATGCAGACACCGGAGCCGATGGAAAGCCAGTCGTCAGAACGGGAGACAGAGCTAGGTGAGATTAAGTTACCCTTGCCCCGAGCCTCACCTCTTCCCTTGCCTAAAGTTCTCGAGTAGAAGTTTGCAATCTTCCAAACGAATTGCTCTTCCCAGTCTGATCTCTCTCTCCCACTTTCTCACTCTTGTCACCCCTTAGAATTCGTTTCCGCTTCATCCGTTACGCTGAATACCTCGAGACTGGCACGAAGATCATCACTAGAGAGGGACGTACCAAGCTCATAGGAGTAATCAGAAGTGTGGATACTTCGACAAGCATCAACGCATCAATCAACCCTGCTCCTAGCTCTCCAACTCAAAGCAACGCAACTCTGCTTCCTGCAACCAACACGACGAGAGGAAGTACAGTGACTGCCGTATAAGAAGCTCAGGGGTGTAACTTGCTATTTGAAGGGTTGGAGCTTTCTTCAAATGGAAAAACTTTGACACTCTTTGTAATTTGTTGTAATATTATAGCGAAATCAAAGCTTCTTTTCTTTTTTGAATCAGCAAGGCTGGCATTTCCAAACTATTTGAGCTGATCTGGTTTCGTTTGTGAATTCACCCATCGCTTTACAATTGGCCAGGTATTAATGAGGCTGTGAGTGTGGCGGAGAGGGAGCAAAGTCGAATTATCTCTCTGGTTTCTCTTTCACCCCATCTCGATCCGGATTGCTTTTGAGCTCAACACATCCAATTTACCATTCAGACGATACAGAACTACCCTCCAACCATCAATTCCGACGTTCAGAGCTTCAATTCTCAAGTCCCTCTTTCTCCCAAAGTCCCACTGAAGCTCAACTTCTGCCACGCCGTCTCTGTTCACGATTGCCTCCCTGGATCTAAGCCTATGGATCTCGCTGGAGTCAGAGAGGATAAGCCGGTGGTCAAAATCTTGAGAGGATTTTGTAGAGTCCGTGAATTGGATCCAGATCAAGAAGCTGCTTCATTGTAACTCGGAAGGTGCTCTTGCCACAAGCCTAGTCCTCGATCCTCTGCTCTGCTAGACAGCGAAAGGACTGTAGTAGAAGCCGGACTGAGAGATGGTGATTATGTCCTCGTTAGAAGAAGAGTTGCAGTCGAAGTGGAAAGGGAAAGGGAGGGCCCATGTGAGTCCAGGAAGAAGCGGAAGGAAGGATTTGATCGGTAAGAAGATGCTGCAGAAGATCATAGCCGTGTAAAAGCTCGGTGTAAGTCAGACTTAGATCGAGGATCATCAAGCACATCGAGTACAGAAGCGAGCAGAGTGGAGGTGGAAGCAGCTCCCACTCCCTGACTCTCTCTTATGAAGGAAATTCTCAATTCCTCAGACTTGACCCAAAGAGTCGCAGCTGACCAGATCTCGTTCGTTCTTGTCTATCTGCTCATAGGAAAGGTTCTGCGACTGCATCGTCCTCGGCCTCTCAGAGAGCAACTTCTCAGACTCAAACATCGATCCCAATTCCTAGACGGGGTCCAAAGTCTTCGACTCCTGCAAGCAGACTCCTCGTCAAACAGTACAAAATCAGCGATCGCAAGTACTAGTTTGAAGAATTTAGAAGAAGCTGTTAGAACGAGGAGTCGACAGCCTGGAATTTCAAAGGAAAAGTTGATGGAAACGCGGACACACTTCGAGAAGGTTAAAGCTGGTCTAGAGAAATGAGAAGAGGAAGGGAAGGAAAGAGATTCGCCCAGGACGTTGATCTTGATTTCTCCTTTTTGCATCACAACCAAGCTTTTATTTCTCATTCTTGGAAATTTCTTTTGTAGCAATAGCAAGAAAACACAAGATAGTTCTCAATCGCAATTCTAATCACAACACTGTTCACTTTTCTCATTTTCTGATTCGAAAGCTTCGCAACCTAAATTCCTGGAAGGGGAGACTGATGATTTCGAATCATGATTCTCAATTGACGCTTTTGAATGGAAATCGAGGCTTCGTTTCGAGCTTCGAAACTCTGATTGACTCGATGATACTCATCCATCGTGTCGCCGCCTCGCACCGTTCTTTCCATTTCTCTCCCATCTCACACTTTCAGAAACACAGACAACGCACAAAGCTGCGATTCCAAACAGTCTCAGGGTAATGTTGGCTAGGGTTTTTCATTCAAATGACAAACAGTCTGACGAAACATCTATAAGGGGCTGGGAATGAGAGAGAAAGAGATTCGAGTCAAATGGCCGAAGCAAAAGAGTTACATTATGATTTTTGATAGAGAAGAGAGAGAGGATACAAAGAAATACAAAGAAAGGAAGGGGGAAAGGATTGAGATTGAGAGGAGACAAGGCTTTTGTGAGATGTGTTGAGTTTCGTTTTGGACTTTGGGATCTGAAGATTTATTGAAAAATTGGGAACTCCGAAAGGAAAAGAACAGAAACCGAGAGGGAGAAAATACGAAGGAATCGAGGGTTGGCTTAAGTACAAAAGAACTTGAGGTTGGCTGACTAATCTTTCATCGTCGATTGACTGTATCTGCTTTGACTTCAAGGTCTTAAAAGAGAAAGAGGATCTAGAAAAATGTCCTGTTGCCTATAAGTGTATATTTTTCAAGCTATTGACCTTTTGAAAAACCATTTTGAGTAATTCCTCCGCTTAACGTTTTGTAAATTGAAAGCTGAAAGAAGCTAGAAGAGAATGGAACTTGATTCAGAAACTACTTTGTTTTGAATTGTTTTTGATGAAAGGAAAACTTCTACGTGTATCTGCAAGTCTTTCTTTGTTTGATGAATCTGTTCTGCATATTCGTAGTTTTTGAAGTGTAGTCTTTAAGACTGACATTCATCACGGTTGAAGATCTGAGGGCTAGTCGAGAGTTTCGATTCCGTGATCAGCGATCGCAGCCTCGAGAGGAGCGTCGGGCTAAGTTGAAGTTGGTTTTTGAGTGGTGGGTGAGAGAGGTGGTGTTTGAGGCTGGATTGCTATGAGGTTAGAGGAAGAAGGAAAGAAAGAGGGGGGGAGTGTAAGCGTACCACTTCGATTGTATACGTCTATGCATCTTTTTGCTTCCATTTTCTGCTAAAATCTTCTCTCTCGAATGGAGTACTAACTTAAAGTTCAACTTTTGTCTTACCCATTCCATCATCTCTAGTTTCTACCGTGAGTTCTCTCGTGTCTCTTCATGTCACTCTTCCTGCTAAAGCTCTTTTTACAACTCTTCTTGCTACATATGAAAGGTTTCTCTCTTAATTCTTGTGGAATATGAGTTTCCATATGAGTTTTTAAGTTGAAGGCTCTTGAGAACTGTTGACCACAGGTTTGACATGTTGGGACTGCAGATTTGGCTAGAGGTTGAGCTTGAGTCTGAGCTTGAGCAGTTGGATCTAATTTGACCTTTTGAGAAGAAGGAGTTAAAATTGAAGTCGAGGATGGAGCCTTTCTCTTACGGCTTGAAGAAGTAGTAGACTTGCGAGGAGATGGGACGTATTCTTCTTCCTCGAGATCGATGGTAGAACTTGGAGATGAGAGGGGTGAATTCTCTTCATCTTGTTCCTCATAATCGTCGACTGAAGTCTCTTTCAATTCCTCCGATCTAGCTTGAAGAGCAGGTAAAGGAGATTCCATTCTAACTCCACCGTGCTGACCTTGACCGTCTTCCTCATCTTGAGTTTGATCATCAGACCCATTGTCTTTCCTACTTTCACCAGCCAAAATCTCTCTTATCATTCCCTCTTCCAAGACGATTCCCTTCTCATTTAGATCTTTCAGGAAGTTCTCTACACTCTGTTCAGAGGAATTGGTAGAGAACTCACGGATGTAATGATTTGCCAGCTTTGAGACCGTCTCCAGCACTCCATCTTCTCCATTTCCAACCGTCCCATCACGATGATTCTCTAAAGAAACACTAGACCTATTAGAAGAGCGATTTGAACAGATTGAAGAGACACTCCCATGTCTAGAGACTGGAGGAGATGGACTTTGATCTAGATGACCACCGTGATTGCCACCAGCTTGATATGAAAGAGGATTGAAGATTGGTGAACGTTCTTCTTGGAATGAATTGAGATCCATTTGAAATGGTGAAACGTGAATGGATTGAGTTGGAATTTGACGAGGTTGAGTGGTGGTAGTTGAGGTTGAAGAGGAGGAGGATTGTGGCAGTGCTGGCTCTGAAGGGAACAGAGGAGCGTTAGCTAACCAATCATTTTCATCTTCTTGATCTAAAAGAGGTAAATCATCTTGAATATGATTTTGATTTGAATGACAGATTGGAGACATGACTGGAGAGAAGAGATTGAAATCTTTTGAAGGTTGTTGTTGATTTGGAGAGAGGAACTCGAATGAGTCATCAGAATCTTGAAGGTAAGGTGAATTGTCAATCAAATCCCTTGAAGAAGTTGGAGAACCGAATGATTCAGATGGTGCAACTGCAACATTGTTATAAGGAAGATATAATCCATTAGGATTAGTGAGAGTCGTAGTAGGGAACGGGTCCGGGTTTAAGGTCGATGAGGGAGTGAAGGGGTTTTTGGGTTTAGGCTGATAGAAATCATCTTGTTTGATAAAAAGATGATCTTGATGATGATTCTGTTGAGAATGAATTGGATGAATGAAGTTGTTGTGAAGGAAATCTGAATCAAATTGAACGTTAAAGCTTGAGTTCATAGAAGATGTGATGGTTGGCAGAGAGGAAGATCTGCTTTTCCTTTCTCCTTTTTCTAGAGAATGTCGCGCTCAGTTTTGACCTGGTGGGCAAGGACGAGTCATCAACAACAAACTCTCCTCTTCATTCCTTTGGCTAGAGGACTATAATTGTGAAAAATGACTATTGTTACATGAGATTCGAGCAAACAGAGACTGAATGTAGAAAGTAAGAAGATGAAATCGAAGAAGAAAAGAGAGACTTTCCTTGAAGTAGAAGTCTCGGCATGGGTGCACAGTTTGAGACGTAGCAATGATTAGAGAACTTTGTATAGGGATGAGAGAACTTTCTAGACACCAGACTTAGAGCCCCGAGGAAAGTTGGCCTTTGTTCCACGATTTGCCACCCTCCATCCCCCCTCTCTCTTCCCCCCCCTGATTGACAAACTGCAGATCCTCCATACTATGAAATTAACCACCAATGCAATTGAAGTCTCTAACTCGAAGTTGGAAGTGGCGTTGACGTGGAAGTTTCATCGACGTGGAAGACGGACTTTAGTAAGATTCGATTCCACCCGTGTAACTTGAGACATTTGAACTCCACCTCAGAAAGAGAGTGTCTGGGCTTGAGTTCAAGCGAGCTAAAGAACTTGAACCGATCTAGAAGCTGGAGAATTGGAACCTTTTTACTTGCACTTCTCGTCCTTAGCCACCTGGAACGATAGGAAGATGTTCTGTTTGACTTTACCTTGAAGTGAGCTTGCACCGGAGATTCAGAACAGTATGCTTGTTGAGTGAAGAAGGACGGAAGAAGAACTAGAGGAAGCTGGGTTATCTAGAAAGAGGAAAAGAATGGTTAGTAGTTAGAGACGTGAGATTTGATTGGTTTGAGGAGGATTGTGGCCTGTAAGATTTGGTGCGTGAAGGAAGTGTTGAAGAGATGGTTGGAGAGAGGGAGAAGGAGTGGAAAGAAGGCTTTGGGGGAGAGAGAAAACGGTAGCTTGCTTGCTGTAGGATTGAGCTTGTCTTGGGGCGCATCGACAGGTTAGAATGAAGAAGTCCCTAAATCTGTCCCTTGATCTGTGCAAAGCAGAAAATCCGGACAAGAGACCGGGGGTCAGCTAGTCAGAAAGAAATCAAAGGACCGCATACATTCATCTTTCCATTCTGCGAGCACTCGAGAAAAGAAACTCACATCAACCTTCTTGAACTTTTCCTCCGCTGCCAGCAGAAACGGCATGGCATCCTTAGCATTCCAAAATCTCTGTTCTAACGGTGGAAGATTGAAACCGGCTTTCCTTTTGTTAGACTTTGTACCTGCGGCTTCAGCTGGAGTCGGTTCCATGTAGATGTCAGCTCCAAGTTTCTTGAGGAATTCATCTGCTTCTTTAAGATCATCGAAAGCTAGCTCTTTAGAGAGGTAGTTCAGAGCAAGGGAGGGTCTATAGCTGTTTAAGAAAGAGGGAGAGAAGACTTGAGGATTAGCAAGGCAAACCATAACTCGCACTTCCTTTCTTCCACCTCGCTAACTCACCTCTTAGCCATGATGCTCAACGCCCTGACCCTCTCCCTCTCTACGAAGTGATCCATTAACCAACTGTTCATTTTCGGAGCAGATTGGTACAGCTGGAAGAATTGATGGTAATTTCCTGTAACCAACGCCATTCGAACTCCTAACGCATGAGCGACTGATTCCGCTGATTTGTGAGCCGGCGTTAGCTCTGACATGAGAGCGTTGACATCTGCGGAAGAAAGGAGAAAAAGTGAAAAATGGAAGGGAAGTCAAAGCGTCAGTCTCGAGAGAGAACTGGACATTTGTCCTTTCCCTTTGATCACACACTCACCTCTTCTATTCTTAGTGTGAAGTAGATACAAGATTCTGTAACCCAGAAACTCGTCCGAACTTCCTCCCAACCCTAATCCATAGAGATGTTTGAGTTGTGAACTGCATTGATTGAATTCTCCTAAATCAGCAACTTGTAAAGCGATTCTGGCGTGTACTTCGTACGTGCTGACTGTCAGGTCGTTCTTGATACGTTGAACTGTAAGATCTTGACGTAAAGATTTGAATTGATCACAAGTGTAGGAATAGTTCTCGTGTTGCCTCCAATGATCTTTGAGGAAGGTCAAAGTCTTGTAGAGAGTTGCGAGCGATCGAACTGTTCGAGGGTCGGGAGCCTGAGGAGGAGAGGGAGAGAGAGGTCACGAATATAAGTAAGCATACCTTTTTTCGAGTACAGACATGGAGGAAGGGAAGCACATCTTTGAAGAGAGAGACTCACAGAAGTTAATCGAAGGTAGGGTTTTTCGAGTTTCGTACTCGTTCCAACGACTGTATGCTCATCCCAATCGATGACGTTCTTTGGTAGATCAATGAAGAACATAGTCAAAGGAGGGTTTTCAAGTCAAGACAGATAAGAAGAGTCAGTGAGATAAAGAGGGAGGTTCTTCAAACCAGCAGACCAGAGGAGCAGGATGAGGCCTTGACTCCACCTTCTATTCTTCCTCTCCTTCTCCTCCAAGCTGTACTTCTAATATTCTCTAGCTACTCACCGGATCGACGTGATGATCTTCAAATCCTCTCCCTCCACCATTCATCCCTGCTCTCCTCGCCTTGTTCATTCCCATTGCCATCCCACCACGTTGATTGATTCCCAATCTACTGCCCAAAGAACTTCCAACTTCAGGTTCACCTCGCTCTTTCAAAAAGTCTTTTTGTTCCTTCTCAAACCTCCTTGCTCTTTTGGATTTGGCATCTTCATCTGCTGAGTTCTGGGGATTGAAACTCCCACTTGCTCCAGAACCAGAACCAGAACCTCCCAAGGATCGTTTCTTCTTCTTGAGGGATACTGATAAGCTGTTGAGTTGAGATACGTTTCAGTGAGATCAGAGCTTTGGGGTGTCAGTGATTGGTCGATACTTGAGAGGCAAGAATGGAAGGAGGTACTTGCTCACCTTTTCAATTGCATGTTGGCCCAGTCAGTAGAATCAATGGTTCCTTCTTTGAATTTCTCATAGATGAGAGCTCTCAGTTCTTCTGATACAATGTTTCGGTTCGCGTCTGTGCAAGCGGCGAAGACTCGATTGGCGAACTCTCTACCATGGCAATGAGCGAGTGGAAGGTTGAAAGAGAGGACAACAACGTCAGACAAGTCAAAGATTTGGACGATACTTTAGACTGATTATCAGTATAAAAACTCACTTCAATGACTGCGGCCATACGTTTTGGGAAGCCATGTCTTGCTTGGATGATGATGGATTGGATGAGAGAAAGAAGACAGAGATGATCTTCGCAAGTGCAAGCCTCGGTCCTTTTGCCATTCAAATCTCCTTCTTCTGTAAGTTTAACATACTTGCAAAGAAATAGTTCAGGGATGTGGCAATGGGGATCACTCTCGAGAAAAAAGGCTCTTGTTCACTGTCGTCAGTGGAGGAAACGAGATGAGTCCGAACAAAAGAGACAAGACAAGAAAAGGAGTGTGCTATGAATTCGACCATGAAAGATCAGGTATAAGAAAAGAAAAAAGATAAATCTTGAAACGAGGGCAAAACCACTAGGTCCGACCGAAGTAGAGCAAAAGAAGAAAGAGAGCCAGAGCCAAACAGCCCTCATGGAGTCAAGATTCTGATGACAACTCCGATAAGAGCTGGTAAATCCTTGAGAGCAGAAATACCGACGGCTGGAAGAATTGCGACTAACTTGAGGTAAGATTCACCAACATCTTTGAGTTCTTCGAAGAAGGCGGCCACTTCGTTGGTTCCGGAAGCTTGTTTTTCTTCAACCGCCATCATTGAGGCAGAGAGGTTTTGGAACATGCTGATGATATTCGATTCAGAAGATGAGGAAATCTTTGTTGAAGAAGGCTGGAAGGGAGAGAAGGAGAAAACGTGAGCTTTGAAAAGTAGACAAGTGTCGACGAAACGCGTGAGAAGAGCTTACCTTTTCGATAAGGGTTGAATGAAGAGACTTCAAGTTAGAAGCCATTCTCTTGACATTGGCCTTAGATTCGGCTGATCCCATTTGACTGTTTAGAAGGTCAGCTTGAGGAGGAAATGAACAAAGGATGACGAAGACGAGAATCAGAGGTTAGCTCTCACGCACTTCAAGAGGCCACAAACCTTTCTTGTCTGCATCATTCTCAACCCCCTGAAATCTGAACTTGATACTCACCATTGAACTTCTGCAACTCAGCCTCCATAGATTGAGTTAGTTGCCCAATAGTCTTCTCAAGCTCATTTTCACCTCTCAACACAAGTTCCGACATTTGAACATCACGGATCTCCAAAGTAGAACGAGCTTCTAAGTCCACAGTCCTCTTTGAGAGGGCACCATTGTTTGTTGAAAGAGGGATTGGAGTTGAGATAATGCTTGGGATGAACGATAAAGAAACGAGTAAGAGGCTAGAGAGAGAGCTTGAGAACTTCATAGTGTTCGACGTTGACGGGTAAAGAGAGAGTGTGAGAGGTTTTTTTGGAGTTTGAGGAGAGAAACAATGGAAAGAGAGGAAGATGGAAAGTCAAGAAGTGCGGGGGAAAGGAAACCTTATAGGGAGTCGAGCAATGATCGAGATCAGTTGGTGGTCGGGTAAAATTTAGGGCGTCGAGGTTTTGGGCTTTTGGCTTGTGAGAGAAATGTTGAAAGACGGAGAACTATAGCCTTCTCTAACCGAGGTCACATAATTTGAAGCAATAACAGTTTCCAGAACTATACCTCAAAGAAGAATTCGAATTGGGAACTTTCATTGGTCGAGTTCAGAATGCTTGAGACTTTGAGAGAGGGAGGATAGGAAGGGACGAGGGGAACGAGTTGGTGAAAAGAGTCCGAACTTTTGACCCCTTGAATGACCATCACATCCTTTCACCGCTTGCGCTGGTCTTCATTATTCATTACTAACAGGAAATACGATTATTTTTTTACCTTTTGGAAGCGTGTTGGGACTTGGAGAGAAAGAACAAGAGAGCGAGTCTGAGAGGTTGAGGAGAATTGGGATTGGTAGTCTCGCAAGCAATCGTCAAAGTCGAATTCTGCTCAACAGATTGAAAGACGCAAGGATAGACAATTTGAACGGGGAATTTAGCATAAAAAGGCTGGCAGATCATTCAAACCATTTCTCGAGTGTCGATAAAGGCTCCTTTTAGCTCTTTCGAATCCCACTTAGCCCATTGATTGTATCATCCTTTACCAAACTAACACGCAAGTCATCCATTTACAAAGGTATCTCAAACACACCCAAATTGAATCCCTAGGGAGGAGCAACACTCGTCGTAAGTTCTCGATCGCCACCTCCCAAAATCTCCGTCTCTCCATTCTCGTTCATCACCCTTACGTTCTCTCGATTGGAGTTCTCTACGTTCGGAATTCTCATGTCCTCGGCTTTGGAATAGGCTGGTAGAGTCTCTGAAATCCCTTCCGCTGGGGTCTGTTGAGTGGATTTGTTTCGGTTTTGTGGAAGGTCCTCTGGATCGAATTCACCTACGAGAGGTTGGAAGGGGAGGCAGAGTGAGAGAAGAAGAGAAGAAGAGCTCGAGTCAATTTCCAGGTCGACCTTTGGTTTCAGTTAGGCAACTTCCCGTGCTTCTTTTTTTACTTTGAAGGCCTATCAATATGGGTTTGAAGGCTTTAGAAGCAAGAGGCAAGATTAAAAAATACGTACCTGCATCCCAGCAACATTTACAATGACAGAGGGTATCGCAACATCGACACCAGTTCGCTCCCCATCTGGCTGGAGAGAGGGAGAAGGAGGAGGAGAAGAGGGGAGATAAAAAAAAGGGAGAAGGAGGCGGGGAGAGATGGCAAGGAAGATCCGAAGGGTTAGTAACGGGTGGATAAGAAAAGAGGCTCTCGGTTACTACATAGTAACCTTCAGAGAGTTTCCCAGATTTGAGAGAGAGAATAACTGAGAGGCACGAAGGTTCATTTGTCGACGCAGCATGCAGATGAAGGTATGGTACACCACTCAATACTTGTTCTCCTCAGCTCTACCCCTCTGCCCCCTCTCTCTTTCTCTCTATCCTTGATTCGTGACGGTACTTCTGCCCCCTTCTTGACTCACATTGTGTGGACTGAAATTGAAAAGCCTCTGCTACGACTGAACAAATTGCTGCACAGCATCCTCCAGCTATTCCTCCTCCAATGTCTCCCATTTACAAATCTTTCTCTGAGATGTGATTTGGTTTTGTTGAAATCTGGTTTCAGTTGATTGTCTGAAAGGAGTTGAATCGATTTCTTGGGTTGGGGTGATGCGATGGATGGAGAGAAGAGAGGCAAGAGAACAACACAGGCTCTTCCGTCTGAGCTCAACACCTCAAGCCTCAAGAATGGACTCGATTGACGATCACATTAATGATTTGGTGGAAAGGATAGAGAATACCACTGGTAAGTGAACGCGTTCAGGTAGAAAGGGGAGAGATTCAAGTGTTTGACTCTACAAAGCATGGCAGTAACGGGCTGGCTGGCTTCTAAGGGCCTCTCTGACTTTGCTCTGCTCTTCCTGGTTTTACAGACGTGGAAAAGAGAACCGCCGTAATCGAATCACTACAGCATGAACTGGAATCTTGCGACAAGGATGTTCAAGTGAGTCTGAATCTGTGACTTGCTTTGAGCGTTAGAACCCTAACCCTGATGCTTCTACCATTCTAATCCTTTCCTCCTGTCAGTTGCATCAATCCACGTATGATTCAATTTCAAGTCTATTCAAATCGCTTCTCAAAAACCCTCATCAATCGATCTTCACTTCTTCCTTAACACTGCTAACCATCTATTCACCTCTGGCCTCAACTTCCTCTAATCACGCTCATAACCTCAAATCTCTAGCAACAAACTCTATGCCAATAGCTCTAGAGAAATTAGGTGATGGTAAAGAAAGAGTCAGAGAAGTTGCTAGGAAAGCTTTGGTGGAATTGGGATCAGCTGCTTACATCGCTAGTAATGGGAATGGAATGTCTAGTTCTATTGGCTCAAAAAGTAAAGAGCAAGAAACTGCTTTGGCTGTTTATGAGAGACTTTTGAGAGATGGTGGATTGGGAGCTAAGTTTGCTAGAGTGAAAGAACAGGTGAGTGATGATGACAGAGAGAGAGGCCAACTTCCTTTCGAGAAGGAAGGTTTCTAGGGGGGGGGGGGGGACGTGATTCAAGTCTCTCCAAAAGGGTCATCAGATCCCTTCTCCTTTGAAGCTTTCGTTCTATGATATACCATAAATCCCTACTCTCTCTGACTCCATCTCTCCGTCTCTGTCCAACAGTCCTCCTCTCTCCTCCCCCTCCTACGACTTCAAACCCCAAAATTCCCCATCAGACCTTTCTTACCTCAATTAGTGGATCTCCTTTCAGATGCAGATTCAACAGTCAGGGATTCAGCTAGACTCTCCACCATCAGGTTATTCAAAAACCCGAACGTAGCTGCTTCTGCCAAATCGGATTTGAAGAAGGAAATGGAAAAAAAGGGTACTAGGAAACAGACTGCCGATGCCATCTTGAAGGAGGTTTTGGGTGGGGATTTAGAGGTTTTGGAAGAATCGAATGGGAGTGGCAGAGCTACTCCTGCTGGTCAAACTCAGACTATGGGGACTAGCGAAGATGGAGTTAGTCCGGTTTATGTGAGTTTTTGGAGAGAGGTGGAGAGGTGGGATACCTTTTGCTGATTCTAATTTCTGACAACCTTTCTGGGATGGCTTTCACTTTCTGTTACAGGTCGCCTCGAAAGCCGATTTGGATAGGACTTTCGCTGCTATGCTTCCTTTCTTTGAGGTGAGAAGATTAACTGCCCTTCGTTCTCTTGGAGCTTGCTCTGAGTCTTAGCTGAGCCATGCGTTCTTTACCTTCGAATTTTGAGCAGGGCAAGGAAAGCGAACATAATTGGTTGAATCGAGAATCCTCGATCATCAAGATCCGAGGGATGCTCACCACTAATGCTCAAGACCAATTCAGCTCCAATTTCAGCGCTGGAATCAAGACGATGCAGGAAGGAATCGTCAAGGCTGTAAGTCGAGGATGCAGTGCTAGAATGGTCTTGGTCGATAGCTGATCGCCTGCGACATCTTTCTTTCTCTCTCTCTCTCTCTCTCTCTCTCTCTCTCTAATTTTCACAGCTCGTCTCTCTTCGAACGACTTTAGCCAATCATGCCATCTTCCTTCTAGCCGAATTGGCCAGGAAGGTAAGAGACGATTTAGACACTTCGGCTGAATATTTCTTCTCAGCTTTATTGAAAATGGCAGGTTACACCAAGAAGATCGTAGCCTCTGGATCTCAACATTCAGCTGGAGAACTTCTAACTCATTTATCTTTCAGACATCATTTCCTTTATTTAGTCTCTCAAGGGTTTTTGGAAAAGAATCAAAGCATTCGCGTTTTCATGTGCGATCATTTGAATACGATTTTAACAGTTCATGGAAGTAAGAAACATCAATTGGAAAGTCATGATGGATTAGCAAACATCGAAAACTGTTTAAAGAAAGGTTTAACAGATCCGAATCCTGAAGCTCGATCTAAATCTAGAGATGCTTTTTTCAAATTCGAAATGATTTGGAAGGAAAACGCAGATAGGATTTATGAGGGTTTGGAAACGAATATTAAGAAACAGGTTAATACTGCTAGGACTGCTTTGGAGAAGAATGGAAATGGAAGTGCTGCTTCTGCCAGAACTTCTTCGTCTACTACTGCAGCACCTAGAAGGCCTGGAGGTCCTTCTGCAGCTCTGATGGCTGCAAAAAGAGCTGCTAGTCAAAAGATAGCTAGGGAGAAGAAAGAAGCGGAGGAAGAGGAAGAAAGGGAAAGAGAAGCTGCTTTTGAAGAAATCAATGAAAGGCAACAGAAACTCAATCTCAATTCTGCTCCAACGATCTCTTCGCCTCCTCAAGCTGCTTCAACTCCCACTTCAACTGTCAGGAAGCCAAGACCAGTCTCTTACATCTCTCCTAGATCTACTCTGAGAGAAGCCTCAACAATTCCTCTACCTGGAAGTGGATCAGGTCGAATTCACGAAAGGACTAGCAGTGCAAGTGGGTTGCCAATTCGAAGTAGGACCAGCTCTTCTGGATCTCAATCAACTACTGGAAGTCAGAGTGGAACTCCTCGACAAGCAATCCCTAGCTCTTCGAGAATTCAACCTAGGAACACCTCTGGGAGTTCAACTCCAAGTAACATTCCAAGAGCGAGAACCACTTCAAGTTCAAGCTCCACAAGTGCAAGATCTGGAGGAGCGTCTGCGAAACTCTCATCGGGTAGAAGGCCTCCAGTAGCTGCTTCTGCTCAAGCCAACAAGGCTTTTCAAGTTCGGTCTCCAGAGACAGGTGCCGATGATACTCTTCAATTCCCAGCTGGAGACGCTTCGATGGACCTGATGGCTTTCACAAGTCCCTTGAAAGGGAAGGGAAGTTTACTAGATCAATCAATGTCAGATTTAACCTTTCAGAACGACAACAGTGCCGATGAGACTGCAAGATTTCCAACTCGACAGGAGGAAGCAGAAGAACGAAGCATAGCCAAAGAAGCTGATGAAGCTAAGAAAGCTGTCAGTGGGATTGAAGATCTGCTGGAAGAGAAGAAAGAAGCTAGAAATGGTAATGAGGCTGGGCCTACAACTCCAAAGATGGGCTCTTCGAATCTTCCTGGAAGTAGCAACATCAAATTGAATAGATCTCCAAATCCTCAAACCTCAACTCCAACTTCAGTCCAAAGACGCTCTGGACTTCCAAGGCCAGTTTCAATGCTTCATAGAGGTCCTTCACCTTTACATCACTATTCAAACGAACCTTCTTCTCCTCCTTCATCTTCTTCTTCTACTTTCTCTTCAAGACATGCTCCTACGAGATCATTAGACGCTTCTAATCTACTCAATTCTTCTGCGACCAAACAGAGAAATCCAAGTGGTTCTTCGGATGTTAGTTCTATGTCTCATGAAGGAGGCAATTTACCTACTCTTTCAGCTTCTTCAATGACTTTAATGGCTGATTCAAGTTTCGGAACTGTAGCTTCTCAATTCAACCAAAGTCAAAGTGGACCTTCCAAATCAAACCTTTGGTTCTTGAATCGATCTTCTAGGTTGGATTCGGCTGAAGATGCAACCTCTTCTCCCATTAAATCAAAGCCCGAATCTAAAGAATGGGTCGATTCGCTGAGAAATGGAAGTGCTGATTTAAAGGTGTTTAGAAGACTTGCTAAATTGAGTTCTGAATTTAAGTTACCGAATATTAGTCATGCTTTTGGAAGTGGTTTTGATGATGCAAGTGTGTTGCAACCTGGGAGGTTGAATAGTAATGGAAAGAAAAGTAATGGTGGTGGAGCACTTGGATTACAGAAAATGGGAGAGGATGAGTTTACTAGAGATGATGAAGAAAGAGCTGTCGACGCCTGGACTGAAGGAAACTTATTTGTCAGGATCTTCGATGGTTTGACTATGTTCTTGGATGGAAAGAATCAGGTGAGTTGAGAGAAATAGTGAGCGAAGGTCAGGTCAGGCTCATATTTGACTGAGACCTTCCTTTCTTCCTGTCCTGACTCCTCTTCTTCCTTTAACATTTCAGTCTGAAGATCTCAAGAGTGCAGCTCTAGTCTTACTAAATCGGCTGGTGGACAATCAATACGCTCTATTCGTGTCTTCATCGAAAGAATCAAATCTCCTTTCACTTCTTTTACGTCTAAGCAAATCTTCAACCAAGTCGAAGTCAATTCAGAAAGGTTGCGATGCTATCTTGGATGCTTGGAGCTCGAAAAGTGATCCAATCTTAGGTTTCGGTAGGATAGTCGATTGTCTCAAGGATGGTCTCAATTCTCTAAATCAGAATCAAGCTAAAGAAGAAGGGACTCAAGAGAAAAAGGAAGCTGAGGCTCAACGAGTTAGAGTCTACTCTCTAGGACTGAGAGGGTTAGGAAATCTTCTAGCTAAGCTCCCGATGGAACTGGTAGAGGAAGAATTACCAAAAGCTAGTCAATTGATTCGAACTGTGAGTCAACTCTTGGAGGACAGAAGAAATCGAGCTCTTGACCTCCGTCGCTGACTCGCACACCTTCCTTCCCTTGTACAGGCTTTCATCGATTCCAATGCAGATCTCAGACAAACCGCTGTCGTTACGCTCTGTTCGGCGAACAAACAGCTGAACGATCCTAAACGACTTTTCGAAATGATCGCCCCTTTAGATCATCACCAGGAAAATCTTTTGACTTATTACTTTGCTAAACCACTTCAGAATTGATCCGGAAGTCTTCGTTCCTCTTTTCCCTATTGGCATTTGTTCCCAGGTGATTTCTGGTTTCGTTGCGGTCTTTGCTTGTTTCCTTGAAATACTTTATGCCTCCCTTTTTTCTTCATCTTTGTGAATGTGAAGCATGACCTATACTTGTATACGCGAAAGTAGTTAAAGTCGATATGAATTCTTCCTCACAACAAATCGCTGCTCTGCCTCATTGTCTTCTCCACATATGATTCAACGTGAGTTTCTTTCAATTTCGGGTTCTGAAGAAATGACATGAGTATGAGAGGAATGATGGCGAGACTTTTCAGGGAAGGGTGTAACAGAATGAGTTTTCAGGGAAAGGAAACAAATTTGTGGCATAATTTTCGGGTTTTTCTAAAAAGGGAAGGAGAGAACTATTTCATGAATGTCGAAAATACTAGAAATGAGAGAGGAAACTTGAGCGGCGAGGGTTTTGTTTTGAGTCGAAAGCTTGAAATGCTAAGAGGCAAAAGAAGAGTGAGCAGGAAAGGAGAGAAAATGGACAGTATCGAAGAGGAGACCAGACGTAGAGATTAAAAGATTAGAGAGGGTTGATGGTATTGTGTCTTGACTTCCTTAACGTTGAAGTTTCTAAGATAAATGGAAACTTGTTGAACCTTCACGCATAGCGATATCCAATCTTTTCTTCATAGTTTCTTTGTTGGAGTAGAGTGGCATCTTTAGATAGTTAACACAAGTCATTACACTTGGTAGATAATCATCTGGACCAAGAGGAGCTTCATGAGGTCTCTTAACCACTGTCAATTGAGGATGTAAACCACCGAATCCACCAATTGGAAGTTTTGGAGCACCAGTCAACCATTGTAAGAAATTTCTACGATCCTCGGTGCTGAAGCGAGCCATGATTGAAATCATGTCTTTGAAGGTTGAGGATTCAGAAGTGAGTCCGTGATCTGGCTTGACACTTCTTTGAAGAGTGTCTTCACTCCAATCTTCTTCCGTGTTTCCGAAGAGCATGACCAGCTCGTCTGCAGTGAAAGAAGACATTGAACGTAGAGGGAAGATAGTATTGAACCCTTGACGAAAGGAACGAACAAGAGGTGCAATTCCTTCTTTCAGAGCCATCGAGACTACTTCGGAGATGTAGATCTCCAAAGTTTCGGGGGTGACCACTTGATCCTTTCCTCCTTTGTGAAGTTCCATTTCCGAGTATCCAGGTAAAGTGAAGTCCAAGGCTAGTTCTGTCAGAGTCTCAGCGTCCATCAAACGAAGGCTCTCGAGAGAGTGTGCCATGGTTGAGTCAACAGCGCTGAGAGTTCCGAGATTGGAAGGAATGTGTTGATTGAGAACTGCTTTGAGGAAAACTGGAGAAAAGTTGAGGTCGACGATACGAGAATCGATCAGAGCTTTGGCTACAAATTGACCCAGAGTTCTGAAGACTTGCAGACGACCTTTTCCATTCTCGGTTCCAGTTTCACTTTGAGCCAGAGGAGCAGGGAAGAGTCCTTGACGAGCAACTACGAATTCTCCAGTAGAGTCCGATTCGTTGCTATCTCTCCAAGCACCCAATCTCTTACGAGCGAACTCTCTTGAGACCAGAGAGTAGAATTCTAGAGTGGGTCCCAATCCGGTACCGACCTCTTCGTGATACTCGATCTCAAGAACAGCAGCTCCAGACCCGTAGAGCTCAAAGACCTTGAAAGCTGAGTCCAAGAGACGAGCACGAGGAACTCTAACCTTTTGACGAACCTGTCTCGCGATGGTAGCAAAGGGGTCTTCGCGTAAGGAAGAGTTGCTGTTGTTGTTTCCTCCTTGACTACGAGCGTGCTGACTCTGCCATCTTGCGATAAGGCGAGTGTAACCGAAAGCAGTCGATTGAAGGAAGGAGAAACGTGCCTCAAATGGGAAGAGGAAGGGGAAGACACGAGGTAGCTCGGTCGACCAGTCTGGTAGACATCCAGAGGCTACAATCATGTGCTCTTCCAATTGACGATTCAGCTTGGCAGTGAGCTTGTTGTTGACGAAGACGCTTTCGTTTAGAGCTGGTGCTTTGGATTCGTCTGGAGTGAGAGAAGACATACTCTGTCTGCGCTCCTCGCGCCACTCGGAGTTGAGATCGTGGAGAACGCGTAGTAATTGGAGGATTTTTCCGAAGGGATGCTCTGGAGACAGCGAGGCTGGAAGAGATGCGAGCTGAGACTCCTCGCTTTCCGGCTCTGGAGTTCCGTTGACTGCTGCAAGGGAAGGAAAAACAGCGGAAGGGAGATGAGAGTTAGAAACGACGATGACGACGAAAGGAAAGGCTTTGTACTCACCAGCAGTTGGCGCTGGACCTGGCACCTTCTTGAACTTGAGGGTGTAGACATTGCCCCAAACGTTACGAGAAGCAGCTGATGATGGAGCGGCCACGGCAGCAGATGCGTTGGAAGCATTGGCCATCTCAATTTTATGGACGACACTGTAGATAGTCTTGTCCATGGAGACAGGGATGCCGTTCAAGGTGAAGACCAAGTGCCAATCAGTGGGCTTGGAAGCAGCAGCGGCTGAGTACGAGGCGTGAGAAGATCCACCTGGAGCAGAACTTGAAGGAGCAGGGAATGGCGATAGAGCAGCAGATGTTCCGGTGGGAGCTCCAGTTCCAGTCGAGGTGGAAGCGGCTGTCTTCGAGGCTTCCGAATCCGATTTGCCCTTAGAATCTGAAGGCGTTCCGCTGCCACTTGCGGCAGGAGCTTCGATAGAAGGGGTTGGAACTCTAGTTCCATCTGCAGTCTTGGCTTCTAGCTTTCCTCCCTCTGAAGAGACGTCGAGGTTGACAGTCTTCTCAGGAGCGGATCCACTTGGACCACCTCCTTCTCCCATCTCGTCATCAAAGACTTCGTCGTCGTAGTCATCCGAGAACTGACCGTCGTCCATTCCACCGTCTTCTAAGAGTCCTTGCATCAGTTGTCTAGCCATTTCCTCATCCCATCCTGGAGGAGGCCCATCTCCATCCTCGTCGTCTTCTTCGTCGTCGTCTGCCGTGATTCCAGATGCTTCTCCTGCATCAGCTCCACTAGCTGCTTCGGGTCTGCTCTCCGAATCTTCCGCACTCTTCCCGCTCAAACGAGAGCTTCTCCTGGTGACCTTCTTTCCTTCGGAGGTTGAAGTGGACGTCGAAGCTGCAGTTCCATTGGCTACGGAACCACTTACGCTTGCTGAACCTGTAGCGTTGGCATCCGAAGAAGAGGAAGAGGAAGCGGAAGCGCCTGCTTTGGGAGCAGCAGCTTTACCTTTCTCCTTCGACTCGGCTCCAGATCCAGAGGTACGTCCAGCGGCACTGGCCAAGGCCGCAGCTCTGGCAGATAGACTAGATCCACTTGCACCTGATCCACCTAGAGCAGGTCCGCCACTCGCAGCAGCAGCAAAGGCTGCGAGCATACCTTGTAAGCGAGAGGTGGTTGATCCTCCAGCACCTCCAGCTGCACCTCCTGCAGAAGCAGAATCGGTTGCTGCCAGTCTGGGACGAACGTAGTCGTGAAGAGTGGAGAAGGAAGCGATGGCGTGGATTGTGACGATCATGTTGGTCATCGATCTAGGAGCTTCAGTTCCTTCGTCGGCTAGGAGACGAAGTTTGATCTGACGAGAGACTGTAGAAGCGGTTCCACGTCTTTCGTCTCCAGCGCTGTTCAAAGTCGAGGTGATATCCACAGAGTCCAATCGGCTGAGAGCTTCCTGAAGGCGACGAACTACCGATCCGGCGACTGATCCAGGAGCTGCACTTTCTCCGCCTGCTTCCTTTCCAGGCTTGTTGAGGGCCTCGATCAATATCCTGCGTCTGGTCTCCTTCGGGAGCTTCTCGGAGCTTCCAGTCGCGAAAGAGTAGAGTCCGTCGACCAAACCGGAGCGAAGGAGCTCGAAGGAAGAGATCGGATTCTCTCCTTGAACGAACAAGGAAGTGATCTTTCCAACAGTATCCTTGGCTACCTCCTGATCCTCTTCTGCCTTGGTGCTCAAAGTTTGAACAAGCTTTTTGATAGACTTGAGGGCCTTGAGAGCATCCTTGGCTCCATCCGAGCTTGAACTGGCCTCTTCCTGAGCGTAGCGATCACCAAGAACGCGAGCGCGCCAGATGTTAGCATCTTCCATCTCTGCTGGTGTAGGAGGAGCTCCACTGCTCTTCGAGCTACTGGCGGCGACTGAACGAGCAATTCCAGCAGCCAGAGCTGGCATGGCAGCAGCACTAGAAGTGCGAGCTGGGGTTGCAGCGGTAGAGGTGGAAGTAGTAGAAGAAATGGTGGCAGAAGCTCCACCAGGCAAAGAGAGTTGAGCTTCGTTCTTGACCTTCTTAGCAGCGCTGGTACTTGGATCACGAGAGGCGATGTCTTCAATCTCCCACATGACTCCTTCTCTTCTGAGCAAAGCTTTGTAGACGTCTGGAAGCTTTGTAGTGAGGATCTCAACGATTTGAAGACCTCCAAGAACGAGCGAGCTGTGATCTCGAGAAGAGAGAATCGAGGCGACGAATCCAGCCAAAGGGACGTTCTGAGGATTGGGAGATAATTTGGAAGACAGGGAGTTGATCGGTTAGCAAGGAAACTGGGATAGAACACAGATTTTTCCAATCAATCTATACTCACGTGGAGGACCTCCCTCAGTGGCTCGGCTTCTACGTAGCTCAAAAGCTTGAGAATTCCCAGAATAGCCTTTCCACGAACGTGAAGAGCTACACTAGCAGCATAGACTTCAACTAGAGTGGGAAGAACCAACTGAGTGAAACGTTTCATAAGACCTTCTCTACCCTTGAGCATTTCAACTCTCTTGAGTTGAGCTTGCTCTTTAGCGAGTTCTCTTTCCGACTTGACTCTCTCTGGCTTCGAGGAAGTTGAGACACGAGGAGCAGCAGCAGGAGCTCTTGAGTTTGAGCCTTCAGCAGCCTCATCAGTGACCTCTGGCTTGACCTCAGCTGATATGTCTTCCTCTCCAGTCTCAGCAGAGGCAGCAGCGAGGGAAGATCTTGCTTTCTCCTTTGCAGCCTTCTTGTCTGCACTTCTCTTCTTTTGGTAAGCCTTCTCGGAGTAAGTTCTTGAGTCGAAGACGCCATCTCTTGGAAGAGGAGGTAGTAACTCTGCGACCAGAGAAAGTGCTTCTTGAACTTGTTCCTTTGGGCGCTGAGCTAAGTTCTGTAGAACCGCCATGTCAGCTACAACCGCTCCTGTAGCAGTTTCTCCATCTTCAGCAACTGGTAGGACTGCGACTGCTGCGTTATCGGCTCCTCCTTGATTCTGGCTGTCGATTTCCATAGAGTTGGCGTGAGTAGCTCCGGTTCCAGCTGGACCGGCTCCTCCACTTCCGTCTTCAGCAGGTGCTGGAGATCCAGTGAGCAGATGGTAGAGAGTCTCTACGAGGTTATTCTCCAGCATCGTCACTGCGACCTTTGGACTAGCTTTGGCTCCGGTTCCCAAGGCCTTGAGTACGTTGGTGTAGGTTCCGGCACTGATGTTTGTCGTTGAAGCACCAGATCCAGTGGAAGTTGAAGAGGATGGAAGAAGTAGTGAATTGACAGCAGTGACAAGACCTCCGGTGAGTAGTTGCTCCAAGATCTCCGGTTGATGACGATAGCTCTCGACAGCTGAGACCACGCAGCGACAGGCAGATTCGACCAATCTCTGATCACTGTAGGTCAAGACGTTCTGAATGATTGGAAGTACGTCACGAATCATCGGAAAGACTTCAGTTGTGAGGCGACGGCAGCAGTTGGCAGCTGCGTTCATAGCTGTGCGTTGGACGTGCATGTTGAAGAAGTCGAGGAACTGGAGCATGGCTGTCAATCCTCCTTCCTTGACAATGGCTGTAGGGAACTCAGTAGAAATCTTCTCGAGTGTCTGAAGAAAGAGATCGGAAAATAAAAGTAGAAAGTCAGAGGGCTGTGACTCGAGGAGGAGCGCATACATTCTAGTTTCGCATCTCATAGACCTCGAATGACTCACCTGCAATACCTGCTCAGCTAGATCGATGAACTGGATCTCCATTAGCTTTGAATTCAGAACTGGAATCGCTCCACTCGATACGACGCTGTGAGTAGCGTAAGGCAGAGCTTCCATGAGATTCGCTAGACACCTAGAAGCCAAGAGCATCATCTCTCCGTTGTCTTCCATTCCTGATTGAGCAGCAGCAATTGCAGCTGCATCAGCCTCATCCTCTTCAGCAGCTTTGGAAGCAGCAGCGACTCCAGCAAAGGTGAGGTCTTCCATTTCTTCATCCTCGTCGTCTTCACCTCCTTCCCCTTCGCTGTCAGAGACGGCTGTGGCTCTGATGACTGTCTTTGGATCAGCGGGTTTGGGACCTCCCATGATGTAGACGAGTTCCTTGACGAAGCTTTCAGTTGGGAAGTAGCCAGCTAAGGTTTCTTCATTTGAGATACTCAAAAGCTCAGCTAGCTCTTGGAGAGCGACTAGTTGGCCAGAGGGATCGTTTCTCTTACGTAGAGATTCCAGGAGAGTACGAAATCTGGTAGATAGACCAGACATGTATCCTGACATTGCAGAAAGGTTGATTCCATAGCCTCCCATTCCACCATAGCCATCTTCATCTTCTCCATCCTCATCATCGTATTGTCCACCCTGTCTTCCTTCTCCATCTTCGTCATCGTCATCCTGATCCTCCTCATCTTCGTGGTCATCCTCATCATCTTCATCCGCACTGATTATAGCCTTGGACGAGACCTCTGGGTTCTCACCCTCCACCTCTGGTTGACTTTCTCTATCCTCTCCCTTCTCACCAACCTCGTCCGCATCTTCCACGTCAATCTCCATCCCTCCTTGTTCTCCAGCATCTTCTCCAGTCTCAGTAGAGCATTCTGCTAGATTTGAGCTAGTGCTTGCTTTGCTTTGACGAGGGTTGCGACTTCTAGCACCTTTGGCCTTGGAGGCGCTAGCTCCCTTTGATGAGTCACCATTGGAGCGAGAGGTAGAGGCGTTGTTCTTCTTTGGTAGCATGGTTAAAGATTGACCAGGTCTAGTGCGTAGATTGTAGGAACCGGAAGAGGTGTTGCGACGCTTCTTGTTGGCAGCGGCGGTGGGAGGAGGAGCTGAGGAGGAAGAGGAAGAGGCTTGATCGTCTAAGACCGAGTCGATGGCTCTTTTCTTGCCTTTGGCGGTTGAGGAAGGAGCAGAGGCAGTTGAAGTAGAAGTGACTGGGTTTGAGGCTACTCTCCTGCTACTGTTGAATGGGAGAGATGGCGTGAAGAGGAGCGGAAGTGGGTGTAGGATAGCAAGGTCAGATACCAATCCCCCTTCGTCTTCAGATGATTGCTTCTACCTCGATCGTCTCGTAGGTTCAACTGCCATTCTTCCATGTTTATGATCCACTACTATGTCCCTCAATCCACTCACCGTCTGGCTGAAGTGACGTCTTTCTGTTTTCCCTTTCCCTTCCTGGTAAGAGCGCTGCTACTCTGCTGAGCTGAAGAAGCCTCTGGTTGGGCAGTTGGTTCAGGAGGGTCAATGTCTGCTTCTCTTGATTCGCGAGCACTTCTGGCCGCACGAGTTTTTGAAAGTGGTTGAGAATTAGGAGCTGAGAAAGAAGCAATGGAAGATGCTGGAGTAGCTGGGGCTGTGGTGCTAATTTGAGGTGAATTGAGGTGAGAGTTGGAAGTGGCGGCTAGAGAGGAGGAAGTGTTTGACACTGAATCTGAATCTTGTTGGTTGTTTGTAGTTGATGGTTTTGAGGTGAAAGAGAAGGAAGTAGAAGGTGGAACAGTTGAGGAAGAGGAAGGGAGAGATGGAGGGACTTGAGCAGAGCTGGTGGAGTTTCTAGCTGAGCGTCTCGGTCTCAAAGATAGATTGGAAGATGAAGAAGAGTTGGTTGGGGTCGAGTTCACTTGATTAAAATTGTTGTTGCTTGAGGAAGTTGAAGAGGAGGTTTCGACCATATAGGGTTTTTTTGGGGGGACAGTGCTTTCTTGAAACTCGATCGCTGCCTTTCTCCTCCTTTGGCTACTGTCTTTGACTGTTCGATGATTGGTTTAAGCTAGATCTGACGATTGAAGTGATCTTGCATAGAAGCGTCAAGCTCAGATTGAAGTTGAGAGAAGGAGGGAAACGGAGAGTATGCACCTGCAGAGATAGCAAAGATTAAGACTTGAATTATCTCTCTCTTGTCAAATCTATCCTATCTTTTTGAAGTACTTGAGTGGGTTTGAATTGAACTTGATTGAATCACTTGTCCCTTTCTTCTATCTTGTTGATTTGAGGAGTGAGTGTTAGAGAATTGAAGGCGGAAGGCGAGACTTGCTCTCTCTCTGTCTCTCTCTCTCCCTCTCAAAGAGAACCGTCACAGTTCGTTCAAGAAACTCTTTCTAGATAGTCCTATCTTGGGAGGAGAAACGTTCACAAATGCAGAGATGTGACAATTAAAATCGAAACAGAGCAAGATTTTGGAAAAAGGTGCATATTGACGGTACATGATACAAAAGGAGCTACGAACTTTGGGTTAGATAACTTTGCAATTTCTCATAATGACCAACCATTTCTAATCTCTGTTCATTGTGAGGAGATTCTGGGAGAGTCGAAATTTTGGCCGCTATGGCTTTCTCTAGATCTTTCAAAGCTGGTTTTTTATACTTAGAAGGGGAGCCAGAGGATTGATTCACGTCATTGGAAGAGGAGCTTGCCGAGTTTTTGTTGTTTTCTTGATCATCAAAGGAGATAAAGGTTGAGTCTTTTGAAGAATGATAGGTAAAATTGCTTTAATCACAGGACCTTGGGGCCAACCAAAGGTCGTCGATTTCAGAGACCTCTCATAACTCTCCACATCTCTCTTCTTTGCTTCTAGGCATTCCTTCAAAGTTTTGAGTACTAAAGGTGGATAGCCATCTCTGTAAGATCCAGACGTTCGCTGGGCGATTGTCAAGAGATCTCGGAGGATATTCTCTGAAGTTGTCGAAACCGAAGGTAGACCAGGTTGGATCGGCTGTTGCTTCCAAGAACCGTTTCCCCAGCATTCAGAGATATGTCCACATATCCTTTCTGCCGCCCTTGGATGCTTTGATGATCCATGGAGGTGACTGAAGCCTTCTGCTCCTTTCACCTCACTTTCGCTTTCCTTGTCGTCGGCAGTCTCCTTCAGGAGTGGTACGATCTACAGTGCCAACATTGGTACGACTATCTGAAGAAGCTATTTGAAAAGTTCCAGAGTTGGAACTAGGACCTTTAGACGTGAGATTGAGCGGTGATAAGGGAAGGGAGATGAAGTCAACAGATGTTCAAATTGCGATCTGCAGCGAACATCAGACCACTCTGGGCTCTTCTTTGATCCTTTCAAATCCATCCTGCTATCGAATCTAGATCTTCAGGGAAGGTAGATCTCAAAGTAGCGGTCTCTCTTTCCCTCTCACGACCTCACAGCATCGACCTTATCACCCGCACTCATTCCCTCACTCACCAGGTTCGTTTCTCTCCTCTTCCATGGTTCTTTTTACGAATACATAATCTCCTTCCTCGAGACCAACGGTTTCAACTGTAGCATCACTGTCGAAGAGAGGAGTGGACTGGGTGCCATTTGAACAGTTGCACCTTCCCAGCTGAAGCAAAGGAACCTGCAGATCTGAACCTAGTCCAGCTCCCTTGCAGTAAGCTCTGAGGATCTTGCTGATTA
Organism: Golubevia sp. BC0850; assembly: GCA_012976225.1. NCBI lineage: Eukaryota > Fungi > Basidiomycota > Exobasidiomycetes > Golubeviales > Golubeviaceae > Golubevia > Golubevia sp. BC0850. The sequence continues at coordinate 1,374,808 of JAAVVG010000001.1, read as the reverse complement.
ACTTGTGCCTCTTCACTCCTGAAACGTCGAGAGGTATGCTTCCGGGTAGGCAGCCGTGAGCCTTAACGTCATGCAGAAGAACAACTTGATAGCGGAGTCCATCGATTTCTTCTGCTCTTCTTAAACTGCTGAGATTGAAGATCGATTTAGTTGAGATGACAAAAATGCTTCTAAAGTTGCTGAAGTTCCCAGAAGGCTGTGCATAGGATAGGAAGAGAGGTCTTAAGCCGGTCATAGTTTCCTTACTTCCTACTTCCTTCCTCTCCCACTCATCTTCATTCGTTGTGTTTTCAAGTCCAAATTCATCCATGCCAATAGATTTATCTAAGACGAAACTCAATACTGAAGCAACTCCTTCAACTTCAGTCTCCAATTCGAAGCAAAAAGTTCCCTTCGATTCCATTCCCCAGGACGTTCTTCTTCAAATCTTCAATGAGCTATCGCCTTTTCACACGGACTTGAAGGTGACTCCACTATTGACAATCTCTCAAAGGTGGTACAGAACCATTCTAGAGACTGCCGAGTTCTTCTGATTTGGATTGTCTCAAAAGAGTACCTAGCCGACAAGGGTATCGATTCAAGTGTTCTGTGTGTAAAGCAAGAACTCCTTCTAGACTTTCTAGAGAGCTCTGACAGATTCGATGATATGTGAAGTAGAAAACTCCCGAAATTCGGGAAGTTCATTTAAGTTCATGCGTGGTTAAGGGACTGAAGAGGCAGGCTGAGGATCCTTGTTGACTTCGGGGACTGCCATCTGGCCTTGCTTTGGATAAGTAGGAAGCTCTTCTCCTTCTTCCTTTTGAGCTCCAACCTTTGCTGGTGCTCTGTCTCCTGGTAGGTTGTCTGGGTCGTATTCACCTTAGAGGTTGAAGGAACGGGGAGAGAAGAGGGCTCGAGTCAATGTCAAGTCGACTTTGTCTCCATCATGCGAATTCCTTTCCTTCCATCTCATAAGAAACATCTATTGGGGGCCTCAAGATACCCACCTGCGTCCCAACAACAGCCACATCTACAACAAGAGTCGCAACACTTGCAGGAATTTGCTCCGAATGGTTCTGAGGGTGGAATCGAAGGCAAAGTGTCAATTGAAGTACAATCTGTTTGGCTTTCACTTAATCTGACTCACTAGTCACAAACCAACTCATAAAAACCGATTCGAAGCATGCGCCACCTGCAGACATTTTGAGAGTGAGGTCCGTTAAATTTGAAAGAGTTGTCCTTATTCGTGAGTCCAGGGAAGGGAAATTTCTTCTTTCGTTGAATGCTTTAAGGGTAAGATGGTGGTGAAGCTATGAAGAAAGAGAAAATTTCGATTGACGATCTTTTCTCCCTTCCCTTTATATCAGTTCGAAATCGTCGGCGCCCATGAGGTCGTCTGGCTGTGCTCCGCGAGGTATCTATGAAGTGATGAGCTTGAACGGAACGGCTGCGTGAATGAACGTATGAACAATCATGTTCTGGTCTTTGTAGGACAGCACTTGGAGGGTGAATTGAGAGACACATGAAACTGAAGGGAGAGAGAGATTTTCACCCCTTGCTTTAGGAGTAGCGAGCAACCTCGAACGCAAGCGGGCGGCTTTCTGTAGTCATGTACCAGGAAAGCTAAGACAAGGATGAGTCTCGAACAAGCTGAGATACTCTAACGGATTGGATTAAAGAGTCGAGGTTGGTTCCTCTACATATTTCTATCTTCTTTGTCTATAAGTTTCGATAAAAGTTGAAGGAGCAGCTTCATAAATCGAGCAGGTCGGTGTATTGAAGGAAACATCCAGAACACTTTTCCTCTAAAGGGATGCTCTTGGGACTGAGGCTCCGGTAGCACCAGATGCGAGAGCGAAAACGTCTCGGAGAGGGTAACTTGAATTTTCACCTGCCTTGAATTCGCAGACCCTGCACTCTGCATTCTCCCAGTGCTGTCAGAGAGGGAAAAAAATCGAGTTAGAAGTGTCGTTGAATGTGCAAGAGAGTGCAATGAGCAATCAAGAGTGCACGGACACCTACCTTCTTGCTCCACTGCTTATCGTCTAACATCAGCATGATGAAATGACCGTGACTGATGACTGCAATGTGCTCTTCCGGTCGATCATAAAGATATTGGCAGACCCATTTCGCTCGTTCTTTGAGAGCTTCGTGAGTCGTGGCTGTGAGAGAGAAGAGGGGGAGATTCGTGAGCTGCGGACTCTTCGCCTCGGAGACAGCACAATTGGCTCATTTATCTCCAGAAGTCATGTTTCATGATGTGCAATACTTGCCATATTTCCCTTCCTTCAGAATCCACTCAGGTGTGAGGCTAGAGAAGTCAAAAGCAGCGAACTCCTCCAAACTCTCCAGCTTCTCTTTTTCAGATCCAGTGTCACATTGATAGCTACTGATCTCTGTGGATAGTTCGAGAGCGAGTGATTAGACACCTCGAGTCAGCTAGTCAGCCGCTGCAACGCAATGAGATAGAGAAACGAAGAGACGAGCTTCGTTCGGATTCGGAAGAAAAAGCGAACTAACCTTGAAACTGTGGGAGACAGATCACCTTCTCCTTCCCGAGCCTTTCAATAGCAGATCCGAATGCAAGTTGAGAGGTCTCTAAAGTCCTAGCCATAGGCGAGGTGAGTACGAGTTGAATTCGATGTTGTATTGAGGCTAACTTTCGTCCAGCTTCCGAAGATTGTTGTCTACCTAAGTTGGTCAGGCGAGGATCCCGAATTGACGTGTCTCCATCGACGTTCTTCGATAAGAGCAGCACGTTGCGAACAGAGCGTCGAGGCAGAGAGAGGGAGAACCCCGGGGGGGGGACGAAGTGAAGTCGGGAAGAATTGAGAAGGTCAACTTCCAGATCCAAGAGACGAACAGTAATGTAGCTCACATGAAGGCCCTGAGCATGTCGGATAATGTAAATCTTAGAATTGGGCGCCATCTTTGAGAAGAAAGAGGGGGAAGGTTGGGATCTTTGGGAGAATTGGAGAAGACAAGAAGTTGCGAGCCAAAAAGGTGTGAGTCCCCTGTCCCACCCACCTCCAACCTCCAACACAAGTTCTCCTTATTCAACATGGCAGCCATTGCTTTGAATCAAGTCTCTTCCAGCTCATTGAATGACGTAGCTGCAGGTCCAGCTACTCAGCAGAGGTGAGTGCCTGCTCGCTCCTCAACGCCTCAACCTTATCAACAACCTTGTAGCTCAAACTGAACCCCCTTCACCTTCTTCCTCTTTCCCTATTCAGCATGAGTGTTCATCTTGAAACTTTCTCGCCACTTCCACGTACAATCTGTCTCAATCTACCAGTGCAAACCACCATCCATGATGTTCTTCAAGGTCTAGTAGAAGCTCTCAACCTGCCATCCTCAACTCTATCCTCTCTCCGCATCACAACTTCTTCTCTTGGTTCTCTTTCAATCCCAGCAAATGCAACTCTATCTTCACTTCAACACTCAGGTACTTCCGATCTGCCCCTCACCTTGAAGGTCAACCATGTTTTGATTGGTGGAAAGGGTGGTTTCGGTTCCATGTTGAGAGCTCAGGGAGGTAAAATGTCAGCTGGAAAGAATAAAGACAACAATGATAGCTGCAGAGATCTCAATGGAAGAAGACTGAGTACTATGAAGGAGGCCAAAAAGTGAGTACATCCTCTGCTTCTGGATGAACATTTGAAACGCTTAGTCGAGCTGGTGGCTAGTGCTCCTTCGGCTCTTCTTAAAAACCGCTACCCGTTGAACAATTAAGGATGAATCTTCTCATTCAATAGTGTCAGGGAAGGCGTGAGAGTGGCACGCAGTCAAACAGCCCCACTTGCCTACCACGCTTCCTCAAAGCAGCCAAACTGATGATCCCTTCTTCTCATCTCTTACTCACAGACTCGCCGCATATCTAGAAGGTGCTGAAGCTAGAGAGAAAGCTCTTGACGAGAAGAAGCGTCTGAAATACGCCAAACTGGAGCGCATCTTAGGAAGAGCTCCCAAGAGCAGTAGCGATTTCGAAACCGCTGCCACTCGTCTAGCTGATGCTGGAGAAGAGCTGGAGAAAGACGAAAACTCGAACGGATCTGAAGAAGAAGGAAACGGAGAAGGTGAAGAGAACATTGCTGAGAGTAGTTCTGCTGCTGCCAAACGCAACGCTGCTGCTTCCTCGAGCAAATCGAAGACAGCCTCCAAAGGCGGAGAACAGATGGCTGGGCAAAAGAGGAAGGAAAGGTTTGACGACCATGAATTTGTTGAACAGAGTCGAGAGATTGTGGAAAACGTTAGAAGCGCAGTTGCAACTGGTGAGTAGAATAGAGGAAAAGCTGGGTGGAGACAGGCTCTTTCTTACCTCCAGAATATGACGACTGAACTTTACTTGTTTTCTCTTTACCTTACAGCTATGCTCAAGAAACGTAAGAAAGCAGCTCTAGCCAAGAACAAAGGATCTTCTTCAACCAAACCTCAAGCCGTCTGATTAGATCTATCTGCCTTCTTCATTGTAGATATCGCTTTCCCCTTCGCTACATGTTTAATCTGGCCTCTACTTAACCCAGCTCTTTGTATTTTGTTTAGTTTTTCCGACCACATTTCGTTCAAGCCGTTGCCTGTTGACTGAAAATTGTTTACTGATACATACAACACGGAAACGTCTTTTGACGTTTTCCATCTTAGCCTTCTCTCCAATTCTCAAATCTGTGGATTTCAAGCTCAACTAGTTCGAGAAAAAGTCATCCAAGCATCATTAACTCCAGCGGCAATACAGCTCAAAGCTCGAGAGAAGAGAGGAGAAGAGCCTCAAACACTCAACATCTTAGAGGCCCCTACACAAATACACATCTAGTGCAGTCTTCTCCGTGTCTACCTTTCTGTTTCTGGACTGGAACGGTGGGTGATATGATCTCATGATTGAAGCATCTGAGACTCGTCTGAACCTCCTGCCAGCACAACTCATTTCCTTCTCTTTCTTCTCGTTCAACGCGCAGAAGAATCTTGGAACAGGCCCTTGGACCTATCTCTGCTTCACGATCCCTTTCCCCTTCCCAGAAGCTCTATCAATCATGACCATCGAGCCAGCCAACTCTCTTCAGAAGGATAGAGCAGCTCTTTCAGGGAATCTGCCCTTCGAAATCTTCTCCCAACTTTTCTCCTTCCTACCTCCGGCTTCAATCGCCCATTCAAGTTCCATCTCTTCGACTTGGAGGCAGCATATACTCTCAAATCCCAAATTGCATCAAGAGATCGACCTCACAGCCATGGGAAGGATTCAAGACGCCAATCTCTCCTCCCGACCGACCCTCTATGCGTCCTCAAACCCAAGCTCTTCTCTTACTCCCTTCACTTTCTACCTTTTGACTCTATGGGGACCTGTCTCGGAGTTTGCAGATCTTGGAGAGATGCCGTCATCAATTTTCCATATCTCTTCCAGAAGCTTCGGTGTTACTCTATTGGAAATCACAGACAGAAACCTCAATTCAAACAAGTTAGTCACTATTACAGTCGAATATTGACTTTATTCAATCATCAAGTGCGGAAGGCTTCACTGAACCTTTCCTCGTTCTGGGATGATTTTGACGAGTGGAACGTTGATGGCAATCCAAAAGCTTGGTAGAAGACAGGACTCGGTTTACTGATGAAGGAACTTCGTAGATCGAAACAAAGTTCAAAGGAAGTTTGTCTGGAGGGGGAACCTAAATTTCAGGACGACACTCCAATCGCCATGGTGCTTCTGTTCTAATGGAGGCTGTTTGAATTCGAAGGGTCAGAGAAAGTGATCGTCAAGGCCCCTAGCAAATTCTCTGTTAAAGCCGGGAGGGCAATTAAAGGTTCAAAATATTTCGAGTGGGTTGGAGATTCTGAGAAAGAAGCTCGCTACACTGAACCAATCGTTTTGGAATTCAATTAAGAGGTTACGAGTTATGTTGGGGAGGGGAAAGTGATTGATTGTGCTTTCAAATACCGTTTCGATGAGCCCGAAGACGAAAGCATACCAAGAGGATTCGGAAATCTTATTGAAAAGTTATCAAGTTTTAGAACTAGTCTTCAAACTTTAGGTACCTCTCATCTTCGTCATTACAGCTGAGACCAAGATCATCTGGATCTTTGGAATTTGCAACTAGTTGTCTCAATCTTAAAAGTCTTACGATGGTGTTAAAAAGTGCAGAAACTATGGAGAACGTGAATCTTCCTGTTCCAGAACTTGCAACTCCTCAAGGCTTTAAACATTTTACTTTAGGCGCTCAATCCTGCAACATCGATTGGGATCTGATGTCCGATTGGGCTGGCAACACATTGGAGGCTTTATCACTCCATTACATTAATGACGATACGTGTATCTCGAACAGTCTTCATCTACTTATCATCAACAACAGTCAAACTTTGAGATTTCTTCACCTTCATCAAGTTGATTACTTTTACAAGGGCCCTTCAGCAAGTGTTAAGAGTCGTATCACTTTTCCAAATTTAGAGAACTTAGAATTAGTCTCTTCAAAGGCTTCTCTTTATAACATTTTCGTGAGTTCTGAATGCCCAAGACTTCAACGAATCAATTTCGTAGCAGTAGATATTATCGAAGAGAGTCCTCCTTCACTAGAATGTCTTTTGAAATTCATCAAAACTGCCGCCTCTAATTTAACTGAAATCATTTATGAAACACTTGGGAAACCTTCAATGAGACCTTCAGCTAGTACATCACTCTCCAGTTCAATAATGATTTTCTCCAAGTTGGAAAAATTGAAGATTGGTACACGTGCTCAAGTGGATGGAGTTCCACTCGGGAAATGGTGCTTGGAAATTGGGGAATTTCCAAATTTGAAGAGTCTTCACAGATCAGTAGGATTAGGGGATGTGAGTGTCTGGGTTAGATCCAGAAGACAGTGTCCCCAAATCTATGCGGATGCTCTGAGTGAGATCAAGATGAAAGATCTAACTCAGTCTGACGACAGTCACTATGCCGTAGAAGATCTTAAGAGGATAGGCTCTAAGAAGAAGAGAAAGAAGAAGAAAAAGCCTGCTAAAAGTGAAACGATGTCCGATTCACGCTGAGTCAGTACCCGTTCGGAGTCAAGAATTCTTCTTTATTGGAAATCGTACTGGGAAGTTTCGACCCTTTGGAGAACTAGAGAGACCCATCGAGAATTTGTGTGGGGAAAAGAATTCGACGGGAAGGAAATACAAGGGTAGGGAGGTTGGAAGAACAGACTAGGGTAAGGCGGATGGGGAAAAAGTTAGAGATAGTGACTCGAGATCATAACGAAGAATAGTCGGAAATGTAAATCACTCCCCTTGCAGTACCCATGCATATGAAACCCTGATCATCGAAGGCTTGTTCAGTGAAGATGTCAACTCTGCCCGACTCGAAACTTGAAGTTGAAGAAAGGTTTGGAGCTTGGAAGATCGAGTGACCGCTTGTTGACTGCACCTTATTTGAATTCGAAGAGAATGAGTCATTCCGAGGTAGTGATCTAGAAGGTGAAGTAGAAGTAGAAGAGAACGAGGGCCGTCTCGAAGAAGTTGAAGGAGAAGGTAAAGGTGCACTACCTCCAGCAGAGGGTAAAATCCTCGAGGAAACATCCGAATTACTGAGAGTTGGAGATCGCTGACTTATCTCTGAGCTGCTAAACCTTCTATTGGAAGCTTCTAAACTTTTCTTGGCTGGAATTCCCATAGTTGTAATCGGTCTGATCGGGATCAACAAATTGGAAGTCCAATAATGTGTCTTCCCTTGATTAAATCCACTGCCACTACTAGTGCTACCACCACTTCTTTCTGAGCCACTATCACTTTGGTCTTCTGATGAATTTGCTCCTTCATCGTCTTCGATCACTGAAGAGGTCGAACGATCTGTTGAGAAAGACCGAGCACTACAGATCGGAGGCACACCTCCTAAACTTGTTAAAACGATTCCCTTAGATCCTGAAGCACCAGATGCTGCTCCTATCGGCCGTTCGCCTCTGATGACCTGACGAGATTGCATTCGAGGTGGCCAGACGTAGGGGAATGATGGATGGAGAGAAGTTGAAGAAGTTGAGGGATCCAGAACGAAGTGAGTTAAGCCTCCTTCGTCCAAGACTGAGAATGACAGTGGCTCTACTACTGCTTCCGTTTCTTCTGAAGGAGCGGACTGTCTCGGATTAGTAGAGATCTTCTCTAACCTCCTTTCCAGTTCCTTCTCCCAAGTTCTTCCAGATCTAGAGCCTCTATTCCTTCTCCTTTCCGTATCTCCAAAAGAGATGCTCAGTAGAGGCTTGTTTCCTTCGTTGATAGCGAACTTCCCTAGAAGTCGAGCCTTGCGTTTAGGGATTCCAACCTCTCCGCTCGCTCTGCTTGAGGATTCGGGGAGAGAGTCGGAGAGCGACATCAAAGACGTAGAAGGGAGTTGCGAGAGTGTATATTGCTGTCCTGGTGGGAGAGAGGCTTCATCTGTAGGTCCAAGTTCTTCTCCAGGGAGGATCGGCGTGGGAAGAGAGAAGACCTCGACGGATCCGATTCGAGTGACTGCAAAGATGAAGTCGCCCATCAATTTGACAGAAGCGGTCTAAAAAAAAGTAGGAAGACAGAAAGGTCAGTCAGACTCTCGTAGAGAGATCCTCTTCTTGCCGCGATGAAAGGTAAAGCATACGATGATGACTCACTGAACTTCTTTCCTCTCTTTCAATCCCGCCTCTCCACCCCGTCTTCCAATTGAAAAGATGAATCAAACCAGTAAAGGTCCCCACTGCCACTAAGTCTTCTCTGATGCTAACTGATTGGGTTCCACACCAGTTAGGAGGATCCAAAGAACATCTAAAATCCAGCATCGGAGGTTGGGATTGGAGGTCTAGGAGATAAACCGATGACCCTGAACTAGAATAATAGGATCCAGTTGCTATTCGAATAGATCGACAGTCTTCACTTAATTCAGCATCTAGAGCGTTCAAATCTCCTCCAGTATCATGTTCAGCTATCAAACTCGAAGGTCGACGATTGCGACGAGAAGGAGGCACAGAGGTAGACCGAGGGGAACCTAAGGAAGGAAGACCGCCACTTTCTCGTTTCAATGATGGAACTCTGGGAGCAGATGAATCTGAGCTTGACTTTCGAGTTCCAGTCTTCGGATTGGAAGGAGAATGAGCGCTAACTTCCTTCTCTAAATGATTCTCCATTTCAGATAGATCGAAAACTTTGACATAACCGTCGACCGATCCAGTAACTAACCACCTTCTGGTCTTTAATTTCCCATTTTTCCATATCGGTGCTGCAGTCAGCAGCTTGATACAGGTGATTCGATCTTGATGAGCTTTAAGCTTCAAGCTTTTCTTCGGTTCAGCTGCTAGAGTGTCCCAACTTTGATTGAACATTTCAGCTGATAGCAGTACTCTTTCTAGATCCTTGACTAATTGAAGGGTAGCGTCCTCTTGTTCGGTCTCTTGTGAAGGTGGATTTGAAGCTTCTTCGTGTTCTTGAACGGGAAGGGAAGGCAACGAACCCGTCTTGATGAGCGAACGCGCTATGGTAGTCCATAGAGATAGCTCTTGGCTTAGCAGATGTAGATGGGAGCAGGTCTTTCTGACTTCTAAGATCGAAGAGGGAGTCAAGAGAGATAAGACGTTGAGTTGAAGATCTGTCGGTAGTTGGGATAAAGAAGCTGGAATTTTGACATCCCCTGCTGTCTGTTCCTTCTCCGTAGTTTTGAGACCCATTGATTTGATGTCCTGCTAGAGAGAGTAAAAGTGAGTAATAGGATCAGGATGGCTGGCCTAAAACCTGATGAAAGGAAACGAATCAATAGCAGCTTCTCTTGCATTTCTCTCTATCTGCAACAGGGAATACTCGATTTGATACTGAAAAGAGCTTGTTCGCTACTCAAAACTTACTTTTTAGACCTTTTCTGAATCAACGGGGAGTTCGAGCTTCGATGGTTTGGCGAGTAAAAAAAGTCAAGCGAGTCAGAAATTGCTCCAAGTGCTCTCTCCATGCACTCTCTCCACACCGCTTAAATTTCAAGAGATGACAGAGAAAGAAAGTCACAGAGAAGATGCAAGAACCAGCAAGAGCTCCTCAAGATCGAAATTTCACAAGCATCATCACGAGAGTAGATCTGAAAGAGATCGAGAAAGAGAGAGATCTCCAAGAAGAGAAGGCAAGGAGAAAGAAAGGAGCAGAGACAAAGACAGGCATAGAGACAGTAGTAGAGAAAGAGACAGAGATGACAAGAAGAGAAAGAGAGATCGGGAAGGAGAGAGTAGTGCTAGTAGCTCAAAGAGAGGGAAAGAGAGAGATGGAGAGAAGGATGGGAGGAGCTCAAGAAGGGACAAGGGCAAAGGCAGGGATGCAGATCAGGTGAGTTATCATACATATTAAAGAAGACTTTGAGACTTGTCGATTGCTACTAGACGGTTGAGAGAGGAGCAGGGCGGAAAGTAAGATGATCATGGTAGAAGTGGAGACATGGCTGAGTCGTCGGACCTTGTTCTCTTTGACTGAGAAAGTAGAGTCAGACAGACCAAGATGGATCATCGATATTTCAATACCTCTCTTTGGCAAATACTTAGGTGGCGGGTGGTCGAATAGCAAGATCTGATCTCGACCCTTCTCCATTCTACAGGATCACGCTTCCTCGATTTCAACCATTCCGACTTCCTCTTCTCTATCCCTAACATCAGATCTTCAAGCCTCGATGGATTCGCTCCCAGATCCACAAGCTGTCATGGAGGTTCCAAAGACAAGTCTCAGAAGAGACGATTGGATGATGACCTCCAACTCCAAGACAGTCTCGAATCTTGCTAGGCCAACAACTTCCTCCTCAGAAGATGTCGAAGCTCTAAAAACCAAAGCTGAACAGCAAGACAGAAATGAAGCAGAAGAGCAAGACACCAACGAATCCTTCTTTTCGAATCTAGGTTCAGAAAGGAAATCAAGGAAAGAGAAATTGAAAGAGAAGGAGGAAATGAAACCTGATCCTGAAAAGTTGAAGATCAGTGAGAACGAGTTGAATCTTCAGTTGAAGGAAGGAAAGAAGATTGATGAATATCAGGTGGAAGGTGAGTTACTCGTCTGTCTTTCGCTTTTGCTGCTCTATTCTTCGACACCAGCTCTTATGGCAAACTCATCCTTACTGTTCCTTCACTTCGCCATCTTTTAGCACCCACACAGATCGCTCCAGGAGCTCCAGGTCATCAATGGAGAATGATGAAACTTCGAAGAATCTACGAGCAAGCGGAAGAGGAGAGACGTCCGATCGAAGAAGTAGCTTTAGAGAGATACGATTCTATGGAAAGTTTCAATGAAGCTAGAAAAGAAAGGATGTTCCTAGACAATAAAGAGCTAGAAAGAGGTGGAAGCGGGAATCGAAATGGTGGAAGAGATAGTCCAGCAGGAGGGAGAAAGGAAGAAGTTTCAGCTGGAGGTAGGAAAAGCTTCATGTTTACAGATTCTCCTCTTGGAGGTGGTTCAAGACCAAGTAGTAGACAGTCCTTCAGAAAACCAGGTGAAAGCTCAAATCCTTCGACACCTTTGGGAAACAATACTCCAGTTCACTCTTCAAGTCTCAGAAATCAATCTTCAGATACACCTCAAAATCCAGTCAACAAAAGATTAAAAAATTTCAATCAAACAGGAAGGGAAAGTCCTGCAAGCGCTGGAGGAAGTAAACCTGGAACACCTATTCCAAATGTCTTCAATCCGAACGCTGCAAATCAACAAAGGAACAAATCGCAAGTCCACTCCGATATTTCAATTCCTTCTTCGCCTCCGATCTCTACCTCTAGATCTCAACCAACGATCTTGAATCATTCTTCTCAAAAGGATCAATCCCCTCCTTTGGACGCTTCTGCTCTGAACAAGTTGAAATCGAAAGTCATGAAAGCTGAATTGATGGGTGACGCAAAGAAGGTGGAATCTTTGAAAGCGGAGTTTCAAAGAGAAAGTGAGAAGGCTAAGAACTGGAAAGAGAATCGAGGTGGAGATGAAGGAGAAGGGTTCATTTCTACTGGAGGAAATTCTTTGGGTGGAGGAAACGATGCTGAAGATGGGAACAGTGGTCTTGAAGTGTTACCGACTTTGGATGGAAGAGGTAGGCTGTATGATGTTGGTCATGGTAAACCTGGAGAAGATGATGACAAGATCTTGCCTGGAAATAGGAGACCTAAGAAGAACAAGGTGAGTGGTTCGGATCTTTCGACCTCTTACGATCTTGTGCTCTGCTGAACCTACACTCACATTTTGCTCTTACTTTGCTCCCTTAACTGTTCTGTTTTTCCGTCCACCACTCCACTCCTATCAGTTCGAGACCCATGATTCCAAGACTGGAGAAATGATTCGAAGAAACGCAGACGACGACGAGCAGACCTTGGCTGAATTGGTCAGACAGGAGAAGTTCGGTGGAGGGAGCTCAAGTCAGAAAGATATGGATGCAGAGATGGCCAGTAGAATTGCTGGAGATTCTAAGTTCAAGGTGAGTCAACAGAAGACGAATCGAAGCTCGCCGACCGAAGACTTTGCTGAGGACGTCCATGCTCACTCCTCAACATTTCTTTCTTTGCTTCTTCCTCTGTCAATCTTAAAAAGAACGGCCTAGAATATCTAGATGACAACGTCGAAAGGTTAGCTCGAAAGAAGATGAAATCCGATGCAATGAAACGACAATTCGCAATCCAAGATTTCTCACGTACCAAGAAAGCTTTGGATTCTTGCACTTACTGTTGGCAAGAAGAAGGAACTTTACCACCAAGGTGTCCATTAATCTCTTCAGGTTTAAAAACTTACTTAGCTCTACCTTCAACTGAGCCTTTGACTTCAGGACATTGCTTAATAGTTCCAATGTTCCATCATTTAAGTTTGTTAGAAGCTGAGGAAGACGTTTGGGACGAAATCAAGAATTTCATGAAATGTCTCATGAAGAACGCTAATTCTAGGAATGAAGGAATGGTTTTCTTTGAAACTGTGATTAATTTGAAATGGCAGAAACATTCTGTTATCGAAGCTGTGAATCTACCTATGGATTTGTATTTGGATATTCCAGCTTATTTCAAGGTGAGTGAATGGAGGATGCTAGAATTCGGTACCTCGAGCAAGAGGGTTTGAATCAGATTCACTGTGGGAGCCCTGGATTGCACCGAGGTCGTCTTGCTGGCTTCGCCTCACCCTCAATCTCCTCCTTCTGCTTGCTTTCAGGAATCAATCATGTCATCTGAATCCGACTGGTCTCAACATCAGAAGCTGATCGACTTCTCTTCGAAACCATTTAGAAGAAGTATGGTCCCCAATCTGCCGTACTTCATGGTCCAGTGGGATTATAAGGGAGAGAAGGGCTATGGGCATGTGATCGAGGGAGAAGAGGGAGAAGAAGATGAAGACGATCACAAGATGAAGAATGGGAATCAAGCCTTTCCGGGGTGAGTAGAAAGGAGGGAAGAAGGTGGCGACGATTCGAAATAGCGGTTAAATTATGACGCTCTCGTTCTGTCTTCCTATTCTCCACAGATATTTCGCAGCTGAAGTGATCGGATCTCAATTGGATCTAGAACCTCGTAGATGGAGGAATCCGAAGAAGATGGACTCCAAGACGGAAGGTCAGAGGTTGAATGAGTTTAGAAAAGGTTGGGGATGGGCAGAGGTGGATTGGACAAAGATGCTCAAATCTTCGCAATCAGTTGGTTTCGATCGAGTTTAGTGTATTATCGAAAATCAATGAATGTAGATGATGTTACCAAGAGTCGTTCGTTTGAAATCATTCTTCTAGGATGTTTTCACGTCTCCCGACTTTATGGGGAAGGGACCATGCTTCCGAGAACGCGTCCAATCTTGGTCTGGGCTTAAAAAGAAGAAAAATTCAAATCCTTCTATTTCTCTTCCACAACATCTCTCTTCCTTTCAAAGATCTACTCAAACTCTTCTACCTTTCATAGTCAACTTTTACTAAACTCACGGTATAGAACCGCTACTAGCCCATCATTTTCGCGAATCAACTTTGTTCTTCGCGTGAGTTTTACAAGAAGCAGATTCCCTTTTTCCCGTTCTCACCCTCTCCTTTCTGTGGCCCCCATTCTGCTCTCCCCATTCCCCTTCTTTCCTTTCCTATCCTCCCACTTCAATTCCATTCTACTCATTCTCTCTTACTCTCAAAACATGACTCCAACTGACGACGCCTCCTTCCTGCTTTCCCCCACCCTTCCCTTGCCTCCCTTATCTTGCCCCTCCTCAGATAACGCTCACAGAGGAAAGTCCCATTCCACTCCAGCTCCTATAGCAGCCAAATAATTAACTAAATTCCCACGCAAACTTTCATCTCCAACTCTTTTTAAACACAACAAAACACAAACAAAAAATGGCTCCAGTTGCATCCAACACCAATGGAATCAATGGTTCCTCCCACAACTCTTCCTCTAACTCTGGTTTCTCTGCCAATCCAACTGCAGTTCGTCATGAACAAGTTGAATCCATCAAGGTTAACTCTCCAAACGTAAAGTACTCTGATGCGACTATCACCTCTCGTTATCAATATCAGAACACCCACGTTGAGAAGAACTCTAAAACTGATGGAACTACTGAATTCGTAGCTACTCCTGTCAACCGTACTTATGAGTTCAAGACCGAACGCAAGGTTCCAAAGACTGGGTGAGTATTCGATTCGTTTGGTTGATTTGGGAGAGGCAACGTGGGAAGAGAGATGGGTTGGGAGGAAACTTTGGGGGAACGTGTCGAAATGGGGAGGAAAAGTTCTAGACCTGTGGTTTCAGGATGCTCCTCGGCTCAATCTACCCAATTCAGCTCTCGGGTAAGGTTCTTCGGAGAGAACAGTGTCAGGAGATTGGAATGTATGCTTTTACTTTCATCGGTGGAAGGAACAAATTGCTGACCTTTTCCTCCTCCTTTTCCCCTTCTCTCTGAACCTCCCCAGTCTCATGATGGTCGGTTTCGGAGGAAACAATGGTACCACCATCACTGCGACCGTCCTAGCCAACCGTCACGGAATCAACTGGAACAACAAGGACGGAGTTCAAACTCCTAACTACTACGGATCTCTGGTTCGTGCCTCTACCGTTCGTCTCGGAATGGATCCAGCTACCGGAAAGGATGTCTACGTTCCCTTCAGCAACGTCCTGCCAATGGTTCACCCCAACGATCTAGTTCTAGGAGGTTGGGATATCTCTGGAGCTCCAATGGACAAGGCTATGGCTCGTGCCAAGGTTCTCGACTACGATCTCCAACGTCAAGTCGCACCAATGATGGCTGAGATGCAACCTCTACCATCTGTCTACTACCCAGACTTCATCGCCGCCAATCAAGAAGCTCGTGCCGACAACGTCATTCCAGGAAACGACAAGGCTGCTCACGTCGAGAAGGTTCGTCAAGATATCCGCGACTTCAAGCGTCAAAATGACTTGGAATCTGTCGTTGTAGTTTGGACTGCCAACACTGAACGTTACGCAGACATCATTCCAGGAGTCAACGACACCGCCGATAACCTCTTGAAGAGTATCAAGGAATCCCACGAAGAAGTAGCTCCTTCTACTATCTTCGCTGTAGCCTGTATTCTAGAAGGTGCACCATACATCAATGGAGCTCCTCAAAACACTTTCGTTCCAGGTGCCATTCAATTGGCCGAACGTCATCGTGCTTTCATTGGAGGAGACGATTTAAAAACTGGTCAAACTAAGGTCAAATCAGTCTTGGCTGAATTCTTGGTCAACGCTGGAATTAAACCTCTATCTATCTCTTCTTACAATCACTTAGGAAACAATGACGGATACAATCTTTCTTCTGCTCGTCAATTCAAATCAAAGGAGATCTCCAAGTCTTCAGTAGTAGATGACTGTACCGCTTCCAACCACCTTCTCTACAAACCAGCAGTAGCAGGAAAGAAGACTCAAGAAGGAAAACCAGACAAAGGTGAACATCCAGATCACTGTATCGTCATCAAGTACATGCCAGCAGTTGGAGATCAAAAGGTTGCTATGGATGATTACACTTCGGAACTTTGCATGGGAGGTCGTAACCGTCTTTATGTCACAAACTTATGTGAAGATTCTTTATTAGCTTCTCCTTTACTTCTAGATCTAGCTATCTTGGCTGAACTCATGACTCGTATCAAATACGCTGTTCCTCAAGCTAGTGATGTTGGAACTTCAGTAACTGCTCCTCAAGCTAAGGATGAAGAATTCCAATCTATGTACTCAGTTTTATCTCTTCTTTCTTACTCTCTTAAAGCTCCTGTCGTTAAACCTGGAACTGATGTCGTTAACTCTTTAAATCGTCAACGTGCTGCTGCCACCAACTTCATGCGCGCTTGTTTAGGTTTAGCTCCAGAAAGTGACCTTCTATTAGAGACTCGTCTATGGTAAATTTAGGAAAGTTTAGTCAAGTAACTGTCTTCTTTGGCTATGACTTGTTTGTTTCTTTCAGCTTCCAATTTTCTTTCTGTAAAGCCGCCCTTCTCTCTCTTCCCCTGAACTACTACTCAGAGCTCCTCATCCTCTGATTGCCCATCATAGATACTCTTTTTAATTCGTTTCTATTTTCAAATGTGTCGAGGCTTGACCGAACGAGCTGAGGTTGGTCGCGAGAGAGAGAGAGACAATCCTCGCTCTGGTAACGGTCAGTATCTCGGGCTTTCAGGAGTGAAGAAGGCCATGTAAGGCTCGACAAAAAACCAAACTGGATTTGGGAGTGACACTTTTGAGGCACTGCTGGAGGATGAGGCCAAAGCAGAGGTTTTCGATAGAAGGAGAGGAGTCGGTCAAGGGGAGCTAGGGAAGGTCTGCCCACCACCTCCATTTGAGATTTGAGATGGGATCGGGATTGAAACTATCGAACAAGGTGAATGGAAGAACGTGAAAAGAGGGAATGGAAGATTGGAACACCATGGAAGAAGCTGCGAGATTGCGTAAAGCTGTGCGAGAGAGGGTGGGAGAGGGTGGAAGACCTCCCACCCTCATTCCACCCTCTCTCCCAACACAGCCCTCCATCTCAAAATCATTCGCTAGCCGCTGATCTATCGATTTCAACCAGTTTCTTCAAGGTCCGAGTCCGAGGTAGAAGAGGAGACAGAGGGGAACAGGGGATGCGATGCCGTGCATACGGGAACTGCAAGGAACCGACTGATTCCAGACTCTGAAATAGATCTTGCGTGCACGGGCCAGGCCAGGTGCAGTTGCTCTCCACCTCAGAACAGGTATTTAATCCAACCTTGAGACTTTTGGTCTCCCTACAACCTCCTTCCCACCCATCCCATACTTTCTCTCCAATTCTTTTCCACAAGCCACTCAACCTTCTATCAACAACATGGACTCTTTCATTAACAAGTGAGTAGTAACCTTCCCACCCTCTCTTGGAGATCAACACTTCCTTCCTCCTCGCTAACCTCTCTCCCTCTCTCCCTCTCCCTCTCTCCCTCCCTCCCTCCCTCGCTCTTTTCAGAGCCAAAGACTTCGCCTCATCTGAGCAAGGAAAGGAGATGATTGACAAGTACGCTGGAGGCGTGAGTATCAGACTGCGAGTCTTTCGTTCGAACGCTTAACTGATCCTCATTCCTTCCTTCCTCCCCTTCGCTCTCATTCCAGAACTCTAATTCCAACTCCAACTCTAACTCTGGATCTGACTCATACGGATCTAACAGCAACAACAACTCCTCATCTAACAACAACGATTCTTACGGATCCAGCAACAACGTGAGTTGAAGAAGCCTCTCAATCCGGCCAACTAGCACCTTTCCTCGCTAACTCCAAGACGTGTACTTACCTCCCCCTCGTTCACTCTGGCAGACCAACTCTTCCTCTGGAGGTTACGGAAATGACAACAACTCATCTTCCAACAACGATTCTTCTTACGGAGGAGGAAACTCTGGTAACTCTGGATCCAACTCTTATGGAAGCAATGACAACGATTCTTCCAACAACAACTCCTCTGGAGGATACGGAGTGAGTAGATAGTCATTGGGAGGTCGGAAAATGTGCACAGAGGAAGAAATTGAGGGCGAACGGAAGGCCGAAAGGGAGTGTGAGGACAGAGAGGCATGAGAACAACAGATTCCCTTGATTCAAAGCCCTTCTAGAGAAGCGGGAAGTTCTTCATAGTAGTTCAGTATTGTTTGAACTGAATCACCTTGAGACCTGGCATCATGGAAGACAAACACCTCTCCAGCGAGGAGCGGGATCCTATTCCGCGATAAGCGATTCTCGTCCTATCCAACTGATCTTCTCTCTTCTCACCTCTTTCCACTGCCTCAGAAGGACTCCTCTTCTTCCGGTGGTTTCGGCGGAAACAGTGGAGGAGACTCTTACTCATCCAGCAACCAATCTGGAGGATACGGAGGTTCCAATGACAACGATTCTTCTTCCAACAGCTATGGAGGAAACAACAACTCTTCTTCCAACAACGATTCTTCTTACGGAAACAACAATTCATCCTCTAACAACGATTCTTCGTACGGAAACTCTGGATCCAACTCCTACGGATCTAACGACGATGATTCTTCCAACAGAAGAGGAGGTAACTCTGGAGGAGATTCTTACGGATCCTCAAACAACCAAGGTGGAAATGACAACTACGGATCCTCTGGAAACAACAACAGTGATTCTTATGGATCTAACAACAATGATAACTCTAATTACTGAGCAGTTGTCGATTCTAAATGATGCGCATTCTCTTGTCTCTGTATTATTACCTCGAATTGTTGAACTAAGGCAATGAAATCAAAAATCAACTGAAGTCTCATCTCGCACAAGTCTTGTGCAAATACCATCGCAAAGGGATTGGACACCTGACAGGTTCGAGGTACGCTCTGCACCCTGAAGCTATCGTGGATGAAGGTTCGAGGATTGATTCCCACTTCTAAATGCCTCATTTCGTAGGTGTTGGACCAGTGTCTTCACCTGCAATTGAACCAGAGTTTGTGAGGAACAGAACGATGGCGAAAATTCTTGGAGAAAGGAGGTATGTCTATGTCTAATTGCGTTGAATAGGAGTACAAAGGTCGATGAGTTCCATCACCCAGAGTCTACTTTGATTCTTCCAACCTCTTTTCCACTTCTTCCCTAGAAGGGATCGATTCCATAGCCCCTTCTTTCTCAACCGCCATTGCAGCAGCTTGAACTGCCCATCCCAAAGCTTTCTTAACCTGTTCCTCAGTTGGGAATTTCTTCGAGTCCACTTCCCTCATCAAACCAGCTACCAGATTTCCAGCAAAAGTATCACCAGCTCCAGTAGTATCAACTACCTTTTTCGGCTTAGCAGGAGGAATTGAGAATAATTTCCTTTGATCCTGATCTTGGAGTTTGACTCTTGCTAAAACACCTCTCGCTCCTCTGGTCATGACCAACCAATTAATCTCCTGTAACTGTTTCACTTCTTGAAGAGCTTCCAAAATCTTTTCGTCATCTCCGTCTTTCACTGAAGAAGATTTCTCTCCGAAAGCCTCTAATAACTCGAGGGCTTCTCCTCCGTTTACTACTAAGACTGAAACTTCTTTCCAGTTGAAATCTTTGAGTTCAGAAACTGTTGGCATGGGTGAAGGATTGAAGATTGTACAAATCCCTTGAGAAGCTGCATGTGAAAGGAATGATTTGGTGTGAGATAGTGGGATTTCGTTTTGAAGGATTAAATGAGTTGGAGGTGTTGAACAAGATGAGAAGGCGGTTTCTGGAGATGAGAGTGCTTTGTCTTCAGAATAGTTGGCCCCTTTTAGAAGGACACTGGGAGATGAGACGAGGGAAGAGCAAAAGTTGGTCGAAGTCAGATCGAAGGTGCAAAGGAGGTGGGAAGATTGAAGGTGGAGGAGTAGGACAAAGACTCACATGCTGTTCTCTCCGTCTGCCGCAATCTGACGATAGAATGATCAATAGTTGGAGAAAAAACAGGAAAAAGGTCAAGGTCACTCTTCGACGGATTCTTCTAAAGACGGAAAGACTAGAGCTAAGAGGGTGGGTGAACATATCTGCCCTTCCCCGCCCCTGCCTTTCTACAAGCTCTGTGTGAGCTCAACTGAGATCAAAACTATCAGGATTCGGTTCATTTGAGATGGAAGCAGCTCATGGCGCTTCGAGCTTTCCATTTCCTTTGCTGGTCCGATGACTGAACATGCTTCTTCACCTTGTCACTTCTTCTTCCTTCTTGCATTCTTCTTTGAAGCGACTTACCTGAATAAAAGCTCTGCCAGTTGGAGTGCCCTCTAACATCTGAACTCCGTCCACCTTGACATTTCTCTTCTTGAGCTCATCGATTGGCCAAGTAGCGTCCTTTCCGACAGCTCCTACCATTAAAACCTGGACCCCAGCTAGTCCCTAGAGGAATGATAAGAGCCAGAAATTATATCACACCAGGAAAGCAGCGGGTTAGAGACTGGGCTCAGAAGCTACCAAAGCTGGAATTGGTGGAAAGGACAAGGATTGCTGCTACTCTCTCCCTCTCTCTGTACCAGCTGACCTTTCCTTCTGAAAGTGATGTATTGCACCTGCTCTGCTACTCACTAATGCTGCTGAAACATTTGCACCTTTCCCACCTGGACGAGATTGAAGACCACTCGAACTAATGGTTTCACCTTCCTTGACAATGTGAGGAACTGAGAAAGTCTCATCAATGTTGAGCGAAGATCTGACCATGCAGAGAGTAGCGTTACCATTGGAAGAATTTGAAGTCATTGTTGAGGCTAGACTTGGATTGAGGTTGAGTTCTCTCTTAGTTTGAAGCTGTGAAGAGAAAACGAGAACAACAGAAAAATTCGAGGTGGAGAGTCAAAGTTCCGTGGAACAAACGGTTTTTGTTGAGTGCAATTCTCAATCGCTTTTGCTCGAGACTTCGTCGGTTTTTTGCTTCAAGTACATTCTCATCACATTAATTTCAAAGATCATCTTGTCCTTCAGCTTCAGTGGCGAGGCGGTGAGGCGGTGAGGCCTATCTTCCTCCTCTCGATTCTCCTCTCGATTCTCCTCTCGCACTTACCCCCTCTCTCTTCTGCTGTCGTCCCCTGCCTTCAGAATTTTAAATCTGAGTAACACAGCAATTTTGAAGGTAGTCCACGACCCCGACTTGAAATTGATAGGACAGCTATAGCCCGTACGAGGAATTGACCAACCGGCGGATGACAAGTCAAGGGGCAAACACCTCTTTTTTCTTTTTTCGACGCCCGAATAAGGTCTCTACATCGGAAGTCACTTCCTTTCTGGTCTCTTTAAAAGAATCGAAGAAATTCTTCTTTCGTCCCTTCTTCCAATCAACTTCACCAACTCAAACTCTCTCCATGACCGACCAAGACCTACTGAACAAGATCTACAACGAATACGGACCGTATGGCTACATCCCTCTTCTTTCTGGAGCAATCGTATTCACCGTCATCTTTGGACTCTTGAGTATAGCTCACACCTTTAGAGCTGTCCACTCCAAGCATTATTTCATGCTAGTAGTAGCTTTCGGTGCCTTTTGCGAATGTGTGGGAAATGGACTTAGAATTTATGGACACTTCCATTCGCAAGTGACGGATCCCTACATCGCGCAACAAGTGAGTTCTGTATTGAAAGCCTTGGAGGATTCACTCCTTGAAGCCAGAACGAAACTTAAGCTACTGCTCTCTTGTTCTCCAGGTTCTGCTAGTCGTAATCCCAGTATTCTTCGCAGCTATTCATTTCACCCTGCTAGGGAGGGTCTTGACAATGTTCGGATCTGAGTACTCTTTGGTCAAGCCAAAGTACATCGTACCTGTCTTTGTATCAGTCGACGTGATATCGTTAATCATTCAGGGAGCTGGATCTGGAATTGCTGCTGTCGCTGAGATTGACGGAAAGGACACAACTTCAGGTGGGAACATCGTTGTCGGAGGTAAGTAATGAAGAAAAGGACTTAGGGGTAAGATGGATGCAGAAGAAAATGATCGGAAGAAGGCTCGAGGTCAAACGAAAGGCGATGTCGACTTCTCCGCCCAGCTCCTTGCCCAACTCCCAAACTTCTGGCTAAATAAGTTCCTCTTCCTCACTTCTATTCTAACTCTTAGGTCTCGCTCTTCAGCTTTTAGCTTACATGGCAGCCAACGTCCTGGCCATTGCATTCGCCATCAGAACCAGAAAAAGCCCTCCCAACCACGCTGCCTGGAATCATCAGACCAAGATTGCACTTCTCTTCACTCTTATCTCTGCTCTGTTCATCCTCTTCCGTTCTATCTTCAGGACTGCCGAGCTGGCTGTCGGCTGGGTCGGAGTGATCTCTACTACCGAGGTCAGTGTCAGAAGACCACCGTTCTTCATCCAAAGCGATCTTAAATCTGACCTCTCAACCTTCAAACCTTCTCATCCGCACAGTGGACGCTTTTAGCCTTCGATTCGTCTCTGGTGTCAATTGCTGTCTTCCTCTTGGTTCTGTTCCATCCTTCGATCTATCTACCTGGTGGACGAGGTAAAACAGAAGATCAAGAGGAAGTGAGGGACAGTGGCTTCGAAATGACGGACGCATCAGCATCACTCACAACAGGACCCAACACCCCTAATTCTTCCAACTCTACCATCAGATCTTTCCGTAAATCACCGCCCAATCTTGAGTGAAAGCGACCTTAGCCATCTGTACATATGTCGCGCCTAGTTCAATTTGTATAAAGTCTCGTGTTCATCAACAATAAAGCTTCAATGTCATTATGTCCATGTCTTTTGGTTCTCTTTCCATGTTCTGACCCTGCTTATCCTCGCCAACCCCTACCCCTGCTGCTCTCGCTCCCGGCCACTTTTCAGGGAGAACAGGATCAAATGCTCTAACAACACCGATTCAGAAAAGTACAACTTTGTTGTCTATTTATATGGATGGAAAAGAAAGCGCGAGTAAATTTTTACACGTTCATCTTCTCCTGCTCATCCTTCTCCGAACCCTTCTCAAAGCCTTTACCCGCATCCCGATTCACATTGAAACCTTCAGCTTTCTCCCACTCCAATCTTTCTTTCTCCTTCAAGACTTTCCTTTCTTCACGCTTCTTTTGAGAAGCCTCTTTCCTAGCAAGCATGATCGCATCAGCTTCATCTTCGTCTGCCATCTTCTTCTCCAATTCCAAAGCTTCTGCGATCTCTTCAGCGAAGCGAGATCTGGAACGAATCTGAGGACCATAAGCGTACAGAACGAAAGGGATAAAAGCTAGCGGGATGGCGATGAAACCTAGAAGAGAAGATGCCTTTCGGAGGCCGAGAGAAGTGAGAGAGAAGTTCAGCTTCAATCACAGGAGGAGGGAGTCGATAGTGCAACTTACCCATTGATTTCCCAGATTGACGTACATCTGCTCAGAGACTAGAGTAATGCTACCACTCATAAGCTCTCTCACGAAGCTTTGACCGGCCACAGCTGGTTGGGAGATAGCGAGAAGAGAGGGGACGTCAGAATCAAAGGGATTCGAGAGGTTGCTTTTCAAACCGAGCTACTCACCACTAGTAGCATATGGACCGTATGAAGTGATAGTGTAAGCAGATACAGCAATAAAGATAGCATGACTCGAAATTCCAAAGGCTCCTCCAGCAAGAACAGAAACGATGACATGGACGCTAGGCATAGAAGTCCAAGCAAACCAGAACAGCGAAACGGCGAACAAGACTCCAGCAGGCATAGCCCAGTAAAGTCTTGCTTCTGGAGGTACTTCTGATTCCATCTTTTTGCTACTTGCATTCTTGGAAGACTCGTTGAATTCGGAACGTTCTAGCTCTAAAGCTCGAGAAGCTGCGTGAATCTCGTAGAGTCGTTGGAAATGGAAAAGACAGAATCCGACGAAGAATCCGACGAAAACTCCTAGGAAGGGTAGAGATTGAGCATCTGGACCTAGGTTGTAGCCACCCGGTCCATAGATGAGGGGGAAAGCCTCTAGGAAGAGGTAGATGATAGCGTAGTTGCTAGAGAAGGGGAGAGAGACCTGGGCTTGAGCTTCGAGCTTCGACGTTCATTGGATCTATTCGATTCATTTGATCTATTTGATTCTGTTTACTCACAATCCATCAAAAATAGCGAATGAAGAAACGATGGGTTCGGTGACCAACATCCAAAGAGGTCTCACCACCAATTCTCTTAGAAGCTCGCTTGTAGTGTGTTGACTTCGATCTTTCTCATGTTGAGCGAACCAAGTTTCGTCTCCTGTCTCCCTTTGTTTCCTTCTGGCTCTCCTAGTCAACAGTACTCCCGATCTGGTCTCTTTAACCGTCAACAACCAAAGAACCAGCAAGAATCCCGTTCCGATTCCAGAGACTCCGAAAAGCCATCGCCAACTGTTTCCAGAAGCGACGAAGAGGTATGATCCTATCACCGATCCAATGACTGCTCCAATTTCTGCTGACAAGGCGAAAGTGTTGGTGGGCCAAGACTGTTCTTCGACAGACCAGAGATCTGAAATGATACCAACAGAGTTGAAACTGGCTGCTGCGAAGAAACCTGCGATGAATCTGAAGGGGACGAGTAAACCTAGATTGTGGGAGAGAGCGCATGGGATTTGGCAGATGGCCAGGATAAGTAGAGAGACTGAATGAGTCCAGTATCTTCCGTAGTCCTCGCTGAGCGGCTAGAAAGAAGGGAAGGTGTAGAAAGTGGGTGAAGAGAGAGCAGTCATAGTTGAGCTTCGGCTGGTGGCGAATCACCAACAGACGACTCAGATGACTCACGGCTAGAAGCACAGGTCCGAAAGCGAAACCATACAGATACACCGCTTGAGGGACTCTTGCAGCTACTGTAGAGATACCGAACTCAGTTGCTAGAGCGTTCACCCCAGGAGAGTATATCGAGGAGACTGGTTGAGTTGGAAGAGCAAAGATGCGTCAGCTAGGAAGCTCATCCGACTAAAAGGCTTCAGTAGATGGTGATTCTGAATTCCCTGATTGAGTTGTGCTTCAAGAGAGCTCCTTTGGGATAGGATGCTGAAGATCGAAGTCGAGAACGGTTGAAAGTGGCAGCTCTTTTGGAACGCCTTCCCCCCTCTTTTTCTCTTAGGACGCCATCAGGAGAGTATACTCACTAACGTTCGCCCACATCTCAATAGCGAAAGCAAGAAGAGCCACATACCACTTGTAAGAGCTCGACCAATTCCTGGGGTCTTCTGGGTCGTTGTACTGTCGAATCGAATGCCAAGGAAGGGGAGATGCACAATGGTCATAAGGTTTGAACAGATCATTAAATTTCTCATTGAATTTATCAGAATCAAGCCCCGAAAAAAGAAGATCCTCGACGGAAATGTTCTTAAACTCACATCGAAAATCACAAGTCTAGGATCTCTATTCCTTCTACTCTTAATCAGTTCCTCAATTCTCTCTTCCTCCAGAATTTCTTCTTGAGTCATAGTCCATCTCAAAGTTTTGTCATT
The DNA here is from genome assembly GCA_012976225.1 of Golubevia sp. BC0850. Classification (NCBI taxonomy): domain Eukaryota; kingdom Fungi; phylum Basidiomycota; class Exobasidiomycetes; order Golubeviales; family Golubeviaceae; genus Golubevia; species Golubevia sp. BC0850. The sequence continues at coordinate 1,349,583 of JAAVVG010000001.1, read as the reverse complement.
CCTTTGATCTTCTTCATCTAATTCTTCGTCTATACTTTTAGTAGATCTCCTATCCATTTTGATCCCACTTCCAACCCTTTTTATGGACAAAGTATCTCCATCATCTTCACCTTCTTGGCTCGGATCGTTTGCAGCTGAGATCTCATAAGCAGCTAAAGTAGCTAAGGCAGAAGTGTCATCAAATCGAAGGGTTTGAGTACACTGCGTTTCAGTTCTTTCTTGAGATGCAAAGGTTAGAGAAGGTCTGCGATTTAGTTTTGGAGTCGAGGTTGAACTGTTTGAACTTGAATTCAAGGAAATTTTTGATCTTGATTCTAGGGGTTTCAGGGGAAATGAATTGTCTTCAGAAGTTCTGGTTGCAGAAGAGGATCGACTCGAAGACATGTCTAGGAGAGCAGGTGTAGCTCGGACCTTAGACCTGTTGTTGATTCGTTATTTGAACCTTTCAAAGATATTTTGGGGATTAGAGACTTGATCTAGGTAGCTAACTTTCCGTTCAGAAGAGCGGAAGATGTGTGGTCTGAAAGAAATGTCCGGTTGAATCGACCTGGAGGAACAGGAGAATTCTTCTTACGATGTGATCCATTCAACTATATATACTTCAGCCTGATACATTCAGAAACGTTCAGTGAGGCTGAGGACCTTGTTCATGCTCTTCCATCGAAGCCGTCGAGGTTGATTGAAACTTGCGGCAAGAGCAGATGAGATGCTCCAATTCCTCCTCCTCCTCCTGGTTTCTAGATTGTATCAGAACGTTAGTAGATTGAATCCAATTCTATTTGCTCTCTTTGCCTTTGTTAGTCCATCCCTTTACGGGTCGTTAATTTTGGCATTCTGGTTTGATTGGATTGGTGGTAAGCCGTAGCAGGATGATTAAACTCGACACCATCAACTCGAGGTCACGCTTCTTCTCGCTCGGCATTGCGTCATGTTAAGTAGAATTGAGACAGAAAGATCTACAGACCGAAGAAAACTAAGAATTGAAGGGGTACATAAATATATGAGAGGGTACAAGGGGCAAGGCTCACAGCAGAGAGACGTTTGAGGATACGCAGACAGAGGCAAAGAAATGAGAAGTGAAGAAATCTAGATCACCAAAGAGGGTGAGAGGTAGTAGGAGTGGGAGAAGGGAGAAAGAAAAATCAGAGTTCAATTCTTCCTTCCCAGATGGCAAATGCGACTATCCTTCTCAGCGACCATCCTCCAATCCTGTTCTCTGTTCTCCGAAATCTATCTGGTCCGATTCTCCAGTCTCCGAAGTCCCCCCCCCATGGCTAAGAGGTCAGCAGGAGACTAGGAGGCTGTTGATGAAAAGGATGGCTCGAATTACCTCAGACAAGGCTGAAACTTTGAATGCAACGTTATCCTCATGTATAGAATAGGACTAACGAGATTCCTTTGGTGCGAAGATCATCTCGGGTAATGGCTGAGCAGTAGAACTTTTTGTCTTCCCAACTTTCTTCTTCTTCCAGACCCAGAGCAGTAGGTAGCTGCCTTCTCCTTTGCAATGCCTCTCAGACTATTTAGCCACCTTTAACTTTCACTTGCAACTTTCTCTCTCGATCTCAGTAAACTCACGTTTTGATGATGGTCTTGGAAGAAGCAGAGGAAGAAGTTGATCTCATTTCTCTTAGGGAAAGGTCGCGTTTTCGAGTGGCTATGAAAATTTTTCAATTGCTTCCTTCGAAAATTTTCCCCTCCCTACCAATCAACATCACCCCAACCCCCCTTTTACCTACTTTCCTTTTATCATGACACTCGAAAATGGAAACGGTGCTGGCGCCGACGCTATCACCAACAGTTTCTGTGAGTATCATCGGCAAGAGAGAGCTTTGGATGATCAAGAGGGGCTTCAAAGGGAGAACAGGAGATCCACAGCCTTTCAGCTACTGGAAAGACTGAAAGCCTGGTTGAAAGAGGTTATTCATCCTGAACACAAGCTCTGAATCAAAGATGGAAGCGAACGGACCAGACAAGTCCCAGGTTCAGAAGCTTACCTTTCCCATCCTTGTCTCTCCTCTCCCTCCCTCCTCCTCCTTCTCAGCTAATATGAACGTCAACGGAGCTAACGGGGCTCCCGCTGGCGGTCTACCTCAAAAGGCAGCCTATGTTCCACCTCACATGCGTGGAGCTGCTCCAGCTTTCTCTCCAAGGTAGGTTTCCTACTTCTACCTCTCTTTGATTTGAACGCTGCGCACCCGACTCTCAATTTTCCCTCTCAGCCTCAACGGTAATTTGATAGATTGGGAAGATCTGAGACTGGGCTTTTTGTGAAGGAATTGAGAGGGAGCTATAGGGCTCAAGGTCGGCCAGCAAGATGACTTTCAACTTACCTATTTCCCTTTCTTCCTACCCTCTCCACTCTCCTTTCCTTCTTCTCTTCTCCAGATCCATGAACGGTGGAACCAATGGATTCATACCCCAACGTCAAACTCACGCTCCACCACCTCACATGGCTGCTGGACCACCTCCACCAGCACCTCCTGCTTTCGGTGGACATGGTGCCCCTTCTATGGGTGGACCACCTCGTGGACTAGCCGCTCGCGGTGGAGCTGGAGGATGGGACACCCCATCTTACGGTGGAGGACCTCGTGGAGGAGGAGGCTTCTCTTCTGGAGGCGGAGGAGGATATCAAGGTGGAGGAGGAGCTGGAGGAGGATTCGGATCTTGGAGAGATGGAGCTCACGTTCCAGGACCAGTCAACATGCGTCTTCAACGTGAACTTTTCGGAGAACCAGATGATGGAAAGTCTCAAGGAACCGGAATCAACTTCGACAAGTACGGAGACATTCCAGTTGAAGCTACTGGACGTGACGTTCCAGAGCCAGTCACCGAGTTCACTTCCCCTCCCATCAACGAACATCTTCTAGAAAACATCAAGTTGGCTCGTTACACTTCTCCAACCCCAGTTCAGAAGTACTCTATTCCAATCGTAGAACTAGGACGTGATCTTATGGGTTGTGCTCAAACTGGTTCAGGAAAGACTGGTGGATTCTTATTCCCAATTCTTTCAGCTCTCTTCCAACATGGTCCACCTCCTCCACCTCCCGAGATGGCAAACGCTGGATTCGGTCGTAGAAAGGCTTTCCCAACTACTCTGATCTTAGCTCCAACTCGTGAACTGGTCTCTCAAATTCATGAAGAAGCTCGCAAGTTCGCCTATCGTTCTTGGGTCAAGCCAGCCGTCGTCTACGGAGGAGCCGATATTGGACAGCAACTACGTAACCTTGAAAGAGGTTGCGATCTTCTCTCTGCCACTCCAGGTCGTCTCGTCGATCTCATGGACCGTGGAAGGATCTCTCTAGCCAACGTCAGATTTTTGGTCTTGGATGAAGCTGATCGTATGTTGGACATGGGATTCGAACCTCAAATCAGAAGAATCGTGGATGGAGAAGACATGCCAGGAGTCATGGAACGTCAAACCCTCATGTTCAGTGCTACCTTCCCAAGAGACATTCAACTTCTAGCCAAGGACTTCCTCAAAGAGTACGTCTTCCTCTCAGTAGGAAGAGTAGGATCTACTTCGGAGAACATCACTCAAAAGATCGAATACGTAGAAGACAACGACAAGCAATCAGTTCTGCTCGACATTCTAGCTTCAATGCCAACTGGAGGTCTAACTCTAATCTTCGTAGAGACCAAGCGCATGGCCGATATGCTCTCCGATCAACTTCTAAGGGCCAACATCGGAGCCACCTCTATCCACGGAGATCGCACTCAACGTGAGAGAGAACGTGCTCTAGAACTCTTCAGGACTGGTCGTACTCCAATCATGGTAGCTACTGCCGTCGCTGCCAGAGGTTTGGATATCCCAAACGTCACTCACGTCGTCAACTACGATCTACCTTCAGATATCGACGATTACGTTCATCGTATTGGTCGTACTGGACGTGCTGGAAACACTGGACATGCTACCGCTTTCTTCAACAGAGGAAACCGTAACGTCGTTCGTGATCTTATCGATCTTCTAAAGGAAGCCAACCAAGAGATCCCTTCTTGGTTGGAATCCGTCGCAAGAGAGAGTACCTTCGGAGGAGGATCAGGAAGAGGCGGAAGAGGTAGAGGCAGAGGAAGAGGCGGCTCTTCTTTCGGAGGTGGAAGGGATGCTAGATCTGGAGGTGGAGGAGGTGGATTAATGGGAGGTCGTGGTGGTTACGGAGGAGGAGGATCTTTCGGTGGAAACAGCTATGGTCAAGCTCCACCTGCTTTCTCTGGTCCTCCATCATCTGCCTCTTATGGAGGTGGAGGAGGTGCTCAACAAGGTGGCTGGTGGTAGTCTAGTACTTCCCCAATCAAATCGACTCCTTCTCTACCAAACCTCAACTGTACATTCCTCTCTCCAAAGCACCTAAAACCTCAAAACCAGAACCTCAAAATCTAGGAAACAACCTTCCTCAACAAATCTACTCTCAAATTCCCTTCCACTTAATGTCAATAACTTCTTCGCCACTGAGACTTTTCCTTAAAGAAGGAGAAAAGGAAACGTTCTATGAAGCAATAACTTTACATCAGTCAGAAGGAAAAGAAACAGGCTTTCTCTCATTCTCTGGTCGACGCAAGCATGCAACCCGAAATCCAATCACTACGTAGAGGTTATCATCGCAATTTCTTTTAATCTTTCTTAATCTCTATCGGTTTAGCCTTCTCATCATCTGGGGTTTTTTCCCTTCCAAGCATGCTTCTCAAACTTCAAATTTCTTCTTCGAACTCTTTTTCTCTTTTCCAGCTATCTCACATTTAATTCTTTTCTACTCCTTCCAAATCCATAGATCAATCTCAATCAGAAAAGACTTGACAATAGAAATAGAAAAGAAGTCTCAAACTTTCCCTCTTCTTCCCTTCACAATTCAAACGACGAAGACTTTCTCTTCTCAAAACCTCAAAATGCAAAGGCTTACAACAAAGCACCCAAAACAAAATTTGTCTCTCTTAAGACATAAAGACGCTACACATGCAAATGATACCCTTCAAACAAAAGAAAGAACTTCTCTCTAATCATCAATACATCATCGCGGTTTCTTGGGCTTTCAACAATTCAATTATTTCAATCTTATGTCTCTCTATCAATCATTAAAGCATTAAATCCCTTTCAGATAGAGATCCATAAATAAATTCGCAAGCAAACCCCACTTCCATTCTTCAAAACTGAGTTTTGACGAAGAATTATAGAAAGCTTTCACGATGACAACGTCTACCACTTCTACCCACCTCCCTTTCTTTTTCTTTTGTTTCTCGTATCTTTTCCCTCCTCTATCACTGTATGAGTATCGCCCTGTTTGTTTCCACGGTGTCCAATTGCATTTTAAAACACCTCTTCTTCGTCTTCGTTTTCGTCGTTTTCAACACTCTCGCTCTCTCCCTTCTGTCTTAGTCTTATGATAAATAAGTTCCGCAACGAAACTTTACTCAAATCAGAATGTGACAGCCGATCAGAGACTTCTCGTTTCGTTTCTTTCAGATCACTCTTCGATTTCAGGCTTCCATCAGATAGTCGAAAGTTTTTCTTTTCATTTCACTCTGATCCCTTCACCTTTCTCAAATACCCTCATACAAAAGCTCTGATGCACAAAGCGACCAACTCCAACCCTTTCCAAGCCCTCCTAACCCATCAAGTCCTTAGAATTGAGCCATTGGGCGCAACCAGGCGTTCGAAGCCTCAAACTGTTGAGCTACCTCTGGGGTGATAGAGTTCTCGTTTTTGAGGATTTCTACTGCTTTCATGAGCTGAAGCAATCGAGTTTGAGCGGCAAAGAAAGAGCAACGAAGGTCAGTAAGACTTCACCGCCTTTGAAAGCACTTGTAATTTATCTTGAGTGTCTCTGTCGTTCTCTTCTAGGTCCTTCAAGGATCTCTAATCTTTCTCTCATCTTTCTTGACACCCCCGCCTCTTTGCTACCAGCCTCCCCAGATGCATTAGTACTCACAGCATCCCAGAATCGGAATCCTCTCTTCAACTCTGCACTGACATCCTTGACATTCCTGAAGGTGTCTTCCAAAGCAGCTACCACCACTTGCTTCGTTTCTAGAAGAGAAGGCTCATCCCACTTGATGTCCGCAGGGATTGGTTCTCCTTCTCTAAGACTGGCAACTCCTTCGATGTAGCATTTGACTAGAATTCCCAAGGCTGTATCGGCATCGTGTCTGAAAGGTAAGGAAAGAGCGATATCTAGATAATCATCTCTAGCTCGTCTGGCGTCTCCTCTCAGCAGCATGTTACTTGCGATCATCTCCACCAGATGCCTCAAACTTCTACCCAGAGATTTAGAGAAAGAGTTGAAGACTAGAAGTTCTCGACTGAGAGGAGCTAGATTGACGTCCCATGCCACTGGCTTGAAGGTCATAGGAATCAAAGAGAAGCAGCGCATCACTAGAAGTAATTTCTTTTGATCGGCGGGTTCTCCCAAGGACGGTCCTCCGCTGAATTGGATGTTGCTGAACCAATTTGAGTGAAGGACTTGAGCTCGAAGAAGTTCCAAAGCTAAGAAGAGAGGTTCCTGAAGCTTGTCGTTCAACCTCGCATCCTTAAGAGCCAAGTGAAGAGCTCTTGCGAAACAGGTGTGAAGATGATCGTGATTCAGGAAACCTCGAAGTTCTAGCATTCGCCAGATGACGTTAGCCACCACTTCGTCCTTTTTGTCCAGAACGAATGAGCTAGGGTTCGGTTGAACTCCTCCCTTTCCGACCTTGGGGATTGACTGAGGAGTCTGCTTGGGAGTCTTCGTTCGAGAGGCTAGAGTTCCACTTCCGGTAGCGCCAACGCAGAGAGCGATGTCGATGGTAGAAGAGTGTTGCCTCCTGAGTTCCTCCTCGACGAAAGAGACCGGAACGTTCCACATGTTTGTCCTTTCGATGAGAGACTGAGTGGTTCTGGATCCGTGTGGAATAGTGTGCTCGGTTGTAGGAGCAAACCAGTAGACAGCTCCGACCTTTCGAGACTGCCAAGTCGTGTGAAGGGCAGATCGAAGGAGGGCAATAGCTACGCACCTGGGAGACTCGTGTTTCTCAGTCAGATTCTCTCTGACGAATCGACGATACTCCTCCGTATCTCCATTATCGAATGGAGGTGGCTCGAGAATGACACCTGAGGTCAGCCATCGAAGAGCGCTTGCACCGACTAGACCTCGGGAGAGATGAAGGAAGACTTCGTCTGGGAGTCTGAGGGAGAAGATGTCTTGAAGGTCCACAGGTACGTCGGCTGGAGTTGGGATGTTTGGACCTCCTGTTCCAGCACTAGATCCAATTCCTCCTGGAGTCGGTCCGTTAGCTCCTAATCCCACTGAGTTACCAAGAACTGCGGCTTGAGGAGGTGTAGCCAAGGGCAGAGGCATCACCTTTCCTTCCTCAGCAGAGATGACTAGGCAGTACTTGATCATACACCTAGCCCTACAGAAGAGATCCACGTATCCTGATTGAGCCATTGCTGGATGATGGTTCTCGAGAGCTACACAGACGGTGAACCCACTTCTGTACTGCTTGACCAGACCCATCGCCCTGGAGATGTCGACTTGAGGTGGGACTCCTGGCTGAACTTGAACTGGAGCTGTTAGAGCTCCATCGAGGAGACCAGGTAGAGGAGGACAGAATTCGAATCCAGCTAGAAGAGACATGTCGAGGAACTCTTCCTCGTTGCATCTTAGCTCGTTCATGATTGCAGATTTGGAGGCGAAGGTGAAGAAGGATTCGGCTGGGTTGTCTCGGGAGAGGGTTAGCGAGAGGATGACCTTGTCGACTCTATCGAACATGAATAGATCGTCTCTGCCGTACATGGAGTGGACGTAGGCCTTGTGGTGTCGTTCGAGGGAGACGAGCTGGGAGATAAGGGAGAAATAGATCGGAACGCTGGTTAAACAAAGGCCTTCGTTGGATTGCATGTATGCTTCCCAATCGATGAATCAGACTGCATGCATCATATAGGAAGAGAACCCATCGTGAAAAGCTTGGAGATTCCAATTCCTCCTTTCCTCCTTCCACTGCAGCGCTCATCGCCTCCAACCCCACTCTACCGACTCTACTCACCTGACCACTTGCCATGTAGGGGGCCACCAAGTATTCCACATTCCTATGTCTCAAAGCCCTGAGAACGTTCCTAACGAGGTCCAAGATCTCCAAACTGTCACTTCTGGCGAAAGCTTGATTCATACTCTCTAGATCCGCCTTATCATAACTTTCCCACCCTTTGTTCCTCTCATGAATTCTCCAATCTTCTTCTGCGAAATACTTTTGAGCTACGGCTGGTACTGTAGGAGGAGGTTGCTGAGGTTGATTTCGATTCTTTTGAGAAGGATTTGAAGGGTTTGGATTCGGATTTGAGGAAGGAGAAGGAGAAGGAGGTAAACCTGATAGAACAAAGACTGGTTTGATACGAGATCTTTCTAAGGATCTCAAATCGTTCTCTATGTGAGAGATTAAAGCTAGAGGAGAACCACCTAAAGCTGCCACCACTGGTTCGGAAGTTGCTGGATTGGATAGAACCCCACGTAGATAAACTTCAAGATCGATTCCTAATCTAGTATCCTTCAAAGCAGATAAGGGTGCTTTTTGAATCAGCTTATGATCGCGAAGATAGGCTGAACCGAACAAGATGAGAGAGAAGGGATTATCATTAGCTTGAGGATAATAGATCACAGCATCCTCTCCTTTAACTCTGTCTATTCTGCACTCTTTCACTCACCATCTAGTCCGTTAACCATCTTGAACGATTTGATACTAGCTAACCTCGTTGCTCTGTTTCGATCGGTAACAACGACTTTGAGGATAAAGATGGGTTGAGTGGGAGAGAAGCTTGCAGCAGCACTTATTTCGCGAGTCTCAAGGTCTCAAGCAGCTCGCAGATTAGGCTATTTCAGATCAGACGAGAAGAGAGACCTCTGTCAAATAGAATCAAGAACATCAAGATTGCTGTCGAGAAGGAATTTGTGGGGATCTTAGAAAGAGGGCATGCTTGGTTACGGGCTCTTGAGAAAGAGAGAGGTGCTACAATTTAAACATAGTACAACGAGAAAGATAGTCAACGAGGGGGATCTATGGTCAGATTCGAAAGACCAGTTATTTACTAAAAAGCAGAAGAGGAAGAAGAAGAAGAGGCATTGTTGCTAATGGTGGCTGCGGAACGAGAGCAGGAGGAAAGGGAAGGAGATCAGCAGGAGGAAAGCCGACATTGGAGGTGCCGCTTTCTGGTTATTCGACTCACTTAGGCTATTATAGTATTGAACGACCGTTGGGTGAGCTTGAACCTGCAAAAGAAGAAGGAGGAAATGGTCTAGTTCATACGTGGGCCCAGGGAAAGACCGAGCGAGAATCCCCTTCCGTCCAACACTCACCTTGGCAGGATCGAATCCAATCACTTGAAGACCTTCGAGAGAGGTGGCACGAGACAACGCTACGTATGCTTGACCTGAAACGAGTGGAGAGGAAGGATGGTCTCAGCACTAAGTCTTTCTTCCCTCACCGCTATCTGAGGAGAATGCTAACTTACCTTTTTCGAAGATACGTGAGAGATTGATTCTACAGTACGGAAGCGTTTGTCCTTGACTGAAGAAGAGAAGAGAAGGAACGAGAGAGGAAGAAGGTCAGAAAGAGCTTTGAGAGACAGAGAGAAGCTGCCTCGATCACTCACGCTTTGTGGATCGACACTGAGAGCGAGAGGTAGAACAAAAGAGGAAGTAGGACATGATCAGCGAAAGGCGATCGCACGATTGGTATTCATTCAAAGCATACTTACTTGCCCAAGCGAGAACAAGAGGCTGCGAGCGAATTTAAAGAGGGAGAACGAGGTAAGAAGGAAAGGTGAGGATCGGCAAGGGAGAAGTGCCTCGATGTCCTTGCTGATACTCACAATCTGAGAACGAGAAGCTACAATTTCTCCGTTCGGTAGCTCATTCTTCCAACTCTCAGGAGTAGTCAAATAAGTTCTGAAACCCCCATCTCGTTGTAAGAATCTGACTAGAGGGTAACGATTCTTATCAGCTTTGGACTTGACGTCTGGTTTGACGTCTGGTATAACGTCGGCTTCTGCTTCTTCGAGTTCTTTGAGTTCCTTGTAGATAGTGCCAGGAGCGATACCGGAGGGAGTCACCTCCAAGGCGTTGGATTCCGCTTGAGTGTAGAAACCCATGACGGTACCAATCGAACCATTGACGAGAGTATCATCTAGGTTCTTGATTAACATGACTTGAGCTCCCACACGAAGAGTGACGCTGGTGAGAGGAAGAGAGAGAGAGAGAGAGAGAGAGAGAGAGAGAGAGAGATATGATCAGATACGGTCGTTGAAAGCTTAATTGAGAAGGAGATGGATGAACTCACGTTCTCAAGGCCAAGAAGTTGTCGCAGATTTTTGCATCTCCATGGTCAAAAGCTGTATGGGACCAGATTTCACCTTTGAGAGAGTCCATTCTTCTCTTGTTGGCGCTTTCCACATCCTCGCGACGAGGGTAGAGCTCGGTTGGATCGAAAGTGTCCGTCTGAGGAGAACGTTTGAGCTTAGAGAAAGCAGCGATAGTGGTTGAACTGAGCTTTCCGTAACGCATCTCGTTCAGCATGTTGATGAAGGTTGGATCTTGCTGACGGAAAACTTGAGTAAGGTTGAACTTGTGATTCATAACTTGGTCCCACGTCTTGGCTTGGAAGGCGAACCTCGTCTCTCCACCTTTGATGACTGGTGGCAGTTGGAAGAAATCTCCAGTAATGATGACCTAGATCAGAGAGGGAGTTGGAAACATCAGATCCGAGAATGTTGGAAGATATCGAACGCAGAGAAGAGGATTACTCACTTGAAGACCTCCGAATGGCACATCTGGCTTCTTGCGTAGGGTACGAGCGATCTGTTCAAGTTTGTCGAACAATATAGGGTCGACCATAGAGACTAGATAGGAAAGAAACGAGGGTAAGCGACGAGTAGAACAAGTCGAGATAACTTTCAGAAAGGTCGAGAAGAACTCACTCTCATCGATGATAAGGACACTAGTTCTCAGCCATCTACTAGCAGCCTTCTTGTTCTTTCTAATCTTCTGAATCAAGATGGAAGCGTCTTCAACTCCTAGACCGATTCCAGAGAAGGAGTGTAGAGTCACTCCTCCGATGTTGCAGGCTGCAATACCCGTAGAAGCTGTCACTGCTACCGCATCAGGTTTGGCAGCGTGTTTACGACGAAGACCAGTAATGATCTCACGAAGAAGAACAGACTTTCCAGTACCTGAATGAGCAGAGAGAGGGGGAAGAAGAGGATAGCTGAGGTGAGTTGGAAAGTCTTTTCGCGAGAAAAGTGAATGTATGCGTTCGATACCGCGTCTTTCCAACGCAATTTCTACTATTCTGATGGACAGAAATCATACTGGGCTTTCGTTTCCATCCAATCATCTAAGGACAGGGGAACAAGCGGCTCCATTCTCTTCCTCCTCTCTCGCACCACTCAACCCTCCTCAGCTCTCACCCCTGGACTCAAGACGTTTACTAACCAGCAGAACCAGTGAAAAACACACTTTTTCCCTCATCAACAACACAATTCAAGATCTTTCTCTGTTCCACAGAGAGAAAGACTCCACCGATGTTTGCCTTCTTGTTTGGGAAGTTCAAAGCATTCTGACCAGAGCCGGACGCGGCCTTTTCCTTTCCCTTGTCTGCTTTAATTTGACTCGAATTCTTGGTGAATAGAGATGGAAGACCACGCTTTCCAGATTGGGAGGTGGCGGCTGAAGAGGAAGGAGCTGGACTAGAGTTGGAGCTGGTACGTTGGAGTGAAGAGGCGTTTGTAAACCCGTTGCCTCTCTGCTTTTTGACTGGAAGGAGGAGAACAATATCAGGAATTCAGCCGGTGCTTCTGATCATAGCATCGCGGAAACTAATAGAAGGCTGTCTCTCTTTTCTTTCCTTTGTGAGATCCCACATCTCTTGCTGCGACTCCCTGAATGAATACCTCTCACTGAAACCGCCAAGCCGTAGATCAAACTCACCTGGAATTCCATCGTCATCACCACTGAGATCTATGACCTCCTTTCCTTTAGTTGCAGTCGACTTGCCACTGCCATTGAGATCTGCATCAGGGTTTGACCATTCTCTCTTGAGCCCACCTAGACCTGATCTTGGAGCAGGTCCATTCTTTTGCTTCAAGGCTGGATCTTTGAAATCCATTCTATAATCTAAACTGTCGCGAAAGTGAGGCTCTTGAAGAAGTTGACGTTTTGATTGCGATGCTCGAAAGAAGGTGTCGGAGTCTCCAAAAAGCGCGAAGCTCTTCTCTTCTCCTCTCCTTCCCCTTCACGTGAGCCACGAGCCACATCTTTCAAGTCTCCCCATTGATCAAAGGAATAAGATCCGTAGGTTACCATTTCATTCTTATAGAGATTTCAACCAAGCGGCGGAAGTCTTCTCTCTCGTCTTACTCACTTCCCATCTGTTCGTTCTGAACTTCCACCCTCTCTTCCTTCTCGGCTTACAACTCTCCCAGCCACCTGCGCTTCCTTCCTTCTATTCGATGTCTCCTCTATCTAAAGATGATCCTCCTCTCGACGTCCTTCTTCAACAGTTCAAGCATCTTAGTTCCAAGGATATGGTCATGGTTCGTAGGGTCAGCAAACATTGGCTCTTAACCATCAATCGGAATAAAGTTCTGTGGCGAAAGCTCATCCTACACAAAGATCAGAAGTGGGAACCTCAAATCCTCGATTTATTCGATCGCAACAGTGGTAGCACCCTGGAACAGGTCTCTATTCAAAACCTCGGACTGCAAGACATTCGAAGCTTCATGGACAATCTGGAGAGATCCAAGCACACCCTAAAGATTCTTGAAGTTCAGATTAATCTAGGCTCTCTTTCTACGGCGAAGCTGCTAAATGAGTTCCCAGCCTTGGTAGATCTCAGAGTCTATGACAGTCAACCATTCATTTCAGTCGCTCGGTTTAAGGAAGGGGTGAGACGAAACGAAGTACTCCGATCTCAAAATTCATCAAAGCTTCAGGTTGTATGGCTCAAGAGAGGGGGTGCCTTGTTCATGTCGAGGCTCGAGGCAAATCTGACCTCTCTCGTCATCGAAGAAGCAAGACCCTCTGGTGATTGGAGAGAGGTTCTGGAACCTATTTCTCAAACAATCAAACACCTTTTAATGGTGGTCAAGGTCAACAATGAAGATGCGGAAAGTCCTCCTCGGGAATTCCCCTCCCTCGAACTCCTGGAATTAGGGAGCTCAGGCGCCCAGTTTCCACAACTCCCACCCTGGATGCTTATCCCTTACAATTCTACTTTGAGGTTATTAAACAGCCAGTACTTTCAAGACTTGCCCACTGTGGCTAACATTTGGAGTAAAACGGTCTATGATTGGGGCAGCTTGGAAAGGAAGCTTCCGTTGTTGAGATCGATCAGATTAGAAGTAACGGGGAGCTACGAGCTGGGACGTTTGCTTTCTGCACTTATTGAGCGGAACAGTAATGTAACAGCTAGTTTAGAGGTGGCAGGGATAAGGATGGAACGTTTGAAGAAGATCGAAATTCCATTTAGTTCCTGCACCATCTTGGAGAAGCTCAGAGAGCTGGTCGAAGAAGTAATTGACCTTGAGACTCTTTCGGGATTTATGGAGGTTGAGATTTGAGGTTCTTTACATTTCAAAAGGTGAGAACGTACTTCAGCCTTGTTTCCTATTCCGAATCTAGAGCATCCCTTTTATTCCCTTTAGATCCTTGCGCGTTTGGCTCTCGACTCTGTCTGACGTCCTTCAATCGATGCTTCTTCTCGCAACAGCATCTAGTTCTCTTGCCTTCATTTTCTACGAACTGAAATATACTTTATGGTCTCTCAGAAGGTAAGTCAAAAGATTGATCGTCTCCAGAGCTCGATGCATCGTTTCTCTTCGACCTGAATGAAATAGCTAAACTCTTCCATCCTCTTTGCTTCCTTCACCAGATCGGCAGCTTTGAAGAGATCTCAAACAGACACAGAAGCGATTGCTCGGTCTTGACGAGAATGAGACTTGAGAGGCTCAAAGAGCACAAGGAACTGAGAACAGCTTTGAAGACACTTCTACGGCGTTAGTTCTCTGGGTTTGCTGGAGAGGTACAAGGGTATCTTTTAAGTAAAATCAGAAGTCAAAGAAACGAGGCGAAGGAGGGGGAAGGCAGGAATCAGGGGAGTAGATAAGAAGACCTCACTTTTCCATGATTTCCAGCTTTGCTTGTTTCAGGTTGATGTCTTCTTCCTCTGGTCATTTTCTGTAACCTGTGTCCTTCCTTCGAAATTATTCATCTCACTCGTGTCCTTGTAGGTGTAGACTCGTCAGCGGGCTCAGCTTCAGCTTTGAGAGAAGAGCAGTGACACACTTCTTCAATGTTGGAAGATCAGACTTATGAGAGTACCAATATTTCAGACATAGTGTACTCCGTTGAGCCAATGAAAGGATCTAGTTCTCAGAGCTCTTCTCCTTTTTCTTCTGGCCTCTCAGTGATCAATTTCGGATCATAGCAACGACGACTTTTTGCGCTTCTTCACATGCCATCTCTGCCATTCTCCAAATTTCTCCAATTCTCTTGTCCCCGGCAGAGAGAAAGGCTGAGACCAAAGGAGGAAGGTGTTCATTCCACTTTCAAATGACGAATGTGGGACGCGGCGTCGAGAAGATGTCTCCTTTGAAATCCGCCCTCATAAGCAAAGTCGACAATCGAAGCATTTGTGGCTCATGAGTCTTAATGGTGAGAGAAAGTGAGAGTCGAATCAAAAAGGAAGATCCGAAGGGAAGAGTGTTGGGTCACATCCAAATCGAGGTTGAACTCAGCCTCTCACTCACCCTGTATTTGCGTCAAGACGTCTCCTGCGTCTTCGAATTGGTATTGAGATAAGGATTTTTTATCTTCGACAGTAGACGAGTAGAGCTGGTTAGCTTGAAGGCGAATGTCTAGGTGGGTGTTTCCGGTCATGCTCTGTGCAACTTCTTCGGCCTGCTTCAGTTCTTGTTCTTCGTTCATGAAAGCCACTTGGATTTGGCTGGCCGATGATGAGAGTGAAGTTGTTTGTTTTCAATTGGGAGGGGGAGGGGGAGGGAGTTTGAGAGGACAGACTCTTAGACTCGAAGAACAAAGAGAAAGAAAAAAGGTTTGATGACTTGAGTACTTGAGTCCTGATGAGATGTTGAAAGCGAACGCGAGGTAGTAGAGATGATGTTGCGAGGTTGATGCGTTGATGAGTAAAGCTGAAAGGGGACCGAAAGCCAAAGCCGAAGGAGAGCTACTAAAACTATCCTAGAAGTGGAGACGACACAGTTGGAAGGAAGAGTGTGAGGGAAGCGAATGAAAGGAGAACTTGCTGCGTTGCTTCCTTCTGTCTGTGACTCCTGATCTCAACACTCACTCTAGACTTTTCAATTTCACCTTTCTTCAAATGACAGAACTCATCGTTTCGTCAGGTCACATTTCGCCTTTGAACGGGGTTTGGTCTGAGCGGTGTCCTCCTACCCTCACTCACTCCTCCCATTCCTTTCCAAAGATATGCAAGTGACTCCAGAGCACGAAAGAAAAGTATTGGTAGCATCGACTGGACCAAGGAATAGAGAAAGAAGGGGTTGAAACGGGCAAGAGCCTCTTCTGTTGACAGAGGCAAAAAGGATCCAAAAGATCTTCCTGCCTGGGAATCGAACCCAGCTCTCACCCGTTGAAATCAGGGAGCCATTGTGAGGCGGCAGAATGACAGGGGTGCGTTCTACCGATATACTAGCAAGAAATTGCTTGGATGCTATTCTTCCTCAAATCTGAGTATCTATCAGCTCCCCACGAAAAATCAAAAAATTCCGACTTCTAGTTTTCTGAGTGCACTCAGTAGTCAGATTGGCAAGATCTAGAAGAGGATCGAGATCAGAACTTCAATACCCACCAACCACTTCAGCCTTCAATCTCAGAGTCAGCGCTGTCTTTAAGAACCTCAAGATTACGCGTCAACTTCTAGACAAAGGAACTTCAATCTAATGTTCCCTTCCATTCCTCTTTCAATTTTCGAGTACCTAGAAAAATTTTCCTCACCACTTCTTCCTTCTAGGTAGATCATACCCTTCAACAGAGTACTGATTATTTTCACTGGGTTTTGGTTCTAGTGGGTAGGGATCCAGCAGGTTCGTGGCTGCTGGATCAGATGTATCAATTGCATCGGAGTCCCACACTTGCTTCACTTTGCTCTTCGGATCAGGTGTCGCGTGCGTAAAAAGCATTCCATCATCCCAAGCTCAATAAAAAATCTAAAAAAATCTAAGGAGATTTTCACCTGATCCAGTCCGTCGCTGAAAGGGGCCCTTCACGTTCGAATTTGCTCCCCAAGGCCACAAGAACTACATGGCGATCAAGAAACACGGCATGCTGATCAGTAGACGTATCAGATCTCGGATCAGCAACGATAAAGTTGGTGCCTCTCCTCTTCGGCGGGTTTCGAAGGCCAAGAAAGAATGACTTTGGGCTGGCTCTGTGTGGATGCTTGGTCTTAGAGATCCTTAAATATGAAGACGGGCATCAATGGAGACAAAGTCTGAAAGCAGAAGAGTTTTTTTATAGTTTTTTTTAATCGAATCTGTTGAAGTCACATCTTTGGGAATTTCCCATCCTCTTTCGTGATCTACCCTTTCTTTCCTCTTAGCTTTTGAACACTGTTCTGATCATCTTACGTCTGTTGATTCGTACTTATTTGGGGAGTGTCGCCTGGACTGTCCTCGAAGACAGGGTGTTTCGTTCTTGATTTTTTATTCAGACCGATTCCTTTTTCCAAAACAAATCACCGAAGGGTCGCAAAATCTCGCTTCTGATATGCACAATTCATATTGCTGAAGAGATGGAGAAGAACAAAACAGAAGAACAGAGGTCTGAACAAGATGTCTCCAAACGGGAATAATGCAGCAGCATACGAGGCTCGACCGTCCTTTGCTCGCTATGAAAATCAGCTTCACCTCTGAGGAGCCCCTAATCTAGAACTCGGCATCTCACTTGATGACCCATTCTCGTTCCCACTTCCATTAGCTTGGTTGGATGATGAATTCGTCGTCGGTTTAATCTTGGAGATCTCTGATTTAGCTTCTTCCCAAGAGTTGAGGTTCTAAAAAAGGAAAGAGAGAGAGAGAGAGAGAGAGAGAGCATAGTTTCAGCATTGCTTTCTTTTACAAGGGGAAACGCGTTTTTCCTTTATCCAAGGCAATGCTCACATCTCTACAGAAATCTCTGTGGGCTTTGACGAGATCTAGCATCATATCTCTCATGTCTGAGACTTTCTGTCGTTGGAATCGATCGAGATCCGCTTGGATAGCGCTCGTGGCTAGAGCTAAGTCTTGATGAGTCAATTCGACTGCCTCTTCCAACTGCGATTGAAGTGACGACAAAAGAGATTCAGAGAATAGAAAAGAAAAGTCCAAGTCAGTTCACCCGCACTTTGAAAGCTGAAAGACTCGAGCGAGGGTTGAAGAGCAGTGTAAAGAGACGTTGAGACCTTACTTCTGATCTCTCCCAGTGTCTTTGCTCTCAACCGCTTCACTCACCAGGACGATCTGTTCCCTCAGTCTACCCATGTTATTCCTCCTGGTAGCTTCCGGGTCAGTGTCCATAACAGATTGGAAGGTATGAGTAATAGCACCCAAGAACCCCGAGTAACTTGAACTTGGGGTGTGAGTTCTTCCAGAAGAAGTAGATATCGAACTTGAATTGTTCAAGGTTCTAGCAGTAACCGATTGAGGCATCTGAGAAGGAGCAGAAGGAGAAGCTTGAGGTATTTCCGAATTCAAAGTTGGGTTCGAGCTTGAATTGACTTTAGACCAATCGTCATCTTCATCTCTTGAAGTTGAAGCGTTCTGAGTAGCCTTTGAGTCAGCCATCGTGTTATTCCAAGCATTCCCACCTGATTCATTGAATCCATCTTCAGCAGCTTCACCATAAAGTGATTTCCTATGCCAATTCCTATCGGCAGTTTCATTCCTTTCAGTTTCTGCATTCCTTCTTTCGAAAGTTCCACTTCCGCCTATCGAACCTGAAGTTCTGACAAGACCTCTACCACCTCTTTCTAGAGCTCTGTCGAGTCTTAAAGCTTCTTCTTCAACTCTTGTGAATTCAGCTAATTGACTTCGTTTGGCTGCTAGAGATTCTTCGGCCATTTCAAGTTGACAGTGTTTCAAATGCCTGAAACGAAGTAGCCTTTGGAGAATGATGGAGAATTGAGAATATTCGTGAAGCGGTTCTGTGAATTGAGATTCCCATTTCGAAAGCTGCGAGAGTCAGAGACCAACAGATTGAGATGAGTAAGAAGATCAAGCTTTACCCAATTCTTCGAACCGCACTTCTCAAATCAGTAGAACAAAGACTCACCAGTTCTCCTGAAGCCAAGAAAATAGCATCAGCCGCCTTCCCAGTCATCTCAACAGCATTAGCCAATCCTCCATCATTATTTAACCAAAGAGCAAATCCATTTAAAACAGCTCCCAATTCCCCAAAATCGGCACTTGACTCATTCCACCTCTTGACTAATTTTCTGTTGTTCTTTTCTAAACCACTCTTCAAATGTGAGGCGAAACGATTGGTGAAGGCTTCTGAATCCAGGAATCTTTGATTTGGGACTTTGGGTTGAGGAGTAGATTGAGACAGAGCAGCATTTGAGGATAATGATAGAGAGATTGAAGAGGAGGTGGGTGGAATCGTGAATAGCTCGGAACCAGCGGGTAGTGGAAGTGAGGAGTAGGAAAGTTGTCGAGTTGGGGAGGCTGGGTTTGAGAGGGAAGTTCGGAGAAGGTTCTTTGGTAGATGAATGAGAGGAGGAGAAGTTTGGATCTCATACTGTTGATTGATTGGGGAGAGAAGTAGGTGAGGAGTGAGGATGAGGAGGAGGGGTGGGCAAAGTACGAAAGGTTACAATGTATGCCACCTTTGAGAAGGACGAGCTCCGTTTCCTTCAAGAACCATTCTCGAAACATCTCTTCTGATTGGCCATCATCTCCAGATATCAACAGAGCACATGAACCCAAACTCACCCAAGTCATCCTACCCTCCAGAAACCTCAAAAAGCAAGGATCATTCTTGACGGCCTCCAATTTCGAACATCTCCTCAAGAAGCTCTCCAACATCCTTCTCCTTCTTTTGACCAATTCAGCATCATCCCTTGATTTGGAAAGACCGACTCCGACTCCCTTGGCTGCGTAATCGGTTAAAGTGTGCTTGTCTGGAATTGGAGGAATGATTAGAAGTGGATGAAGTGATACTAGAGCTGAACGCAAGGAGGCGAATGTCGAGTAACGATGCGATGCTCGGTGTGACTGATTGAGATATGTGAAGGAAAGGAAAGGGAAGATTTAGAGGAAAGAGATGGAGGGAGAAGCGGAGAGGAAGAGAGTAGATAGAGAGCTTGATACTGACGCCTGATTGAACTATGTAAGCGATGTAAGAGGATGAGCCTGGTCCATCTGAGGTCTTGATAGCATCCACGATCTGTAGAATAGGAAGGAGATCAAGAGAAAAATGGGGTGGAGTGCGAATGAGGGGGGAGTAAGATATTATCAAGTCCACCTCAACCTTCTCTGAGATTGCTTTAACAGTTTCCTGTTGGACTAACCTGAATATCGGATAGATCAACATTAGGAAGTGGTAAAGGAGGCAATTCATTGTGTTGACTGTAATGAGGTCTTGCACCACCTTGCACCTGCTGCGACTGAGACTGCGACTGTGATTCACTCCCATTTCCATTCCCACTCCCACTACCAACTTGGGTAGATTGCTGAGGAGAAGGTTTTGAGTAATCTTGCTGATTTGGATTGAAGCCTTGATTATCGTCTTCTAATGGTTTGTCGCTGATTGAACGAGTAGAGGATGAGGTGGAACCAACTACTGCAGCCACTGTTGCTTCAGTTGGCTGAGGTTGAGATTGAGGTTGATGTTGAATCTGATTGTCATCCAGTTTGAATGGATCAATTTCTTCTACTGGAGTTTCCGTTCCTTTCTTATCCTTGCTGCCATCCTGCTTTGAATCGGCCATGGTTGATGTGATGTGGTTGGTCAAGCAGAGCAGGGGTTGCGTCTCTCAGCTCGAAGTTCCCATGAATTTCCTCGAAAAGCTCATGATTCTCAAACAAACCCTCTCAAAGAACAGATTCAAATCAACAAACTTGGTGAGAGGTGTTTTCTCTATCCTTATCTGCTTGAGAGTGGCTCTCACATATTTCGTTCCGTAGGGGAGATATCTACAATTTTTAGATGGTCTGAAGCGACGCAGGAAGTGAGCTGAAAATGGGTTTTTGGATCAAGAAAACAGAGAAAGGAGAGAGAAAGAACGATCTATAGAGTTTGAACTTGAAATGAATGAGAGAATTTGGAACGCTTCGAAAGACCTAGTGAAAGAGAATGCTTCGAGAAATGGAAGGTCTATCAGGGAGAAGTGAGGAAAACTGGAGAAGGTTGTAGGGAAGGAATAAAGAGAAAGATAAAGAGAGGACCAAAAAAAGACCCGTCAATTTAAGCTTCTTGACGAGAAGAGTGTTGTTTTGAAGGTCTCTCGACTTCCCTTGCTGGAGCAGTTCCACCAATCTTCTCCTCGTTGTGAGACTTTTTGCTAGTCTTCCTACGGTAGTGAGGTAGAACTGAAAGAGTGAAAAAAAAAGATGAGTCAGAATTGGAGCGAACTGTTGGGCCAGTGACCCGCAACACTTTCAAAGGCAGAAAGAACATCTCCAGACATCTCTGCCTTCAGAACCTCACTTCTCTTTCCCAATGGAAACAAACTCACCTTTAGAGGTACTCAAATGAAAGCTAGCAGGAAGATCAGCTTCAGGAGCTCTACCTCTAGCATTCTTCTTCCCACCTTCCTTGACAGGAGCTTCCCTAGTCCAATAACCCCAACCTAACAAAACAAAGAAGAAATACTTCATTCTTGCAAACTTGAAGAAACAGAAAGTGACTAGCCAGACACAGAGTTCCATGTAAGTGAAAAACTCTAGAGCGCCACCTGGAGCTCCTTCTTTCAGGAAACCTAGGACATCAACCCATAGTCTTTGACGCTTAGGAGTTGGACGAGTTGCTGGATCCAGTAGGAATACCATGAGAATTCTAGCATAGATACCAATGTGCCATGATCCTACTGTTCCAACGGCATCTGAATTGGAAAAGAGAAGGGAAAGAGAAAAGACAAAGACACAAAAGTCAGTGGAGAGGATCTGTTGCATCAGTCTTTTAGTTTACCTTTACTTACCACGGAAGGTACTGTTAGTGCACAGAACGGAACAGTCAGTGACAGGGAAGTTCTGAAGGTACATGTTTGGACGAACCTTTAAGTGTAAAGAGACAGTAGGAAGAGAGAGAGCGAATTTAGCGTTTAGGAAAACGATCCGAAAACCGAAATCGCAACTCACGTATTCTCCAGGGAAGAGATCCTTTGGGAGGAAATCAACAGAAGGTCTTTCGAAACCAGTGGCCACAACGATGATGTCAGCTTTGATTTCCGCAGGTTTACTACCTTTGCCTTTCTCTTGACCTTTCTTTCTATCAGAGAACATGATTCCATTCTCAGTCAAATCAGTTAAGTCACCTCTTCTATAATCTGCTTTCCCCTTTCTAATGTGATCCAAAGCACTAGAATTAACAATTGGAGTTCCTTGATAAAACCCTTGAGTTGGACTCATCTTGTCTTCCAGATCTTTGTAATGAAGTTTCCTGATCAAAAATTCAGGAATGAATGACAAATAAGTTTCCCTTCCAAAAGGTTGAAGACTCAGCAGAATATCGACTAAAGTAAAACGTGGGATGATCCATTTATCAGATCTAGCTATAATTGTCGGACAATCTGCACCTTTTTCAACTGCTAATTCTAAAGCTTCGATCCCTGATGCACCACCTCCAACGATGAGAATTTTCTTTCCTTTGAGATCTAAATCATCCAATTCGGAGGAGTGATGAATCTTTCCTTTGAAAGAGGATTCAGAGGGTAACTCCATTTTCTTTGGCTTTCCACAGGTTCCAACCGTTGCTACAACAGCGTCGTAGACTTGAGAGTCGTCATTGTTGATGATCCAACGACCGTGGCCACCTTTCTTAGGATCCGTGGAGCTGGAGTGACGAGTGACTGATTCGACTTTGAACTGAGAAGATGAGCGAGGGAGGGATAAATCAGAGGGAGCTCTCTTTTTCTAGATGCAAGCTCATTGAAATCAAGCGGAAGTGATTCGAAAGATCCAATTTCGATGTCTCATTCTTCCAGAACCACTTGGCCTTGCCATCGAGATCAAGATCTCCATCCACGTTCCGTTCCCAACCACTCCAGGCCTCCACACTACTCTCTTCTCTACTCTACTCTTACTCACCCCAAGTCTAGTCCTCTCCTCCAAGCCATATCTCTTCCAAATACTCTCAATGTTATCAACGATTTCATCTCTCTTTGGATATCCTCTAGTGTAAAGGACTGAAGGGAAGAACCTGTACATTAGAGAGCTAATTTGTAAACCACTTGTTCTATTAACTCTTGACCAAATCCCGCCAACTTTTTCAGCTTCATCAAAGATAGTGACTTGAAATCCATGACCGACTAGGTGAGCTGCTGTTGAGATACCACTGACACCTGCTCCAATGACTGCAACATGAGCTAAAGGTCGATACGATTTACGACTTGAAGGTGGTAGAGGCGAGAAAAGGAAAGAGATCACGTATTGAAGGTATTGGTAGATTAGTGAGACTAGGTTGAACGGCTGAGTGGGAGGAGAAGGGAGGATCATTAGTCATAAGTACGGAAAGGGATAGAGATAGAGATAGGATCAGAACGGGGAGGAAGAACTATATAGTCTTGAAGTGAGTTTGTACATTACTTACGTCTAAATGATGAACAGCCATAATCGACAATCCTTCGGTGAGATGGTTGGATGATTGGAAGGGAAGGAAGGTTCCAAGAGACTCTATTTTCGAGATCCATTTCGAGATTCTGTTGCTCCACTCGGCTGCGCTGGTCCGTGCACCCTGGAAAATGGAATCAAAAGAGTTTTTCACATCGGATTTTACACAGTGTCCAAAGCGAAATTATATAAACAGCAAGAAACCAAAGGGGGTATTGTACACAAAAAAAAGAAACAGCAATCCCTTCCCTCTTCCCCTCCGATCTTTCTCTACTAATCCTCATCATCATCATCACTCTCACTTCCAGCTGGATGTTGATTATAACCTCCAGCAACTCTAATACCACTAGAGATCCTTGCGGATGTTCTCTTAGCAGCAGGTTTCTTTCTAGAAGTTGAAGCCTCTGCCATCTCCTCATCTGAATCTTCCTGATCCTCCTCCTCTTCTTCTTCATCCGAATCGGCATTCCTTCTACCTTTACTTTGACGACGAGATCCAGAAGCCTTGGATCCTGAAACTGTAGATTTTCGATTCCCTGCTTTCTTTTTCTGAGTAGCTGTTTCAGGTTCGATATCTTCGTCGGACTCTTCAACTGGGTTTGGTTTACGTCCACTATGAGAGGGAGAAAGAACAAGGTTGAATATTATTTCAACTTTGAACAAAACATCCCCAAGTCTTTTTCAGATTGTTCCACTACTCACCTTCCTTCACTACCCTCTCCAATATCAACTGGATCCCAACTTTCTTTACATTTAGGACATACTCGACTTGGAGATGATCCTGCTGCTTTGTTACAGTGAATGTGAAAACGTGCTTCGCAATCTCTAGAGCTACAAGCGAATCCCTGTTTGATTGAAGGAAAGAAAAGGTCAGAGATCAGACAAACGAATGAAAAAACTTGAATTCAAAAGAAAGAAAGCTCACCTTCGTCACAATATCCATACATTGAGTACATTCAAGAACGTAATCTGGGTATTCATTCTTTAGATATCCTTGAAGTTCTAGAATAGTTCGAGTCGTAAGAGAGAAATGTCCGGTTCTAGAGAAGGTTGGGAGGGATAAGAAGTTTCAGCTTTCCAAGCTCTTCCGCTACTGGCCTGCACAGGCAGGTTCCCATACTATCCTGGATTAGATGTTCCATTTCTCCCATCTAAAGAGGAAGATAATGACGTGGCATACATCCTATTCCCCGAAGACTGCTTCTGCCCAACTCCCTGACACGCTCTGCCCTCGTTGAATCTTCTCGAAACACTCACCTAGATTTATGAATCCAATCGTGCCTAACCAAACTAGCCAACAATTCCTCACAAGCCCTTTTAGTCATATGAGGTTTCACCTTTGTACTTTCAGAAAGAGCTTTCATTGATTTGACGCAGTAAGCTTCGTCTGGAGCTGTGAAGATGGCCTTGATCTGGAACAAAGTCCAAGCAAAGAGAGCAGATCACCAATCAGATTCTGGATTAACATTAGGGAAATCCAGAGCGAGAAGGTTACGCACTAGACGTTTGATATAGATGATCTCTTGAGAGCTATAAGCAGTAGCAGTTTGAGCTAGAGTATCACTCTTTGCGTTGACCTGTTCAACCAGTAGAATGAAATTACCAATTCAGAATCCATCATGAACAATTTGAAAGAGAGATCAGACGTGTCCTTACTCACCAAAGCGATGAGATTACTTCCACTCTCTTCATCTACCAACCCTCTAATTTCCAAACCAGAAGTTGAAAGGGAACTCTTGACTTCTTCTATCATATCACTATAAGTATTGACATTGTATGGAACTGCGTTAACAGAATCGAAGAAAGGGTTGGTTAGTTGGAATGTATGGCAGCCCTAAAGAATCGAATCTCACGACACCTGCAACTGAGAAGTGAGAAGTACTGACCTTTTACAGCTTCGCAAGCTCTCTTGTAAAGAGCACTGGACTGAGCTTGAGTGATGCATCTTTGAGACATCATTCCTTGAATCCACGTCAGTTTAGCTAGAGTCGAAACTGTTTCTACCATTTTGTTGATGATGATGGGAAGAAGATGCGTCCCGCGTCGTGTCAAGTACCACAAACAACAGTTCGACAATGAACAACGAAATTGAAATCCAAGACTTCTTCAATCAGGGATATCATCAAGACGATCAGGGTCATGGTCAGTCACAGTCACAGTCATCGCTTGCAAAGATGTGTTGGACAGAGGAGGTTCATAGGATCAAGGCTTATAACGAGATGGTGGCAGTAGGTGAGTAACCGTCTCGTTTAGCAGGTGAAAGGAGAGAATCGAGGTTAGGGTATGTTTTCCAGATAGAATTCAGAAGGAAAGACAGCCAGACGTCTGAGACTAGAGAGGTACAGTAGAGTGTAGCTGGAGGTGCAGCAAAGAGGCAAGGCAACTGCCTGCTTCTCCTTGCTTGGGATAGCCAGATGGTATGAGGTAGCACCTTTTACTAGAGCTTGCTCATACATCTTAGATTTTCCGAGAGAGTTTGGAGACTCAGAGCAGCTGACGACAGGACTCCTTCTTCTCCTGTAGCTGGTCCTGAGAAATTAGAAGTCTTCCACATCTTGACCACAGTAAGTCTCTTTTCTAGCATAGCCACGCTCAAGCCACTTGGAATTATGGAGCTGGAATACTGCTGTGGCCACCGAGTCCCTGCTTTGTTGCTCATCCCATTCTCTTCTTCTCCCACAGGAGGGTTTCACCGAATTCCAAACTCTGGCTCGATTCTCTCTCGGAAGCTCAACAACCTCAATGTCGTTCAGTCGAAGTTCTTTCTCTCCATCTCTTCATCCTGAAACCAATCAATGGCATTTCAAAATCGAATTGGTAGTCTCTACAAGCGACAACACTATTCGAATTCTATCTTCGACTGGATCTGAAGAAATGATGACCTTGGGAAGTACAGAATCAAAATGCAACGATGTATCTTGGTCAGAAGCCGAGGGATACGAAAATTTCATCGCAGCTGCAGGAGGTGAGTCTGAAAGAGGAGAGAAAGGCTCGACGAATTACTGCCCTCATCTGACTTCCTTTCTTTTCAGACGATCGATGCCTCTATATCTGGAAACTTCTTTCCCCTCAAGCCGATTTCGAAGAAGGCCTCCTTCCATCAGAAATGACAGTGATCTCGTTTTCATCACCTCTTACTTCGGTTTCTTTTCATCCTTCTATGGCATCTCTGCTTCTGGTTTCCGACTCCACTGGAGTCACTCAATTGATTGATTTCCATGAATCAATTGAACTTGGAACCATATCCTCTTTAATCACCTTATCAGATCCATCTGCAAAAGCTGCAAATCTCACAAAGGCAAAATCCACAAAGAGCCTGACGGCTTGGAAAAGGCAAGATGCGAACCTCTTCGCAAAGTTTGAAGATGGAAGTTGGAAAGTTTGGGATTTGAGAAGGTTGAATGGGGGTGAACCTTGTTCTACTGGAAGGATATACGAGAAGAATACTATGGGGGGGCTCAGGTGAGTTTTCGAGATCTTTCCCTTCCGCTTCCTTTTGAGATTCTTTCTTCTTTACTGACATTCGAACTTTGTTCTCTGACCGCTCATCAACTCTCAGATGGTCTCCAACCGACCCTCGATTAATAGCCATCTTCGTCCAATCCTCATTCTCAAATTCCTCTCAATCCCTTTCAACTTCACTCTCTTTCAGTCATCCAATTTCAATTCTTGACTCTTCTTTCCCAACCGCCCCTCGACAGATCTCAAGAACCTCTCTGTTGGATTTAGGTGCCAATTCTTCGCATTCAGAAGTCAAAGGGGGGAATGTGAAGGACGTGGATTGGCTTGATACTTCTTCTTCAAGTGATCCTCTCTTGAGAAATGAAGATATCCTGGTGGTGGCTGTTGGGAAAAAAGTAATTCTGGTTTCAGCTAGCTCTGCTAGGGTGTCGGAGTGAAAAGAAAGAAATCTCTGTAAAACGTCAAAAAGAACCTTCAAAGATTTTATTTCACTTAAGCTCTCGATCTTCGGTTGTGATGGTGTGAGTTCCGTCCGGGTATAAATCAAACAAGATCAATAGAAAGTCAAGCAGTAGGGCGAGAAAGATAGTGTAAAGGACTGTGCAAAAGAGCGTGGCGACTGGAAGCTGGAACAGAGAAAAAGAAAGCGAAAAGAAAGAGAGCTGAGAGTGGACAGAACACAAACAATGATAAGATGACAAGAGGAACCAGAGAGCCGATGGATGACAGGTAAAGACAGTGGACTTAAGAAAGGGGGTTGAAGAAGAAAACGACAGAGAGATGACCGACCAGAAGATTTCACAGATTTGTAGAAGAAGTTCGCGGCACAAGAGTACTACCAGGCTGGATTTCTACCATTTGAGGAGCTTGCGTTTCGGCTCGAGGCGGTGAGTTGGTAGTCTCGTCTTGCAGGTCCAGATGATAGAGAGGCAGACAGAGAGCCCGCCGCAGATTCCTTTGAGGGCTCTCATAATTCCAGGGATTAGGAGGTAGCGAGATTTCCCATCTGCGAGCAACAGACGCACGTAGGTACTGAAAGGGGGGAGAAGGGCGGAACGAAGTCAAAGGTGGTCAGAAAGATGACGACAAGTTGTCGGATTTGCACCTTCAATATACTCACTCTCAGAGCCACAGTCTCTCCGGCTAGACCGCACTGTATGTGCACGTAAAGCCTTGGCAAAAAAAGAAAGGATATCGATCCGAAACTGACCAGGCAGAGGACAGCTGAGAAAGGAGATGAAGTTAAAGCTGTCTTGAAGGAGCCACCTGGAGGGTCCACGAGATGAATTCCCGGAAATCGAGCTTCAGAGCTTGCATAGGAAAGAACCGAAAGGTGGAAGGCGCAGAAAATGGCGGTGTAAATGACAGAGAGAATGGAGAAGAGCAGGAAAGCAGTGTAGGGCACCAAATTCCTAGCTCCGACATCTTTTCCCAACCAGGTCGAGTGGTATTGATACTCGGAGACGCAGTGATCACATATTTTGCAGTGATAACATCGAGGAGGAGGATAGAGTTGGCAGCTTTCGCACCAACGTGTTCTGATGACGTCTTGGCCGCGCACTTGGTAGTCTCGAGGACGAGGTTTGAGCTCTGGATCAATCAGAATGTTGCTTGCGCTGGATCTTCTAGGAGTTTGAGATTGCGATTTACTGGCGTTTTGAAGTCTTCTGCCCCTGCTAGGTGAACGATTGAGACTCTTGCCTTCATTTATGACCAGCGAAGTCTTCTTGCCGCCCCTCTCAACCTGAACGGTCCTGGTTTCTCCCTTTAGAGGGGTCTCTGCAGCACTGGCATCTAAAGCTCTTTGAAGCTCTGATTGCCCCCCTCTTGGGTCGCTACCAAATCTCAAAACGGCTGGAACGGCTCGCTTCATGATACCCTTGCCCACTCCCTTCTCGATCGGAGAGTCCTGAAGGGCTGCTCTCAGTCCATTTTCTAGAGAGAATCTTTGAGCAGAGATTGGAGGATCGGTGTGGATTCCTCGTGGCATCGAACCTGGCTCTCTGAGCTGAGCGACCAGATAACTGAAAGCCGTTATCAGGTAGAGGTAGGCAGCGCCCGCGACTATGGCTGGATGAAACTGAATCCACAAGAACGGCGCTACGAAGACGAAGAAGAGAGCGGCGTAGAGGACTTGACTTGAGACGAAGCAGAATAGGATGAAGCCTCGATACCATTTCCTCCGTCGTGAGTTTGTAGGCTCCTTCGATTGAACTGAGGGAGGAGGTGCAGAGCTTCCGGACCTAGGATCTGATGACCCAACAGCATAAGTGAAACCTTCCGAAGTTGAAGGACCAATTTGGAGCTGCCCTTTCCCGTCCAGCTCTTCCCCTCGAACAGGTTTCTTGCCCTTTTCCATAGTCCGAATCCTAGGTAGATCTTGATCTTCTTCGTCACCCATCTGAACGAATCTAGTTGATCCCCCACTTCTCCTGGCAGAACTGCTTCCACTGAGACTGATTCGAGGGACAGAGATCCGATTTTCAGAATTTGGTTGGCTTGGTGGACTTCCAGAAGCGTTGAACGGCGGGGTCAATCCTCTGAGCCTGCCTCCAATGGAGCTCCTTGAATTAGAGTGAATTGAATCCGAAAAGCTAGAGTTTGCTCGAAGAGGAGGATGGGAGGCAGGGGAAGAATCCTTGGAGCTGGAAGGACGAGCTTGAGGCAGAGGTGGTCTTGAGAGAGCGTAAGGTAACGCTCTCGTTGCCGCTAACTTGATTCCTAGGCCAAAAATGGAAGATCCATCGTCTCCATCTGTTGCTCTAGGAGAGCTCTGATCACTCTGCTCGCTTCTAGATTGGACTGGCTTGAGAGGGGTGGATGGCATGCTCGGATCAGAGTATCTCTGTGACCTAGCTTCTTCTGGCACGTCAGCTTGATCTTGAAGCGCACCTCTGATCAGTTGATTGGATCTGGTGTGAAGTAGGTTGAGCTCTCTTCCAGAGCTTGCAATAGTGTTACTCCTAGATTTCTTCCTGAGCTCTTCTCGGTCAAAGACTTCCATTAGAATCCTTCGAGGGTCCATGACGATTGGCTCAGACGAGCGCTTCTTCTTCAGTCCACTGGGAGAACCGTCGCCTACTGCCTTGATCGACAAAGGTGAAGACCTTGGCTGACTTGAGTTCCGTCGTCGATGTGAGGATCCAGATCCATAGGAGAGACGACTCGACCCCCCTCGTTCGAGTTCCCTGCCCTTCTCTCCCACTCCCTCCTCCCAACGACGCCTATCAGACACTCCAGCTACTTCAAGCTCGCTACTAGGAGCCACTGACACCGAAATTGGGGCTTCACTCCTGAGATCGGATCCTGTCTCGTCCGGATCTCTGAGATATTCGAATTGAGCACCCTCTGAGTTCGGTTCGGGAATGGCAGGAAGAATGAAAGTCTGCGCAAGAGGCAGTCCAGAAGCTTGAGGTCCTGGAGATTGGGGTTGACTCTCCGATGAAGGATTGTGAAGAGTTCTGTCGCCATCCTCCTCGCCTCCTTGCACAGCTCGAAGACCCTCGAGAGCCATTCGAGGAGGCTCTATCTGCAGGCTGGCTTCTCTCTTCCTCGTAGGTCTAGCAGTTATTCTCTGATGAACTGAGTCCGAAGCGGAAGTTGAGGGGGGAGAAGGATGAATTCGTTGGACGTTGCATTCCGGAGCGCTGCTGCTGGCTGGAAGAGCTTGATCTTGATCCTGTCTCGCGCCTGTCCCGCCTCCAGAACTGTGCTCATTTCGAAGCCACCCTGCATTCCAGCGCAGAAGTTGTGAGAAGGTTTGGTTCTGCGGCTCAGATGCGTAGCCTTCCTCCTGCTCCGGCAGTCCTGCCTCTCTCTCTTCCTCAGGAAGGACCGGAGTCGATGTGAGAGAGGCTCCTCTAGATCCAGAGCGACGAGAGTAGTATGAGTCCTGAGAGGAAGCGACCGAATCTGGCCTCCTGATAGATCCTGAGTCAGACCAAGAGGGAGTCCTCCGATATCGAAGGGAGCGTGAAGAGAGTCGAGAACCTATCGTTGGAAGAGTGCGAGGGAGAGCAGATTAGCTGCTTTTCTGAGAAAGACAAAAAGAAAAAACAGGAAGAGAAAGAAAAAGGTTGGTCAGATCTTGTTCCTGAGTCGAAAATGTGTTTGCACTCAGAGACTGAGTATTTTGAGTATTTATAACCTCCAGATTCAACCCTCACCTCTCTTCAGATGATGGAAAGCTCTCCCTTGGTGTGTGAATGTGCTGATGAATAGAATCAAAAATCTCGATTGCGTCCGGGTAGTTGGGAACTATGGAACAGTCTCCAGATGGAGCGGAGCCTACAAGGCGTGGAGGTTCTTCAGAGATTCACCAAGAGATCTCGAGCTCTGAAGCCTGAAGTAGCCCCTGCGTTCGTATCGGGTGATGACAGTCCGAGAAATCGAGATGGATTGGCAGTTGCGCACGAAGAACGGGAGAGGAGAGACCTCGTCGGAGTGGTCCGATTGTTGAGAAAAAGGGTAAGGAAGTTTGAGGATGCCCCTAAAGTGAGAAGAAAAGGATTTTGAAGTAAAAGAGCGTTGAAGGAAAGGAATGATGCAACTTGAAGCTTGAAGAAAGTGACTGAATTGAAGAGAAAGAATGAGGAAGGAGAAGGTGGAAGGAAAGAAGTGGGAAAAAGAAGAAGAAAGAAAGAAATCTGCACAAGGTGCCTGAATGTGGCAAGACGTTTGACAGCTTGATCTTAGGTCCTTCAGTTGCGCGCAGGGACACGCAAAGCGAGCAAAATCTGAAAGGAGATTAAAAGCCCCAAGAATGCAAGTCAAAAAGGCGTTCGCGACTTCGCGTAGAGGAGGACGATTTTCACCATTGTGGGTTGTCCAACGTCCATCAATGGAACAAAGAAGTGCTGGGCACTTCTGAATTAAGCTCTTGGATAGAACCACGTTGTCACATGCCAAACGCGCTAGAGACAACTCCGCCACTGACCCGCTGTGGTGAGAAGGGTTCGAATGGATTGTCTCTTTGCCGCTGAACCACTGCCTTGGATCGCGGATCGAGGGAGAGCGAAGGCGGTTCTTCCCGAGAGGATTAAGGATTGGAGACGCTCCTTTCTTCACTCTCAACATCTCAACTCCCTCCCTGAACTCGATAATTCGATAAGAAAACCATAAGACAGCTTATCTTCGCCCTGGCGCTCTCCTAAGTAATCAATGTCTTCTACTGTACATGAAAAGATGGTTTTTGATGTCTTCCTTCTCCTCGCTATCTCACTCTCTCTCCCCCACGTTCACACAGCTGAATGGATCTGGCTGACGAAAATTGAATTGAATAAATGTGAATTGTGAGGATAATAGTGATGAACGTTGAGCTTAGCTTTGGCCTTTTGAACGAATGATTTGTGTGAGACGAAAAGGAAAAGTGGGAGAAAGAAGTAGGAACTAAAAAGGTGGCTAACGAAACTATGGTAAGAAGGTGAGTTCATCATAAAAAGGATTAGAAGGCAAAAGAAAAATTGACGGAACACTTAGAAAAGTAAGGAGAAGACTGGGTATTGTGAGAAAAAGGTAAGTGGAGGGGAAAGAATGTTCGCGAAAGAGAAGAAGAGAGTTGGCAGCTCGATCACGACACTTGTTGAGAGCGAGGGGCTCTGAGAGGAGTAGTGGTAGTTGACACACGTCTCGACGTTGAGCCATTGGTGGCGGAAGATCCAGTCGTGGGCTTGCGGATTGAGGAGGAGAAGCTTTCGCTTGGAGCAGAGCCACTGGTGACTCGTCTGATGCTTCCTTGAGAGTGAACGGAGGTGGTGGTGCTTGCTGAGGTGAGATGTCTTCTTCCAGCCAAGATCCAAGGGTGTCTCATTGCCGGGTCTGGCTTGAGTCGTCTCTCCGGATCCCAGAGAAGGCATTTGGCTATGAAGTCCACGAAGAGCTCGTCATTGCACTTGAGGGCTTGTGCCAGAGTCTTGGTTCCAGGTCTACGACGTTTTCCTTTCGAGTTGACCATGGGCCTAGGAGTTCCGGTAGAATCGAAGAAGAGTTTGCGACGCGAACTCCTTTCCACCAAGTACTTGTCGGGTAGTCCAAAGACTTCCATGATGCAGGCAAGCTGCTCTTGCTCGTTCTCTCCTGGGAATAGAGGCGCTCCTGTGTACAACTCGGCGATGATGCATCCCAGACTCCAGGTGTCGATGGCTGAAGAAGCAAATGGGAAGAGGGGCAAAGGGAACTGTCAGACTCAGACCCGAGAAGCAACGATGGGAAGGAAGAGACTTACCAGTACTGTAAGGCAAACCAAGAATGACCTCTGGTGATCTGTAGAAACGACTCTGAATGTAGGTGTAGACTGTTAGGGAGGAGGAGAAAGAGGCTTGTCAGAACATTTGGTCTCCTTCACGTCACGTCTCGTCTCTTTCACTTACCTTTCTCGTTCTCAAAACAACTCGAACCAAAGTCGATCACTTTGATCCCACTCTTCCTAGGATGCATCAACAAAATGTTCTCTGGTTTCAGATCACAATGAACAATCTGATGGCGTCTCATCAGAGAAAGGGAAGCCAAAGCCTGAGTTGTGAACCTCCTGATCAGCTTGGTAGTGAAGCCAGCGAAGCTGTTAGCCTTGATGAGCTCGTAGAGATTGATCGAAAGGAGTTCCATAGCGATGCAGAGATGATTTCTGAAGTAGAAAGATTCGGTCATCTTGATGACGTTGAACTGCTCGTCGGGATCCCACTTGGTCAAGCTTTCCAGAATCTTGACCTCGACCAAAGCTTGATGATGGAATCTCTTCTTGTTCCTAATCAACTTGACCGCGACTGACTTCCCGGTCCTGTGGTCTTTGCATTGGAGGACTTGACCGAAAGAACCTTTTCCTAGCATGTCCATGATCTCGTATCTGTAAGCAAGATGATCGTTGTTGTTGACGAGGTAATCACCCCGTTCATCGTCGAAACCGAAGTTGTTGGCTGGCTTGTCCACTGTGTAAGTCTTCTTGAAGGAAGGATTACCGCAGAAGTAGATCTGGTCGTAGTCGTAGATCTCCTTGAGTTCGTAAGGCGCTAGCTTGTCTCCGTACATGACTTCGGCCTCTGTTAGTGAAAAGAAGGGGGAGAGAGAAGGATGGAAAGTCAGCGTCTGCATCACTCGAAATGATCTCAGTAGCAGTCGATACTTACGTCTAGGAGAAAGAGGTCGGCTTGGAGCCACCGGATCAGGGAAGTTGAGCATCTTCTCCAGCTCCTCCATCTTGGCACCATTGGCGAGTCTCTTCTGTTGCTGCCTCTGAATGTAAGCCTCCATCTCTTCGTCTCCCAGTCTCTCCTCCTCGTCGATCGAAGGAGTGACGCTTGGACTAGAACCAGCTGAGTCGGTCAGAGCTGGAGTGTGAGCTGGACTTCTCGAAGGGAATCCACTGGTAGACAACCTGGCTTGACGAGGGTTTGAGAGCAAAGCGATATCTCTAGCAGCCTTAGCAGTGGAAGAAGTAGTGGTGATCGAGGCTCTGGTCTTGCGAGGAAGGCTGTTAGTCATTGAAGCTGAGCTTGAGAGTTCTGACAGAGATTGACCTGGAGCTGAAGAAACCGAAGAGGCCAAAGTTCGACTTGCTCGGACTGGAGTATGATCGACGTTGGATCTTGGAGTCGAATGAACAGAGGATGGAAGGTTGCTGTTGGAGAGAGTAGCGGTACTCGAACTTGAGCTCATGCCGCCACTCTGGTTCTGAATGCTATCAGCCTTTCTCCTTTCATGCCTGGTAGTGAGGCCACTGAGAACCTCCTTCTCGCTCTTGGATAGAGAACCAGAATAAGAAGCTACTCTAGCTCTACGAAGCACCGCATCGACTTCAGCAGGAGTCTTCGCAGCTGCGTAAGCGCTAAGAATCGGAACCAGAGTCGAAGAGTTAGCAGAGGCACGCATTCCACCACCCGAAGGAGAAGGTGGAAGCATTCCGACCATGGAGAGTCTGCGAGAGGCTCCATTGACCCCATCCGATCCAGTGTTCGATCTCTCTTCATCCGAGCCTCCATAGATGCCAAAATTGGCGGCGAGCGAAGAGTTCGAGGAACCTTTGCTTGCCCCGAGGGATGAAGGAGGCCCAGTCCCACTGAGTCTTCTGGATCCCGTCAGCCTAGTAGACTGAGCCAAACGAGTAGAAGAAGTAGGAACTCTGGAAGGAGTGGCGGTCGTGGAAGCAGGCTTGGCTGGAGTTGCTCTTGGGATCCTACTGACGAGCGGCTGCTGTTGAGTCGCAGAGGCAGCAGAGTCGGTTTTGGAGATGGATCTTTCCGTGGCGTGATCGTTGGAGCTCGTAGGAGAGTACAGAGCGGTGGAAGGAGAGGCGTTGATGGTTGGAAGAAGTTGCTTGCTGGTACGTTGAAGGTTCCCTCCACTTGAAGAGGCCGCATTAGAGGTAACCCTGTCTCGTTGGTGAGCAGCGCTCAAATCTTGAGCCGAGTTCGAGTTGTTGAGGCGTCGGTGAGAGGGAGTGTCGTAAGAAGTA
The DNA here is from genome assembly GCA_012976225.1 of Golubevia sp. BC0850. Classification (NCBI taxonomy): domain Eukaryota; kingdom Fungi; phylum Basidiomycota; class Exobasidiomycetes; order Golubeviales; family Golubeviaceae; genus Golubevia; species Golubevia sp. BC0850. The sequence continues at coordinate 1,314,874 of JAAVVG010000001.1, read as the reverse complement.
GAGCCTGAAGTTGAGAGGCGCTTGTTCACATTGGTGGTAGCTGGAGAAGCTGGTGGAAGAGGAGCCACTTGCATTGGAGGGAGAATGGCAGCTTGCACTTGCGGAGGCTCGTTCGAAGAGGGAAGAGTCTGCGTGGCAGAGAAGGGAAAGCAGGAACAGAGACGCATCAGTCAGAGTCGGACTTTCTCTATCAACTTGAACCTAGCTCAAAAGACAGAACAGAGATCACTCACCTTTCCTCGTTTACGACCCATGAAGCTAGACCTTCTACTACCAACTTTCGGGGAGATTCCTTGATTCTCGGGCACCTCGGGAGACAACAATCCAACGTCTTGACTTTTAGAAGAAGGCATCTTGATGGAATTACCACCACTATTCGTAGAGCTTGAATTTGAAGCCTTCCTACTCGAACTTCTCAAAAGACCTCCCAAACCAAGAATAGACTTCCTAGAAGACCTTCCATTGGGAGTAGTAGTGACGTCTCTCTTCTCCGAGTCCTTTTCGCTGCTATTGCTATTACTGCCCTTGTCTTTCTCTCCAGAAGAACGAGGTCCACTCGAGGAGTCGACCGAATTCTTACTCGCAGGAGAAGATTTGTGGAAGAAAGAAGGAGTTCTTCGAACTTTTGGAGAAGTTGGAGTTTGACTCTGACTCTGAGAGAAGCTTTGAGATTGAGATAGCGATGGACTTTGAGGATAAGAATGAGGAGAGGAGGACAGTCTCTCGGTTCCACTGGGCTGACGACGTTTCGGAGTCGCATTCGCATTCGAGTTGTCAGCTGAAGTGGAGGCTGGACTTGCTGGACCGCTGATCACTTGACCTCTGGAAGGATTTGGATCGATTGAAAGAGAGGTCTCGGAAGAAGAAGGATATTGAGAGACTTGAGCAGCAGCTTGCCTGGATTTAGCAGTAGCCGATGAGTTGCTAGGGTTGCGACCGCTGAACGAATCGTCCAATTTCCTAGTCGAAGGACTTCTGGTGATGGCATTGGCAATGTTTGACATGGACCACTTGCGACTTGGAGCAGGCTGAGAGTTGACGGTTGAAGAGCTCAGAGCTGGACTGGAGGGAGTGGTGTTCTTATCGAAGGACACATTCGCTGCAGACGGAGAGCTAGTTGTACCCTGATTGAAGCTAGATGGACTTGGTTGAGCAGGACTTGGAGTTCCAGTAGGGTTAGAAGAGCCCGGAGACATGATGCTGGCAGTCCTCGAGGATTCCCAAGCTTTGGGGAGGGGAGGCACAGGAGGAATGAAGATTCCGCTCCCGTTTCCTCCTCCATTGTTGCTGGCAGCTTGAGAGGAAGACTCGTCGATTTCTGGAGACAGAGGGGCAGAGCCTCCGTCATTTCTCTGAAAGTCTTGACTCTGAATGCTCGATGCGTCACTAGCTCTCTTTGATTTGGAAGAAGTCCTAGTGAAAGAAGTAGTTGAGGTCGAGGCTCCCTGACCATTGGAAGAAGAAGGCCTACGATGCTCACTTCTGTCAGCGTTGGTGGAAGTTGAATTGAAGGAAGCTGCAGAAGCTCTCTTACTAGCTGGGTGCGTCGACATCGTTGGCGAAGAAAGAGCCCCAGCGAAATTAGCAGAAGCGAAAGTCGCATTGCTGGTGTTCACTGTCGGCATCGGAGGGAGCTGAGATTTCCTGGCCCTTGGACTCGAGAAGGAAGCAGTAGAAGCTCTGGGGCTATCTGTTGTCGAGATAGGAGTTGTGATTGAGGAATCGTCTGTGGCATTTCTGTTTCGAGAGCTGGCTCTGAGACTTTTCCTGTCCTCCGATCTACGTTCGCTTCTTCCTGGTGTCGGACCACCGCCTGATGAGTTGGTCGTGGGTCCCACCGCGGGAGAGTCTTTCGAGGGTCTTGCTGGACTCGACCCTCGGCTGGCAGACCCTGGAGTTCGTCTTCCAGCGCTTCCAGGTCTAGCATACTGTCTGCTGGTCCTTGGACTCTTGCTACTAGAGGTTTCCTTTCCGTCCCTGCTTGACCTAGGGGTGTTGCTCAAGCCGTCCAACTTCCTCAAGGCTTCAGCTGTATCGTCTTCCCTTCCATCTCTACTGACTGGGGCTCCAAACTTCTGTTCCAAGATCCCTTCGAACTCGTCCGCAGCTCCGAGTGGCATCGATCCGCGTAAGAGAGAATGAGCTATGCTGGTTGAGCTGGCTCTCTTCCCTTTGGTGGCGGAGAAATGCTCTTTGGAGGAGGTCGGACTTTGATAGACAGCTGAAGTAACTCTGGAAGACCTGGCAGGCGAAGCCATGGAAGAAGAAGAAGTGGATGTGGCGGTGGAAGGTTGACCGGGGGAGCTGGCATGTCTGCTTCTCCTTCTGCTGTCTCTCTCCGAAGCGTTTGAAGAAGATGCATCCTTGAGCGTAGTCGCACTCGACCTCCCTGTTTCGGTTGATCTCCTGGTTGCATTCGAGAGAGATCCAGACCTGTTCCTCCTATCATCTTCATGAGCTCGGGCTTGAGCTGTGAGTGGGGCTCTCTTCGACAAGGGCAGCTCTCTTGACGCTCCTGAGGTTCCGATCTGACCGGAATTGAAAGAGTAGTCTTGAGGTTGATTGAGAGCGTTGGAGGCAAGAGTCTCTTCCATCGAGCTTCTCCTCGAATCGTCCGTCTCGCTGAGAACTGCTTTCCCAGAACCAGATTGCCTTCCCTTCCTCTTGGCGAGGTCTTCCTTCAGCAAATCATTGATAGCAGAGCTTAAATCATAACTTCCTCTCTCTGAAGCATACGTTTCTTGATCCGTGTCTCTGGCAGAGCTTTCCATTCCAAACCCAGAGGAGTCTCCAAATCCACCACCTCCTCCTCCAAATGGTCCAGTCTCTTCGTTGGACCAAGCAGAATCTCCGATCCTTGGTGATTTCCCACCAGCAGATCTGTTCTGGCTGCCTTGAGAGATCTTCAGCGTGTCGATCAGAGTCTTTGAGATTGGAATTTTCCCAAGTCCCCTCTCATTCTCATCTTCATCTTCATCGCCGAATCCAGTCTCATCTCCACTCAAAACCGATTCGCTTCTTGCAGAGATCGAGTAGGTTGGACTGTCTCCTCTAGCAAGACCATCCCCAAGAGAAGAAGTTCCTCCTCCAGGTCCGCCTACCATTGGCCCCTCTCCTACGAATCGGTGTCGATCCTTGACTCCGCTGGTGAATTCGCTCAGTTCCGCGATGAATTCGGAGGAAGATGATTCGAAGCCCCTTGCTAGAGAAGAGAGTGAAGAGACTCCACCTAGAGAGTTGGCTGGCACGGAAGGAGAGGTGAACATCTTGGATCCTCCACTGGTAGAAGTTGAACGGTCGAGGCTGTCTCGAACAGGAGAGTCGGCTGAAGCTCCTCTGTTAGAATTAATGGACCTAGAATCCACTGGAGCAGCAGAGTAAGAGATGGCTCGAGAGTGTCTCTTTGCTACAGCGATTCTCTCCTTTTTCTCGTCCGTTTCTGTCTCTTTCGGCCTTTTGGAGCTGGCCGTAGGCGTTCCGCTGGCCAGAGGATCCACGCTACTTGAATAGCTACTTCCACCATACTGCTTGGGTTTAGAATTGGGTCCTCCATTGTCCTTCTGAGACCAGCCTGCCCCGACAGAGGAGGCTGGAAAGTTCCACCTGGGTGTCGATAATTCTCCGATTCCAATCTGCCCTGCTCGATCGTAGGCGTAAGAATCCATGGGACTAGTGGGACCAGCAGGGGTAGAGATTTGAGATCCAGAGCCAAATTCTTGATTCTGGGAGTCGAGAAACCGGCGGTCTGGAGTTTGAGGAGGTGGATTGTTGAGTATGCCCGAAGAGCTGAGGAAAGTAGACATGGAAGCAGATTTCCCGATCCCAACTCCACCTCTAAGACCTTGATTGAAAGTAGAGAAGCTACCCTCCTTTTCGGTTGAGAACGATCTTGAATTTGAATCCTGCTCGTTTCTAGAAGATGGGAACCCGATCCCAAGTCCAGACATGCTTGAACCAGTCTCTCCTGTCTTTGATGGTTCTTCCATCTGATTATTTTCTTCTGACCTAGAACCTTTGATCTGATCCGCAGAGGAAGAGAACTGAGCCAAAGGGCTTGAACCTATTCCTCCTCCTGAAGCAGCTCCAGCATCTACTGACGATTTCCTAGAATACGGTGGACCATTCATTCCTTCCAACATTTCCCTTGACCCTCTTGAACTGTTTCCCCCATTGTCACTACCAGTACTCAGATTGGGAGTGAGTTGACCAGGAGAGGAGAAGGCTGAGAATCTTGAGTTTAAATTCGGATTGTTGACCCCAAGGGAAGGAGATTCCATTGAGTTCGAAGTCGTTAAAGTTGGATTGACGAGAGAAGAAAGAGAGATGTGCATGACTGGTCTTGATCTCTTTGGTTCATTGGTTGATGATTCTGATTGGTAGGAATCAGAGTCTGGTAGAGCTGAGAAGGAGGAGGTGGTGGTGGTGGTGGTGCCTTCTCCGATTGAGCTACTCTGTTGAACTTGAGGATTGCCATAGCTATGAGCACTTGAATTTGAACCAGAAGATGACTTTCCCTTGCTACTTGGAGGACCCATAGTCGACATTCTAGGTAGAAGAGGGTTGGCGGTAGTTGAGGAAGAGGCTATTGGATTAGGAGATGGTGATTGATTCAAGAATGAATTGAGACTTGAATTTGAAGTTGATGGGGTCATTGAGGACCTATTTAAGTTGAAGTCAAGATTATTAGAAGAGGTTGGGAAAGGGAGAGCAGATGAAGGAGATGAGGATGAAGTGGTAGTAGTGGTAGGCTGATTAGAAGTTGAAGCTCCTGAACCGCTTGCACTTCTCATTCCACCAGTTGAAATTCCACCAGCTTTCCTTGATGCCATCAGAGAGTCACCCAAACGAGAGTGCGTCTGATTTGAGGAGGAATTGTGAATCGAAGTGGAAGTGTTGCTGTTGAGCTGGTTCGCATCGTCCCCTCCTCCTGATGACCTTCCATCATTTCCACTATAACTCATCCTCTTAAAAGCTGTATCGAGAACAGCCGAAAGTTCTCCTCAGTCAGCAGATTGAGACTAAGAATGGGAGGTTGTAGAGAGTGAGGAGATGAGCTAACTAGCTTGAGGAGGAGAGAGGAGAGAGAGGGGGGAGACCGACAGAGTCAGATATGCTTGCTTTAGGATCAAGGACTGTAGAAGTAGATGATGTAAGAGGTTCCCTACCTTTCTTGAAGGGGTTGCCACGTTTGAATTTGATGTAGCAAGTCAAGGTTGTATGGGAGAACGAAGAAGCAGCAGCAGTATGATTAAAGAATAATTTCAAGCTCCGTCGCTCTCTTCGTTTCTCCTTCTTCTCCTTCTTCTTTCTTTCTTTTCTTTCTTTCTTTTCTTTCTTTCTTTCTTTCTTTCTTTCTTTCTTTCTTTCTTTCCCTTTGAACCAATTCATTTCGTTTCTTCTTCTCTATCGCGAGAGCCTCTTCCACTTCTCAGAGTCACAAGTGCAAGCTGACGGTCATCGCAGAGAGCCACGTTCTCAAACCTCCTCAACGAACTTCAATCCAATTCAGCGTGACTTGTATTTAGCTTTACAGGAAAGAAAAGGCACTCAAATTAGAAACAAGTACATCATGAGTCTCAATTACACATCCAAGACGAACTCTCTCAATTGAAGCTCAAGAAGAAAGTCTTAACCCCCTCTGGAGCCTTGCCTTTCTTGAAGTGCAATCTACCAGTCTTCGAAATAGTGATGTAGGAATCTCTACAGTTGGATCCAGTTTCGTTTCTTGATCCCAGGAAACCCAGAGCATTGTAGTAGCCATTGACGTATGAGAAAGTGTTTAAGAGTTGCGACTGATCATCCGTTTCGTTGCAGTATGAATCGGTCATTAGAGAGTCAGTTGGATTGACCGATCCTGAATTCAAAGTCAAACAATGTTTGGCTTTGGTAGCGTTGACTACTGGAGCTAGATGGCCGTAGTAGGCTGGTGAATCGACGTTCGAAAAGGGTGTTACGAGAGTCGTCAGTCACTCAGTCTTCCAATTCATAAAATCACTCTGACAGGAGTAAAACCCGAATTCTCTGTCATCTTCGCCAAAAGACTTTCCATTTCCATCCTTGATGGTCAGAGCTCTAGAGGCAATCTTGGTGGAATCCATCTCTTTATCGGAAGATAGCCCAACGAATGTCTCTCTGCTTCAGAATTACCATACCCGGTACTGGCTATTATTGGACCAGTGTGTAGAAGAGTACAGTCGACTTTTGAAACTCTCGAGTTAGGCTCAAGGTCGTTGGTAGAGATTGGAGAGGCAGAGGTTTGAGCAAAGAAGGTGAGACTCAGAGAGAGTAGGCCGAAGAAGGATCTCATGACTTGTTGTTCGCTTGATGAGGTCCTGCTTGCGAAGGAACGGATTTGGTGTGCTTGAAGTTACTTGAGGTTGGAGATAGGAGATCTTGAAGAGAAAAGTTGCTTGAAGGGATGGAGAGAGGAAAGAAGGAATCTTGAGACTTCGAGACCTTTATTAAGACCAACCGGCCGACTTCTTCCATGACATCATCACATTTTAGGACCCCTATGTACAGAATTAAGCCCTTGGTCTCGAGATTTGCTCTCCCTGAATGGCCTTCTATTCTTGTCGACTTGTCGAGCCCCGAAACTGAGTTTCAAAGACACGTCGTCGATGGTTGAGTGACTCTCTAGTCTCTACTGCGGAATCAAAGGGTTTTGGGATCTCTACATGCATTCACTCAATATCTTCTACTTGGCTTTCGAAGGTCTTTGTAATCTGAAATGAGCCTTATTGCATTGGCGATGGCCAGGTAAGAGACTCAGAGGGAGCAGAGCGCAAGAAGCTATCGAACATCACAAAGTGCGAGGATGACTTGGACATTGTTGATTTTGAGAGAAATGCATTGCTATTAGTACAGGAAAAGATCAGAGAAAGGACCATGAGTATGCGAGATGAGAACATTGGAAACATTCTGAGGAACCAGACCAGAAAAACGAACATCTAAATGGAACAAGATCAGGAGGAGCCTTCCAATTTTGCTTGAACTTTGGCGGCATTTCTACGTCTAAGCGCTGCCCCTTTCAGTTTGAACTACAGAAAATTAGATCAAGAAAAGGTTATTTGTCAGTTTCAGAGTACGAGCTGCAAAATCCGAAGCTGTAACTCACGATCCAAGGAAGGGGGGCTAACAGCAAAGCCATTCCCGCTAGAAGAGAGTTAGCACCTTGAACGGTCATCCTCTGGTTCATTTGAACGATGAAGAGAGGAAAGATTGACCCGATGACTGTAGGATTAGAGCGAAGAAAGGGGTCAGAGGAAATCCAATTTGAGTTCTAGTCTACGTCCAGACTGTCACTCACCACTTCGCGTAACGGTCGAAATAGCCATAGCAAGAGGAGCTTCTGGTCCAGCATAGACAGCTAAATAAGGAATGAAGCTAGTGAATATTACGCCAGTTCCAACACAGAAGACAGTGACTCCAATTAGAGGTGCGACCCAGTGAACGTCGAAAGGCGCCGTCCAAGCGAAGATGAACAGTCCGATGGGGGCTAAGAGAGCAGCCCATAGAGCCTGCTGAACTCTAGCTTCCGGCTCAACATTTGAGATGCCATTATGTTTGGCGATCATTCTCCTATAGTACCATTCTTGAGGGAAAAAGATGACGCATCCAGCTAAGAAGAATCCGATTACTAGAGAGAAAAAGGTAACTCCAGTCTCTTCTGGCCCAAAGCCTCGAAGATTTGAAAAAACGTAAGGTATGATTCCAAAGAATCCATAGAGAACCTGGAGTCAGGAGACAGGAGACAGGAGTGTGAGATGCGTTACGAGATGGAGGGTGTCGACAGTGACACACTTTTAAGGAAATTCCTTTCGTATCCACTCACCCCATAAAGCATCGAAAGATACACGCAGATGAAAAAGACTACTGGATCTAAGAGATGCTTGCAAGAGCCGATACTCCTTTCTATAAAGAGTTTTCCAAGACTTTTGCCACCTTCCGCTTTGCCACCTCTTCTTTGCTCCAGAATGGCCTTGTTTGTCTCTGGGACGACGAGGACAATTCCGATGAAAGAAAGAGCGACGAAAATAGCTTGAACTCTCAAGTTCCACCTCCAACCAGCTCTTTCAGTAACGAAGCTTGCGATGACTGGACCGATTCCAGCTGAGGACGGGAAAGGAGCCAGTCAAGTGAAAGACAAGATGATCAGAGACAACTCTTTCAGAGGCTTTCCAGAGGACTGATCGGTCTTCAGCTCTTTAAGTACCCTACTCACGCCCTCCGAAAGCAGATATGGCAAAGAAAATGCCGAAGCGATTGAAGGCTTCTGGGGTTGTGAACTGTTGATTGTTGTAAAGAAAGCTCAGAGTCAGGAAAAGGTGCCTTTCCTCTGCTTGATGACCAAGATTTGGAAACTCACATCTGCTATAGTGGCAATGGCATTGTTGAAGGTCGAGCTTCCACAGAAACCCGCTAAGAATCTCAAGATCAGCAGGGCTGCTCCATTGTTTGCCTCAGCGGCCCCAAATGAGAAGGCAGTGAAGAGTGCATAACTCAAGATATACGTATATCTATGTCCGATGACTAGTGCAAGAGGTCCCCAGACCATCCCACCTGCACAGTCCAGAGTGAAGCGATTGAAGTGGGGGAGATGAGAACGAAGAGGTCAGTCTCGCAGTTTCTGACGTGAGTCGCTATCCTCCTTTTCTTTCTCATGGAGGTTGGAGATTTGAAGCTTCGAGTCACCTACCTAGTCCAAAGCCGGAGACAAACAGAGTAACACCTAACAAAGCGACTTCTTGAGAGATGCCAAGCTCGGCTCTGATTTGAGAGATTGAAGAGGACTGCAGAGGGTAGAAGGTGTCGCGTAATCGGTAATCAGTTTTCAAATGTTAGAATAGCTATAGGACCGACTCCTGCACTCACGTACGCGCTTGATGAGAAGGTTAAGCAAAGAACCGAAGCGTCGAGAACTGGATGAAAGAACGGCGAGTCAGCTTCTGGCAGGCAATCTCTAAATGGCTAGAAAACTGTCAAGATGTCAAGTCTAACGAGTGTGTACCCATCAAAACTCACCGAAAGTGATGAAAGCCTTCTTTGCCCAAGACCATTTCCGAGGATCTTCCAATTCAACCTCCCCGGATATCGAGGCGGGAGCAGAAGATGGAGCACGCTTCTCTACATCTGATTCTGCCATAGAAGCTTGAGGTGTAGATCAATGTTAGAAGATCAAAAGAGTTGGTAGGTTTGTGTTAAAGAGTGAAAAGAAGAAAACTAAAAAAATCGGTGAAATCAACCGATTCTATAACCGGTCTGTGCTTATCTCCAGCTGCTCTTTCTCCGTGCCCTGGAAACAATTCTCCAGAATTCTCCAGAATCGTTGTGCACACCACTTTGAATGGAAACACGGAAATGGGGCTTCCGTACGCTGTTTACTTTTCAGGAAAAACTTGGTTCAGTCGTTTCATTCATCTTCTATACGATTTGGAATCTACACCAGCTACACAACCTCAATCTCAACCTCTCTTCCCTCTGATATCTTTCCACATCCCTTGACCAATCAATCTGAGACTTTCCCTGCTTTCCCAGACCGGCAGAATAACGCAAATGAAGGAAGAAAAGAATAGCATTCCAACTCCAATTCCGACCCAAGCCGCTAAACCGGTCTCGTTCCAGATTTCGGGAATGACTGTCAATCAAATACAAAGGGAAAGAGTCAGTCTGGTGAGGTTAAAGCTACATCGAAGGGAGCAGGCTCGATCTATCTCGAGAATCTTTGTTACTCACTTGCGATGCAGGGAATGAAGAAGATAAGAACGAAAGAAAGGATCAGAACAGTCCAGGTAGCTGACCTTAAGCTCTTTTCTAGATCTTCGACTTCGTTCAGAGGGAGTCCATAAGTTCCGTTGGCAGGTGACGAGGATGATTCGTATCCCGTTACCTGTATGACTTGCTTCTCCCCTCCTTCCATCACCGTTGGCTTTTCTTCCGGCTCCAAGCTCTCCACAGAAGACGTCGCTTTCGTATCCATTGGCTCTTGACTGAAAGAGTCCTGACTCCCTCTGATGTGAGGTGAATTGATCTTTCGAGTGATCTCCCAATCGAAGTTGTCCGGCCAGATGAGAGACCAAGGAGTAAGAATCAACATAGGAAGGAAGAAAGCGACTGTAGATCCAGCCAGAGAAGATTCATAGGTCCCAAGGGAAGCGATTGAGATTTCGCCAGAGAGCTTTTTGGCGGAGACCAGCCAGGTGATAATTCCAGAACAAAGCGATGCGGAGGTTGAGAAAATTGAACCATTTCTAGAAGCCTTTTTCCAGCAGATGCAGCAGACGATTGGAAACACGGCTCCTCCTAAGACCATTCCTAAGAAGGTGTCTGTGAGGAAGTGATGGAGAGAGGGTTAGAGATGGAAGGGCACAAGCAGATGAAAATCAACTCACAAAGCCATCCGAGATCAATTCCGCCCTCGAAGAAAGCCAGACCAAAAATTCCCATCAGCAGACCCCAAGCTCCTAAAGACAAGTGGGAGGCTAGAAGAGAGACGGACGAGAAGGAAGCGTTAGATGGTGTACGTTGCAGAGGGATCAACAAACTCCAGAGATGAAGTCAACAAGAGTTCTCAAAGCGATCTCGTCCTACTCAACTCACCCCAGAAGACCTGACGTTCGCTCGCTTTGGGATTCATGTAAACTTGATAGATGTCGTAGGTGAAGATACAGCTCACGGCGACGAGCTGTGCTGAAGCTGCTGATGTGACTGCTAGGAAAAGAAGAATGAGGATTGCGATTGCGCCAGGCTTTCCTAAGAGATGAGCAGCAGCAGCAGGAGCTGCCAATCCGCCTGAAACTTGCGAAAGAGTCAGATTGAGTTCCAGAGCCCGAGCAGCCAATCCCAGGGAGGTGGCAATAACGAGCGGAATGAAGGTCCAAGAGAGTCCTCCCAACAGAAAGGATTTTGAGATCGATTCAGCACGAGAAGCCACTCCTCTGTTGTGATAAGCTTGGTCCATCGTCGTGGTACTAGATCCGGCGATGAGAGTGATGATGAAGAACATCAAACCTTCGTGGCTTCTCATCGTGAGGTAAGATCCACCTCCGCCATTGCCTTTGACGGGATTCAACGCAGCAGCTTTCTCTAGAAGTTCCACCATTCTTGAAGGACTTCCGACTGAACGTGAGAGAAGAAGAGTGGGAGAAAAAGATGGTGAGAACAACCAAGGATAAAGGAGAGAGATGAGAGAAGGAGGAGAGAGAGAAAGGCGAGAGAGCGCAAACAAGGGGTTCGGATAGCTAAATGTCGAGTGATACTCACTCTCATCTGAAGTCGCATAGACGACAAAGGTAAAGAACATCAACATAGCTAGTAGAACTGTAGTATGAAGATAATCAGACACCAAACTCGCTCTCATCCCACCTGTCAACACGTAGATTGTGACAGAGATGGGAGTCAAGAAGATAGCTGCGATGGTCGGCATTCCAGTGAGGCTGGTGACGGTATCAGCTCCTCCAACTACCAGCATGGAAGAAACGAGGACGTTGGTCGAGAGAGCGAAGAACATGTAGAAGAAATGAGCGAAGGTTCCGTATCTTGCTCTGACGATGGAAAGGTAGGTACTGGCGTGTGGAGCTATGATCTTGGTTTGAGTGGCAAGAATAGCGAAGAATAGGACCTGAAGGGTTCCTCCTCTGTTTCCAGGAAAAGATAAGAGAGCATTGGTGAGAGTTGAGTTTTGAAACCTCCTTTCTGATCTCAGGTTTCTACTCACGCTCCGTACCAATAACCTCCAGAGACTCCAACATTGTAGGCAACAGTTGAAGAGGTGAGGAGAGTAGCAGACCTGCAGACGAAAATCGAGATAGAGGAAAGAGAAGTGAGCAGATTTTAATTTTTTTTTTTTTTTTTTTTTTTTTTTGGTCTGGTCTGGTCTGTCAGGGAGGCTTCTTGAAGATGGAAGGCCAACGGTGGGGTCTCCTTGTCGAGCTGCTTTTCGGGATATTCAATTTGCCGTAAACCGTACCTTTCCCACTTACCAAGTCCAAGCTGATACGATCCCAGAACTCAATAACCCTGTCTTGATCGTTCGCGAAGCATTCGAAAATTCTTCGTTGCTCTTGATTGAAATGTCTGTCCATCGATTTGTGATGAAAGAGATGCCTACCATTAGAAAAGCGAATCCAATACCAAGAGAAACGACTATCGCCCAACCAACACTTGGTTTAGAAGTGAAGAATTAGGTATTAGCGATACGCAGAAAAGCAAGTCTCTACTTTTCTTCCTCTCTAACTCACCTTGGGGCCAGAATCTGAGCTGGATTACCATTCGACATTTCGAATGATGATGTACGATATGATAGAAAGGAAGAAAGAGAACGAAAGTCTTCTTCAACAAGTCTTATCGCTTCTACACTCTTTCCTTATCAGGAGGCTCTGAACATTTTCCTCATTCTTTATCTACCCACGGGTCTTTAGAAACAGCTATGTACCAAAGACGATCCTCCTTGATAAGCTAGTAGCTTGCGATAGTTACAATAAGGTCGTCGCAGTTCGTCATTGTCATCGTCATCCCACTACCCAATCTTCTATCAAGTGTCACATCTCACACCATCGTTCCGTTTCAGAACGAGGCTTGTTTATGGTTTGAAGAATTTTTCCAAAGCATATATGAAGAATACAGGGAACTAAAAAACATAGTGCATGGGAAATGGATTTCGAAGCTCAGATTAGGAAATTCACCAAAATCTGGAACCTCGAGAGCAAGCGTTGGAACTCATTTCTCAAGCTAGAAAGTCCAAAAAGAAGTTTACTTGAGGGCTGGGTTGGCGGTTCCCTCAGCGAAGAGGTAGGTAAGATCTGAGAGGAGCGGAAACAAATGAGGAGAGCGTCAGTGGGGGGATTTGGTAGGGGCGCAGAGCGATTAACCCCTCGACACAGCAGTGGACTGATCTTTCAAGGTTCATAGTAATTCAAAACCAGTCTCATTTGGCGATGGAGCTTCTCAAGTCGCCCAGAGAGGCCTCTCCTTTCGTCCTTCCTGCTGCCCTCCTCCTCACTTCCACCCAGATATCTCGAAAGCGAATACTCACGGCATTTACCACAGTATTGTCTGTCAGAGTGCCAAGCCATGAAGATACCAGCACCACATTCTGGGGCAGGACATTCACGACGTAGACGCTTGATCTTTCCATCACCGTCGACCTTGTAGTACTTCAAGGTTGCCATCTTGACCTTCTTTCTCTTGTGCTTGATCTTCTTTGGAGTAGTGTAAGTCTTCTTCTTTCTCTTCTTGGCTCCACCGCGTAGACTGTAGACAAAGGGAGAAGTGAGGTCAGTCTGAGTTCGGGAGGTTGCTGCGTGGATGCTGACTGAGGAGGAAAGGGAAGGGAAATGCTCACCGGAGTACCAAGTGAAGAGTAGACTCCTTTTGAATGTTGTAATCACTCAAAGTTCTGCCATCTTCCAATTGCTTTCCAGCAAAGATAAGTCTTTGTTGATCAGGTGGAATTCCTTCCTTGTCTTGGATCTTGGCCTTGACGTTGTCAATGGTGTCACCAGATTCTACCTCTAGGGTAATGGTCTTACCCGTTAGGGTCTTGACAAAAATTTGCCTACAAAAGGAGAGAAGGAGAGAAGGAGAGAAGGAGAGAGAGGACAAGGGTCAGAATAAGAGCGTTAGGAGAAGATGAAAAAAACTTTCTGAGGTTGGCTCTGCTGCTCACATTGTCGGAATTTGCTAACCAAAAAAGTGGTGTCCTCTGTAGTGAATGGATGGATTTGATAGCTAATCAGTCATCTGAATGTATCAGAGATGATATGATGATTTGAAACTTACTGCTAAAGTCCGTGGAGAAGAAGAAGAAGAAAGAAAGAGAGAGAGACCGAAAAGAAGAATTCGAAGACGCGTACTATTTTGGACTCCGCAGGTAGAGGGAAGAGCGAGAGGGGCAAACAGATCCTTTTTCCTCCTTACTCTAATCTTGTTCTAAGAGTTCTATGTCTAGCCAGCCACTATATCAAAGATTTCGGAACGGCAGGGGACGAAACAGAGGTGGTACGGTACCTTTAGGCTTTAGCCAATCACTGAACTCCTTCACGATGGACTCTCGACTCCATAGACCCCTGAAAAAGAGAAGAAATCCAACAGAAGACTCGAAGACAAAAAAGAACTTTCCGATGACAAGCCTCGATTCGATAGGAACTTTCAAGTAGATCAAGACTGGCCCTCTGATCCCGACAGTCCTACTCGAAGTTTTTGTACACGCCAAGTCGTCTCTACCATGACAACAGCCTGAACGTAGCTGTCTCTGAAAAACTTGTAAACAATCCCAAGTCGAGAAAAAGGTAAGCTTGGGTACTCTGACGCTCTCTCCTCGCTCGTCCTACCCACAAGAAGCACCTTTGATCGTTCACTCTTTTCTGACGCACTAGTCTCTCGGTAAACCGACCAAAATTTCATTTTAAGATCCTTGATATCCCATAGATGATTCGGTGAGTTGACCACGAATCCTTAGCACAATCAAAGCTGAGCATCCTTCTTCTTCATCCAAGGAATGTCCATCTCCAATCGCTTTTCACCGAGCACTGGTGCCTGAGCAGGAAGTAAGATGATAGTCATCCTACACCAATCTTTAGTCTGATTCCTCCATCCATGCATTGTAGCTCGTTGAACGACTGTATCTCCTTCTTTCAAAACCACTTCCAGATCTTTTTCCAAAAGCAAGGTAATCGAACCCTTCGTAACGATGGCATAGTCCATAGTAATGGATCTGTGTAGCCCCTAAAAGATACAGTGAGATTGGAAAAAGTCGTCAGGGATTGAGGATTATATAGACGGAAGCTATTGCCTTTTAACTCACAACTGCCGCTGCAGGTGCAAAATCCAGATACGAGAAGACGCTCCCGTTCTCTTTGAACATGGGAGTCATAGTTTCGGCCTCATCCTTCCAAGTTCCAGTGGAGATCTCAGAATCTACCTTGGCTGGATGCTCGTTCGTGACGTACATATCATGTCTGAGCATCGATGTAGAGAGAACGAAGGGCTTGCGAGCTTCATCTCTGACTACGATGGACTTTCCTTCAGCGTCGTGGCCTGTGATGACTCTACGTGGATCTGGAAGCGTTGAGTTTGAAGATGACATGCTGTGAGATGAAATAGTTAAGAAGAACAAGGACAGAAGGGAAATGCGATCTGTGATCTTTGAGCTGGGAGTCAATCTGCGGGCCGAGTTAGCCGAGATATCATACTCGAAAAGAAAGAAACACTTTTGCATCACAATAAGAATCTATGAGGCAAATACACTTATAATCAGAGGAGAGAAGGAAAGGAAATGAGCGAGAGTCTCAGAAAGACCCGTCCTAACTTCCACCCTTCTTCCCTCCAAATTCATCTTCATAACTTCCATTGCCTCCCAAAAGACCTCTACCAGAAAAAGATGCATTGAACTTCAACAAAGTGTTGATATCTCTAACCCAATCGTCTTCACCTCTGTCAGAAGGCTGCGATTCTGTATCAGCTTCCAACTCTCCCCTTTCACTCCCAGACTCCAATCGACCAGAGACCGGAACGGAATCACCATGGAGAGTGGGAATCTCTTCTTCTGAGAGATTCCTCCTTGTTTTGCAATTTCCAGAAGAGCAGTTGACGCAGGGGATTGGGAAAGGTGACATTCCAACTTGCAAATAAGAGCCAGGGGAGAGAGTTAGCATCAGTCTACCGTCTATCGTGAGATCTGCTGATGATCTTGAGGAAGGAGAGATCTAGAAATGAAGAAGGTCAGCGAAAGAAGAAGTCAGAAGAGAGCTCATGATTGGGAAGAGGTCAAAGAACATAATAACGAATTTGAGACTTACCTTGAGTTGGATTCTCGAATCACTGGGAAGCAGGACCGTCCTGAAGCTCAATGATCTAGGACAGATTGGAGTCATTACTAGACTTTGAACCGAAGGATGAACGATTGGACCACCAGAAGAGAGCGAGTATGCGGTGGAACCGGTGGGTGTGGCGATGATGAGGCCATCCGACTGCGATGAGAGTGCAGAAAAAAAGAAAATGTAAGCAAAAGAAAGTGTCAACATGTCAAGCTTCCAGGAGAAGGCAACCACCATTAAGCCCAAACTCACGATAGCTTGGGTAAGGTGACGCTCGTCAACGAAAGCGTCGATCTTTGTCATGTGTGGCGATCTCCCCCGATGAAGAGTGACTTCGTTCATGAGATGCATCTCTGAAACAAATTTTGAGATTATAGTGGAGATAAGGTTGGAATTTAGATCATAGCCCAGAAATAGTGTTTGAATCAAGTGGAGCCAGGTTACTCACCATTCGGAACGTCTCCCAAATTCTGCAGCAAGGATCCATCTTCCGCGTGTAGTGTGAGTCGCAGTCTCATCCTCAGTAGCAGAGAGACTTTCGAAGATAAAAGATCTCGCAAGGCAGTTCGATACGATTCGATGTCTGTTTGGTATTGAAAGGGCATGAGAGATTTGAGTCGATTAGTTCTTGCACCAGACCCCAGGCTCCTAATGACGGAGGAAGTGTCGGCGTGGGCGAACAGAAGGCTCTGGACTCACCATAAGGAAGTAGGAATCCCAAAGTTCCCATCGAGAAACTTAGAACAGGAGGCACAGCATCTTGATCGAAGAGACTCGAGACATGGAGAATCGTTCCATCTCCTCCCAAGGTCAATATAAAGTCTGTCTTTTGAGAAAGAGAAGCTTTTGGAGCTGTCGAAAAAGAGGGAAAGAGAGCTCAGGTTCAGTTGGATCAGGTGTGGAAGGAAAGAAAGCAAGCTCGAGTACTCACCTGATTCAACTGCTACCACATCCTGTCGCGCCTCTCCTAATTCATCCAGAGTATCTTGTTCTGCGATTATGTTCAGGTCTGGGTATTCATCGCGGATGTGTCTGACCGAATTAACAGAGATGAAGAGAACGAGATCGTAGTAAGTCAGTGGAAAGCTCTCACTTTACCAACAACTCTACGCAGCACGGACGAGTCTATTCGAAGATTTGAAAAACTTCAAAACTACGCTCACTGCATGATGCTCTTCATGGCAGCCAGAGCTCGTTTGTCTTCCTTCTTCTTGATCAGGAGAACATTCCGCGGAGGAGACACCCATTCCAGCGAATGGTTTCCACTGGAAGGAGCAGGATTGTTTGGAGATTAAAGTTGGATGGAAGATTTGAAGCAAAATGGACAAAGTTTATCAGCTAGAGATAATCATAAAGGGTAAGGAATCATATGATTCGAAGTCAGAAATCCTTAACTCACCCGAAAGAGCTTCCCACTCGAGTTGTAATCTTGTTAGATACCCTAGGCGTCACCATCTTGGCAAGTCTGAGAGGTGCAGAGCCGAAGGATCATCAAGGAAGAACGCATAGAAGAGACAGAGATGGATGAGTCAGAGATGACGATCCGAGGTGAATTTCTCATGGCTACGTTGCGAGTCTCACCTTCCTAAGGGACCGGTCCTGACATCTACTTTGTCTGGAAGCTTATCTAGAGATCTATGTCCTTCGAAAGATAGAGGACTCGAAGAGAAGAGCCGCAGAGATTGAGAGAGCTGATAAGAAGTTGAGGGAGAAGGGTTGAAGACCGTCCTTCGATTGAGATATCTGCTGGAAATCATCGAAGTTCGCCGAATCCTCAGGGAATTCGAAAGACCTTTCATTCCAACAAAGAAATCAGAATTGAGAGGATAGCGGGGCGAGGGGCGAGGGATCGAGGGAACGGGAAAGACGATTGAAAATAAGCTCTCTCACTTTTGCCCACAACTACTGACTTTAAGAAATCTCAAGTTCCCAATTGATTCTCTTCAACCACAGTCAACTCATCCAAGTCACCTACTTCCTTTAATTTCAGTCTCAGGCGACTTACCCTCCCCCTTCCCTTCCCTCCATTCTTCTTCCCCTCACCCACTCACTCATATCGACAATCAACTATCTCTTCACATGAACGCTCAAGCGATGGCCTTTGAGCCTCAAGCTTTCACATCGGATCTTCCAAAAGATTACGACGTGGTCACCTCTGCCGATCAAGCAATGTCAGAAGATGGAAACCTGGACCTAGACGCAGAGATGAATGTAGACCAATCCCAACCATACCAAGACGACGCTCAAATGGAGAATGAAGACGCAGAGTATACAGATCAGCAAATGGATGCAGATGCAATTCAGGAGGAAACGATAGAGGTAGAAATCCAAGAGGAAGGGAAAGTGGGAGGTGAGAAGGAAGACAGCATTCTGCCTTCTTCAGAGAAGGAAATCGAAATGCAAGCAGCTCAATCAACTCCCAAGATCCAAGATGAGACTCCATTGCCGGATCAGGATCAGGATCAGGATCAGGTTGTTCAAGATGCTCTGGAAGGTCCTACTTCAACTCTGCTAGAATCAACCACCACCTCCCTCTCTCATCCTCCATCACTCCCTATCAATCAATCCACTCTAAATGGTACGTCTCACAAGGCGGAACCTGCTTCCAGTTCTGTGGTTGTCACTGAGAAAGAGACAGTGGAAGAAGAGTACGGACAAGAGAGCGGGAGCGGAGCAGCAGAGAACCTGGTTACCGAATCTGGAGATGCTCAGCCTAGCAACGAGTTTTCTCAAGGAGGAGAAGAAGAAGCTCAGCCAGTGATTCAAGACGAATCTAACCAGGTGGAGCTATCTGTCCCCCCTCAAGACGGAGCAGTCAATCCCCAGACAGGAGATGGAGAGGAAGAGGAGGTAGACGCATCAAGCCCTTCAGATCAAGCGATCCCTTCCATCAGAGTAACCTTCAATGGTCAGGATTTCGTCATGTTCCCGTCTTCTTCCTCTACATCTGAATGCTACATTGGATTGGATCTCACCGCGGATCCTAACTCGACTGAAGCTAGTCAAGGTCAACTGACGGTGGAAGTTCCTGCTCCTCCTTTGAGAGCTCCGAAGGAAACCTTCCATGCTCCACTAGCTAGCTTGTTTGATGCTTTCAGAGTCAAGGAGGTTCTGGGAGACTTTTTGGAGGAGGGAACTGAAATCATTATCTGGTGTCCTGAATTGGAATTGAGCATTAGAGAGGTGAGTTGCAGCTTTTAGAAAGTGAGCTGGTTTACGGAAGCGAAAGGATGACGAGTTGAATCAGAGAGAAGTGCAAGTTTGTCAGAATTTAGTTCTGACAGCCCTTCCCCCTATCCGTTCCTTCTCATTCTCCAGGACGATGTCTACTCTCGGGAGATCTCTCTAGAAGATCTTCACCGCCTTCATTCTAGCTGTGGAATTCAGACGAGCATGCATCTCGAATTGAGCGAAGGTCAAAGGTTCATCAACAGGTACAATGCTTTGGCTGCTGAAGTTGGTGGAATGATTGAAGATCAATTAGCGAAAGAGGACGAAGGAGAGAACAACGAAGATGGAGCTGTGGAGGAGCAGACTGGAGCTTCCGAGCACCATGCTCAGAATGTAGAACACAACAAAACATCCGAAGAACCGATCGAAAGTCAAGCTGATGTAGTTGGAGCTTCTAAGGTCGGACCAACTCAAGGACAGGAAGACAACCAGGAAGAAGTCGAATCTTATGAGACGGCGACTCCTTTTCCTTCCTCAATGGCTAACGAGACTCAAGTCGAAGAGCAACGGTCGGAAGAAGTGGAAGTTGGAGCTCAATTAGAAGGAGAAGAAACCTTTGTAACTACGGTAGATGATGAGGAGGGACAAGTCGATCCTACTGAGACAGGTGAAGGAGAAGGTCAAGATGAAGAAGAAGTAGAGAATCATGGAGGGAAAAACGAAGAAGAACATCAGAATCAAGAAGAGTATGGAGAAGTGGAAGGAGGAGAAGAAGAAGAGGAAGTGTTGGAATACACTGAAGAAGGAGTCGAAGATGGAAATCAGACAGAGGAGCAAGTTATCGAAGACGAAGAGGCTCAGTTCGATTCGGAAGAGTCCCGATTCAACAAATCAGAATATCTTAATCATCGAGAAGGATACGGTCAGGAAGTAGAGGGCGAGGATGGTGAAGTTGCTGCTGGTGAGTTTTTCTCGATTTCATACCTTCAAGGCTGGTCGTCTCCGCAGGATTCTCAGAGTTCTGACATGTTGCTCCTTCTCTTTTTGTCATTTCCGTAGACGACGAAGAACAGATCCTGGAATACGAGGAGGAAGACCAACCTCAAATCGCAGCCGCTACAGACGAGGACGCTGAAGAGGGTACTCTAGACCCTGCAGCCTCCGCAGCAGAAGCCCCTGAAGACTATATTTACGAAGAAGAGTCAGAGCCTGCTGCCCACATCAATGGAAATGGATCCGCTGAGGAACATGCGTCAGAAGAGGTCTCCACTCTGCCAACAACTCTTAAGACCAAAAGATCTCATGAAGATGCCGATGGAGAGGGCTTGAACGGAGAGTTCGGAGAATTCGAAGAAAATGGTGAGTATTATCAAGGTCAAGTCCAATGTCTTGAAAACACAGATAGAAGAGGTTGTGAAACTGACCCAAATTTCAATCTTTCTTTGCTGTCTACAGACTCTAAAAGATCAAAGATTGAGTAAATCATCCAGCTTCTGACTTTCTCGATGCAGAAGATTTCGCAAATCCTCCAGACCTCCGTGCCTTAACGACCCTTTCAATCATGCATACATTCCAAAATTAGCTCTCAACAAGGTGACAACTCCATCTTTCTTGACTTCAAAAGACCTCAACCTTCGTGGGTCTTAACTCGATATCCCCTTCAAATTGTAATCATTCTGTTTCAAGTTCAAGTCTTCAGCAAAAATCAAAACTGCAGAACTTAGTCGTCTAGAACGTTGACTCTTTCTCATCGACATCAACCACTTCTTCTCAATCTACACCTTTTTCTTTTCTCTCCAAGTCAAACGGATTTAAGATTCTATCCCGAACTTTCGACTTCTTCAAGTCACACGAATCTCCCTCCGATCTGCTCACCTTTCTTCCCTCCTCCCACAGGCACAGCTTCAAGTAAACTCAAATTTTCTCCAAGCATCGTAACACAAAGGTAAGGCTCACGCTCGTGTTCGTGAAATAGATTCAAGCTCAAACAAGTGATCAAAAAGGTGTTCTAACGTCAAGACAGGCTGGGGAGTGACAAGTGGGAGGTGTGGAGAATGTCTTTGTAATCTGTTCCATTGTTTCCAACCCCCCTTTTCCTGGCAAACTCTCTCTTTCTTCCACCCACCACTTCGATTCCCAAATTGCCTCTCAAAATCCAAGCTCTCTTCATTTCTCTGAGCCGTTTTGGTTTCATCTTTCACCGACTCGCACGCCTTTTTTTTCGCTCTCTACCTACCAAAACCGAACTCTTTTTTCCTGCTACTCTTCGCTGCCCATTTCCACCTTTTGTAACAGTAAATCGCCACAATCTCAAAACTTGGAGAGATGAGAGAGGTGTTGATTGGTGGTGATCCGAGCCTCGAGCTTCTTTCTTCCTCCTAAAAACCACAACTGTCCACAACCATCCAATAATGTCGACATATCCCCAGCGACATAGAAGGCTTAAAGCGAGTCTAAATGGAGCACCTCTCCATCCTCCAAATCGACCAGCCCCTCAACAAAGTCAAATCATCAATGCCCATTCTCATTCTCATTCTCCTCCCCATCCAGATTTGATGGATCCTAATCACCCTTCTTCACCTCAAAAGAAACGTTCGCTCAATTCTGCGAGCTACAATCACTCCTACAACAGTTATCCAAGACAATCCTCTTACTCTCTTTCTTCAATCAACTCACAACCTGGCGAATTCTCCAATCAGCAACCTCAGCAACCTGAATCTTTCTCAGATCAACCTGCTCCTGGATCTCTATTTACAGCTCAACAGAGACTTCACGCTCAAGCTTTAGCAGCTCAATCTGCTCAAGAGAGAGCTCAACAAGCTCAGGATCAGGTCGATCATCCTAACAAGAAGCGGAGAGGATTGACAGGTGCCATCGTAGAAGGAGCCCTCAGTGCTGCGATAGCAACAGGCGCTGCCGCTATCACAGCTTATTCTTTATGGTCTAGCTGGGGTAACAGAGGTCAGCCGGCAGAGGAAGGACAGCAGCAGGTCGAGGGAAGCCAGCCTGAGGCAAGCGGGAATGCTGCGAGTGGGAATGAGAAGCGTAGTCTAGAGGAGGCTCCTCCACCATATCAGTATCCTGTGGATGTGAGTATTCGAAGAGATCAAATCAGCTCAAGAAGGGCGGGGAGTAGAGAGTTAGCGGCCGAGAGCTTGAAAGGAGATCTTGGAACAGAGCTCTGTCAGCTTCCTCAATAAGTTGAATGAATGTATGCGTCGAAATCTTTGAGATTCTATCGCAGGTTTCTATCTCGAGGTTCATGTTCAGCATCATAACATTCAAAGAGACCTGAATAGAAATCAGCATTGACAAGTTCCTCTGTCCTCTCCTCCATTCCTCCTTTCCCTTTACCTCCAGCCGAACGCTGGGCCTTCAGCTCCTCTCTCCCCCTCTGCTTCTGTTGGGTCCACGAACTCTCAGCGACACGTGTATCTCTCACGACGTCGAAGGAGGCCAGCGTTCCAATCTACCAGATCAGCACGTTCTATCGCCGCAGAGAAGGAGAGAGCCAGGTCAAGGAATCCAACTGCTCGAGAGCTAGGGTCTCCAACAACGACTTCCTCGGTTCTAGAAGCTGATGAGATGGAGGCAGAGCATGACGGAGAGGACGAGGAAGAAGACGAAGCTTTTGCCAGATTTCAACAGAAGATGAATAATCTCATCGCAGACGGACAGGCAGCTCTGACTTCACAGGCCGATATGGAAGGAATCGAGGACGACGAAGAGGAATTGAGGTTCAAGAGGATGCACTCTGGAGTTGAGAAGTCACGTAATGGTTGGGAACATTCAAGCAGTGGAATTGGAAGCTCCAACCTTCTATCTTTCGGAGACAGTACGCCTTCCTTCAAATCATACAGTAACAATCAGATGTTCAATGGTCCTTCCTCCAATTCAACTCAATCTTTCACTTCAAACTTCTCAAATCCTACATCATCACCTCCACCTGAACCTTCCAAAACCTTGTCATTCGCTTCTCACACGCCCACCTCTGGAGGAGCATACGATTTCAGCTTCAGACCTACTTTTGGAGGAGATACTTCCACTTCAATCAACGACAGTCTTTTCAGAAATCCAGTCTCAGGTCAGACTGCCCAGCAACCTTTTACTCCGACCTCTCCCTCTCCTCTTGGTGGATCAAGTAGTAGACCTCCAGTTGCAGCTCCCGCTCCTTTCGTCTTTGGCGCCTCTACTCCAAGTACTTCTGGACCTGCGAGAGGTAGCGGCAGCAACAGTCCTTATAGAAGGCCTCAAGGAGGCAACTCAAATCAGCCGAGAATGAGAACTCAGCCGAGATGGGTTGGTTGATTATGTGTTCCTTTCTTTTATATCCAAGCATCATATTCTTCATTCTTTTCATTTTCAAAGTTCCTCGAGATATCCCAAATTGTAACAACTGTCATCTTCGCTTCGCTCTTTCTTGTCATTCTCCCCACTCCGTTTCTTTCTAATCGAAACTCTGTTAGTTTTGGTTTGCCTGTGCTTTCCATCAAAATCGGTTAATTTATCTCCCTTTCATTCAATTCATCGTGTCAATCCGAATCCTTCGATCTAGAGCAACCTTCGAGAGATGTTTTTGCCTCACCAATTTTGAGTCACGTGGCCGATTGAGTCGTGCGACATCCTGTCGCAAAATTCCCTCACGACTATTAAATGGAAAGTCTTGCAAACCTTTGTTTAATCAGTCTTCTTCTTCTCAACTTTAAAATCTCTTCTCACTTCTCAACCAACCAACCAACCAACCAACCAACCAAACCTCTACAAACCTCAACATGGCTTGCAAATGCTCCACCAACTGCTGCTCTGCCGCTTCCTCCAACACCTGTACCTGTGCTCCAGGTACTTGCTCTTGCAAGGTCTGTCAAGGTCTTAAGAACCAAGCCAAGGTTCCATCCTGTTGCTCTAACGAGAATGGTGGATGTAGCTGCGCCGCCAGTGGAGAATGCAAATGCGGAGACGCCTGCTCCCAAAACTGCGCTTCTTGTCCAAAGAAGTAGAGCATTGGACTCAGGCGCAGCTCAAGCAAATCAAAGTCTAGTAAACTATGAGGTGAGTTGCTTTCGAGGGGGAGGAAGAGAAGGCGACAACGGAGATGCCTAATACCTCTCGATGCAGCCTTTTTACTTGATCGTTTCGCTGGAATTGCGACCAACTTCCTTCCTTACCCTCCCCTGTCTTCTTCTCACAGAGATAACTCCTTCAGGATTCTAACCATCAAAGAGGCGTTCAGCCAAATAAGTTCGACTTTCAAGCACCTTCGCCACCACCACTTCTTTCCACATTCTGTCCCCTTCACTTGTAGTTCATAATCATTGAAAATGTGTCAAATTATTCTCTTTTTACTTTTCAAAATCTCCTTCCCGTATTGAAATAGTTTGACCACTCTATCCTGAAGGACGTTGTAAAGCCTTGCGACACGCAAAGTCACGACGCGAATTCTTCTCTTATCACTTCTACCTTCTGATACGCCATCACTCCTACTTTCAGATGGAGCAGAAACGAATCCGGAGCTCTGGAATTACTGCCACTCAATCATCGAAAGGCGGCAGCAACAATGGACGTACGGATCCTTGGGCTAAGGTGATTCCCAATTCCAACAACCAGAAGAAGCAACCTACCGTGCTGGACACCCTGCTAGGATGGGAGCCTACTATTCCATCCAGTTCTTCCATGCCAAAATCTTCATCTTCATCTTCATCATCTACCTCTTCACGAACCGCAAGCACCTACAAGAAGCAAACTACCAAGCCAGCCAACCAATCCTCATCTCCCATTCGATCTTCACCTCGCAACACCAAGCTCTCTAAACGCTCCCGAGACGTTAGTGATGACCATGGTAGCTCTGGATTGTCATCTGCTAGGTCAGAAACTGATGAGAAGGAGGATTCCTCACCTTCGGGAAAGAAGGTCCAGTCAAAGACACCAAAGGGAAAGCAAATGCAAATCCCCTCTCCTCTACCCAAGATTCCTCAAAAGAAGATGAGAAAGGATCAAGAGTCTGATGACGAATATCAGGACACTCAAAAACTCCAGAAAGGGAAAGGTGGTGGGAAGAGGCAGAAGGCGGATTCAAAGGAGGAAGGCAAGTCGAAAGAGAAAGGGAAATTGATGCTTCCTCCCAAAAGAGGAGAGAGCGATGAAGAACAGAATCCGGTCAGCAAAGGAAAAAGGAAAGGAAGGAAAAAGAAGGACGAGAAGGTGGAAGTTGGGAAGAAAATGCTGGTCCTTCCTGACAAGAAGCCAGAGAATGGGCCGGCACTCGATCATAAGAAGCTCATCGACCAACTGGAAGGAGTGACAATTCAAACCTCTGAGAAAAAGTTGTGAGTCTCGATCGCCAAGTGGATTCACTCCTGGTTGATTAGGTGCACTCGGAGCGCAGCTGACCTTCCTCTCCCTCATTCACTCTAGCTCTGTCCCCAAGACAGTACCGAAACACGCCCATGGTCAGTAGGATCCTCTGTAACCCCGCTTATTCAATACCACGTCTCACCCGAGCTCACAGATGTACTTACACCCCTTCTCCCTTACTCAGAGCTCGAGACTTGTCCTTTCTGCGAAGAAACATTTCCAAAAGATGCCTCTTCGGAACTGCTCAGCATGATGCAAAGCTGGCTCGACAGACTTCACTCTTCCAGACCTCCGAAACCAACCGACGTCCTCACCGCCTGCACCAAGCATCGCGACGAGCAAGAAGTCATTCCTCAAGGTTTGAGCAAAGGTTGGCCAGGAACCATCAATTTCGAAGATCTTCGGCAAAAGATCTCGGATCCAGAGAATTCTTACCTGGAGAAGATGTCTGAGATTGTCAAGAATCCGAAATCCAGCGTCTGGTTCGACGAGGTCTTGGAAGTCAGAGCCAGGCTTGGGAGGAAAGCGTTGACCTCAGGGATGTCGATGGAAAGCATGGAAGAGGAACAGGCTGGCTAGTGAGTTATCTATCGCCTCTTAAATCTAATTATGCTTACCGAAAGAGAGACTGATGTTGTCGCCATTCTTATCGTCTCCTCGCAGCTTCGGAGAACAGGGAAAAGAGTGCATCGAAAGGGTGCTTCTGACCTACTTTCTCAAGTCTGATGCCAAGCTTCAGCTCAGTGATCCAGCCATAGCTAAGACACTCGAACCTCTCTGTGAATTTGTGTATATGCGGTCTAATGTCGTTCCCAAGGCCCTCACTTGGACTGAAATCTAAACACTTCTGCCTTCGCTCCTACAGCCGCCTTCCAATTCGTCTCTCGAGTTCTAGTACCAGAACTGGTCGTACTCCTCATTCAAGAAGAAAGCCAAGTCGGATTCGAAGAAGCTAGAAGGATCAAGGGAGAGAGCGCCAGGTTCGGAGCAGCGATGTTCCCAAGCGACAAAGCAGCAGTCTTGGAAAGTCAGAAAGGAAATGAAATGTGGGAAGCTGAAGAAGGAGACGAGAAGATGGAGAAGAAACGAAAGAAGAAGAGTCAGAAATCGAAGAAGAACCAGAAGGAGAAAGAGAGCTCTCAGAAATCTAGAAAGAAGAAGAAGAAGAGAAATGGCTCTGACGATGAAGACTCTTCCGAATCGGATGCCAAAGAGAGCGATTCTGATTCTTCCGATCCTTCTGAAGATGGGATCAAAGAAGTTCAAGACCAATCTTTCAGAGCTTCTTCTCAAACTCGGAGCGGGAGGAGGAGCGGTCCTCCTGAGGCCACGAAATCTTCAACTCCAAAGAAGAGACCAGCAAACTCACCTCTGCCGGGAACTCCTGGGACTCAAGACGCTT
Organism: Golubevia sp. BC0850; assembly: GCA_012976225.1. Lineage (NCBI taxonomy): Eukaryota > Fungi > Basidiomycota > Exobasidiomycetes > Golubeviales > Golubeviaceae > Golubevia > Golubevia sp. BC0850. The sequence continues at coordinate 1,288,135 of JAAVVG010000001.1, read as the reverse complement.
CAGGTACTTCTGTAGGAGGACCGTCAAAGAGACCGAAGCCGAGACCTAAAGCCAAGGCAGCTTCTTCGACCAATCAGATGGAAACGAACTCTCAAACTCAGGAAGACCAGGTCATCGATATGACCGCCAGCAGCTCTCAAGGCAGTCTAATCTCAGGTCCTCACTTCAATTCTATGACAGCTGGTACTCAAAGGTCCTACCTTCCAACTCCCGCCACTCAAGAAACGATCCCTCTCCCTTCTCAAAGCTTCTCTCAAGATTCTTTTTCTCTATCTCAATCTCAAATTCCGAAAGATTCTGAAATGAATGGAGTAGAAGATACGAATCCAGACGCTTCAGGCATCACTATTCCGGACTCTTCAGTGGAAATAGTGATGAGAAGTACTCAGGGAGAGAAGAAGGAAAGATCTCCAAAGCTAGGAAAAAGAGGTAGAGAAAGTCCGGAGACAGATGCTTCGTTCAGTAAGGGTATTTCGAGAGAACCTTTCAAACTAGTAGAGGGCCTCGATGGGATGAAGGAAGGAGGTGCTGGAAGTGTTACTTCAAGATCAGGACGAGAAAAAAATGGAGTTCATCAAGTCGATTCCGAATCTTCCGAAGAGGGGTCAGAGGAAGAAATGCAAGCTCCTGTGTTCAAGAAAGCAGAAAAAGGAAGAAAGAAAGACAAGACCCCTTCTCAAGAAAAGAAGTCTTCATCGTCATCAAAGTCAACAGAGAAATCGAAATCCAAGTCCAAGAAAGATTCTTCGAGTTCAACTAATGGCGGGCATCAAACGAATCTTTTCAAGTACTACTCAAAGTCTGGATCAAGTGAATCAAAGGAGAAGAAAGCTGAAATGGAAAGTGAAACGGAAAGTGAAACTGAATCGGAATCAGATACAGCGGGCAGATCAAGCAATCGACGCAGCGTCGAAGTTTTGATTCCTCCCAAGCCTTCTGGAGTGGTCAAATCCTCCTCCTCCCCCTCCTCCTCATCTTCTTATTCTCATCATTCTTCTCCGGTTGAAAGAAGCAGTGGTGGTCAACATCCTTCTTCAAGTACCACTAAGAAGCTTGAAGGGTTGAGGGTCAGCTCTTCTCCTACCTCCTCTGGAGACAGACCAACTTAGGCTCACTCTCCAATTCTCAATTGCTCATCGAGAGAATGTGATGTGATAGTTCGGTCATTTCGTTTCCTCACTCTTGCTGTTGTTTTTCTTCAACTTTATTGTTTTCTTAATCCTTGTCGTCCCTTTTTTTCCATTTTCTTGGCCCTCTCTCTCGTTCATGCCACTTTTCACTTCGACCTAGTACCTTCATTTCATGTCCTTCTCTTCGAACTCATCTGCCCTGTTTCCTTATCCCATTTTGTATTCAAAAGTAGAGTGTCAAAGCCCAAGTATTAGGAAACAAAGAAACTTGCTACCTCAACAATGAAGCTGAACGGTATACCTCCAATCTTAAAACAGCCCCTCTCTTTGAATGCAAGCAGGGGTGTTGTGAAGGGGGATACGATACTTGCTCACGATCGAAGAGATAGGTCGAGAGGATCTTCTCGACTTGTCTCCACTCTCACCACACCCAACACTTAGAAGAACAATGGGAGCCGCCTCATCGAAATCATCTGGAGTTGGACCAGCTGAAGCAGAGAAAAAGGACGCCAAACAGCCTCTTACGGTGAGTACAACAAGAGGGAGTCAGTCATCAGTACAAGTATAGCAGCTCGGAGCAACAAGGAGGCTTCTACCACAGAAGGTGTCTCAGTCTCGCAGACTATTGGCAGTTACTTGATCTAAAGATGAATTAGAACTGACAGTCGTCTCATCTATCCACATGATTCCCCCTCTTCAGCTGAATCGATCCCTTTTGAACGAAATCGATTCCACTCAAACCCCATCTTCAACTTCCTCTACTTCTTCTCCTTCCTTACTTTCAATCCCACGACAATCTCAACTTGATTCTTCCATCAAATCTCAAATCAAATCCGAATTGTCTCGTCTGAAAGCTCAGGAAGATTCCATCAGAAAAAGCATCGAATCAGCTTTGGAGAGGGAAACTTTGGAGAAATCAAACAAGGCTTCAAAGAAAGGCTATGAAGGAAAAGGTTCCAATGAACTGAGAGGTGAATTGGAGGAATTGAAGAAAAAAGTTAAGAAAGGAGAAGAGAATAGAAAGAAGATTGAAGAGAGGAAGGATATTGGTGAAAGTAGAGAGAAGGTTGAGAAATGTTATAGGTGAGTTGGTTTCCAGATGAAAGGGGTCGGAGTGGAAATGGGAGAATTTCCATCGAGATTTTGTGTTGAATCTGATTGAAGCTTCGGGAAAGAGAGCTCATTATAGTGCGGAGCGTTGGGAATGAAGACATCTCTGGGCAAGCTCGAACTCTCCTTTGGAACCCAAGAGAGATTTGGATGAATGCCATCGATTCCAACCATTCTATGCCGATTCGTTTGATCGGAGTGATTCTGCTCTGTGAGGGATCAATCGTTGCTGACGTTCCTCTCCCTCTGCATTCCTTCCTTCAATCTTCCTCAACTCTCTCGTCCACGCACTCCTCTCCTATCATTCCCATCTGGCTTGATCATTTCCCGTCTCTAGAGAAAACCCAACCAGGACGTTGGATTGCTGGAAGGAAGTTCAAGAATTCAAATCTGCAGTTGGAGCTGCTGAGAAGGTCAGTCTTTCCGTTCTTTTTCTTCACTAGGTTGGGCATCTCCTTCTCTCTTTCTTCAACTGGCTTATCAAGAAAGTCTACAAGCACCCAAAAGCTCAAATTGAATTGCAAACCTCCTGGGAAAGTTGTCATCGTTCTTGAAGTCGAGAAATCTGGATCATCGAGACCCTTTACCTTTCCTCTTCGAAGGTGCATCGACTTCAAGCGCTTCGCTGTGCAATGGGATGGTCTTCTCTCAATAATAGAGGCTATGCAACTGTTCGCCTCTAGCTCTCTTGGTCCGAAAGACCAAAGGGAAGCTGACTGACCATCATCTCTTTCTCTTCTCCATTCTTTCTCAGGATTTCATCACGAGTCTTTCTGCTTAGGAACTGTTGGGATTAGATGTGCAGGAATTATTCAGAGACGGGAAAGGAGGGATTCGAAGCAGGAGTTCGTCTCTGTAACTTAGAGATCTTCGAGGACCTCGATTCTGAATCAATTGGTTATCGTGTTTGCACTCGCTCTCCTATCTGGTCTGAACGCTTCTTGCAAAGCCCTTCTTCATGCTTCAAGGATTCTTTTCTTTTCGTTATAGGAATCGCGTGATGTTCGTCATGCCCGTGATGCCGAATTGGCTGATAGATTGGAGAAGAGGAGAGCAGAGATTCTCCTTCCTCCCCTCGTTCATCGTTGCCCTCGTCGCCCCATCTACATGAGAATTAAGATTGATCAAACCCACGGTGTTGGGACAAAACGGAAGATAACCAAGAAGTGGAGGAGACGAGATTCAAGGGATACTGAGAGCGGGAGACAAAAGGAGATTGCAGAATTCAAGACATGCTGTGCAATAAGCTGATCTTCCTCTTGTTCTTCAAAACCCCTTCTTCTTCAAAGACTCTTTTCATTTTTGGTTCTCTTCTTTCCTTAACTCCTCTTTTTAAAAGGTTTTCCGTTTCAATCAAGGTTCAAATTCAGGACAACTTGAGCTTCAAAACCACAATCGACAATCCCTTGCTTCTCTTTCCTTTACTACGCCAACCCTGACCTCTGTTCATCAGCTAATTTTTTCTCAGCTGTCCCTTCAAGCTTCGATCCAACTTTCTATCAGGGCTACTCTATCAACTCTCTCGGATAAAGATTAGCCAGATCAAAACCAACTAAGAGATTAGATCCAATTGGAAACTACTTCAACTTCATTCTATCAGCCACCCCACCCAGCAATGCAATTCACTTCAACTCAACTTTCTACTGCTCTATTAGGAATCGTTATCTCTTTTCTTTCAATCTCTAGCAATGTTCAAGGTTAGTCATCTCATTCTCGATATCTTTCTAGCAGCCTCCTCACCCACTCTCTCTCCCCATTTCTTTCACCCCTCGCAGCCTCAAGCGTCAAGGATCTACCCCTAAAAAGGTTCTCTCACCCTTCAGATGTTTCAATAGATTTAATCACAAGATCAGATCCAACTTCATCCTCATCCTTAGCATCACGGCATTCTCATGCCAGAAGGTCTTCTTCAGGTACCTCTTCCGGTTCCAGTCCTCAAAGGAGGTCTTCTCCAAATCAAATCCTATCAACAGATTCTTTACGTTTGAATCTTAGAGCTTTCTCTCAGACTTTTCATTTGCATCTTGTACCAAACGAAGATCTATTACATCCAGATGGAACTACAATCACTTATTATGAGACGGATCCTTTGACTGGTGAAAGCATTCAGAAGAAAGATGTGATTCATCAAGGAGATGTTAGAGCTTATCATGGAGTGGTGGTTCATCCTGAGTATTCCAGGGATAGGTTGGAGGAAGATAAGGTGGGAGTTAGGAGGGACATCTATGGTCCGTTTGAGGATGGTGTGGTCGGAAGAGCTGCAATGTGAGTCACCCTTCGAGCCTGGGATCGTTGAGTTGGGATGGGAACTGAACATAGGAGCTCGTAGTTGATCTCTCAATTGGCACAGAAGGTCGGAGAGAGATGATCCTGAGCTCGCAGCATCTCCATCTTACTGGGTGGGGTGAACTGACCTTGTGGCCCTCCCCTCTTTCTTCCTCCTTCAGTCTTCTTCACGATGATGGATCGATTTCTGGAACTCCATCTTTCGAAGGATCTTTCGACTGGTTAGGAAATGACCATTTCATCCAAACTTCTCGGAATTACGAAGCCGTTAGGCAAACCCTTGACGCCAAGCCAGAGAGAAGATCCTTAGATTCCAATCGACTTCTAGTTCATAGATCCTCGGACATCATGAATGAAAGACAAGCAAGAGATATTGGAGTGGATTTCGTTTCTCGTTCAGATGATGTCAAATCAGGTTGTTCTGCTGATTCAAAAGAATATAACTTCAACAATCATTTAGTCATGAGCGGAGCTAATAATGATAATTTCTCTTTTAATCCTTTAAGTTTCTTTGTGGCTCAACCTGCTACACTTCAAAAGCGATCCTCCCCGAATTGGATGGAGATGTTTGATGGTCTTTTATCTAGGAATCTGGTCGAAGAGGAAAGTAAGATGGAAGTTAGAGATCTTTTTTCAAGTGGAGAAGAGGTTTTAGAAAGAGATGATGATGAACGTTATGTTTATAAATTACCAAACTATTTCTCTAAGAGACAAGGTGGAGATATTCTAGGTGATGGAGCTTCTTCTAATAACTCTTACGTCAACGACATTGGATCTACTCAAGGTTGCCCTTCAACTGCCATGGTCGTTTACATTGGAGTGGCTGCCGATTGTACTTACGCTGCTCTCAATTCTTCAACTGGAGGTACCAGAAGTCAGATCCTTCAAGACATGAATTCAGTCTCCAACCTCTACCGATCAACTTTCAACGTTTCTATTGGAGTGGTCGACATGGAGGTTAGAGACGCTAATTGTCCGTCGACCGCTTCTGCCGATGCTGCTTGGAACGTTGGTTGCGATGGAAGTAACGCTCCATCTTTGGATCAAAGGTTAAGTTTGTTCAGTCAGTGGAGAGGTGATAGAGATGCCAATGGAACAGGACTTTGGCATCTTCTAACCACTTGTCAAAGTGGAAGTGAGGTCGGAGTGGCTTGGTTAGGTGAGTCGAGGTCTGCAATGGTTGCTGGCTTTGTTTGTTGTCGTTGGAGTCGTCGCAGCCGGCTAACGAAGCGACGTCTCTTCCACCCTCTTTCTAGGAACGCTCTGTCAAACCACCGCCAATGGACAAGGAAACAACGTCGTCTCTGGAGCCGGAGTGACCTCTGCTACTCTTAGGGAGTACCAAATCATCAGTCATGAAATCGGACGTGAGTGTGGATGAGATGGTTGGAGGGGGGGGGGTCTCTGAAGGAAGGAAGTTCTCCTCTGAGACTTGGCCAATCCGCATCACTCTGACCCTTTTCTCTTTTCTTTCACTCGCCCTACTTAGACAACTTCGGAGCCATTCACGATTGCGCTGACGATTGCAGCTCGTCCGGAAGCGTAGCTACTCAGAGCGCTCGACTCGGAGGAGCGACCTGCTGCCCTTTGAGTGCGAGCACCTGTTCTTCCAACTCTCAATTCATCATGAACCCAGTCTCTGAACAGAGCACCGACTCTTTCTCTCAATGCACTATCGGAAACATCTGCTCGATGCTGGGAAGAGGACTATCCGACACTACCTGCGTCGAAGTTCCAGGTGGAAGGACGACTCTCAGTGAACAACAATGTGGAAATGGAATCAAGGAGCCAGGAGAGGAATGTGACGCTGGTCCCAATGGATCTCAGTGCTGTTCGACTGAGTGCACCCTCACTTCTGGATCGGTCTGCGATCCTTCAACTCAAGGATGCTGTACCGATCAATGCCAGCTTCAATCTTCCGGATTCGTCTGCAGAGCAAGTCAAGATCCTCGATGCGACCAAGCTGAGACCTGTTCTGGAACTACAGCCGATTGCCCAGCCGATGAAACGGAATCCGATGGGACTTCCTGTGGTTCAGATGATTTATCTTGTGCTTCTGGAATCTGTACTTCAAGAGATTTACAGTGTCAACAACAAAGTACTGGAACTTCTTTAAATCTTCAAGAAGCTTGTCCTGCCAACGCAGACAATTCTTGTTCTGTCAGCTGTAAAGACCCTAGATCTTCAAACTCCTGCGTCATCTTACAACAGAGCTTTGTCGATGGAACTTCTTGCGGTTACGGTGGAAGATGTGAAGGAGGAGATTGTAAATCAGGTAGCTGGCAAGATACTTTCGCTGCTCTTTACAAGGATAATTTAAGAATCAGTATTCCGGTTACTATCGTCGTTTCTCTATTGATCTTGGCTGTTCTATATGGTATTGGAAGATGCATCTTCTGTAGAGGTGGAAGAGGTAAAGCTGCTAGCAAACCTTCGAGGAACAGAAGATCAAATCCAAGTCAAATGAGCTATCAAAATGGGAACGTTCCTCCTCCTCCTCCTCCTCAAAGAAACAGTCAGTACAACAATTATGCTCCACCTCAGAACAGCTATGGAAACGGAGGCTACCCGAATGGAGGTTATGCCAATGGTGGATACTCAAATCAACAAGATCATTTCGTCGATCCCTCTCAGTGGAACGGTGCTCCTCAACCTCCTCCAAGGAGACACGAAGGTTATGTTTAGAAGTTCAGTTAACAGGACGATGCAATGTCTCTCTCTTCAATCTCTACAATCCATCCTCCCTTCGGCTTCTCTAATCACTCAAAAATAAGATCGAACAACTATTGGTCAAATCGAACCCTGCCTTTTCTCTTCCTCTTTACCTTTCGAGTGCAAATCTCTGTGGACTTTCTCTTTCTTTCCTTTCACCCATTCTCCTCCTCTATTTGTCAGATAACCACGTCAAACCATACACTCATTTTAGTCAGTTCTCTTTGTTCGTTTTCATGTTCTTTTCTGTAAATCTAATGACACTTCGTAAATGACAGTTCAATGGCTCTTTCGTCCTACCTGGCGCCACTTTACCTGGAGATGAGAAAGGAAAAAGAAACTCCCTTGATAAAGACGAACGCTGAACTCAATCTTCTTCGAGCATTGGCGACACAAGGCATTCGACCTTTACTGCTTCATACCGTCCATTCTTGCTCGTTGTTATGAGAACTGAATTGGATGATTGCATTGCGTACATAGATTTAGGTACTTTGTTTATTGTTTTGACAAGATAGTAAGGGAAGCGAGGTACCATAGAGAGAGAAGAAACCAACAGAACTAGAGAGGCAGAGACACTAATCGAGAAGCGAGAATGATAGACGTAGACAAAACAGAGAGCCCAGCGGAAGAGATTATGAATGAAAGTGTAAATAGTGGTGACGGATATGCTTGCGATTTAAAAGAACCTAGATTAAAAGTTAAAAGTAATGACGATCAGAACGGGAGAAGTAGTCTCCACCTCTCTTCTCCTCATCTCCCTCTTCACTTTCAAAATCGAGTTGAGTTTTTTGAGTAGAAGGAGAAGGAGTCATTCCACCGTCTCCGTGAGATTCACGACTTCTCATGTTGGAGGCTCTGTACTCTAGTTCGTCAACTCTTTCTTCGGTTTCGTTGACGGTGACTACTTGAACGGAGGACACCTTTGGCCTGATCATGTCTACCAATGGAAGAGAGAAAGGAGCTCTATTCCCACCCTTCCTTTCTTGAGATGTAGGAGCATCGAGGAACGATGCGTTGGGTTGATCGACCAAGGCTGAAGTTGAGCTCTCCTGATTTCCAGAATCAGTTCTACCGGCTAGAATCACGGTGTAAGTTGAGTTAGCGATGATCTGACGTGAAAAAGTGGAAGTGTGATAAGAATCAGAAAAACCATGGAACAAAAGGAGATGTCTTGACTTACCTTTGGAGAGGATATCGAGAAGACTGTGAAGATCAACCCAAGAGCAGGTGAGGCAGGAGAGAAGAGTACTAAGATGATGGCACTCCAAAGAGAGGTTATCAATCCAGTCTGCAGGGACAAATTGGCGAGTCTCGAGATGGATTGATCCGTCCTCGAGAATCCAGTTCTTGCACTCTTGAGATGCGTGATGGTTGCGACGGAGACTGAGAAAAAAGGGGGTGGTGAAGATCATCAAATACTCAGTCATTTGATCAGGCTGGCATCAGGAGGCTGAGGGTTTCACCTGTCTTTGAGATCAGAGTAATCACTCAGAAAATCCGTCAAGAACCCCGTTGCTCTCCAAGTACATGCGATTGGTCTCAGCTTACTGAACTCAGCGAAGTCTTCAAGAATTGAGATTGCGATCGCAGTTCCAATAGCAGAGAGGGATGAGACAATGGCGAGAGTGACTATAGGTACTATGATCCACCACTTATGAGCGAAGAAAGACAAGCGCCAAGCTAGGAATAGATGGCAAGGAAGAGTGATTGCTACTCCAAAACAAGGAAAGAGATAGAACCAGACGTTGGCTTTCGTTGCATAGATCGGGTTACCATAATTCGCAATCAGATAGTACCATATCATGATCACTATATTGATGGTATCCTTGAGAATTGGAAAAAGGAAAAGTGTGAGTCACATGGAGAAGGAGGCCGATTGCCCCAACCCACTCACTATCAAGTCGGCAACATAGATTATCGCCACAACGCTCTTCAAAGTCCAGTGATCTCTCTTGAATTTAGCTGCATACATGTAGACTTGAACGCTGAATTTTTTCAGAAGTGAGAATAAGGGAACGTCGTCAACAAGGCCGTGAAGGTGCGACCAGACCCCTTTTTTCTAACTCACGAAGCGACTCCAAACAGGATACAATTCAGAACAGCTCCAATAAACAAACATCCCAATGAGATTTCTATGGCGTGGATCAGTGCTCCTCTTGACATAGCCGGTGCATCCATATTCGGGGCACTCATACTGCTTTGATTTTGTGATTGAGAGGTGACGTGAGAGATCGGAGACGATTGGAAGGAAGTCGAGAACGCGAATTGGCACTATAGGATATTTTAGGTGGAAGAGTTGATTATTTGCTTCCAATTAGACGATTCCGAATTTCCGATGCTTAAAGAGGTCGTGGGAAGGGGGAGAAGGAAGAAGATGAAGGAGGGGTTTTTTTTTGGAATTAAGATCATGAGCCTCCCTCTTTTGTACTCGTTTGGTAAAGCATGATTGATCCTCTCAAAATCCTTGGTCTAGAAGAGAAGCTAGTTCTGGACCCAAAGAGGTCCGAGACGGGCGCACAAGCCCTGGAAACATCGTCGTCAAGCTTGACATTTGATATCTCCCTTAATATGACCCTCGAAAATTTGGAAGATGAGTTAAGATAGAGCGTTACTTCAATTCCTGCAGGCAAAGTGCTGGAGCTTTTGAAGCAAATAACCTTTCAAAAAGCACAAACCATGTCTCGCAACATCATCTTCCTTTGCGGCGTTTGATCCTGACGAGGTCGTTCCTCTATCCATTTCAGAAGAAAAACAGACATCTTCATCGCTTCGTCTACCGAATAATTCAACAGAAAAAGACAATTATTCAAACCCTCCATCCATCTCAGCTCTCATTGGCAGCCTTCAGCTTAGCCGCCATAATCTTAGCCTGACAATTCCTTATGTTCTGTTCAGCTCTTTCTATGCCACCATCTCTAGCTTCAGTATAAGCTTTCAGAGCCTCTTCCAATTGTTCCAAAGCTTCTAGAACTGCTGCTAGATTGTATTGGATCTCCGGGTCTGAGGGTGAAAGGTTTGCGGCGGTCCTTTGGAAGAAGAATAAGGAAGGAAAGGGGTTGAGAGGGTCAGTTTGGAAGGGTATGAGCGGGGGTCTTTTCGAAAAGGGGTTGGTTAATTCGGGACTCACTTTAAGTGCTTCACAGCTAGATCAGGTCTGCTGGGTTGACTTAGGACGTAGGCACTGGCTAGGTTGGTGTGCGCATCTGGGGACTCAGGTGAGATCTATGAGAAGGACAGAGAAAGTCAGGCGGAGGCGAAGGAGAGGAGGACAATGTCTTCTTAAGGCTCCAAAGTTCGCCACTCACCTTCAAGGAAAGTTCCCAGGATTCAATAGCACCTTTAATATCCTCTGATTAGGTGGATAGAAAGACGATTCAAAGCAAAGGATGATGAGGGAGAGCTCTCTGATTCAAGCATCTTGCCTCCCTCCACCTTTCCACCAAGATTCTCCCCCCGATAGTGCCTTCTTCCCTTGAACCAACAAAAGCTTCAATCAGCTAGCACGTACTCACTTTCATGATATTTAGTGACCCCAAGATTGAAAGCGGCTGAGCTAGTCTGCTTGATGTCCAAACTTCTTTCATAGGCTTGCTTTGCCTTTTCCACCTCTCCAGCTTCTAAATGCTGAGTTCCCTTCTCCAACAATTTCAAAGCTTCCACTTCTGAAGGATCTTGAGTCGATGAGTTCGGAGTCGTAGAAGTAGCATAGCAGCGATGAAATGAGGTTGTGGTGGCTGGTGAGGAGGAAGAAGTAGCAATTGGCAGAAGCCTACTGATTGGAATTGATCGGAATTGAGTTGGCTTGGTAGATACCCTGAAAGAAGTAGATTTGGCTAAGTTCGAAACTGAATTACGCATCATTCTGCTTATCGTTTTGAGAAAGTAAGATGGTAGTACTTTACTAGACCCAACTCCGTCTTGAGATTTTGGCCTGGAAATTTTTTCGAAGAACTTCTGTACCTCAATCCCCCATTCCACTTCACAGCTTCAAAATCCTCCCTTTCTCTCTTCTTTGATTCTTCCTTTCCCGTGAACTCTTTTCAATCTTGAACTTGAACTTACCATCCAAAGTCGATTATCATGGCCTCATCGCCGTCTTCATACTCAAAAGTTTTATCCTCAACTTCAATTTCTCATTCGACAAACTCGAAAGGTAAAGCCAAACAATCACTTTTAGGCAAATCAAATCCAATCTCAAATGAGAATCCAACAAATGAAGAAATTGAATCAGATGAAGATGAAGATTTAACTTTTCAAGACGCTCCAGAAGTCAATCATGATTCAGAAGATTTATTAATCGGTCAATCAATCCAGAATCAAAATCAAGCTTCATCTTCAACCTCGAACCAAATGGAATTAGATTCATCTCCATCTTTTGCTGCTATTCCTTCTGCTTCTCATGCCGTCACTCCTTCTAACAAAGTCGTAAAAGGTCAAGTTAGGAAAGTCCCCATTCCACCTCACAGAATGACTCCTTTGAAGAACGAATGGCCAAAGATTTATACCCCCTTGGTTGAAATGGCTAAGTTGCAGGTTAGGATGAATGTTCAGAAGAAGGCCGTGGAGATTAGAGTGAGTGAATATGGCTGCTGTGAAGAGAGGACTGAGGTGAAGGTTGGCTTTTGTGGGAAGATCGAGAAGACGGTCTATGTCTGGAGATGAAATTGAGTCTTTATGATTGGAACCAGAGTTTCAGTAGCTCAGCTGTTTGAAAGAGAGGCCAGGGAAGGTTATACAGCTCGGATACGCAGCTACGCCCTCAAAAAAAAAGTCCCATCTCAAAACCAACTTCACTCTCTTCCCTTCCCTCTCTTCTCTCCCCCATCTCTCTCACTCATGACCTCCCTTTCCTTCTCACAATCCAGGCCTCACCCCAAACCCCAACCCCAGCCCTGCTTCAAAAAGGTGCCGATTTCGTCAAAGCTTTCGCCTTAGGTTTCGAAGCCGATGACGCTTTAGCTCTCTTACGTATGGACGATCTCTTCGTAGACACTTTTGAAATCAAGGACGTCAAAACTTTACAGGGAGATCATCTTTCAAGAGCGATTGGTAGAATCGCTGGGAAAGATGGTAGGACTAGGTATGCCATTGAGAATGCTAGTAGGACTAGAGTCGTTTTGGCTGATACGTTAGTATTTTTTTTAGGAGGGTTGGACAAGGGAGGAAGAGAGAGAGAAAGAGGAAGGCGTGGGAAAGGAGGGAACAGGTTTGCAAGGAGGGAGCTGTTGAATTTCATCGATACTGACTTTCTTCTCGATCACGATTCTCCCCCACCCCCTCTCTTCGAATTGATAGCAAAATTCACATTTTAGGTTCCTTTCAAAACATCAAGATCGCAAGAGATGCTATCGTTTCTTTAATTATGGGATCTCCACCTGGAAAAGTCTACGCTAACGTGAGTTTCAAGAAATGCTTCGAGTCTCCTCTCCCATGTTTCATGCATAGGAATCATTCCCCATCGTACTTATTCTCACGAGTGGTTGTTGATTGACTCTTTCCTTATTCATCTGTTTCTTCCCCTCGTACAGCTCAAAACTATCGGAGCCAGGCAGCGTCAAAGAGCTTGAGACCTCTTGCTTCCATTTTTCTCTCTCTCATCCAGGTCCGCTTTCCAATTGCATTTCTTTGTCTATTCTTATTTTCATCTTTTCATAACATTCATGTTCTAGACCCCTTCTCTGAGTAATAGAATAGTTTCAGATCACCCTAGCTCTCCAGACTCGAACCTTTGGTCTTCAGAGAAGTATGTTTCACAGCAAAGAATAAGGTAAAAGGATGCATACAAGATGTTTGACAGGAATAAGCAAGAAAGCGGACAGAACTGAACGAGGATATTTACAGTTGTTGATATTCATCAGGCCCATAGAGCTCCATGAGCAATTCCTCGTCCTTCCTCAAAGGCTTTCTAGTTCTCCTCTCCAAAGCCAAAGCTCTCTCCTTCATTTCATCCTTTAACTCTTCCGAAATCCTCTCCATCTCTTCCACAATCTGTTCAGTTTCCATTCCATCTCCTTCTTCCATTTTTTCCTTCAATTCTTTGACTTGAGGATGATCACCTATATTCATCAATTCAATTTTTTCAAAGTGCCAAAGAGAGTGTAGAATTTGAGCTCTACCAGCACAAGAGTTCATCATCAACATTGAAATCGGAGTTGAACGTGAACGGTTTAAACGACGAGGTAAATAACCTTTCCATCTTCTAAAACCCTTTGCTGATTTCCATCTTCTCAAATAACAGAGAGTCCCACGAGGAGCTGATCTTCTTGGCCAAGGTAAATTACCAGATGGTTTGGTTCTACCATTTACTTTCGTGCTTCTTCTTGGTTCGTCTTCATCATCTTGATCTTCATCCGAATCCAGTTCCTCTGGAGTGTCTTCTGTTTCATCCTCTGAGATCCAATCTGGACCTGAGTCTTCTTCAGCAGCATCTTCTGGAGGCGCGGCGATGCGAACTGGACTTGCGTTTCTCTCATGTTCCATGTCCCAAGCACTGCAAATTAGTAAGAGGGAAAGAGGATCACTGAGTTAGATTAGCGTCGAGTTCTAGATGGTCTGCCTTGAAACCTCGATTCCTCTGCTTCTTTTTTTCCCCTCCCCTCTCCTTTCATTTTCCTCCACATCATTTCTTACATTTCAGTCCAATCTAGTCCTGTTTCTGATCTTCTACTTCTAGTGGCTTCGGTTGAACTGAAAGAGTTTTCACTTCCTTCTTGATCTTCATTTGAGCTGCTCGTTCCACTAGAATCTCCATCACGAGGCAAGGAGAATTTGTATTTCTTTTTCTTTGAATTCCGAGCTGATGTTCCTTTTCCTTTTCCTTTTCCTTTGCCCCTCATCTCGACGCCCTCTCCGTCACTTTCGCTTTCCCCCTCTTCTCCTCCATCTTGATCTGGACGTGGGTGATCATGCTTATCCTCTAAAGTATCTCTATCATAAGGACGGCCACTGAGAGTCACCTTAACAGAACATCCTTTGCTTCGGAAAGTGCAAGAAGCACAAGATCTAGCTCTTGATCTCCATTTCTTGACCCCTTCCTCCTCTCTCAATTTGGTGATCCTTTCTTCCCAAAAGATAGGTCTTCTCTTCAAATGCCAATCGAATTGATTTCTGAAAGTGACTGAAGTAAGATTGTTGGCTGCTGAATCCAATCGAGTACGAAGAGCAGCTCGCACCTTCTTGAAGTGAACCTCCTCTCCTTTACTGAATGGAAGTTGAAGATGAGTCATGATGAGCCATAATCCCAGTGAAGAAGTAAGTTCTGAAAGTTTGGTTGAAGCTCCATGGAAACGAGCACTTGCGAGGGCTTCGTCGACCTCTTCTTGATGAGGATCTCTTTCTTCTTCCTCAGATTCCGCGTCTGAATGAGAAGGACCTGCTCGATTGCTGCTTCGAATTTGCGGGACGTCTTCATCGCTGTCCACATCATCAGAGTCTACGTCGTCTATTTCGTCATTTGAAGAATCATCTAGAACAACCACTTCAGGTTGTCGAATAGGAGCAGGCTCTTCGTCCTCCGAATCTTCGATGATCATAGTAGCAGCTCCTTTACTTTTTCTCCTAGCCTTGAGTTTTTCCATTGCTATCTTGTGTTTCTCTCTTGCCTGTGTTCCCGAAGTGACTCGACTGTACGCTTCGTCGTTCATGTGAGATTCTAAATCCAGAGGTGAATCCTCTCCGTCCGAGCCAGAATGAGAGGTGAATTCTGATTCGGATGCTAATGAATCCTCTACATCTCTGTCTGAAATGAGGAAAGACTCCTTTGATTCCGAAGAGCTGTGACGAGCTTTGCGTTTAATTGCAGATTTGCGTTTAGGAGTGGGCTTGGGATTGGCTTTCGACTTGGGAGTACGACTTGAAGACTTAGGTTTGGCTTTTGATTTCTTAGGGGAAGTTGATGGTCTTCCTCTTGAAAGGCTTTTCCTTGGTTTACGACTCTCTGGGTTTTCCTCGTCCTCATCGCTATCAGTCAATGCTGGAAGAATTTGACGAACTGCATCTGCATTTGCTTTCCTGTTCGATTCTTGCATTCTTCTGGCATAAGTTCTTGTTGAATAAGGATCTTCACCGAAAAGAGCATCGTCTGATGAATCAGACGCGGTTCGACGTTTTCTCTTTGGCTTAGGCCTCGACTTCTCCTCCTCCTTCTCCTTTCCCTTTGCTTTTGATGATTTGGCCTTGGATTTAGCACTGCTCCTAGTAGAATTGACTATAGGCATTGCTTCCTCTTCATCTGAGCTCTCATCAATTTCAATAACCTCATTCCTCCTCAGAGCTTCATCTGAGCTCTCTTCCAACTTCTTCTTCCCACTTCCAGAGCCCTTCCTTCCAATTGATTTGACCTGTTCCTCTTCATCGCTTTCTCCCTCATCAATCAACATCCTAGCCTTCTGTTTCTTCTTACTTGGAGTCTGGATTGGTTGATCTGATTCCTCTTCTTCTGTCTCGTTTGCCACCACCTTTTTTCCTTTCCTCCTCCTACTACTACCAGTTTGAGGCATCATTTCGTCTTCACTCTCTTCAGATTCTTGATTTTCTAAGATTTTGCCACTATCCTTTCTCTTCTTAATCGAGCTATTAGTCTGTTGAGCCAATTCAACTTCTTCATCCTCCGAATCCTCTTGAACTCTGTCCTTTGCCTGCTTGCTGTTAGAGCTATAAGTAATTTTCTTAGCAGGTCTTGATGTGCTAGGAGTAATCAAGACAGAAAATGACTTCTGCTCTTGATTCAACAAATCTAATTCATCTTCAGAAGCAGCATCTGCAGCAGCTTGATCCACTTGCTCTGTGTTTGAAGTTTTAACTCTTTGATCTCTATGAGTTGAAGGAGAAGGTTTCTTGGATTGAATTGCTAAATCTGAATCAGTACTTGCATTATCATCTTGATCTGAAATTGAGATTCGATTCCTACGACGTTTGAGAGATGATAGAATTGAACGTCTGGATGGGGATGGCTGTGGTTGCAGTTGATCTTCTGATAATTCAGATTCGACTGATTCTCTGTCTGGAAATTCGGAATCTATCACTGTCTCTGAGTAAGACATCTTAGAATCGTTCAGAATCAGTGACGGCCATGTTGGGGGTCTGAAGCAAAAGAGATTCGCGTGTAGTAAGCGGCTCTCCATCGCGATCGCGGAGGACAGTGAATAGTGAATGATCTCTCTCCTCTCTCCTTTCTCCTCTCTCCTTTCTCCTCTCTCCTTTCTCCTCTCTCCAAACAACCTTCCTCGCCTCCTTCTCTCAAATGGCCGACCAAGAATATCCAGTAGAAGTGAGTGAACTCTAGATGGACGATCCGGTCATCAGTAGCTTTACCACTGACAAGCTTCAACAACCTCTCCTCAGCTTTTCGTCTACGACCTATCATCCGGGATGGCTCGACAGCTCTCCGTCCCATTGACAGGGAGGTTGATTGAGGGTATCTGGCACACATCCATCGTCTACAATAGCTCCATGGAGATCTTTTACGGCCAAGGCATATCGATCACTCAGCCAGGGGGAAGCCACGTAAGTCCTCCAAGTTCCACGTCGAGAGTGTCAGTCGATCTCCATAGCTTCTCCAAACGGAATCATTGACAAAGAAATGTGCTCTTATCGAATCTCTCACAGCACGGCCAACCACTCGAGCGACATAAGCTAGGCATGACCTCAATCGATCCTGACACTTTAGGAGCTCTAGTGGAAGATCTCAAGGAAAAGTATGTTGCCTCAGCTTATCATCTTCTAGACTTCAATTGCAGTGAGTCTCAGCCTTCGTCGCCTTTCGAAATGTAGGTCTGAGCTGGAGCTACAGCTGACTCTCTATTCCTTTACCTCTGGAAATCTTGCACCTTGCAGACACTTTCACTGAAGAGCTATCTCAGATCTTGACTGGGAATAGCATCCCTTCACATATAAGCAGTAGGTACTTTGGCTAATTCACATCGGTCGAAGTCCCACTGACACGAGTCTTTCCCATCCTTTCCCAACTTTACAGGCCTTCCCGCTGACTTCCTTTCAACACCTTTTGGTCAAATGCTGAGACCTCAAATAGATGCTATGTTCCGACCTTCAGGAACTCCACCTGCTCCAACTTATTCTGATGGTAGTTCAGGTGGAATCGCTAATGGTCTCTTAGGACAAGTAGCTATTAGCGCCTACTCGAATGGAGCTGGAGGATCAGCTGGAGGATCAAGCTCAGTTCAATCCATCTCCAACAACTCGCAGCTCGATTCGCTCATCAAGAACTACCCTTGCGTTGCAATTCTATACACTTCGGAGAGCTGTCCACCTTGTAAGATCGTCCAGCCGGTCTTCGCAGAGCTGGCAGCCAAACACTCTACCAACGCCACTGGAAGAAACAAGAGAATCGCTTTCGCAAGAGTGGACTCCTCTCCTTCAGCCTCGGGCATCATGTCTGCAAGAAGAATCACTGCAACGCCTACCGTTCAGGTTTGGACGAAAGGAGTGGTGCGGGAAATCAAAGGAGCTGACATCGGAGAGATCAAGACACAAATCGAGCTTTCCCTCTTCGAGGCCTATCCCCGTGAGTTATCCCGCTGGATTTTTTCTCAAATCCTATGCTGATCTGAGTTCATTTCCCTGAATCTTACCGTGCACTCGTAGCTCACCCTCACTCAAAGATCTCCGGAGAACTCAAATCGATGCGCTTGGTACCTCGCAACCCCATTCTAGTCTCTGCCTCTCCAAATCTAAAAGGCCTTTTAAGCAAGCTGGATTCATTCATTTCAGCAACTCCAACTTCAAATTTCAACGAGAAAGCAGACCTTCAAGACGCACGCAAGTCAATCTCTACACTCATTGTCCCTGCTTTGGAGAAACGTTTCAGCGATAATTCTACAGCCAAGACGCTGAGTCTCAGCTCCTCGGATCTTCAAGCCTGGTCAAAAGCAACTGAGACTTTATTGAAATCCCTTCCAACTGCATCTCTCTTCCCACTCCTCGACCTCTTCAGATTAGCAGTTGTAGACGAGCCGGTAGCCAAGCAGCTCTCTTCTATCAAGATGGGTGACCAGCAATTGACGACAAGGATCATCTCACACATCAATACTGAAAGGACAAAGGTTAACAATCAAAACGGCTCAGCATCAAGCTCTCTTAAATCGACACTTCTTACTTCCCTCAAGCTCTTGACGAACATTTTAGCTTCCGCTTCTCAGCGTTCGAGCTTCTTAGGATCTGGAAGCGCAACTTCCGATGCTACAGCCCTAATTGTTGCTGGTTTATTAAGTGATGACAAAGCTGTGAGAGCAGCTGGAGCGAATGCAGCTTTCAATGCGGTGCTCCACGCCGGAGAAGGGAGAATCGAGTGGCTGGACGAGGACAATGTAGATGGGAACGTAGGGCCAGAGTGGGAGGCTGAGATTGCTTCCGCTTTGGTGGAAGCGTTGAATCAAGAGAGAGAATCAGATGAGACCAGTGAGTGCCATTCACAATCAGAATCAACCCCCGAAGCTCTAGGTAGCTTACTTTTTTCTTTCGTTCCATTCCCCTCTATCAGTTCACAGGCTTTCGGCGTCCTTGTTCCATCTTCTTCATCTATCTTCCTCTTGGTTGGAACATCTGCAACCTCTCCTAGAAGTGCTTGATTGCTCAGAGATCCTTGCTCAGTGTCTGAGTAGCAAGGTGGTCAAGGAATCTAAAAAGTCTCAAGAACTAATCACCTTACTCAAGGACTCTAAAACCCTTTGCGAGGCCGCTTGAAAGTTTGTTCCGCCAAATGTCTATCCAGTCTCCTTCCAATCTCTCCCTAGATGTATCCACTAGATCTACGATCATTGTCGACAGATTTCTCGATCTGCTATTGTGTGAAGAAATGTTCTATAATATTGCAAATAGGGTAGAGCAAGCAGGACTAATACAAGGTGAGATTAATACATTACGCATTCAAAGTATCTAGAGCCCGACACTTCCAATCAACAACAGCGACCTCGATCTTGGGTCTCGCAGCTCTGTCTCTAGCAGCACAAAGGGCATTGACTTGAAGAATAGTCAACGATCCGATTGGGGCAAGAGGAGTTGAGGCGGCATTTGGGTTGCCAGAAGCTAGCTCGTCTCTTGATTTCTCCATCTCCAACCTCTGCTGTTCGAAGATCGCCACGATCCTATTGTGCTCCTCCTCTTGAGTAGTTCTCCAGAGAGTCTCAACTCCAGCTATGGCCGCACTCTCGAAGGCTGAGAGGGAAGATTGGAGATTTGAGGCCGCCTTTCTGTGAGTTGAAGATTCTGTCACCAGATGGGGAAGAAGCTTGGACGTTTCGGCTGTGAGAGGACAGAGGGAATGCAAACAAGGTCAACTACGATGGAAATGACTCCAAACAGAGATACACAAAAGGAAGCACGGGAGAGAATCTCACTTTGAACTTGATGAAGTCTTTCCTTCAAGAGCTTCTGCAAACTATCGTAGAGATAGCCTTCCTCCCAGACACTTCCTTTTCTTCCTTGAGTCTTCTTTTTGGCTTCTCTAGCTTGTTTCTTACGATTTCCAAAGCTGTTTTTGGAAGCAGTTGAAGAGCAAAAGGGAAAAATACAAAATTCAGCTCACATTCCGACGCTGACGATCACTGCAGAGAGCTGCTCTTATCTGTTCCTTGATTGAACACTCACGCAGTAGATTGGCCACTAGAAGAACTTAAAAGACTAGCAGCTCCAGAAGTGGCGGCAGTGTATCTCGTAAATTGAGTGATCTGAGTTGAAGTGTCGCTCATGACATCCAGGTTCTCCAGAGCAGCATCTTCGTCGAGATAGAAACCGTCTGGAAGTGTCAAGGGAGAGAGGAGAGAAGTGAATGTTAGACGACTTCGAAGGGGAAGCGGACCGATCGATTGAGAGGAATGAAAACCTTACTTGGATTCTCCTCCTTCTTGACCTTCAATTCCCCGATTCTTTCCAACTGTTTAACCAATTGATTCCTCATCTCTTCGACATCGTCCATCAAGAAACCGTGACTTTCCATCAGAGCAGTCTTCAAGTGAGTCTCAATCAAATCGCCTCTATTCCTTCCAGCACAGACTCTTCTAGCTTCAGAGAACTCGTTTCCTTTGCAAAGCAACCTGACTGCTTCTTCGGCATCTTTGGTATACTCTAGCAGAATGATGCCTGCTTCGGAGTATCTTGAAGTGTTTTCCAGCTCGTTGGCAATCTCAACGGAGAGAGAAACGATTTCTGAGGCTGGCAGCTTTTCGGAAAGGGCAATGGAAAGGACTTCTTGCCAGAGAGTGGCTTCTCGATACGCTTTCATGGCCTTTCTGGGCTTGCCGGCTAGCTTGAAAGCTGTGAGGAGGTGCGGGAGAGAGACATGGCTGCAGATATCAGCAAAAGAAAAGACCTGAGAAGTAAAGCTTCGTCTCGATGCCTTCTGTCACTTCTGACTTTCTCGAACTACTCACCAAGAGCAGCCTCTTCAGGTTTCCTCTTACTCAACAAATGATCTCCGTAAGCTTCTCTAACCTTCCTAACCTTTTCCGCATCATTCCTCCATTCCTCGATTCCAAGTGTCCAAAGCTCGTAATGATTCAAGTATTCCATAGCCTTCTCGAATTGATCCTCGGCTTGAGACTTAGCCAACCATTTGAAAGCGTTCTCATGTCTGCCCAAATAATCATCGATTTCGAAACGCTGTAACTCAACCGGTTGGATTTCTTTCAGATTTCTCAAAAAGGGTAGATATTCTCTTGGATCTTTCTTCGAAGAGTGTTGGGCTACTAACAGCGCTAGAGTGAAATCATACATTCCCAAAGCTACTTTAAACAGCTCATCTCCATCTGATAAGAAAATGATGTAGGAGATTGAAGACTCTACCAAGGAGGTTTGACCTTCATTCTTGAATTTTAACAACATTGATAGAGCACTTGAATAATCTGGAGGGGTTTTTCTGACGTGTCCTGTTAGAATCGAATTGAGATACTTAAGAGGATCTACTAGGTTCAATTCTTTGATGACTGCAGAGCAGATCCTGTTGACCTTGTTCGAAAGCAGTGGAGTTGTTGAAGCTGCAGTCTGGATTTTGCTGGAGGTGCTTGAAGCGAGAAGAACAGAGGCTGAAACAGCGGCTTTGGCAGCAGAAGTCGTGCTTCCATTTGTGGCTCCATGTTCACTTGAGTAGAGACTATCCACTGAGTTGTACATCGTCTTAG
This sequence comes from Golubevia sp. BC0850, assembly GCA_012976225.1. NCBI lineage: Eukaryota > Fungi > Basidiomycota > Exobasidiomycetes > Golubeviales > Golubeviaceae > Golubevia > Golubevia sp. BC0850. Next base: position 1,266,765 of record JAAVVG010000001.1, on the reverse strand, counting down.
TAACGTCTTCGTTTCTCAAGGAGCTCAAGAAGAGATTAAGATGATCTACTTCTCTGACACCTCTGACAAATTTTCTAGTTTCTTTCTCATCTCCCATTCCGAGTAAACCTGAAGGATCATCTTCCTTCGAACTCTTGCCCTTTCCTTTCCTCTTGTAGTCTACTAACAGGTTCAAATCAATTCGATGAGCTCTACAAATTCGAACTGCGTTTCCATATCTTCTTAGATCAAGTTGTCTCTTAACGACTTCCAAAACTAAAGCTCTTGGATAAATAATCTCCAGATTTCCTCTGGGCATCTGGAGAATCAGAGTCATTGACGATGGAACTGAACAGATCAAGAAAGCTCCTCTTTCAAGATTCCTTGTCAATTTGCTCGTTTCGGGGATCAGGCAGGAAGAAGAGGTTGAGCTTGCGAACAATGTTGCAATTGGCTGGAAGTTTCCAAGATGAGAGACATCCGTCCAGATTAGGAAGGTTCCAGAAATCAAGAAGGACGTGGCATCTTTGGTGAGAAGTCTGATTAAGGATAAATTTGAAGCTTTGGAAGTTGATTTCTTGGAGTCTCCGAACGAGAAGTAAAGGCTTCCATTATTTGACAATCCAACGATTCCAGATTCGTTAGCTTGATCCGATCCAGAAGAATGAGGATTCCAGACTCCCATCAAATCAGGACAGAATTGAGGCAAAGGTTCTAATTCTTGAGCTCGGTATTCCATCTTTTCGGATGCTTCCTTGCTGAAAGACCAGAGTCCACCATTCTCGCAAGAGACGAAGAAGGTTGGGTTCCTGTCGTTGAGCACAGGTTGATTCGAAGTCTGAGAGATCAGTTTCTTGGATCCAGTTTGGCCCAAAGAGAAGAATTGAGAGGCGAGCGACTTGAGTTCCGAGGCTTCCGTTGGAGCTGAAGAGTCAAAAGATACCTTGAGAGCCGAAATTAGTAGGCCATCTTCTTGAAGCAAAGCCTTGTCTCTAAGTGAATACTGGGATCCCAAGACTCCTAACCTGATGGAATAGCCTTTGTCGCCAGAAGGATTTGAACTTGAGGTAATTTGCAGTTCGACCTGTCTAGGATCGATATCTGGACTCTCGAATCGGTGACTTCCAATCAAAAAAGGACCTGTCATTTTCTCCAACAACCCACCTCCCAGCTGATAATCAGAATTAGAAGCATCTCCAGGATTCTTAGGATTCAAATCTCCTAAATCTCCCCAATTGAACAACCAGAATTCAACTTTCTCTTGATAGAGGACTGCTAATATCGATTCGTCTTCTTCCTTTTCCTTGCCGTTCCCCACCTCATTTGAAGTGATTGAGTTACTTCTAGGGATCTCACACCAACCCAGGTTCCTAGGGCAACCAGATTTGAGGTTCAGATTGATAGGAGCCATTGGAGGAGGTGTGTTGACCATACTGAAAGGTGTAATCTTTAGTAGCGAGCCATCGATTACTGAGACAGTGTTTGAAGAGAAGACTGAAGATTGATGGGTGGTCTGAATGTTACTGCTTGTACTCCCATGAGTTTCTAAATGATGATTGATTGAGAAAATTCGAGAGTCGGAAGTATGATATTGTAGAGATTGAAGATGTGGATGAAAGGAGAATGATTTGATTTCAGTAAAGCTTGACGTTGAAGTTGAAGAGGAAGGAAGATTTGGAATGGAGATCTCAGATTTCAAATACCAATGATAGTTCATAGTAGTCCAGAGTTGAAGGACATCCTTTTGAAAAGTTCCTGCGTTACTTTCGAAGAATCTGGTAACCAAAATTCCGAGACAGTTTCCATCTGAATTCCATTTGAGCTCTTTGATTCTATGATCGATTTGCTTCAACCCATCTCGATCTGATTCTTTTTCTCTTTCTTCTTCCCTCAAACTAAAACCTCCATGTCTTAGTCCATTCCTCTCGAAGAAGATGATGTCATGTCTAGTTTTCCTTCCATTGCCCCAATCATAAGATTCTCCCTCGCTGGAAGAGGTTCCAAACCTTTGAGAAGTAGCGACTAAATTTCCGACCGGTCTGCAGCCTATCGTGTGAGTTAAACCTTTGATTTCTTCGCTACTTGAAGACAAGTCTCCCTTTCTGTTGAAGGTTCTAAGAATTCTCGATCGAGTTCTGGCGGTGTTGGAGTTTTCATCTTCAGGTTTGATTTCTTGGATCCCTTTACTTGAGCCAGGTACGAATTCATCTAGGGAGGAGATGAAGAAGAAGGAGCCATCGTTTCTCCAACTGATTCGAGGAAGAAGGTCATCGTCTTTGGTGATAGATCCTCGAGGATCTTTGAGCGGTTTGGTTGAGGTGGAAGAATTGGAAGTGGAAGAGGTGGCAGCAGCAGCAGCAGCTGCAGCTGCAGCAGCTTTTCCTTCTGAACCATGGAATTGAGTAGCTTTTGAGCCCCAGCCGACATCCACTGGTGTATCTGAAGAGGTCGAACAGGAGGAATTAGGAGGGTTAGGTTACGTCTGTAAAGCACCTGTTTTTCTTTGCTTTCCCTGCCTCTATTAAAGCCACCATCAGGTCCAAACCTCTTCAGATCGCCGTGCGACTACAGGTTAGACTCACCTTCTCCAAACTCGTTGACCTGCAAAGAGTTTTCACAGACGACATCAAAGTCCAAATTCATGAGAATGGTCTTCAACTCGCCATCTTGGTTCAGCTCTTGCTGCTCTTCTTCATCACCCTCATCTCTTTCTGGCACATCTGGTACGACCAGAACCAAAAGTTCTAAATCTGGACTCCAACTAGCAGCTAAGATTCCATCTGGAACTGAACCTAAGACAGCAGCTTCTACTTTTCCATGGTTCTCTGCTGATTCTTCTTGCTGATCCTTCAAGTATTGATTTGAAACTTTGAGAGAATTGTTCTCTAGAGGCAATAGAACGATATCACCAGTTGAAGTGATTAAGCATAAAGAAGGAGAGGAATCAAAAGTTGAACCTGAATCTGAAAGATGTTGAAATGAAAGGATTAGAGGTGAAGGTGTTGAAGTGACCGGTAGAGGTGAAGTTGTGAATTGTCCTAACAGAGTTGAGTTGGTGTTGCTGGATTTGTGATTAAGAGGTTCAATTGAATGAATGTAGATAGTGATATCATCTTGAGGTGAGGATTGAAAGGAGGAGCAAGAATAGAGATGACTTGAAGTTGAATCTGGAGGATAGGCTAATCCTTCTAACTTGAGTTGATCTTGATCCTTGGACGACGAGCCTATGTCTAGATTAGAGACATCATAACATAAAGAGGAAAGTTGACTTAAATTCCTCATTCTTGACTTCAAAGTGGAGTCGATCAAATTCAAGGGCTGCGAAGCTGCGACTCGAGAAGAAATCCCAAGGGTAGTCAGTAGCTGGCCTCGCACGCCCCATCTCGAACGATAAAAGGGATCTGATTTTCTACTCTAGTTTTAGAATAGAGTCGTCTTTTTTTCGGCCACTATACCTCCATGCCTAGATGGAGTGACCAATTCATGGGGCTATGTACTTGCAATAAAGTCTTGTACCGCGCAACGTGTGACCAGTCGATACATGTTTAGGACTGCTTCTGCTGAGTAGTGGATGCCGGGATTGCTCAAAGCTAGACATTCTTTTCGAGAACGAGGCTTTTGGTACGTCTCCTTTCATTTGAGGCTTGAGAAGAGAGGGTTGATGATAAGGCGTCAACGCGTCAACGAGCGCCTTGACTGTCGTGTCAGCGTGTCAGATCTCACCCTCTTCTTGCTCTCTGGATATCTTGAGTCAAGTCGCTCGGATGAGTATCCGAGAAAAGGAGGATTCAAGCGGAGGACCGTCTGCCCACACGCCTTCTTAGCAAAAGGGGTGGGACACACTTGTCGATCCCAAATGCGATGAAGATCTCTCCAAGGCATTTGAACAAGTTTATTAGATTAAGGAGCATCATACGATGTCGACAGCTCTCCTTGGCTATCGATTTAGATTGATTGATGGAAGTTCTCTTCCTTATATTATTACAAGAGAGGCGCCAGGATTTCCAAACCCTATAAAAAGGGGGCTCAAAGAATCTCCTTCTCAATAGCTCCCCATCTGTTTCAATCTTCTAGTAAACTTCACCCCCTTTCAATCTTCACTCGCCATGCAAATTCCCATCACTGCTTCTCTCATCGCTCTCTCCTTCGGTTTGACCCAAGTCTTCGCTACTCCCAAACCTCTCTCCAACTTACTCGACGTCAAGAGACAAGTTTCGGCTCCCAAGAAGTTTACCTCCGCTTACTTCGTCAGGGCTGAACCGGGTCAAGTCATCGCTGCTGGAAATGTAGCCGCGCCTGGACAGGAGGGTGCCATCGGAAGGTTTAACTACTGGATCAACTCCAAGGAGGACAAGATCTGCTATGACCTTGAACTCGAAGGAGTTACGGGAGACTACTCTTCCCCAGCGAGTGAGTGTCTCTTTGTTTCTGTTCAAGATAGCCGTCTCGCCGACGTCCCCCTGCTCTTCTCTATCCTTCTCTTCAGATACCGCTACCCACATCCACCAAGCTGCCAAAGGGGCCGCTGGACCTCCAAGAATCGCCTTCCCCAACCCAGAAAGTAAGAAGGACCGTAACGGAAAGGAGATTCGTAAATCTGCTGGATGTCTCAAGGGGCCTTTCGAGACTGGTATCGAGGTCAACGGAACCGACACTGGGAAAGGATTCACCCTCGCTCAAATCGAAGCTGATCCTGCTTCCTTCTTTGGAGACACTCACACGGTCAACTTTACCGCTGGTACTGTTAGAGCTCAATTAGTCGAGTCTGAGAGAGAAGTCAAAGCACCCAAGCATTTTACTTCGATTCTCAAGACTGAGGCAACCCCTGATCAAATTGTCGCAAACGACGGATCGAAACCAGCTGGTAAGCCAAAAGGAAGAGGTACTTTCGAACTCAGGATCAACTCAGAGAGAGACATTCTCTGTTACAAGATTGTCACCATTGGAGTTGATGGTGAATACTTCTCACCAGCCAAGACCGCCACTCAGTGAGTGTCGACCGTGCATCGCAATCGACACGCCTGGACTGCCTTCTTTACCTTTTCTTCTTCTTTTCCTCCTTTTCTCAGTGTTCACCAGGGAAACTTCGGAAGCGCTGGTCCACCAAGACTCGCATTCAAGAACCCAACTCAATCCAAGATCGGAAAGCTCATCGGAAGCAAGAAGAGAACTTCTGAAGCTTGTGTTCAAGGTTAGTCTACTTCACCCACCGATCTCTTGTTGATTTCCGATTCTGACTCTTTCTTCTAATCCTTTCACTCTACAGGACCTTTCACTACTGGTTTGAACAACGTAGACACGGGGATTGATACAGGCTCCGCCTCTGGATTCTCCCTCAAGGCTCTCGAAGACAACCCAGCAGGTTTCTTCGCTGATACTCATACCTTCGATTTCGCCGCCGGTGCCGTGAGAGGCAATCTATACAGAGCCAAGTAAAGATTGACTCCAGTTTCCAAGATTGTAAATATCACTTCAACGCACAAAGAACAATTGTTCAATTGGGTCTATATTACTTTGTATACTCTCTTTCTCAAGGGTCGACGACCTTTCCACACTCACTTTACAATTCTCTATAATTAACCAAGAACCATTTGTATTAAGTCTCTGTAATAATAGACTGGCAAACAGTTTCACCTTCCTTCCCCGAGTCTGGAGTCTCAAGTCTTCTCACAAAATTTTATCTCAAGTTGTCAAGCAGAAACGATTCGATTGTGAGAAAGAAAAGATAGAGTTCAGAATGACCAAAAAGTCGAAGAAATGAGAGAATGGAAAACAAGCAAATGAAAGAATGCAACGAGAGCTGTCCCGCGGCCCTCGAAACTTGAACTTTAAGTAGAAGATTTAGATCGGGCCAAAAAGAAAGTTAACCAGCTTCAGTGGAGTTGAGACTATTACCAGCAACTGCGAGACCTTGGGTACAGAGATTGGTGTTCGCGTCTGGAATGGTGAAGGCTTGGATTGCGTCAGGATGAAAAATGACAGCCCCCATGAACCCTTCAGCCAAGTCTGGATATCAAATGGAAGTGAGAAAAGAGTAGTGATTTGGCATCAGAATATTCTTTTCAGAAGGACTTGTAAAAGAATGAATCGGCTAGCTACTCAACTCACGCCAGGCAATCTGAACAGAAGGGATGAGGGGATTGAGGAGAGTGGCACGTCAGCGTCGTTCCTGATTCGTTCGCCTTGATGAAATCAAGTTCGATCTCCACTCTTCCATTTGATAGGACTCACATGACAGTGAAGAGGCCAAGCACCGGGGCCCCCGTTAGTGCTCTCGATTCGCAAGACAGCCCAAGTACCTCCTGGAACCACGGTGGTGTCTCTTCTTGGGGGGTTGGTAGTATTGAAGGAGATATCGGCCCAACCATTTGCGTCTAGAGTTCCTTCACCTCTACCGACGATCTGGAATTCGAAAGAATGTAGATGGTACGGGTGATCCAAATTCTGATCCAGATTATTGATGATGATGTCGGCGACCGTGACTGAATCTGGAATCTCGATGTAAGCTACTGAATCAGCATTGACTTGACCAGAATCGTGGACTGCCTGGAGGAAAGGTTGGTAGATGTAGTTGACGTAGGTTTCTAGCTCTCCAGTTTGATTCTTGACATAGAATCTTCCGAAGGACTCTCCATCGTAAGTTAGAGTTCCGACTTCGCTACTGAAACCAAACACGTCTGATGAAGTGAGACCAGTCGAGGCTCCTTTGACGATAAATGGTTCGATCAGAGAATCATCGAAGTCCTTGCAGGTGGTTCCGATAGCATCGGTCCAATCTGTAGTGGTGGGATCAGAAGTGGAAGAGCTGAAGACGAGGATGCAAGAAGATCGAGGGTGGTCAGCCAATCGGGCGATGGGCAATCAGAAGCAAAATAAACGAAAAGTATGGGAGGAAGAAAAGACTCACTCTGTGTGGAGAGCCATGAACACCGTTGTATTGAGATTCGCATCGACCTTGGCAAAGCAGTTGGTATTGATTTCCGCTCTAGCCCAGAAAGAAGTTGAAGTCGTATCGGTAGTTAGTAGTGCAGAGTATCTCTCTCCGTTATGAATTGGAACTCGATGGACAAGAGAGCCAACGACGGTCGTTCCATCTGTTTCCGTGACGTTCAGTTGATGATCATCAACGCTGAATAAGAATTGAGCATGACTTCCTCCGTTTATGAGCCTGAGACGATAAGTAGTATCAGGGGCTAGATCTATAGAAACAGGGTCTGGAGTAACACAAGAGTCGGAAGAAAGTCCAGCAGCCTCGCAACTGAGAAAAGGAGGAGAGGGAAGGAAAAGCAGTGAGCCCAAGAACCGCAAAATCTGTCGTAGTATCACCAAAGACTCACTCGAAGACTCCTTGGCCGTTGATCAGACCAGATTGAGGGCTTGGAGCTGCAGTCGATCCTTTGTAACCAGCTGCAGAAAGCATCTGAGTGGTGATGTTGCTAGCGGTGTCACTGTTTCAAGAAAGACAAAGGTCAGAACAACGAACTGGACTGTAAGAGAAGTAATGAAACGGTTCAGCTCACTGGTACCAATCTTGCATGAAGACAACAAGGTCTTCGTCGTAATCAATTCCTTTGGCGATGGGCTCTTCTGGAGAATGAACGATGAGAGCTCCAAGCAGTCCGTCCGTATATTGTGTTGCTGAATGAGAGTGATACCAGTAGGTTCCGTATTGTTCACTGACGGTGAATTCGTAAGTGAAAGAACCACCTGCTGGAATTGGACACTGAGAGAATCCTGTCGACGAAGAGAGAAAGCAAGGGATGGAATAAGAGTGAGAAGATGAATCCAGGAAAGCTTCGAGACTCTTTTGGCTCACCAGGGACTCCATCCATCCAAGGGGTCCCAATCATCTTCATTCCGTGCCAATGAATGGTGGTGGTTTCGTCTAAGTCGTTTTGAACGTTGACGATGATGGTGTCACCTGAGAACCAGATTAGATAATTGCAAAGGGAGAAAAGGTGCGTCAGAGAAGGGCGAGGCGAACTCATTTTAGCTCAACCATTTCGACCCCACTAAAAGCATCGATGACAGGCATACTCACCTTCATTTGCTTCGATGATAGGACCTGGAAGTCGATCGTTTATAGCGATGACGGTCTTCTCAAATCCATCTGGAGCGGCCATCTTTTTGGCTATGGTCCAATCGTAAGTTCGAGTAGAAGCCGTGTCCGTGATAACGAAAGAGGGGTCTAAAGTGTAGGCGGGAGTTGCAGTCACGGAACTGGTAACAGTAGTTGAAGCAGTGGCGGCTGTGGCTGTGTTGCTGGAGGTAGGACTGCGATAGAGATGAGATGAATTAAATAGGAAGTCAGAGGCGAGAGGGTCAACTTGACAGCTTGTCCAACTTACGCAGTAGTTGCTTCTACGGTCACTAGAGGTTCATAAGAAACTGTTCTAGGCTTAACCATATCCCCAGCGGCGAAGCTGGAGAGAAAGAAAGCGAAAACGAGAGTGGCGACAGAAGCTTTCATGATTCAGGGAAGAGGGTAAAACTTGAGGAACGAGAGAGGTTGGGTAGAAAGGAAGGTCAAGAGGGAAAATCCTAACAGAATCGCAAGCTTTTGTACTCTTGGAGAGGCTTCGTTGAAGCCGTAATCCTACAAGGTTTGAAGAGGTGACCCCCCACTGTTTTCTCCTTCACGTGTGAGCTGCGCTATCCTGGGCTTGTTTGTCCTATCTTCCCAGACAGCGATGTGCCGCCCTTGGCTCCGTTGGAGTTCTTTCTGGGCCTGTTTGGTAGGCTAGGTGAGAGTTCGAGCTCTAACGGTAACTTCAGAGTGTGGCGATGAAGAACGGCGGCAGGAGACAAGCTGAGATTCAATTCCCAGAGGCCTTCTCTTCCATCTTCCGCGACTCACAAGCCAGGCCGTCAATCTCCTAAATTAAAAGTCATTATTATTTCAGGATCTTCGGATGGGAGGAAGGGGTTACGTGTGCCAAGATGAGATTCTCTATCTCACGGCCTGCCTCATTGCCGTTGGTTTACAGAAATAGAGGTTCAACTTTTCACGCTTTCGCTCTTGTTCCGTTCGGGAGATTTCTCTTGCTCTTTCATAGATTTTAATTCAGTTCCTGCAGCTTGTCTTGTGATGCGAAGTCAGGAGTTCTTCACTATCCTACTATTCGTTCCCAAAGGATCGTCGAGGTGAGCGAACAAGTTTCATACATTATCTACTGTTGAACTAGTACAAATCGACCACAAAAAAAAGCCAAACCTTTCTCCATTCCCTTCGGTCGTCCTACCCTTTCTGTTTTGTTCTCTCATTTGATTCTCTAGACTGCCGAGTAATCGATCTTTGATTCGTGCTTCTTAGCCTCTTGAAGCTTACGAGCAGCTTTCATGAAGTCCTCTGACGAAGATTGAAAGAAAGAAGTAGAGTGTTAGAAAGGCAACAAGAGAAAGGCGTGAGAAATCCACTGACTCGAAACCTCCAACTTTTTCTCAACCCCAATCCTCAGAAGGGGTGTCACTCACCTTGAACACAATAATCTCTATCATCTCTCAAAGCAAACATTCCAGCTTCAGTAGCCACATTTCTTAAATCAGCGCCATTAAATCCATCACTCAATTTGACGACAGCTTCATAATCCACCTCATCTTTCTTTGCAATAGGTTTGACGTGAATTTTCAAAATCTCCAATCTAGATTGTTCATTTGGTAAAGGGATTTCGATTTTCCTATCAATTCTACCAGGTCTCATTAAAGCTGGATCTAAAGTGTCTGGTCGATTGGTTGCCATAATAATCTTAGTCTTTCCTAAATAATCGAAACCATCCATTTGATTTAAGAGTTCCATTAAAGTTCTTTGGATTTCTCGATCTGCTGAAGTACCTTCTGAGAATCGTCGACCTCCGATGGCGTCCTAGGAAGAAGAGAGGGGAAGGGAGGGGGGCAAATCAAAAAGACGTTAGGAAAACTTAAAGACCAAACTTCCTTTCCCCTTCCCCTTGACCATCCCACTTCCACCTTCCACTTCTCCCTCCAACTTACAATTTCATCCATAAAAATAATACAAGGTTCATGTTCCTTAGCATAAGCAAACATTTCTCTAACCAATCTAGCAGATTCCCCAATATATTTATCAACGATAGCACTAGAGACGACTTTCAAAAAATTGGTTTCCAAAGTAGCAGCCACAGCTCTTGCCAACAAAGTTTTCCCAGTTCCGGGTGGTCCATAGAGTAAAACTCCTTTGGGAGGTTTGATTCCTACACGCATGAAAAGTTCTGGATTCAAAAGTGGGAGTTCGATTACCTGAAAAAGGACAATGAGAAGGGAGAAAAGAATCATTAATTAATGTTAGTCAGGAAGATCTTATTCTCGAGGACTTTCTGGGAACTGGAACTCAAATTCCCACTTCCCCAGAAAGAGAAAAAAAAAACTTTCTCCAACGAGATGAGCATCTTCAGCAATACTCACTTCCCTCAATTCCCTAATCTGATCTCCCAATCCACCAATTCCAGCAAAAGTAGCACCAGCAGGATCTTCCATTGACATGTTATAAACCATTGGATCGACTTCTCTTGGTAAAACCCTCATGATGGTCAAAGTGGTCATGTCTAAAGAAACTCTGACTCCTTGTTTCAATTTGTGTTTGGGGACTGAAGATCTACATCCTACTACGTAACGTGGACCTGAAGATGCTTTGACGATGACTGGGAGAGTAGAGGGAAACAGAGGGGAGAGGGGGGGGGGGGTTCAGTAAGAGCGAGAGAGGAAGGCGAAGGGGTGGGAGTGGAGGGAAACGTTTCGATCTCCATATGAAGGAGCCTCAGACAATCTTTTGACTGAACTTCTGGGATATCAGAGAAAGGTTTGACAACCAATTAGGTTGGAACCCATTGGAAGGGGGATCCTTTTGAATTCAGATTCCCTCTCCCTTCTCTGCTTTCCTCTTCTTCTTTTTCGCCCTCTAGACGATTCTACATAGATATAATTATTGGACGCTATTTGGAAGGTATCGGCAAAGAGCTAGAGCCCTTTTGCACTTTGAACTAGAAGAACCGGAGCTCCCTCAAAGTCTTTGGGATCTTGATAGAAACTCTCTATTCCTCAGTGCAAGCTCTGCCAGCTCTCCAACATTAGTAAGAAGACTTGGAAAGATCTTACTCCTATCATTGAACCCAGTCATGAACACCCTTGTCTATCAACCTCCATCATCTTCTACTCCCTGATCTGAATCTACGTCACCTTCGATCACTCACATCTCTCATCATCCAATTGTTTCAAAACCTCTCCAATGATTTGGCCAACCGACTGTAAAGCTTTAATATCATCTTCCGTCTTATCGAAATCCTTTTCCAAATCTCTTAGACCGAACCTGACTGTTTGAGTCGAGAAGGGAGAGGGAGGGTGGTTGTCAGTTCAGCTGGCTATCTCATCACTCCAATACAGATGACGTAGATCAGAGAAATTCTATTCTGATTCTGTCACTCACGAGTTTTTAAACCATCTGATAGATTTTGGTGATTCTTCAAGGCTTTCCTGTAATTGGTTAGAGCTTGTTGCTTTCTCTCGTCTACTTGACCTCCTTCTCCATCTACCTGCATCGTCACATCTGGATTCGTTGAGGATGAAGCTACCGCTGCTGACATATCGAGCTTATTCTCTGATTTGAAATTTGGTGAAAGTAGAGCTGAAGAAGAATCAAATCGAATCCAAGTGGTTGGGTCTTGGTGGAGAGGGAGGGTCAACTGGGAGAGGCCACGAATCTCAGAGCGAATCTTCTAATCGCCATCATCATCCATCCTGAATCCTAATCCTCACTATCTTTAAACGTTCTTGGATTAGATTATCACCTTCACTTCAGACTCAAACTCTATCTCGTTCTCATCCAATCCCATCCATTTCAGCCTGAAAGGTGGGCAGCCAGCTCCCAGATTGTGGCTCCTTCTCAAGTACCACCTGCTAACTCTCTGTCTCCTCTCCTCTCCTCTCCTCTCTTCAGTACAACCTTTACTCTTTCAAGTCCAAGCTCCCAATCCTCCCTCAAGATGGCCGAAAAGCCAATCAACTTCTCTGAGCATGTTCAGCTCACCTCTCTTGGGATTCAACCAGATTCAATCTCCTTCGCCAATGTTACTTTGGAATCTGACAACTTCGTTTGTGTAAGGGAATCTACTGGTGGTCAGAATTCAGTGGCAATCGTGGATCTTAATGATGCTAACAATGTGTGAGTAAGAGAGACAGAGAGAGAGATCAGAGGGGAACAAGTAGCCATGATAGAGCAAGGGTAGGGTGAGGACAGGACGAGCGAACGAAGGTACAAGTGTAGCGATACCTTATGGCTCCTAGTCCCTCTATGGTCGGAGTGGGACTGAGAAATGCATAGGGTAATCAGAGCTATCCAAAGCAACTTCTAGTTGGCTCTTGGCCTCGAGAGCTGTAGGGGAGCGAGGAGTAGCAGCCAGCGAGTACCCACTTTCTTCCTGCTCCTCCCCATTACTCCTCTTTTGAAGATGCACTCCAAGTCCAGCTTCTATCGAGCGCGAACAGCAAAAGATCACCAGGATGGTCGTCTTCCACTCACCTCTCCAGCTACCGTTGCAGCTCGACCTGACTCTTTCCTCTCCTCCTTCTGCCTATCTGGCACTGCCCCTCCATGCTATCTCCTCTCCCAGAATGAGACGACCCATCACAGCCGATTCAGCCATCATGAACCCTCATCAAAAGATCATTGCGTTGAAATCAGCGCGTCAACTTCAAATCTTTAACATTGAAGCCAAAGCCAAAGTCAAATCTCATTTAATGCATGAAGATGTAACTTTCTGGAAATGGATCTCCAACACTTCTTTAGGAATCGTTACAGAAACTGCAGTCTATCATTGGTCAATGGAAGGAGAAGCCTCTCCAGCAAAGGTTTTCGACAGACATGCTTCATTAGCTGGATCTCAAATTATCAACTACAGAGTTTCACCAGATGAGAAATGGATGGTCTTAGTTGGGATTTCAGGAAACACTTCAGGTCAACCAAATGCATTTAAAGTTAAAGGTTCTATGCAATTGTATTCTAAAGACCGAGGTGTTTCTCAACCTATAGAAGGTCATGCTGCTGCTTTTGCAGATTTAAAAACTGATTCAGCACCAAACCCTTTCAAGTTGTTTACTTTTGCAGTTAGAACTGGTACTGGAGCAAAACTTCATGTTGTTGAAATCGACCATCAAAATGGTAATCCAACCTTTACTAAAAAAGCAGTTGATGTTTTCTTTCCACCAGAAGCTACTAATGATTTCCCAGTGGCAATGCAAGTCTCTAAAAGATATGGAATCGTTTATTTAGTTACGAAATATGGTTTCATTCATCTTTACGATTTAGAATCTGGAGCTTGTATTTATATGAATCGAATCTCTGGAGAAACTATCTTTGTAACTGCTGAACATGAAGCTTCTTCTGGTATCATTGGGATTAATAGAAAAGGTCAGGTTTTATCGGTTTCGGTGGATGAGAATACCGTGATTCCTTACATTTTGAGAACTCTCAATAACAGTGATTTAGCTTTCAAGTTGGCTTCAAGAGGAGATTTACCTGGTGCTGATGATCTGTACATGCAACAATTCCATTCTTTGTTCTCCACCGCTCAATATGGTGAGGCTGCAAAGATCGCTGCCAATTCTCCAAGAGGAATTTTAAGAACTACTCAAACTATCGAACAATTCAAACAAGTTCCAAACCAACCTGGAACTCTATCTCCAATCTTACAGTACTTTGGAATTCTACTCGAAAAGGGATCTCTCAACAAGTACGAATCTTTGGAATTAGCTAAACCAGTCTTGGTTCAAAACAGGAAGCACCTTCTAGAGAAATGGTTGAAGGAGAACAAGATTGAATGTTCGGAAGAGTTGGGAGACATCGTTAGACAACATGACATGAATCTAGCCTTGTCTGTCTACCTAAGAGCCAACGTTCCTAACAAGGTCGTAGCTTGCTTCGCAGAGACTGGTCAATTCAACAAGATCGTTCTTTACGCCAAGAAGGTCGGTTACACTCCAGATTACGCTGCTTTGCTTCAACACATTGTCAGAATCAATCCAGAGCAAGGAGCTGAGTTCGCTTCTTCTCTAGTTCAAGATGAAGGAGGAGCTCCTCTAGTCGACATCGAAAGGGTCACCGACATCTTCATGTCTCAGAACATGATTCAACAAGCCACATCCTTCTTACTAGACGCCCTCAAGGAGAACAAACCAGAACAAGCTCATCTCCAAACCAGATTGCTCGAGATGAATCTAGTCAACGCTCCTCAAGTAGCTGATGCCATTCTAGGAAACGAAATGTTCACCCATTACGATAGACCAAGAGTTGCAAACCTTTGCGAGAAGGCAGGGCTTCTTCAAAGAGCTCTAGAACATTACGAAGATCCCTCAGATATCAAGAGAGTCGTCGTTCACACCAATCTTCTAAACGCTGAATGGCTAGTCAACTACTTCGGTCAATTGACTGTCGAACAATCTTTGGAATGCTTGAAGGAAATGCTCAAGGTCAACATTCGTCAGAATCTTCAAGTCGTGGTTCAAATCGCAACAAAGTACTCTGATCTTCTAGGACCAGTCAAACTGATCGAAATGTTTGAAAGTTTCAAATCTTTTGAAGGTCTTTACTACTACTTGGGATCCGTCGTCAATCTTTCTACCGATTCTGAAGTTCACTTCAAGTACATTCAAGCTGCTACTCGTACTGGTCAAATTCGTGAAGTAGAAAGAATTTGTAGAGAATCAAACCATTACAACGCTGAGAAGGTTAAAAACTTCCTTAAGGAAGCCAAGCTCTCTGATCAATTACCTTTGATCATCGTTTGTGATCGTTTCGACTTCGTTCACGATTTAGTCCTCTATCTTTATCAAAACATGCTGGTCAACTTCATCGAGGTTTACGTTCAAAAGGTTAACTCTTCTAGGACTCCTCAAGTTATCGGTGGACTTTTGGATGTTGACTGTGACGAAGGAGTTATCAAGAATCTTTTGGCTTCGGTTACTGGTCCAATTCCAGTAGATGAGTTGGTGGACGAGGTGGAGAAGAGAAATCGATTGAAACTCATCATGCCTTGGTTACAATCTAAGATTGAAGCTGGTTCTCAAGATCAACCACTTTACAATGCTATGGCTAAGATCTCTATTGATTCAAACAACAACCCAGAAGCTTTCTTGAAGGATAACAACCTTTACGATCCGAAGGTCGTGGGAAAGTACTGTGAGAAGAGAGATCCTTATCTAGCTTACATTGCTTATGCTAAAGGTTTCTGTGATGAAGAATTGATCTCGATTACCAATGACAATTCTATGTTCAAGCATCAAGCTAGATATTTGGTTATGCGTCGTCAATTGGATCTTTGGGCAACTGTTCTACAAGCCGATAACGTTCATAGAAGACAATTGGTCGATCAAATCACTTCAACTGCAGTTCCAGAATCTACCAATCCAGATGACGTTTCAGTAACAGTCAAAGCCTTCATGGCTGCAGATTTACCTCACGAGTTAATCGAACTGTTAGAAAAAATTATTCTAGAACCTTCAGCTTTTAGCGATAACAGATCTCTTCAAAACCTTTTGATGTTGACTGCTGTCAGAACTGACAAAGGAAAAGTGATGAATTACATTGAAAGATTAAATGGTTATGATGTTGGTGAGATTGCAAAAATCTCAATCGATCATGGTTTATATGAAGAAGCTTTCAAGATTTTCTCTAAAGCTGAACAACATACTGATGCTATGAACGTCATTGTTGAACATATCGTTTCTATTGATAGAGGTTTCCAATACGCTAATAAATTGAATAAACCTGAAATTTGGTCTAGATTAGGTAAAGCTCAATTGGATGGTTTGAGAATCAAAGACGCTATTGATTCTTACGTTAAAGCTGAAGATCCAAGTAATTATGCTGAAGTCATTGAATTGGCTGAGAGAGCTGATAAGGAAGAAGAATTGATTCGTTATCTTCAAATGGCTAGGAAGAAGAGCAGAGAACCTATGATTGATACCGAGTATGCTTTCTGTTTGGCTAAGGCTAACAGATTGGGTGACATGGAGGAGTTCTTAGGTAGTGAGTGTTCTTGAAAGAGTTGTTCCTGAAGGAACCACGAGTTACGATCAGTCGTTCCTGAAGAAAGCACGAGTCACGATCCAAGGCCGATACTGACTTCTTTCTCTCGCCTCTCCGCCCTTCTCTTAGTGACCAACGTTGCCGACATTCTCAGCGTCGGAGAGAAGTGTTTCAACGACGAACTCTATGAAGCTGCCAAGCTTCTCTTCACTAGCGTGTCCAACTACGCTCGTCTAGCTACCACTCTAGTCTACTTGGGAGACTACCAATCCGCTGTCGAAGCCGCTCGCAAGGCCGGTAACACCAGCGTCTGGAAGCAGGTTCACGCTGCCTGTTTGAGCAAGCGTGAATTCAAGCTCGCTCAAATCGCAGGTTTGGCAGTCATCCCTCACGCCGAGGAGCTTCCATCTCTGATCAGAGCTTACGAAGCAGACGGTTTCTTCGACGAACTTCTCACTCTTTTGGAAGCCGCTCTTGGTTTAGAGAGAGCTCATATGGGAGTCTTCACTCAAACTGGAATCGCTTTGGCAAAGTACAGACCGGAGAGAATGATGGAACATCTCAAACTTTATTGGTCTAGAAGTAACTTACCTCAACTCATCAAGGTCGCTGAAGCTTCTCATCTTTGGTCCGAACTGGTCTATCTCTACACCAAGTACGATGAAATGGATAATGCAGCTCTAGCAACCATGGAACATGCAGCTGATGCTTGGGATCACGATCAATTCAAGGCGATTCTACCAAAGGTTGCCAACGTTGAGATTTATTACAGAGCTCTCAACTTCTACCTCGAACAGCATCCACTCCTTCTAACTGATCTACTGACTGTCTTGGCTGCTCGTATCGATCATGGAAGAGTCGTCAGAATGTTTAAGAGACAAGACAATGACAACGTTCCTCTCATCAAGAGCTATTTAATCTCTGTTCAACATCACAACATCGAATCAGTCAACGATGCTTACAACGACCTGTTAATCGAAGAAGAAGATTTCGAAACTCTTAGAGCTTCAATTGATGGGTTTGACAATTTCGATACCATCTCTTTAGCTTCAAGGTTAGAAAAACATGAATTATTGGAATTTAGGAGATTAGCTGCTCATCTTTATAAGAAAAATCAGAGATGGACCGAATCTATCGCTCTTTCTAAATCTGACAAACTTTTCAAGGATGCTATTCAAACTGCCTCCATCTCAAACGAATATGAAGTCGCTGAAGAACTCTTGAGTTATTTCGTCGATATTGGGAATAAGGAATGTTTCGCTGCTGTCCTTTTCGCTTGTTATGATTTGGTTAGACCTGATGTTGTGGAGGAAATGAGTTGGAGGCATGCTCTTAATGATTTCACTATGCCTTACAAACTTCAGAATATGAGGGATACTCATGCTAGGTTGAAACAGTTGGAGAAGGAAGTCAAGGAAAGAGCTGTTAAAGATAATGCCAAGGAAAAGGAAGAAGAAGGTGAGTTGAATAGCAAGGGAGATATGACAAGAGAGAGCGAGAGAGAGACGGTGGGTCACAAGTGGACGAGAACGCTGATTTTTCTTTGTCTTACCTCTCTCTTCTACTTTGAAGATGCTCCGATCATTGGACCGGGAGGACTTGGTGGACCGAAATTAATCACCTCCGGAGCGACTGGGTGAGTTTAGGGAGAACCTCTAGCCTAGTTCGAAGAGAGCTGTCGAGTCTGACTTTCTCGTTCCCCTCTCACTTCTTCAACTCCTCTCAGAATGCAAATGCAAATGCAGACCGGCTATCCAGGAATGAACGGCCAGTCGACAGGCATGTTCATGCAGCCTCCGATCGGTGGGATGTTCTAGAGGATTCAGGAATCAGGGAATGGGCGGACTAGAAGACAGATTAGAAAGGGGAATAAGGCTCGGTGGGAATAATCTATGTAATTTGAAGGAACCCTATGAAATATCATTGAACAAAAAAAAAAAAAAAAAAAAAAAAAAAACCAGAACCTCTTGCTCCTTCCCTTCCCTTTCCTTTCATCTCCAACTTTTTCCCTTTCAAATTTGTTTCATAACGATCGTTCTTTTGTTACTTCCTCTGTTTTTAAAATTTACCAGTGCTGTTCTAAAACGTCGCTCGCTGTCTCACCGTCCCTCTTGAAGAGCATCATCTGTTTCAATCCGAGCGCTTTAGCTTCCTTCGTCCTCAGAACAACACTGTTGATGTTTGCATGAGATTTGAGAGAAGTATTATTACTGTACACTGCTTGCTGTCAAACGAGAAATTAGACTGGTCCCCTAGTCCTCCCCTGCTCTTCTAGCCGACATGAACCTTGAAACCTTGTTCTTTTGAGGTTGCGTTTCGATGGACGCAGATTTCGACTGGGCATTCTTCCCTGAATCCTTCTCAACGATGGACCCAAAAAGTGTACCAATCTTGGTCTTGACTTCTGGAGGAACATTTCCATTGGCAGCTTCCACCTTATTCTTCTCTTCGATTCCCATTCTCTTCCTGTTTTCTCTCCTATCTCTGACCTCGATTCTTTCCTTCATGATCTGTTGAAGCCTCTCGTCTTCTCTAGACTCTTCTTCGTCGCTTTCATCCAAGACTACCGCTCCCTTGAACTCATCCTCTCGATTGAAATCCCTTGCTGGGAATCGGATCGGGGGCAGAGAGGGAATCACCATAGCTGGACGTGGCATAGTTGCTTCTTGAGGAACGACATGCTCATTTCCGTTTTGAAGAGAAGAAGAGGGAGAACCAGAGGGACCAGCATTCTGAGCGTTCATCAAGAGATGAGCTAATTCGTGACCCGCCTGATCTGCTTCCGCTTCTCGGTCTTCCGCACTGTTGGCTACTCTGATTCCAGTCCCTCCAGCTCTACTTCGAGCGCTCAGCAGGAAGCTATCATGTGGATTGCGAGCATTTGAGGTTGAGGTTGAAGACGAAGTTGCTTCTCTAGCCAATGTCTCTGATTTGAATCGAGAGAGTTTTGGAGCATTGGTACTAGTTCGAAGGTTTTGGTCTGGAACGGAAGCATCTGCAGGCAATGGGATGTTCTGGAGAAAATATCAAGAGACGACAGGTCAGCCGAGAAATCCCTTCGCTTTTGCTTTGGAAAGATAGACACTCACTAACTCGTCCTCGTCCTCGTCTACCTCGTCATCATCTCCTTGCTGTCCCATCATCCTTTCCACCAAGCCATTTGAATTCTTCTGCCATTGACTCTTCATCAAGATGTATTCTCTAGCCAATTCAGCATCATCGAAATCATCAGCCAAAGCGTCAAAGGAGGGTTGAAGTGAAGCAATGTCATCCGAGTTCCATCCATCATCATCGTCGTCATCATCATCGTCGTCGTCGATATCGAAGTCTTCATCAAACTCCTCATCCGATAGACCGCTCCTATTGAGTTGTCGGAATTGTTGCTCATCGACGTCGTCTGAATCGCTTTCCCCTTCCCTCAGTGAGAAGTCATCTTCTTCTTGCTCGTCGTCGTCATCCTCTTGTAAATGTTGATTCGTCGTCGGAGTAGCAGAATAAAAGATCTCTCTTCCTTTTCCCTTCTGGCTTGCAGGGATCGAAGAGGGGTCAGATGAAGTTGCTGCGAACCTGACCCTGCCCTCTTCTGGCTCATCCTCTTCTCCAGAAGGTCTCGCCAAGATCTCTGCAGCTCCATTTCCATCGTCCGAGTTCTTAGATTCCTGGATCTCGACTCCGTCTTGAGCGGCCTTGCGTTTGGCTTCCATCTTCTCTGCAAAAGCCTTTGATGGTCTTGCGTGAGGGACAGCGGGAGGAAGGCCTTGTCTGCTTCTCTGCTTCTCCAGAGATTCGTCGGATTTTGAAGCTCTGTCTAGGGCAGACATTCCAAGAGAGATCTGAGGGGCTGCAGGTACTTCTGGCAGAGGCGAAGAGGAAGCGCCTTGAGGGGAGGAGATCGGGGAAGGCGCTGTGACGCTTTCTTTGAGAGGGGAAGGATTGGCGACAGCAGCAGTTGCGGCTGGAGGCTTGTTGAGGAACCCACGCTTGAAGGCACTGCTTCTATGTTGGGGTTTGACTACTGGAATGGGAGTGCGCTGACTGCTAGGCGTCCTCTCCATGACGTCTCGTCCAACTGCGGGCTTCTTAGGACCTTGAGAAGTCGAAGGCGGAGGAAGAGGAGCTTCCACAGCTAATGGCTGTTCCCCTGGAATTGAAGAAAGTCCTGCTAGATCTCTAACCACATCTACACCTAAGAGCTGGACGATCTGGGCAGCTTCGTCTTCGACTCCCTCATCTGCTTTCTCTCTTGGAACTCTTGGCTTCTCTTGAACTGAAGAATCGTTCTGGTGCTGAGATTGAATTTGAGATAGCTCCAATGCTAGATCATCCAATTGGGAGGGCTTGTTCTTGAGTGAAGATGAAGCCATTTTCTTTGAGGTACTTTCGAATTCTCCTTCGCTTTCCACCACCGGCTCGCCTCTTCTGGCTTCAGGACTCTGAATTCTGACAGCCTTCTTTTTCTTCTTTCCATCCTTGGCGTTCGGAAGCTCGACGCTTCGACTCATTCTTTCTTCCTCTTCTTCTCTTTCCTTGACTCCCCAGAGATTTCCTTTCTTCTCGAAATGCGATTCTATCGGATTGGAAGTGAATTCGGCAGCTGGACTGCTTGGATTCAGGCATAAGAATCCACGTCCGAGGTTTGGTCGAATCTGAGGAGGAGTATTGGTGACCTTGAGGGATGATTTACTTGGTGGCGGCCGCTCCGAAGAGACCACTCTGTTGAGATTGGGTCTGGGAGAGTCTGGAGGAGAAGGAGTTCGAACGGCATCCTTCCTTGGAACGTGGATCACTGATGTTACCTGTGGCGCATCGTTGTCTACTTCATCTTGATCTTCTCGAACTTCTTCTTGATCGTCCTCTTCGTCTTGAGCTTCGGTTTCCTGTTCCTCCTCCTCTTCCTGCCCGACTCCTTCTTCTTCCTCCTTTTCGTATTTCCCGAAGATCTCGTCCATCCATTTCTTCCTTTCCTCCTTCGATCGAGATCTTTCTTCCGGAGTCCTCGCGAAAGGAAGGACAGATCCTGGGACTCTCTTGCTTGAGGTTGAGGTCGAAGGAAGTTTGGACGCAGCGAGTGGAGGAGAGTCAGGGATTCTTTCCACAGGCTCGAAGAAAGGGAGGCCCTCTTCGTTTAAAATCTGTAGAATAGATCGAGAAGAGGTCGTTGAGTTTGATTGGAAGAGGTACTTGTTTCGATGAATGACAAAGTACTGACCTGATGATCTTCATTGAGCACCATCCCACCTTCTGCGTGTGAGGCTCCCCTAAGCTTGTCCTGCACGACGCTTCCAGCCTGCACCAAAGCTTGAGATCTTATAGTGTTGATGAGACTTTCCAATACTAGATTGAAAGAAGTCGACGAAGGATGAAAGGAGATGTAAGAGGAAGGAAAAGACGGACCTCTCTGAGTTGCTCTGACTCACCTTTCCTCCTCTTGCTCAACGATTCCATCGTCCTTAGTACGGAAGCTCCGATCTTCTCATTGGATAACTCTGAATTCTTTTCCAGGCTTGCTGGGATGAACGCAAGAGAGCCAGTGGCGAATGGAACCTGATTGCAGAGGAATTCAAGTTGCTAAGAATCAATCTTCCATTCTGTCTGCCTTTTGATCCTTCTCCGTCCTATCAAAGTTTCGCCTAGAGAGATCGAGATTAATCTTTATTCTTCCCGGTCTCCCTAATCCGCAACCCATCAGCACTCACGTTGACTTTGTCTCCTTTTCTCAACTTTTCTAGCTGATCCAACTTCACGTCCAAAACTTTCAGATCCGACTCAGCCTTGTCCAACTTCTGTTTGAGGACTACTAGAGGTTCTTGATCAGAGCTTGGCTTAAGAGACCTGAAAGCTGTTAGCAGTTCCCGTGCTGTCTCTGTTGCTGTTGAAGGTTCCATCGAAATGGTGGTTGGCGGAAGGAAGTAAGAGTGCAAGACCGATCGATCTACTTGTATGTATTCGAGCGCGACTTGATGCTGATGCGCTGATGGTTCTCCCGTCGATTCGAGCTCAAAGAACGCAGGCAGAGAAACAAATCTATAGAATAAAGGAGAAATTGTGCTTCTATATTTCAAAGGGAAAAAAGAGGTTGTATTTATAGACAAGTGGATGAAGACCGAGAGAGAGGTTGACTTTCTGTTCGAAAATTATCTCGAGGTTCCTAGAGGGAGACAAAAAGAGGAGAAAACAGTAGGAGAAACTGGACCAACAGAATGAGAAGGATAGAAAGGGTCTTGTTGAGTGTCTGAATCATTAAAGGGAATAGGACCTGAGTAAGAATAGTCTTTTGAAGAAAGTCGTCGGAGAGATTGAACGGGAAATTGCAAAAAAGATGAAAGTATTGGAAAGAGCCTAAATTTGTGGAAGCAGACATTGAAAGCAGTTGGAAGTTGTGAAGAGCAAAAATGAAAATGTCTGCTGAAAAGCTTGAAGATGAGCCTGTAATGTAATTGCTGAATCTCAAAGGTCTTCCCTTATCTGGAGAGTCAAACCTAAGCCTTTGCACTCTCGACAACTGGAGGGGTTTCCTTTCCATGAGAGTGTTTCTTTGACTTCTTGTTCTTCTTCTGAGCAGCTTCAGCTACTAATCTTTCCAATTCTCTTCTCTCATCATCACTTTCATCAGCTTTAACTTGCTTGTAAATAGTTCCTAAGAAGGCCAAAGCTCTGGCTCTGTTGAGCAAAACTTGATCTGAGACTCCTTTCTCATTAAGGACTTTTTCACAAACCTTTCGTAAAACTCCAGTTACTTCCCAACGAGTTCCACGCCAGGTTGCTAGGAGCATCTATAGAGGCGAGGACAATGGTTCGGATGGATAGACGAAAAGGGAGGAGAGGAAATTGAGGGAGGAGGAGGAAGAAGACGTGAGATAGAAATGTCAGACAAGAATGACAGGAGGCAATCGAGAAGAATTACGGAAACACATGCTCAAGAATTCCACGACTATTGATTGGGATTATAAAGAATCGTAGCATTGACTCACCTTCCCACTCATATCCATTTCCATCTGTTTCAATTCCTCCTCGTCAATATCTCCCTTTTCCTGTCTTTTCTGCATATCCTCCATGCTCATTTGGACATTGATAGCACTTCCCAACAAGCTCCAAGTTTCCTTGACCATTCCTGTCTTTTCCTTCAAACGAGAGAAGAATCCTGAAAGTCCCAAGAAGTTGTTTCGATTGGTTTTGATCCAAGTAGTTGATTTTGTTAGATAGACGTTTCCAATCACGTTCAAGAGTTCTACACCGAAAGATTCCATCTTGAGATCTTCAGCTTCTTCTCTCATCTTGCGTTCGAAAAGTTGAGTTTCTGGATCGTCTTTGTCGCCTGGGTTCTTGGACTGAGGGAAGAGGAGGGGGGGGGGGGAGGGAATTCAGATCCGGTGGAGGTTGCTGTGTGGGAGTCGTCTTTTCTCTTTCGTTCTGAGTTCAACTCGACTAACCCAAGTTGATTCTCAAACAAGTGCTGTACTCTGTTTCCTTGCAATCAGCTATCCTTCATTCCCTCTCCCCCCTGTCTCTTCCTCCGCCTTCCTCTCAATGCTGTTCCCCTACTCACCTCAACAAAAGGTCTAATCCTCTCCTTCAACTTCCTAGTCAAATCTTCCACTCTCTTGGTCTCAGCTTCTTCCTTCTCTTTCTCGAAAGCTTCCAACTTAGCTCTCTGTTCAGGAGTCATCTTAGCTCTACCAGCCTTCTCTTTCTTAGCCTTGTCAGCTGGAGATTCCGAATTCAGAGCCACATGAGAATCTGATTTCTCGACTCCTGCTTTCCCAGAAGAAGAAGCATCAACAGGAGCAGTAGCACCAACTGGAGCACCAGCTGGAGTGGGAGTGGCAGTTGAATCGGTTTCCTTCTTTTCAGCTTCGACTGACCCTGGAGCAGCTTGAGGATTGGCAGCTTGAGAACTCTCTTTCATAGCCTTTTCCATTTCTTCCTTCTCTTCTTCAGTCATCATGATTTCTGAAGCTTTTCCGAAATCTCTGAGTAGGGAAACTTCTCCGATGTAATCTGTGAAACGCTCTCCTCCGAAGAGCTGTCCGAACATTTCAGTAGCTTCTTTGACTGTGTAAAGCAATCAGGTATGAAGGGGAGAGTCAGGAGAGTTAGTAAAGAGGGAGAGGAGAGTTGAAGGATGGTGAACTTTCCACTAACCTCCTACTTCGTCGGTTGGTTTCCTGTTACAAGGAGAGAAGACATGATCAGTAGTTATATCATGAATGGAAGGAGAATAGAAGAGAACTCACTTCTTTCCATGCTTGTCATAATCAGCTCTTAGGTTGCTGTCTGATAGAACTCTGTAGGCTTCTCCTACCATCTTGAACTCTTCAGCATCTCCACCACGATCTGGATGCTTGGATAATGCTTGCTTACGATAACCTTTCTTCAGTTCAAGGTCTGTGAGAGAAAGAGAGAGGGAGTTCAGTGAGAGAGATGAGATGGGTGAGGTTCACTGAATGCTACCAGCTGTTGTTGGCTATACTGACCAGAAGCATCACCTCTACAGTTCAATAGATCGTAGTATTCCATATCAGCGATCTTTTGACCATCTCTGCTGATATCTCTGGCTTGAATTGGTTCGGATGGTGCTGCGTCTGTCATGATGGTTGGTTGTTGGAGGAGAGAAAGAGACTTCAAGAATTCTCAAAATGCTGTGCCACAACCAGGCGAGCGCAGTGGAGGTCACACTTTCTTTCCCCTTCTTTCCAAACAATATGCTATAATTCTCAAATTCATAGATATCAGGTTTAGCTGGCTAGGAAAAGAGCACTTCAGAATCCGATAAGTCGAGCGACAATAGCTCAGAGCCTCAAAGAGAGCGCCGAGAGCCTCAGAGTCGTAGTCGGTTCTTGTCTTGCAGTCTTTCCGTCTTTCTGTTTCTGTTTCTTCAGACTGGAAAGGTGAGTAGAGTTCCCTTTCGATGGAACCAGTTGAGAATCGTCTGAACCTCCAGCGCTTGCCATGCTCAGCGACTCCCCATCGGGCTCCTTCTTCTTCTTCCAGCCTTCCTTTTCCTGTACTACTTGGAGCTTCCCCTGCAAGCTTCCTACAGGTATCGGTCATGCATCCACAATACGGATCGCGGATGCGTATTTCGATTCAACTAAAAGTAGAGGGCACGGAACCAGCTCTTCTCCATGCGATCGCTCATCTGCATCGAATCGGAGAACTTCAACAAAAGGCACTCGTGGGTGAGAATCTTGTACTTTGAGGGATAGGATTCCATCCAGTGTCTGCCTGTCTCTGTGGAGGCTGGGCAATACCTACTCCACTTTCAGTCCCTTCTCGATACGCTTACACGAGATAACGTCTGGCGACAGACTCGCTCATGCCACTACATCTCTTCGAGATCCGAATATCTGGATGAACTCGATAGATCCAGCCATCAACTGCTGATTCCGAGCTCCGGGCCTATCAGTCTCTGACTTCATCTTCTTCGTCCTCCTCCCCCTCCCCTCTCATTCCCTCTACCGACCATTCTCTGGGTCTTTCTTGAGCTCAGAGGCAAGTAGAAAGTCTATAGACCAGATTCCTTCCATTCGATGTCTCTCTTAGGATCGCAGATCACACTCATCATTGGGCTGAAGGAAAATTGCCGATTGGAACGATGACGATAGACTCTCAGCCTTCTCAGGATCACCGACATCGGGGTACAATGCAAATCCGCGAAGAAATCAGGTACGCATGGATAAGTCTACTCCAGAAGAGAAGGATTTTCCTTTTAAAGAAGAGGCTGTGGTCCTGACCATCACTTTCGTCCTTTTCTTTCCTACTCTCTTTCCGCTATTTGGTTTGCCTCTTCCAGGATCCGAGACTCTACTTTCTCCTCTCTCACATCGCTGAACAAGTCATCCAGAAGGTTGTGGTTGGGACACTCTGTGAAGAATCTTCGGATCGACACTCAAGATCTTCCAGAAGCCCTCCACCTCTTCGCTAAACATACCCGACTTGGAGAGTACGTTGAGCATCTCACTTTTCGAGACAGTCCGTTCCGAACTTCCAAACACATGATGGCAAGCCATGATGAGCAAGTAGAAACTGTGACCTTCTTCACCGCTTTATCAGTGGGTACATAACGCTGGACTTGAGAAGGACGATATGAGAGCCTGTTTGGAAAAGATGCACGAACTCCCCTACAGGTTTACTTCATGGGAAATAGCTCGAGGTTTGAGGAGGTTTTGGGAGTCAGAACATCTCAACGAACGACTGAGACAAGTAGCTAAGGGAGGGATGAGGCTTGCTTTGGACATGTGCTCGACCGCTAGATCCTTCATTATCAATCAGTGTCCCAATCTCAGATGTATAACTACAGATAGAATTGACTGCATGTTTCCTTTCGTTGTCAGTACCACAGCAAGAGGAGCCATTCCTTTGGCAGGTTTAGGCTCTCCGTTTCTCACAGAGTTGTCCATGGGGCAAGGAAATATGAACGGAAAGGCTACTTCATCTTGTCAAAACAGTGTATGGTTAATAGTTTTTCTTCCGCACGTTATCACGTTCGAGTTGTATGGGTATCTAGATGAAGGAGGAGTCAAGTTCCTTCAAGAACATTCTGGAGTTTCGGAGCCCAAGAGCAACTCGAAATTGAGGGATCTAAAATTAACATTAGAAGTCAGGATCCCAAACAAGCCAGGCGACACTAAGATTACCAACTCCTACCGAAATCTTTCGTCATTCACCAGTCAACTCGAACGACTCTATCTCAGTTTTGTAGCAGATGACGTTGTCTCTTCCGAGATTGAGCCTCCAGAGCAATCAATATTAATGCATTTAGATTCTTCTACTCTAACAAAATTGGGACTAAACTCAATCAATTTCAGATGGGAAGATGGTTCAAATTCACTATCATGTTTAGATGAGGTTGAAGAGCTAAGTGTTGACGAAATGTTTATCATGAATTACAGAAATCGAATCGAGAATTCACAGGGGCCGTCTCTTACCAATTTCTCTCCAAACCTGAAGACCCTTCCCTGAACTCAAAACATCATTAGGCATGAAGAATCGAATACCACACTTACTGCGGAGGATGATTTAAGTGAAGTGGTCAGAAGGGTGTCAAGTTCCAACGCTCTTAGAACTATCAGATCGTGTTGTCTGCCGAAGGATGAAAATGGCGTCATTAGAAGCTGGGGGTTGAAAAGTCCTGAAGGGGTCAAAGCTAAAAAGCTGTTGAAGCTAAGGTGTGAAGAGAAAGGTTTGGAATTGGTGCTGGTCTAGGCGTTGCTTGTGGTTAGGAAGCTTTTCCTTCTCGTAATTGTATTATTTCACACTCTTTGACAGATCAGGTTCAAATTCGAAGCCTTCGTTTCCAGCCGGTTTGGGCAATTACGTCGAATATCCGCGTTGATGGAAGTCGAGTTCGCGAAGGAGCACTGAGCGTTTGTTGAAGTGTAAAAACCGGAGAGTGTAAAGAAACGGCCTTGTATTGAGAATGCAATTTTCAAACTTCGACTTTCGTGCATTTCTCAGCTTGACGAGAATCGTAGGCGCGAGAACACGGCTGCCCTTTCATATTCTTCCTCTTCCTTCCATCCACGACATCCCAATCTCCAAACTACTTTCACATTCCTTCCATCAACTTCTGATCGTACTTTATCCGGTTTTCATCCATCTCATTCATAGGGACTCCCGTTCAATGACCGTGTCACCTTATCCAACCTGATCCATCGACTCGATCCATAGACTCATCTCTCAGATAAAGCCTGATGGATTGGTTCTTTGAACTGGGAGATGCTGGGTGAACTTGGGACTCAAGTAATCAGA
This sequence comes from Golubevia sp. BC0850, assembly GCA_012976225.1. Lineage (NCBI taxonomy): Eukaryota > Fungi > Basidiomycota > Exobasidiomycetes > Golubeviales > Golubeviaceae > Golubevia > Golubevia sp. BC0850. The sequence continues at coordinate 1,239,002 of JAAVVG010000001.1, read as the reverse complement.
TTCTTGGGGGATAAGATCTGAGAAGTTGGATGCCCGATTCACAGTTCGTTCTGAATTACATCAACCCTCTCTTTCTCTAATCAATGACAATATGCACCAAAAACAAACGAAGGGAGTACTCATACTCACTGGATACTACGCTGACCTCTATCTCTCCACTTCTCTTAACAGACAAGCCAGTGGAGACTGGAGACAAGGTTCCGCGAGCTTCCTTCTCAAAACGTCTCTTCCACTTTGACATGCAGACCGGTCTCTGAGGTCGGACTGGCCTAGAAGATGAATCTCCTGTCTTCTTTCAAACCCTCTGAGACACGCAGAACAACAAGAAAGCTCCTCGGTGAGTTCGCATCCACATTCTTGCAAAAAGGATGTCTACTTCCTCTTTCTCTCCTCTTCCATCTTTCTCGCATGATCTTGCTTTTCAACCCAATTTCTTTCGGATGACTTTTAAGCACAACCAAAGCTGCGAGATGTTGATTTTTCATGGATTATTCCCATTCTGATTTGTCACTTATTTGGTACATTTAGGAGAAAAAGAGACGAGAACAGAAGACTTGTTCTACGAGAGATTATTCGCCTGGGAAAAGGATGATGGAAACGTAGAAAAGAAAAAAAAGGCGAGAGTTGGAAAGGCGGAAAGCACAAGAAGTAGTGAGAGAGAGAAAAAAAGAAAAGGACGGAGGTGAAAAAAAGGTCAGCTCAATTACTCCATTTGACTTCTCTATCCCTCCATGACTCTCAAGAATGGGAGAGCAGACTCGACTCACCTTCTTGTAGAGACTATCAACGACATTTGAAACATGTTTCAAAGTGTCTAGAGAAGCTTCGTAAGTTTTCTGAGGGGATTCAGAAGGAAGGGCGAATCAGAATAATGATTTCCAAGGAGAAGTGAAAGGTGTCAATCATAATCAACTTGTGGAGAGAGAGAGAGAAAGGGGGGGGGAAGGAACCAGCACCATGGAAATCGTCCAAGAAAGGAGGAAGAATGAGAAAGGAAACTTACATCTTCTTCAGGTTCATCAAAGACAACCAAACAACCAGCACCTTGATCTAGAATTCCATGAAGAGTCTTATCCAAGATCATTTGTGAAAGTCTAGAGGAAGCACGAGTGAGAAAGGAACGGGGAAGAGAGAGTGCATCAGAATAATGACCAGAAGAAAATGACCAGAATGATCCTTTTTCTTGAGATTCTTCGATCGCTGTTTGTTTTCTTTTGGAAACTCACTTCATTTCAACCTCCCTCTCTGGCAAACCTACTTTCTGAGCGACATGATCGATTTCGACTCTACTATAAGGTTCGATGATTCTCAAAAGATTTTGTTCCAATAGAGTATCGTAGAGAGCTGAGAGATGAGCTCTGATGATTGGATCGTTTGAGAGTTCTGAGTGTCGGTTTTTTTGATGGGAAGAGTGTGGGATTGGAGGGAGATGAAAGTTAAGAAAGGGAGGTCGCAAAGTAGATGATGAGAGTCAGTGAGTGCACTTATTCAAACGAAAAGAGCGAAGGACGCAATCGAGAGATTCGCTCTGACAGAAGATCCGACAGAGACAATCCTCAACAACAGACTCTCTCCAAACTTACCTTCCTTAAAGTCCTTCAAAGCTTGTTCAAACTCTTCCAAACTTCTATTTTCATAAGCTTTAGCGACCAAACCCATAGCTTCAACATCTCTACCTTTATATTTAATGGCTAATTTCCCACCACTAATCCCTTTAACATCTTCATTCAAACCCAACATGATTTTACAAAGCAACATATATTTGAGGGCTCTCCTTGCTTGAACTTGATCTTCAATGCTATCCAATCCTTCCAAAGTTTCGAAAAAGTAAGAATAAGCGGTGGAATAATCTTTTTCCTCTGCGTGAAGGATTCCGGATTGCATGTCTAGTGAAGATTGCATCGAGGGCGAAACGTAAATGCTGTTGGCGTTGGTACGAGCTGAAGTTAGGGAAGCTTTGGCTTTTGGTAGATTGTGGATTGAATGATTGACTTTGGATTCTAGTAGATGAACTTCAGTTAATACCATTTTATCATCTAGACGTTTTAACTCTTTTAGAAGGTCGGAGATCAGGGGGAGAGCTAGACGATAGGATTGGGAATCATAGTAGCTGGGGAGAGGGGGACGATGGTAAAGAGATGGTCAGTCACTTCTTCCTTTCAGAACTCATGACAGATCTTTTCCGAATTCTTTTCATCTCAGGTCTTCAAGTTCGTTGCAAAAGCCTCTCGAACTGCTTGCAATAAGAAGTGAGACACTCGAAAGCTCTCTTCCAATCTCTAATCTCTGGCCATCTAGTGCCCTTTCTCTTCGACGAGCATCCCTACCATCTAAGACGGACTTTAGAGATATCTCTTTCCCCTCTTGTACTCACAGACTGATCAACCTGACCTCCAAATTCTGTCTCAAGAAGACCCTCTTTTCCTCCTTTGCCCAATCGATGCTTTCCTTTGTGACTTCAATCTGAAGAGCGGTTGCCGGAGGTGTGATTGGAGTGAAGAAATCTAGAAGGGATCGGACTGTGAAGACGAGTAGGAGACAGGCAGATTGATGGGTCAGAAAGAGAAAGAGGGAATGGGAGAGGGAGATAGAAGACGGAGAGTCCACTCTTCGACTCACTGAGCTTTGCAGTTTTTGCCTTTGCGATTGAGCCCAAGAAAGATCTTGAATCTCTAATAAGTTGAGCCAAAGCAGCTGGGTCATTGTTATCTCTATGAATTGAACCGAGATTGATCAAAGCAGCTTCTTGTTTCTTCAATCTGGTTTCCCTTGCATCTGAATCTTCAATCGCAGGAGCTGGTGTTTTGAGAGTCGCTTCAAGTTGCTGAACTGATTCAGTCGATTTCGTCGTCGTAGCTGATGGCATATTTCGAATCGAATGGAATGAGAGTAAGCAGTCGTTTGGTGGTGGAGAATCAAGAGGCAAGCAAGCCTCCATAATTGCTGGCTCGCGATCACAGTGTTGCGTCACCTCCAAGTCGTAACCATCACTTCCCAAATCAAAGCCTATCAAACTCTAAACTAAACACTTCAAGACATCAGTGAACCATCCATCAAATCCATCAAACAGTATGGCGATTGAAGTTGAAAAGAAGTCGAACACAGGAGGTGGAGTTGGTGGAATGGGAGAAGAGGATTCTCAATTACCTATTCCAAATTTAAGAGTTGCCCAATTAGTGTATCAGTTATCAAAAGCCAATTCAACGGATTCAGCCATAACAAGTCGTAAAGATTTACAAGATGAACTTTTATCTTTAATCAAATCCGATGAAATGGCACCATACTATTCCTATCTGCTTTCTCTACCTTTCAATCCAACCATCATCCCAAACGACCAATCTCTGCTTCAATCCCTTCAGAAACAGAATGAATCCTATCTTGAAGATTTAGACCTCTTGGAAGAAAAGGCCAAACAAGAGGAAGGTGATTCAGAAATCAATGACATCAAAAGGAAGAGAGCTACTTATTTAGCTAAAATAGGTGAAAAGGATAAAGCTTTGCAGGCTCATCATCAAGCTTTGTTGACTGCTGCTGGATTGGGAAGTAAGATCGATCTGACTTTGACTGTCATTAGGATTGGAATGTTTCATGGAGACGCTGGTTTAACTGGTAGAGCTATTGAAAGATGTAGAACGTGAGTTGAACCTTCCTTATCTTCTCTGTCTGCCCACTGCTGTGATGATTCTAATCTTCTCCTTCTTTGATCTCTGGCAGCTTGATCTCAGAAGGTGGTGATTGGGATCGTAGAAATCGTCTCAAAGTCTACGAAGGTTTACATTTACTTTCCATCAGAAATTTCTCTCAAGCTTCCTCTTTGTTCTTGGATGCCTTACCTACTTTCACTGCTACCGAACTGATCTCGTATGAGGAATTCGTTGGCTTGGTAGTCATTTGTGGAGTTAGAGCGGAAGATAGGAAAGGCTTGAAGAAGAGGGTGAGTTAGAGTTAGATAGTGTAGCAGGGTGGAGCGTCGATAGTAGGAAACCGAAAGGCAATGGGAAAGCCAGGAGCTGAAAGAGCAAATCATCAAATAAAGGGGAAGGTTTTAATCAACCGAGGATTACACAATCTCAAAGGTGGCTCGGAAAGAAGGTCTCTAATCTCCCTTTCCCCCTCTAATCTCTCTCCCCTTCTCCTTCTCCAGATCATAGACTCCCCCGAAATTCTTCAAGTCATAGATTCTCTACCTCACCTACGTCAATTATCAACCTCTCTTTACGATTCTCAGTACGCTCTTTTCTTCAAATCTCTAGCTTCAGTAGAAACCACTCATCTATTACCTTCCAGAATCCTAGGTCAACATTCAAGGCATTACGTTAAAGAACTTAGAATCATTGCTTACAAACAACTTTTGGAAAGTTATAGAAGTGTGACTTTGGAGAATTTCGCTAAAGCTTTTGGTGTTAGTAAGGAATGGATTGATGGAGAATTGGCGGGCTTCATTGGGGAAGGAAGGTTGGATGCTAGGGTTGATAAGGTTAGTAGCTTGAATGTCTGGGATTAGTATCTGAGCTTGGACCTCATTCGGGATCAAACCTGAGGAGCAGTAGAAGATTGGGAGAAGTCCTGTGAAGGTTTTCGACTACCGAATCTCCTTCTTACTACCTCTTTCATTCTCCCTTCCTGACATCCCTCTCCATTTCCTCGGTGCGACTTAAATCTTTATTCCTCAACTCTATCTTCTTGCCTCCTCTTACAGGTTCACGGAATCATCGAAACTCGTAGACCAGATGCTAAGAACGCTCAATATTCAAGGATCATCAAGGAGGGAGACGTCTTGTTGAGTGAGTTTCATTTCGGACCATCTGGCTTCTATTTTGAACCTATGGCCCCTTCCTCGGCTAGTATCGAAGGGGTAAACGTGAACAATCACCTCCTTTGCTGACCTGCGTTCCCACGCTTTGCTCCCTGTTCCAGACTCTCTTCAAAAGCTCTCTAGAACTGCTTTATAAGCCAAAAATAAAGAGTCAAAGAAAAGGTATCGAGGGTTTGGAATTTCAGAAAAAGAAAAAGGCGAGGGTAAAGTGAGATAGGAATCGGAAAATGAAAGTGAAGAACGAAGAAGTCTGGTGTATTCGTATTCTCCCTCCTTTGAACAAGTCAAACTCCTGTCTCTGAAAAGTCTGCCTTCGCGAAGTGTGTCTCATACCTCTTACACCTCCTAGCCAATCCTTTAATTGCGAAGAAGAAAACCCTCAATGATTACAATTAACAGAGTATGATTACAACAAGACGTATCTTACAACTAGGGTCGATAAGAAAGCAGAGAAACCTGTCCACTATCCTTACTCTTCAACCTCTAGCCCCTCCTTAATCATATCCCAATTGAGCTCTCTTCGAGCGCAACCTCTAACAGCGCTACTTGATCCTATCGTAGTGGTGGAAAGACTGACTAGATGTCTCATGGTAGGTCTTCCATGTGGACAATTCTAGCAGAAGGAAGGAAGGAAAGCAGCGAACGACAAACACAGAAAGAGAGATCAAAACACGAATTAGCATCTCTTCGCAGCTCGAGAAGACAAGAAGAAGCATTCATTTCGACTCACCCAAGGTTGGTCCATTCCACTCATGTGCTTCATGATGTTTGACATCTGTCTCACATTCAAAGCTTTACCAATCATCACGCTCTTACGACAAGCTCTACTAGCGAACATACTTCTCGCTTTTGAGCAACGAATTTGTGAAGCTTTGAAACTATTTGATGGAACTTCTCTAAGATGATGGATTAGTTCTTCGAGGTCTGCAAGATAAGAGATTTCAAGCAAGATAAGCTGAAAGGGTTGAGTGAGAGAAAAAGCGAGAGAATTTGAAACTCACCTCTCACACCAAAAACAACGTCTTTGCTTACAGGTAGACTGAGTAGCTTGACTCGCTTCGAGACTTCTGCATCCTCGTCTATTGCCAATTCGAATCCGCTGTCTTTGAGAGCGTCTAGGTGTTCGGCAACGACCAAGGTGTCTGTAGCTGAGAGTTCCAAAGTCTTCGGACTATGGTCAGAAGGGGAGATGAAGGGAGTTAGCGAGACTCTGATGATCTTCAGTGGAAAGCAAAGACAGAGAAGTGACTCACCAGATCATCCTCTGACTCCTAATCTTGGTCTCCTTCTGAAGAGTTTCGAAGTTGTACTTCTCGTCTGCAGCATGTTGGTCCACGATGAAAAGATCGTCAAGCCATTCACCTACTTCACCGTTTCCGGTTTCTTCTTCCTCCATCTCCAGATCTTGGTCATCCTGAGCTGATTTGTTCCTTCCCTTGTCACTGACTCTAACTCGTCGTCTCACTATGATGAACCCCAAATTGAACTGTCCAACGACCTTCATTGTCAAAAAGTCCTCTTTCTTAATGATTCTAGTCAAAGCACTTTCAGCTACCGACGATTCAGTAACATGAAGTCCTGCATTCAAAGTTTCTTCGTATTCTTCTTCAAGTCTACTCTTTTCCTCTCTTCTGTCTTCTTCCAATTGAAGTTGGATCCTCTCTTCTCTTTCTAAGCGAGCGTTCCTTCTCTTGATTCGTTCGGTGATGCTGGCTAGGTCGAAGGCTATGGTCGGAATGTTTGAATCACGATCTTTTGAATCGGGATCTGAATTGAAAGCGAGGTTTGAGAACTCATTTCGCCAAGTTGAAGAGGGGAATTGTTCTTCTCTAGTAGAAGGTTTCTGTCCACGTGATGAACCGTCAGGAATTTCATCTAAAGCGGCTAGATTGTGTTCTCTTTCATCTCTTGCAATTGGATCTTCCTCCTCTTCTCGACGTGTCGCTTCATTTTCTTGATCATGAGAACAACAGCCTTCTCCATGCCCTTCATCGACTTCCATTTCCAGTCTTGAAGATCTAAGCTCTTTCTTGCTTTCTTGAAGATGTGAGTCTTGATCTTCTGATTCCTGATCGTCCTCGATTTCGATGACTTCTTGCTGTAAGTCTTCTGGTTCGACTTCGATTTCAACCTCTTCGTCACTTTCCTCCTCTCTCCCAACTTTTGATCGTTCTTCGATTTCCTCCTTCTCTCTCTCCGTCTTTCTATTTCGTTGTTCTTCCCTCTCTTCATCTTCTTCATCGAGATAGTAGTGATTTCCACCTCCATTCCCGACTTTGGCTCGTTTCTTTGAAGATCCATAACCATCTCTCTCCTCTCGAGACTGAGAATTCCCTCTTCCGAACAATTGCAGAAGACCAGCTAGATCAGGATGAGGTTTGCCTCTGACGACCTTTTGAGGTAGTACTTGAGCTGTCCTTGAGCTCGAGTTCGAGTTTGAGTTGACCATTGGTACTTTTTGAGCTGGAGTTTTGAAAGCTGAATTCTGATAAGCGCCTGGGCGATTCTTCTTCAGAGGCGACCATGAAGCTTGAGTTGTGTCGATCACTGCATCTTGATCAATTTCATCATCTTGAACATCTTGAGTTTCATCGAACGTCTGTCTTTCCTTTGACGCCCTCTCGGAAGTCTCATCTCTATCGATGTTCGAGCTGTTCGCTTTCCTGGATTGTTGAAGTGCCGGCGAAGATTCTCTGACAGAGTGGAAAGAATCCGAAGAAGGAGGCGAACTGGAGGTCGGATTTGATTCTGAAGTATTGAAGTGGTCTCTAAATTGTCCGTTTCTTGAAGTCGATGTCGTCTGAGATGAAATCTTGGCTTTGCTTTTTCCTTTGAAGTCGAAATCTGAAGGATGAAGTTCTTCTACCTCGTCAAAATCTTCTTGTATCAGTCCAACTCCTTCGTTTTGCTCTGAGACTTCTTCTTCATCGTTGTCGAAATCATTCTCCTCCCGTCTAATTGGATCGTTGTCTTCTTGTTCTTCAACATGTTCATCTTCATCCTCCACCGCTCGTCCCTTTCCTTTACCCAGACTTTCAAAGTTGAGTTTCGATTGCGTCAGAGTCGAATCTTCAAGGGTTCGAATTGAATTTGCTCTTGAGTTCGTTTGAGTTGTAGATGGGAGGGTTTTCGAGTTGGAGGTTTTTGAAGAAGCTCCACTGACTTGGAAGGTCGATCTTGTTGGGGCAAAGAACTCTTCCAGTGATTTCTATGGTCGAGCCAAGAGAAGGATCGGCAGAATTAGGAGGTAAATACTTGTTCAGAGTCCATGGGAGGTGAGGAAAGAGGGGGGGCAGATCTCGGAGCCTCTAAACACTCACTTTTAAAGCATCGACTAGAAGATTCTCATCATGAACCATCAGCGTCCTCTTATCAGGACTAACGTTAACGTCATAGCTGTCTCCTCTCAGCTTGAAATCTGCAATGAGAAAAGGAAAGCTATTTCCACCGCTGTTCGAATTGTTGTGAGATCTGAAAACCTCGTTGAAAACCTTGAGCAGCTTGTTCGAATCCCAGGGCCTGCCATTGAGGTAGATGAATTGCCTATCAGAAGAAGATCTTGAGGTTGCCGAAGTCGGAGAAGAAATGAGACCAGTGACTTTGATAGGCGGGGGAGGTTCACTTGAGAAACCTTCCGGATTGGGATCCTCGATTTCTTCGTCTGAATCTTCATTCTGTTGTTTCTTCTTCTTGAGTCCATCTTTTATCCTTTGATTAACACTCTTCTTTTCTTCAATTCGTAATTCCAATTCAAAGCTCAGCAAACCTTGATTAACCTTGGTACCAAAAACATTCACAACATTTTGATTCAACCAATCGCCATCATCCTTGACTTTTGAAGAGTTGACATTCAGATTTCCGACTTTCTTGTTCCCTTGTTTAGTCAAAATGTTGTTGACATTCCATTTGACTCCTTTGGAAATTAAAACATAAGATTGTAATAAATTCAAGCATTTCCCGAATTCTTTCTTCAAGTTCTTTTCGAATTCTCTTCTTCTGACTGGTAGAGTTTTGAAAAGGTCCTTCACCGTAATGGTCGTACCTCTTGATCTTGCCGATTTTTGAGAAGAAGTAAGTAGCTGTCCGGAAGAAGAGTAGGATAAGATTGTACCGATTGGTGATTGAAGAGAGGTTGAGGTGAGGATTGAAACAGAAGATAAGGCACATAAGGATGAGAGAGCTTCTCCTCGAAATCCAAATGTCGATACAGAGGATAGATCTGAGAATGAGGAGAGCTTGGAGGTATGATGTTTGAGGGCTGAGAGAATGGGGGAAAGGAGATTCAGAGACTGACGTGGTTGAGATGGATAAGAAGTGGGCTCAACCCACCTAAACCTTCGTAGTTCTTTGGATCAATTCCATGACCGTTGTCAATGACTTCGAAAGATTCAGCTCCGTGATCTTTGAATTTGATCTCTTTGAAAAGGTGGGAAGTGTGAGGATCAGAGAAGGTGTTAGTTGCTGGGCTCCACTTCAGAAGTAGTTCATTGAGCTCTTCCAATCTTGAACAGGAACAGACTTTAGATCTGAGTAACTCAAATTCAACTCAGAGCTTGCGATTGTCCCATAAGGAACTCTCAAAGGGTTCACTTGTGTTATGTTCTCTGAGAAAAAGCTGAGCTCCCAATCTCAATTCTCAATTGCTCTCCTCCATTCCATCTCCATTCCATTCTCCGCTATTCCTACTTCTGACTTCATGGTTTCACCAGTCCACATTCACGCTTCTCATCTTCATTTGTCACTCACCTAGGTTTGTGGCCCCAGCGTCCAAAGCATTCTCTACTAACTCCTTGACAGCTCCCTGCAGATCTAACAGCACCTGCCCACTTGTAAGAAGAGCGAGATCCTTTGATTTGATTGACCTGATCTCATTCCCATCATCTTGATTGGACGAACTCATAAAGATCAGTGGTTTCCAGACACGACTTTCTCAGGGCGACGCGAATGGTCAAAGAGAGCTCTCCACGTGGAGAAGGCAGAGAAGGATAGGGAGGGAAGGGCCTTCAGGTCTTCTGAGATTCAGACTATCACCCATCTTCTCTTTCTTCCCCTTTTATTAGCACAGAAACTAGATCAAGAAAGGGGAAACCGCTTCAAACCTGTTCGAATCATCAAGCTAGTGAAGGGACGTTTTATCGTTTATGGCTTCTTCTTCTTCTTCTTCCTCTTCCTTGAGAAGCATGACATCACTATCTTCCAGAATGAACAGAGTGTCACTAATAACTCTTTCAAATTCAAGCAGAATGAATTCAAGATTCCTATCATCAATGTCACAAGTCAGCATAACTCCATCTAATTCCTCAGTTCCACCTCCTTCACTTTCTTCCTCTTCTCCCTTCAAGCCATCTCGAAAAGCTCGTAGGAACCAAGCCAAAGTTCAAAGAAAAGCTTCTCAGAAGGCTATAGCTCAAGATTCTCTATCAGCTCGTCTAGGAGTTTCAACAAAGACAACTTCTCCATACGTACGTTTAGATAGACAATTCAAAACCTTCAAACCTTTGACACCATCTCTTCGATGGGTCAGACATGCTTTAGTTCCACACTTACATAAAGGTGCACCGGAGAAGGCTTTAACCATCGCAAAAAGGGCAACAGGTGGTAGGAATTCTCATGGACATATCACAGTGAGAGGTAGAGGTGGTGGACATAAACGTAGAATCAGGTTGATAGATTTCAAAAGACTTGAAGCTGGAGAACAGGAAGTTTTAAGAATCGAATACGATCCAGGTAGATCTGCTCACATCGCTTTGATTCAACATAAAGAAACTAAATTGAAAAGTTATATCTTAGCAACTGAAGGTTTAAGAGCTGGAGATAGCGTTCAGAGTTTTAGAGAAATGGGAAAGACTTCTTCTGGAGGAGGAGTTGGAGGGAATTCAAGTTTAGATTTAGGTATCTTCAGAACTAAAGCTATTAGACCTGGCAATGTTTTACCTTTGAATTTAATTCCTATTGGAACCACGATTTGTGGTTTGTCTTTAAAACCTGATGGACCTGCTAAATTGTTAAGATCCGCTGGTGCTTCTGGTCAATTGGTTTCTTTCTCTGCTAGAACCAGAGCTGCTGGAATCGCTGCTTTAGCTGCTCAGGATGCTGACATTCAAGCAAATGAAAACTTGGTTTTGGAAGGGTCGAAAGCTCAAGAAGAAGTCTCAGAAACTACAAGTCCTCTTCATACTCATGCTCAGATCAGATTACAGTCGGGTGAAGTCAGATTACTTTTGGCAGGATGTTCTGCTACGATTGGAAAGGTTTCCAATGGAGATCATGAACATGAAAGGATGGGTAAAGCTGGTAGGAGGAGATGGTTGGGTTGGAAACCTAAAGTTAGAGGTGTAGCTATGAATGCGTGAGTACTTGGAAGACGAACAGCTGGTTGAATTTGGAAGCGAACGAGAATGATCGATTGGTGAAATTGGAAGTTGACACGGGAAAGGGGAGATCGATGAAAGTTGGGCGATGTGGAACTGAATGACAAAGATCGAAGTCGTCAGAAGCTCTGCCTATGGGTTCAGAGCTCGAGGTCTCCTCCTCATCAGAGCGTATTTGGCTGTTTGAAGCTCTCCTCGGCGTCAACGCTACTTTTCGTTCTATAGACGAGACTTGGCTCCCGAGTCTTCTTCTTCCACTGCCTCACTTCGAATCAGTCTGATCTCGTTCTCTCTATTTCTTTCCCCAATTTTTCCAGCGTCGATCACCCTCACGGAGGAGGTCGTGGTAAATCTAAATCGAACATGGTAAGTTCTTCCTCGGTTTCATTACTACTTCTGTTTCCCCTCTGTCTTTCGCCTCTGACTTCAGCCACCTCTGCCTTTCCCGCCTCTTCAGCATCCACGTTCCATCTATGGACATATTGCAAAGGGAGCTCGTACTAGAAAGCCAAGCTGGAAGAATGGAAACAAGGCCGTCGTCAGAGAAAGGCCTAGAAGAAATGGAAAGAGAGCTGGAAAGGCTTAAGAAAGTGTTCTTGGTTTTGGGAGTTCTTCTCTCCGTACGATGTATCATCTCTTTGTATCTTCAAAAAGCCAATCACAATAGAACTCATCATTTTGAGTCCACTTTTCTCGCTCTGCTCTGATCAGATGTCAGACGCTACACTGATAAGTGACATGGTTTAGATCGTCGGGCAGTGTTCAGAGAAGCTTGAGGTTGCGAAAATAGCTGACAATCTTCACTCCTTTGATTCTCGTACGAGGACACGTCATTGTCTCTATACCAAGAGGCCACTTTGACGCTAAAAAATTATTCAATTCAAGTCAATTCACTCGAGACTGCTACCAACTTGTGGCCAAGCGAGCTTCCCCTCGACTATGTGAAAGAGGTTGTGAGTCAATCTAGTCGAAGCTAGAGGTGATGAAGGGTGGATTCGAGTTAGAAGCAAGTTGAGAGGGCAAAGGATGAAGTCAGTGTATCAGGACAAGGGAAACAGCTCTACAAGAAGGATAAGGTCAAATATGAAAGGAGACAGCATCAGGCCAAGGCTGAAGGAGAGATATTAAGGGCAAGAGAATGGAGTGAGGGCTGTAGATGTCGATCACGACTGGAGATGTAAACCTAGAAAAGAGAGAAGACAGAGACAAGAAAAAAGGGTGTGTCAACAGCACTCTGTCTCTTGTTCACTTCTCTTTAACCTTGTCTGACTATTCCAACTTTTTGGTCGAGTCCACAATGGTTCAAAAAGCAACCTAGAGACGAGAGAGCAGGCCACTCGAAACGAAGAAGAGTCGAGCAAGAAGATATCAGTCAGACTGCTGTTCTTCTTCTCTTTTCGAACAAAAGCTCAATGCCGGGGTCGAACCGGCGGCCCCCTCCGGACCATCAGTTCAAAAGTGAAGCAATTGTGATGGAGGTGCGCTAACCACTGCGCTAATCGAGCAGCGTGATGAACAGCGAGAAGATTTTGAGACTAGATAGCCTGCACTGCCCCAGATCAGCCACTTTTTCGTGCCGTCAATTCTCTAGGTCCTCTTTCACAAACACGAGCTTCGCAAATTTGAAACCTCAAATCTCGGAGTTTTTCAACCTTTGGCATTGTGAATTGTACTTCATGGTAGTTTTATCTCATCGATCTACATCTATAGCTTCAATGCTCCTTCTCAGATCAACCACCATTCTATTCCAGAGCTGCCAGGAACACGACGCTGTCTCCTTTCCCTTTTGTATTCCTCTTCATCTGAATCAAGTTCAGAATCATCCGAATCATCATCACTCTCATAGTCATCGCCAAATCCGCCATATAGACTAGTAGCCTCGAAAGCTTCCTCGGGGTCCCATCCAAGAGCATGCAAATGATGGATGAGTCGAGGCTAAATCGGTAGCTTCTTCTCTAGTCATTTTGCGTCTGTTTGCCCAGGTTTCTGCTGGAACTTCGAACATGTCTTTCCAGTCTTGTGTTCTGTAATAGGTTTTATGAGGCTGTTAGAGAGAAACAAAGAAAGCGGATGCGAAGTAAGTGAGTGAGTGGACCATTTTTCATCGAACCTCTTTCAAAAGAAAAGAATTGTGGCTCACTGACAATTTCACTTCCACGCATTTGTTGAAAGCTTTCGTCTCCGAACGTTGTACTCAAGGCCGGGTCGAAGAGGCATGGTTTGACTTACCATTAGTTGGAAGAGAGTTCCCCTTTCGGTCCACCAGACATAATCATACTCGCTTTCGTTTGCGTCGTCTTGATACTTGAACTTCGAGCCTTGAGGAGTGGCCCTAGCTCTCATGTCCGCAGCTCTCTTCTCTTCAATCTCAGCTTTCACGACAGTCGAGAGGGAACGTGCAGGAAGGATCTTCTCTGCGTATTGGAGAAACGATTTCGGAAGATACTGGGGGCAGAAGAGAAAGAGACTCATCTGATGAGAAAGAAGAACGAGATCCTACTAGGGGCTTCTTTCTCCCTGAACTCACGACTGGAACAGCGATCTCCTCTTGTAGCGCGTCGGAAAGAGTGCCTTTGAGGACTAATCGACAGATCTTAGATTCATCTGTAGAAAGGACGTTGGATCGAGGAGGGAGGAGTTTCAGTCGAGATCAGCAACAGAATGAATTATCTGGTGGTATCAATGTTACGCCGAAGAAATTACCATAGTCCACTTTTGTCTCCCTTTCTTCCCTCAATCTTCCCCAGAGTTCGTCCCTGGAGGGCTTTCCGACAACCTGCTTGGTTTTGTAAAGCTCGTAGATGTTGTGCTGGAGTAATTCATCCTCGTTGCTGTTGACAGCGTCTGTCAGCTCTTGTAAAGCTTTGACCCTGATCAAGTGAAGAAAAGAGAGAATGAAAAGAATTCCAAAAGACAGGACAGATAAATGTTGAGGTGGGACGAACGAAGACAGTCAACAAGTCTATTCACTCACGTGAACTTCTCGTTCCAAGCCAGGTCCGGTCCTTCGTTGTAGTCCCAAGGCATGTTCGAATAGTGAGCCTCCGAAAAAGAACCAGCATTTTCAGGGACTTTCACTTTTCCGGCTTGACCTAAAGCCCACAAAGTGACATGCCTGAAGAACAGAATTCCAGAGCTGAGGCAAGTTCTGCCACCGATCTCTGCGGAATGCATTTGACGCGAATCCAGATCTGAATGACTGACTGACTTTTGGGATCTGTCCACTAACACGTCTTTCGTAGTTGACATACCAGGTCACTGTGTTGATATGATCCTCAAAGAGTGAGTCGAAGGAAGAGGTGCAGTAAGAAGGGAGGAAACGGATTCCGTAACCTCTGGCTCCGTACTTGAACACACGCTGCTCTTGCGTGGCTCTTCTATCAGTCAAGTAAGATCCAAAGAGAAGATCGGTGGTGAAAGTGGTGTAACCAGTTACCAGACTTCTACAGGTGCGAGGTAGCATCCAAACCTCGTCGCCATCGAATCCCTGGGAAAGAGCAGTGGAGAGAAGAGAAGGAAATTGGGTTACCCTGGTGAAGATGAATCTGAATTCAGAGATAACCTACCATTCCGACAGGATCTAGGTCGAAGCTGTGGAGAAAGAAAGCGGCCAGACTTTACTACTTCTTCCATCACAACCGAACTCCGAACAGGGTCTCGACTCACTTCAAAGGAATCTCGAGTGGGTTCTTACACATCTTGAGGACCACTTGAAGTCTTCTAGATGGGAACTTGGAAGGTATGAAAGTGATCGTGCGCGCGTTACGAAGGACCTTGTAGGAGACCCCTTCTGGTAGATTAGAAACGAAAACCGTTTCGAGATGATGGAGCTTCGCCTCTCCGTCGCTGAGGCCATAGAAGTAGA
The DNA here is from genome assembly GCA_012976225.1 of Golubevia sp. BC0850. Classification (NCBI taxonomy): domain Eukaryota; kingdom Fungi; phylum Basidiomycota; class Exobasidiomycetes; order Golubeviales; family Golubeviaceae; genus Golubevia; species Golubevia sp. BC0850. Next base: position 1,223,950 of record JAAVVG010000001.1, on the reverse strand, counting down.
TGCTGCGATAAAAATCAAGTGTCTCAAGTAAGTCACTGGTCTGAACAGAATCTTAGTGGCAGCACGCAAGTCACTCACTCAAGATCAGCACCTTTGGCCTTCTACTCGTCCTTTGAATTGGTAGAAGTCGAAGCAGAGAGAACCATTCCTCCGGCAAGTAAGACGTTGCTCCAATCCAAACCCTTCAGAGCATTTCCAGACATCCTCTCGAACGTCTCTTTGAGAGAAGCAAGATTGCGAGTCTTGAGTTGTTTGATACGATTAGCATCAAGAACCTTGATTCCACTCAAAGAGTGAACTGAAGGTCTTTGAGTGGTTCTAATTCCTTCTAACCGATGGTTCCCTTCTCTCTCGGTATACTCTTGGTCGAATTGGAATTCAGTCAAAGCCCCTGGGATCGGTCGACGCTGCTCCAATGCGGAATTCTATGACGATTGGATTGTAGAAGAGGTGATGAAAGAACAGTGGAGAACAGTGGAGAAGAGGTGGGTAACCTAAAAAGGAGAAAAACGACTAAAGGAGAAAAAACAAAAAAATGACCGACAGAGGGATATGAAATACACTTGAAAGTTGTTTTGAGGGAAAGAGACAAGGGGGAAAGGGAAAAGGGGGGGGGGAAGGGGCAGCGAAGAACATAGATCATGAAAAGGGAGAATGCAAACCTTAGAAAGCAGAGGGAAAGAGAGACCTAAAGAGAAAGAAACAAAAGGAAAAGAAGGATTGTGCTGCGATTGCACGATTCGACTCAGGAGCTTGGATGTGGAGAGACGTTCAACAAGACAGGTTGCTCTCCATCGTTACCAGTCAAATTGAGAGAATCATTAAGTTGAGCGCTGAGAGGTTCAACAGCACCAAAGGTGTAGGGTGAAGTTTGAAGATTGGAAGCGTTTGGTGATGAATGTTGTTGAGGATTTGAATTTGGACTTTGAAGAGTTGGTTTAGGAGTTGGAGAATCTGATCTCAGAGCTTCTGAATCTTTCAACATAGTCGATCTATCTGATTGATTTTGAAGAAGTTGATTTTGATTGGTTAGAGCTACTGGAGTTTGAATTTCAGGTGAAGAATGACTTGTAGAAGTAGTAGTAGTAGTAGTTGCATATTGATTTGTTAAAAGAGAATTGGAAGGTAAAGAGTTCTTTAAAGGCTCAGGAGTATTTGGAATCGGAGAAGAAGAAGAAGAAGTTGGTTTGTTTTGAGTCGAGATTTGTTGTGATTGTTGTTGACCAAAAGGAGAAGAAGTTGGATTATTAAAAGAATTGGGTTCAGCAGGAGAAGTAGGATAAGAACCATTATTAGAACCACCTTGAGAAAGATTTCCAATGTAACTTAAATTGTTTCCACCTGCAGGATTATAATTTGAATTAGGCGAAGTGACATTGTTTCCCGAACTTCCAGCAGAAGCATCTCTCCAACGGTTCCATCCACTATTATTCATTAAACCAACATCCAGGTCATTTCTACCTCTACCACCTGTGTTATTTCCACCCAAATTACTGCTCTCATCTTCAGACATGGCAGAAGCGCTCACTGAAGCCTCGTCATCTGAAATTGAAGCTCCAGAAGCAGCTGAACCATCCCAAGCGTTTGATTCATCATCTTCATCTGAATCTTCATCTTCTTCCTCTCTGTTCAACATTTCTTCGATTGTCTGTTCGACTTCTTCATATTGAGCTTTTAGAATCGCTTGACCTTCTGGGACTGATCCTTCTCTACCTAACCACTTCTTCATTTCAATTTCGTTCCCATCTTTATCTTTTCCTTTGACTACGGTTCTCATTCCATCTATTTGATGCAAAGCTAACTTATAAGGATATAAGTCTCTCATTGTAAACGGTCCAGAGAATTTAGAAATCTCCCTTAAACATTTAGAAACTGTTGATAATTTGTTAGAGATTGGCATTAATTCTTCAGAGATTGGTTCAGAAGAAGCCACCAATCTATAGATCAATCCATAACAACGTCTCAAAAGATATAACAACACCTGTACCGAAGAAAGGAAGACGAAACATCAGCCTTTAACACTCTCTTCTCCAACCCCCAAAGCTTCCGCTACTCACCAACTGTCCATCAGGTACTTTCCCCTCACTATCAACAAACTTCCCACCCACTCTCAACCTATCAATCTCTTTCAAACTGACTTGAAAGTTCCAAAGATCAGTCTCTCTTAAAGTCCATCTATGGGTCAAGACCAAGTTTTCCAATTGACTTTTGATTTCTGAAAGTCTTTCAAAAATGACTTGAAGAGTACCTGGTATCTCATCGTTTCGATTCCTTACCACCACGTCATGACAGATTTCGAAAGATTCTTCGAGTAGACCGACAAGAATGGCTTGACCTGCCGGAACTGATGAACCTCCTGGTCCCAGGAATTTTCCGTCGACTCGTTTACTGAAATAGTAGAGGAGATTTGGGTTAGAGATAGGTTCAGGGGATGGGAGGGGCGGTGGGAGAGTATATGTGGAGGATGGTGAAGAGGGTACGAGAAGCTCACCTATCAATCTTTCTCAATTCTTCTTGCAATTGTTTGATTTCTGATTTTGCGGGCTTGGGTTTGGCTGCTGCTGCTGCTATTTGTCGTCTGACTGCTACTAGTCGTTGATGGATGGGAACTAGTTCTGCTGACAGAACTGAAAGTGTACCTTGAAGAGAGGAGAGGACTTTCTCTGTGAGGTGGGAGGATGGGAAGAGCAGGGGAAAGTTAGTTTACATGCCCAAAGGATAATTATCGAGAATAAAAGAATCCAAATTCGAATCCAGAAGACATGGATCGAGGCATTCGAGGCCATAAAGCACTTGAGTCTGAGAGTCATGCTGCAACCTATGCGCAGCGATCCTCCCCAAGTCTCTCACTTTCTCCTATCCCTCAAACTGATTCTTCAAAAGTTTCACAAAATGTTATCAAGAATATAGTACTCACCACAACCTTCTAACTGTCTAATCATCAACTTGTTCAACTGATGAGGACTCTTTCCATTCTCAGTATCCTTCCTAATGATAGCTCTCAATTCCTTCAACCTTTTCTCAAAAGGAACCAAGTCGGCTTCAGTATAAGTACCAGCTTCGGCTAAATGATCCAACAACTGTTTCATGCAACCTAATTGAGAGAAGGTAGCAGGAGCTTCTTTACCTCTTCCAATGGTTAAGAAGAAGAGTGAAAGCAAGGCAAAGACATCGTTCAGAGTGGTATCCACTCTATTAGATGAATGTAATGCTTCTGAGACTTGGGCGTCTGCGTTGTTGGAAGGAGTTTGATTGGAGGAAGTAGAAGTAGAATTAGGTGTTGGGTTGATTGAATCGGAGGAGGAAATGGTCTGACGATTGAAGGAAGGAGTTGCGCCATCTGAAGTTGAAGTTGAATATTGACAATTATCTGGATGACTGGCAGGAGTATGAACTCGATTGGGTGGAGATGGAGAGATTTTGCCATTGGGATTGCCATTGCCATTAGAATCTTGATTGTTACTGACTGCACTACTCTCATCTCTGACTGAATTGAGCTTTGAAACTTGTTTCAAGACGCCTTTATAAATTTCTTGGACGTCTGAAGGTCTAATGAATTCTGAACCATCCCTCTTTAATGCTGTTAATCGATTTCTTAGAGTTATCAATTGTTCTAAGATTGGTAACTCTTGATGTGGAATCGATGACATGGCTCGAGAGGATGACATCACGATTTAGATACAACTGAACTCAACTGAACTCAACTGAACTGAACTGATTGAACGTTGAAGTTGAAGGAAGTTAAATTAGAATCAAATGGGAGCAGACAAACAGTTACTGTAGAGGTCAAGTCGACCAACAGAAGCCGAGGAAGCAAAGGACTGAATACTGCGAGTGCGCTACGTGTTCCTGATTTGATAAGCAACTTCTCGCTTCTCCCGATCGTTCATTTCGATTTTTAATTTCCTCTTTGATTCTCTCCCTTGTCTATCCCATTCCCATTCTTTCCTTTCTTTCATCCCCCTTTCCATTCCGAGCCTTGGCTCTCCTGAACCCATCCGATGCCACTCTATCCATCAACTGAGCCAACGTTGAGCTCCTTTGGACCGATTCTCCACCTAGATGACATCACCAAAGATGAAACTTGCAATGGTCCAGCTCCATGGGCAACACCTGATTCTTCAAATCCAACTCAAGCTAAAAAGTTGAACCTGGATCCAACAGATCCAACTCATTTCAGCAAAATCAGTCCTTTACTAATCGGAGGAGGTGTCTTTGGAGAGGGAATGTACAATGATCAACAGCTCTTGAAGAGTGAGATGCCTATAAGAGGTGAGTTACAACTCAGAATCATCTAAATCTCCTCACTAATCGCCTGAAACAAGGTTTGGAGGACATTGAGGGGGGAGCAGGGTTGGAGAAGCTTGTAAGCCATGACAAAGCATTCGAGTACATGAGCTGTTTCGGCTCTGCCCTCTCTCCTACTTTACCTTGACACGTCAGTGCTACGATTCCGTGTATCTTTCGGATTGCGAAAACGCTGTTGAATGCCAAGAAGCAGAAAGTAGTCACCCCAAACCAGTTCCATCTTTCCTAATCCAGAAGAACCCCAAATCCTCACCTTCTCACTCTTTTTCTTTCTCTCAGTTCTTCGACTAGCCTTCAAATACGGTCTCAACGCACTAGACACCTCCCCATATTATCATCCATCAGAATTCATTCTAGGAAAAGCCTTACGATCACTTTCATCAGAATATCCTCGATCTTCCTATTTCATTTCAAGCAAATGCGGAAGATATGGACCTAATCAATCCAATTTCGATTACACTCCGAAAAGGATTCGAAAGTCTATTGAACTTAGTATTGAGAAGTTAGGGTGTGAATATTTGGATATTGGGTTATTACATGATGTTGAATTTGTGGCGAATGGTGGTTTGGCTAGTGAGGAGGGGTTCGAGGGGATGGAGATTTGTGAGGTTTTAGAGATCTTAAAGGAGATTCAGATGAAAGCAAAAGGGGAAGGGGAGGGAGAAGAAGAAGAAAGGACAAAGTTGGAAGTTCAGAAAGAAGAGATCTTGAAGAGGTTAGGATTGGGTAAAGGAGACGCTGGAATCATTAGAGGTGAAGGAGATCGGAAAGTTCTAGAAGCAGCAGAAGAGTTGTTCAGATTGAAAGATGAAGGTAAAGTCCTGAAAGTTGGGATTTCAGGTTACCCATTACCAGTTTTATTGAGACTTTGTAGATTGATTAAAGTTGAACAGACCAAAAAAGGTAGAAATGACAGGCAATTAGATGTTATTCTAAGCTATTCTAACATGACTTTACATTCAGATTTATTAGGAGGTTGGAAAGAGCTATTCGGAGAAAAGATTTTTATGGGAGATGAAAAAGTGGTGGCGACTCACGGTCAGGGCATTGAAAAGGTTTCTTCAACTCTTCCAACTAGTAAGGATTTCGATCAGGAAACTTTAAATAGAGGGGACAAGTTTTTGGATTCTCATCTCAGTCTCAAAGACGTTGATGATAGAAGAAGCTCAACTTCTTCTTCATCATCATCTTCTGGTTTCCAAGCTTCTACCCTTCAATCTTCTATTCACTCTGAGGCATTATCAAATCCTTTGACTACAGCTTCCACTCCACTTGAAACGTCAAGCTCAAACATTTCAATCTCAACTAACGACGTCTCAAATCTAAGCCCAATCGATCACTACCAACCTCCTCTGATCCTTAATGGTTCACCTTTTTCAATGGGACTTCTAACAGATCAAAGTCCTCCAGATTGGCATCCTGCTTCTAAAACTCTTCTAGAAACTACTTCTGAAAGTTCCAAAAGAATCAAAGCCAATTCAAATGGAAGTTTAGCGATTACAGCTTTGACTTATGGAATTAGAGGTAGTGAAATTAGAGATCAGAAAGGAGAACCTTTACAAAGAACTGTTTTGGGAATGAGTTATGTTGATCAAGTTCATTCGGCTGTTAGAGCTTATAGAACTCTTTTGGTTGGAGCTCCTGGAACTGAAGATGCTTCTATCAATACTCAAGAGATGGAAACCATCTCTTCGGATCAGAAAATAGAGTTGAAGAAAGACTTTGATGTTCAATTGAAGAATGAGAAATTGGTTTCGGATTTAATGATGAGATCTGGAGTTAGAGGATGGAGTTGGGCCTCGCCTCCTAAAGATGCTATGGATGTCTGATTGAAGAAATCTCACTGAGGCTCGTTTAGTTTAAGTGATGAGGCTTTGAAGGTTGTTCATTGCTGTTGATAGAAAAGGTTTGCCTCAAGAGCTTTGTGTTCATTTGTAGTGTGTTTTGTTATGTACCATCATCTGTTCTACCACCCTCGCATTTGTTTCTCCTTATACTTTTTTTCTAGATCCTATAATTTATATACATGTGAACATGATAATCAATCTGTCATCGAATCTTGTAGCGAAGGATACGAGAAGAGTAGACTCGACTGGGGAGAGAGAGAGAGGATCTGTCGCCAGGTGGGTGGGTCACAGCTAAAACCAAACCCACATCATGAGAGTGATACACTGAAATACAGACAACAGAGATCTCCTAGCTTGCCTAGATCCACGCTGTGAGACGACAAGCAGGGTTTGGAGAGAGAGAGCGGAGGAGACTCACTCGAGCGATTCACACAAAGGATTGCCAGAAATGACATGGCTTTCATAAAAAAGAAAAGAGAAAAAAGTGTAGACAAAAAGAAAAAAGAAAAAGAAAAGCCAAAAAAAAGTCCAAAGAAAAAAAGTGGAAATCGAAACGACTCTCCATAGAATCGACTCTGAAGACGGTCTAATGAACCAAAAAAAAGGGGGATGAAAGAACGAGTTCAAATAAGATTCACAAGTAAAAAAATCCTCACCTTTCGAAAGAAAACTTCCCAAAAAAAAACATGAAACGTCAAACGATTACTTATTCAAGGGTATAGTGAGTCCCAAGCAAGGTTCCAGATTCAGAACCAAGGGGAGCTCTACCGTTGACCAAACAAAGCAGTTTGATTTCAGGCTTATCCAATTTCATCTCGAAAGACGAAACTGTACGACTGGCGTTGTAAGTCACGTTAGTTCGAAGAATCAAGTTCGTTTAGATCCTTCCCCCGCTGTGAAGAACGCGCTAACGGATCAGCGGGGACGTGAGAGATCTTCCCAGAAAATCTCAGTACTCGTAAGCCCAAGCCCCGAAAGATCTCTTCCAAGTGAAGAGGGTTTGAGGTACTCGCAACAAGAAGTACATAACCAGATTTAGATGGTTACGGGGTAAGAGGGCCATTATCCTGGCAGTTGGAAAAGAAGAAGGAGGAGGGTATGTGTCAGTCTTCGGATGAAGTGGATGATGGGATTGGATGGTTTTTCGACTTACCTTCGAGACGGTAGATCCTCTGATGTGAATGTTGACCAAGAATAGAGTGGAAGGATGCCTGTTACTGTTGGAATGGATGACGAAAGGGAACGTGGGAGAAAAGTTTTGGATGGACGGAAATTGTTCTGATGGGTGGAAGTTGTTTGTTGTGTGGATGGGGAAAGAAGAAAGAAACGTTCCAGATCCTCCCCTTTTGTGGAACTCGGACTTAATGTTTGCGAATGTAATACCCAGGCCAGGCTGAATCTGTTCACGTTTCTTGGTGAGGATTGTAATTTCTCAGATTGAAAAGAAAGGGGGGAGGAGAACGCGTTTTGTCGACGCGTTTCCAGGCTGGAATTTGGTTCAGTGAGTCTCTACATTTCAAAGTCACAATTTTTGAGAGGTAGGTCCCCAGCCAAGAAGAGTTGTTAAAAGATCGAAAAGCACCCTACTCAAAAAGGAAAGGGAAGAGCAACTCAAAGTCTCAACTCCTACCTTCTATGTCCAACACACAACACTACCGTCCTACCCACGCAACAATCTTTCTGGCTTCAGGTTCCACGATCTTCCGCTGGAAATCATTCAAGTTCAACAATCTCGCCTCAAATCTACCTGAACCTATCTCAAACAATAGCCTAAAATATGGCAACCTTCAGCATCACCTTAGAGGACAACTAAACAGATGCAGAGCACCTTGTCCAGAAGCCGATCTTCTACTCAGGGTTCACGCATCTTTTTTCAAGAATTCAGCCTCACTCACTTACTTCTCTACCCTCTCCGACGAGAGTCGAACCAGCTCCGAAATCTTCTTCGAACTTCAACTCCAATTCTTCTTCTTCTTCTAGTCCTGTCCGCAATCCTGAGCTTCTTCGTCTTGAATCTTTGAACGATTCCAATGCCAGGCTCAACTTGGATCGAGGTGAAAATGCTAGAACAAGAGGTGTTGTGTTTGCGGTAGGAGGTGTCATCTCCTTAGCTGGGTGGAAAAGGTGGTTCAGCTTCAGACTTGTGAATTTAGAGTTATGGCAGACCCGTAAGAGTTCGAAGTGAATTGAAACAGGAGTTGCATAGCTGCAGGTGTGTGGTTTTGAAAATCGTGGTTGCCTAGACCTAGACTGTCTTTCCTTCATCGCTCATCGCTCATCACCCATCACTTCCACTCTTCCCTCCTCATTCCGTCCTCCTATCTGTCCAACTAGACCAGCTTGGACTCGCAACATCAGTTTATGGGAAGAACTGGACCGTTTGGCTTCTTTCTCTCCTTCAGTGATTGGATCCTTCCTATAGAAGGAGAGGTCTATACCCAAAACATGTCATCGAAGGTGCCAGGTGCTTCGGTAGTCAAGTTCTTGACACTTTTCTTCCTCGTGAGTGAGTCAAAGAGAACACTCGAGTCTCTGCGGCTCAACGGTTCACCAGAGAGAGCAATCATGAGGAGTCCCTTCTCTCCCTCCCAACGACCCCTGACCGCCTGACCACGTGAAGTTGGTTGGTGTAAATCTCCTCCTGATGCAATTGCGATTCCTCTTAAACTTCCTATTTCAGGAGTGAAGAAGGACATGTAAGGCTCGACAAAAAACCAAACTGGATTTGGGAGTGACACTTTTGAGGCACTGCTGGAGGATGAGGCCAAAGCAGAGGTTTTCGATAGAAGGAGAGGAGTCGGTCAAGGGGAGCTAGGGAAGGTCTGCCCACCACCTCCATTTGAGATTTGAGATGGGATCGGGATTGAAACTATCGAACAAGGTGAATGGAAGAACGTGAAAAGAGGGAATGGAAGATTGGAACACCATGGAAGAAGCTGCGAGATTGCGTAAAGCTGTGCGAGAGAGGGTGGGAGAGGGTGGAAGACCTCCCACCCTCATTCCACCCTCTCTCCCAACACAGCCCTCCATCTCAAAATCATTCGCTAGCCGCTGATCTATCGATTTCAACCAGTTTCTTCAAGGTCCGAGTCCGAGGTAGAAGAGGAGACAGAGGGGAACAGGGGATGCGATGCCGTGCATACGGGAACTGCAAGGAACCGACTGATTCCAGACTCTGAAATAGATCTTGCGTGCACGGGCCAGGCCAGGTGCAGTTGCTCTCCACCTCAGAACAGGTATTTAATCCAACCTTGAGAGCTTTGGTCTCCCTCCAACCTTCTTCCCACCCATCCCATACTTTCTCTCCAACTCTTTTCCACAAGCCACCCAACCTTCTATCAACAACATGGACTCTTTCATTAACAAGTGAGCAGTAACCTTCCCACCCTCTCTTGGAGATCAACCCCTCCTTCCTCCTCGCTAACCTCTCTCCCTCTCTCCCTCCCTCCCTCCCTCGCTCTTTTCAGAGCCAAAGACTTCGCCTCATCTGAGCAAGGAAAGGAGATGATTGACAAGTACGCTGGGGGCGTGAGTATCAGACTGCGAGTCTTTCGTTCGAACGCTTCACTGATCCTCATTCCTTCCTCCCCTTCGCTCTCATTCCAGAACTCTAATTCCAACTCCAACTCTAACTCTGGATCTGACTCATACGGATCTAACAGCAACAACGACTCCTCATCTAACAACAACGATTCTTACGGATCCAGCAACAACGTGAGTTGAAGAAGCCTCTCAATCCGACCAACTAGCACCTTCCCTCGCTAACTCCAAGACGTGTACTTACCTCCCCCTCGTTCACTCTGGCAGACCAACTCTTCCTCTGGAGGTTACGGAAATGACAACAACTCATCTTCCAACAACGATTCTTCTTACGGAGGAGGAAACTCTGGTAACTCTGGATCCAACTCTTATGGAAGCAATGACAACGATTCTTCCAACAACAACTCCTCTGGAGGATACGGAGTGAGTAGATAGTCATTGGGAGGTCGGAAAATGTGCACAGAGGAAGAAATTGAGGGCGAACGGAAGGCCGAAAGGGAGTGTGAGGACAGAGAGGCATGAGAACAACAGATTCCCTTGATTCAAAGCCCTTCTAGAGAAGCGGGAAGTTCTTCATAGTAGTTCAGTATTGTTTGAACTGAATCACCTTGAGACCTGGCATCATGGAAGACAAACACCTCTCCAGCGAGGAGCGGGATCCTATTCCGCGATAAGCGATTCTCGTCCTATCCAACTGATCTTCTCTCTTCTCACCTCTTTCCACTGCCTCAGAAGGACTCCTCTTCTTCCGGTGGTTTCGGCGGAAACAGTGGAGGAGACTCTTACTCATCCAGCAACCAATCTGGAGGATACGGAGGTTCCAATGACAACGATTCTTCTTCCAACAGCTATGGAGGAAACAACAACTCTTCTTCCAACAACGATTCTTCTTACGGAAACAACAATTCATCCTCTAACAACGATTCTTCGTACGGAAACTCTGGATCCAACTCCTACGGATCTAACGACGATGATTCTTCCAACAGAAGAGGAGGTAACTCTGGAGGAGATTCTTACGGATCCTCAAACAACCAAGGTGGAAATGACAACTACGGATCCTCTGGAAACAACAACAGTGATTCTTATGGATCTAACAACAATGATAACTCTAATTACTGAGCAGTTGTCGATTGTAAAATATGTGAATTCTCTTGTCTTCGGGTCTTCTAGTCAGGGTTGAAAGTTTGGTATCTCTATAAAGAATTGTAGTGAAATAAGAAAAGAAATTTTAACATCTAAACTGAATCGATGTTTGGCTGATGAGTAGAATGAATGAACGATGTGGATTAAACTTCGGATGAGATTGATAGAAGTCGATGCAAGGAAGGTGGCGGCATGGAAAGAGTCGAGGTGGCTGTTCAAGAAGTAACCACTGGTCCTTGAGCATGGAAACTGTGCCTCAAAAGGTAGAGCAATGAAGGAAAGAGATAGAGAGAGCTCAGGTTGCAGAGAACAGCGAGTCGAGCAAAATCAGGTGGCATACATTCATCGTCATCTGCGTACGTAGGACCGCCTGAAGAAAGCTTCTTTGCTGTAAACATCTAGTCAATCACACACAGAGACTTTTCAATAGCGAGAAATCTAGAATTGCGAGGAAAAATCTAAGTGAAGCTTGATAAGATGCTGTGGCCTGAGGATCGTGAACAAGAACGAATTGAAATGGAATGAACTGAAAGTCCAATCGAAGAAAATGGGCTGCTGAGTTGTGAGGAAAAGAAAGTGAGGGGTGGTTGTGACTTGAGTTGTACAAAATATAGTCTTAGGAATCTAGGTGGCTTCTGGACGCAAGATGAATCAAGGCTTGATGGCGTCTCTCTATCGTTTGACTTTGAAAGTTTGGGTTAATTGTCAAACCTAGTGTTGGGTGGTCTGCAAGAAGATGAAGATTCGGGGGAGAATGAGAATAGTGAGGGTGCAATGCAATGGACCAAAGCAGAAGGAAAAGGCAAATTGTCAGTGACACAGCTCGGCACTTCTAGAGCGCTCTTGACAATTTGGAACGCATCACAAAGCAATGAAACTCACCTTCTGAGCTCCCATCAACCTCATAGCAGTCTCGAAAGCCAACAAAGAGGAAGCGTTCGTCGGGAAAGCTCGTAGAAGAGTCGGTACTGCCCCAACGTAGAACCCTCTCAACCGTGAGAACGTCGTGGCTTTTGGTCTGAGTCCAGAGTGATGAATGAAAGAGGGAAAGTCAATTTATTTCAAGGATAGCAAGTTCAACAGCACCTCTAACTCACCCCGCCTGCTGCCAAATCGCAATCGTGGCTTTCCTTATCGTAGGATATTTCGGCTTGTGCAGATCATCCGTCATCATGATGTTCTTTATCCTATCAGCAGGTAAACCTATCATCCAGAACATCTCGGAAGAGATCCCTCCGGCTATGAAAGTTGAGACTGCAGGAGACATTTCGTATCGAGTCCCTTTGAGTTTTGCAAAGTTCTTCCCTAAAATGTCATAGATCGCAAACATAGGTCCAAAACTAGATCAAGAGGAAGAAAATAGAAGGAAATCAGATGCGATAAAGAAAGAACATCCTGTCTTTCTCTCTCCTTGACTCACCTCAGCCTAAACAGCATCGTACTAGGTAAGCAGCTCCACAGCCCTTTGATACCATTTAACCTAACAATCTGTCCGATGCAATCAATAGGACCTTTAAACTTTTTAGCCACAGCTTGTTCACTACCCTTCAAGCTTCTTCCTCCAAAAGGTAAATTAATTCTTCCATGTTGCATCTGTAGCTTCGCTTTGATCAGCTCCACGGGAGCCGTAAAGAATGAATTTGTAATTCCGGCCATACAACCAGAAACTCCATGAAAGAGAACAGGCAAAGGCTTTCCAGTTCCTTCCCCAGTGTTTGATAATCTTGAAAGGAAGAGACGATAGTTGTGTAGAGAACCTAGGAGGATAGCATCTGTGAACATCCAACCTACAGCTGGGGGTGTTACTCCTTTGTACAAAGCCATAGCACCTTCTTTTCTGACTAGTTGGAGTAAGGCATCTGTCGCTGATTTGTAGGTTCCAGGAGGAGAACATTGCATTCGAATTTTGACCTGCGACGGAGAGGAAAGAAGTCACAGGGCATGGAACAGCATCAAAAGACTCTGAATTAGTGACTGAAAAGCGTATGTCTGTATCATCCTTTTGAGAGGACCGAGTGCACGAAGAAAGAAACGTTGCTGCCACTTTGTTCTTTTTCTGATTTCCAATCGCAGTGACTCCACTCGATACCATCTGAGCTGCTCACCGAATCGAAAGGATGTCCAACTGAACACTTGACCAATCCGCTTGCCACTCCAGCCAAGAATCCTTTGGCGCTCGAAGGAGAAGCAGCCGCCGAGGCGTCAGCATTAGAAGAAGACGAAGTCGAAGAAGGAATCTGGTTTTTTGAAGTTGAAGCTTTGTTGCTACTCGATGTAGCCATAGACATTTGAGTCTTGGGTCCCTGTTGGCTATCCTTTACTGTTAGCTATGGAATTCACAGTTCTGTTTCTAAAAGAAGAAAGATGCTAGACGTGAGAGAGTTGTGGGGTGAAGAACTGCGTTTCTCTTCGATGACCAATCTTCTCACATTTCGCCTCTGCATCATCATTCCACTCGAGACAACTCAACAAGTCTCATCTCAAGCGATCACAAACTTCATACGTTCAGTTCGCTTTGTTACTATTTGTCAAAAACGCAATCGCGGAGCGAAGCATTAAATTTTGGGTGTGTGTGTAAATGACGTGAGTCACATAGAGAGTTAGAGAGTACACGGTGAAGTTAAGAAGAATGCATGAATGGAGAAGACTAGGAATGAAAATGAAAGACCAAGAAGAAACTAGCGACTCCAAGAACGAGTGGAGAGCATTTACTGTCCAGCGTTCTCGCGCTGTCTTCTACGCTGGAAGAGTGGAAAAGAAGAGGAGAGAAGACCAAGTCAGTATACAACTCTCAGAACTTGAATTAGGGAATGAAAAGGATGAATACTCACTTGGTCACGCTCCTCAGTGATGGTGAGCTTGACTCCTCCTCCCTTTGGCATAGAGACCCATGGCTTTCCTCCCTCACCGATAACGAAGACGTTACCGAGGCGGGTGGAGAAGTCACGTCCTAGAGGATCACGGACGTGGACGATCTGTATAGAAAGAAAGAGAGAACACAAATCGGCAGGGGGGAGACGAGCAGACGTCAGTAACGCTGTCGATACGTGGATGGTCAATCTTTCTTTCGAAAGAGACCGTTGCTGGGGCTATCAAAGGTTTCATCGTTTCGAATTCAAAGGTTTTCACTCTTCAGAAAAAAAGAGCTACTAACACTTATCAAATCTACTCAGAACCACACTTTTTCTAGACGGGCCAGACACTCACGTCGAAGCCTCCTGGGTGCTTCTCACGTCCGGTAATAAGACCAGCACGACCTTGATTACGACCACCAGTGATCATGACATTGGCACCGGTATCGAAAGTGATGTGTTCCAACATCTTGTTGTTTTCTAGATCAAACTTGACGGTGTCGTTGACCTTGATGGCAGGGTCTGGGTAACGAAGAGTTCTTCCATCGTGAGTGACGATGTGTGGGACTCCCTTAGCTCCGAGTTGAACCTTTCTGACCTTGAGCAACTTGTAGGAAGCTTCTTCAGGAGTGATACGGTGAACAATGAAACGTCCCTTGACATCGTAAAGGATACGGAAGTGTTCTCCAGACTTCTCGATGGAGACAACGTCCATGAATCCGAGTGGGTATTTGGTGTCAGTACGGACCTTGTTGTCAACCTTGATTAGACGTTGAGCAGTGATGGCAGTGACTTCACGACCAGTCAAGGCATACTTTAGACGGTTACGTAGAAGGATCTGAAGGTGATGGAGGGTAGGAAGGTCAGTCGAAGCTCCAACCAAAAGGGATGCTGATTCTCTCGCTTCCTCCTTTCCGACAACTCCAAGATCGTCCATGAATGCTCAGATAAGACAACGGAGGATGATTATCCACAATCCCTCGAAAGGGTTCAGAAAGCCATGCATGTGTCGGGTTGTTCATCATGGCATCCAAAGGAGTAAATCAGGAGGCTACTTCTCTCGACTAGTTCCACCACCAACTTTCTCAAATCTACACTTCCCAGTATCACCTAAATCTGAACCTTTCCATCTGACTGCGTTACCATGTGCGAACTACTCACAGCCATTGGAAGGGATTCACGTAGCTTGTGTGGACCAGGGGATGGCCTGACAGTGTAGGTACCGGAGAGCTTACCAATCATCCATGATGATGGAGCGGCTAGAGTCTTGAGATGCTTGCGAGGACCACGAACCTAAGAGACCCGATGAAGAAGAGGATGAAGGGAGAGGAAGATGTGAGAATTGAGGTTTTTAGATTTTGAGCTGCTTTGAGGCTGCAAACTTGAGGATTGATCAAAGAACAATGTGTTGGTCTAATTTGAATAAAATGAGATGAAAGTTGAAGAAAGGACGACAAGTTCGGGAGGCAGACCTCAGGAGGAGGAAGGACAGAGCAGCACTGAAGAACAATCCGCTTGCCTCCTTCCTCGCCAACTCCTCCAACATCTTGAAATCGACATTCGCCAATGATTGGATGATAGCTTGAAGGGAGAACTGACGGTTGAGTTGGATCAGAGGTGCTCCTTCTCCCTACCACCTCTACCACCAACCACCAAAGTCCAGTACTCATCGATGTTCTCTCTCTCCTTTTCTTCCATCAACTCAAATCTAATCTAATAATATTCATCGTGCTTTATTTCCCATCCGCCCTGCCAGCATTGCTCCCGCGCCCCTCTTGGTGTGCCACTTTGAGCTTTTCTTCCTGGGTTGAAATTGCGAATTTGAAGACTTACCATTCTGTGAGGAGGAAAAGAAGAGCAAGGGCAGAATCAAGAGATTAGCTCTGATGTGTGATTGACTGTTTTCAGATTAATCGATCAAGAAGACGAAGATACTCACTTTAACTTGCTGAGGAGAAGAAAAGAATCGGAAGAGGTTGAAATTTGACATCGGGCTGGCGACCCACCACGTGGTGAGCGGCTCACAGCAAAGGAGGGGACGAAAGGACTAAGGAATTATCCTCTCCCTCTTCTTTTAATTTTCCTTTCTTCTTCGTGATCAGGAGAACAATTTCGTGAGAAGACGAGGGACAGACGACCCTGGGTGACGGCCCACTCTTCAGTCAAGAGAGCAGTCCACTCGCCTCACGGACTAACTTCATGGACTTTGAATTGATGAGGCTAGTTGTTACAAAAGGAAGAAGTGGACAGGTCCTCGTGGCCACCTGGCTGAGGGGATGAAAGGATGAACAGGCAAAACAAAGGTCGACGTTGAGATGTTGAGATGTTGAGAGGTGTCAAAGGCAGAGACAGACTGCTCCCACTTCACAGCTTCACACTTCACCGCGGCATTCAAGAGAAAGGTGTTCCAAGACATTTTATTTGATACAAGAAGAACGAATGATGAGATTGAGAGATTGTCCAGTGGAATAGGATGAGTGCGGAAGAGTCAATAAAGATGAAGAAGCAAAATAGAGTAGTACGAAGAAGTCGAAAAGAGTCAGAAAAGTCCACGCCAATTATGAAAAAGACCTTTGATTAGGCATGAGCCAGTCCTCTTGGGAAATCGAAAATAGTTTGAGGATCCCAAGTTTTCTTTAAAGCTTTTAACCTATCCAAACTTTCACCGTAGTAGTCTTTAGCCCAAGTTTCCAATTTATGGTCGATGTAGTTAGAGTAAGCACCCCAATTAGAGTTTGGAGAAGCAGCTTTGGTAACATCGACGAGGCTTTGGAAGGCATCGAAGATCTTGTCTTGTTGACCGTTTGAATTGGAAGTTGGAATTCCATAGGCGTAGAATTGGGAGATGAAAGTTGAGGTTCTGTGAGGGAATGAAGTAGCATCTGCTGGAACCTTGTTGGTGTATGATAGAGGACCTAGCATTTCGAAGGAGATCGAGTTACCAGTGTCGGTTGTGGACTGAAGAGAAGTCAGCTTGTCCATGATTGCTAAGGCTGATTGTTTGGAGAAGGTGGCATCGGATGGAGTTACTAGCGATTTGGCGTAGTACTGGGGAGTGAGAGAAGATGGAAGAAGGTCAGAGAAGCCATTGAATGCGAAAGAGAACAGTGGCTGGAGAAAGAGAAAAGTCGACTCACAGGCTCGTGGTTTCCATTGACGTTTGAGGTATCAAGGTCTCCCATAATGTTAATCAAAGATTCTTTCCAAGCAGTATAAGATGTAACAGTAGAGCTAGAAGGCTTGACTCCACTCTTCTTCGTTAATCTACCGAAGATAGAAGCATGTTGACTTTTGGTAGCTTTGATGTGTTGCCCACTGAATCCACAGGCTCCTGGATCTCCACCTCCAGATCCATAAACAAGCAGTTCACCAGTAAATTCTGGTGGGAATCCAATTGATGGATCAGCTGAGTTAGTCAAAGATTGAAGAGCTACTAGAGTGGCGGCGCAATCCTCGTTGGAGTTGTAGACATAGTTGAAGTTGACGATTTGATTTGGAGCTTCGACTAAAGAATAAGTAAAGGAGGTCACGATTCCGAAGTTGTTTGATCCAGCTCCTAGAAGACCCCAGTAGAGATCCGGGCTCTCAGTCTTGGAGGCTGTGACAATGGTTCCATCGTTCTTGATGACTTGCATAGAAAGGATTCGATCCATCAAATAACCTGAGTTCCTGGCAAGGAAACCAAATCCCCCTCCTAGACCATGTCCAGAGACTCCGACTATAAGAAGGGATGCAGGAAGTGGAGAAAGGAGGTCAGGTTCGCAGGAATCGAACTACTTCTTCCAGGAGTCTCTGCTATCTACTTACCATAAGGACAAGTTCCGTGAGGTAACGCAAAGCCCTGGTCTGTGATAGATAGAATAAATATAGGATGTGAGTCTCACTGTCCACCAGAGTAATAAACAGATCCGGAAACTCACCAGCTAATTGATCAGCGAGCCCTCCTAATCTTACACCAGCTCCCACGACAGCAGTTTTGGCGTTGCTGTCGATTTCAATCGTGTTCATTTTGCTGAGATCCAGAGTGACAGCTCCATTTGGAGTGCTATAGGCTTCGTAACTGTGACCTCCACCTCTTGGAGATATTTTGACTTTTCCACCTTCATTTTGAACGCACTTGACAACCTTTCCAGCGATGTAGTCATGTTTAGGAAGAGCGATGACAGCGGGGGAAGCTTTTAACGCAGAGTTCTCTGGTTTGCTGAGGTCTCCATAGTTGGAATCGGATGGATATGATAGTTGAGCGTTAGTTGCTTTTAAGCAGTCTTGAAGAGATTGAGGTAGAGCTGCGTTGGTGGCTCTGGTTTCTAGATCTAAAGCTGGTACTGCTAAGACTATAGATGGAAGTAGAATGGAAAGAAGAGAGAGGTATCGGTAACTTGAAGAGGAAACCATCTTGAAGAGCATATGGAACAGAAAAGGAGCAGGAAAAAAGATGGGGAGGAGCAAGAAGAACAGCAGGAAGAGTTCGCTTTTATAGCAGTTCTTAATCAGAGGGGTTCCGAGGAAGTGGAGAGGTGTACCCATGTGATCGGTTGCATGGAATCCGATCCTCCCTTTCATAGGTGGTTCTAGCTTGAGTGGATTCGCGAACGTGAATCCGAAGAAAATTGGTTAGCAGAAGATTCAACTCCTGAGCGAAAGAGGGTCGGCGAAGAGTTTGACGTCGCGATAGGGAGGACCTAGCACTCAATTCGTTCTCAGTTCATTTCATTTCTTTCGATTCTGGATAAGGTCAAAAAAGATACATTTTTTCATTCAGTGGGGAAAAGGAAGCGGGAGGAAAACATTTGTGCAACAGCAACAACTGAAGTGAGGGAAGGGGCAATTACAAAGAAAGAGATTTGAATTAAGAAGTAAGTTGGAGGGTTTGGTTTTGGTTTTCTTGATGTCGTTGTTGCTTTTCATCCGAAGGTTTGAAAAACTTATGGAGACTTTAAAGAGAAAGGCATAGCAAGAACCAAGGTCTTACGCGTAAAGACTGAAGGGAGAGGGAAGGACAAGAAGAAGCGATCGGGTCAGTCTCTTTCCGTCATCATCGTAAATTTCCCTACAGATCCAGAACACCTCTCTGATACTCACTCATCATCACCAGCATCTTGACCGAAAGCCGCTCCACCACCTTGTTCATTGTTTCCACCTTGTTGACCTTCTGGACCTTCTCCCTCTGGGAACTTGAAAGAGCTTCCGAAGCTTCTACTCTGTTGAAGATTCTGAGCGAACATCTCGTATCTACGAATGTCCTGATCCGAAACCGAGCGTCGAGCGAATCTCATAGCTTCTTCGAAGTGAGCGATAGTGATTTCTGGAACTGGATCGTCTTGTTCGACGTCATCTTCTTCCATTTGCTGATCTTCTTCTCCTTCAGCTTTGACGGCAGCCTCAGCTGCTCTCTCCTTCTTCTCACGCTGGTATTTCATGTCTGCGTCAATACTCTCACGAATGGCGAGTTTAGCAGCACGTTGACAGATTTCGGTCAAATCAGCTCCTGAGAAACCGTGAGTGTGCTTGGCTAGGTAGGAGAGATCGACTGAAGGAGCAATTGGAGATTTCTTGAGAGTCGCTGAAAGAATCGATAGACGAGATGTTTCATCTGGAAGTGGAATGTAGATGAGTTGATCTAGACGACCTGGACGTAGGATTGCTGGGTCGATTTGATCCGGTCTGTTGGTGGCTCCAATGATGAAGACGTTCTTCTTTCCTCCAACACCGTCCATTTCGGTACTGAGAAGGTGGAGAGAAGAAAGGAGAAAGAGATAAGTCAGTATCTCTCGTAGAACTCTCGCTCAGCTCTCATCTCTCGTTCTCTTTACACCTCGTCCAAACTCACAGAATCTGGTTGATCACACGATCACCAGCCCCACCAGCATCTCCTCCTCCTCCTCCACGAGCCTTGGCGATAGAGTCCAACTCATCGAAGAACATGACACAAGGAGCAGCTGCACGAGCTTTATCGAAAATGTCACGAACATTGGCTTCAGATTCTCCGAACCACATGGTTAGAAGTTCAGGTCCTTTGATAGAGATGAAGTTGGCTTGACATTCATTGGCAATAGCTTTAGCCAACATAGTCTTACCTGTTCCAGGAGGTCCATAGAAGAGAACTCCTTTGGAAGGAGACATACCATACTTGATGAACTTCTCTGGATGTTCAACTGGGTAGGAGACAGTCTCTTGAAGTTCGAGCTTGACCTTCTCCAATCCTCCGATATCGGCCCAAGTGACAGTTGGAACTTCCACGACAGTCTCACGTAGAGCAGATGGGTTGGAGACTCCAAGAGCGAAACGGAAGTTTTCCATAGTGACTCCTAGAGCGTCCAGAACTTCAGCGTCGATGGTGTCCTCGTCCAAATCGATGAGATCCATCTTCTCACGAATCTGTTGCATGGCAGCTTCGGAACAGAGAGAAGCCATATCAGATCCAACGTATCCATGAGTGTCGGCTGCGATTTGTTCTAGATCGACATCGTCAGCTAACTTCATGTTCTTGGTGTGAATTCTGATGATCTCTAGACGTCCAGTTGGATCTGGAATTCCGATGTCGACTTCACGATCGAAACGACCGAAACGACGAAGAGCTGGATCGATAGAGTTTGGCCTGTTGGTAGCAGCCATGACTACGATGTTAGAACGAGCCTTGAGACCATCCATAAGAGTTAAGAGTTGAGACACGACACGACGTTCGACTTCTCCGTTGGTCTTGTCACGCTTTGGAGCGATAGAATCGATCTCATCAATGAAGATGATGGCTGGAGAGTTCTTCTCAGCCTCTTCGAAGGCTTTACGTAAATTGGATTCAGATTCTCCGGCCATCTTACTCATGATCTGAAAGTAGAGAGAGAGAGGGGGGGTCAGTGTCTTTTCCCAATGTCGCAGTTTGAAGTTGAGCAGTTTCATCGACTTACTTCTGGACCATTGATCAAGAAGAAGAAAGCACCGGTCTCGTTGGCAACAGCACGAGCCATGAGAGTCTTACCCGTTCCTGGAGGACCGAACATGAGGACTGAGGAAAAGTAGTAGCGAGTAGGAAAGTGGAAGTCAGACGTGGAGCTCTCAGCTTGCTTGTCCAAGTCGATCGACAACGCTTGGCTCGTTTTGAAATAGAATCGGATTACTCACCTCCACGAGGAGGCTTGATACCGATACTCTTGAAGAGTTGAGGGTGACGAAGAGGAAGCTCAACCATCTCACGAACTGGAGGAAAGGGGAGGAAGGACAAGATCAAGGGAGTCGGTCAGCAACGAACGAAAGGGATAGCACAAATTAACTGGGCCCATATAGGCATGGTCACTCCATGATCCACCAAGTCAAAGGCGTGCCAGCTGGAATCTCCTTCTTCTCCAGCTCTTGATTCAACTCCCTCCTTCCCTCCCCACCTCCCATCGCCCAAACCTCTTCCTCGCATACTCACTCTGAGCCATTTGCTTACGACAACCACCAATATCATCATAACCAACATCAGCCAAGTTAGCTTCCTCGTCTTCTCTCTTAACAGGTTCTCCCTCAGTATGAATCACAGTATCTTGAGCAACGATGCAGAATTCAGCAGGATCAGTTTCAATGACTTTGAATTCTACGGCTCTCATTCCACCTCTAACAGTAAAGGTGTCTCCCTTTCTAACTGGACGATAAGCTTCCAAGAAATAAGGCTTCAAATAAACGTCGAAAATGTTTCCAGTTAAACCTTCAACTGAATCGTCGAATGGCAAGATATGAACTCTTTTACCATATTTGATGTCATGACAAGCATGAACTGTGATTAAATCTCCAAGTTTAACACGAAGGTTGTTACGTGCTACTCTGTTGAGACGGATTTTGGAATCTTCAGTATCATCATCTGAAAGACAGATTAGAACTGTGTCACGCCTTTTCTTTCCGCGAATTAGAACTTTTGGGGGAAAGAGAGAAGGAGTTGAAGGAACGAGAAAAACAGTAGGTTAGTTGATGAACCTGGACATGATCGGGAATGAGTCCTCTGAGAGATTTGGGGGTGAGGTGGAGTGGAAGGCCGCCTCCTCCTTGTCTGCTGATCAAGCTAGAGGTCGAGGAATCTGCGTTCACTTTCTGGAATGAATTTGACATGCAGCTATGATACTGCATTCCAGAGCTGAGACTGAGCTTCTCTTTGTCATCTACCTTCCACATCGAAGATTACCAGAAGCTTCCCTGCCTGCGCTGTCCATTCATTACTTACCAGTGTCACCACGGAATAGACCTAGTTCCTCCATCTTTGCAGCCGAAAGAGAGGCAACAGAGTTATCATCTGTAGTTGATTCCTCTACGAACAGACGGTTAGGAGCTGAGCGAGTAGAAGGGGAGAGGGAGGGAGGGATAAGAATGACGAGAGGAGTACAAGATCAGTGATTGCCACTCTCTTGAACTGTTGAATGGAGTATCAGGTTAATACCCTGCTTGATTCGACACCAACTCACATTTCTTTTGACGAAGGATAGCGGTTGCAGTCTCATTGTTATCAGTTGCGCCAGTGGCAGCTGGAGCTGGAGCTGGGGCGGGAGCTGCTTGAGGTTGTGAATTGGATGGCTCTGCGTCTGCCATGATGATTGAACTTGAATAAGGGGTTTAAAATTGAAAGAATGAAGTTGAATCGAACTTTAACTTTGAGTGGGCAAAGAAGAGTCGAGTGGGTGAGAAGGAGACAATCTTTCCCTCTGATCAAACCTTTGGCTGACGAGGCCTGCAATTGCAGCCTGATCCGTGCACCAACAACGTCCTATCACCGGATTTCCTTTCTCCCTCGCCCCTTCGACTTAATTTCTTCAGAATTCGTAAGGAAATCTACATATTAAACTGAAAACCAGAAGTAAATTTCAACTTTCACCTCTTCTCCCTCCCCATCCCACTCCCTGGCTCGCTTTAACACTTTAGCTTCCTTCGACCTAGCTCTTTCAGACCTACAAGCTTGGACACCTTCAGAACAACATTCAGAAGATCAAGCTTGATCAACTTCTACTTAGAGGGAATACGAGAACCTCCTGACGGAAACGAGGAGATTTTTCAGGTGGCAAACTTCTTACATGTACACTTTTCAACACTCCCTCTGAAGAAGGTCTCACCTCTCCTTCTTTACTCAATTGGAAAAGCCTGAGTTAGATTAATCATGCCCTACTTAGAAGATCGAAAAGTCAAGAAACAGAGTTCTCTTACAGGAAACGGATTCTGACCTCGTCGATCTATCCAGCTTCAGAAACCGCAACTTTGAGTGTGGCGTCAGCTCTATCAGACTTGCCTTTTCCCAGTTTCCCTCGGGTAGTTAGAAAGGAAAGGAGAGGTCAGTGGAAACGCCGGTTAGTGAGAGGTGTCGACAGAGAGAGACCACGGTCTTTTACTTTCGTACAGGACCTGAGTCCAGGGGGCAGAGGGCACAAGAAATGAGTTGCCATTCACCTTCTGGACATCTGTTTTCAGTAATTTGTGAGATGAAATGTAAACGTAAACCATTAGAACGTATATAGCGTCTCATCCCGACTCTCCTCTGCCTTCGGTGCACGTCGTTGGAAAGCCACACTTTCTTCTCGAACCCCTTCTCTTCTCAAAGACCTCAAGTCTCAAAGAATCAGAATTTTTAGACATAGATTTCTTCACAAGTTCCTTGAAAGGCTTCCTCAGGGGACAGAAACTCACACATTGAATCCAACGCTCGAAACCCAAATGTCTCTCGCTCTCTCCTAGGCTATCAAGGTCTTTCTTCTCGCTTTGATCTCAAATTATTCCAAATCAAAAATTCCGTGGTAGAGTTGTTTCTTGTCCATGGTCATTAAACAGGAGAACACAACAAGTAGTGGAACCTTTGCTGACAATCCACTCGCTTCCCACTCGTTCATTACCGACTTGTATGACCCCCAGCGAGCATTGAGGCAATCAACTATCCACAGATTCTCTAAATTAAGGCTTCCATCGACTTCAAGGGCCTTTCAATTATGAAACGTGGGTGTCGAGAAGAAGCGTCGACATGACTTTCGATGCTCGAGCTTTGGACGCTTCGAGCAGTAAAACTCTTTTATGTCTCCATTTCCAGTCCTTTAAACAGAAGTATCACAAATTGTGAGTATGAATGATAGATCTGAGGTGCTATGAAGGAAGCGACTCGCTCTGAGCTAGACTCAAGGAGAGTTGAAGGCAGAGCAGGTCAAGGGATGAGTCAATAATGTCTGAGAGAAGGACCGGAATACATTCTTCACAAGTTTACCGATCTCAAATCTCAATTCTGATAGAGAGCTTCTATAGAAAACCCGCCGGTGCACTCTGAGAGTCAAAATCGAGATAGACAAAATTGTATTGAGGCTCCTAGTCTTCTCCATCTAGGGAGAGTAAACGCGTCACTTTTCATCTTCATCTTCAAGGAGATAAGAGTGACTTGTGAGAGATAGGCTCAGTCTCCACCCATGGAATCGTGTGTCCAGTCCAGGAGCTGCATCCCTTTTTGTCGCCTATTCTCCTCGAGAACGATCTCAACTTCTCATTTGCTAGTACTCGTCGTTCTGAGTGATTGGTGTAGATTGCTTACTCAAGTACACAAGCTTCGTATCGTCAATGCTGGCTCTGGTCGAGAAAGAACTTCTCCGAGTAGTCTTGTCTCGACCGTCCTAGAACTTCGAGATCAGGGCCAACTTGGAAACGCTTTCGAAAACGAATGCGAGACAAAAATTCGACTGAATCAGATCATCAGACGTGCAAGACATGCATAGTTGATTTTGCTTCGAAGCCAAGCACAGTCCACTGCTGGCTAGTGTATGAATTAAATTTGGGTAAATAAAAAGGATTGCAGAATGAGAAAGAGCGTTTGTACATATTGTGAGCTTTTTGCTGTTACAGAGATTGAGCCGAGAATTTACGGGACAGAGAGAAAGAGTCCAAAGATGAACAGTTTACATGTCGATAGAGTCCTCTCCTCCTGAAGAAGGTGAGAAAGCTCTCTCCCTGGCAACTCCCTTGTTGGAAGCACCTGGGAACTTGCTGGCGTATGAGGACATGACACGTGGTTTTCCGTCGAAGTTTTGGACATCGTTACAGGCACCGAGTCCTTGAGCGAGAGCTGGAACAAGAGTCTTGGTGACAAGGTCGACAATGGCGTTGTTGAGTAGGACTCCAGATAGGAAGGATGGGACTTCAGCTTGGAGATTCTGGGAGACTATTATTGAGAAAGAGAGGGGAGGAATGGATCAGTACATGTCGTCGCGATACAGTGAAGGGGCACGAAGGAAGAGACTGTGGAAAGGACGAAGGTACTCACTGAAACATCCGAGCTTCTCTGGGTCAGTTAAGGCAGCGGCGTTGAATAGACCTCCTGAAATGTCTCCGACCTCGATTCCAGCGAATGAGTTTACGGTTCCAGTGTTTCCTCCAATTGCACAGGTCTTTGGGTAGGCGAGACAGTGTTGAGCAACTCCGGCCAAGATGTCCTTGAGTCCCCAGTTGTCCAGGGCGTTACGCTTGTAGAAGTTTTCTGGGATTCTGTTGTGGTAAGAGGGCAAGGTAGGGAAGAAGGGGGGGGGGCAAAAGTCAGTAAGGAGGGCGCTGAAGTGCGAGACAATCTTTGCCTGTTCCAACCTAAGTTGAACTCACCTTTCGTATCCATATTTGTAGACTAGCTTTCCGTTCTCCTCCTTGTAAGAGAAGAAGTCCATGAGGGTAGATGGGAGTAAGATTCCTCCTTCTCCATCGTCGGCGGTCTTATTGGCCATTAGAGCAAAGACGAAATCGTGAGCAGCTGGAGTGAAAGCGACACCAGCGAAGACTGGAGAGAAGTAGTTGGGGTTGTTGGCGATGGAGTGTTGCTTACGAGCATCTTGGTGGGCAGCCAAAACTCGAGGAGTGATTCTTCCGTCCTCTGGGTTGGTGTCTCTGGCTCTGTCCAAGAGTTGTTTGAAGAACTTGGGGTAGGATTTACAGTTGTTGTTCTCTCCAGTTGGTTGAGTGAAATCTCCACGAGTGATGGAAGCGTCTCCTTCAGACTTGAGATGTCCAAGTCCACAGATACCAGATTGTTGTCCGAGAACGTTAGTTTGTAGGCTTCCTAAGAGACCACCAAGAAGAGGGACGTCTTGAAGGAACTGAGTGTCTGGGGAGGCTCCTCCAATGGACCACTTTCCGGAAACTGGATCTCCGTCGAAGAAGGACGTAGTGGTCTCTAGGAAAATGGTGGCATCACGTCCGAGTCCGAAGGCTTCGTGTAAACCTTGGATGACGGTAGCACGGGTAGCTACACCGTCTCTTGGAAGGTCTGGAGGGGACAAAGAGAGATGAGACAGGGCAACGTCAGGACAAAGGAATCTGTTGATACACTCATTAGGCTCCTAGGTCTCATAGGCATCTGTTGCAATTCTTACAGTTGTGGTTGGCGGCTGTAAAGAGTCAGGAAGGAGGGAGAGGGGTCAGTGGCAGGAAAATCAAACATCGACGTCGACTGGTGTTTGCCTACTTCCAGTCTCTTTACTCACCAGCGTTAAGACCTGGACATGGTCCACGTAAATCATTTGGACCTGGAGCTTGCCATTCGTGGTCTCCGTGGACGTCAACGAGTTGCTGCTTAGCGTCGAATGGAATGGACTTCAATAGACGTGGGACTGAGAGGGGGAAAGGCGAGCATGGTCAGTTCCAGGTTCTTTTGCTCCGAACGTCCCAACTGACACCCGAAATCGATTCTACTCACCTCCAAAGTTGTCTGGGAACTCGAAAACTTGACGTTCCTCGACTGAGGAAGCGGCGATGTCGTTGGCGCGTTGTTGGAAGGCTGGGTAGGCTTGAACACCAGCGATGGCGACAGCCATGAGGGAAAGTGAGAGTTGCATTGAAGGAAAGTAGTTGATGTTGAGGAGGAACAGTTGAGGGGGTAGGTGAGGAGGGGGGAAAATTTGAAGTATAGTACTATGGGGAATTTTATACGACCAAGGCTCAAACAACAGCCCCACAAGCAGCGGGCACTTGATGACAAATAGGGTGTCAACAAAGAGAAACGAACCTAGTTTAATGAACTCCAATCAAGGGGGCTAACGAAGAAAGAACTTACCTGACTCGAGGAGAAGTGGCTGTTTCCGAAACCGAGCGTTCTGGTTGGTCGATCCTCGACGCGCTAGCACTCCAAGAGACAGGCATTTGGAGAAGCTCGACACGGAGAACCTCCCACCCGAGTTAGGAATTCCCCCACACTCACCAACAGGGCACTTGACCCTTTTTCGAGCGGCAACAAAATGAAAATCTGCAAAGTAAAGAAACCGTCGTCATCCCCAAAAAACTCACTTTAAAACTCCGGAGATCTAAACTCCAGGCAGCTCCACCTCTCCTCCAATGAAAAGCAATCAGTTTCCAAGCCCAGATTCCAGAACACGAGCTGGCCTCAAATTCAACAAGATCTTCAGAGGCTGTGGCTTCGAGAATTCGAGATTACCGACGAAGGGCGTACAATGGAGTTTGGACATAGTCGGTGGCAAACTTCCAACAGAGTTCCCAATAACAACTCAGCTTCTTGATAGCTTGATTGAGTTGATTCGTCGAGAGCACGAGCTTCTCAGAACATGGAATGTTAGCCCCAATGGAGCTTCCCCAAAATCTTAAGTTGTTTGGAGTGGCGACAACACCCCAGCAGAGAAGAGAGAGGACGTTGTCGACGTCAGAATTTGCCCTTGAATCTGAAACTCGAACGGCTCCAGGTCTTGAGCCAGTGACAGACATGCGTATGTAGAGCCTGAATTCGAAGAGAAGAAGCCTGGTGGGTACATCCTTAATGCGAGATTTGAATCCAAGGAATTAGGAGGGAGCGAAGAGGAATAGGAAAGGACGACACGGGTACAAGGGGGAGAGCGAAATTACATCCCTTTCCCCAGAAAAGTGTTCACGGTCTGAACGTTTCGAACCCTTGGCCCAGTTTTTGGAAAGGGTAGAAAGGTCCCAATCCAGTGAATGGAATGTGAATCTGCTGAGGGAGGTGGCAAAACGAAGTAGCAGTACAAGCTTAGTTTCCTCTGTGTCCAAGGTTTCAATATTCAATATCAATCATGTATTTGTCTCCAAAATGAAGACATTCTTCAACTTCAAATTCTAGAAAAGAGCTCGCACTTTCATCATGGACAGTCAACTAGTCAATCCTTGAAGCCGTTCTGCTTCGGGGTTACCGACTGAAGTGAAGGCAGGGTCTGATTTGTGATCTTGTCCTCCCTTCCTTCTTCTTCACTTCATCAACGCTTCAACGCTTCAACTGAATCAAGATGAGTAGTAAAAACCGGGAATGGGAGAGTGCGGTATCAACTAGCCCAATAGCTCATCGATTCGTCAAGAGACCATTCTCTCATCTTAGAAGGAAAACGGAAACTCTACTGAGTGAGATAACGGGCGCAAACGTCAAAGACGAAGAGTTGGAAGATAGAGAGCGAGGGAGGAAGCTGACTTGTAGATCTTGCAACGTGAGATTCCATGATGAGCATGCTCTCAATACTGTGAGTATCTTGTGAACGGGAAAGTCGGAATGCTTGGATAGGACAAGATTCAGGATGGAGATGGAGATCAAAGTTGCTGATGTCAGACTGAAGGATTGAATGAAAAAGATTCTAAGCTCTACAGAGGATCATCTAGAATGTGTAGAAGGTAAGGAAGAGAACGAATCATATGCCTTCTGCAGAGAATCGGATTGATAGCCTTCTGAGGGTCCAGTTGGAACAAACCACTCACTCACTTGAAGCATCTATGTCTTCTCTCCATTTTCGAATCTGTTCAATAGCATTTCAGACTGTTACCTGTGAGTCCAACTCGATGATCCCCCATGCACCCGTCAACCTGCATCTAATTGCCCACTCGCATCTCTGTCCACCGCCTTTTGTTCTTAGCAACACCTAGAGGACCACGATGTCAGGAGCTCGTCGATGAGGAAAAGGTCTCAAGCTTCCATATCCGCTTTGCCTCAGCTAGAGTCAAACAACCTTTCCCTCAACCATCAACGATCTAGGTCTGGTACGACTTCCGACTCCAATCCTCCCACTCCGAACATGATGGAAAGGTCTCTCTTTTCCAACTCTCCGGAAACCGAAGCCTACAACTCTCTATCTCATTCAAGAGGACTCTCGAATAGTAAGCTTTCTTATTTAGATTTAGGTTCAGCAGCCTTTCGAGAAGGTGGAGACGAATTCAACTCAACTTCTCCCACTGTCTCTTCAGTTAGAGAATCTCGAAACATGAAGGCAGGGGCAGCATCTGCAGCTCTAGCAGCTAAAAACCGAGAGATGGCAAAAAGTCGAGAAACAAATCAAAGGAGTTTAACGAGGTCTGGAAGTGAAAGTGCGGTGGAAGTGTTGAGTGAAATCAAGTCTCAATTGCCCGGTGCAATTTTCCCAGGTCTCTCATCTCCCACCACTAAGAAATGGAAGAAAGTGTTGGATAAACAGGCTCTAGGGGACGGGGAAGACGATGAAGAAGAAGAGGATCGTCCAGTCGCTAAGGAAGTTCTATTTGGAACCTATTCAACCTCAAATTCAAGACCCCCAGTTCCTCCAAGAGCTTCTACAATGAGAAACCTAACGCAACCTCTAGACCTCAACCACTCTTCTTTCTTAGATTCAACCCCATCTCAATCGAATCGTAGACAACCTCCACCACCTCCTCCTCCCAAGAGACTGCCTCGAAGAAGTACAAATCCTTTCCTCACTTCAGCAACCGATCCATCTGGACCTTTCTCACAAGGTCATTTCGGCGTGGACTTATCAGCCATGACTATGGAAGATCGAACTGGAGTTGAACATCTCACTCCAGTTCTACCTCTAGACTCTCAACCTGTCGTATCTTCTTCAAATCCTTTCAGACAATATATGATCTCTACAGCACCTATCGACTACTCTGATTTCTTTTCAACTTCTCCTACTACCGCTTCACATGCAATCTTGAACTCTGCCTCTGAGAAGGAACCTGAATCTCAATCTGAATTGCACTGGCTTTAAAGAATCCTCTCTAAACTCAAGTGGGTTTCATCTACTTTCAAGATCCATCAAGAAATCAAGAAAGGAACCAATACTCGACAATACTCAATCTCGAACTATTCTGACGATCCTGTCTTCAACAAGACCCCAAAACTTCACCAAGTTCAAATACTTCTCCTTCTCAACCCACAGTCTCTACGCATTTTCTCTCGTTTCCCGGATTGTACCCTTTTGATAGCTCTGTTATATAAACCTTTGTCTCATTTCTGTCTTTTCTTCGTCTTCTCCGCTCTCGTCTTCTCGTCTTACTTTTTAACTTATTGCTCTCCCGTCCTCTACATTTCCCTTTGCAAGTACCATGTCATTCCTCTTGCTCGCTCTCTTTGTTTTAACTTTTTTGCTATCTATCTCGCTTTATCTATCTGGTCCTTATGTACTTGCATCTTCTCTCGAAAAACATTTTCCGTCCTCTTCGTCTGTTCTCCGAAATCGATGACTGGCAGAAGATCTGATAGCAAGCTTCTATCTTCGTAGCCTTTCTTTCTGCTGCATCAGGCCTCGATTTAAAAGCAACCAATAGTTAGGATTAGATTTGCAAGAAGCGTTGCTCAACTCCTAACTTCTTCTCCATCAACCCAAACTTTCTCCAACACTTCCCCCTTCCCATCACTTTCAAACCTCAACAGTTCTTCTCCAGCTTTCCTCATATCTCTTCCCAAGCCTTTTCCTAAACATTGTACCAAATCTTTCATAACTCCATCCACAGAGACGTCCACTTCTTTCGATTCCCCTTTCTCCAATCGCAATTGATTTAACCTTCCCTTTAAACTTTCAGCTCTGACTCCATCTAAACCACAAGCCACTATTTTATTGAACCAATCTAAAGGTTCATCGGTGATGTTAAGAGCGAAACCATGAGAAGAGATTCTATGTCTAACTTGAACTCCAATCGATGAAACCTTTTGAGTTGGAGTGAAGAATACCCCGGTCATATTTGGATTGCAAGGGAGAGTTGAAAGTGAATGATGAGTAGAAAGGAAATCTCGAATGGAAGCTTCTAAGCCTTGAATGTAAGTTCGAGTTGAGAGCTGAGGAGAAATGGTCGAGAGAAAAGAAGACGATGGATGAGCAAAGTCTGATTGCAGGCTGCACTTACTCTCTCTCTCATACTCACTCCCATTTCACCAAGATCTAAAATTGGATATCCCGTGATTTGACCTGGACCATGATAAGTGACCAAACCACCTCTTTTAGTCAAACAATAATCTGCACCTGCTTTTTTCAATCTTCTACCTTCTTCTTTTAGCCTTTCTGCATCTGCACTTTCACTTTCTTCAGAAGTTGAATGCGAAGCTCTCCTTCCATCGGTGAAGACTGGAGAATGTTCTTGTAAGATTAAAATGTCCGTTGAAGAGATCCTTTGGGCTCGATGATCTGACTGATTGGTTCGAAGATTCTGTTGTGCTGCAATTCTTCGGTTTACTAGATGTTCTTGAAGTGCTAGACCTAGTTGGTATGGTACTTTGTAAGGGATGTGAGAGTAATAGATCGGAGGAAGAGAAGAAGATGAAGATGACGAAGAAGATGAGAAAGTTGGGGAGAAAGTTGAGAATGACTTGGAGGATTGAGAGAGCTTGGAATAGCTCAAGCTTAACTTGAAGCAGCTTGTCTTGAATGGCTGGAATTGATTTAATGACATTTTAAAGAAGTAGAAAAAGGATGAATTGGTTTGGAGAAGAAACCCCAAGCCAAAAAGAATCGAAGAGTTCCTCCGCGCATCATCACCATCATCGCATCCTTCATCATGTCTTCTAGTGTAGTTCAAGATGATAGAATTGATCAAGATCAAGAACAGGAACCGGATGAACCGCAAGCAGTTGGTCTCACCTCAATTTATCCAGCAGTTCCTAATCTCTACAAACGATTCACCAAAGCCAACTTGAACAAGTTACAGATTCTACAATCTTATCAGCTCAAAGAAGATGAACCTCCTTGGGAAGAATTAACTCCAGAATTAAGAATAAAGAGGCAGAATCAGATCCTATCCGAGGCTACTCAACAGCAAGATGAGCAGCAGCAAGATGCAGATGCAGCCACCACAGATAAAGAAGCAACTCAACCTTTAGATTTCGATCTTCTCTCCTCTCTAGCACCTCCAAGAGCAGATTGGATCCTAGAAGATGGTTTCTTTTATTCTTTCGGAGATCGTTGGCCACTTCCAGATATCTTTCCAACTTTAGAAGAAACTGGAATTCAACAACTTTATCCAAAAGACCTTCCAATAGATAGAAGGAAAATTCTTTCAAATCTACTCAAAACACTTCTTTCAACTCATCTAGAATTGACCACTTTGTTATTGAGTCCACCTAATTATTATCAGGTCACTCAATTGGTTCCAGTTGGACCACCTATTCAATCACAAGATGGTAGTTGGAAAGAACAATTGGGAGAAGTTGAAATGGTCAGGACTGAAGCTATGGATAAATGGGAACATATTAGAACTGTTGTGATTAATTTTCAGTATTTAGTCAATGAATGTAGACCTATGCAGGTGAGTTTGGTGGAGCGGAGAGGATTGGGGATGGGTTTGACTCTGGGAGGTTGTTTGACATCGGGGGACTTGTCATGAAGTTTCAAGTAGAAGGCATCCACAACAAGACAAAGTCTTCAACCAAAGGAGTAAGATCGGCGAGCTCAAGGCATGTAAGAGCTTACATCTTTCCCCATCTCTCTCTCTCACTTCTCTTCGCCACCTCTTCAACCCTACTGTCCACAGGCTAGAGAAACGCTGAAACAGACTCTTAGAACTCAGATAACAAGGCGGAAAGCTCAAACAGAGCTTCTAAAAAGGTCAGTGCCCCCCCTCCCCCCAAGATTTTGCGTGCACTTTCGACTTTGGCGCCACCCAGTCGAATCCTCTCTTGAACTTTTAAGGCGACTGATTCTCTTCCCTGCCGTTTTTCGATCTCGGCGCAGCAAATCGCGAGAAATGAGAGAGTCCATCAAGGCGATGAGGGCTTCTATGGGGTTGGCAGCGGGAGAAGATGATGATGGTTCCTCAGTCCTTCCCTCGACAACTTGACCCAAACTTCTTGCACCCTTTTTTCAAGAGGCTTGCTTCGTGTACTTTTAGCATTTTGCCTGATTCCTTCATCACTTGTAATAACAATCAATTCCTTTTTCAGAGGCAATTTCAAGGGATGATGGTGACGGTTGAAGAAGTGTTCTCATCAGTCGACCACCACCTTCCGACCGAAGGAGATCGGGCATCGAAGACAAAGGATCCAAAACAAAACAAGGTAGTTCAAATGGTTTCAAGTTGAGGGTATAACGTATCAAGCTCCCTCGACCTTAAAGTTTGCTCTTCTCCTTCTCATCCTCCTCCCTTTCCTTTTCCCATTCCTTATAAACCTCCAACCAATCCACATCTTCCTTTCCTTTACTTTGTCTGAATTTCATGATTCCTTCCAAAGCTTCTCTACTAGGTCCCATCATTTCTTGAAACCCATTTTTAATGACTTGCAAAGCTCTCTCTTCCCTTTTCTCCTTCTCCAACATTTCCAACCCAGTCCCAGCCTGAGTTCCAATCAATCTCTTACTTCTAACCATAGCATTAGGTCCACATTTCTCTAACATCTTACACATATTCTCCAATACTTTCTCTCCTTCACCAGGGGTGTCTTGAAAAGTGATGACAGCTCCAATCGATTCTAGTTGAGAGGCTTTGATAGGTTTGGAGGAAATCATGGCTTGACGTGATAATCCTACTCCCCATTCTCTTATGATTGTGGGTGAGATCGTAGCCGCTATTAGACCACGTTTAACTTCTGTTAAGGTGAAAGTGGTGGAGATTGGACAGAGACGAATGTCTGTTAAGAAGAAAAGTCCAACTCCTCCTCCGAAGGAAGGTCCGTTTGCTAGCCCTATGACTGTTAGATTCAGAGAGTAAGATGTTGTAGAGGGTGAGAATTTGATACCTCAGAGAAGCTGGAGGGAAGTGACGGCACCTCTATCTCATGTTCAAGCTGCCACTACTCTCCCTTTGAAACCCTCCCTCTGAGCAGATGTACACAATTCTTCTATATGACTTACTAGGTTTCCTAAACATCTCAACCTTTTGAAAGAAGCCTTTTGCTCTGTTGAAGATCTGATCCTTATCACCACCTTCAGTTGCTCCACCGCCACTTCCTAAATCCATTCCTGTACAGAAAAACTTGCCATTACCTGTCAATACCAAATAGTGAATTAGAGGGTTTGAGTCTATTCGATCTAGGTAGGATTCGAAAAGAGATTGAAGTTGAGGGGAAAGTGAATTGCCTCGAGTTGGTCGATTGAGAGTTATGGTAGCTCGGGGAGGTGAGAGAGTTAGGAGAACTTCGGAAGAGGAAGAAGACATGATTGTTGGAAGACGAGTACAGGGAGTAAAGGAGGGAAGATGGGGTTTAAATAGCTAGAAGTGATAGCGAGGAGAAGAGATGAAGTTGGGGACGGTTAGCCTTGAAGCCGGGCTTGCTTGCTGGTTTGAGGGTTGAATTGAGGCTTTTCAGTAGATTCCAGTTCGATTCTTTGATGTTTTGTTGAGATTGGAACCGAACCGAACCTCAACCAACAACTTGAGAGAGTGCAGTGCAGGGTGCACGAGCCATTTCAGCAGAAGAAGTTCTGACAGAGAATCTATTCCTTCCTTTCCCGAACAACAACACTACTAATCATGTCGCTCTCTAACAAGTTAAGCATCTCAGATGTTGATCTAAAAGACAAGAAAGTTCTCATTCGGTCAGTAAGATCCGTCAACACTTTCAATAGCTGATTCTGATTGGCTTTAGAATCTGCTCCACCCCTCTCCCTCTTTCCCTCTTCCTGTCCTCTCCTACCTTGAATTCTGTTCTATCCTCTCTACCTCTCATCACTAACCTTACTCATGCTGACTTTTCATGTTGATCTCCACTCCACCATCCCTGCAGTGTCGACTTCAATGTCCCAATGGACGGTGACAAGATCACTAACCCTCAAAGGATCACTGCCGCTTTACCAACCATCAAGTATGCCATCGAACAGAGTAAGTCTTTCAGGGTTTCTGAGGTTGCGGTCAATATTTTAGATGTCATGTTCAGGGGAAACAAGGCTTGGAGATCAGACATGGGCCAGAGAGGGAAGACGGAGAGATTATTGGAATTCCTTTGGGAAACCTTCCTTCCCCTCAGTCTTCTGTGCTATCCTCTTCGATGAGGATTTCATGACAATCCTGATCAAAAGAGAGTCCCACTGAACTCAGCATTCAGATGGAACTGTTAAAAGGTCGAGCCTTTGCCAAGGTGGACTCCTATGTTTCGCTCTTATCTCTCCTCTACTTCGTCCTCGCTCATGGCTTTTGAGCAATTTCCACTCACTGATCCGCAAAGATGCTGAGATCATTTCCAACTGAGCTGTCTTTGGGCTACTCGTTGCAGAAGGAAGAGAGAGAGAGATTCCAAGGAATGAACAGCAATCTACCCTTCCAGTTTCAAAGCCTTCTTCTAACATACCGCCCCTTTCCTTCCCCCTCTTTCAGAGGCAAAGACCATCATCCTCATGTCACATCTCGGACGTCCAGATGG
Source organism: Golubevia sp. BC0850 (assembly GCA_012976225.1). Classification (NCBI taxonomy): domain Eukaryota; kingdom Fungi; phylum Basidiomycota; class Exobasidiomycetes; order Golubeviales; family Golubeviaceae; genus Golubevia; species Golubevia sp. BC0850. The sequence goes on along the minus strand of JAAVVG010000001.1, from coordinate 1,188,743 downwards.
ACAAGTGGTTTCAAAATACTCCTTAAAGCCAGTAGCCGACAAACTCTCCTCTCTTCTCTCTCAAGAAGTAACCTTCCTACCCGATTGCGTCGGATCAGAGACTGAAAAAGCAGTTTCATCCGCTCCAAACGGTTCCATCATTCTTTTAGAAAACCTACGTTTCCACGTCGAAGAAGAAGGAAAAGGAAAAGATGCCTCTGGAGAGAAAGTCAAGGCTGAAAGTTCCAAAGTTGAGGCTTTCAGAAAATCCTTGACTTCTTTGGCAGACGTTTATGTGAATGACGCTTTTGGAACTGCCCATCGTGGTCATTCTAGTATGGTCGGGGTTCAACTTCAACAGAGAGCGGCCGGATTCTTAATGAAGAAGGAATTGGAATTCTTCGCTAAAGCTTTGGAGAAACCTGAAAGACCGTTTTTGGCTATTCTTGGTGGTGCTAAGGTTTCAGATAAGATCTTGTTGATTGAGAATATGCTTGACAAGGTGAGTGCCTGAAGAAGTTGGAAAAGAGGAATACAGAGGGATAAATCACAGAAACCCAATGGACCAGAAATACCCTCTCTTATCGGACCTTCTTTCTAACGTACCTCTTTCCCTCTCTCTCTTCCTCTCTCCTAGGTAAACTCCTTAATCATCTGCGGAGGAATGGCCTTCACCTTCAAGAAAACTCTCGACAACGTCAAGATTGGAAACTCTCTTTTCGATGAAGATGGATCTTCAAAAGTCGCTGCCTTGGTCGAGAAAGCTAAGAAGAACAACGTCGAATTGGTCTTCCCAGTCGATTACGTCACTGCTGATAACTTTTCCAAGGACGCAAACGTCGGTAAAGCAACTGATGAGGAAGGAATCCCAGATGGCTGGATGGGTCTAGATGCTGGTGAAAAGAGTAGAGCTCTTTTCGAAAAGACCATTGGTGAAGCTAAGACTATTCTTTGGAATGGGTGAGTGGTTTCGTGAGGGAAGGCGGGCTTCGAGGTTTCTGTGATTACAAAAGAATAGGAAGAGTTTCTGACTCTTCTGGTTTCGACCTTCTCCTCTATCCTTCCAATTCTCACCCTTTCTTTTCTGCACAATCTGCCTCAGACCCGCTGGAGTCTTCGAATTCCCAAACTTCGCCGGAGGTTCCAAATCTATGTTGGACGCCTGTCTAAAGGCCGAGAAATCAGGTTCAACAGTCATCGTTGGAGGTGGAGATACCGCTACTGTCGTCGCTAACTACGGAGCTGAAGAAGGAATCTCTCACTGCTCTACTGGTGGAGGTGCTTCTTTGGAATTGTTGGAGGGTAAAGATCTACCTGGTGTTAGCGCTTTGTCTGAAAAGTGAGCAGCTCTCCGAAAGACTTAGTTCTGCGTTGATAAGAAGGATGAATGGGGAAACGTGTGTGGTTGAGATCGAAGAATGGGAATAGACAATTTTGTTTTTGAAATCCAATTTGAACCCGTGGTGTTTTTGACTGACTGATTCTTTGTTTCTCTTTCTCTGGGCATAGAGGCTCCCAGATGACGAAGCTTTAGATGTTAAGAAGTCTGATCGTAACTCGTTGTGGATTCAAACGAAATATTTGATTGGCCCCTCAATAGCATGAGACTGACCCAACACATCTCGACTTCAGAGCAGTCAAAAAACAAAGACAGATTGGGTTGCAAGGTCGCATCTTTACTGAGATCCACGAATGAGAGACAAACAAGAGTAGAGTGTTCGGGAGGGCAAAAAAGGAGTATCAAGTTGCGAGAGATTGAAAGGATTTGAGAAACAAAGAGGAACAAGCAAAAAACAAAGACGGAAGAGGGGGAATGCAATAAGGGGAAACAGCAGCAAAGAAAGGGAAAGAAGAGACAAGACGAAGAAGGGAGGAATTTGATTTGATGAAATTGGTGTGATGCGGAATTGAAGTTGGAATTTGTGAGAATTGGTAACTGACTGTTGACGAGGAAATCGAAAAAAAGGGAAGAGAACGACAAGGAGAAATCAGAAGAAAACATGAAGAAAAGGAAGGAAGGGATCGAAAGCAGAGGAGTGAAGGGGGTAAGGAAGGAAGCACGTAAGATGGGTGACGAGATAGCAAAAAGGAGAATCGGGAATTACAGGAGAAGAAGAGGAACGGAGATTCGATGTTTAAAAAGAGGAAATAAATCATTGTTGGACTGGAAGAATGGCTTGATGGATGATGGTCGATTCGGATTGAGAGTTAAAGGGACGCTTGGAAAATTGAGGGGCAGTTGAAGTCTGGAATTTCAGAAGACTCTGATTGTCTGAAATTGCTAAGGGGTCTGTTAAGGTTTGAAATGATGATTTGGAGAATAGATGTGGCCTCGAAAATTGAATGAATGCTATCCTTTGAGATTGAACTTCTAACCTTGAGCGACTACGGGACTCCCACTAGCTTCGTTTCCAGTCCCATTGGCATTTACGGCTCCGTTCCCATTTGAAAGATTGTTGCTTGTACTAGAACCTGTGGCGTTGTTGGCTGGAGGAGCAGGAGAGGCAGTCGCTCTGCTACCAGATCTTCTTACAGGTTGATGGAAACCTTCTAACCTCTTGGGAGCAACTCTCTTTCTACCGCTTGTTGAAGTAGTTAATTGATTGTTTGAAGCGGATACATCTGACCCATACCCTTGATCCACTAAATCTGGCTCATCTGCAACCAACCCGTCTTCACCTGAGATTACTACTGGGTCGATTTGATTTGCTGAGGTAACTGAATTGTCTGGGAACTCAGAGGAAGATTGAGCCAAAGGAGAAGAATGGATTGCAGCTCTAAATAATGGTGAAGGCGAAGTCCCAGTATGATGAGCATTAGCAGCTAAAGGAGGTTGGATTTGATTTTCCTCCAGATTAATCTCTACAGAATCACTCTGATTTGATTTCTTCTTTGCTGAACCTTCATCTTCTTTGACCAGCTTCTCGGCATTAGATTCATCGTAAACAATCTCGTTAATCAAAGCACTAGCTTTCCTCTTCAAAGGTCTACCACCCAGTTCTGCCTTCTCTTCGGATTGATTCTCGTTGTTTGCAGAAGTGACATCTCTAGCTAAAGGACTTGATTGAAAAGGTTGAGTGGTGGCTGAGGTATTGGAAGAATTGGAGCTAGAAGAAAGTTGATGTCGGTTTGAATCTGGACTAGCTCCTCTTGAAGAAGCTTGACTGCTGGCTTCGTTCTCATTGGCGGGGTGATCTTTGGATGGAGAAGTAGTAGCTCCAGTTAAGGGAACTGGAGAGGAACCTCTTGAAGCTGGTCTTCTAGTTCTAGTTGATGGAGCTGGGAGGTGTTGATCTTGAGCCGTGGGCACAGGAAGAGAATCAGGGTCTATGCTGCCACCAAGATTCAAAGCTTTCCTAGCGTTGCTCTTCTTCCCATTTCCTCCTCCAATTCCATTTCCATTGCCACCATTAGCTCCATTCATCACTGGAGTGCTTCTTCTAGCTCTCTTCTCTCTTCCCCCGCTTCCCCCGCTTCCCCCACCGCTAATAGAACTGGATCCACCAGCTGAAACGACTCCACCATTGACGTTGAGTCCTAACCTTTCCAACTCTTCCTTTCTTTCCTCTAATCTCCTCTTCTCTCTTCGTTGTCTTGTGATCTCTCTTTCGTTGGCTTCCCTTGCTTTGAAAAGTGCAGTCCCTGGAGCTCCAGGGTAACGATCGTTGGTCAAGGAGAGAACCAAGGATCGGAGTGAGGCTGGGTAGGATGGAGAAGTTAAAGCTATAATCGAAATAGTTGATGATGAAGCGGATGAAGATGAAGGGTTTGATGAGTTGGAAAGGGAGGAAGGGGAGCGAGTGCTGGAAGTGGTAGATGGAGATGGAGCTTTGAAAGCGGTGAACTTGCGAGATCGCTTGCTGGAAGATGATAGCATAGATTGAGAGCTTAAATTTGAAATGGATGGATGCGTTGGAGTTGAACTACGACTTGTGCTGGTTGAATTGTTGTTGGAGCTGGTGGCTGCTTGGAATCTTGAGGATGAGGAAGAGGAGGAATGAGTCGACGTTGTAGGTCTCTTCAGAGGTGGCATCCTGGGAAGATGAAGATATTGAGGTTATAGGGAAGGCTTGAAGAAGGTAGATCAGGTTCGAAAAGGAAAAGGTGGAGAGTGGCAGTAAAGATGATATAGATTCAGGCTGGTGCAGATCAGAACGCGATATCTCAGACTCTCACCGTGCAACCGAAGAAGACGTCATCGAGATTCTATTTCCCTTATTTTCTTCTTGATTCGAATCCTCTTCCTTTTCTCAACTTTCTTACATAGGTATTATCGGCTCATTTCCACGACATTCCTTCCCTTCCCTTCCCTTCTTTTCCTTCCCTTTCCTTCAGAGCAGGTCGGGACCGAGACAAGACGGCCATAACACTTCACCCGACCAGCTTCGAAAGGTATAAAGGCCTTCTCTTCTTTCTTTCGTTTCGAACATTTTCCCTCTTTATGCCATCAAGGATACTTTTCTTCTCTCTCATCATCCTACTCGCGTCTTCAATTCTACTCTTCAACAGCTCTACCATGAGTTCCACCGCGTTCAGAGCCCCTGCAATTTTTATTTCTCATGGAGGACCTCCTACCATGTTCGATACTCAGCACTTAGCCTACAAGAAATGGCAGAGCATTGGAAAGGAACTCTTGGGTTACGGAGAGAAGTTGAAAGGGATCGTTATTGTTTCCGCCCATTGGCAAGCGGAGGATCGCCCAAAAGGTGTCTACATCAGTGAGTCTACGAGTCCTAGAAGCCAAATCCTTCACATCATTAAATCAAGTATCATCTTTTGAGAAAGGGTTTAAGGAAGGCAGACACTTACTTCTGATCTTCGTTGCCACCTGCACTCACCAGACACCAACGAAACCAACCCGCTGGTTTACGACTTCTACGGATTCCCATCTCACTACTATTCCCAAACTTTCAAGTCTAGCAATCCGAAATCTTTTTCGACCTCTGTAGCCTCTCACCTAAACTCTCATGGAATCGAGGTTCAACAAACCAATCGTGGTCTCGATCACGGAGTCTTTGTCCCTTTCATAGTCTCTTTCAACAAAGAATTGACCCCTAAGGTTCCTCTAGTCCAAGTCTCATTACCAAGATCCGAAGATCCTTTGGACTCTTTGAAGCTGGGACTGGCATTGAGAGGACTGAGAGAGCAAGGAATAGCCATTGTCGGCGGAGGAATGAGCGTTCATAACCTCAGGGATTTCATGACTAGGATGAGATCAGGAAATCTAGAGAAACCAGACTACGCAAGCACTTTCATCGAGGGGCTCAACAAAGCTCTTCTACTGAAGCCGGAACAGGGCACGGATCCAGAAAACTCGAAAAGGTGGAAGGAATCGATCGACCTCTTTCAAAGGAAAGACTTCTTGGAGGCTCATCCGACTCCGGAACATCTTCTTCGTGAGTACCTTGCATTGATACGAACAGAGGGCGGTGGCAGAACAGGAGAAACTGACTTCTACTCTTCCACCTAACTTCACCCCCACTGCAGCGGCTTTCGTTTCATTGGGCGCTTCTCACGACGACGAACAGGGAAAAGAGATATTCGATCTGAATGAAGGAGCTTTGTGCTGGAACATGTATCAGTGGGGTTAAGTTTCGAAGAAAGAGGAATCCATTTACAGTAATCTAGTTACAAGTCACCCAAACCGGCTGCTTTTCTCAACTCTGCGTATTCTCTAGAGCCAGCATGCTTGCACATTGTGGTGAAGATTCCATCAGGATTCGAAAGAAGATTGAAAGGCGTGTCTAGCTCGACGATGTGCCCATTTTGAAGGACGATGATTCTGTCGTAGTCGATGACAGATTTGAGTCGATGGGCCACTGTTATCACGATTGATTGGCTCATCGAACGAATCGCTTTCTGAATCAGAGCGTCGGTCTGTAGACTGTATAGATAGGGTGAAGCAGAAAGAGAGCAACGTCGGTCAGAAGAGCTGACAACCGTAGTTCGGAATTTTCTATAACACTCACTCAGTCGAGGATGTTGCTTCATCCAAGATGACGACTCTTGAATCTCGAAGTAGAGCTCTTGCAAGAGAAAGCAGCTGACCTTGACCCGCCGATAGATTTGAGCCACCAGCAGATATCGGAGAGTCAAGTACGAGCGAGGTGATCAAGCTGAAATCATCTTCTCCAGAGTTTCGAGGAGTTGAGGTTCCGCTTTTGCTTCCTGAAATCTGAACCTGTCGTAGAGCATTGAGGAGCTCTTCATCCGAGTGTTCATCGAAAGGGTCTAAGGTCGTTCTAATTGTCCCTGAAAAGAGCACTGGGTCTTGGGCCACGATGCTGAGTCTTTTCCTCAGATCTTCCAACTTGATCTTGCTGATGTCGATTCCGTCGATCCATATACTGCCACCAGAAAGCTCAGTTGCTCTGAAAAAGCTAGAAGCGAGCGAGGACTTGCCAGATCCAGACTAGAGAAAATGAGGATGGAATGAAATCAGTAGCCATGAAGACGTTCTATATCTTGCCAGGGCAAAGCAGATCACTCACCCTTCCAACGATCCCAATTTTCTCCAGTGGCTTGATCTCGAATGAGATCCCACGAAGCACTTCGGGGAGCTCCGGAGCGTACCTTAGAGATAGATTCTGGACAATGATAAAGCCAGACGAAGTTGGCCAAGCAGCAGGAGGTGAAGCTTGAGAAGAGGCTTCTTGATCCATGTCCATATATTCAGCAATTCGCTCGATGCTGTTGATGTTGTTGTTAAGATGTTTGAAGTCGTTGATTACGTAGTAGGTGATTTGAGTGAGAAGAGCGGCCTGTTTGAAGTTCAGGGTAGATAGAGAAGTAAAGGAAAGGGGAGCGAGAACGAATGAGTTTAATTTTCAAGGACGAAAGTAAGTGGAACGAGAATAACTCACAGAGGTCATGACCATTCCCGCACTTCCAGCTGAAACAGCACCTGTGAGAGCAAGGAGAGTGACACAAAAGACAGCAACTCCTCCTAGAATCTGAGATCTGAAAGAGAGCCACACTTCTATTGTGCAGATTGCCCACCAATTGCTCATCGAGTTTGAAGTTGCTGTAATGATTCTGTCCAAGTAGATGTTCTCGGCACCGAAACTTCTAATGACAGAGATCCCTTCCAGAGCTTCTTGAAACTGAGAGTAGATGGGAGAAGTGGACGTTGACTCAATTCGTTGCATATCTGTAGAACAGGAGAAAGAATGAGCATTCTGAGAGGCGAGCAACGGCAGTCAGCTGACAAGACGCACCTCTAGTAGCTGCCAAAAATCCATTCACGATCCACGGACCCGCGAAAAGCAAGAGTAGAGAAGGGACCAGAAAGCCAGGAACGATGAAAAGGCAGACTCCTAAGTAGGTGATTAACGACAACGTGTGCGCGAGAAAGCCCATCGTATTGCTAGGCAGCTCGTCATCTACGACAGCCATGTCTCCAGTGAATCTTTGAAGGATACGACCTTGAGGTGTGATGTTGAAAAATCTGAGAGGAGCTCCGATGACAGTGGATAGCAGTCTTGCGTAGATGAATCTGGAGGCTTGCATCTCGGCGAAATAGAAGAAGAGAAGTAGGATAGATTGAAGTCCAATGATTGTGAGACCAATGAGAGCTAATCCGTTCAGATAGTAGCCCTCGTGACCTGAAGCTGGCGGGAAGGTCAAAATCCAATTGATGTCTGTACTTCTGGAATAAGCTTCTCCCCACATCTTCAACCAGAGTTGCTCTCCAGTCGAAGCGACTCGCATGGCTAGGGGAGGAATCTTGAGGGAGGAAATCAGCTCAGAGGAATTCAATTTTTCATGTTACCTAGTTCCCTAGTATATACTCACCGATCGATAACAGAACAACTGCAAGCCAAGCGAGGGGAGAAGATGCTCGGACGTACAGACTCCAGAAAGACCAACGAACTGCTCCTTCTCTACGCTTCTCAAGCTCATACAAGAGCTTCGGAGTCTTTGACTCGACTTCGGCTGCTCTGCTCTTCCTCTTTAGGTCGGAATCATCCTTCGTAGAGGTGGAGGATTGTGATTCGACTTGAACTTGCTGCTTCTCTTCTTCTCCGACCAGATCGGTCAACAAGCCTCGTGCCTGTAACTCAGTTGGCGATCCTTGCCCCTCGATCTCGCCCCTTTGAAGTAAGATCAAGTGGCTTACGCTCGGGAGAACGAGTCCCAAGTGATGAGTGACGAGGATCACTCTTCTGCCTTGAACTAGAGGTCCCTTGAGGGTTTCGTAGAGTCGTTGTTGGACCTGAGTGTCGACTGCAGAAAGAACGTCATCCAAAATCAGGGTATGAGAAGTCGAATAGAGACATCTCGAAAGAGCAATTCGAGCCTTCTGACCGCCTGAGAGCGTATGAGAGCTAACTCTTGTCTCATCTCCATCTTCGAACTCTGCCAGATCCTCGTCAAGAGCGCAGGCAGTGAGAATCTTTCGGTATCTCTTTTCGTCGAAGTTCGAAGTGAAGATGATGTTGTCTTTAATGGATCGACCAGCTTCTAGCCACGAGGTCTGACCGGCGAAAGAGAAGTTGCTCTTCCCGTCGATGAATTTGTCTCGTCTGACGATTCCAGATTCCAGCTTCATCTCTCCCAGAATAGCGGCGAGAAGTGAAGATTTTCCGCTGGACGTGGGCCCTGCGATGACGACAAGACCACTTTCTGGAAGGTCGAAGCTTATTCCCCTGAGTTGAAACGCATTGCTTCCAGTCTTTCCGTGCCAGCTGAACGTCGCTTGGTCGAAAGCTAAACTTCTCCTGTTTGAACTTGTACGCTTCTTCGAGAGAGCAGAAATAGCTTCCTCGACCTCTTCTTCGTTCAGGAACCCTGTTTAAGAAGTGAAAGAAGCAGTCATAGGTTAGTGTCACGACCGTTCCTCTCTCTTCCTCATTCGAGGCGACTTGAGCCTCTACTTTCACTTGCGGGGGTAGCACCAGATGACTCGCCTTCCAATCGACGAACAGAAACCAGAGCTTGCAAGGAGAGAAGGAAGAATGTCGGGATCACGTTCAAAGGGCTTCTTAGAAGAGTGAACAAAGTGATCGCTGTGAAGATCACTGCGACAGTGAGCTCTTCTTTCTGAACTCTGACGTAGTAGAGGAATGAAGAGAAAGACACCAGTATCGGGACCACACTCCAAAGCATGTTGAGCATGAAACCAGTTATTCGAGTTCGTAGGAGGTGTTTGAGCTCGGTCTCCCTTGCTTTGAGCACTTGATCCGACCACTGAGAGTCTACCCCTTGTAGCTTGAGAAACTTGATAGACCCCAACATCTCATTAGTGAGCGAGATCCGAACATCTCTAGAGGTACTGTAAGACTTTTGAAGCTTGAAGTTCAAGTTCCCAAGGTAGTAGTTGACTGGAACTGCTAGAAGTAGAATCGATAAGCCGACGAAAGCTGCCTTCCCTAGAACTCCATATAGAAGCGAGATCGCTACTATTGCTTCAACTGGAGCACCATAGAGTTGGTGCAGATCACATCCCATTCTTAGTAGAGTGTTGATATCGGTAGCCATGATGTTGACGATCTTTCCCAAATCAGCTCCTGAATCTTGACTTTCACTAGCAACAGCTCCACTGAGATCTCTCCTTCTCAAAGCCTTTTCGAAACACTCAACCACTAGAGTGATACGAATCCGAAGTCCAACTTGTCTTGCTGCGTGGAAGTTCAGAAGCTCAGAGATGAATCTGATGAACGTTAGTAGCAGTGCGATGCATGCGAAGACGAAAGCTCTTTGACGAGGTGTCCAGGCGTTGGTGGCAGAGTCAGAGTCACCATGAGAAGCCTCTTCTATGCTCTCTAGAATCTTCTTCATCAGAGCCGGACCAGCTGTGATGATGGAGACACAAAAGAGAGCGCCGGTTTGTCAGTCAAAAGTCCGTGAATGACTCTCTCTCTCTCTCTACTGTGACTCACCATAAGCAAGAGAGACTCCAGTAGTTTTGAAGACCACGTCTTTCAGGATATCTTGAGCATTGGCTGTCAAAATTCTAACCATCAGTGAGCTCTTCGTTGCTCTAAGATCTCCAAACTTCTTCGAAAGAACTTCAACTCCATTGATTTTCCTGAGTTTCCAAATATCAGTTGGTAAAAGCGATCGCTTGAGAGCCAGAGATTGAATCGGATTCATCCAAGAATATGAAAGAATTGAAAGGAAATCTGTGTAATCCTCTGGCGAAGTTGGACACAACAGATAGCTTTTCTTCAAATCTTCTTGTTCAGGTACTATTTCTCCTTTCTCTAATCTAATCCTCTCTTTCAGAGGTACATGTGCTTCATAACCTCCAGCTCTGATTGGTGCTTTCAAGACGAAGAAGATCTCCAGAGAACAGAGAATGAAATCCCAGATCTCTCCAATGAGCCCCCAACTGAACCACTTTGTTGGAGGAAGGGATGAGAACACTGGAGTCTTCTCAAATAGTGAAACCAGAATTGATGCTTCGAAGAGAAAAAAGAGGACTAGAAGGAAGTAGGATGGAGTTTGAGGAGGTCTAGTGAAGAGGTGGCAGAGGATGAAGACCTGCGAATCAGAGGATCAAAGTCTTCGTTAGCAGGTATCTGATGATACTATATACTCTGAGAAATGTTCACAAGACTCACCCAGGCGAAGAGCGAAGCTCCAGCTATCAAGAACTGATTTCTTGTACCATCGAGAATCATCGCATAACCCAATCTCAGGGTCCAGGCAATGCTTTGCAGGAGAGCTATCACGATCATCCAGCCAGCTCTTTTCTGCTGTCTCAAGAAACCATTGTTTCGATCAGGGTCCTCTTCGGTAGTTGTATTGGCGTGATTCGTTTCCCACTGTCTGATTTCGTCTTCGTCGATAAAGGATTTGAAGATGGATAGAAAGTTCCACAAATTCTTGGGCACCCATGAGAGTTTTGGATTTATGAAAACGTATAAGATTGATAGAGTAGCGAGAATGAATGGGAGAAGTTGAAGGGTTGAGGCGAGGTGCTCTGGGAAGGGACTTGGATAATGGCTTGTCGTTCTGTGAATCACTTGGATTGAGAATAGGTTTTGATGGGCTTCAAATCTGACATCCAATCCGAATGGAATCAAATTGAATATCCTGAAAGGAAGATGGAATGAATCCATTGGAGGATGGGTTGGCGACGAAGGAGGAGAAGATGGAATTGCAACAAGATGAATCAGATTCTCTTTACTCCACTCACCCGAGACATAATCCTCTTGCTGATCTCTAAAAGCTCTAGATTAATAGCTGATTCAAGGATTTGAAGCCTCTAAAACACGATGGCGCCTCCAGAGATTAAGCGGAGCTCGATTTGGTTTGTTCCGTCTTCAGCTGAGGAGAATCTCTCAACTTCAGAATTGGAGACTCACTTTCTACCAACCAAGCAAAGCTTCAGTCCAGAAATTCCACCTCATAGTTTATCAAAATACAACACCAAAGCAAGGCAGTACATGCCATGCGCTTCAGTGGCTATACCCAATTGGATGTTGGCACCAGCTCAAACAACCTCTCCTCCAGAATCCGATAATTCAATCATGGGAAGAGTAAAACGTGCATCAGAAGGAGCAGACAAGGTTAGTAGAGGGATAGATGCTATAATCTACTTCAACAAAAGTTGGCAAGATGAAACTGCAAGTGATTTCTTCACTGTCAGACCGGGGATTGTTCTAGATTGTTTCAAGTGCGTTACCCATCCATATGACCGGCAACAGAATTCAAGTTCCATGAGCTATGAAAGTGGAGACGTGCTTTCTGAGCATTCAACTGAAAGGAAGGTCGAGACTTTGAGCTGTCGACCTCTTAAAGATAGTCCAAAAAGCTACAGGTTTCAAGTCTCAAAAGATATTCGATCTAGACAACCTCTACTTAGACTCTCCATTTTTGTTCATGCTTCTAATAGAGCTGAGAATTTCACTCCTTTTGGTCATGTCGATTTTCAGTGGGAAGAGAAGGATACTGTGAGTTATGGCAGCTGGAAGGGAGGGAGATAGGGTCGGGTGGCAAGGCCCAGTCCTCTTTGAGAGCGTGCAGGGTGGACTCTAGAGGAGCATTTTCGGAGAGAGAGATGCGTTTTCTCAGTCTCTTTCCTACTTGTGGCACCATAATGAGCCGTAAGCTTTTGGGAGAGTCTTCATATCTGACCTCTCCACTCGCCTTTCTATCTCTTCCCTTTCCCTCGTTCTAAACTTATTCAGGGCTTCATGAAGTCGGATCTCCTTATGAATGCACACTCCTCCGCCTCTCGCCATCCTGATGACGGATGGTCCAAAGCTCGTTTACGTTCCGCCTCTCCGATCCCTTCTGCCTTAAGATCCTATCCAGAAGACCGAGTTCCAGCCCCTCGTAGATTGCTTCCTTCAGAATCAGAAAAGCCAGATTTACTCACCCGTGTTTCTAGTAGGGACGGTATGGACAGAAATGAAAGATCAAGCATCTCCTCTCGTTCAAGTCCTCCAAGAGATCCAAGAAAAAGTCACAGAGACAGTGGAACTCATAGGGAAAGAGGGGAAGAATGTTTGAAAGGAGTAAATCAGATTTAATTTCTCGAGTTTCTCGGAGAGATAGAAGGGAGGAGGAGAGATCAAGTAGATCAAGAAGAGGAAGTGAAACTGAAAGAGAAAGGGAGTCTAGAAGATCATCAAACAATTCTAGATCATCCTCTTGAGATGTTTCTGCGAGAGACTTCGCTGAGAGAAATCTTGCTCCTTTGATTAGGCCTTTTCCAGATCGTAGAGATGGAAGAGAGAGAAGTCGAGAGGAGGGAGGATTTAAGCCAGAAGGAGATCAAGAAATGGAAGAGGAAAGACCTGCATTTGGCTCTATTAAACAAACTACTGGATCCAACACTTCACCACTTTTAGAGCAAGGTAGAAGATGGGGATCCAAGGCTATTTCTGATAACAAAGATTCGGAATCATTTTTAGCAAGTATGGAAATCGATATGGCTGATATGTCAAAGAAATCAGAAACTGAATGTATCAAGGACGTTGAAATGCAAGAGGCTAAAGATTCAACTCCTGACGTTTCAAGCATGAAGTCAGAAAACGATAGATTAGCTGCCAAACTAGAACAACTCAAAAGGGAAAAGGCTTTGAAAGAAGAGATGAAAGCAAAGGAATCAACACCTGATGTTTCAAGTATGAAAGCAGAAAATGATAGATTAGCTGCTAAGTTAAAAGAATTCAAGAGGGCAAAGGCTTTGAAAGAAGAGAAGAAAAGACAGGAAGCTGAAAAAGAAATCGAAATGAAGAAAGAGGAGGCTAGGATAAGCGCTGAGAAATTGAAAGCTGAGAGCCATGAAACGGAGGCTAAATTGAAAATACTGAGACAGGAGAAAGTTTATAAGAAGAGGAAGGCATAATTGGAGAAGGAAAAGGAAGCATTGTTGGTGAGTAAGTCGGAGAGATCTTTGATCTGATAGATAAATTTCTTGATTATCCTCTTCCCTTTTTTCCTTGCCAGGCCGAATTACATGAGCTCGAGAAAGAAGAAAGAAGCCTTCAAAATCAAGGTTCTTCTAAACCAGAAGAGGAGACTAGAACTGACGGAGGCAGAAGAGAAGAAACTCCATCTTCGATCTCTCGTACTCCAGCAGAACCCCGTTCCTTGCCTTCTTCTTCTAAGATTAGGTCCTCTCCACAAAAACTGCCTGCTTATCCTAAGGCGATGGCTCCTACTGTCTCGAAGGACGGCCGTAGACCTAACGCTTCTGACTTCCTTCTCGTATTTCCTCCTGACTCTCCTTTTCTCTTTCCGTCCTTCATCTCTAATCTTGTTTGTATTGGCTTGACGCTATCCATCTTTCATCAACAATTCTCCCATTCGACACTCATTCTCATACTGTATTCCCGACGTTCTCATCTCAACTTTCTTTTTCAATCTGCAATAAAAACCACAAAATTCAAGTCTCCTTAACCAAGAGATTGGTGTGCGGAGAGCCTTTTGTTGGAGTATCATTAGACTGAAACGGAGTTGCCGATTCTTTCGGTTCTGCAACTCTACCAACACCACACTTCATCGCTTCATCAACGAATCTTCAAGATGAACGACAACGGAAAGAGGGGAAGAGAAGAAGAAGTAGACTCTCAATTACCAGATGAGCAACAGGGAGCATCAAGTTCAGCAGTCCAAGTTGAAGATGGACCTCCCACAACTGATACTATCAATCAATCCGATCCTAATCCCTCTTCTCCTTCCCTTCAATCTGACAATCAGATTAATCCAAATAAGTCAGTGAATCCATTCAAGCCAACTCTTCATCCCAATCCAGATTCTGGATGCCCTCTCTGTCAAACTTCATCTTCATCTTCCTCAACCTCAAGTCCATCTACAACTCCAACTGCCAATCACGTTCACTACACTCTCGAATCTTGGATTGGTTGCTCAAAATGTAAGATTTGGTTTCATACCTCTTGCACTAAAACAGACCCAGAAGATTTCATCAAATGGTATTGTTTAAGATGCATTCAGTCTTCAGAGCGATCAGCTCAAGCTCAACTTTCAACTCCAGTCATTCAAGGTAGAGGTTTCAAGAAACCCAAACCTCTTTCAAACGTCTTGAAACCAGCTCCAAGGAAATCTGGTAGAAAGAGAGAGAAGATTGATTATCAGAGGATTCAAGAGGGTTTACCTCCAGATCCCATCGGTAGATGGAAACACATCTTTCAACAAAGAAGTTTTGGAAAGGATAGCTTTAGGAGAATGATGCCAAATGAATGGACCTCTGATTGGTTGTTGAATGATCCCAAAGCTATGGAAGAACCGGTTATGATTCCAAGTGAGGAGAGGAGAGAGAGAGAAAGGTTGGAGAGAGAGCAAGAGAGGAGGGAGGCTAAGAGTAAAGTACCGGAGAAGGTGATTAAGAGGAAAGGAAAGGAGAAATGGTATCAACATTCTGAGGATGAAGAGGAAGTTGATAAGGAGGGGAAGTCGAGCCTGGAGACAGAACAAGCTGGGGAAGGCAAGGCTCTAATCGTAGCTGAGGAACTCATGGCGGCAAGCTTGACAACCAATTCAGCTTCCTCTATAGCTTCTACGTCAACTCAGCCATTAGATCCTCCTCCAGCACTCAAGGAAGAGCGGACCTTGGAGAATTCAATCGCGGCCACTGCTCAGACCGGAAGCCAACCTTCGAACCAGCAGAACTCGATTCATCGCCCATCTTCAAGTTATTCCTATCAAGAGTTCGCCTCTACTCTAGCTTCAGCTGCTCTTCATTCAGCGTCAAACTCAACCTCGAATCATTCAGCTCCAAAATCCTTCCACCAACAAATTTTACCACCACCTCAAATCCAAAATCGAGGATTACACCCCTTACTTCAACCTTATCTCTATCCTTCACAGCATTCTCAATGGATTCAGCCTCAAGCTCCTCAACACTTTCAACAACCTCAACTTCCACAACTCTCTGCTCAGCAGCTTCAACAACAGTATCAGAATCAAGGTCCAGTACCAACTCTTCCTCTCTCACTTCCTCCTCTTCCACGTCCAACTCCTCCTCAAAATCAGCAACAAAGTATCGCTCTCACTCCTCCAATTCACGTCCCTCCAACTTTCGAACAATTAGAAGCTCTATCTTCCGCAATTCTTCCTTTAGATCCTTCCACAGCACATCCACCTTCATCACTTTCAGCCGATGTCATCAGAGAAAGACCTCTGACACCCAGAAAAATGCCGATTCCAGGAATGATCATGCCTCCAAAAGACATGTCTATCAGAGAGATTGCAGTTTTGGTTGGAGAAAGTACGCCGGTAGAGGTGGTAGACGTTGAAACTCAATCTTCTTCAAAGAATTGGACTTTAGGATCTTGGGCTACTTACTTCACTACTCCTTCACATATGAAACGAAAGATTCTGAATGTGATTTCTTTGGAAGTGTCTTCTACTCCTATGGAATATTTGGTTGAAGCTCCGGATTTGGTTAGAAGTCTTTGTTGGGTCACTAGAGATTGGCCTGCTCACAAGAGAGATTCGGAATCTAAGGTTAATAGTTGGCCGAAAGTCCAGAGATATTGTTTGATGGGAGTGAAAGGTGCTTATACCGATTTCCACATCGACTTCTGTGCCAGGTGAGTTGATGAAAAGATAGAACTCTCTTGAAGAGAGTTGCGTTTTTTCGTTCACCTCTGATAGGTCCTACCCTCTATCTCCCTCTCGCAGCGCTGTCTACTACCATGTTGTCTGGGGTCAAAAGACTTTCCTTTTAGTGAGTCTCGAACTTGACTCTGTCAGAGAGGAGCTGCACCCTTTCTGACGAATACCTTCCCTCTCCTTTCAACTAGGCACCACCGACTCCTCAGAACCTCAAAGCCTACAAAGCGTGGTCTTCTTCTACTCGGCAAGATCTAGAGTGGTTAGGAGACAATCTAGACGAACTGACTAGGGTCGATGTCCTACCCGGCGACACCTTCTTGATTGCAAGGTGAGTGAAGGCAAGAACACAGCTTCGTTGTCTGGTCTTGAGATCTTCGCTGACTCTTATCTTCGTCGTATTTTCGATCTCGCAGTGGTTGGATCCATGCTGTCTACACCCCTAAAGACACGCTTGTTCTCGGAGGGAACTGGATCAGCGACTGGTCGGTCCAACGTCAATGGAAGGTAGCAGAAATCGAAATCGAAACCAAAGTCCCGAAAAAGTTCAGATTCCCTTTCATCCAGAAACTGAGCTGGTATGTTGCTCTAGGTTGGCTGAGAAGATTCTCAGAACAAGAAAGAGAACTCGTTTTCACTCGAGGAAAACCGACTAGATCAGGAGTATTCCCACCTGAAAGAGTTCTGAAAGGTCTTTTACTCCTCTGTGACAAGCTGGATTCGGAATTGCTTTTGATCAAAGAAGGAACAAACAATCAAGATCAAGGTGAAACGGACGTTGTTCAGCTGAATAAGAATCAAGAGAAAGCGAGGAGATTGGCTAAAGAATCTATTCCTCCTGAAGTCTCCAAGAATTGTAATGAAGACGGATCTGGGGAAATTGGTGGAGCTGAAGGAGTTGCTAAAGAGTTGAGAAGAGAGATTGAAACGAGGCTGGAAGCTTTGGTGGGAGATGCTTCCACTGAGGTTAGAGGTTCCAAAAGGGGAAGGACGATTCAAGCCCCAAATCGAGACCCAACTTGTGTGGTGGATACTAGCTCAGGCCTTAGTACCAGTCCAGCTCCAGCAGAAAGAGGAGCTGTTTCTACCATTCCTAGAGCCAGGGGAAGAGGGAAAGGAAAGGGGAAAGCCAGCTAACTCGAAAGAATTGTAATTTTATTCTTGTACTTGTACTTGTATCATTTCATTTTGGGTTTCTTATTTTCTATTGTCTTATACACGATCTATATTTCAACCTGGATTCAAAACTTCGACTCCTTTTTGCTCACCTTTTTCAGTTGGCTCTCTTTCTAAGCCTCCTCGTCTGTCCAATTTCTGAGGAAGTCTCATCTTCTGGGAGACTTTCTATCTTACTTTTGAATGATTCTTGATGATTTGTTGAGTTTTGAGTGCCATATGCCATGGTTGCAAGGAAGAGGCAGCGCTCTCCTGTTGTCCCAACCATCACCACCCTGTACCCAGCTCTCACGTTGACCGTCTGAATGGCGCCTCGAAGTAGACATCGAACCAAGCCACCGGCTGGTTTGACCAATTTTGGATCACTTCCAGCTTCAGCTAACTCATCGGGAATTGGGAAGAAAGGATCTTTGGCCAAAAACAATCTTTACTCAAATCAACTTCCAATTCTAAATTCTAATCAACCAATTCAATCTTCCAATAACAAGAATAGCAACAGCAAACTCAACAAGAATCAAAAAACCACACAAGGATGGTTAGAATGGACAACTTCGTTTATCTTCTCTTCAACTTCAACTTCCAGTCATAAAGAAGAAACCAAAGTCATAGCTCATTGGGATCCTCTCACAAATTTAGTCTACGTTCCGATAGATCAAATGGAATTAGCTAGAAAATTACTTTGGCAAAGAGGTTTCTTTGGAAAGGGAAATCTGAGTAGAAGTGAACCTACTTGGAGGGAAAGAGAAATGGGAAAGGAAAAAGTCAGAAAAGTTAGAGAGAGAGGTGGAATTGGTCAGTTGAAATTTGATCAGATCATGGCTAACTGGATCTAAGATGAGCCAAAGATGCAGGGAATAAGGTGGTTAGAACACAGGAGAGAGGGAGAGCTACCTTCTAACACACCTCTCCATGTCCCTCTCATCTTTTCCAGCTTACACCCCAGAAGAGCTAACAGCCCTACGTAGGAAAGAACGTCAAGCTGCCAAAATCGAAAGAGCCAGATTGGCAGTACGAGCTGGAACTCAACTTCCAGATGGAATCGTTGCTTTAGGAGGAGAATTAGAAGAAAGAGATCTTCCTTCCTCTCTTCAAGGACTTGAATCCAACGAAGCTCAAATCGGTGACACTTATGGGGAACATATTCCAGGTCTTATCTATTTCAAACCTGCTGCTAAAGCAAGACGACCAATTGGAGGAGAACCTCAAGAACCAGATGAAGAAGACATCATGGACGTAGAAGTAGAACAATTGGAAAGATTCGTTCTCTCTAGGGAAGAAACTTTTTTCTTGGCTGGAATGATGGATTGTTTAGAAGTTAGAGATCAGAATGTGAGTACCTTTTCCCAAGATTGGAAATCTCAAAAACCCCAAGCGTTCTTTATTGACTCCCATACCCTTCTTCTTACGACCCATTTTAATTTCTCAGGATTCGGTCCTTTCTATATCAGATCTTTACTCTTTACTCCTTCACTCTTCTCTACCACTTTCCATTCGTGGATTCTCTCATCTTTCTCCAAGCTCCGCAACCAAAGGTCTTCCCGATTCTCTAACGACTCTAGAATCCAGCTGGGCAAGACCAGACAATCCTTTCCTCCTTCATTACATTGCATATCATCATTTCAGATCTCTAGGATGGGTGGTCAGATCAGGAAGCAAGTTCTGTGTGGATTGGTTGCTCTACAAGAAGGGACCTGTCTTCGGACACGCAGAGTGAGTTGGAAGACGAGAATATATTCTGTTCCTTCAATCGATACTGATCATGCTTCTACCTCTCCCAGGTTTGCTGTTTTAGTAATCCCTGTCTATTCAGATCCAAAAGATGAGGAATCATCTCCCTTCAATAAGCATCCTTCCTATGGAGAAAAAAGCTGGGTTTGGTTCAGTACTATGAACAGAGTCAACAGTCAAGTCCAAAAGGTGAATACAGCAAATAATGATTGAAAGATTAAAATTACAAGATGTGTATGATGCGCAGTACAAAGGAAATTCTGTAGCTCGATTCTAACCGCACCCCCCTCTCTTCTCCCTTTCAGACCTTAATCCTTTGTCACATCCACATCCCTCCTCTATCCAAAACGCCCACTTCATCCCTCTCAACTCCAGAAGAATTCATTCGAAATTTGAAAGAAGGAAAAAGTTTTGAAGTCCGAGAAGTTGCGATTAGAAGATGGGTTCCAGCTAGAATGAGAGGATGAAAGGAGAATGAGAAGAGAGAAAATTGGTCTGATCCTAACAACTTGTATTTCTACACAAAAGAACAACCCTAGATTGTAATTTTTTAAAAGTGTGAAGTCAAGGGCTTCATCGTAAGACCCCTTGAGGACCTTCTCGGATTGATGGACCTCGTCCACCTCCCCAATTGATTCGGTGAGGATTTCGACCCAGGGTAGCAGGGACAAAGCTTCCATTTCTGATGGCTTCTCTTTCTTTTGATTTCCAAGCTGCACGAATAGAGGGTGCTGCTAGAAGAAGCTGGAGAGGAGGAGAGCAAAACAAATCGGGGAAATCAAGTCAGTGGTTTGGTCATCTCTTGACCTCCATTCCCTCTTACTCACATCTTCCTTTTCTACCCCATCCTGAATACTTCTCAATATCTTCTCCACCACACTCGAATGATTTCCATCTGTCTTGTCATCTCTAATTCGATGAAATCGCCACCTAGGAGGAACGATTTCAGCTTCTGTTTGTCCAGGTTCAAGATGAGTGGTTCCAGCTTCCCAATAACATTCTACAATCTTATCGTTGAGTTCTGTTCCACTATCTCGATGCCTGAAGAAGGTTGGGAAAGCGTGTAAAGGTCAGTCGCACATTCAAGAAAGCAGAGAGAAGACAGCTCAGAACACAGTACTCACTGTTCCCATTCTTCATCGTCCATCCATAACCAATCGAAGTATTCATATCTATCATTTCCACCCATGTATTGATCTAACAAGAAGATCGGCTTCACTGTCAAGTCTGGAAGTCGTCCGTTTGGATCAGCTGTCAGATCCGGTGGGAACTTTAGACGAAGTTTGAAATCGATTGTGTTTTCTGAGGGAGGTTTCCACTTGAGGCTGAAGATGAAAGGGAAAGTTAAAAGAGGCAATTGGTTGTTCAGTCTCCTCATCCAGCTCGCATCGATCGACTAAAGGTTGGAAACCGAATCCGAAGCTTCAACTCACATTTTCTCATCAGTTCCCATGATGTATCCACTACTCAAGCAAGTGAAAATGAGACCATCGCTATCATGCTGTAGAGCTGGCATTCGATGGGCGAGAACATATTCTAACGAGTAGCCTAGATCCATCTCCTTGACTTTGACTCTGACGAAGGAGAAGGACAGCAAAAAGAGGCGGAAGGAGGAAACTCAGCACAGTGAGGTGAATGAAGGACTTTGAATATGAAGGGGACTTAGGGAAAGGAGGAAACTCACTCGAAGGGTTGAGGTCCTAGGCTTGCACCCTGAGTTTTGAGGTTTTCGAAGTAAGGCTCGAAGATGTATGTTTTCAGTCTCTGACGATCAGAAAAGGAATCAAATACCAAGCGGAAAGGTAAGTTGTGTGATCAGAATTGCAAGCTTAGAGAGAGGTTCTGATGATGGAAGAGAAACGAACCACTCACTCCATATCGTTTCATCAATGGCTTGGAAGTCATGCTCTCGCGATCTAGCACCACGCAGTCAAAAAGAAGCAGTCGAAGTTTGAGCTGTAACAGAACGAAAGGGAGTCGGAAGGAACAACAGTTAGCAGCTCTTGCTCTACTTCACTTCACGCTGGGGGATCTCTATTGCTTCGACCCCAGATGGAGTTCATCCTCTCTGAAGACTTTCCAATCTATCTGTTACTTTCAACTTCATCCATGGCAAAGCGACCTTTCCCTAGATCGCTCGAACCCAAAACTCACTGAACCAGTCCGAGGATCTCTATCCAAAACCAACTCCCCATCCAACAAGGTATGATTCCTCATCTCCTCCTTCGCATGATGAGGGAAGCGTAGATTGTTAACTTGACGATAATCGTTCTTTCGATCAATGAGGAAGACCTCTTGAACCTTAGTCATTTGATTGACCAGGATGAGGATCAGGACTCTCTGACCATCTGATTTCTCGCATACCCAGTAGCTGAGACGAGCGGGAATTTGAAGTGAAAGTTCGAGTCCAAGTTCCATTGGTAGATGAGAAAGGAAAGATCCAGCATTAGAGGTCTGTCATGAGATTGAGGATAGGAAGGTAGGTTTCTTTTGCTTTGGACTCACTCTTCGGATTGGAGCAGAGGTATCGAGTACCTATCGAAAGATACTGGCTGGGCTCCAGGGAATCTAAGGTTTAATTCAATGATAAGGTACAAGGAGCATGTGAGATGATAATTGAAGATACTTCTTCTCAAGCTCGAGCTCAAGCTGAAGCATCTCACCCCAGTCTTCCTCTCTCCCTTCCCTTTGTTCCCGCCTATGATATTGATTCAACTGAAGGTGGCTTCTTTTCTCTCTGCTCCTTGTATGTCCACTCACCTGCTATGACTCAATCCACAGAGATTGCTAACATGTTCCCTCAAATGACCCAGCTTCTGACTTTCTTCTGGAGGTCCATCTATCCGCAAAAGGTGACCTGGAATGTCCGGGACCATAGATCTTGCTTGCTGCTGTTGCATTCCCACCATCTCGACTCCGGTCGAAGGGCGGTTGAAAGAAGAGGATGAGGTTGTGGTCGGAGGTAGATTGTGTGTCGAGAAGAGATTGTCCTCTCCCAAATCCTCTTGCAGTCTCTCCACTTTCAGCCCCCTTCGGCCTCGACAGTCGAGGATGGCAAAAAATAATCGGATTTACACATCTACAACAGCTCACGAGACCAAGCCTAAGAAGGAGAGAACCGGAAGAAGGATCGGAGAATCTCTTCTCAAATCCCTTATCTCTCTTCTTACTTCCTTATCTCTGTTGGAGCTCGGTACCTTTTCACGAGGCGCGAGTTCTTACCTCTCCAAAAACTATATAAGGAACCAAGTCGAAATTTGAAGGAACTTCTTCTCAACCTCCTCCCTTTCCTATACTCAAACCTCTCCTCCGAAATCAAATCACCCCTCCGCCCTCCCATCTTACCCCTAGTTTTTGGATTCGCGCAACTATGAGTTCAGTCGCTCAAGTCCTCCCGAGCAGGTAAGTTTAGTCTCAAAGAGAGATAACAAAACTCAAAATGTGCCTTGTTCTTCTTCTGGGAGCTTCGAGATTGCGACGATGACTCTCATTCGATTTTGGCGACTCACCACTCTCTCTCCTTCTGCACCCTTGAACAGTGCCGGATGGGCCACAGTCATCGCCTTGGGGCTTGGATTCTCTCTTGTGATGGTAGGGATTTCCTTCCTCCAGAAGAGATACACTGGAATCGATGCTTCCAACAACGACGAATTCTCTTCAGCATCCAGATCGGTCAAATCTGGACTGATTGCTTCTGGTATCGTTTCGGCCTGGACTTGGGCTGCCACTCTGTTGCAAAGCTCTGCAGTCGCTACTAGAGTTGGAGTATCTGGTTCTTACTGGTATGCCTCGTGAGTAGAAAGAGACGTTCAAAACCTTGACGAGCGTCCGTTCTGATTGACCTTCGACGCCTCATTTTTTTCAATAGAGGCGCAACTGTTCAAGTCTTGTTGTTCGCTATGATTTCCTGTAAAACAAAGATCAACGCTCCTTTTGCTACTACCTATCTTCAAATCATCAAGGCGAGATGGGGAACTTTGGCTCACGTCGTCTTTCTGGTGAGTCTTGCCTTCGGAGTTCGTGTTCAAGGAGCTCCTTTTCTAACTTCAACTTTCTCCTTTATCCCTAAGTGCTTCGCATTGGCTACCAATGCTCTTGTGTCGGCTATGTTGGTGGTCGGAGGAGCAGAGACTGTCAATTCGTGAGTACCACGCAGCCTTTGAGATACTTTGAAGCCCCTTTCAACCCACTAACCAACTTCTTCGGCTCTTCTCAGTCTTACTGGAATGCCTATCATGGCCGCCGTCTGGCTGACTCCCCTTTCAGTAGCAGTCTATGCTCTGGTTGGAGGAATGAGATCTACTCTGCTTGCCGATTACTCTCATACTGTCGTTCTGCTAGTCTTAATCTTGGTGTTCGCTTTCACAGTTTACGCAACTGGAGGAAATGGAGACTTCCTAGGTAGTCCTCAGAAAGTCGCAGCTCTTCTAGAGAAAGCAAGAGTCATGGCTCCTGTCGATGGAAACGGCGGGGGAGGATCTTATTTGACTTTCAGGAGTTTGTGAGTTTGCGCTGACAAGCTTTAAGTCTTCGTTGCTTAAGAAACAATCCCTTAGCATCCCCTAACATCAAATGCATCGGAGGAAACCCCCAACACTAACACAGTCGCCTTTTCTCCTGATCTTTCTGTTCTAGGCCTGGATTGAAGTTTGGAATCATTAATATATGCGGGTGAGTTGAGAGAAGGAATTGTTCAGAAACCCTGGAAAGGAGGGCTGAATCTCATGCTTCTCCCCCCTTTCCCGATTCAGAAACTTCGCCACTGTGTTTGCCGATCAGAGCTACCATCAAAGAGGTATCGCATCCAATCCCTCGACTAGCACCAAAGCTTTCATTCTCGGTGGAATGGGTGAGCGGCACAGCATCGCGTCGCCTTTACTTCAGCTTTCGCTCTTGCCTGACCCTTCATCTTGCCTTTTCTCTCCTTCCTTTTCAGCCTGGTGGGCGGTTCCAATGACGATGGCATCAGCTTTAGGCCTAGGAGCCAGAGCTCTCATGGGAAACGACCCCTTGATGGCCATGCTCTCAGCTGCAGACATTTCAGCAGGACTTCCAGCTCCAGCAGCGGCAGCAGCTCTTCTCGGAAAGTCAGGTGCGGCTGCTATGCTTGTCCTACTCTACCTAGCGGTAACCTCTTCATCCGCAGCTCAACTCATCGCCGTCAGTAGTGTTCTGACCTTCGATGTCTACCAGCCTTACATTCGTCCAACTGCTTCCAAGAATGAGATTGGCTGGGCTGCTCGCTTTACTGTTGGATTCTGGGCCATCGCAATGGGTTGTCTGGGAACTATCTTCTATTACGCTGGAATCAGTCTTGGTGAGGAAGCTACTCAGGGATGAACTTCTCTCTCGCCACGACCTCTTGCTTTGCTGACCTTCCTTCCTGTTCAAATTTTCTTTCACCACTCTTTCCAGGTTGGATCTACACCTTTATGGGAATCGCCGTTGCTCCAGCTGTGTTCCCCATCTTCTCTTGCATCACACTTTCAAATGCGAACGGAACAGGTGAGTGAGCCTCTTTCCCTCGTCTCTCATTCTTAACTCGCATTCTCATCTTCCTCTTTTGTTCTCTCTTCTCCTTCTAGGTGCCATCATCGGTGCTCTCTCAGGATTGGTCTTAGGTGTAATGACCTGGCTGGTCTCTGCAGCGAAGCTAGAGGGCTCCTTGACTGTCGCTACTACGGGCAGCGACAACCCTCTAGTAGCTGGTAATTTAGTTTCCATCATCGTTCCTACCATCATCTGTCTCTCATTCAACTACTCCAAACCAAGCAAGTTCGACTTTGGTATCACAAGAGCTATCGGAGAAGCTTCTCCAGCCTCGACTCCAACCGAAAAAGAATCTCACACTCCTGAGAGCCCAGAAAAGGCAGGAATGGAGTCTCCAATGGACGAGAAAACCATATCTGAGGATCACTCAGCCCAAGTCGTTGCTGCTTTGGAAAAAGGTGGAGCTCATCAAAAAACTGGAGACGGTCTCGGAGCTGAAGAGATCAGTAAATTGAACGAATCTTTCAAGCTGGCTAGAACAGGCGCCTTGGCTTTGACTTTCATTCTCATTGTTTTCGTTCCTTGTATGGCTGGTGAGTAGAACGTAGATCTTTGCCCCGAGCGGCAGCAAGAGAGTCGGCAGCGATTAGTGTCAACAACGGATGGACGTCGCCTACTTCTATTCCTCCTGTTCTTTTCTGACTCTTCTTGTCCTCTCCTCTTTTTCTTGCTATCTTTCAGTCATCCCACGTGTTTGGACTGCAGCAGGTCTTGGAGCTTGGATCTCAATCTCGATCGCCTGGCTCTTTTTCTCGTGCGGAGTATGCATTCTTCTGCCCATCTGGGAGAGTCGTGAAGCTCTTGGTGACATTTTCAAAGGAATTGGAAAGGATCTGAAGGGTGGGAACGGGAAAGTTGAGATGAACAAGTGATGAGGGGATAGAAGGATGAGATTTGATTCGTTTTTTTATAGAGATTCCACCTTTTGTTTCCAGCTTGTACTTTTGGGCCTTGATACTGAATAGTCACCGTTTAACATCCAGTCTTTAGGCTTTTGAAATAAAAGCAAGAAGAGATGCGAGAAGAAAAGGGGGGTTGCTTAGTCAGAGCTCGCTGGTTGGCTAATTTGGCTGCATGGGTGAGCCCGGTTGACAAGGCTGACATCTTGCCCTCGACCTTTACCCTCTTATTCTACATAATCCTTCGCCCTACTTTAACATCTACAAAGCAGTCACCAATCCAATCCAATCAATCGGTGAAGCCCTCAAGATGATCTCCTTCGGTCGCACTTTGGGTCGTGCTGCTCTTTCTTCCTCCAACCGCCCTTCAGCTTCCACCTCCTCCTTGGTTCGCTCTCGTAACTTCTCTACTACTCCTTCAGTCTCAAGAATCATCGCAAGTCAACCTCTTAGAGCTAAGGAAGCCCCAACTCCTCTAGATGCTGCCAAAGGTTACCCTGTCATCGACCACGAGTGAGTAAGACGGGAAGGAAGTAGAAGAACTTCTTCTAATAGGACTTCGATCATGCTCTTCGCTTCCACTCACTTACTTATCCAACTTAATTACTTACCTTCTCGTTTCCAAAGATACGATGCCGTCGTTGTCGGAGCTGGAGGTTCAGGTCTTCGTGCTGCCTTCGGTTTGGCTGAGGCTGGGTTGAACACTGCTTGTATCACAAAGCTCTTCCCAACTCGTTCCCATACTGTAGCTGCTCAAGGAGGAATCAATGCTGCTCTTGGTAACAGTGAGTAGCGACAGGAATCATGACAGAAGGCGTGCTGAGGTGGCAAGTGTGGGGAAGAGGAAGGAAGGAAGAAAGGAAGATATAGCAGCGACAGAACCGCTATCTCTCTTCTGACGTCAAGGGGAAGAAACCGACCTTCTAGAATTTTGGTTATAGACCCTTTCTTGATACCTAGACCTGCATGGGAGGCATCACTATCGGGAGAGACCTTCCTACCAAAGCTTACCACATCAAGCTGACCTCTTCCTCTTTCCTCTCTATTCATCTTCCAGTGACTGAGGACGATTGGAGATGGCACATGTACGACACTGTCAAAGGTTCCGATTGGCTAGGAGATCAAGATGCTATCCACTACATGTGTCGTGAAGCTCCTCGTACTGTCATCGAGCTAGAGCACTTCGGACTTCCCTTCTCCCGTACCAAGGAAGGAAAGATCTACCAAAGAGCTTTCGGAGGACAATCTTTAGATTTCGGAAAGGGAGGACAAGCCTATCGATGTGCTGCCGCTGCCGATCGTACTGGTCATGCCATGCTGCACACTCTTTACGGACAATCTCTTCGTCACAACACCAATTTCTTCATCGAATACTTCGCTATGGACCTCATCATGGAGGACGGAGAATGTGTCGGAGTCATCGCTCTCAACATGGAAGACGGAACTCTTCACAGATTCAGATCTCACAAGACCGTTCTGGCAACTGGAGGATACGGAAAGGCTTACTTCTCTGCAACTTCAGCTCACACCTGTACCGGAGATGGAATGGCCATGGTCTCAAGAGCTGGTCTCCCACTTCAAGATCTGGAGTTCGTTCAGTTCCACCCAACTGGTATCTACGGAGCTGGATGTCTAATCACTGAAGGATCTCGTGGAGAGGGAGGATACCTTCTCAACTCTGAAGGAGAACGTTTCATGGAACGTTACGCCCCAACTGCCAAGGATCTAGCTTCTCGTGATGTCGTCTCGAGATCCATGACCATCGAAATCAGGGAAGGACGTGGAGTTGGACCAGAGAAAGATCACATCTACCTTCAACTCTCTCACTTGCCTCCTGAGGTTCTACACGAACGTCTCCCAGGTATCTCTGAAACCGCTGCTATCTTTGCTGGAGTCGACGTCACCAAGGAGCCAATCCCGGTCTTGCCAACAGTGCACTACAACATGGGAGGAATTCCAACCAAATACACTGGAGAAGTCATCAGACAGACTGCTGACGGAAAGGACGAGGTCGTCCCAGGTCTATACGCCGCCGGAGAAACTGCCTGTGTCTCCGTTCATGGGGCTAACAGATTAGGAGCCAACTCACTTCTAGACATCGTCGTCTTCGGAAGAGCCTGTGCCAACCACATCAAGGAGAACTTGACCCCTGGAAAGCCTCACAAGCCTCTATCTGGAGACGCCGGAGCTCAAGCCATCAACGACTTGGACTGGATCAGGAACTCCAATGGACCAAAGCCAACTGCCGTCATCAGAAATGACATGCAGAGAGTCATGCAGTCAGATGCCGCTGTCTTCAGGATGCAGTCGACTCTAGATGAAGGAAAGGAGAAGATTGACAAGGTTTACGACTCATTCCCACAAGTCGGAGTCACTGACAAGAGTATGATCTGGAACAGGTGAGTAGAATGAGAAAGTAGGATTAAGACGAGATGTTTGAACTTTATCAGAGCGAGAGTTAGGGCTGCTTTCACTGACCCGAAGAATTTTCGCCTTCTGTTCCCCCTTGTAGTGACTTGACCGAAACTCTCGAGCTTCGTAACATGTTGACTTGTGCCACTCAGACTATGCACTCTGCTGCTGCTCGTCACGAATCTCGTGGAGCTCACGCCAGAGAGGATTATCCAGACAGGTGAGGTTCTTCCTCGAGCTTCACATGCCGGATTTTGAACTCGACCTCTTCAATCATAGCAGTCTCTCATCTCACGAGTTTCAATCCTTTTCCCCCCTTTCTTTTCCCCTCTCCTCGCTTCTATGCAGAGATGACGAGAAATGGATGAAGCGTAAGTAGAAAAAAAACTATCTTCTTCTTGCGATAAGAAAGGCATCGCTGACTTCTTTGTCTTTCCACTCTTTTCTTGCGATCCCGACTCGACTTTCTTTCCTTCCACAGACACACTCTCTCACCAGAAGGGACAGAACGACAAGGTCCAGCTCACATACCGTGAAGTCATTGGAACGACCCTAGACGAGAATGAATGCAAGGCCGTCCCTCCTTTCAAACGTCAATACTAGAGATTGGTAGCTTTCCGTGGTGTTGGGTCCGAACAGATGAGACGACGGGGCAGCAAGAGTCAAGACGACGTACATATCTCTCAATCCGAGAGTGTTAGTTTATCTTTCTCCCTCAGATTCAACTTGTCTTTTCCTGTTCTTCACTTCATCTTTTTGGTTCTCAATTTGATTCTTTTCCGCTTTCTAGGGATGGCTTTAGAATGTCTTGTTTTGCCTCTTGTTTCATTTCGCTCCCTTGTTCTCGATCTCTACGTTTCCTCTTTCTTGTTGTGTTTCTTTCACTATATACTTTGAACTTGATTTCATCAAAACATTCAACCAAAGACAAACGAAGCAGCGTCATAAATTGACTGACGAGGCGCTATTTCAAATCCTCTCGGCTTCGCTCTCTACATTTCACTTCTCGCCCATTCCTCGTTCTTTTCCTCTCAATAGAATAAGCTGCTGCCTCGGTTCTTCACCTCTGTTGAAGAGTTAAAGTCTCAGCTGCTTGACAATTAGATTGCAGTGCGAGTCCATCACCTGCTGCGCTCTAGCTTCCTTCATGGAAATTACAGCAAATGAGTATTTAAATAGGGCCAGAACTCCATGCCTCTTGGCCTTCGTGACTTGTTGAAAGGAAGAGGCTTCAACCTTCTCCCAGCTGATCTCAAAGCAGACTAGCCCCATAACTTCTTCATGACTTTCAAAGCTCAATCGGATCGCTTTCGTGGCCTGAGGGACCAAATTCGAATAATTTTTTTTCTTTCTTTTTTATCGAACGAGCAACGCCCCTTTGGCGACGAATTGCACATCATCCAAATTCTCCTCAAAACATTGGAAGTTTTCTTTCAACTAGTTAGATATGCAGATCTAGCGATGGATGCCATCCAAGCAATTTCTTGCTAGTATATCGGTAGAACGCACCCCTGTCATTCTACCGCCTCTTAATGGCTCCCTGATTACAACGGGTGAGAGCTGGGTTCGATTCCCAGGCAGGAAGATTTTTTTGATGCTCTTTTTTTTGTTCGATTCCAAGGGACTACTCCTTTGCGACAACCTCAATTTCCATTCTTACTTAACCTTTCTCGATTGCTCTATCTCGTCGAGGGCATACTGCTTTGAAGTCGTTCTCTTTGGGAAGAGCTGGTCAAGATGGGCCCTTTTGATCCACACTTCTATCAGAAGTTTAAAGCCGAGACATCTTTCATGAGATGTGTGATTCAAACTTGACAAGATCGAAGAGGCTGTTGAGGGAGATCATCATCTCGCGACCCAGTGGAGGAAAGATGACGTCAAAAGGGTACAGGCATGAGAAGAAGCAGGACCTCGAGATTGAATTTGAGATAGACATGGACCTGATTGCCTGAGAGTCACTTTCACTTTGAAAATTTAGCGCAGAAGATTGAAAAGCAAAGCGGAGGAAAACCAATCAAAGTTGGCGCTCAGGACCTCATCCGATGACGTCGATGCGACGCCTCCAAAGTAAAGTTGCTTGGATCGAGAATTCGAGATCAAGTTTTCTTCCTCTTGCCTCTTGTTCCCTCCCGCTCTCACCACCACCCCACCACAAAATCGCAGCGATTTTCTATAGAGGAGATTCGATTTCTTGAAAGGAGATTTAAACCAGCATTGAAAATTCCGGTTTATCCATTCAAGTTCTCTCACTTATCCTTATCCTACCCCTACATACCCCTACTCTTCTCCCCTACACCAACCTTATCATCTTATCGACTACCCGCTTCCCTCCTCTTTACTTCCTCTTATCCGTGAAACAAGATTGCATTGATTGCAATCTCTGCCTCAATTCTATCAAATCAAGTTAGCAACAATCATCTGCGCAACATCCAAACTAGAAAAGAAAAGAGGGTCTTGGTTGGGTAACACAAGATTCTATATCCCACATCAAAAGCATTCCATCAAATCTCTATTAGAACCCTCCAGTAGACATACCCAACTTTAATCTAGAAAGTTCAGTTCAAGAAATTCACCTCAAAGTCAACGTTTTCCAAGACTTGAAGCTTGAAGTTGAATCAACACTCCAATGCTAGCCATCCCCTCCTCCTCATCCTCCTCACCCAAACTCCCCACTCCATCTCTATTCCGTAGACCTTCAGATCATTCTCAGCTATGCTCATGCGATCAATGCGATTTAGAACGTGACATTATTCCACCCTCAAGAAATCAAGTCTCATTGAAAGAAATGAATTGGGATATTGATAGTAAGAGAATGAAGAATATCCAAAGTTCTTTGTTGGGTGTTCCGGTTGATAATGGTAGGAGTAGGAAAGATGAAAGTGGGACTGGGACTGGGACTGGGACTGGGAGTGGGAGTGGTACGACAAGGACGAGTGGAAGTGGAAGTGGAGAGCAGAATGGCAATAATGGATTCAACATCAACATAATAGAAGCCAATAAATCAAAGCCTAATACTTATTATTCGCCTGGAAGTCCAATTCCAAGACCCAATCCTCTAGAGAACTCAGGTTTACTAAATAGCATTTCAGCTTCTAGAATTAAGCCTTCTCCATCTGCCTCTGCCTCTCCATCTACTTCTAACACCTCTCCATCTACTTCTAACACCTCTTCATCCAATCCCTCTTCTTCTTCATCTACTTCAAAGTTCAACATCCCATCAATTCAACTTCCAGCCTTGAAATTAACTCCTCCTCCTCTACCCATGAACAAAATTGACCCGATCCCAGAACAGAACTTGGGCAAGAATTCCCTTTACGTTCCATTGAAGACTGAGGAATTGGGTTGGGAAGAAGGTGGGATTTATTGGGCTGGGAGATATAGCTATCCGGTCGTTAACCTTTATGGTGGAGAGGATGATCATGTGGTCGGTCAATATAGGTGAGTTGAATCAACACAAAGGGGAGGGCAGGAGGTGGTGGCCCCTTATGGTCGAGTAGAGGGGGTGCTCAACGACCCCTACACAGAGAAAAACAGAATCAGGATTCAATTATTTGATTGAGATGGTTGGGAGCTTGTTGTTCCACCTCGAAGAGAGTGGTTGCGTCATGTTGGCACCCTTCTCTCCATTACCAATCGAAGGTGCAATCCCACTCCAATTCAGCTCTCCTTCGACTTTCTCTAACATTTCTATCCTTTCCCTATCCCTTCTTCTGTATTCTCTTATCCATTCTCTTTCCTACAGAGGTGGTCCAGAAGGTTATGCTTTCACGGAAATCTGGGAACCAGAACTTTGGAACGAAGAAGTAGAAGAAACTGAAGAAGCCAAATTGGCAGCTGCTTGTGCAATGATTAAACAAAAAGCAGAAGAAGCTAGAGCAAAGAAAGCTGAAAGGGAAGAAGAAAACAAGAGAAGAATCGAAATGGGATTGAAACCTTTGGGTAAAGAGGAGAAGAAGGTGACTAAAGATGATTATACTTATGAGGACATGTATAAGGAGATGGAGATTGATACTTCCAGTGATAGTATTAAGGTGGTTAAAGAGGATGAGAAGAGAAAAGAGGAAAAGAGAGAAGAGAAAAAGGGAGAAGAGGAAGTCAGATCGAACATATCGACCCCAACAAGTGTTCATTCAACTTTCACTAGAAGGAATTCGGATGAAACTGAAACGGCTTGTACCACTCCTGGAGTCTCTACTCCTAAGAACGAAGTTGTGGAAGCTCAAGTTGAAATGGAACTTATTAGAAAGAAGAAGAAGACTACGGAGGAAGACTCTGAAGGGAACACTCCTACAAATGGCTTATCAACTTCAACTTCAGATTCAATCTCTATCTCTTCTAAAGGAATGGTTGGAATTCAAATGGATTCCCGAGCTGATGAAACTGAAAAGGTTGGAAACGAAATCATGGGTGCCTTAGTAGCTTTGAAAAGGAAAGAGATTGAAGAATCTTTTTCAACATCTCAAAGTGAAAAAGATACAACTCAAAAGAATTTCAAAATCCAACGTTCAAATTCAACAGATCAAGAAAAGAATCCAATGGTTTTCAACTTTGATTCTTCTATGCTTCCTACGAGTATTCAACCTGGTTCTCACGCTGCAGTCGCAGCTGCTACTTTAATCGCCTCTCATGAAGAAGCTTTGGAGAATCTAGGTTTATGTACCGCTCCATTACCGATTGGAGTTGAAATGTCAGAAGAAGAAGCTTTTCCTTTCCCAGCTACTGGGTCTAACGGAAATTCTCCTCTTATGAATGGAAATCTAGGTTACTTTAGTTTACCTGCTGTTGGAAAAGGTTTCGATGATTTACAAATGGAGGAGAAATCTAACTTTTATCAGAATGAGACTTATAGTTCTTTACCTTGCATTAATGATGAGGTAAACAAAGATGAAACAATGACTTCTAATCTTTCTAATTCTCCAAATTCTAATTCTCCTTGCTTAACCAGAAGAGTTACTTTGGATAATCTGAGTTCTCTTGCTGAGAATGATAAGACCATTCATAGCGTTTCATTAGATGGAGAAGAGAAACAGAGTAGACTTCATAAGAGAGCTGCTGCAGCAAGACCAAGGCCGAAATTGTTGGTCAGGAAATTATCTGAACAGATTATGAATGGATCCGTCAAACCTGGAATGGGTAGAAGAATGACTTCCTACGGAATGGTCTCAAGTGATCCCTGAACCCATTTTTCTTTCTTCCCTTTCACCAATCAAGAATGTCTCTTCCCTCTTTTTCGAATCATCTCCCAATTACTTCACATATTCATTAAGATTCCAATTTTTTTCAAGCTCACATTTCTTCCGATCAATTTTTACCTTACTTGCCACCATGAACAAATCTCTATCAACAACATGCAAAATCTCATTCAATCACGCTTTCTCTCCATCAGTTCCTTTACTTTTTTCCTTTTCCTTCCAAACTTCAACCTCATCTTAGTCTTTTATTCGATCTAAGAGATAGAAAAACCTTTTGAGTCATTCTTTTTATTCAGAAAAAGAGAATGATTAAGTCCCTTTCTTGCTTCTCAAGAGCTTTAAATCCTAAAATCCTAAAATCCTATTCGACTTGTCAGCATTTCAAGATCTTCAATTTCTCCTCGCTTAAACTTACCATCGACAGCAAGCAATAAATCCATTTTTAAGTCAAGTCTCCCCCCCCCCACTCTTCTATCTTCTACTTCTTTTGATTTCTGATCCGTTCACTCCACAGCCAAATGCCTTTTTTTCGACCGCTTTTCTTTACTGTTTCTCTTACTTTTATCTTTATCATCTTATCAGCTGCCCTCTTCGGTTCGCGTTTCTAGTTCTTCTGTCGACACATTTTCGTCTCTTTACATAAGTAATGGCAATCACCTGTCTCACTGTTGCGATCGATGGCTCTCTGGCTGTAACGAACACCGAGGCGGTAGTTCGTGTGCCACAAAGAGAATCAGTATCGTTCGGATTGCTTTTTTGTGAGTTTTGTAAACAATAACAACGGGGAGAGAAAAGACTTTGAATTTTGGGAGGTAGAGCGACAATTGAACAGGATGAATCAGAGAAAATAGCATGAAAAATTATGAAGAGAATAAGAAAAAGAAAAGGAAGGGATCGAGGTGTAGGGAGTTGCGAGTTTGTAGAGGAGAGGACAAAAGAGCAGAGGGACAGAAAGGGGCGGAAGAAATGAAAATCGCTCCTTTGTGATAAGATCGTCGTTGATGCGGAGTTGGAGTTTCGAGGGATAAGGTTTCTTTCTTTTGTTTCTTCCATCATATAGAGTTTTCATTTGTCGTTAAAATTTGACTTGCTTATTTGTTCTTCTAGGTTTGGCTGGGATTGGGTGAGTCAGTATTTCTTTGGATCTTTGTTCGTTTAATTTCTTGAGTAATGATGAGAGTCAGATTGAAAAGAGCGAGATAGGAAGAAAGAGAGAGAGAGAGAGTTCGAGGTTCGGATTGTGTTTGGACGAGACTGTGCAGAGAATTGAGAGAAAGAGGAAAGGCCGAGACAGAATGCAAGTGGGAACGTGGAACAAAGGTTCGGAGAAAGGAAAGTGAGAGAAAGGAAAGAGGTGGATTTTATGAACAAAGAGAGAGGTCGACTTGAGAGTTGAAGCGCTCTCCCTTAACACTAGAACCGTCCCGCGATTCCTGTTGGGCAGAAAAGCTCTTTGAACTAGCTTTTTCAGCATTGTACGCACTGACGCTTGTGAAAGGTAGGCAGATAAGGGTTTTGAGGTGAAAAATTTGGCATGGAGGAAGTTGAGAGAAGGCTTGAATGGAGGCATCCAGAGACAAATAGAGATGACGAGGCGCACATAGAAGTCCGATGATTAGAAGAGTTGGGAAAAGATTGGCATCATAAGATAGGCTTTGAAGTGGCACTTAGACGAAGAAGTGGGTGTGAATTCGGGAAGATGCAGCGACTTGCATCTCTTCCATCTTGTACGTGTTGAGCTCCTGAGGAAACAAAGGGGGGTGAAAGAGCAAGAAGAGTCAGTGAATTCGAAGACGAAAACTTACAAGACAGATCCTCTGTCTCGTCACCTCTCTCTCTCTCTCACGTACTCACCTCCTTGATCCTCTGAGCCAACAGCGGCGTCAATCTGTTGCAAGTTGCAAGCTCTCCTCTTCTATCATAGACATGAGCTGGCCAGGTAGAGTGGAAGATCTGCTGTTCAGCAAAGGCGATCCTCCTCTTCTCTCCTCCCACGGTTCTTGGCGCCGAGTTGGATGTTGGCAAACCCATGAGTGAGAGCGAAGGCATGCTTGCATTGGAATGATGACCCATTGGAGGTTCAGCAGCTCCAACAGGCGTTCCAGAATGAGACGAGACGGAAGCTGCGGCTCTGGTCTCATCAAGATCGTCATTACCTCCAGCGGTTCCACTAGCTCCATGATCATTCTCAGAAGCGCTCGTCGAGCGAGGAACTCCATCCATTCGATCGACCCCTCCTGGAGTGGTAGACATCTGGTTCATCAAAGGAGCATGATGAGGACCGGTGCTCTGGATGGCAGAAGAAGGTTGAGCGTCGTAAGAGTTGGCTCTGACCCTTCCAGAGAAGGCTCTATCGGCGGCAGAGGGAGGAGCATTCTTTCCTTTGGCAGGAGAGCCAGAGCCTGGACCATTTGGATTGGCTTGGTTCTTGAGAATGCTCTTGACTGAAGAGACGCTCTGAGCGCTGGCCCTAGATCTCTCGATTCCTTCTCCCCAATGGCGAAGACTGTCGGTCTCGTACTCGTCTCCAGAGTCTTCTCCACCTGCACCTCCGGCTCCTGGCATATGAGGAGGTTCTAGTTCCTCGTCATCGAAAGCGGCATCGAAGGAGTTGTTGGCTGGGTCTTCGTAACCTCCGCGCTGCTGCTGGGCGTAAGACTGGGCTTCTGGAGATGAGTAACTTCCGTAGCCTGAATAAGCGTCAGAATCACCGGCGTGAGATGGATTAGAGACCGCAGCTGCACTAGCCACTCCGGCAGCCGCTTGAGCGTAGGTGGTTTCGAGACCAGTAGGAGCGGCTTCAGAGTTGACGGAGCTGACGCTACCTCCTCCCAGCTTCTTCCTCCATCCCCTTTTGCTCTTCAGCCTTTCCTTCTCCTTCTCTATCGCCTTTTGCCTGCTCTCCATGACGTCGTCGGTAGTCTTCCCTCTGCCCTTGGAGTTTGCCTTGGCTTCCGCTTCAGCCTTCTCCCTTTGAGCCTTGGCCTCAGCCTCTGCTTTGGCAGCAGCTGCTTGATGCTGCCTAGCGTAACTGGCAGCTGAAGTCATGGCCGCGTCTCGATCTCCAGATTCCAGCTCGACCGTAGCGTGAGAGATGCTGGGAGCGACAGTAGCTCCTTTCTTACTCTTGTTCTTCTTGTCTTTCTTCCCGGAGGTCCCAGCTTCCTCAACTATTCCAGTAGAGGAGCTTCCAAAGGCAGGAGGGTTTCCAAAGCTGTCGTCTTGAAGCCCATCTCTTCCTTCCTTGTCCTTGTTGAACATGTTCGTCAAACCCATCAGACTATGTCTTCTAGCCATCTTTCCGAGATTTCCAACCTTACGAAGCATCACAGATGCACTCGAAACTGTACTCGAGATCGAGATGTTATCGGTGGAAGAGTTGAACTTTCGATTGAAAAGACTTCTCTTTGGTCCTCCTCCTTCTCCTGATCCTGAGACTGGAGGTCGATTGGATCTACGAGATGAGATAGAAGCTCCAGAAGAAGAGTTAGGCATTGGAGGAGCTCCATTGTCTGGCGTGCGTGGAGGAGAGGTGGATCTGGTAGAACCTGAGGAGCCATTCGTGTCGGTCGAGGAGTACATTCCAGGAGGTAGACCATTTGGACCTCTTCTGGTAGGCAGAGTTCCAGCTCTACCACCCGCCATAGCATCCGGCTGAGAAGCGTCTGGTAAGGCGTTGAATGAGAGAGCCTTTCGAAGCTTTCCAGAGAGACCTCCTTTCTTCGAGGGATCCTTCTCTTTTCCACGGCTTCCTGGAACAGGCGTTGTTCTTCCCTTGACGTCCTCGTCACTTCCTCCATAACTAGCACTGGTGTCTGCATCGTCCTCGTCTCCGACCTGAACAGCAGCGCCGCTGTGGGAGAGGGGAGAAGGTTTCTTGGATCCAGGTGTAGGTGTCGACCTTCCACTTCCTTGAGCCGAAGAGCCTGCCCCTGCTCCTCCTTGACCCTGGAATGTACGATCCGCAGATTGTTGAGAGCTTGCTGAGGAGAAGGACTCTGCACGAGAGTGATATGGACGAGAGGTACCGGCAGTGTGCGTCGAAGCGGCTGTGCTGGAGCTTTCCGTTCTACTGGGACCTTCCGGCCTGCTTGAAGACTTCTGAGGTATAGATGGACCTGTTCTTTGAGGTGAAGATGAGGTGGCTGCACCTGCTCCTCGAAGTGAGCCAGAGTTCACAGATGAGAACGACGCACTGGCTTGATGAGGACGTGGTCGATCTGAAGCGGCTCCGGATCGTTCAGAACCAGAAGAATTTGTGCTTGCAGTTCGAGTACGAGGTCTAGAAGGAGGTGGAAGTTGAGCTGCTGCTGCTGCAGCTGCCGCGGCAGCTGCGGAGGCAGAAGAAGCAGAGACGGATCCTCCTGTTCCAGTTCCAGATGAAGGGAAACCAGTATCGGAGGTACGTGAGGGACCTCTACGATAGGGATGGAATCCTTGAGAAGAAGCGTTGGATCCATTAGCCGAGTGCGAAGGAGGCGCCATGGCTCCTGGAGGAAGCGATGAAGATTGAGCCGAGTTGCTTCTAGTTGGAGCGTATCCAGAAGGAGTCCCCGGGTAGTGCTGCATGTTCTCCTGATGATTCATCTGCTGAGGTCTCTGAGGTCCAGAAGTTGCTCTCCTCCTGTTCTCCACGGAACCATCACTCGGTAGTTCTTGAGAGTGATAGTGCCTCGATTGAGCAGCCAACATTTGCTGGTATTGAGCCCAAGCGAACTGATTGTTCTGAGGATTAGGAGCTTGCTGCGGAAAGTACATGTTTGGATTGTGTCCGAACCCTGGCTGTTGGAAGCCAGGCTTTGGGAAGAAAGGAAGATTTGGAAGAGAGAAAGTCAGAAGGAGCTAGGATGATCCAGCGGAGCCCCGTTTCCACCACCAAGTCCTCTCGACTTTCTTTCGTTTCCTCCTCCTTGGCAACATGCGATCTCTTCATCAAACACCCTTTCCCTTTCCGAAAGATTATATACTGAAGACTCACCTGGTGTGCGAAAGCGGGGAGATGACCCATCCTGTTGGGTAGACCAGGAGCCTGCTGCTGCTGTTGTTGATGAAACATTCTCTGCTGCTCTTGGCTTGAAGGAATTGAGTTTGATCTACCACTGGTAGACTGTTCTGCGGCTTGAGCGTAAGATCGAGGTTGGGGAGAGGTGGAAGCGTTTCTAGGGGGAAGACCAGTTGGAGACAGGGTGGTTGAGAGGGAGGTAGTTGAAGATGGAGTGTTGGCTCCGCTGTTGCTATTAGACTGAAGTGCGCTTGAAGAGGCTGATGAACTAGCACTTGAGAGAGCAGAAGAAGGAGGTTGCTTTGAATCTGGAGAAGTTGAGGGAGTAGCTTTAGAAGTGAGATTGCTGGAGGTTGGGGTAGATTGGTTCTTGTTACCCTCTACTCCTGATTCGTCAAAGAGTGGTGTTGAATCTGGAGGTGACCAATTGAGAGCAAGAGAAACCATCTAATTAAAGTTGGGTGGAGAAGTGAAGAGAGAAGAGATGACACTGAGACACCTTGAGGAGGAGCAGAAGAGGAGCGAGCACGGATTGATAGATTGAGGGGTAAACGCAACGAAGAGATGAAGAGGGTTTGGAAGGGGCGAAGAATCAGTAAGCAGGAAGAAAACCCGAGGTTCACTTTCCAGGTAGAAAGGGGAAAGAGGTAGAATTTCCAAAGGCGGAAAGGAGGCTGACGAAGGGTGGGTGGAATTTGAATCTCACCTATTCTGCAAACCTCTAGAATGAATAAACTGGATTCAAGCCAGAACAGCACAGCTGAATTGTGATTGAAAGGTTCTGGAATCTACTCTCTTCTTGAAGTGGAAAGAGGTTGGAAGAGGCTGGGATGAGTACTGAGTAGCGATTGAATTTGGATCTACCAAGGATTTTTGAGAGCTATTTGACAAAGAAGATGATTCTCTCTTGCTTCTTCTGCGTTAACTTCAAGTTGGAAGAAAAAGGGGGTTCGAGGAAAGAAAAAGAAAAGAATGAAGGGGTCGAGAGGGGAGAAGAGAAAGAGAGTAACAGCAACAGCGAGGTTGGAGCTTGGAAGACTCTCACGCATGAAATAAAATCACCTCGTCATGCTCAACAATTCGAACCATTTATCCACAAAAATGTAGAAGCTTTGTATGGAGATATACATATCTAATGCTTCGACAAACGAAGATTCTCTGACCATTCAAGCTTCAAGCGTCTTGATTAGTTCTGTCTTGGCCTTATGCTCTTTGCCGCCTCCGCCTGAACTGATAGCTATCTCTCGTCCCATAGAATTCTGGATTGAATGGTCCTGAGATATGTCAATAGGTCATCCTTTCGTTGCATGGACAGGCAATTGCCAGACCGCCTGAGGTATAGAGCTGTAGAGAACATCTTCAATTGGTCGATCTCACCTCTCGCTTCTCCACCCCCAACCACCAACGTAAACTACAAGGTTTCCTTTCCCTCCAAATGACCTTTTTAGATCTTCCGCTGGATGTTCAACTATCAGTCTTGAAGTTCTGTCTAGCATCAAATCCGACCATCTGCGCAACTTCTCAGGCGGTCCATGGAGTTTCAATCCCTTTGCTCTATCACAGAGTCAGGCTCAGCTCTTTACTTCAATTGAATAGCTTTATCTCTCCCAGTAGATCTTCCTCAATACATTCTCTTCAGAATACCCATCAATTGACAGTGAAGGTTCCAGGTGGTGAGTACAATCTCAGTTTTGCTTCGTTCTGGGCTTATCTGTCCACCTTTGACTTTCCATCAGTACCTGGACCTTCCTATCTGCCTACTTCAAATTCAGAAGAAACTCCATCGATGGTCATGAAGGCATCAAAAGCTGTCTCTCAATGTCCTCTGATACGCGAACTATCCCTTGAGTTCTACTCTATCTCTCACTCCACTTTCTCAACCTCTAGCGAATTTAGACAATCCGAGTCACATCGTTTAGAAGCCTCGCTATCACAACTGAAAAATCTTAAGAGGTTTAACTGGTCTCCACCTGGGAAAGGTGAAGAAGACAGGGGAAAGCAAGAGAAAGTCTTGGGAGTGTCGATCGCCATCGTCCAGGAGATCATTGGGCCACTGACTAGAGGACTGGACTTAGGAGCGGAAGGATTGGAACACTTCGAGATGAAGAACATCATGTTTGAAGAAAAGGAAGGAGGGGTGGGATTGTTCGAAATGTTGAGTCGGAAGAAGCTGTTGAAGTACTGTGGGCTAGAATCCGTTACTAGCGTCAACCCGAAAGCTGTCGCACTTCTGGCATTGAGCAGGGTGGACAGGGTGGATATTCATGACACTATTCAAATTCAGAGTGAGTTGGAAAGGGAGAGCAATGAAGCGACAGATATCAAGGCAGGCACTGACTACCAATTCTGTCTGTACGTGCGGTCTTTCTTTCAGTTTCAGACGGCTTTCTAGACTCGATTTGGGGACCCAGACTAACAGAGAAGGACATTGAAGAGGCCATGAGAGGAATTTTGTTTCTAAGAGATGGAAAAGAGGGGATGATCGAGTCCATCGAGAAGGCAATGCGAATGGTCGAGTTGAGAGTCATAGAGGGAGGAGTTGGAGGAATGTTCTAAGATCAACCCCATTCATTTTTGTAAATTGCACTTTCAAAAAGATGAGAAGGTAGATTATTCTGCTTCGGTGGCAAAAAAGAGGTTGACTGACTCGGAAGACTCGAACCCTTTTTGGTTTCTTTCCCACCTTACCCTTTCTCCTCCATCAATGAGCAAC
Source organism: Golubevia sp. BC0850 (assembly GCA_012976225.1). Taxonomy (NCBI): domain Eukaryota; kingdom Fungi; phylum Basidiomycota; class Exobasidiomycetes; order Golubeviales; family Golubeviaceae; genus Golubevia; species Golubevia sp. BC0850. Next base: position 1,148,060 of record JAAVVG010000001.1, on the reverse strand, counting down.
TCAGAACAACTCACTGATCAACTGGCTTCTGCCAACTTGAATTCAGCTACACCTGCTGCAGCCCCAGCTCTGGCCTCAACTTCAGCTCCGACCGACGCTCAAGCTCCTTCTTCAGCAACAGCAACTGCAGATGCTCAAAAAATCACCCCTTGGGATGTGGAAGGAGGATTCGTAGATGGAAAGCAAGTCGCAATCGATTATGACAAGCTCATCAAAGAGTTTGGAACGAAGAAGATCGATGCGGCTTTGTTGGAGAGGTTTGAGAAGGTTACTGGTTGGAAACCACACCCTTTGTTAAGGAGAGGCACTTTCTTTAGCCACAGGTGAGTCTCTGTGATCGAATTCAGAGCTTGAAGATTGGATCATCTGGGTGGAGCAAGCGGATAGATGAGGGAATGAGGAGTTGGAGCTCGAGGTGAAAGACAGGATCAATGAGAAGAGATGTGGAAGACTCTTCCGTGGCTAGCTGCAACTCGACCTGCCTACTTAAAGGAGTGAAAGGCGGAAAGGAACTTGATAGAAGAGTAATTTTTTTCATCCTTTCAAGGGTGGAAAGGTTGAAGGGAGAGGGTGCAGTCCTTCCTTATTAAGCTTTGACACTTCTTCCTGCCTCTGTCACTCCTGTTTCCCGCCTACTTTTCCCTACACAGAGAGCTTGATTCCATCTTAACAAGATATGAACAGAAGAAACCATTCTATCTTTACACTGGTAGAGGTCCAAGTAGTGACAGCATGCACATGGGCCATCTGATTCCGTTCCTTTTCACCAAGTGAGTCACAGAGGATATCGTCTTCTAGCCAGTCGGTCTAGAATTGAGTGCCCAGACTAAAATAGCATAATACTATATTGTCTTTCAGATGGCTTCAAGATGTGTTCGACGCTCCTCTCGTCGTTCAATTGACTGGTGAGTTTGATCTTATTTAGACGTCACGTCCTGTCCTGCTTTCTATTACTGAGAACGAAAGCCAGACCGTTGATAGTTCCACTAACAAAAATCAACGTGCTTCTTGACGAATGTTGCTCGCTTGCGTCCTCAGACGACGAGAAGTTCCTCTTCAAGCCAAACCTCAAACTGGAAGATGTCCAGAAGTTCGCCTTCCAAAATGCTAGGGACATCATCGCTTGCGGTTTCAAGCTCGAAAAGACTTTCATCTTCTCTAACTTGGACTACGTTGGAGGTCCTTTCTACCACAATGTAGTTAGAATTGCTCGGTGCATCACCTTGAGTCAATCGAAAAATACCTTTGGTTTCCAGGATTCGTGAGTCGCTCGCACAGACAAGCCTTTCCGCCATCCGAACAGCTCTTTTTTTTTCTTTCTGGAACCTAGTTGTCTTACCCCCTCTCCTCTCGCTTTCCTTCGAATCAGAGACAACGTCGGAAAAGCTCACTTTGTTTCTGTCCAATCAGCCCCATCCTTTTCCAATTCTTTCCCTCAAATCTTCGGATCAAAATCTGACATTCCATGTTTAATCCCATGTGCAATTGATCAAGATCCTTATTTCCGTCAAACAAGAGATGTTGCAGTCAAGCTGAAGTACCCAAAGCCTTCTCTAATTCACTCCAAGTTCTTGCCAGCTTTACAAGGTCATCAAACTAAAATGTCAGCGAGTAATGAAAATTCTTCTATCTATATGACAGACACTCCTAAGCAGATCAAGAAGAAGATCAACTCTCACGCTTATTCTGGAGGAGGAGATACCTTGGAGGAACACAGGAAGAATGGTGGAAATCCGGATGTTGACATTGCCTATCAATTCATGCTCTTCTTTGTTGATGACGATGAGGAGATGGAGAGAATTGCTCAGGTAAGTTGGGGGGTATAGGAGAGATTTTCCAAATATACACAGAGTGAGAGATCGGAAACTTGGTCCCACTTTCGTTCTGACTTTTACGTTCTCTCTTCCCTCCTCAGACCTACCGTTCTGGAGAGCTATCGAGCGGAGAGATGAAAGCCAAGTGTATCGAGGTTCTTCATCAGATCGTAGGACGCTTTCAAGAGGTGAGTCCTTTTTCCTGTGAATCGCTCTTGTTTCTCCATTTGTATTGAAACGAGCTCCCCTCGATCTCTCTACTCTACCTCTTCCCCCTACACAGCGCAAAGCCGCTGTGACCGATGATCTAGTAAAGACTTTCATGGATGGAAAGAGGCAGATCGATCCAACTCCCTCTGAGCCAGGTAGCACAGCTCATCTTCAAGACAAGCAGGAAGGCCTTCTGACGACCGTCAAGAATGTCTCTTCAGTCTGATCCTCGCTCGAACGAGACTTTGTAGTAGACAATTCTGAAATGCTTCATCTAATCACGAGGTTCTGTAGCACTCATTGCATTGCCCCTCCTGTTATCAGTCGTCGAGATTAACACGGTCGGGGAACCATCCATACTGATTCATTGAGACCTTCCATTTGCCTGTGAATACACCTCCTCCAGGTGTCTCTCTGACCTCCACAGCTTCTTTGAAGACGAAAGGTGAATGGATGAGGGGAAAGATGAGATGGGAGAGAAGAACTCGAAATAATTCAGTAACTCGCTCTAAGCTCTTTCTCTTCGCACACTCGAGATAGAGCACTGGCTTGTCTGTATTTCGAGAACCAAATGAATACTCACCTTCTCTCAATCTCTGGGCTTGCCTGGCAGCGCCAGCGCCATCATCTCCTCGCTCTGAGATAGAGCCCGTCGCTCCAACAACCCGTTGCCACGGGACAGTCTCGTCCTGTAGAAACTTCAATGCACTTCCTACCATCCTAGCATGAGCAGGATGGCCTGCCAGCCGAGCGATATGACCTGAGAAGAGAAAGGAATTCGAGGATGATCAAGTTTCAGAAAAGAGTCCAAGAGTTCAAGCACTGCAGGTCTGAGCCTCTTACCATAGCTGGTGACCTTTCCTTGAGGTATCAGCCTTGTTATAGCGTACACCTTTTCGTGAAACTCTTCAGCCTGAAAAGTAGACATCGCACGGGGCTGTGGGAAGGACACGAAGTAGAGCGAAGAAGTCCGTTCGCTTTTCTTTGCTCTTCTCAATCTTCTTCTGCCATTCCGACTAGTACTGCAAAAAAATGACCACCCCACTACCAATTATATTCCACTACCAATTATTTCTCTCTCGGACAGAGCCAACCTGTCCACCTCTATTCATGAAGCTTGCTCAACCTCAGGCTTCTTCTATCTCAAAGATCATGGTCTTTCAGCTTCTCTGATTCAATCAGTTTCCTTTAATGCTTCCTCCGACCTATTCCTCAAACCAGATTTGGATTCAAAGCTTTCAACAATAGATCGAGAACACAACGTTGGATACACTCCCATGAATCAAGAAAAGTTGGATCTGAATGTGTGAATGATGATGGAGCGGAAACGATCGGAGACCTGAAAGAAAGTTTCTGTCTGCCTCGTTTAGCGGATCAAAGTGAAAAAGGAGCTCATAAATTTCCAGAAATAAGATTGCCGAGCGAATTGAGGGAGAAGAGAAAGGAGTCGGAAGAGCTTATCGAGGGGGTGAGTAGAAGAAGACACGTGGATTCGACAGCGAAGAGAACTGCAACTCAACGCATAAGAGCTAATCAACACTTCATCTTATCAGTGCAAAGCAGTCTGTGCGACGTTGTGAGAAGGCTTTGCCGAAGCTCTCGATGTAAGTTGTCTGTCAGCTAGTTTCATCGTTTCTGACTCCACTGATAAGATTCTGTGTTTACACTCGTTTCCGCAACCTTTCTCTCAAAGTTACCAGCTTCCTACTTTGCTCAGCATCATCACGGTGCTCATGACTGACTACGTTTAATCCACTATCGTCCGACTGAGGTAGAAGATAAGAGTCAGAAGAATTCGATCAGAGCCGGCTCTCATTCGGATTACGGATCATGTACACTTTTATTTCAAAGGGCTATCGGTGGTCTACAAGTCTTGATGAACGAAAAGTGGATAGACATACCTCCTAATGAAGATGGCTCCTTGGTTGTCAACATTGGAGACGCGATGGGGTGAGTTGTCACTCGCATACCTCTTAAAATTTGCGACGACACTAAATGAAGTTCTCCCTGCCCATGTTCTCAGGTTCTGGACTTCTGGGCTCTTTAAGTCAACTCAACATAGAGTCTCGCGACCAAGAGACCTGAAGGAAACCTCGTCAAGGTTCTCAATCGCATACCACTGTCAACCAGATGAGGATTCAATTCTAGAGCCTCTGCCTCTCAAGGGACAAAAAGGACAAGACGAAGCAAGATTACAATTCAAGAGGTGATGAGAAGGAAGGGGATCTCAGAAGGGCTTCAGAGTCTTACGGGAGGAGATCACCTGAGAGCGAGGTTGAAAGCCACCTGCGGTTGAGACTGTGGCTCTGATGTACGTTGTGATATATAGTGACTGCTTAGAAAGCAATTGCAGTGAATTGAGAAAGCTCTAGATGGATGCAGAGAGGTGATGTAGGGGAGAGATCTCAGAAGATCTGAGATGGCGAGATTTCGAGGGCATCGGACCCACTGCCCCCTGAGGCCATTGGCCATGACAAGTTTTACTTTGAAAACTTTAATTGCTTAATTTTTGAAACTCCTTCGTGGTCGCAGGGCGGAAGAAGCAAAAAGTTGGCGGAGGTTTTGGCTTCCATAGAATCCATTCTCCATTCCTGTCTTGGATTCAAGCTCCTCCCCTCCCAAGTTCCGTCCCATCCTTCTCCTCCTCCTCCTCTTCTTCTTTTGCTCTCAACTACATCCGCCATCCAATTTGGATCCAACATTCATTCCAACGACTCAAGGAGAAGCGTAATATCACAAAGTAGCTAGAAGCAACAAGGTGAGGAAATCCATTAACCACCTCTCCCTCTCTCTTTCAGAATTCTGATAGGAACTCCCCTCCCTCTCACACAGGAATCAACTTTCTATCTTCATTCTTTCGATTTAAATGAGGTTCCAATTGTCAATCTAACCCTCAACAATCAGCTCAACTCCACCAATTCGCTCCACTTCTTCAAACTCTCTCCGCCCCTCTTTCAATCAATTCAGAAGGGATGGGGGATAGGGCTGCAGAAGCTGCAAAGGCTAGAGCAACATCTCAATCTTTGATGCAAGCAAAGATCAAAGCTTTGAGATTAGCAAAACAGCAGCAACAGAAGCAAGATCAACAGAGCCAGGAAGCCCCATCAACCTCCTCAGTTCCCAACTCCACCAACCTTTCATCATCAAGCCTCCTCGCACCAACTGCCAGAATTGGCAACGGTAGGTCGCAGCTACAACCAGGCGGATCAGATTCAAGGACTCTAACCTGGTTTGGGGTAGAGGATGATGAAGATGGAGAAGATGGAGAAGAAGGTCAGACTGCAGAGGGTGGACATCAAGGTATAAGGGCAGCAAGGCAGAGCTCTTCTAGCTCAAGTTCAAGCTGGCAGAGAAGCAGTATGGACGACGAAGACGATGGAACTATCTTAGGACACGATTCTCCCTTTCCCAATCCACCACCGAGAGATCCAGAGGACGAGAGTCCAAGGAACACCTTCAATCCTTCCAACTTCTGCTCCACTTCCAAGCCTTCACCTCAACTTCAGCTCAGTCCGAAACAGAATTCAGAAGATTCAGTCCGGGCAAGTGTTCTTCTGGCAGAGCTAGAAAGAGATCTACTATCCGCAGGTTCAAGTCAATCCTCCAGACCTGAACACAATCGAACTGCTTCAACCAACACCTTCAATTCCATCACTTCTAGTAAATCAACAGACACGTCCTCCTCTCTGAATACTCCACCTATCGGACCTCCATCCGGCCCGCTTCCCTCCCTACCTGCCATCTCTATCCCAAAGAGGTTGGCAAACCAGAGCAACAGAATGAGTGGTCCTGGATCTCCAATTGGACCACCTCCCTCCTTTGGTCTGCCTCCTCTACCTTCATCTCCTTCATCTAGATCTCTCTCGTCGCCCGTCAATGGTCAATTCAGCAGTCAGGTTCATCTAGACCTGAGAAGATCCCTCAGACCAGGAAGCAGTGGGAGTGGGAGTAACAGAAGTAGCTTCGAGGGAAGCCCTTCCAGCTCTTCCCCCAGGTCGTCTCTCGTCGGAGGAAGGCGAAGCAGCTCAAGTAGATCTCCTCTAGCCTCAATCCCAACCGGTTCAGATGCTAGCATCGATAGCATCGACGAAGACGATGATGCTCTGGAGAGCGTGCTCGGGATGGGCCAAAGCCCTGGAGATGGCTATCAGAATGGACTACAAAGAGAAGGCTCGAAGAGTAGTACCCGATCCAAGAAGAACAGGGAATTTGCCTTTGGTCCTAGATCTTCCTCGTCAAACTCTCCCTCCTCCAATTCTTCACCTTCTCCTTCGGAAATTTCTCTTCGACCTTCAAGTCCATCATCTGCCTCTCTCCCCCCTTACTCCAATTCTAACGCTGGGCTCGGCATCGCTTTGCCGACGGATGGAGGAGTCGAAACTGAAGAAGAGAAGAGAAGGAAAAGCTTGATGCGGAAGAGCATGGGAAGCTTAATGAATGCCCTGAGCGACGAGACGGACCAGTGGAGGAACTCAGAGACTGGACCTTTTGGAGTCGAATCAGGAAACGAAACGGAAACCGACATGGGGAGACATGGTCACGAGGATGAGCGTAGACCCTCTCTCTCAGCGAGAGGAGCTGGTCCACTGAGAGAAAGAGAGAACTCGGCGGGCGGCTCCTCTTCGAATGGATCTGGTTCTATGCTTGGAGGCAATCTCGGGAGACCTCTGACTAGTTTCAGTACCAACACTGGAATTTACAATCTCTACTCATCTGCAGCTGCTTCAAAGTCGGGCGAGACAGTTTCAAGTTTGAATTCTCTGAGTCCAAATCTCAGCTCTCCTCTTCAAGGGTCTTCTCCCACGTTCCATCCCCCTCAACCCACCCCTATAGTCACGATAGACGCAGTCGATTCCTCTTCTGGCTCGGATTCAGACTCTGATAGAGATGGCCCTCGAAAGCGAAGGAAGGCGAAAAAAAACAAGTGGGCTTTCGAAGATCAACGTGCGGCTCCCTCCAGACAAGGCTCGATGAACTCTATCGTTCCTTCCATCCGCTCGGTTTCAAGCAAAGGAGCTCCGCCAGTCCCAAACTCCAATCCTTCAGACTACAGCTACTACCAATTTGCACCAGATCTACCTCCCTTCGTTCCTCAAGGGATGAGGCCGAAGGATCTGACGGGAGCTGGAACTTGGCAGAGCATCGTGGCCAGAGCAGCTGCAGCCGGCTCTTTCACTGGGCCTTCTACTCCAGCTGGATTTATCAGAGATGGGGCGATGGGACATGGAGTCCATAGAGAATCAACCCAGTCTTTCCAATCCGCCCAGTCTCTTCAGTCGAACCAGTCTTCTGGGCCAGTCTCGATGCGAAAGCTCGCCGCGGATGCAAGGAAAAGACAGGCAGAACAAGCTCAAGCTCAGGAAAGGCAAGCCTCTCAATATTCTCAACTCACTTTCAGTCCTTTCGAGCTCCATGCTCACGCCTCCAATGCTTCGCATCTAGCCGCCAGCTCGAGACCGGAGTCTTCTCAATCCGTCTATTCAGCAGCCTCAAGCAACAACTCCGCTAACTTCTCTTCTTCTGGTCTCAGTCCGGTTGAGAGTGCCATCTACAGTCAAGGTCTTCCTGCTTTCAATGTCAGCGGTCACTTCCCAAGCGCTCTCGCAGGTCCGCATTTCAGAGACTCCTCTTCAGAGTTCGGTACCATCACTGCTAGAAGCTCGACCTCTACTCTCCACGGACTCGGAATCCAATCTTCAAGCTCTTCTCCCACTCTATCCCAGTCGATCCCTCCCGTCAAGGTCTACGCCGAGATGTCTCAACAGACTTCTCCGACTTCTTCTGCCTCCAACTCACCAAGAACATCTACTGCCGAACTCAAGGCTTCCGAAGACTCCCCAGTTGCGGCTGCTGGCGAGGCTAGGAAGACCACTTTATCTGAAGAAGAAGATACCGAGGGAGAGAAGACCAAGTCCAAGAGAGACTCGAGAACCTCGACGCCAACCAAGAGGCTGCCTCCTCGTAGAAGAAGTACAATGGGTCAGACTGAGACTGCCGCTGCAAAGCAGAGGAATAGTCGCCTTTCATCAACCCACAAAGCTGACGATCTCGACGCCGAGCCAATCTCTTGGAACCAGATCAAAGCTCCCAGACTCTCTTCCAGGAAATCAAACATCGGAACTTCTCCTAGAGGAGCCAAATTCTCAAGTGGATTCCTCCTGCCGCCCAGCGTATCTAACGATCTCATTGGTTCACGCACTTCCACCACCTCCGCCAGATCTGTCTCGATCTACTCCACCACAAGCGAGGATGATGATAAGAGCAGTTCTGATGACAGTGGAAGCGAAGAGTCTGATCTGGATGTCGGAACAGCTCTCGAAGATCTTGCTGAGAGATCTGGAGCGTTGGATGGTGGAGCCAGAGGTGCCAAGAGGAAGTTGAGGGAGAAGGTACCTGGGTCTCCCTCTCATGCACCCATCCTTGGATCAAGACCTATCTCAAGTCTTCCTTCTAGGACGAAAGCTCTCGGTATTAGCCCGACTTCCAAGCCTTTCGCTACCAAGCAGAAGAAGGCCAATCACCGCAGAGAACGTACCGGCTGGAGCAGTGATGAAGGAGGAGATGGTGACGACGAGGAAAGAGAGAACAATGGAGAAGCAACAGCAATTGAAATCGATGAGAGTGAGGCTGAGCAGAAACCGAAGACTACAGGTTCAGCTACGCCACTCAGGAATCGGAATGGACCAAGACCTTCTGCTCCTGCGATTCTCTCGACACAAGCTCAGGCTGCGAGGAAGCTCTCTCCGAAGCCTTTCACTTCTACTTCAACTTCTTCTTCGAAGCTTGCGGTTGGAAGTAGGAACAGCAACAATCTAGTTCTCAGAAAAGCCGCTTCTAGCGCCAATGTCTCGACCGCTAGTTGGAGAAGGTCTCACAGGGTGGAAAGCAGCAGGCCAGACAGTCCTGAATTTGATCTCACTAGTCAAGCTGAGGGCAGCGACGACGATGACTGGTTGTCGAAAGATGTAGACGTGAGTGATTGATTGAGAAAGCAACAGCCTCCCTTCCCGTCTCTTTGATCCCCAAAAGCTGACCTTTCCCGTCCCTATCCTCTTTCCTTATCAGGAAAAGGAAATGAGTCGTATCTACAACGATGAAAACGAGCCGAAGCAGTCTACCGCTGAGGTCGCCCCTGTCAAGGAGCCAGATGAGTCGGCCTCTAATGCCAAGTCCACCTCTGAAGAGAAACTCGAGGAAGCAGTCTCCAAGCTGAACATAGCCGCTGAGGACGAGAAGCCACCAGTTCAACTCGTCTCTTCTCCTCAAGACATGTTCCAATCTCCTGAAATTTCAAAGGCAGTTCCCATCTCTCCTCAACTTCCTTCCATCTCTTCAGATCAGACCGCCATGGCTGTCGCCTCTGACGACGAGGCAAGTTCAAGAGACACCAACTCGAATCTACTCCGCGATGGAGGAGACTCCGGAGACATGGATCTAGACGGGACTCCGAACACCATTCTAGGATCCTCTTGGTCTCGAGCTGATGGGAGCAATCGAAACAGCGCTGCAACAAGCGCGACCTCCAACTGGTCTGAAGGTGAAGGCAGTGCTGGCAAGCACGATTCAAGCGATGGTAATCAAAGCGCTGGAAAAGCTAGAGGAAGCGGAGAAAGCGATAGACTCTCCCGCGTCAAGGCTCAAGTGGGAGAAGAGAGGCGAGCAGCTAGCTTGGATAGTCAAAGCAACAGTAACGACGAGAAATCTTCTGTTCCGAAAGTGAAGTCTCCAGGCATCTCAGCCTCTTTGGATACACCTTCAAAACCAATGCGATCCAAACTCATGGCTCCCACTCCTCGATCTTCACTACCTACGCCCTCCTCTGGCAGCAAGCTATCTGGTTCATCGTCTCCTTCTACGAATTCTTCGGCCTTGCCAACTCCAATCTCGAAACTCAAGCCAAGGGGTAGCGTTAGTGGACTACGTCAACCTCAAGCCAAAGCAAGACCGTCTCTTCCAATTCCTACAACCACCAAATCTAAAATCGCCGGCGCTACTGCTCGTACTTCGAGTCCCGTCTCTGGTATAGCATTGCCATCTCCTTCCATAAGAAGGATGAAGAGCTTCGGAGATCAAGGCTCGTCAACTTTCGTCCCTCCTCCCAACTCCACTCTACCCAAACTCATCACCAATTCTGCTATCGGTGCTTCTAGATCGCCTTCTGCTTTGGGGAAAAGCTCGATTGCCTCTTTGTCAAGTCCCTCCGCTTCTACTCCTCCCTCAAGTTGGACCGCTACTGCTGGTCCGGTTCAAAATGCTACTGCAAGTCAAATTCTCAACCGCAAGTCTAGCTCTAGCTCTTTGAGTAATAGATCTGGTTTACCAAGACTCAGTGGCTTACCCATGCCATCTGCTAAGAAGGTCTAAACAGTCTCCAATCAACACTGTCTTCCCCCCCCCCACATCTGGTTCTTTCTTTTCATTGAGCTATATAGATTTCAATACCCAGATACCATCTCTTAATCTCTTTTCTTGTCTTTTTAATTTTATTCTTTTTTTAATTCCTTTTTATTTCAATTTGTCTAGATCTGTTCCTTCTTTTACCGTTTCCCTTTTACTATCAGTAACAGTTCTCTTTCGATTCAATTTTTCATGTACAAGTAGTTCAGGACTTTTTCTCTATATTTTTCTACCCTCCCATCATTTCTTTCTCGGCCAAATTTCATTCAAATCATCACTGAATATATCCAAAACCATCCAAGCTCTGTCTGTTATTTGCTTGACACTTGTCTGACTAACTCGACCTGCACCTTCACGAAGGATGGCGGACGATCAGGTAGATACAATAGGTATAGTACATTCTATGCACCTGGACTTTTTCGATTCTTCCACTCTGGCCCATTTTTGGGTCGTCATCATTTCTCTTCGTTTCGATTCCCTCTCAATTTCCGATTCTACAACTTAGTCTTTCGTAATTTGCTTCCTACCGTGTCTCATTTCTATCGTTGCAGCCAGACTTTTCCTTTTGTGCTGTCTGATGACACGGCAGCGGAATTTCGGTCAGGCCTCAAAACAAACTCGAACCATGAAGAGATTGTCAACAGATTGAACTAGTATCTACAAGACCAATCAGCTTCTGTTCCCTTTGCCTAGCCTCCCATTCCTCTTTCTGCAGCCGTCTTTCCTTTGGCTATTTCAACCGCTGCCCACCTGAGCTCCTTCTCTTTCTTGTCCACTTGAAGCTCCTCAGTCTCTAATTCAACAACTCTACTTCCTCTCCAACCTCCCACCAAATCTAAATCCAAACCCAAATCCTCACTATTTTCCTCGTCTTCGACCTGAGCCTCCTTCCTTCTCTTCTCCTGCTCCCTGTTTTCTCGAAGCCTCAACCAGCTCTTCAATTCTCTCTCGATCAATTCCCAATGGCCGTCGTCGAGATCCAACCTTCTGAGTAGATAACCGAGTTGAGAAAGTGGAGATTCCAAAGCTTCCTCGCTGTGATCGTCGAGGTCAGTAGTAGTCGATCTTCTTCTGCCACCTTTCCTTCCGAAGGTCGGGTTGAAAGTGATTTCCCCATCTTGGAAGTTCACTAATCTGTTCCTGTTTCTAGACCGTTCTTGCTCTTGCTTATGAACCAAGGAGAATTCAAATGCTACGTTGATGAAAGAAGCCAGATGTGAACGTTTAATAAGATCAAAGAAGTTAATCTCCAGCTTTGAAGATGGATGAGAGTCGGATTGAGGTATCGCGATTGGATTGGAACTTCGATGATTTCTTGACCTCAACTGGACGTGAAGTCTATCTTGATCCCTCGTGACCATTTCTTTAAGTTTCGATAATTCCTTGAGAGTTGAGTCCACAATCTCCCAGCATTCCTCTAAATCTCGGAAACCAATTCCTTTACCTCTTTCAATCCAATCTCTCCTACCTAACTTTTCTCTCAACTTTCTCTCCTCGAAGGTTTCGAATATCACTTCTTTCCCTTGTTTTCCATCACTCTGACCCTTACCCATGACCTCTTTAAGCTCTCGTCTCTTGAGAGTATCTCTTTCGATAATCTTGGCTTCCTTGAACTTGAGTCTACTTTCTGAGGGAGACAAATTCCTCGAATCCAGCTTCATCTGGAGTTGTAAACCTGATTTGAGATCTAGGAACTGGTGAAGCTCTACAGAAATGAGCTTCAGATATTTGGAATAGTGCTTGAGGAGAGTGAAGATAGGCGGGAAAGATGCAGAGGTTGAGTTTGGGGTCTGAATTGATTGGAAAGGCGAAGAAGAAGTGATAGAGAGGTTGATAGGGTCCCATAAACCATCTTGGATAGATTGGTTCCCTGCTTGCAAGGTTTTGAAGGCAATCCAAAGCTGGCCATCGAAAATCGAATCGTCTATGAGATTTGCGAATGTCGACCTTTGAATCTGAGGAATTGAGTTCATAGTCTTGAGGTCTAGATTGCTATAAGAATCGGTGGAAACAGGTTGGAGTGGCTTCGAAGAGGAGGTAGGAAGCGGATAAAGGATGTTCATAAGATTGAAGTGTAATAATCTGTTTTCTTCGGCTCCTTCGAAGACTCTAGTTCGAGATCTCTCTTCGACTACTTTCGTTCTTTCCGATAGGAAAGTTCTTCTGTTGAAAGAAGCCAGCAGGTCTTTGAGAGTCTGGATCGATCTGTCCCAGTGGTCCCTTCCGGAGAAGACTCTGACTTCCGTACTTTGAGCTCTTAGTCGTCTGAGTAGAGAGGCGGCACCTTCTTCCGCTCGGTTTGAGGTAGGGAAAGGTGCTTGGGATTGATGGTAAGATGAAGTGTCAGGACTGGAGGAAGCCGCGACTAAGTCGATCAATCTACCGATTAATTCCCATCTCCTTTCGATCATCCTGTCCAATCTTTTGAAGGAAAGATCGAAGTTGGGTTTGTCTCCTGATCTGTTTGGAGGCTCGGATGGTTCTTCAGACGGTGCCGAAAGATCGTTTGAAGTCTCGACGGTTTGAGTCGTAGTCATCTCTTCGAAGACATTGCTCCTTTCCATCAACCAATGTTTCAAAGGTCTAGACGTCAGGAAGTCTACCTCGTATTTGATGAGAATCTCAAGAGCTGAGACGTAAGGGAATGGAGACGGAAAAGAAGTTTGAGAGAGAGGGCCTGGAAAGGGTGTAGGCGATGGAGCTGGAGAGACAGAGAAGGTAGAGTCGTCTGAAGAAGAGGAAAAGAACAGACAGAGGAGAGAGAAGAGAGAGAGAGAGCATCCGTTAGGCATGATCTGCATGTGACGAAAGGTGAAACCCGCCAGTAGATTTGATCGCCCTCCCAACCCCAATGATGGAAATTGAACTCACCAAATTCTTTCAAATCAACTTCGACCTCTCCTTCCTGTCGCAAGACTTCTCCCACCTCCCCAAGCTCTTCTCTCAAGAGTTTATCGACCGCTGCTTTGTATCTTGCAAAGATTGCCAAAGTCTCTCTAGCTTCATGTAACCAATTATGAGGACTTGGATCTAGTAATTTCATTTCGTCATCCTTCAAGACTTTCAATATTTGACACATTTCAACTTCATCCTCTGAAGGTCTTGAAATCCTGATTTCCGATTCCCTAGAAGCTTTACCTAATTCCAAAATAAATCTTTCAATTAAATGTGAAGGTGGAAGGAAATCTTTGAGAAGCTTTGAGATTTGATTGCTTCGTTCCAAGGGTTCAGTAGAATTGGAAGTTGTGTTTGAAATTGGATTAGACTCAAGAAACTCTTTAACTTTCTTCTGTCTATCAAGAACATCTTCTAATCTTTCGAAATTCTCATCTAACCAATTTCTAAGGGATTTAACCAACAGAAGTAAAGGAGGAGGATGGATAAGAAGTATTCTTTCTTTTTTAACCTCTTGAACCAATTCTTTCCTCTTTCCAATTCCATCCAAGATTCGACTCAACTCTTGCTTCTCTTCAAAATCTCTACTAACGAGGAATGGTCTGAAAAGTCTAGACGAAAATCGAGAGGGAGCTTCTTGGTCTTGAGGAGTTTCGAATCTATTAGATTCTCCTATTGGAGTGATATCTTCATCGTCTGAGCTGAAAAGATGCTTCTTGGGATCTTTGAGTTTCCTGATCACCTGCCTTTCGAAGAGAGTGAAGAGTTGAAGTTCGTCTGGTTTCAATCCCAACTGGTAAAGTAGAAGCGATTGAGATTGAGAGGCAAAAGTGGTGTGATCCTTAGAAGCAGGATCCGAAAACGACTTGGAGGCAGAAGTAGAACTTGAAGCCTCCAAAATATCGTCAGATGGTCTCTCCAACAGATCGGCACCAGATTGCTCCATCTCCTTCCCATAAGCCTCTCTCACTCTTCTCCTTAACATTCTACGATTCTTCCTGTTGGGCAACTGAGAATAACATTCCACGAGGTTTTGATTTCGATCTTTGGGCTCTTGTTTCCTTCTGGAGAGGTTGGAACTTTTAAATTTAACTTCAGATTCTTCGATCTTGATCATTTCCCGAACAAGATTGCCTGAAGCACCTATTCGTTTCTCTTTGGTTTCTATCTCAATCTCCTTGATCTCTAACATTCCACCTCCCACAAAAATCGAATTCTCCAAAAGATTTTCTGAGCTTTTCCAAGAGGGTTGAGTTGAGAGATTGAAGTTTGATTGGCTTTCTATTTCTAAATGGTTAGGGATTGTATCTTGAGAGTTAGAATGAGATAGAGATGAATTAAAAGCTGATTTTGTGGTTTGAGGATGAGAGTTCGATGAACTATCGATTCTAAATTCAACTTCTTTCCCATAATCGTGCAAAGACAAAATCTCTTCTAAATTTGACTGAAAGAATTCTCGATGCTTAGCAGAATCAGAATTGAGGTTGGAAATGGATTCTAGATGAAGAGTTGGTTTTGATCCTGGAATTGAAGGTGATTTCTTCCGGCTCTTGTTCTTCGATGCTCCCTTCTCATTCAAAGATGAAGAATCTACATTAATTTCATTAGTGGTTGTTGCATCGTATATAGAGGCTTCATAAGAATTTGGAGTCAACCCCTTACTATCGTTCAAAACCAAAAAAGCTAAGTTGAAAGTCAAATCAGAATAAGATCGACTCAACATCTGTAATCTCGACGTCATCTTTGCTAAATGATAATCCATAGTTCTCTGATTTAAAGATAGATTCGTTGAAGAAGTAGAAGTTGAATCACCAGATTGAGAAAGATCAGAGGTAGACCCATTCATTCCTTCTTCTTCTCCTCCCAACCAGACCTCTTCCTTCCTCTGAGTAAATTCCTTCAACCTAACCTGTATTTCTCTTTTCAATTCTAACATGGTTCTACTCAACTGATTCCTCTCGCTCACTGGTCTCTCAAAGACGTTTCCCAATTCTACTTCTCTCTGAATTTCTCTATCATTCTTACATCTTGCACCGACTAATTTGACTAACTTTGAGAGCTGCTTATCAGTCAAAGTTTGAGAATGATCCCATCCAATTGAGGAAGCTCTAGCTTTGCCTTTGCCTTGAGAATTGGAATGGCTTTGGCTTTGGCTTTGGCTTTGAATTTCAACTCTTCTAGAAATGAAAAAATGTCTTCTTAAAAGGTTGGATAAATGAAAATCGACAGAAGATGAAATCGGCGGATCAGATTCTAAAGGTTGAAGTAGTTGAAGGTAAAAAGATCTTGGGGATGCAATTGAAGTGGAAGAAGTGGAAGAAGTGGAATTTGAAGTGGAATAAGATCTTTTGGGTGCAGCAGTTTGATTTGATGAATTGAAAGCTGGCAATAAGAAAGATGGAAGTGAAAAAGTTGAACCTGAAGTCGAAATGCTTAACTCAAAGATGCTGGTAGGTGCAGTTGCTGTTGCTGTTGCTCTGAATCTGCCAGGATTGAGATGATGACATGTCGAACTGGCTCTAGCTTGGATTGATTGACTGGTGGTGGTTGTTGTAGAATTTGAATTCAATCCAATCTTCAACTTCACCATACAAGCCAAGCCCGCCCAACAAGAAAGAACCGTCGAAGAGAATAGAGTCAAGTTGGAAGCGGGAAGAAGCAATAATTAAAGATCTCCGCCAAAAAGTTCAACTGCTGGCCCATTTGCCACCCGAACACGTCGTCGGAGTCGATTCTAGATGAAGAAAGTTATGCTTCGTTAAAAAGATTACAGGAAAACAGAAACCCTTGCAAGGTAGAGGTAAAAGGTCAAACCAAAGTGCGTCAGAGGACAACGGGACAAAGGGGCCAGATGAAAGTTTTGCTCTTCCTTCTTTCGACCATTACAGAAGGCTGTGAAGCCCCGACAAGGAGAAAAGAGATCCAAGAAGGAATTTTGAATCAAAGAGGGAAGAGGGCAGCATCAGCAAAAATCACCTTTTGGTCTCTGGCACGCTCGCACACTGCAAGCCCCTTCCTTCTCTTGTGCTATCCACAAGCTTCCGAACGTCGTTTTCAGGATCATTTTGACCATTTGAATCGTCATACTGTAAAGAGATCTATTCGATTCCTCAGACGATGTCGTTGTTTCTTCCTATTTTTAAAGCGTTAGACATCATTGTCGTTCGAAAGGCTTCGTCCCTTTTCAATGCTAGACTCCTACGTACTCACCCGAAAAATTCCTTCAAATCACCTCCTCAGCCTTGAGTCTCGGCTACAACTGACTTTGAAGGTTCGAACTGATTCAGCTTTCGTTCTGTTGTCCGAGATGGAGTTTGAGGTTTCGAACTCAACGCTCTTTTGTACGGATCCTGGAGATTTTCATATTCACCATGATAATGAGTCAGAAATTAAAGTGACGTATTCATTGTCACCATACAAGCTGTCTGCAGAGTCAAGCTTTCTCAGTCAATGCGTTGGAGAGAGGGAGAGTCATGACGACACGCGGAGACAGACCAATTGGGTTTGTTTGCTAGAAGACCGTTCACTGGAAATTCGAGATCTCCCCATCAATGGAAACTTTTGCCGGAGAGTATGTATAGATTACACGGAAATGGAGGGTACCGATATCGAGATCGTCGACGGTCGTGTTGTGACTCATGCTGACCAGGGGGGTGACTCGTGACTCGGACTTTGAGGAGGAGAGAAAGGATCTATTGATTTGCTACGACGACTTCATTTACAGAACATTATATTTACAAGACTATTTGAATCATAGTTCCATCCCAAGAGGTCCACTAGGAGGTTCTGGAATCCTTAGTCGATTGAGTCTCAACTCCAAAGTCTTGTTCAACTTTCTCTTCATCCTTTACTTTTCGTTTAGGGCTTGGAAGGTATTTCGAAGGATGATATAGACTGAGAATCAGAACTGCAATGGCCACCAGAGCTGAGTCGAAAGCTAGGAGACACCACTGGGGAAGAAAAGAAAAAGGGGGATCGTCAGATTGTGAAACCCGGACATTGATGATTTGTTTTTGGAAAGATGGAACTCACTTCAGTAGTAGAGATTACGCCGACCCAACCAACAGCCAATTCGATAGTTCTGAAAGTAGAACGAAGTAAAACGAAGATCGCAGAGATGAAGGCGCAAAGCAAACCGAGTCGAGTTTGATGGGTCCATAAAGGGTGTTGAGGTGGGTTTTTGGCGGTTCTGATGAAGAAAATGATTGCTAGAATGTTTGCTCCTATGTATGCGAAGAGTTGAATTGCAAGCCCTGGAAACACGCAGAGGATGGAAAAGGTGATGTCAGAAATTGAGATGGAAAATCGAAGAAAACAGTTGGGTTCCTCACCTGCAACGACAATGTTTCCACCAGGAGTAGTATCATTCCCATTGATTTCTGAAACTGCAGCGATTCCAGATCCTGCTCCTTGAACTATTAATGAGACCACGTCGATGGAGACGAATAATGGAATGATGAACTTTGGTTTGATGAGAGAATATTGAGATCCAAAGATTGATAAGACTCTTCCTAGGATTGTGAAATGAATGGCTGCGAAGAAAACTGGAGTAACAACAAATAGAACCTGAAGGGATGAAAAGAAGTCTTCAGTAAGTCTACGTTTTGAGGCGACTGGGTGTGGAACTCCTCGAACTTCTTCCAGGGGCTACTCACTTGTTGAGCGATATAAGGATCAACGACTTGAGCGTGAAAATGACCATAGATTCGGATTCCATTTCCTACACATTCGCAAAAGGCACCGAGAGCTACTACTAGCATGAAATAATGCTTAGAGTGAACGGCTTGGAAGGTATGAGATAAAGTAAGCAACCCAAAGACGATGGTGAAGATGATTGCTCCTACTTCACTTGGAATGTACCCATATGGACCATATAGTTCATAGATTTTGTTGAGAGAAGATTGATCTGGCATGTCGTGAAGAGATAGAGGCTGAGAAGAACGGTTGAAGAAGAAGAAGAAAGAATCTCCCGAAGGCGAATTAGAGGCAGAGATGAAGACCTGAGATTCTGAGATGTGAAGGTCTTGAAGTTGATTCTGAAGGAAAGAAGCCGAACCGACTTAAACGGAAGAAAAAAGTGTTCTCTTTTAAGGTATTACGTCCCACCGAGCAAGTTCCTACTCGGGTTCCAGCGGCCTGCCAAAATTGCTGCGCGATCTGTTACGCCAACTTGAGAGGTGGATTGTGCCTTGCGTATGTAATGCTGTGTAATCTGCATTGGAAAAAGAATCTTCAGAAAGCAAAAGGAAATTAGAGGGTCAAGGGATGATGCGATGATGCTCCACGTGGTTTTGCTAGGTTATTTCTGGAGATCTCGATTCTTGAGTGATCTTGACATGAATCAATCTCTCCGCCAAACATCTTGCTTGCTGATTTGGATTTGACTTGTTGCTAGGATGTCACATTTGATATCATCTACTATCAAGCCACTCGAATCCAAAGAGACAGCAGAGCAATCTCACCCGATCGAGCAAGACATTGAGCTGACAGCTCCAGCCTCCAACTCAGAGCCAGCTTCACCTGAAATTCAACTATCAAGACAAATGTCAAATACTGCAAAATCAATCACTGAATCTCCAAACAACAAGCAATTTCAACCAATCTTAGATCCTTTACATTTAGATCTAAGTGTTGGACCAAGCCAAGCTCTACCAACTGCACTTCCTCTAGTTCACGATCCATCCTCAAGCCCAGTAGATCGTCGTCCTTCCATGGGTTCAATCGCTGCTTTCGGTCCTGTCACTCCAAGAGAAGAAGCTTCAGATCCTTTGCTCTTGAGAAGTCGTTTGGTCGGAGAACAAGACATACGGAGAAGACCTAGTACAAAGGGTAAAGCTTCAGAGAAAGTCATAAAGGAATTCTATGATACTCAGAATCATCATATTGAGTATTTGTTGAAACCTATGTACAAGCATGCTAGTGATGATGAGGAGGCCGTGGAGAGTAATGCTCTAAAGGTGAGTCAGAGAGATGGTTGAGTAGCATCTAGAGGGACGGGCTGTCGTGTGAGAGTACTGAGGGAGAATTCGAGGGTTCTATCAAGCCAAGATAGAACACGATACCGAGCTACTTGGTGCTGCTCTGTTTCAAACAGCTGAAGGGAAAGGAATGTGAAGATGAGAGCTCCCATCCTATGTCTGACAACTCTCCCTCCTCTCTTCCTACCTTGAATCACACCGCTCTTCCACTCATGATTTCAGGTAAAGATTGCAATCTACGGCTCCATCGTGGCAAATTTTGTCCTAGCGATTCTCCAAATCTATGCCGCTGTCTCTTCCCTATCTCTCTCTCTATTCGCCACTGCAGCAGATAGTGTTTTCGATCCAGTGAGTACATCCCGTCCCGCTCATTCATCCCCTTCATCCTTACTAACCACCTTTCCTTCCCTTCCAGTTCGCCAACCTAGTCCTAAACTACCTCCATCGTAAAGCCGCTAAGGTAGATCCTCACACTTGGCCAGCCGGAGGTTCAAGATTCGAATCAATTGGAAATATTGTCTATGCTTTCCTGATGGGAACAGTCTCAGTAGTTCTAATCGTCGAATCAATTAGAAACATGGCATCTCATAAACCAGGGGATGAAAATGAATTACACATTCCTTCATTAGCTGCAGTTGGAGTTGCATTTTTGGTTAAACTTTTATTGGCGCTTTATTGTTATCCGTTGAGGAAGTATAGTTCTCAAGTTCAGGTTCTGTTTGAGGATCATAGAAATGATTTGTTCATCAATGGGTAAGTAGATGAAAGAACGGTGGGGAGAAGAATATCTAGAGGGTGGGATTGACGTCTTCATTTCCCTTTGCGTTTCTCTCAAACAGATTCGGTATCTTCACAAGTGCAGCTGGAGCTAAGATTGCTTGGTGGTTAGATCCTACTGGTGCTATGATCATTTCTTTCGCAATCATTTTCTCTTGGTCAAGAACTGCTTATCAACAGTTTAGAGAGTTGGCTGGAGTTGGAGCTCCACCCGAGTTCCTGAGACTCATTACCTATAACGCTATGCTTCATCATGAACATATTGAAAAATTAGTGAGTATCATGAAGTCTAAGCGTTTGGAGCGTTTCAAAAGTGTTAAGCTGACGTTGATTTCACCCCTCCCACCTTTCAGGACTCGGTCAGAGCCTATCATTCAGGTCCAAACTACATCGTAGAGATCGACATTGTCATGAATCCAAACACCAGTTTGTGGCAAAGCCACGATGTTTCCCAAGACCTTCAAGACCGTTTAGAGGAACTTCCAATGGTTGAACGTTGTTATGTTCACGTTGATCATGAGGTCGAACACACAATTGAACATAGGAAGAAGAAGTAGTAGGGAACTCTTTTCTATCATAGCAACTAGCACCACTAACTACTTATCATCGTTGGAAGAAGCAGAAGAAGTGCTTCGTTTTTCGCGAGCAAATTGACTTTGCGAATCTTCATCAAACCGTCTATTCTGTAAACTGTGTAAATAAACTCACAACCCTGTACACTCGCTCATCGTTTCAATTACTCTATCTCTTTCTTCCAACTGGACTGCAAACGCGTCGCTCGCGTCGCCACCTCTCTGACGGATTGTTCTGCCTGGAACTTGAAAACGTTCCGGTTGCGAAATATAGCCTGATGAGACGATAAAGAAGTGATGATCGATTCATTGCGGCATTGGTTTCTTTGAGGGGAACGAAGAGCACCCAAAAGAAGAGGTGAGGCAACGGTGGACTTCCAACAAAATCGCTTCCCTTCGACGTTTCCTTTTTCCTTTCTCTCCTCCTGTGCTGCCCTTCCACTCGTGGAAGCAATGGATACATATCTACCAATTCAAAAATGTAGACCCAAATTGGAAGCATACATCTGAAATCCAAGCCCCAAGACGATGGCTCGCGACAGTTACTCGCATTCCTTCCTCTCCTATCTTTCCACTGCGCTACCACCCTTTCCCGAAAGAAGAAGATGAGTCGATTTTATGTATCGACTTAAGAGATAGGTGCTACTATGTCCGAACTTGATAAGGAACTGAAGTGGGATGGTGGGTGACACAGTTGAAATGTGGAGACTTTGGAAAGATTGAGAGACTGCGAACAGAGAAAAAGATGAAACGAGAATGCGAAAAAGCGAGCTCTGGAGAAATGTTCGTGAAGGAAGATCAAGGGGAAAAGGAAGATGGCCACAGGAGAATCAGGTAGAAGCAGGACAATGGGATTGGAAAGAGAGGAGAAGTGAGAAGGAAGAGGATTGTGTTGATTGATGCTTGGGAAGTGGTCTTGATTGTGTTGACTCCGGGTGTAAGAGTTGCTGATCACTGATTGTAGATTGCGTTTTGAGAGTTCCGTCTTGAAAAAAAAAAGTCTAGTCTGAAAAGTTGTCTCTCATAATTGGGAAGATAAATTCACTTGAACTCCGAGCATTAAGCTTTGGGAGCCCAACAAACCCGTTGCTTGTCTCTAGAGTTTCAGCAAACGAGCTTCTCGGATCGCTGCAGTTGAATCCAAGAGAAGTCTTGATGTTGTTCTCCCCACCACTACCTCCCACGTTCATGTTGAACACCTTTTTGAACATTTTGAGGCCCATCTTCTTTGATTTTCTTGAACTTTCGACTTCTCCGACAGTTCCACTTATATTGCTGATTCCATTCGGATATTTCCCTTTTCCTTTGGATCTACCTCTTCCTAAACGAAGAAGACCCTCTGAACTAGAGGCAGTAGCTTTTGAGGAGTAAGAGTTTGCAGTTGAGTTGCTTCGAGAAAGGATTCCAGAAGAAGATGAGGGCAGTTTCTCTGCACGTCTTGATCTTTTTTCTTCCCCGAGTTTTCTACTTGATGGTACTGATTCGGTTTCTGGAGACGTTAAAGGAGAGTTGAAGTTAGAATGAGAGTTTGCAGAGAAGCAAGATGGAAGAGTAGAATTGGTTGTTGACGGGGACAGGTCAGAGGGCTTGAAAGTAGACGTTCTGTCGTGGTTGCTGGTGAAGTAGTCATAGTCGCTTTGATGAAATCTTGAATTTGAGTTAGGTCTTGCTTGGGAGATGTTCTCTGAGAGCTTAACTCTTCCATTTGTAGACCCCTGCAACTGTGCTTGAGCCTCGTTCTCTCCATCAAGTTCGACTTCTTCTTCATTCTCGATTCCTCTGGAGACAGGTCTGGAGAAGCTCCTCAATAAAGGACTTTTGGAGGCACTGCAGTCTCTTCTTCCTTCCTCCTTGAACCCAGTCCTGGTTGGACTCTTGATTCTAACCTCATCTTCCAATGAGTCGGCCAAAGAGTACGAGAATCGTTGGTTCATCTTCTTGGCAGCTCTTTCGGAGATAGATTCGACCGGAGAAGTAGCGGAAGCAGAAGTTGAGACTTGGATAGGATTACTAGAATGGTTGCAACTCGTACGTTCCGCGAGATTAGAATCTCGCCCCTTCAGTTGAATCGGAGCATCCAGTTTGCCCTTGACCGATGTCTCTTCTCCCTTGCTTAACCTCTCTACATCCTCAGAGCTCTCCTGAAAGTCGAGTCCAGAGAAGCCGAGCTCCGCTGCGATGTCGATGCTTCTTGGTCGAGCCGACTTCGAGCTCTTGATTCCAGATGAGTCCAGTACTTTTGGCTGCTTCCATGCTGAAGGGGGCAGGTTTGAATAAGCGACAATTCCGACTGGTTGTGGCTGTTCTGGCGGAGAGATCGTGGAGGTTGGCGTGGATGTATCATCAGATTGAGATTGAGATTGAGGAGTTCCGTAAATTGAAGAGCGACCGGATTGAGGTGTAGAGCCGGGTCGCGTAGAGGTTACTGGAGGGGTTGAAGGTGCTGTTGCGAATCCAAAGGGTGAAGGAGTTGTTGCAGACTTCTTTCCGTCGAATTCAGAGTCGATAGGCGAGGAGAGACTTGGCTTTCTTCTGAACCTCAGCTGCTGACGATGATCCTCTTGAGTCCTAGGTCTTCGCTGATGAGCTCTGATTCCGGAATAGGAAGCTGAACCTGCGGCAGAGTCAGTCCTCTCTCTGGCAGATGTTGGCCTTGGAGGAACATCCGGAAACTCGAGGGCGATCGATCCAACGCTTGTTCTCTTCCGTTCTTTCGAAGTCAAAGTTGAAGTTATGGTAGCGTCCGGATCCTCAGGTGTGGAGCATGAAGAGGAAGTAGTGACAATTCTCCTTACGGCGTCCGCCAAAGCCTCGTCGTTGGTGTTTTTGAAGTCTCTTGAGCGTCTATGAACTCCTGTCTCTGCTCCAGCGCTTGAAGGTCTTCTCATTTCTCTAGTCTTGGTGGTAGATGGAGGATAGAGACGTTGCGATCCGTTGCTTGTTGGAGATAGCTTCACTGGACCCAGAGAGCCAGTGTACTGGAAGGGAGTCATCTGATCCGATAGCAACCTTTTCTGAGAGACTTGAGCTGGCGGTGGTGGGGCGGACCGTAAAGTTGAAGAAGTTGAAAGCCAGGAGACTTCGGATTCGTCCAAAGTCAGCTCTTCTGAGACCTCTTCCCTCTCCTCCTCGTAGTTGATATTGACTTCCACAGAAGTAAAAGGTTGATCGGGAAATCTTGGATCCTTTTGAAGACAACGAGATAAGGAAGCGGAAGTTGGAATGCTGCTCGTACTTCTGGATGCAGAAACCAAAAGGCCAGATTCACTATCCCTCCTTCTTCTGTCGATGCTGGCTGTGAGCAAGGAGCTTGTAGAATCCTGACTGTATTTTCTGTCTCTGGAGGAAACCCAGGAAGGAGAATCTGGCAGAGCTGAGATTGAAGGGGTTCTTGGTCTGAGATGGACGTTTGTTAAGAGAGAAGCGGAATTGACTCTTCGAATTGTTCTAGAATCTTTCGGAGAAGGCTTGATGAATAGATCTTGAGGGTTTGAATGGACTTTGTGGAGGGTTTCGAAGGTGGAGAACGAAGTTGTAGGAGGTGTGATGGTTGAGAAGGACGAAGCGGAGAGACTCAAAGGTATGAGTTTCGAGCCATTGTGAGTACTCCTTCGGTAGCCCAATTTACTCATGGTTTTTGGAGTTAGTAGAAGGGAAGGAGTGGTAAATAGAGAAGGAGGAAGAGTAAGAGAAGAAGAGAAAATCTCCTATCGAAAATCTTTGTTGGGCGTCAAAAGAAGGGGCGAGGTTTCATTTGCGGTAAGGGGTTGTCGAATTCAGGTACCGTACTTTGTGGCTCCGGGCTTCTTGAAGGGCTCATGAAGGTTTAATCGTTTCTCAGTCAAACTGGTTTTGATTGTCAGAAAAGGAAGCGAAAGAAGCGAGGTAAGGAAGGCGGGAGGATGTAAAGAGGGGCGAGTACGTAGACGGCCTGTGCGCTCGTCTGCTTCCGAATTTGGTCGGGCTAGGATGATGAGAGGGATAAATCTCTCAAGTAAGACTTGATGGAGAGGGTAAAAGCTTGAGAAAAAATGGGAGTATAGGCAAGAAATTGTTCGGAAGGCGAAGTTCACAATCAGCAACGGATGCTCAGACTCTACCCACTGGTTCTAAAGAACAGACAGAGAAAATAGGAGAAGATTGAAGGAGCATGAAAGTACAAGATGGAAACAAGTATACGATTACAGAATGGAAATTAGTGTTGAGTGAAAACGGGATTGGAGAGAATGAAAACTACAACTCGGTCAGGTCGATTGCCGTATCTTTGGTAGCACCTGCAGTAGAACGAGGTTTTTTTTAAAACAGGTATTACATCTTCTTTGTCTCCATCAATGATCACCAAAGCCTCCCTCGAGGTCGCTTTACGCTTCCCAGGTTTGGCAGATGCGGCGAACGGCTTGATGCTCTCAACATCTTCAGCTTTCTCCTCCAAGACCTTTGCTAGAGCAAGAGCTTCTATTGTGCGACACTTGAAGGTGATGGAGTGGCTCCTGAGACTTGGGTTCACGTCGAAGTGGCGCACTGTCGCTTTCGCTTTCGATCTTGGTGGAACCTTGGCTCCAAAGGAAGCCATTGCGCCAAGCTGTGTGGCCTTCTTGGACTTCCCGTAGGAAAAAATGAAGAAGGCGTGCCCGAAGGAGATAGATTAGTGAGGTTACTGTGCAGTTAGAGAAGCGAAAACAACGGGCCCACTTACTCATGAATATTTTGTCTTTCTGCTACGTCTTTATCTTTGCGTAGTCTAGATTTTCCAACCTTACCGCCGGACATTCTGGTCTCCAGCTGTCCCTGGAGATCGTTCGAGAGAGCAAAGCGGCGCAGAAGAAGCCAGGAAGCAACAAAGCAAGGCGGGTCAGCAAAGAGAGATCTCTCTCATTCCAGTCAGAATCGTCTTGAGTTCCCACAAAAACCGCCGAGATGTGAATCTCCACTCACCAGGCTCAAGAGATAGGCATGATCGGTGTTGCAAAGATTCTCGTCATCGATGAGGTCCAATCTCCCGAAGAAGAGAGGTCTTGAAGATGACGAGCTGATCCTCTTTGCAGAGATGGTATTGCGTCTCGATTGGCCAGCACGAGAAACCTTTCCAGTCATGTCAGTACCGTCTGCAAAAAACCTAGCGTCGGAATCGTGAGGGATAGGCTTTGGAAAACGGGAGAAGGGAGAAAGCTCTCGGAATCGAGCTTTGGAGGTGAATCCCTTCGTTGAATCGAGTCACTCACTGAGTCATCGGTACAAAGTGTGTATGGAACCCCCAGGGTGATTTCCAGGTCTAAGGTCGGAGGGGCGAAGGGGAAGAGAGTTGGAAGGTGAAGGTTGGGAGAATGGAGATGAGCTCTCATCGTCTCATCCTAACCTCTGGTCGAGTACCAGGTACTTATCCAACAAGACAGCTTCTTGAGCTGGATTCGTTAATTAAGAAGCATCCGAAAGAGGGTGCGGTATCACCAGAGCACCTCTCATTGCCACCTCTGCTCCCACTCTCACAATTTGTCTTCTCATCAGCAGGTCTTCTTCCATCCTATTTCATGAAGTCTCAGATTCTTAGCAAAGTGGTCTAGTGGTGCAGAGGTAATGGCGTGTCCTCGTAAGAGAAAGACAGGATGCTTTGATTGTTGGTTTGAAGCAGGACTAATAGGATGTGACTATGTGACTGAATACTGAAGGAGAATGATTTTGCTCTAACGTCACCTCAACTTTGGAGATCCCCGCATACAATCATCACATTCACATTTGAACAAGACGAATTACAGTTGGTATGAAAGTTTACAAAGGATTGATCATGGAAGAAGGGGCAAGTATCAAACATCAACATCCATAGCATCATTTCCCTCCTGTTCCAACCTCTCCTTTTGCTCTTTCTTGCGTAGCGCAACTTGATAGAGATACTCGAGAGAGTGACTTGGAGACGCTGTGGGTGAAGGAGGGAGATAGGAAACTGAATTTGGATACGTCTTCGAGAGCTTTTGCTGATAGGGACCATCTAGAGGCGGGGCTGGGAACCACTTGACGAGAGAAGTCGACGGATCCCTTTGGAATAGAGAGGCTGTAGTGGGGGAGAAGTAAAGTTAAGATCAGAAAATAATCATGAATGCAATGACAATTAAATGAGAGTGAAAGAGAGGCATACATCGAGCTTCTGCTTAGAAGTATCGAAAACTCACCAGTCTCTTCTGGTAAGTATCTCACAGAACCTTCGCCTCCTGTCCTCTTAACAACTTTCCCAATCCTAGTTTCTATCCTCTTTTCATCTTGTCCTTTTCTCTTTGCTTCCAAACTTTGAGGTTCCAAATGACTTTGAGAGATGAAAGGAGGGATAGGATGAAATCCGTTCTGACTCAACAGAGCGTCTCTCCATCTTCCCAGAAGATCTGGATCGATAACAAGACCACCATTCCTAGGAGTTGGATTTGAAACGATTCCACCAGCTAAAGTAGGTCTTGGCACCATTGCTGCTGCTCGTTGATCTCCAACTCTAATGGCGTCTGAGATTTCTTGAAGACTGGGAGAATCTAAAGGTCTTGGAACTTCGAAGTAACTCCTAAGTTGCTCATAGGTTGAAATGCCAACGATCTTCAGTACTTCGCCAGATAGGCTTGAGAGAAGTGAAGATGCAGAGGCACCTTTTTTCCAATCTTGGGTGAGAGCTGTGAACGGCTGCTTGGGTAGAGTGGAAAGGACTGAGGTACTTGGAGCGACTTGAGGAACAGGAGCTGAAGGACCTCTAGCGTTGATTGGAATGGGCATCGGAGCACCAAAGGGGGTTCCAGGAGCAGGACTTGCTGTAGCTCTGACTACTTCTGGCACCGGAGCAGGGGGTTCGTCCACCTGAGCGGATGGCCTG
Organism: Golubevia sp. BC0850; assembly: GCA_012976225.1. Lineage (NCBI taxonomy): Eukaryota > Fungi > Basidiomycota > Exobasidiomycetes > Golubeviales > Golubeviaceae > Golubevia > Golubevia sp. BC0850. The sequence continues at coordinate 1,120,573 of JAAVVG010000001.1, read as the reverse complement.
GCAGGGGCGTTCACAGCCATCATGAGGAAACCACGGGACCCACCGCTTCCAGTGAGTAGAGCAGCGTCTTGAGCTTTCTTCAGAGTGGCAGCTCGTTCGTTAGCTCTTCGGATGTTCTCAGGAGTCCCCGCTCTGGCAGGAATTTGCTCTCCTGTGAGAGATCCAGGTCCAGTGATACCTTGTAGGAACGGAGAAGGGACTCTTTCTGGGTAGGAGAGCGTGATAGGGAAGTTTTGAATGGGACTGTCGAGGGGAAGGGGCGAAGACACGAAGGAGGTCAGAGAAGGTTCACAAACTCGATCAAATGGGACGCATTAGTACCGAACTCACATGTCTTTGTTTCTCAACTCTTCTGGAACACAACTGCTCCAATTCTTGATCTTGGAGAAAGCCTTTCCATCCTCGTTCCACCTGTGCTCCACGATGTAAGTCGGCTTATTGACATCCCACCAACCTTCTGTGGGTCTTCCCTTGACGTACTTGGTGTAGAACATCGCATAAGCCAATTCGATCAAATCCTCGACATGATGTTCTCCAACTCGATTCGTCTTAAAGATTTCATCTCTGAAGAAAGTGGTAGAAGGAGGGTGAATCGTCTGTTCTGGTCTGAAGTACCAACAGACGCTTAGCCATAGTTGACCAGCTGGATCTTCTTCCTTCCTTGAGACCTTGAAGATGTGACCGATGATTGGAGTGCGAGGGTCTGAAGGATTTGCGATGTGACACCAATCTCCGGGTCTCAAGACGATTCCTTGGTAGTATGCCTCCGAGTAAGAAATCTTCTTGGACGAGGTCACTCGATTGGTGAGATTCTCTAGATCAACTCCAGGTTGGACGTGTCCAGGTCCAACTGTCATGGAAGCGTACCCACGAGTGGCATCGGCCTCTGCTAGAGCTGCTGTGATCGCCACTTCGACGTTGTTCTGATGAAGAACCAGATCGGCGGTACAGAGCTGTTGGTAGTATCTCTGTAGGATCACCAGGTCTCCGTATTCTGGAGTGCCCATCGTTAGAGCTCGACGAGCGTTGATGAAGAGTTGAGAAAGGTCGAGTTGGAAGTCGGCGGCAGTAGGATAGTCGCCCTCTTGAACCCGAGCTGTTATGGCATTGAACGAAGTAGGCCTCTCGATCTGTGAAGGTCAAAAGAAGAAAAGATGAATGTTAGAGGTCTCCGTGTGAAGAGAATGGCAAAGATTCGTAGTTGAGATCGAGCTGGCTGCTGCTCTCGTCTTGGACACTCACTTTCTGGTAGAACTCCTCGTCTTTCTCAGGATCCGGAAGTTCTTCCCAATCTTCTGCCAGTCTCTTTCCATCCTTGTTCTTGAATTCCTTCACCTTCCCCAAGATTGACGAGTACAGCTTCTTTGCCAGTTCAGGATCATGAGGAGTTGGCATGAAACCTCTGTCGGCAGGATCAGGGGCGATGTTGATATGTCTGATCTTCCTTCTTTTCTTCTTGTCCTTTGAAGCTCCTCCGGCTCCAGCTCCAGCGCCATCCTCATTATCCTCATCTTCTTCATCATCTCCTCCTCCTTCTCCGCCTTCCCCCTCAGCCAGAGCCATCTCGTCCACCTTTGCCTTCTGATTAGCCCATGAAATTGTAACCTTATTTTGAAAAGCCTTTTTCTGAGTCTTCTTTGAGACAGGCTTTCCACCACCATCCACTCCAGCTTGTTCTGGCCAAGAAGGTTTGAAAGTAGATCTTTGATGAGGAGCAAAGTGATGTTGAGAGATTCGATCTGAAATCGAGTGATGAATTGGAATTGGACCTGATTTTGGAGCTAGATTCTCATTGTATTTCTTCTCAGAAGATTTCTGTTGAGATTGAAATTTGAGAAGTTGTTTAGCTCTTCTAGCCGAGAGAGCAGTGAGATCCTTGGTATCCCCTTCATCGGAATCTCCATCATCTTGATATTCATTCTTGACAGAACCAACTCCACCTTCTTCTTCATCTCCATCTTCGGCTTCGGTTTGAGGATTGTAAGCTACAGTTCTTCTTGGTCTTCTACCACCAAGCAAGGATAAATCATCCATAGACATTGAACCCTCCCTGGATCCAGCTGGAGATCTTCTTGGAGCTGGTTTCCTTATCATTTCAAATTCTGATGGATCTATGTCTTTGATGGCATCTTGAGAGATTTGAGGTAAAAGTTCAGCTGGAATGTTGGTTCCTCTAGCATCGTATCCTAAAGAGATTAACCTCGCTGATTCTCTCTTCTCTATTTCCACTCGACCGTTAGTAGGTCTACCTTTGTTTCTTGGAGGTAGAGTTATTGGAATTATTGCTTTCATTGGAGAAGCCATCGCGTGAGGAGGAGGATGGAGGAGGAGGAGGATGAGGTGGTTGGGAAGAGGAGAGAAGGCAAGCGCGATTGTTCCCTTCAAGAACAACACTGTCAAAGTTCGATGGTTGAAGATGCAATACCTTCAAGTAGTCAGAAAAGACAGATTTCCATTCAACTTGAATCGGTCAAATCAGACAAAAAGTCGTTGTCGAGGATGAGCTCCATTTCCAATCTGTCAAAGCGTAAACTTGATTCTTCTACTTCTACTTCTACTTCTGAAAGGGAACGCAATCCTAAACATCGAAAGTCGAACAGCTCTACTCCAACTTCAAAGACATGTTTACTACCTGACGTACCTCTTTTCTCTGACAAGTCAGCCAGAGCTCTATCAGCTCTAACCTCCAAACAGGCTTTAAAGTCAAAAGACAACCCTATCACAAACTCTAGGCTTGGTCAGAACACTCAGCATTATACGTGAGTATGGATTGAAAGAAGTGGTTGCTTAGTCACGAAGGAAGACGGAGTCGGAAAGGGACTTGGAGAAGGCAAGATCGAAGAGGGATGATGAGCAAACATTGAGGTAGAACCCCTTGTTCGCTCTCCTGGGAGAGCAAGAAGTCCTCCCATGATTACCAATGATATCAAAGAGTACTATATTTGCTCAAGAGCACTATGTTTGCTTTTGAGCAAGTCAAGTTGCCATATCAGAGTAGAGGGAGCTGTTTAAATTGGGTCTGTGGACCATTATGAACCAACTACTAATTGACCTCTTGTTCTCTTACAGCTCTTCATCTACAGGTCATCAGCAAGCTAACAAAGTAGGAGTGTCTGCAGAAGATATCTATTTACAGGCTCGTTATTCAAAGCTCCAAAAGCAAGCTGCAAAAAAGGTGAGTCTTCTCTCGAAAGGTTTGCCACTTTCGCTTCAGTTCTTTATTCTCACTTTCCTTCTATCCATTTTTACAGGAAACCGATCTTTTCAAGGGAATCATAGCTCACATAACAGGCTACACAGGAAATCACAGAAATACAGTCTTAACTAGACTTCTACAAGAGAATGGAGCTCAAGTTTTACCAGTCCCTTCATCAAGAGCTACTCATACCATCTCTGCTTCTCCATTGTCTGCAAAGAAAACTCATGAGAATCTGAAAAGAGGAAAGGTCACTGGAAGGAAATATTTGGTCAAACCTGAATGGATTACAGAGTCGTTGGAAAAAGGTAGAAAACTTTGGGAAGGAGATTTTCAACCTAAGGCTGGAGCTGCTGGATTTGAAGATGGAGTTAAAGGGAATTTTTTTGAAGGAGTTGAAAATCCTATTCTTGAGATTAGACCTGAATCTAGAGGGATAAAAGGGAAGAAAACTCAGAGAAGTCTTTTAGAGATGATGACGAAGAAATAGAAATGACAGATGGAATTACCATTAGAATCTATTTTTCTTAACCTCCGAATCAGCTGCTTTCTCTTTTACATCGCTTCTAATACTTTTGGCTCTCTTTCTCTTGTCAACTCGGGATCTTCACCGAATTGAGTTGAATACTTTTGTACTGTCTCATTGTTATCGTATATCCCTGTACTTTTATTCCCTTTCTCAACGCATTGTAATCATACACCAAATCGATTCAAAGAATTGCAAAAGGGAGGAGGCAAGATTGCGCGATAAATCAAAAACTTTCAGGGAAGGGAGGGTGAAAAACGACGCGCAAAACAAAGGAGATGAGCTGATCTATAGTTTCGATTAATGTGAAGAGATAGGAGTAGCAAAAGAACTAATGTGAATGAGAAACATACTAGTACATCGGAAAAGGAGTCTAAAAAAACGGCTCAGTTGGGGAAGGCGACGAACAGAGGAGAAAAAGAGGTATAGGGGGGTGAAGAGAGCAAAGAGCCCGCTACTTGCTACCTTTGATCAGCAGAATCCGGAAGTGAAGATTTACCAGCAACTAGTCTTGATGATCGCGTTGCCCGCCTCCGCTTGCAGGAGGATAGTGAAGCCAAGGACTGGGTCCTGAAGCAGCCTCAGCAGCCTGTCTTTCTGAAGCTGGGTTTGGACTAAAGTTGATGTTGACGTCGATACCACCTTGGTGATCCGGTCTGAGTGGAGTCATCAAAGACCCTAGAGGATCGTTATGATTGATTCCTGAACCTTCGAACAAAGCTCTTGCAGGAGTAGGGAGGGCGAAAGATTCGATAGTAGCCGCGTCAAGTCGATAAAAGCTGGTCGGAAGTGGTCCATCTTCAGAGGAGTCGTTGGCTACATTGGAAGTAGAGGTGAAATCTAGAGGAGCTGGAGCTGTCTTCCTTCTAGAGAACATCGACGGACGACGGCTTGAGAAGGCTTCTCCTGAATCGTACCCAGACTCGCTCTTCATTTCCGTCGTACTTGGATCTGGATATGGAGAGCCAGAATTCGATACTGGGTTGGAGTTCGAGTTTGAGTTGAATGGAGAAGCGAGAGGTACCCACTGCCGTCGACCAAAGGAACAAAGAAAGTGTCAGTCGAAAGCCGAAGAGAGAAGGACTCGAAAGAGATGTGATTCACCTGAAGTAAGCCTGCCCCTTCTTGCCATCCAGACCAGCTACTGCTAAGGAATTTGAGAAAGTTTGTAGCCCTCATGACCTGAGAAGTAGGGAGAATGAAAATTCACAAAAAGGCAAGGAAGATTGAGTAGCCGAAAGCAGTCTCACAACGAACGTCTCTCTCCGAAAGAGAAGGCATCAATACTCACTGCGAAGCTTTCGAAGCTGAGCTGAGGGCGTTGATTCTCATGTTCGACAACACCAAGATGTGTAAGATGCCAAGCGGCTTCTATCGAACCAGTCAAAGCTGTAGAGTTGACGATTCCAAAAGCTATGACTTGTTGACCTGAGTGAAAATGTTCCCATCTCAAAGCGGGCTGATAAATTTGAAGTTGAGTGAGATAAAGGAGAGTGATTAAAGCCACGCAAAGCGATCTCTTAATTCCACCCTGACCACTAGTTTCACTTAACAAATCCTTGTGTTCTCTACACCATTTCTCAAGAGATGTTTCAATAGGTCTGATGACTGCATGAACTTGACCTAATGATTGAAATCTCTTCGCTTGAAGTGGATAAAGAAGTTGTTGAGCTTGATCTAAGATTTGAGTTAAAGAGATAAAAGCGACTACTAAGAGATGAATTAAGCTCAAGTCATCTTCAGAACAGATCAAACCTCCCATAGACCCAATTCCTCTGATATCATCTATAATCAATCCAGGAATGTCATGATCTCCATTTGAAATCAAACCTGTTCTTCCGGCTGCTACTGCTACCAACTTATCTGCTACGTAAGCTGTCCAAAAGATAGTTCGACGTCTTGATCTTAAGTAGTCATCCATCGTCCCTTGGTTGAATGCATCTGATTGGAGATTAAGAGTCAGGACTAATCTGAAGGCTAGCTCGAATGTTTGACTCCTTAGTAAACCGTCTGGTTCTCCAAGCCAATTTGAGCCAAGTAAAAGGAGAGTCTGAATCAGTTCTATCTCCAGAGGTGTGGTAGAATTGAGTCTTGAGTGAACGGATTCCATAGCGGCTCTCCACCCCTGGGCCTTCCAAATCTTCAGCTCCAATTCTGGAGAATCGGCTGCCCCACAGACACAGACGGAATGTAGTAGATAATCCGGAAGGGGAGAGGGTTGAGCATGTTGAAGTCTTGAGAGAACCTGGAAGGGGAGAAAGAATGATTCAGAAGGTGTCTGGGTCGTGATGAAAGATTGGAGATTAGCTCACTGACCTCGGTCCTCCAAGCAATGATAGCATTATGACTAGGCTCTCTGTAGAAGCGTTCAATCAATAGATGAATGATCTTAGGCTCGGTAATAGGTTTTGTGATTCCGGTCCCAGGATCTGTGAGAGCTTGTGGCAAACCCCAGCCCATCCAAGGAGGTGCCTCCGAACTGGTTCCCGCTTCCTCGTTCCATTGGTAATTGACGATTTTGGATTTTTTGGAAGTCGAACGTTGGGTTAGAATCTGATGTGTAGGAGGTTTGGTGTTATCGATAGAGGAGATTTGAAAAGAAGGTGATTGTGGCTGTTGATGATCCATCAGTGGAAGAAAAAGGATGAGAGGATGATAAACAGTAAGGAAACCTTATAGAGGGAAAAGAGGTCGAGGTGATGAGATTTGCCGGACTCTTTATACAAAAATCCTGGACTGAAGCAAGGGGTTCGATTCCAAAGATCAGAACCTCTGGAATTTCTGACCTTCCCTTTAGTCTAGGAATTATCCTAAGTTATCACTCAAGTCATACTTACTTCCGACGGATTTCTAGGGACAAAGAATTTGATTATATGCTTTCTCAAAATCAATGTCTTCTTCTACTCCCAGACAAATCCTCACTATAATTCGTGATCCCCATTTCGTCCAACCAACTTCTAACTTGAATTCTATCCTTGACTTTCACTTGATTTTTCCTAGCAACTGACATGATCTCATCCAAAGCAATAGGTTCAAATAACAAGATCCTCTTGTAAAGTTGTTCATCTTTGAGAATTGATTTTTGAAGATGAGAAGAAACTGAGAATGGTAAGGTTGAGGTACTCATTTCTTCTATTTCTTCTTCTTCATCATCTCCATCTTCTTCCTCTTCTTCTTCGTTGATTCGTTCGTTTTCAGATCCTTCTTCAGCTTCCCTCAATAGTTGTAAGGTCAAATCTCCATCTTGATGATCTTCATCTGATCGAGCTTCTCTTAGTAAAGTAGCTGTAAGATCTCCCATTTCTTCATCTGATCCTCCAAAAGTACCTCTGTTTACATCAGATTCAGATCTATCTGAGCTTTGATCTTCGAGTATAAGATTGAACTTCGTCTTTGACTTGGATTTGGAAGTGGCTGCAGCTTCTCTCCAGATCCCTTCCCTGAATTCAGTCAGCTGCTGCACGACCTTTGGCTTGGACCTTAACTTCTTGAGTCCATGAAGAGCAGCCTCTTTCTGCAAACCAAAGGTAAAGAGAGAGGGAAAGGAAGGGAGAAAGGAAGGGAGAAAGGAAGGGAGAAAGGAAGGGAGAAAGGAAGGGAGAAAGGAAGGGAGAAGGATCAGACAACTCATTACGCAAGCGTCAAACTTGAAGGACGTAGACGATCATCACTCACCTGTAACTTAGTAAGCGTCCAAGAATCGTAATCAGGTCTCCTTTCATCCACTTCATCTTCCGATTCAAGATTTGAAGTAGGAACCTCCTTGGCTTTTCCCTTTCCCTTTGCGTTGGAAGACTTGGTCGGAAGTGGAGCCGAGATTTCTTCTATGTCGCTATCAGAATCATGATTGAAGATGTGCTGAATGTTATCTTTTGCTTTACCTTTCTTTTTGAGTGAAGGTAGAGGAATGTCATCGTCAGAATCTGATTCGACGTTCTTCTTCTGAGGTGCCTTGTCTCTTGATCGTTTGACTGCTGGAGTGGAAGATGTTTGAAAGGGTCTGATCTGATTCAGAGTTGTAGAAGCTGTAGATGCAAGTCTTTTGGGATTTGAAGTTGTAGAAGAAGAAGAAGAAGAAGTTGCAGCTAAGTGAGCGTCGAGTTGATTCAAGAATGAGAAAGTGGATGACGAGGAAGTGGAAGAGGCCATGGCCATCGTTCGGAGGCAAGAGCTGGTAAAAGATTGATGTAAGTTTGTTGAAACGTAGATTCTCCAAAGCATATCAATTTCTTGAAGTTTAAAAGAGGTGATGAGAATTGGGTGGCTTGTGGTTGGGCAGCAGATGATCGATCCTACTTCTCCAGACACTTCCCACTAATCAAAGCTCTGTTCTACTCTATTCCTATCGAGCAGTGATGTCAAACGTAATGAGAAGTAGAGGGATTGGATTCCTTTCATCCAAATCGACCTCAATTCCATCCTCAATCAGTTCTTCAATCTCAAGGAGTAACTCTAACTCAGTTCGATTCATCTCCACTTCAACTTCAACCATCAGCCCATCTTCATCCACAAAGAATGCAACACCTTCAACCAGTCGTAACTTGGCAACAGTCTCTTCTACCTCTACCTCTTCTGGACCTACAGCGATTCTAATGATGAACATGGGAGGACCATCAACCTTGGATGAAGTTGGTGATTTCCTATCCAGACTTTTCCATGATCGAGAGTTAATTCAATTACCCTGGCAATCCAGATTAGCTCCCTTAATAGCAGCTCGTAGAACACCAAAGATTAAAGAACAATACGCAAAGATTGGAGGTGGTTCACCAATCTTACGTTGGACCAAAACTCAAGGTGAGGCAATGTGTAAAATGTTAGATGAATTACATCCTTCCACAGCACCTCATAAAGCTTATACTGCTTTCAGATATGCAAGACCTTTAACTGAAGAAGCTTTGGATGAAATGGCAAAAGATGGTGTCACTAGAGCTGTTGGATTCACTCAATACCCTCAGTATAGTTGTAGTACTACTGGAAGTTCCATTAATGAGCTTTATAGAGAGATTCAGAAGAGGAAGCAAAGAGGAGCTCCGGAAGGAGAGATTCAATGGAGTTTGATTGATAGATGGCCTACTCACGAGGGTCTGGTTAATGTGAGTTACAGAGTGGATAGGGAAAGGGTAGGGGAAGTGGCTATTGAAGGGCTTACCACATCAAAGGTCGAAGACTCTATTCATGGAATGCCGTCTTTAATGAATGAGGTGTTCTTCCTGTTCAGATATCATCATGATCTTTCCAAAAACTTGCAATCCAAGACGAGATGCTGAGTTTCCTTCTCTCCCACTACCCCACCTCTTCCCTTAGGCCTTCGCCTCCCGTCTCCAAGCAGCTCTCTCTCATTACCCAGAAGACAAACGTTCCTCAATTCCAATCATGTTCTCTGCTCATTCCTTACCCATGCAAATCGTTTCTCAACGTGGAGATCCTTATCCAGCTGAAGTGGCCGCAACTGTAGCTGCAGTCATGACCAAGTTAGGTTGGTCAAATCCTTATAGAGTGACTTGGCAATCTCAAGTTGGACCTTCAGCCTGGTTGGGACCTCAAACTTCAGATACTGTTAAGGGTTGGGCTAAAGCTGGTTATAAAGATGCAGTGGTGGTTCCTATCGCTTTCACTCAAGATCATATTGAAACGCTTTATGAATTGGATATTGAGTTGAAAGAGGAGGCTGAGGAGGTTAGTATGGGATTTATGGAAGATCTTTAGGATTTTTATTCTTAAGATCAATGGGGCGGTTTTCATGAACCCATGTATCTCTTTGCTTTCGTTCTGACTAACCAACCTCTCCCTCCCTCTCTCTCTCGTTTTTCCTCCAGCATGGAATGAATCTCAGAAGAGCCGAATCTTTAAACGATGAACCTCTTTTCTTAAGAGCTTTGGCAGATCTAGCTTCTTCTCATCTCTCTTCTTTCTCTGATGCAAATTCGATCGAGACTCCATCTTCTGAAAAGGGCAAACACGTTTGGTGTCAAGGTCCAACTTCAAGACAAATGCAATTGAGATGTCCAGGTTGTGTTAATCAAACTTGTGGGGATGCTAAGAGGTTCTTTGGTGGGGGAGAGATGAAAGTCGGAGAGGATTTGATGAGATGAGAGGACAAGATGGAAGAGGGCAGGGGTTGGACATGTTGGGGAAGGAGAAATGGTATTATCTTCTACTTCTTATTTTGTCAATTGAGGCTTTCGAAGTGGTAATAACATAGCTATTTTTTCTGAAAGCAAAAAGATGGGGAAGGTGAAACTTTTTGAGTTCTTCGACGCATCACTGGAATTTCGATCCGGTCCAGACCTGCAATTCAGTTCTTCAACTAACCATCTTCCTTTCGTCGAATCCAAAGAGTTCAAGCGAACAACCCTTCAACTGAAAGTAGAAGCGAAGACCTCAAAGGATTGATCTCAACTTTGAGCCAGCAAATTGAATTGCATCAAGATGGTTTCCTTCCTAGAAGGATTAACACGTAGACCTCAAAGATTAATCATCCTAGCCACTCTCTGTCTTCTAATTCTATCCTTCACAACTTGGTTATCTTTCTCATCAACTGGTTCAGATACTTTAAAAGAAGGTTGGGGAAGATTACCGCCAATTGGTAGACCTTGGGCAAATTCGCCTTCTGCTACAGATCCAATCACTCTGGCTTCTCCTTCTGCTGCTCCTCCAACCAGTCTATCAGATGCTTACACTTTCAATCCAGGTTCCGCCAATTCAATCGAAGAATTAACTAAATGGGCTCAAAAGGGTGAAGATGGCAACCTTTATCCTCCAAATTTCGTTCCTCAGTTAGCTAACAAAGCTCCAAGAGCTAAAGCTGGTTTTATCGTGCTTGTTAGGAATGGTGAATTGGAATCCATGAAGGAGAGTATGAGACAAGGTTAGTATACAAGAAGTAAAGATGAGAGATGGAGTGGGAAATGGAGTGCAAGATCAGAGGAATGTTGAAAGCTGGAGAATGATTGTCGAAAGCTGCATTGCCAGCTGTCGCCAGATGGAGTCGTTTGTTGAATCGGAACCTTTCTCATTCTGACAAGATCGGAATGCATGAGAGTGTGACCGGATTTTGAGGGAGCAAGAGATTAGGCTAGCACTGACCCTCGACCTATCCTTTCCCTTCTCAGTCGAAGATCGTTTCAACCGAAAGTATGGATACCCATGGATCTTCCTCAATAGTGAGTCATCATTTATATAGCCAATCATTCTTACAACCTGATCAGATTTTGACTTGAGTGCCTCATCTTTCCGTCTCGTTCCTCTCTTCTCACCTATCTCCAATCAGACGAAGAATTCTCTGAGGAATTCAAGAAGGGGGTTCGTTCTATGACCAGAGCAGAGTGTAGATTCGGTCTAGTCCCAAAAGAGCATTGGGGTTATCCAGAATGGATCAGTCAAGAGAAAGCCGCAGAGACTAGAGTCAAGATGAAGGTCAGTTTCCTTGATTTCGGTCTTTCGAAGGAAGAGCTTTGGGTTATTTTTTGCTTACTAGATGTTGTTTCTTTCTTTTAACACTTGTTTCCCGAACAGGACATCATCTATGGAGACAATGAATCATACCGTCACATGTGTAGATTCCAGGTGAGTCTTCTAGAATCTAGTCTTCCGTCCACTTGAAACACTCCTCCCCTCTGGAACGCCCCCTAACTCTCCCGCTTTTCCCTTCCCATCACTCTTTCCGCAGTCTGGCTTCTTCTTCAAACACCCCTTAACTCTAGATCTAGAATATTACTGGAGAGTCGAACCAGGTATCAAACTCTACTGTGATGTCGATTACGATCCATTCTTATTCATGCAAATGAACAACAAGACTTACGGATTCACAATGGCCCTTCATGAGTACGTTGATACCATTCCAACTCTTTGGAGTACTACCAAGAATTTCGTCAAACAGAATCCTCAATATGTTGCCAAAGATAATGGAATTCATTTCATGACTGATGAACCGGAGAAGTTCATGGATCCAGGTTACAATCTTTGTCATTTCTGGAGCAATTTCGAAATTGGAGACTTGAGGTGAGTGAGAAACCGAATCCCCGGACTAGAACTTTGGGGAGCTTTGGAAGTTTGTTCAGATTCTGAAAGAATTTTCGACTCTTTCTTTTCGATTTCAGGTTCTGGAGATCTCAAGCTTATACAGATTACTTCAATCACTTGGACCAGGCAGGAGGGGTTAGTTGAACTCCCAACAAACGTCTTTCGAATCTCTTAACTAACCCTTCTCTCTCTCTCTGCAGTTTTTCTACGAGCGATGGGGAGACGCGCCAGTCCATTCTATTGCTGCTATCTTGTTCTTAGACAAATCTCGCCTTCAGTGAGTTGCAGAGGAACACCCTCATGAGACGAAAGGAGAGACTACTGACATTTACTTTTCTCTCCGCTGGTAACATCCTCTCAGTCACTTCAATGATATTGGGTACTTCCATGTAAGTTTCAATTTAGAGTCAAAGAACTTTCTGCTTGCTTACTGACCCTCTCTTTGTCTCTGCATCTTCTAGAATCCTTGGGGACATTGCCCAACCGAATCGAAGTATCAAGACACTGGAAGATGCTCTTGTGATCCTGCGGAGAGTTTCACGAATGTAGATTACTCTTGTATTCCTCAGTGGTACAAAACGGAGAAAGATCCAGTCCGAGAGTGGAAACCTAACTGGTAGAGGGTTGGAGGAGTTTGAAGGAGATGAGTTGGGAGAGGGAAGATGCCGGTAGGGATTCAGTAGTCACTTCTTGAAGAAGGATATCGATCATTGCTTTTAATATAAAATGTATAGATCTCGTTTACTTGCTTTTCAATTTGTTTGCTACACAGACTTTCACAGTGAGGGATCCGAAAGCTGCGAGAGAGACACCAACGGAACATGTCAAAATAACTCTTGTCCTCCCCATCATCATCCCATCCAATTTTACGATTCTCTAACGAAACAACTACGCATCAATAACGACCACTTCAATTATTCAGCTTTAACGAAACTAATTCACGAATATCAACACAGCAACGCAACAACACTCAATCTTCAAGAGACAGTCCTACCCAATTCTCGAAAGTTACCCCCTATTAAGCACCTACACGTTCAAATCACTTCAGCTTCCACCTTCAGCATCATTCTGTCAAGTGAAGATAGATGTCAAATAGAGGTTACAGACCTCATTCAAGACCAAGCTCAGCTGGTGGGAATGGAAATGGTTATGGCAGAAGAGATGACAACAGACCACCTCTATCTCCAGGTGCTCACTTCTATCAACAAGGCAACTACAGACAATCTTCTCCTGCTTTAGATTACTCAAATCAAAATGGCGCTTATCCAGAGCTTCAATATGGAGAAGCACCAGCTTCGATAGCAAGGTCAGAGGCCGATTATGTGGAGAGGGATTTGGGGGAGATTTCAAATGAGATTCAGGCAAGGCAAGAGAGGGAATGGAGACAAGGTCCCGAAGCTGGAGTTCCTTATCGAGAAGATGGTTCTCATTACAATTATCAACCTCAAACAAACGAGTGGGGTCAAGCTTCTCATCCGGTCTACGCTCCTCCTCCAAGATCCTCCTACTCCTCTCCTGCTCCTCGTGACTCTCTAGAAGTTGGTTCAGTCTATGGATATTATTCAGAACCTCTTCAACCTTCAGCCGAATACTATTATGGTGGTGGTCCTATGCCAGGCCCAGCTTCAATCGCTTCCTCTGGTAGAACTCTTGGATCGGGTCCTGGAGGCAATCCAAGGAGGCCCTCCTCTCAACCTCCTTACTCCTCAAGAGATGAAGCTCCTCCGCGCTTCTTCGATGTAAATGCTTCTCATCATTCTCCTGGGAACAAAAGATCGCTTGGGGCAGGTGGACCTCGGGATCCGCATCCTTACTGGAATGGAGGTGAAGCCAATGACATGTATGGAGATCCTTTACCAACCTTTCCTTCTTGGTCTAGAACTTGGTGAGTTGTCTTGGAATAGTACATAAGGGGTATGGGCTGCTTGGTTTGGAGTACAAAATGCTGGAGAATGGTGGCTCAAGGGAAGCATATGAGGAGTGAACTAGAAATCCACGCAGCAATTCATCCCATTCCCTTCCTACCTCTTCTCTCATGGTGCTGATAGGTATGGAGGTCATCTATCTGCAGATGGTCATGCCTATACTCAAGTCCCACCGCCGTCAGGAGGTCAGTCGGGCTGGGAATCCGAGACTCTAACACATTCAGGAGGAGGTGGTGGACACAGAGGCTATCACTACGGTCGAACGCCTGGAGAAGAAGGAATCACCGATTACGTCAAGGAAGAACGAATGAAGATGCTAGAGAAGGAATTCGGACCCAAGATCAAGCACAACGGGAAAGGGGAAGACGAAGAAGACGAGGAGGAAGAGGAGCCAGAAGAGTTGGTCATCGGTAGTGTAGATCAGAATGGAAGACTTGTAACTCCAAGACCGAAGACGAGGAAAGCTATTCGATGGTGTCAAGGTCTCATCTCTCTGGTGGCGGTTTGTTGCGGTCTGGGAGGAGTTCTCGTGAGTGCCTTCTCTCGACGCTCGAATGCCTGTCTACTTCGTCTTTAACCTTAACTCTCTTCTTCTTTTCGTCCTAACAGCTGATCAAGCCTACTGGAGCCGACAAAGCAGCTGCCTCTGGAACCATGCCAGCTTACGTCCTCTACGCCGTCTCAGTCGTAGCTCTCCTCATTAGTCTCTACCTCTTCGTCTTCAGACCCTGCTGTTGCGATCCAATGAAGCGACTCAACAAAGCAGGACCTGGAGGAGCCGACAATCCTCTAGCTGGAATGGTGATTCCCGTTCTAGGAGGAGCAAACGGTGGGAAACCCAACAAGAAAGGAAAGAAAGGAAAGAAAGGGAAAGGAATGATGATGGGAGGTGGAACGACTGTCAACTTGATTGTAGATCCAAGTATGTTGGGAGGTAAAAAAGAAGAATCCTCTGATGAAGACGAAGACGAATTACTACCGGGAGAAGGAAGGAAAAAGAAGAAGAAGAGAAAATCGAAAGGTCTCGGTATGATGGAGAATATGAGACTTCAAGCTAGATGGCAAATGGCTAGGAAATTCGTCAAAGTTATTACGGTTTGGGACACAGTGCTTTTCTTAATTTGGGGAGCTGCTGCTATTCTTACTTTGGCGGTTGGCAAAACTTGTCCTCCTGGTTCAAGCAAAGGTTGGTGCGATCTTTATAATGGTGCTATTGCTTCTTCTGTCTTAGGAGCGGTTCTAGCTCTGATAGCTGTTTATTTCGATGCTCAAGATCTCAAGATTTCCAAGAAATCTCCCAAACCTCCGATGTAAAAATTTCATTTAGCCTTCTCTATTTTTTGTTCTTTCTAATTGTTCTCGTCCATTTTCGGCATTTGCTTCGTCTGTTCCCTCATGGATCTACCTCAACACAACTTTCAATTTGTCCCTCTCTCCCTCTCTCTCAATGTGTACATTTTCTTCTCCATTGTTGCTCGTTCTTCTTGTTTAGATATACTTGAGTTCTCTGTCAATCTCAAATACCTCACGGACACTGTTCCCCAAATTCTCTATGAAATGGCTCGAGTTTAATTCTTCCAAAGAGAGGGATGGATGGTTTTCCGTTTTGAGAAGAAGAAAAATGAGAATCTTGGTCCCACTGGATGAGGGACGGTATCCAAGCGTCCGAGCTAGGCACTACATAATTCTCATTAGTTCCAGCTTGCGCCAAAAAGAGATCCAAATCACTTCGGACAGACAGAGAGATGTGTGCATTCAATTGAGAGCCGAGGAGCTAAACAGACTTATATCTAAGAAAGGGAAGATGTTGTGATGTTGCGTAGATCGGTGAGAGACTCAAAGCTGGAGCAATCGTTCATTGTTCTAGTTCATTATTCTGTTCTATTGTTCTTGGGGAAATACGAGCTGCGATTCTATAGAAGAGGGAGAAGGGGGAGGTTCAAGAGTCTCATGGGAATGAAAAACTTTTAGATCATCAAGAAAGGGACCGTCAACACAGAAATTCGCAGAAGCGCTACCAACTTTGCCCGATAGCAACTTCTGAAGATGCGAAGTAGACTGCTTTGGATTTGGATGGTACTGAGTCCGTAACGGTTGCGCTGCAGCCATCTGGAGCGAGACGGTTTCTTGGCCTAAGGTGAGAAGAGAGGCGGGTCAGGGGATCGAAGCGCCAGATACAAGATGGATTTCCGAAGACAAGACTTACCAATCATGGCCATAGCCTCCTTTGCCCCATTGGGTGTAGTCTTTATTGGTGTAGGCATCCATGTGTGTCTGAATGAAATCGTGAGTGGGGTAGTCTTTTCGAGAAAAGTGGTACGGGGGAAAGGGATGCAGCGTATGAATTAACGAAGCCCATGAGGAGAC
The DNA here is from genome assembly GCA_012976225.1 of Golubevia sp. BC0850. Lineage (NCBI taxonomy): Eukaryota > Fungi > Basidiomycota > Exobasidiomycetes > Golubeviales > Golubeviaceae > Golubevia > Golubevia sp. BC0850. The sequence goes on along the minus strand of JAAVVG010000001.1, from coordinate 1,104,537 downwards.
TGATCGTCAACAACGACTCACCCTTTGGATCACATCCAATGTTGATGGCATCTTTAGGCTGATAGACTCGAATCCAGTCAACTTCCATTACCTATCAACAAATCCAGATAAGAGGGGGGGGGGAGAGACGGAGAGAAGATGAGAACTTCTTTATATTCTCTCTCTCTTGAGATTCTTCAGGTTGTACTTCTCCGAGTGGCAATACTAACATTCGGCCATTCCTGTTCAGAAACAAAGAGGGGACAAAGTTAAGAGCGAGGTGAGTCTCTCCCCCCTTTTCCTCGTCAGGGGACTCTGTTTTGCTTACTAGCTTCTCCCATGACGGGGTTCCAAAAGATTGACTGATCCCGAGATTCATTATCAGGTACATGCTGAAAGGAAAGAAGACATCAGAAGAGAAGGGCGAGGGATCAGAAGAGTGGGGTGAGTTCCGTCGCCACGAGAGTCGATCACTTTTGTTCACTCACGGCTCGTTCGAAACTGGACGACGCGAGATCTTGACGATAGAATCTTCCTCCAAAGCATGATTAGTGAGCGTGACAGAGGGCTCTCCGCTGTTGATCCAAGTCAGAGATCCGTTCATACCGGGCGTGTACTGATGGAAAGAAAGGGGACAATAGTCAGCAAGAAGAGGTCTCCGTACTTATCCATTTCCAACCTCCACTCACGTCGACTCCATGAACACTGAAGTCTGTTGAAAAAAAATAAAAATCAAGAGGGGATGAGAAAAGAACCTCTCCGTACCCGTTTTGACGTTCGCTACTTACGATTTCCATCGTACTGGGTCGAATTCTCATCCAGAACGTCACTGATGAAGGAGAAAGCCTGTTGGAGGACTGCGCCAGAGTAGGAATTCTTTTTCACACTTTCCGAATGATAGAGGTAGGCTGGGCCAGTGGAGTTTGAGGAGGTGTAGTTGGCATTGAAAGGAGCCATTTGAAGCGACTGTGACAGTTGCATTCTGGTTCCATCGGATTGTGCCTCAAACATGTCGATCTCAGGCGCTGATCTTCCACTTTGAGAGGATACAGGATAATAAAGGAAAGTGGATAAAAGAAGTTGAAAGTCAGGGAGTAGACAAGTCAGATGCTGCTGGTAACTTCTTCTTCACGTACCGTAGAGTACCATCAGGAAGTTTTGGACCGGGGTGGAGATTGTTCTCATAATCGGAAGGGCAAGTACAGGCCGACAACCTGGAAAGAAAAGAATGAGGTAAGAGAGAGGACAGACGTAGACTTTGACATTGGGATTCTCTCTCTTTTTCTACTTACCGTTGACCCGTAGCCCAGCTGCGAAAAAGGAGGAGGGATAAAGAGAAGATCGAATAGTTAGAACTTGATCTTTTACTCAGCGTCACTCGGAGCAGCTTACCTGACTGCTTTTGTGTTATATTGTCGATTGAATGGTACGTTGCCGGCTTCTGCCGCCGCTGCGGGATATCCAGTCCAGTCGGTTTGATTCTGGAGAGTACCTACGTCGCAGCTATCGTAGGAGTAGCTATCAGAGGAGGGAGTGGGGGAAGTGTGGGTATTAGGATGTCATTCGTTCAACCTCTACTCTTCACCGATTTGTCTACTCACGGCCAAGTTCCCTCTAAGGAGCCTCCGAAACCAGCTCTATCGAGGTTTCCCATCATCCAGATAGCTGAACCAGAAAGGTGAGTCGGAGAAAGAGAGGTGTCAGAATTCAGGGGTTAGGAGAGTCGTCGACATCCCTTTTGAAGCTAGAACTCACCTGGCCAGAGACCTTGGAGAAACAAACAGGAGAGTGTAACATGGAAAGGTGTAAGAAAACTATCAGTTTACCCTTGTCAAGTGATTACCCTTGGAACCATCCTTCTCCCTTATCTCTTTCCCCTCTTCGCGCTCCACCGCTTTGCATACCGGCAGCATCCTTATGGCCTGGGAGTCTAACAGAAGCAGCAACGTATCCACCGATAAAGCAGAACTTATTCCAAGACGAAAGTAGACCACCTACGAACGAAGAAAGTTTGGATGAGAAAAAGAGCGACACGGGAGTGAGAATGAGAACGTGAAAATGAGATCCTTAGCCTCAGGTCCTTTTTTCTTTCCCACTCACCGCGAAAGTTCAAATTACTTTTCAATTGGTTTTGGGAAGAAGAAGAGAGGTAGAGAGAGAGGTCAGAGCAAGTCCACAAAGTCAACGGGAGATCTTCTGAACTATTCACTGGATCGGCATCTCATTTAAGGTGATTTGAAGAGAGCCATTTGCGGTGGTGATAGCATCTGGAGAATACCATTCGTAGTTTCCGGTTTGCTGAGTAGATGGAAGAGAGGGATGATTAGCTCGGAGGAGCAGAGGGAGACGTCGACCGATTGGTCCCCTCAGTAGCAGATTAGCAACTCACCCAATACTATAAGTTTGGAGAAGGTAGAGGAAACAGCAAAGAGGAGGACGAAATGATATGTTCAAAATCTAGAAACCGAAGGAAAAAGAAAGAAGAAGGGAAGAAACTCACGTTGAGATCTACCGCCTCCCAGAAGGGGTCGTCACCAGGATAGAAGCTTCGGCCTTCTGTCTCAAATTCGTCTGAGAAGACGAGCTGATACTCTTCTCCAGTGTTTGGAGAGATCTCGGTGTAGGCTGAAGTAGGGGTGTCTGGATCGATTAGAGCGAACCCTCCCCACCCTTCCTCTTGCGAGACTTCGATTGTGGCTGCGCCGTTCAAAGTAGAGCTTACAACTCCATTTGCTCTCAGAACGGGCCAAAGTAAGAAGAGAGCTACTAAACCTGCTGCCAGAGCGAACAGGGCGAACGTGTCTTGCCACACTCTTGCAGAAAGGAAAGGAGATCTAGTTCTAAAAGAAAGGGGCGAGCATAAGAAACTTTCAACTCTAGGTCTAGAACACTCTTTGAATTGGAATCAACTCACTTGATGTTCATCTTTGGATTGTGGAAATCGTCATCATCTTCGTGTTCCCAACCTTCTTCCCTACTCTTCCATGAGATTCCGTCGCTAACATGGCTATAAGAGCTTGCATGACCGCCTACTGAAGCGTCCAAACCGTTCTTGTTCTTGATTGAACTATCATGGGCAGGAAATCCGGAGTTTATCTTGTGACTTGCAGGAAGAGGGTTGGAGACTGAGGTAGACCTGATGTGTTGAGATTCACTGAGAGAGGTGAGATTTGAAGATAAAGTTGAGCTTTTGAAACTTCCACCCGTCCCCTTGTTTTTTGTGGAAGACTTCCAGGTGTCTTCTCCTTGATGTGTTGTTGGACGGTCGTACAGAGAAACGACGCCTCCATAATCCGTCAACCTTTGACCGGAGTTTACGATTGCGCCAGCTTCTCTAGTTGGATCTTGTTCCAGTCCCTTCGATGTATCTGCCCAGCCTTCCGAGGGAGAAGGCGGAAAAGAGAAGAATGGTTCTGCTTCTCCTTCTGATTGATGATTTCGAGTGCGTGAGTTCATTTCGTCGTCGTGCTTGAAGGATGCAGCTCGAGACGATCTTGATTTCGTAGAAGAATTATAAGTGGGTGAGAAAGAAGGAAAGAATTTGAAAGGAGAAATTACATTATTTACCTAGGATCACTACCAAAAAAACAACTTGTCATCTCACGACGCAATTTTGTGATACTGAAGGAAGATAATGAAGGGCGGCCCATCGAGATTGCGAAAAGGTCTTTCCTTTTGGAATAACAACCAACTTTCAATAGCTTGCAAATCAGAAATAGTCTTGCTCAAGCCCTTACTACAATCCCCGCCGGAAGGCCGACGACGAAGGAGGTCTTGACGAGATCGCGTTTTACTAGTCGACGGGTTTTCATGATTCCATGGAATTATCGCCTAGATATCCCCCATAATTTGGGAGCTCGGGATTAAGGATTGGAAATGAAACAAAGTTTTAGGAAGACAAACATGAAACGATGTATCGAAACGACAAAAAACAAAGGAAAGCCTAAGCCAAATATTGATAAACACCTCTCTCTCCGTCTACTCTCTCCATGTACTCCTTGTCAATCAAAATCTCGAAGGTCTTCTTGATCTCTGCAACATCCAGTTGGAATCTTGACTTAATAGCATCCACGACTTCGTTGATGAGATCGGTGTGTTTGATTTTCTTCTTTGCTTTCAAGACTCTGACAGCAGCAGCTTGAAGAACTAGCTCACGATCTATCAAGACTCTCTCTTCTGTTGCTTTTTGTTCCTCGGCCTGGTGAAGAAGGTGGAAGTGAGCAGAGAGAGGGATAAGGGACAAAAGTCAGATCTCAGATCGGGTCGAACTCGTAAACATGAAAATCGAATCCGAACTCACAGTCTCTTTCATTTGGATCTGATTGATTCTGATTCTATGCCTATCATTCTTGAAGCCCTCGTTGAAGGTAAATTCGTCGGTTTCTTCGACTTCTTTTCCTTGCGGATTCTTACGCAAGACTCGAGTTGGAATTTGACCGCATGCCAAAGATTGAAGGTTCCTCTTCAAGTCAACTGGGTCTTTGGAAGAGAAAAGAGATGAGGGATGGAAGTGAGGATCGGTTCCGCATGGAGAAGTCTTGTGAGGAATGAACTTACCAAGACCAGTTTGTTCCTCGATGTCCTTGTAGCTCAACTTCTTTCCACTGCCCTTCGAGTCAACGTCGTCCAATTCCTCATTGAAGAGCATCAAGATGATAGCTTGATAGGTCGATACGAAGAGTTCCTTCTCCCCGACCTTTGGGAAATGAGCTTTGAGAGTCAAATGTCCCAAAGAGTGCTGCCATTGAAGTCTTCTACCCGAGTTCCTATTCTTGTAGAAGCTTTCGAAGGAATCAACAGCCATAGCCATGTCACTTGGAATGATGATGTTTCCTTCGGTCGAGGTAGTTGACTTTGAGTTAGCATTGGAAGTAGAGTAGGTAGTTGGCCAGTGAGCCAACGTCAAGACGTTTACACCTAGATCGAATTCGGTTTGACTATTCTTAAATTCACTTGACAATTCGAATGACTTCATGATATCTTCGGATAGCGAAATGTCCTTCAACATAGTTTCCAACTTCTGGGTGAAAGGGAAACCACATTCTTCTCTCAACTTTAACAGCATACTTTGTTCTGCATCTGAACTTGCACTCTTGTTAAGTAGTAACCTCTTTGCGAAATGTCTCTTGTAGAACTCTTCAAACATATCTTTAGACTTGGTGTATCTGAAGAGAATCAGAGCTTCATTAAGAACCTTCTCCAATTCTTGATCTGTCATACTCTTGTTTCCAGATTTCAATTTGACGTCCAAGTACTTTGCGATGAGTTCTGAAACCTTTGCATCTCTTAGATTGATGATCTTCTCAAAAGATTCTTTCATAGTGTACTGGAAATCTGCATGACTGGAAAAGCATTCAGAGACAATTGAGTCGATTGAAGTCTTGTAGTCCAACAATCTTTGAATCATTTCCTCGTCTCTTTCCTTGTCTTTCACGATCAGCTCTCCGGTGCTACGAATGTAGGTTGAGAAGACAGCTCTGAGTCCAGGTAGAGCGTTGACCTTGGAGAACAGAGTGAACATCAGGGAAAGGGATTCGCGGAGTGATGAAGAGAGAAGTTTAGGTAGACCTGAAACACGAAAGGAAGAGCCAGGTCAGATCGAGAGAAAAGTGGCGGAGTGGAGTGGGTTCCACACTCACCTTTCCCTAGCACTTCAGTATGTTTACCGATGAGCTCGGTGTAAACAATCTTGTCATTCTCCTCTTCACCATTTTTCTTGATTGCATCTTGACTCGATCCGCTGAGAAAGATCCACTTCGACATGGCCTGTTCTTGCTGAATTCTCTCCCAGGCTTTGGTCAAGTATCCATCGACTTCCAAATCTTCGATAGATTTCTTGGATTCAATCTCGTAGAAGTCTTTGGTTGATTTCAAGATTCTCTCCTTTAAAGGTTGATAGAAGTTGAGGGTTTGAATCATGGAGAGCAAAGATAGGTGGAGGGACTTATAGTGTGTCGAGTCGATCGAGTTGGCGTTTCTCTGAGCATTGACAGATGAGAGAACACGGTCAAACAGCTTTGCTTGAAGGCTATCCGAGAGAAGAATCTTGTGCTTGAACAGATCCAAGGATAGGTCCCAAAGAGAGAGGAGACGAGGAGCTCTAGGTAAAATGTATTGCCTGTCCAAAGGTAGCAGAACCGAGCACACGAGAGACTGCATAGACAAAGAAACGACCGCAAGTTCAGCAGAGAACTCTGAGAGAAAGCAGCGTCAAAAGGGGACCCATACTCACACAGCGATCGCACCATTCCAACCAGCCTGTGTTCAGCTGTTCGAGCCAGTTCCTACCGCCTGCAGCCTCTGGACCAGAAGAAGAAGCATCTGATTCTAGAGATCTGAAAAGTTGACCAATTGCCTTCTCCATCTCCATCTGAACTTTGTCATAGAGCCCGGAGCAACGAACAGCGGAGTTAGGGTTCGGGGATGAAGATTGGACGATTTGCTGAGTATCATTGATCAAAGATTGAAGAGACCCAGTGAGTTGAGAAGGTGATTTGGAAGTTGGGGAATTCAAAAGAACCCTGATCGATCTGACCAAGTTGGCATCAGAAGGTTGAATCAAAGGAGAGGTGGAAGATGAATCAGAGACTTGAACTTGAACTTGAAAGTGAGCTGGTTTGCCTTTGGAGGTAGAGCTTGACTTTGAAAGAGAATTGAACTGTCGAGATTGAAGTAAAAGAGAAGCTAGACCACTAGTAGGTGTTGAAGAAGAAGAAGATGGGGAAGTGACGGGTTGAGGGTGAGATGACCAAGAGGAGAGAGGGTTGGCGGATCTGGTTGTAGAGAACATTCTTTCTCTGTCGCTGAGGTGTGAGTTGCTTCTCTAGATAAGAATTCTCTTCGACTTTTCAAGCTTTTATGCAAATAGTGAAAAGGGAAAGAGAAGAGAATGTCATCAGCATCGTCACCCAGCGAGTTCATTGGTACGCGTCTATTCTCATTTCCCTTCTCTTCCCAATCCCATTCCCTCTTAAATCTCATAGAAGAGGGAAAGCTGGATCAAGAATCAAGAAGCTTTGACATCTAACATTACTTCAGTAACATCACCCAACCTTACTTCCTCAAGACCTTTAAAGACAGCTCTCACCGGGCTCCACTTTCAAAACCCTTTGCGCTTGGAGCGCCATGAAAATCACAAAGACTCCAAAGAAGCTACTTCCAGCCGTGAGTAGAACAGGTCTAATACATGTTTTCTCTATTCGATTTTGGGCTGGTGAGAGGGATGCAAAGAGAGTCTTGTAGCAGCAAGCAGCAGCAGCAAGCATCTAACCCTCCTCCTCTTCCTCTCTAACCTTCCCTCCTTCCGCTCGCTCACAGGCTCCAGAAGTAGACAGATTATTGGAAAAGGTTGCCTCATCTTCAGATGATGAACTTCCACTTGTGCTAGACTCCATCTCTGAATGGTGTTGGCCCAGAGGAGATCTTCACTACTGGACTCAGACCTTGAACAGATTCGATTCCATCTTAGAAGAGACGTGTAAAGACTATCAATTAAAGGACTCTTCTTCCAATCCTCCAGTCACTGCAAATGGAACTGCATTCTCTTCAATCCAAATCAATGAATTTACTCCCAACAGAAAGAGGTTACTGGTTTCTGTTTTGAGGTTCAGCAGGCTGCTGATCGAGAATTGCACCAACAGGAAGCTGTATTCCTCATACGAGGTGAGTAGAGTGCTGTGATCAGGAACCTCAGAAAGTGGGAATGGTAATTCAGTTGAAAAGGTCAAGGGTACAAGATGCAATTTGGAGGTAGAGCTATTCTAATCTCCCGCCCCTCCCTCCTCCCTCTCGCAGCATCTCAACGATCTACTGTTCACCAGAGACCTAGATGTCCTCGAGGCTGCACTTCGTTTGATCTTGAGACCAGCTCAGAATTACTCTTCCGGATCCTCCTCTCGTCACGAGTGGCGTATCTCCAACGATAGACTTTCAACTCTAGCAGTCACTTGGCCGCCCAGAGAACACGGCACCACTCTAACTGATGTCGCCAACCCAGACTTGGTGGTCCCAAATGAGCTGAAGAGTGTCAGGTTTCAATTCTACAGAAGAGCAGGATCTGGATCAGGAGCTTCTGGAGCGGAAACTGATGCTGCTGTCCCAAGCGGAAGCGCAGTTGAGGAAGGTGGCAATCCTTCTAGCTTCAACACTCCTGTCAGGCCAAGAGGAAGGGATGGAAGATCTAATGTAATCGAAACTTCTTCTTCTGCTTCTAATCTCAACACTCCGCTCGCTGGCTCCTCCAATCCAAACGCTTCGACTTCCACCTCGAATCAGCAAGAGGGAATCACGACAATTGAGCTTGGAAACGTCTCGGAACTGGGGAAGTCTTCTGTAGACATCTTGGCCGATGCAATCGAACAACACTCAATCCCAAAAGAAGATCAATTCGAGCTATTTCAGAAGATCAGAATCGCTATGGGTTTGAGTGACCCTCAGACGAGGAAGCAACTTCTAGTGGTTAGATTGCTAGCTGTAGCTTGTTACTGTGAGTGATCGAACAGTGTTGAGCTTGTGGTTCTTCCGGAAGATCGTTGAGCGTCAAAATCACAGGATGAAGGTGCTGATTTTAATTGCTTGCATGTCTCTGTCTTTCTCTCGTTCTCTCTCCTTTATAGCCCATGTTGTCCCTGAATCGTTAGCCAACACACAGCTCTTCCTGTACGAACCAGATGTCGTTCAACGCACAGCTTCGTTGGCGGATCCTTCCAAGAAGCTCAACGAGCCAATCCAAAGCGCTGCCTTCTACGCTCTAGACGGATTGGGGAGGTACAGGTCCAAGCTGACTGAAGTCCTGAACTCAGTCAACGCCTCTGTCAATCATGGAATCCTACTTCACTTCCTCAAGAACGTGATCGACGATCTAGCCACCGACTCGCCCCAGTCTGGAGATCACCTCGTCGACGCATTGTTCGGGTTTATCGCTTTCATCACCTCCACTGCTACCGGAAGTTCCATGATCGTCAACGCTGGCTTGATTCCTCTGCTGGTTCAAGTGCTAGAGATTGGAAAACCTGACACCTACATGGTCCAGAGAACCATCTCCAGAGCTATCGGATTGGTCGACAGCGTCTTGTACGCCTTCCCAACCTCTTTCAGTCTCTTCTGTAACGCCAAAGGACTAGACATCTTGGTCGGAAGAATCGAAGAGGAGGTCAATAGAGACATTAAAGATGCTCAGGAGCAGATGGAAGATTCAGGACAACCCTCAGCAGACAATCTCTACGGAAAGCTAGCCTTCGGAAGAGCTTCCCTTCTGAGGAACATGTTGAAATCAATCTCTCACATGATGTCTTCTACTGGAACCTCGGAAGGATTGAGGAATCTCATCGACGGTTCTCTGCCCAAGTCGGTCCAGAAGATGATGGAGAATCGAAGAGTCTTTGGTCCTCAAATCGTAGCCTTGTCGATCAATATCATGGCTACCTTCATCCACAACGAGCCAACTGCCCTTACGATCATCCAAGAACTTAAGCTTCCGGAAACCTTTTTCGACCTGGTAGAGTGCGACATCGAATCCAACTACGAAGTCATCATCGCAATTCCAAACGCCATCGGTGCTCTGTGTCTCAATCAAGCAGGGCTCGACCTGGTCAACTCAAAGCCTCTCTATCCGAAGTTGTTCGACCTCTTCACTTCTGAACGTCACATCAAAGTCTTGCAAGACAGAGACAACGCTAGCATGATCGGTCAGTCGATCGACGAGCTCATCAGACATCAGCCTTCTATGAAGCAGAGCGTTATGGATCAGATCTTTGTCACTATGGAGAAGATCAAGAAGGCTGGAGAGGAGTTCAAGCCCACTCAGGACGAGGAAAAGAATTACCGTCTCAAGCTGACTGAGCTAACTCCATCTGCCGACCAAGCTTCAGTCGCTCCTACTACTTCCACTTCCACTTCCACTGGAGATGCGGTCATGACCGATGTCAGTGGATCTTCTGCTGCTGCTGGTGACAATCGAGCTCAAGAGCCTGTTCCAATTGCCGACGTGATCACGGACGAGGTGGAGAACTCACGCAAGCCGCCAGTCATCGCAGACAACCCGGTAGTAGCCTTCATGGACATCACCGCTCGCTTCTTGGAAGGTCTGTTCCAAACCACTTCTCACTGGAAGGATTTCCTCAAAGCCGATGGTCTCACGAAGCTCCTTAAGTTCTACTCCCTTCCATGTCTCCCTTACAACTTCTCCAACTCGATGGCTGCCGACTCTTTGGCCACTCTCATCAGGTTAATGACCGAAGTCAGTTCTCAGAGCGTAATCACCGCCATGCTCGTCGACTTGAAGGAGTCGGTAGCTGAGACGAAGAGCGTCTGGGATTGGGACGCGCCATCTCCAAACTCTCAACTTCTTCATCTCATCACGCCGACCTCTGACGAGGACCTGGAGAAAGGGAACAAGATCCTGAGTAGGCTCATCAGTCTTAGAAGTCGTACTCAGGTATTGGCTGACATCTGTCAGACGTTCGCATACGTTGGAACCAAGATGCCGACCACCTTCCTTCAGACTTTGAATGGAAGCAGCAGCACCACTGCAGCAGCCACTGTTACTGTCGAGGAGCTGGGAGAGGTCCACAGAGCCTGCGTCTGGGAGAAGATTCTCCTCAAGGCTGCTGAGCCGGCTGCCCCTTCCGCTCCTACAGGCGACGTCAAAGGCAAGGGAAGAGCTGACGACGTTGGAGCAGGAGCTCAGCAGCAGCCCCCATCAAGTGATCCTGCTTCGTTACACGACTCTTCTCTTTCAGTTGGTCCTGGAACCCCCGCAGACATTCTAGAATCTCTACCAGATGCAAGCACACCTTCTGGACAGGTCGATGCTCAAGAAAACTCTACTCCGATCTCGAATAGAGCAGCAGGACCTCAAGACCAGAATCGACAGCTTCTTCGTCACATCATCTCCTCCATCCCATCCTCTCTTAACATGTTCTTTCAAGAGACTTCTAAGATCCTCATAGGTCGCAGGACTACAGACACAGCTCACAAGAAAGCGTCGTCACAGACTTCCGAATCTTTGGCTTCGATGCTTTGCAAGAGTCTGGAATGGAAAGGCTCCGCTGTACAAGCTCACAACTTCGCCTACGCTACCATCATGATTGGTAGAGCGATGAGTCTGCTCTGGGATGAGAGAAGCTCTGGGGTTTCTCATCTGAACCTTCTGATCTTGCTTCCCTTCGAGAAGAAAGGAGGATTGGATCTCCTCTTCTCAGTCTACAGGAACTATAGCGAAGAGGTCTCCAAACACTCGGATGGAACTACCGTCGTCTCCTCTCCTAAGGATCCCTCAGATCGTCTGCTCTTGGGTCATGCCTGCGGTGGATTGAAGGTGGCTCTGAACCTGTTGCAGAACCTGGTCACTTCCACTGGCTACTTTGGATCTTCGTATCTCAACCATTTGACGAATCCTGAAGACTCCGCCAACCAGAATCCTGAGACGACGTTCGAGCCACATTCCTACTTGGTTCACATCAGGAGTCTGGTCTTCCCAGTTTTGAAAGAGACTTGGGAATCGAGCTGGTTACCTGGTCTTCCTCTCTCGGTCAATCGCTCTGCCATTCAAACGGTCCTGCAGATTCTCAACGCCGACCCTGAAATCGTCAAGAAGAAGCCTCAACCTGCTTCAGCCTCGATGGGTCCTTTCGGACTTGGAGTTGGTGGAAGCGGCGCTGGAGCAGGGCTTGGAAGTCTCTTCTCTTCCCTTGCAGGTCCCCTTGCTGCTGGTCCGCCTGGAGCGAGGGCTCCTAGAGCGCCTACTCAACCCGACGAAGAGAGGATCACCCAGCTTATGGAAATGGGATTCCCTCGAGGTCCCTCCACCTTCGCTTTGAGGAGGACTGCTAACAATACAAGTGCTGCTGCTGAGTTCCTACTCACTGTGAGTTTTCTTGAGATTGTTCGAGTGGCGATGGACTCTTGAAAGCTGTTCAGTCTACCGACTTCTGATTTCTCATTTCTCTTTTTCTGTCTTTCTCTTCGTCTCAGAATCCCCAAGTTGTCGCTGAATACGACACTGGCAACGCTGCTTCAAATGCCTCCAGCACTCCAGCTGAGACCAATGCTTCAGGATCTGGCGGTGGAGAAGGATCGAGCTCCAACGCCAACGCTGAAGGTTCTTCTTCTGAGGCTCCCGTCGTCGCCTCTTCTGGAGCTGACGTCAACATGGAGGACGCTACTGGATTGACGAATGCTGAAGCAGCTGCCGAGAACGTGGAAACGACGACAGTTTCACCTTCTCCACCAGCAGCTGACGGAAAGTCAAAGGAGGAGGCAGACGCAGCCAAGAAGGCCGCTCTGGACCAAGGAAGAGAGAAGATTCGTGAGAATCTCACCAAGAGAACACTCGAACTAGCCGACTTCCACGAGGACCTCGTCTTCGACGCTCGTGCTGCCTTCGCTTTGGTCTCAACCGATTCTCAGAAGACCAAAGTTGGAATTCTCTCTCTGATCGAGCAACTTCGTGCTGCCTATCCAAGGGAAGGGGCCTCGACCCTAGCCGTCCCTTCGCTGCCTCACGTCGAAAGCAAAGCAGAATCGATTCTCTGCGTTCGCCTGCGTCTTCTCGCTTTGCTGCTTCACGACAACGACGCCAACGTCCTCAAGCACATGGATCAGGAGACCATCACTGCCATCGCTTCAGCGGTCACTCATCTTCTTCCAGGACTCTGGGACAAGTCTCAACCCTCCCGCTGGTTCTCTTCTACGCTCTTGGTCGCCTCTGCCGTCCTTGGGCTGGAGGAAGACACGACAGAGGTCAAGGCCAAGTCCAAGGAAGACCCATCAGCTTCTGAAGAGGCCGAACCATCGGCGACCAAGACTTCCTATCTAGGATGGGAGACCAACGCTCTGCAATCTCAGTCTCTCGAGTGGTTGAAGAAGGTTGCAGATTCGCCTCTAGAACGTGACTCGCTCTTGGCTCTCTACCGACTCGTCATGCTCACCACTCGTAGACCTGTCTGCGCTGAGAAGTTCGTCAAGGATGGAGGCATTCCAGCCATGTTCAAGCCCTTCTTGACCGATTCTCCAAAGGACGTCGCTGGTTGTCAGGTCTACGTGATTCTCATCCTACGTCACGTCATCGAGGACAAGGAGAATCTACAGCTCACAATGAATCAAGAGGTCAAGAGCTGGCTGAATTCAGCTGCCAATCCTCGCTCCAAGATCGATACGTCCACTGTCATTCGCTCTCTCCAGCAAACATCTCTCAGGAACCCGAACGCTTTCTTGAAGGCTTCCGCTGCTGAGATGGAGATGTTCGATTACAACAGCATCACGGGCTCCGGTCTGGTCAGAGCCATCCAGTCTTCCACAGAGGGGGATATCAATTCCAAAGAAGGCTCTATCAAACATCCAGCTCCTGCAGCTGATGTCGGTGACGAGACGATGGAGATGCCAGCTTCTCCAACCAAGGTCACGTTCTCTACCGCTCCTCAAGAACTTGACTCTCACATGGCAGACGCGACCAAGCCAGCTGCTGCTACGTCCGAGACTCTCGACACAGTCATGCAATTCCTGCTCACTGAGCTGCTCAGAGTCTCCAAGGAATCCGAAGCAGCTGCAGCTCTCAAGAAGGCTACTTCTTCAACCGAGACGAACCCAACCTCTTCTGAACCAGATCAGGGATCCAAGGTAGAAGGAAACGCCACGGAAGCTCCCAAGTCAGGAGAAGCAGCATCAATGACAGCTGAAGAGAAGGAGAAAGAGAAGAGCAGCGGAGATGGAGACGGAGCTTACCTCTACACCTCCTTCATCATGCAGTGCTTGACCGAGCTTCTTTCTTCCTACTCCTGTTGCAAGTCTTCCTTCACCAGCTTCACTCGTAAGCGTCTCTTTGGAAACGTCAAGGACTTCTCTGCTGCCACTCCCGTCAAGCCGAGAGGATCTGGGGTTCTCGGATTCTTCCTCGCAGAGTTGGTCCCAATGGGCTTCCTTCAGTCCTACGAACAGGCAGAGCTTCGCAAGAGAATGGCTCAGTCCAATTGGGCCATGTCAGTCATCGTAGCGCTGAGCGCAGACGTCACTATCCACACTGACATCAAGGAGGTGGCTCCAGAGTTGGCCAACGTCAGACGCTTCGTTTTGGACGGCATCGCTAAAGCCATCAAAGACGCTTCTACTGCCTCTGAGCCGATCGAGATTCGTTACGGAAGGCTCTACGCTTTGGCTGATCTCTGCTACCGTCTCTTGACTGCCCGTCCCAATGGAGGTTCTGGTTCTGCCAAGCAGGTCGAGGATCTTACTCTTCACATGGCCAAAACGATGCTCGAGAAGAACTTCGTCACCATCTTGACTGGAGCTCTAGCTGACGTGGATCTGAACCTACCCTCAGTCAAGACACTTCTGGATGGAATCTTGAGACCTCTCGAGCATCTGACCAAAGTCGCTATCAAGATGGGAAAGGCGGAAAGAGTCGCGGACAAAGCCAAAGCTGCTCTCAGTAGCAGAGGAGCTCACCACCCTCTCGACTTCTCCGATGAGGACGATGAATCTACCGACTACGGCTCCATGGATGATGAAGAGGAGTTGGACGAAGACGGAAACATCGCCGGAACCGGAAGAGAAGCCACTCCTGACTTCTACAGGAATTCAAGTCTTGGAATGCACACTGGAGAGATGGAATCTATTCACGATCCTGATGACTCTGACGATGACATGGATGAGGATGAAGATGATGTAGAGATGGAAGAGTATTCCAGTGGTTCGGATCGAAGTGACGCTAGGTGAGTCTCGTCGATGGGTGGTAGCCGTGAGAGAGAGATGCGTGCGATCTTGAGGCGAGGCTGACCCTTTCTCTCTCTCCTCAAATTTTCGATAGTGATGAGTCTTCGACCGAAGGAATGAGTGTCGTCGAAGTGATTGATGAGAACGACGAGGATGATGAAGATGGAGACGATGAAGATGAGGATATGGACGGAATCGAAGATGAGGACATGGACGATGACGACCCAGAGGCGGAATGGTTCGACGAGGTAGGTGTTTCGGTCTCTCTTGAGACAGGTTTCCTTTCTTTCAACTCACCCTTCTGTCTTTCTCGCTTTCCAGGATGACGAGGACGATGAAGGAAGCGCCGGAGACATCGAAGCTCTCGACTTTGTCCTCGGAGATGGAGATCCTCCTCAAGACATGATCGATGGTCTTGTCGAAGCTGGATTGGACGAAGATGGTGAACACGCCATGCACGTTCTAGCCTCTGAAGATGAGGATGACGAGGGAGACGATCAGGATGACGATCAAGGATCCGAAGACGAAGCTGGATTCTACGAAAACGAAGAGCTCGCTCAGCTCGAGCTTGCAGAGGATCAGCTCGTCGCCGGAGGGAATCAACCTGAAGATCGATTCGGAGCCAACTGGGGATGGACTGCTCGTGGAGCTGGTGATGCCCCGCTTCCCAGAGGTTCGATTGGAGGAGGCATGCCACCCAGCTTCTTCTTCGGATCGCCTGCAGGAGAACCGGTTCAAGCAGGCGCAGCAAGACGCCATCGCCTTGTCGATCCTGATGGGAACTTCATGTTTGCCAGTGCTCCTCGTCGTCAATCAGCTGTTGTCACCGAGGACATTCCCTCTCACCCACTTCTCGTCGATCAAAGCCAAGGAGCCGGTCACGGAGGAGATCCTCGCTCTGTCAATAGGTCTCGTCGTGGACCTGGAGGAAACTCGTATCAAGAGTGGGTTCAGTCGATCGAAGACTTGGTCGGTGGTGGAGCTATGCAGTTCTTAGAACAGCTTCTAGGCAGACCAGGCGGAGGAGGACCGGCTGCCAATCAAGGAGACTTCCGTATTGAATTGACCGCTCAAGGTCAAGATGGAGCTCCTGTCCAACTCAATCGTCTTCTTGAAGGCGGGAGACTCCCTGGAATGTCAAGAAGGAACAGTCGTCGCGAGCCAATGGAACGTCAACAAGCAGCTCGAAGCGACCCCGTCGCCGCTGTCCAGGAGTTCATTCCGATGTCGACTTCCACTCGCTGGGCCGAAGAGTCCAGAGTCGTCCACGGGGCTCTGGTCACCGAGCGTGCCACTAGGCTTCGCCACCATCTAGTCAACGCTCTCCTCCCTTCCTTAAAGCGCAAACAAGAAGCCGATCGAATTGCTGCAGAGAAGAAGGAGAAGGAGAAGGCTGAGACGAAGAAGAAGCTGGATGAGGCTCTCAAACAGAGGGAGGAGGCCGAGAGAAAGCTCAAGGAATCAGAGATACTTCTCCAGGAAGCCAGGAAGGAGGAGAGTTCCTTCAGACAACAACTAGAGGAAGCACAGGCCGCCCAAAAGAAGCGAGCAGAAGAAGAAGAAGAAGCTGCTTCTGCTGCTGCTCAGGCTCCTCAAGTAACTTCAGAGTCTACTCAAGGACCTCAACAGTCATCTGACGAAGACGTGGAGATGTCCGACGCTCAAGAGAACGTCGATGCTCCCTCTGCGGATCCCTCTTCTACTGGCGACTCTCAGCCAAACATCGAGCTCGAATCACTTCAACAAGGAATTGCCAACCTCGACGAGCCTTCAGGATCTAGCTCGACTCCCGCTTCCAACTCCAATGAAGCATCTGGATCTTCGGAGGCACCTGCTCAGACGGCTGCCCCCAGGATCATGACCACGATCAATGGCAACCAGGTTGACATCACCGACACTGGCATCGATCCAGAGTTCTTGGAGGCTCTCCCAGACGATATGAGAGAAGAGGTGCTCAACCAACACTTCCGAGAGAAACGTCAATCCGCTGCCGCTCCTGCTCCAGCTCCATCTGAGACCAACATTGAACCAGAGTTCCTAGATGCTCTCCCACCCGAGATCAGAGCTGAGGTTCTTCAACAGGAGCAGGCCGAGGCTCAACGTCGCCAACGTCAGGAAGAAATTACTCGAGCTAGAGCAGAAGGAAGAGACGCTGCAGCGAATTCTGCAAACGCCAATGGAAGCGGTGGAACAGGAACAGGAACAGCTCCAGCAGCCCAGCCAGCTCAAGCCGAAGAGATGGACCCTGCAAGCTTCATCGCTTCTCTCGAACCTGCTTTGCGCGACGCTGTCTTGATGGATCAAGACGACGGGTTCCTGGAAGGTCTACCTGGAAGTTACGCCGACGAAATCCGAGATCAACGTCGACAGCAACGTCGCACAGAGGAAGCTCGTCGTCGCCAGCAAGCGAACGGTGGATCTTCCTCAGCGCCACGTGCTGGAGGCTCAGGTGCTCAACAAGCGGAGAGCTCAGCCAATGCAGCCAAAAAGCTGCCAGCTCGTGATGCTATCCAGCTCCTGGACAAGTCAGGAGTCGCCACTTTGGTTCGCCTGCTCTTCTTCCCCCAGATGAACAGCAAGCAAACTGGACTCCATAAAGTTCTCGGGAATCTTTCAGAGAACAGCAAGACCAGAGGAGAGCTGCTCAGTCTGCTGCTCATGATCCTCTCGGATGGAATCACTGACGCCAACGCAGTAGACAAGTCGTACGCCTCCATGAGCTTGCGCGCTAGCAAGCTGATTGGTGCTTCAGGAAGTTCTGCTAACACTCCAACTCGCCCTACGCCGAAACGCAACAACTCTACTCCAGGAATTCGTCAAGATCTCGGAGCAGCCAGCGCCACTCTCGATCGTGCTCCTCTTTCAAGAGCTGGAGACGAAGCTCCCTTCTTGATCGCCTCTCGTAGTATCGAATGTTTACATTCTCTTACCCACGGAAACGAGCAGGCGGCTCAATACTTCCTTCGAGAGGACGTCCGTCCAGAGAAGAAAGTGAAGGGCAAAGGCAAAGAGAAGGTAGACAAATCCAATGCTCCAGTCAATGTCCTCTTGGCTCTTCTCGGAAAGGATTCCATCCTAGCCAACTCCCAGCTCGTCGATGCTCTCCTTGCTCTGTAAGTGAAAATGATCCCGAAACCTCCAGAGGCTGTCTCTTTAGAAAAGCCGTTGCTTACCCCCTTCCTGTTTGACTCTCTCTCAAACCCGTTCAGTCTCAACATAGTGACGAAGCCTCTCACCAGCATTCCTGCTCCGGCCGCTGAATCTGAGGAGGACAAGAAGAAGGCCGCAGAAAGTTCGCAGCCTCCCAGCTCTTCTGTCGGCGAGCCGCTCTCGAGCAGCCACGGACAGACAGGAGAAGCAAGCGGGTCTTCTGTCGCTGGAGGAGCTACTGCCTCCAATGAGAACAAGCCAGCGCCAGCTTTGACTCCAGCTGTAGCTGCCGACAGCGTCGGTCTCACTGTTGCTCCTCACATCTCAGCTGAGCGTCTAGCTGCCGTCGTTCGCCCTCTTTCGACTGCCATCTCTTCGAAAGGATTCCAGAACACCTTGTCGGTAGCAGCTCAACTTTCGACCATTCCAGGAGGTAGAGACATCATCTCTGACGCTCTTTGTCGCGAAGCTGAGGAAGCTTTCAGATCTCTGGCCTCGGATTTGGACAGACTCTTGGAGAGCCTTCCAATGCCTAGCGCTGCCTTGGACGAAGCAGAAGAGGATAGTAAGAACAAGAACGCTGGTGCTTCGACTGGAGAGGACAATGAGATGCAGACGGATGGTCAAGTTCAGAGAGCACCCGTTGGTGCAGCTCAGACTCAAGCTCAACAGCAGCAGAGTAGAATCCAAAGTCCAGCTCTCAGTGCTTTAGCAAGTCCATCGAACGCTCAAGCTGTTTTGCTCAGAAGCTTGCGTGCTCTCGATTACATTGTCACTGGTCGCTAGTGGAAGGGTGGAAGGGGAGGGCAGCAAGAACGGATACGTGTTGTGGGAATTGAGGATTGATTTGGTGGATTGGAAAGAAGGAAAGGAGAGAGAAAAGAAACACTATTGTCCTGTCGTAGAATAAGTTCCGGTTTGAATTGAAATGTCAAGAATTGATTTGCATTACATGAATTGTCTATCTCCTGCTTGGTGTTTGTCGAATGGAAGCGACGAGAGTTCGACATACTATAGATGGAGAAATGGGTATTGTTAGATTTGAATGTCAAGGGTAGTCGTACAAAGGCTTATGGAGAAGAGAAGAGGTAGATACCAACGTCATCCTTTACCTGCTTGGGAATCTTGTTGTTTGGCAGTTTGAGCTACTTTCATTTGATCTGTAGACCGATATTCAGTTTGAATGGTTGGGTTTGAGGTATCTCGTTGTGCTTCAGTTTGAATTCTGGATTGAATCAACAACGAAGTTCTTTCTATAGCTTGTTCATCTGTCTCATATTCTTCTCCCTCGCAACAACATTCACACCTACAAATCCAATCGAGGAACCAGAGAGGTGGACTATGTTGATCTGGGCAGGAAGAAGAGTAGAAACGTTCAGCACTCGAGATTGGGAGGTCATGATGCAGCAGAGGGATGAGGCCATGAGGACTATGGACTCACACCTCCCGAAACAGCTGAACTGGATCGCTTCGAAGCAGCTCTCGGAAGCCACGAGGCAGCAATAACAACCGAAGACTTCTTCCATGTGAGAGAACTCGATGAAATGTTGAGTGGAGGCTGGAGCTGGGTTGGATTGGATCGAGCAGCCAGGAACAAGAGAAGAAGGTGGACCGCAACTCTCCTCTTCTTCTTTTCACAACTTCATATTCCATCATCTATCGATTCATCCTCTCTGTACAAGTCTCCTTCAAAATTCTCTTCCTCTCCATCAGCTGATCGGTCGCTATTTCCTCTCCCGCCAATGGCATCCAATCTTTGGTACCTGTTCTTCATCCCGATTGCCATTCTAGGAATCTCAATCCCTACGATCCTCTACTACTTCCATAAACGAAGAAGGACCTTGAAATCTCGAAGATCAACTTTAAGGAATGTGACTTTGGTTTTAGAAGAAGATGAAAAAGTTAAACAGAAACAAGAGAGATTGAGTAGAATGGGAAGTACAAGGTCAAGCATAACTAGAATGACTTCTGTAAAATCTACTTATTCAAGAAGTGCTGTTGGTAGAGATTTAGAGAGAGAACATAGAAGATTGAGAGCTGTCACCAATGTCAATAGTCTTTCAGATGGAAGTAGGAGCAGGAGGAGTAGAGCTTTAAGTGAACAGCTGCAGGATAGAGAAGACAGAGAGAAAGGTTTGGCTGATGCAGAGGGAGAAGAAATTATCATGATTGAGAATAGGGATTTGAATTTGGTGAATCAAGATTACATCAATGACAATTCAAATAGAAGAAGAGAAATGTTGAGTGTAATTGGAGAAAGTGGTGAAAATTCAAGTAGAATCTCAACTGCTGGTTTCAATCGTCAAAGTCAAGAAGGTGTTGGAGATCAAACTTTTTCTTCTCAATCTTCAATTCCTCAAAAATCAAATCTCAATCAGCTTACAGGAGAAGGGGGAGAAGGAGAGGATTCGACAGGGAGCGTGGTCGCAGCAACCTCTTCAACACCTTTAAAATCAGGAAAGGGTTCCAATTCAACGAACGATCCATTCTCAAGTCCAACTACTGCAACAAGTAATAGCAATCCTTTCGCAAGTCCTCCGGCAAGTTCAAATGGTCGCACTGAATCTCCAACCAACTTTACCAATGCAGTTTTAACTCCTGCTCCTCCTTTGCCAAGTCCTCCGATCGTCAAAACTGGTTTAGGAAGGAAATTAAGTGAAGTTGTTAGATTGAGATCTCCGGTTCCTCCACGTTCTACTAACAGTACAAACGTTTCTTCAAATGCAAGTTCTGGAGATGCAGGAAATCGAATCAGCCCGACTACCAAAGTCTCTACTGATACGTTTGGTGTCAAAGCAAATTCAAAAACTGGAAGTGATGGTACTCAATCTCAACCTGAGCAAACTGGTTTATCAATTTCTCTAGCTCGAACTTCAACTTCTTCAAACAGATCCAAAGGTTCTTTGACTACTCAAATGATTGGAAATCCTTCGACTACCAACATGGTTGCTTCTCCTATTAGATCTTATTCTGTAGATGCTGGAACTCACAGCCCTGAACCCAATCCAGTTGGTGGAAGTGAATGGACTTATGTGTCAAAAGCTCAGGAATGGAGACCTAAGAGAAGTTTGGACAGAGATTATTTGAGCAAAGATCCAAATCCTTTGGGGTTGAGCTATTTGAACAGCAGCTCTAATCCGAATTTACCGTTGCCTAAGGGAATCAAGAATGGGGCTGATTTAAAGAGAGCTACTTCTATTGGGGTTGCTGGATCTAGATTCAAGGAAACGTTCGATGATTCTCCCTAGATTGATTCATTGCTCTTCAAAACAAGGTTTTTGATTAGGAGTTTCAAAGTGCTTCAACATCTCAACTCTCCATCTTGAATTTTTCACAAAGAGCCATCTAAGAACCAATCTACAAGTCTTTTCACCCTTAACCTCCAAAAGTCACCCTTGTGTCTCAGAACTACATGGTTTAACTTTTCTCCTTGGCAAATAGTCTTCTAAACCTCAAGCCACACCTGCAAGGCTTTTTCTCCCCTCTACTCGTGTCAGCTCTCACTTCGATTTTTCAACCTCCGCGATTCATTCGAGCTTGTCCTCCCCTCCGGTTCTTGCATATTCATTTCTTTCATTTCTTTCGTCTCATTCTTCTTTTGGTTTGGATCTCTGCGGAAACTTTAAGCCTTTCTCCTCATTTTGTTCCCTTTCGTTTCTCTTCAGCATCCTCTCTTTCTTTTCTCTGAAATGTATCAAATCCCCAACGTTCGATTTCTTGTTCATATATCTCCATACTCATTTTGCTTCTGCCCTCTCACACTCATTTCATAGATTTCTCCCTTCTCTTTGTTTTGTTGGTTTAAAGACACGCATGCAACGCTCACTTTCCAAATCTTTTTCAGACGTTCGATCATTCGTGCCTGGACTGAACGAGTGTTTTACCAGTCAAGAAAGATTAAAAGCTCATTTGTAATAAGCTCATTTGTAATACCTTTATGTTCAGAAATCGGCGCATCTCCAATCAAAGAAGAGAATTTGTTTCTTTCTATTCACAAGGTTGTTGAGCCGTCAAAAGGACGAAGTATGTACCTCTTTGAAATTTGATTGCAGTTGTAGATGAAGGAGCAGAACAAGCTGACGGAGCCGATGTGAGTGAGTACGAACAAAAGAGAATAAGTAAAGATCAGCACCGTTAAACAGCTGTGGAGAGAGAGAATGATAGATTCACAGGAACACAGATTTGTTTTGAGCAAGAGAGCATGGAGATAAAGGGCATGAAAAGGCATTTAGGTTTTCTTCTTGTTGTTCTTTCTCTTCTCTCCGTTACTTTTATGACCTCGATTCCTAGCCATCTCCTTCTGAAGTATCTCCTCCAAAGCTTTCTCTTCTTCACTATCTTCTTCTTCAACTTGAGGATCCTCATCTCGTTCCCTTTTCTTCCCTTGAGCTTGACCATTCTTCAAGCCTCCCAACCTCTCCATAATTCTATCCTCCAAGCTTTCAGTTTCTTCCTCCCCTTCTTCCTCTCCATCCCCACTTCCTTTCTGCTTTCCATTTGACTTGGCCGCCAGTAGCGATCCTTCGACTTGTCTCCTGAGAACGTCTCTTCTTTTACAACTCTCAATCTCTTCTTGAACCCTTGTTCTAATCTCATTCCAAACTTCGACATCTCTATAAGGTGACTCTCGACATCCAGTTCGATGAGCAAATCTGAGAGGAGCACCTGCTGGTAAGTCAGGAAGTGTTGGAGCAGAAGCCTCGACAGCTTTAGAGTTCTCAGCAACCTTCTTGCCTTTCTTGCCTTTCTTGAGATCTTCTGCAGGTGGTAGAGGTTCAATTTCGTAATAGTAAAGTGCGTCTGGAGGGTGCATCCAATAGTTGAAAGCCATGTGGACGTTGGAATCTCTGTCATCGTCATCGTCTTGAGGGTCGGAAGGAGCAGCTGATGAAGTGACTTCGTGGTACCAAGAGGCTGGAAGATAGAGCATCTCCCCAGGTTTGAGGTCTACTACTAGAGGCTCTGGACAACCTTTGAGAGGACGTAAGGGCACATTCTCGGTCACTTTCTCTTCCTTGACGTTTTGAACTTTCGATTTCTCCTTTTGACCTCTCCTGGCCTTCCTAGCTTCTTGTTTCCTCTGCTTCTTTAGTTTACGTTTCTCTGTTTTGGTAAGGGGAGCTTCTTCCTCTTCCACTTCAATTTCCGGTTCCGAATTGTTGGGAATATTGAAGAAAGCATGTAAAATTTCAGGTTTGATCTTGGAGAAACTTTGAGGCTCATTTTTCTCTTCTTGCTTTTCGTCCTTGAGCTTCTCCTTCTCTTCTGATCCGTTTCCCAACATTCTCACTAAAGCCTCTCCCTCCTCGACCAGCTTCCAGTCAATTCCTTCTTCTTCGTCTTCTTCGTTTTCTTCATCGCCAGCATCTCCAGGAGGAAACAGAGGTTCAGAATCCGAGGTTTCGTCCGAAGAGCTATCTACCGGAATCGATGAGTCTGATTTGACTTCCTCTTCAGGAGAAGGGTTCTTTTGAGTTTTTGATTTCTTGTTTCCTTTCTTTGCCTTGATAGCTTGACCTTGATGACCATTGGCTCCACGCTTCCTCTTTCCGTTCCCAGAAGTCATCTCAGGTTCCGATGCTTCGTCTTCTTCATCATCATCTGAGACCTCTAGACTGTCACCAGTGTCGTAATTTCCTTCTTTCATTCCAGCCTCTCTGTCCTCTTCTCTCATCCTTTCCTTTTCGATTTCATCGAAGAATCTCCAGCCCTCATCGTCTTCCTCCTCCTCTCCACTTTCACCTCCTTCGATGTCACCTTCCTCTGCACTTTCAGCTCCTTCAGTATCTTCTTCCTCTCCACTTTCGCCTTCTTCGACTTCTCCGTCATCTTCACCTTCTAGATTTTCGGTTTCCGCCTCCTCGTTATTCTCCTCAGCTGAAGACGTTCGGCCTCCCTTCTGAGCCTGAGCCTCCATCATAGCTTCCAGAACGTCTGCATTGATTTCTCCTCCAGCGACGTCAATCATTGACTGTAGAATATCCAAGTCGATTCCGGCAGTATGAAGCTGTTCCAGAGTCTTGAATCCCCTTGAAGTCTCACAAGCAAGCTTCTTTTGAGTTTTAGCGGTAGTAATCTCTAGCCTAGCTGCATCCATGTAAGGCTTGAGAAGGTCACTGATCTCGTCCTTTCCTGCTTGATCGTCATCGTCCAATTCATGAAACTTGTAAATCAAAGCTAGAATATCAGGGGGAAATTCGTCGATTTTCTCTTGCATTTCAGCATAATCAATTGAAACTGATGAATGGTCGGAGGACTCGTCGTCTTGATCGGCTGGAATCGAGGAGTTCTTTGTTTCTTCTTCATCACTTGCTTCGTAATCGACTTCAGTTTCTTGAGGTTCTCCTTCCTCTTCTT
The DNA here is from genome assembly GCA_012976225.1 of Golubevia sp. BC0850. Lineage (NCBI taxonomy): Eukaryota > Fungi > Basidiomycota > Exobasidiomycetes > Golubeviales > Golubeviaceae > Golubevia > Golubevia sp. BC0850. The sequence continues at coordinate 1,080,342 of JAAVVG010000001.1, read as the reverse complement.
CATCCTCCTCCTCTTCCTCTTCTTCTTCCGATTCTTCTTCATCAGTTTCTTCACCTCCTACTCCGAATTCTGCTGATCCATCTTCTTGAAGCCTGAATAACCTAAGCTCGTTCTCCGCCAGCCTAACTCCTTTCAAAGCTTCCTCCATCTCACTAGTCATTTTCCCTTTCCCTTTCCTTTGCTTTTTAACCCTATGTTCTTCTCCATTCAGCCTAGCAGCATTGTCTTCTGCTTCCTGTAGAGTTCTTCGTCTAGCTGAAAGTCTCCAAAGGGCTGCTTCTAGAGGTGGTAGGCCATCTGCTCTAATTCCAGAGTAGGTAGATTGAGGATAATAATAGGGTAGAGTATCTGGAGGGGTGTAGGTGATTAAACCGTTTGGATGAACGTGTTCGGTTTCTCCTCTGGGATGAAGATACTTGTAAGCTGAAGGTGGGAACAAGAGAAATCGTTTGTGTCCAGAGAGCTGAAGGAGAAGAGAGAGGAAATCAAAAGGCAAAAGTTAAGTCTCTGCGAATTCAACATGAAGCCATCTGTTTCGGAAATTTGACTCACCAAAACGTAAAGGTTGTCATGAAAGTCGTGATGCAGACCACTGCTCTTTCCGTCTTTACAACCTCCTAGCCATAGATTGCACTGCGATAGAACCAGAGATCCCAGAAGCTCAGGTTGAGGAGGGAATTCTGAGATGAGAGCATCTGTAGGGCTTGGGAGTAGAGGATCTAAAGGTGGAGCTTCCTCGTTCTCGTCCTCCTCTTCATCCTCCTCCGAACTTCCATCTCCGTCCTCCATGACCTCATCCGAGTTCTGAATTTGAAGTGTTGAATTCGATTTGGAGTTGTTCTTTGAAGTTTCTTGATCTAGCATTCTCTGCAAGGCTTCTTCCTCTTCGTCTGAATCTTGAATAATCTTATCTTCTAAATCTCCGTTCTCTATTTCTTCGTCCAATTCTTCTCCTGATTCTTCTCCTTCTTCATCTTGTTCTTCTTCGTATTGAGTAGTCAAATACCACTTCTCACTTTCCTCCTTGTTCTTCATTAGATCTAGATAACTAGCAAAACTTGTTGATTTTCTGGGAGCTGAAGTTCCGAAAGATCCAGCTTGACCAATAGGTTCAATCTTGACAGTCGAAGAACCCGCCAGAGCTCTCAGATGTGCCATCGAAGTCTGAGTGAGTCGAGAGAATCAATCGAGGTTAGAACTTAGAAGATAGACAACTGACAGTCTCGCCTGCCTGATTCCGACTTCTTCCATCTTCCAAGATTAGCTCCTGAATTCAACAAGATATCTCCAAAAGCCAAACGAAGGTTCTAGAGCAGCTTGAAGCTGGAAGTACTCACCCACTTATCAGCCTTCCAATCTGGACCTAAACTTGTAGTATTCTCAATGACGCAGGGCCTTCTCTTCGAAACGAAGGCCTTATAGAATTGATCGGAATTGACACTTCCAATGCAACGAGCGAGTGGCTTTCCTGGAATTGGCTCCCAACCTGAAGGAAAGAAGGTAGAAAGCTTGGTTAGCTATTCTTGATGCAGCCAGGAGGAAACGGATCTCTCTTCCTTGAAGACTGGATGGCATACAGTAGGAGCTCATCTAAAGGAGCTTAGCCGAATCTTCTCATTCTCCAGTCACTCAATTGCTTGAGACTCAGGAGCTTTATAGGTTGCGACCTCATCCTTGCATCCCCCTCCCCCCCCCCTTCCCTCTCAAACGACACTTTCCATCCTTTCCCTGCTCTTGTGATCCAAGGATCTTGTTGCAACTCACCTGCATAATCCTCTATGGCGCCTGTCTCAAAGTTCAAATTATCCGTACTCATCTCTGATGTCAATCAATACCCTACAGAAAGATTTCTAGAACTGAAGAGAGTTTCGAGCTGACGATCGCTGCAGTTTCAGCTTCTGATCAAGAGTCTGATCTTCTGATAGAAAGAAAGATCGACTGGCTTGAAATTATTGCTCCTTTGAAAGGGGAAGTGCAAGTTGCTTGAAAACGATTGATGAAGAAGTTGTTTAGGTGGAGAGAGAGAACGTTCAAGCGTAACTTTTTTCTCCAAATTTGGAAAGTCGTCACAGAGACAAGTGACCAAGAAATGTGGAAAGAATGGAGAAACAATAAACATTTTGATTCCTCGAAGAGAAGAAGTATTACAGGAAATAAAGGTTGAATGCAAATCTATAAGAATGTCGAGGTTGTTCCTTCCCTGCCTCCTCTCTGATCTCTACCCAAATGCTCTTGTTCCCGACTTGAGAACGAAGAAACGACTCCTTGAGCAGCTACCAAGCCAATCTACAGCTCGGGCATCCATCTGACAGCCTTCTCGTCGTTTCTAGTGTGTATCTTCAATCTGTGACCCAATCTACCTTCAGTCTTGAAGCTCTCTGCCCATCTCTCTGGTACAGGTTTACGATCTGTACACCAATAGAAAATATCCCAATCTGGTTCATCAAGTAGCTGTCAAGTTGGAAGATAGGTGAAAGAGGAAGAGAGGTTGAAAGTGAGAGTGAGAGGGTTTGGTCAGCTAATCCTGTCCTCTGATCCTCCAATCTTTTCTCTCTACTGCTTTGTGATCTGGCAGCTTGTGGAATAAGAGAAAGCGTAATTCAATCTCTTTATAAACCTATCCGTTTTAACTCACAGCATCGAATTCCTTCAATCCAAGATCATCCATCTCCTTCAATTCCTTCTTTGCGAAAGTAGCCAAAATCAAATCGGTTTCCAAAGTACCTCTTTTCCTACATTGATAAATCAATCTGGCAATCATAGTTTCTCTTTCTTCATTCTCTCTTCCAGGAACTCTAAGAGGCACTGAAAGTTGATCCAAACCATCTGACTGATGTTTAGAATTTAGATCCACGCCTTGAGCTGTAGCATGATGTTGAGTGACTTGATGTGAGAAAGGTAACGGGAATGGATCTGTTGATGAAGAAGGCGGATACTCTTTTGCTGGTTCTTTAGTAGTTGAAGGTGCTTTGTAGGCTGGATCAACTCCAGTTGAAGCATCATTGGGAGATGCTTTTGACAAGTTACGACAAGTTGAATGTAGAGATCGTGAATGAAGATAGCTTGACGCTGAGGGAATCGATTTGTAGAATTGAGAAGATTGAATTCGAATTCCTTTGCTTAAAGTTGGTAAGACGATTTGACTGAAACCCATCTTTGGACGTTATTGGAAGTTCGAAGGAAGAAGTGATTAGCCAAAGCAGTAGATATGGAGAAGGTCCTATGCGACGCCGTCTCCCTTTTTTACCCCCTGGTTCTTCAAACATCCCCGAGATTGGCTTGTTCATCTTTGATTTCCAACCTTTTGCTGGTATGAATAGTTCGAGAAGAGAGAGGCAGCGCCCATTTCTCTGGGGCTTCCTTTTGCCACCCATGACCCAGCCTGAGCCTGAGTCTGCCCTAAGGACTTGTGCTCCTTGCGGCTCTGACTGATGAGCCTTCTAGTCAGATTATAGATATTCTAGAGACTGGAATGATGATACAAGGAGGCTTCCTCACCTCGTCGGTCGTATCTCTCCAATAGCTTGATGCTGATTGGCCAATGGGCTTCTGAAATTGGAAGCTCGCCTGACAAGCTGACATCCTTCTTATCCTCCCCTCTCTCCTATCCTCCATCAACCCCTTCTATATTCTCCCATCCCAAATGGAACACATTTCAGCACCACCAGTATCTTCATCCTCGTCCTCGATATCACAATGTCCAGTACCTCACGCTTCCAATTCACCTTTACCTCCAGGTCATCCACCAACTTCTTCTAATCTACCAGCATCAAATTTACAACCTCCTCCAGATCCAAGATGTGTGTTTTTCAGAACAGATACTGATCCAGATTTCACTCCACCAATTTCAAGGCAAGCATCTTTCTCAGGTGCATCAGCTCTAGATCTGAAAGCAGCAGCCAACATTAACCCATTACCTTCAGGTAAAGAAGTTGCAGATTTGAATCCAGATACTACTTTAGTTCTAGCTTCTCGAAATTCACAATTAGCTCTAGTTCAATCTTCACAAGTTTCTGCAATGTTACATGCCAATTATGGTAGATTTTCTCCTTCTTTCCCAAATGAATCGGATCAAGTCAGTTTAGGTGGAATTGCAATTCCACCACCAACTACAACGAATGATTTCCAGTCTAAAATCAAACCAGTTCCATTATCAGAATATCAAGAAGAAGTTTTATCTCATTTCAGATCAAGAGCCGTTTCAATAGGTTTAGTCACTTCTTCTAAGGAATCTCCTGGAATAGGTCCTCTTTCCTTTCCCATCACTAGTATGTCTACTGTTGGTGACAACAATCAGAAATCTCCATTATACGTTATTGGTGGTGAGGGAAAGGCCATTTGGACAAAGGAATTGGAAGTGGCTTTGGCGGCTGGGGCTGTAGATGCTATCGTTCATTGCTTGAAAGATGTTCCTACCACTTTACCTAAAGGCTTGGAATTGGCTGCTGTCTTGGAGAGAGAGGATCCTAGAGATGTTTTAGTCGTCAAGGATGGTCTTCCTTATCAGGTGAGTCTAAGAGCAAGTTTACGAAGGGATGGGCAAGCCAGCGTAGCGTAGCGGGGAATGATCTCCTCGAAGGAAGGGGAGAGGCAGCTGTTCCGACAAGGGATAGATGATGACAGGCTTCAAGAATGGAATTGAGAGAAAACAATACACTTGGCAATTGCTTGTGGGATCGCAGGAGCTGCCTTGAGACCTTGCGAATTACTAATTCTCATTCCTTCTCTCCTCCCTTTAGACTCTCGATGAGCTACCTCCTGGATCAGTAGTCGGAACTTCTAGTGTCCGAAGAGTAGCTCAGCTCAGAAGAAGGTATCCTCAATTGGTCTACAGTGATGTCGTGAGTCTCTTCTCCCTCATTCTCTCTCTGAGTTACCGCCGACTCCACCTCTCGAAACTGACTCTTTCTTCTTCCCTTTCCTTTCTCAGCGAGGTAATCTCAACACCAGAATCGCAAAACTAGATTCCCCAACCGGACCCTACACAGCTCTAGTTCTAGCAGCAGCAGGTCTAACTCGTTTAAACCTGTCTTCTAGAATCACAGCCTATCTCTCCTCACCAGTACTTCTCCATTCAGTAGGACAAGGAGCTTTAACGATAGAAGTCAGATCTCCGCCTCCAGGAGCTTCCCCTTTGACAAATCGAGATGCTAGAATCAAAGAGATGATTCATTCGATTTCAGATTGGAGATCTTCATTCAGAGGATCTTGTGAAAGAGGTTTGCTACACAAATTAGAAGGAGGATGCTCTATTCCAGTGGGAGTGGAAAGTTGGTTTGAAGATCATCAACTTGAAGAAGGTAGAAGGAATGAAACTGGAAAGGGAGCTTGTCCAGTCATGGGACCAAACAAAGATGGGAATGAAAATCAAATCATCACGATCAATGGAGAACCTAAGAAAACTTTGGGACATACTATTCCTGTCAAGTTTAGAGTTGGGAAATCTAAAGAAGCGGCTCCTACTGGAGCTGGAGGTGTTAATGGAAGTACTGCTCCTTCAAGACCTGATACTTTGGAGAGATTAGCAACTGGAATGCAGGATGCCACAACTTCAACGACGACCTTCACAAGTTCAACAGGTCCTAGAGCCATTCCAGACACTCATTTCACTAATGGAAATCAAACTTTCACCAACGGTTATCTAGTTCCTTCAGGACCTCCTTCAAGTGTTCCAACTTTAACTCCAACTTCACCTTTCGCAATCGATCCATTAATGGCAGAGATCCGATCGATTCCACCTTCAACTGGAAGAATTTTACATCTAAGAGCCATAGTAGTCTCTCTAGATGGTAGAAGATCAGTCTCCTACGCTTCATCAAAACTCTGTCAAACAACAACAGATGCCGAATCTTTAGGTTTTCAAGTGGCAGACGTCCTTCTAGCAGGTGGAGGAGCAGTAGAAATCGATGGAAAAGAAGTAGATCCAGATCATCAAGACGCAAAAGGAGGTGCCAAATCGATTCTGGAAGAAGTTGAAAGACATAGAGCTCTAGCTGAAGAAGCTGATGAGAGAAGAAGGAGAGAAGCTAGAGCTAATAGAGCGGCTGAAATGGCTGCTAAACAAGCAAAAGGAATGTTGCCTCCTGATCATCCTGAAATTGATATGAACAATTTCGATTTGGAAGTTGATAAATGCGTTTTCGCTATCGATGGTACTAAACAGGAAATTAAGGAAAGCTTTAGATCTAAAGAGGTTTTGGATAGGATTGGTAGAGATGATGAACAGCAGTTGAAACAGATTGATTCTTTGGAAGTTGATAGAAGAGGGAAAGAAAGAGATGATGGTCAACCTAAGGCTTGGGAGGTTTAGATTTTGAGAGGTGCGAGAAAGAATTCTTTTCTTCTCTCTAATTTATTCCTTTCAGGTGTCCTGCTATTTTTCGTTGGATTCTTTTCGTTTTCCACCCAGTCGCATTTTTGTATTCACATAATCCAAGCATCTTTAGTAATCTCACTCTGCCAGTATAACCTCACTCTGAAGTGCATGCTTTGTGCCGAACTTCGTTCTCTCCACCTAGAGAAACAAAGTTTGACATCATCGGGCCATCTCTCCCTCCGCTATCTCCTTAAGTCCTTCTAGATCACTTTCAAAGATTCTTACGTCAAAGTGCTTTCATAGGACCTAAGGCCCGATGAAGGATGAAGATCTTTTTCGTCCGTCGCAATTCGGGTTGTCGCGGACCTAGCTTCCGTCCACCAGAAGAATTTCCATTCACCTCTCCGACGCATACTCAACAAGGATGAGAATCCCTTCATCCCCGAAGACTGTTTCCACTTCATTTAAAGGGCTGGGTTCCCTCACAGTGTCCCGCACTCTTACCTGGTACCTTCAAACGTCCACAAGAGAAGCTCCGCTCTACCTTGCTATCTCGTGAGTTGAAGACTTTGCCACCGAATCCTTTACCTTCTTGTTTTCATCTCTCCTCTCCTTGCCTCTTTACATTTCATCAAACTCACTTCCTTTGTTCTATTCCCTTTAGCCAGATCACCAAACCTCGAGCCCAACTTCTGGAGTAGGCAGCTAAGCATCCTCCAAGCCCAATGGAAGATTCAAGGACGAGAGCTTTCTACTCGCCTACTATGGATCCAAGATGGTTGCTATCTCAGCTCGATGAAGCATCGAAGGAGGACTCCAGAAATCTGCCAAGTCAATCTCCACGACGAAGGAGGTCGAGCTCTCCAACTGCCACGACGACTGATCGTTCTACGGCTCTTCTAGCTGTCCAAAGCGGGATTCCTCTAGAGGTGATTTTAGCTTCGCCGGTAGATTGGAACTGGAAAAAGCTTCTACAGCACAGCCAAGGAAATCAGGAGGAGAAACCAGAAAGTTCTGAATCTTCCAGGCAAAGCTCGTCGGATTCCATGGCGGAGGACAAGACCACATTCTCAACCTACCTCAGTCCACTCTCATTACTAACTTCTAGTCAAGACACTCCGAGCTTACGAGCATCCCCTTTGACGGGAGAAACGAGTCTTTCGGGAGGTTGGAATTGGGGAAAGGACGACCCCTCGAAGATAGCTCCAACGCCAATTCAGAGAAAGAAGGCATTACCGCAGGTGGATGAGGAAGATGATAAGAGGAAACAAGGGTGGGAAAGGGTGGAGGAGGATTACCTTTACGAGGAATTTGCGGTCGATGCTTTAAAATTCTCCACTCGTTGACCGACTGATTTATCGTTCGCACTTCCTCCTCTTTAGTATTTCTATCTTTCTCACTCTACTGGTCCCCATAATGTCACCGTCTTTCAGTCCGTCTACCATCTAATTCTTAAGATCTGAGAGTTCAAATTAAACTGCGATTGAAAGTAGCTTGACGCTACGAGTAGAATTACAATGTGGAAACTCTAGGAATGAACTCATCTCACATGTTAAACCCCACTCAAAGTCCTCCGCTATCCAGCTTTCTACTTTCGTAGTGATCGTCGTCGTCCTGCTCTCGCATGTCTGGAACTCTGAAACCTTCACTTCGCCTGGCTGCTGCTTGCTTGCCCTTTGATAGCTTCTCTCTCTTCTGGTCTCGAACCGAATTTCTTTCAATTTGCTGAGCCTCAAACTCTCCCATAGAGGAAGAGGAAGAGATTTTAGATTGGGACTTGGACTTGGATTTCCGAGCTCCAGAGGAAAGTAGATCCTTCGATGACTTCTTCTTGATGCCATTCTCTGATCCTCCTGGCTTCAGGAACTTTTTGGAAGATGATTGAAGATTCTTAGACTACAGAAGAGGGGTATGAAAAGAGGGAAGAAGTCAGAGACTGCCAGAAATCGCAGGGCATACATTCAGCTTTACCAAAGGCTCTGACCATCCTCGAGTCTCGCTCCAACCAAAACCTCTGATTCCCAAGTCGAGATTCGATTTCTGGGAGATGCCTTTTCAACATATCTCTAGTTTCTTTTCGACTCTAGGTAACTGGTTTCATGGTAAACTCACCTCTTTCTTGTTCTTCTTACCACTCTTCCTTTCCCTCTCTTCATCCTCACCCTCGTCTAGCTTGGGTACCCTACTCTCATCCAATCCACTATCTTCATCATCATCTTCATCTCCATCCGATTTTCTTGCTTTCTTCTTCCTCTGAACTGCCCAATCTCCATACCTCTTCCTCCTCTTTCCAATCGAAGGTCTGTAATTGTCTGATACGAAATCGAATCCGTTCTCCGTCTGAGCCTTCTCAGAGGTTGCACCATCTTCGCCTTTGATGTTATCCTCATCGCTATCTTCATCCTCATGGTTGTGAGAACTGAGATGCCATGAATCCCAAGCTTGTTCAGGTTGGAATCTGCTCTTTTGATTTAGAGGTTGAGCTTTGTTGGAAGGAATGGACCACTGCTCAGAGGCATCACTACCAGGAGTTGAGTATGAAGAATTGCTTTGAACGCTAGTGTTGGCTAGAAAATCGTCGTTGTTGGTCGAGCTGGTTTCGATCTTAGAAGTGGAAGGTGAATCTGGGTTCTTCTTCAAGCCAGCTCTTTGCATGAACTTGAGACCCTGAGTCTTACCAGACAAAGATTGAACTGTACTCGATCTTGAATTAGATGAAGATGGTAGGCTTGAACTCATTCCGAGGTGGTGTCCAATTGACCTTGTTGTCCTTCCTCGAAAAGTTCTCAACTTCAAAAGAATCTCAAGCTGAATACGCACCACACCTCCTCTTCAGAAGCACATTCACACAAAGTTCACACTTTCCAGGATCTCTAATCTTTCAGGGAACAACGTTTCAGGGAGCTATCCAATGGACCTGCCTAGCTGCCTTCTCTCGATCTAATGACTCTTGTTCGCTGAAAATCTCTCTCTTTCCTCTCTCCTTTCTCCTTATCTCCTTCTTGAAATCATCCGCTCACTCGCCTCGTACGTAACCCCCGTAGGAACGCTTAGAAAGACAAAAAAAGACTTCGCTTCTTCCAACCAGGACGGAAGGTGGTCATTGGACACTAGCCGTCGGAGAGGATCAGAGCGGTTCGACATTTCCTTGTTACTCAAAAGGAACGATCAACATTCTACCCAGTCTTGTCTCTCCCCCCATCTCATTCCAAGATCTACAGAATCATGAATGGGGCTTCATCTCAACAAGCATCCTCATCAAAACCAACTCAGCAACGAGCATTCTCCTCAAGCCGATCAAGTGGTGGTTCTCCATCCTTCAGTCAAAGCTCTCTCTCCGGTTCAAGACCACTTCCAACTGGATTCTCGTTACCCAGCATCTATGAGCTGACAGGTCAGAGTGTAGGGGCTAGATCCAGATCAAATGGTCCTTCCTATCATCACAACAATGGCGCCCCTAGAGCTCACTCCCTTCAAAGCTCAAGAGCTCATCCATTCACCTTCTACGAGCAACAAGCCCAGGTCTCAGAGGACGTAGAAATGAGTAACTACGATCATTCTTCCAGATCAATGTATCATCCTAGAGGGGAAGGATCTTCCGGCTCAACCAGTTCAAGAGAACATCCTCAGTTCGATCGATCCATTGAACCTTCCTCTCCTTCGGATCGCTCCTCTATGATAGACCTCGACGTGTCAAACGATGACAGCTCAAACCCGAGAAAGGTTAGGCATCGAATTCAATTGAGCTGTACAGAGTGCAAAAAGAGAAAGGTAAGTAAGGGGTCAAGGTCAAAGTCGTGACGCTCACTGCTCAGCTTTTTTTAATCACGAACGATGATCCTTCTGATCGGGAGGACCCCCGGCGCTTTCAAAGGTCTTGGTCTCCAACAAATGTCGCAGCTGAAAAGATTGAGTGACTGATTCTGATCTTTTCTCTCCCTTCTGTATCCCTCCTGTTTCGTGGTCTCTAGATTCGTGAGTACCATGCGTTTGCTAAGCCGTTTCGGTCATCTATCCTCTGCTCCCCTTTCTTTCTACCTCTGATCACTACTCATAACGACTAACCAAGTTTCATCTCTCTATCAATCGATTTATTCTTGATCGTTCCCACCAGGCTGTGGTGAGTTGACCTCTTGTTCCAAGCATCTCGCGAGGTCTTTCCATCTTGAAGGCAGGGCGGCACCATGTGAAGAACTCTAACTCTGACGCACTGTTCTCGTCTGCTAATACAGATCGAAACATACCACATTGCTCAGCATGTGTTCGACGAGGTATTAGTCACAAGTGCAAGTGAGTGGCAAAATCAAGATCGATAGAGCCAAGTCCCCCGCAGCTTCTCATTACACGCCTCACGCTTTCCTTCTTGTTCTAATCAGGTTTGGAGACGAGCGAGACAGTTTCAAGTAAGTCTGTGGACCCACTGTTTGCAATTCTCATTTCCTGATCAATTAGACTCTCCCCTTCCTTTCCTGCAGTAGTGCTCAACCTCACGTCGATCCCTCCAAGTCGGCTTTACTCGCTAGGATATCAAAGCTAGAGAACCAACTATCCACTGCCAATCAAGAATTGAGCTCTCTGAAGAACTCGTCGACGACTTCAATAAATCAGAACTCGGATACTGTTCGGAGGGAAAGCACAGAAAGTCCAATCATACAAGTCAAACCTCTTGAACCTCAATCCGGCCCTCCAGATTCTGCCACTCCTCGACCATTGTCTAACGGAAGCTATGCTAGCTCTTCGATCTTTGGAGAACCCCTTTCAAGCAATCCATCACCTCAATCCCTCGTGGAAAGGATCGAAAGGCATCTAGCCCTCCTTCCAAGTCCAGATCAGACCAGAGCCACAGTCGACCTCTTCTACGCTGGAATGGAAGCCTTTGCTCCCTGTACTCACAGACCTACAGTTCTCAAAGACCTGGATCAGTTCTACTCTACTGTCAAATGGGAGAAGAGCTCGACGTCGAAGTCTTCACACCACGATGGATTCTCAACCAGGATCATTTCGGAGACGGATCTACCCGATCTCACCTTCGTCGCTTTCTTGTTCAGCGCGCTCAGTTGCGTCATGGAACACTTGACCTCGTCAGAGGTGGTGGAATCTGGTCTGTGTTCGCACGAGAGAGAGGTGAGTTCAAAATCCGATCATCTCTCGACACAGCTTCTAGTTTCTCGAAAATTCGTTCCGCTCAGAGATCTGATGTATGCCTTTCCTTTCTCTTTCCATGTGATCCACCACCCAGCACAAAACAATCTCAGAGCTTTATCATATGGCAACAGTCGATCTTCTCAACGCAGCCGACTTCTACGAGAAGCCCACTCTAGCCGGTCTTCAAGCTTGCGTTCTAATGAGAGTACACATTCTCAATAGAGGAAGGAAGGCCTTCTATCGAGCCATTCTCGCTAGCGCCTTGACTGCCGCTCGATCACTAGGATTGGACCGCCTGGGCTCTGCTTTGGACGACGAGAGAAGGTGGTCTGGAGAGAAGGACGTGACCTCTTTGGACTTGGAAAGAGATTCTTCAATTCTTCCTCCCCAAGCTAGAGTAGCTAGACTTCAGGCAAGACCTTTCGCCGATGGATCACATGTCCTCAGAGAGACGGGAAGGAGGGTTTATCTCGTTCTCTGTCGAATGGACAGCTTCTTCTCAGCTCTGTCGGGGCATCCAGCCTCTTCAAACATGCCGGACGACCCAGGACACTCCACTGCGCCACCTTTGAACATCGACGACGAAAGTCTTTCAGATGACTTCAGCCCTCTTCCTCACTGTCTACCTCCCGACGTTCCATCAAGGCTGGTCTCTATCGTCATCGGAATGGGCATGAACGACTTCACTCTCAGGCTTACGGACGCTGCGGTTCACTCTGGAGGATACGAAGCAGCAGTCAACTTGGACAGGCAACTCAAAGAGCAGGTCGCTAGAACTCCTCCTTCGTTGAGACTCGATGGAGCGTCAGAGCACCTGACCTCGGTAGTTCGACTTCATCAACAACGACCCTACCTTCGACTTCATAGGATCGCTTTGATGCAGTACTCTTACTACTACTTCTTAGGTCTGCATCGAACTTTCATGGTCAGAGGATACTTCGACCCACGATACACGAACTCGACCAGAACTAGTATCTACGCTGCTCGCTCCTTGGTTGCTCTGGCTAGGAGTCTAGAAAGCGACAAATCGATCACTGGAAGGACCATGTTCCACGGACTGCTCTTCCATCTCTGTCACGGGGCTAGTGTTCTAGTAGTTTACTCTCTCTACCAGATCACTTGTGCTGGAAGGGACGACGAGGAGACTCTCCAGGTCATCGAAGAGTTGGATTACGTTGTTCAAGTCCTGAACGCATTCCTCGTTGGTATTTCTCGATCTCCCTGAATCTTCTCCTCCGCCTTTCTGACAGCTCTTTTCTTTTGTTTCCTTTCTCTCAAACAGGATGCTGCTGGACCAAACGTCATCTTGGGCAGAGCTGTTCTGATCTTCTCGATCCTTCGAGCTAGAATCACAATCGAACGTCAAGCTCACGGTCTAGCGACTTTAGTTTCAAAGGTTCAAATCGAGTCTACCCCTGTCCCATCTACTCCAAGCACCTCTACCACTCCAACTGGGATCGCCATAGCTGAAAGCCTTTCTTCAGCTTTGAACGAATCTCTGAACGTTGGTCCATCTGCCGTCGCCACCTGGCACACTCCGAGTTTGGTTCTACCTTCAAAAGGATTGGACGACTCGGAAAGGACAACTCTCTACAATCTCACCAACAGGCTTTTGATAGAACTCTCTTCTTTGAAAGATAGAAATCTCAGTACTGGACAACCCTGTTTCTTCGCGGTGAGTAGTCAGCTTTCTTTCAGTTGATTCGTCTCGATTTCTGTGATTCTGATATGTGATTTCATCCCTCTCCTTTCTGCAGTCTCTGGACGATCTCCTATTCTGTGCGTCTCAATCTTCCAACCCTTCTTCTCGCAGTCATTCTCGATAATGCTTTCTCTGTCACAACTCCGGATTCTCTTCTGTAAATCAAATGATTCGTAATGCTTCTCCCAAACTGTAGTCAAACTCTTGCAATCAATTTATGTTCTCTAATCTCACATCAATTGCAATGACGAGACTCAGAACTATCTATCATCCTCAGACGGCAACGCGAAAGCTAGAGGCTCCCTTTTTTTTCCTTTCTTTTTGGTATCTGGATTTGATTAAGAGTAAAATAAAGTAGGATTGTGAAATGTAGCGCGATGTTGTGAGAGGCGAGTAAAGCAGGCAAGTTGGAATTGAAAAGCGATTGAGCGAAAGCAGAGAGTCAAGTTTGATTTTGAATCTACAGGAAGGTATTCGATAGAGTGAGAATGCGCAAAGGGATGAGGAGAAAGGAAGAGGTGGCTTCATTACGTTCATTAATCTTTCTTCTCGGCCCCTTCTGTAGGGTTAGACTTCTCTTTCAAAGGACTACTTGGATTCGATTTCTTTTGACTTGGACCAGTTGGAGGAGTAGCATTTTTACCTGGCTTCGGACTTGAGTTTGAATTTTGGTTCTGACTTTTGGGACCAGTTGGAATCTTCTTATCACTGTTGCCTAGAGCGGGGAATTCTGATTTCGAGGTCGTGTCGATAAGTTCACGACCTTTCGAATTAGTTGCTCCGCCTCTACCGCCTCTTGAAACTCCGTAACCTGCTCTCCCTCTACCTCTTGAATCTCCATAACCACCTCGTGAGTTTGAGTCATCGTATCCACGACTGTATGGCTTGAAGTTCTTCTCCCAAAGAGCACCTCCTTCGTCTTGCTTTTCTGCGTCCCACATTCGACCCTCTTGCTTCTCTAGTTTCCTTTCTCTGTTTTTGTTTCTTTCTTCTTCTAGGGCGAGCTGTGTGTGGGGAAAGGGAGGGAGGAAGAAGGAGAAGGTTCGGGAAGAAAGACGTCAGGAGGTCCAACGCTCTCGTGAAACGGACTGGGAATTGATCGAACTATCATGATGCTTCTCTGATCAATTGAACAATCAACAGAGAGGGTCAGACATTCGTGGGAGTCAAGCGGAAGCCGAATCGCTTGCACAGGTGTCTGCCTATAGCTTTCCACTCCAACAGAGAAGTTATCTTGCTTTCCAGCAAGATTTCAAGCTCTGGTCCTTTTGAATTCTCTTTTACCCCTCAAGCTTGCTGAGGCACCATCTGAGCGACCTCACCAGCATCTCTCTGGACAACTCACTTGGGCCTTCTTCTCAGCCACCTTCTTCCTCGAAGCTTCCTCTCTAGCCTTCCTGTCTTGAGCAGTCAGCTCATTGAACGCAGCTTTGTCCTTGTCGATCTCTTCCTGCCTTTGTACCAGAGCAGCGTTGGCTTCCCTGGCCTTCGCCATCTTAGCTTCCAGTTCTTCCGGCGTCAGTTTGGTTCTCTGCGGTCCACCGGTTGATAGATGACGAGAGGGATTCACATAGCCTCCTTTAGATTGAGATTCAATGAGAGGGGAATGGGGACAGGAAGTGAGCAGAAGGAGAGAGGAGGGATTGAGAAGAAGCTGATTAGAGCTCACCTTGGTTAGCTCCTCTCTCTCCTGATCTGGCAGCAGGTCCAGTTGGTACTGCCCCTTTGCTTTGATTTGAAGCTGGTTTAGCTTTGGAAGAATCTGACTGAGCCGCAGGAGATTGTGGTACTTGAAGAGCAGCAGTTGAAGGAGAAGTTGGAGATAGAGCAGCCGCCTCCTCTACAGCAGTCGAAGGTTGAGGGTCTGACATGTCGATTTGATGTTTTGATTTTCTTGAGAATGAAGGGCAGAGGTCCAAATTGATCTAAATGATGAATCAAGTATTGAAATTGAGAGTGGTCAAAGCTCAACCTTTGATATAGAAGCTTCTTTGTGCAGCCAAGTTACCTTCTCTCCTTCACCCCCCCCCAACTTTTAAACAACACTCAACATGGTCAAGTTCGAAACTTCTGATAAGGAAACCTTCGAGATGGAAGAGAAATCCGCTCTTCGTTCTCAATTGATCAAGAACATGTTGGAAGGTGAGTTACACACAAAGAGATAGGCAAGAATTCGGATTGAGCCACCACCATGCCATGCACCTCGTTAGAACGAAGATGCTCTCCTCACCCCCACTCCTTCTTGGATCTATCTTCTGACTCTTACTTCTATCAATTGTATTCATTCTCTATTCCTTTCACCGACTTTTCCCTCTAATCCCTTCGCTACCCGCTCGTAGATCTACCTGATTCTGACGACAAGGTGATTCCTCTACCAAACGTCTCCTCCACTGTCTTCGCAAAGGTAAGTGCCCTCTACTCAGCCTCCCAAGCTTCAGATGGAATTGAGAAACTGATCAGAAAGTTGAACATTGGACTCAAGAAATGGAGTCAGAGGTCATCCGATCCTCAAAGTTGTCAGCTCGCAGCAAGCATGCTTCCTCCCACTCAGTCTAATCTTCACCCACTCATAGACCTCCTCTTCATACAACCTCTCTCCCCTCCTTCATTATCTCTGATCCATCCTATCAGGTGAAGGAGTACTGCGACCACCACAAAGATGACCCAGCCCCACCAGCTGATGATGCTGAGGAGTCTCGCAAGCGTACCACTGACATCTCTGACTGGGACTCCAAGTTCATTGCTGTTGACCAAGAGATGCTCTTCGAGATCATCCTCGCTGCCAACTACTTGGACATCAAGCCTCTTCTAGATGTCGGATGTAAGACTGTGTGAGTAGTCAATGCTCGATCGCGGATTTATTGGATAGGGAGCACGATAAGGAGAGAGAGAAGAAGCCTGCAGAAGGATGTCCGAGTTGATCTCTCTGCAACTTCTCTAAGAGGGATAGAAATAGAACAGCCATATATTTTCTGTTCTGTACAATCAGATTACAAATCCATGATCTCGATGTCAAGACAGAGACTGATTCTAACGCCACCATCCTTCCTCCTTTCCCTTCCCACCTTTCTCCTCCCTCAGTGCCAACATGATCAAGGGAAAGACCCCAGAGGAGATCCGTAAGCTCTTCAACATCCAAAATGACTTCACCCCAGAGGAGGAAGCTCAAATCAAGAAGGAAAACGTGAGCATTACCTTCCACTTCTCGCATCACTTGACTGTATGCTGTCCTTGCCATTTCGATCCACTGACACCCCCTTTCTCCTTCTCATCTCTGTTTCTGCTACTCTTTTGATCTTTGACGACTCCAGGAGTGGGCTGGTAAGTTTGAGATCTCACGCTTCGAACTCAACGATGGAAGCGCAGTGATGAAGAGGGTTCCACTGACCCAGTTTCCTTCTCTCTTGCTTTCTCTCTCACTCCCTTATCATTATTTACTGTTCAACAGAGGATCGTTAAACAAGTTGAACTCTGGTTACAGGAGACTCGTCGAATTCAAAAAGCTTTGAAGATTTAAGATCTTTTAAATCTCGGAATTTCGCAACGATGAAATCTTCTGTTCCTATTCCTTTTGTTTTGTTTCTCTTTTAATCGAATCTTTCTCTTCTTCTCCTCTAAATGCAAAGGTCAAATTCCTATAAATAGTTCTCTCCCTTTTCTCACTTCTCCCTCTCTTCTCGACCCTCCTCTTTAAGAATTTAGCAAGCGAAAGTGTATCATAGTCACAACCATAACCCACCTCCCTTCTCATCGTTTCTGATTCTTGAAAAACACAATAAATAAATAAAGAAAAACCAAGTTCCTAAAGAACCAATTCTTTCTAAATCCTTTCTTGCTTTTGAGTCCCTCTTTGTTCGCTTTTCAATGAATTCTGTTTACTTCTACATTGAACTTGTTTGGTTTGATTCTTTGCAACGTTGCCGCTTTTCTCGGAAGTTAAGAGATTGCTGGAACGAGGTAAACTGGGAGGAGTCGCAAGGTGCAGAGTTAGATCCTCCGAGCAGGCTTCGAAGACCAAAGAAGGAACTGCGAACTAATGTGATTGAGGCTTTAAAAATACAGATGAAGGTGGAGAGAGGGGCTAGAGAATGAGGAAAGAGAGCTGAGGGAAAGGAGAAAAGCTGACTTGAAGACACGAAGATGCCAGGTGTAGGCAAGGGTTCCGAATTGTCGGAGACCACTCTGATGGATAAGAGAGACAATGTCGCTTCTTGAGTACCAGGTCCATAATGTTCAGAGGAAACGAGAGATGAGTTTCTCAGCTGCCCCGGATTCGTTTGCTGGCTCTAGAATTCGTACCTGTCTGCTGCTTAGAGCTTCCAGATCGAGAAGTAGTTTCCGGCGACGGATATTCGGCAGCTAGTTGAGTTCTCATGACCTGTTGATGAGAGGTGACTTCCCTCAAGAGGGATGCGACTTGAGATTGTAGTTCCTCTTTGGGAGGATAAGCAGAGACGAGGGCGGGTCAGTCTCACTTCAATGGTGCTCGATTGAGGCCTAATTAATCTGTATCTCCAACATCAGATCAGAAGAAAAGATTGCGGCCTTGGGTCAGCAGATGCTCGGAAGTAGCTACTCACTTGCCTCTTGCAGAGCTTCTCTGTACTCTTGATTCGCTTCCCTGACCTCAGCTTCCAGTCCTTTGAGCTCTTCCTCCTGCGGGCAATCAATCAATCAATTCGGTCAATCATCCGTCCTACTCTCACTGCGCCAGACCACCTCTCCTTCGAATCCTACTCACATGCTTCTCCTCTCCTTCCTCTCCACCTCCAACCAATCCATCAGGAAGGTTCTTTATGATTCTCTCAGCCTCTTTACTGTTCTCTATCAAATCAGCGACGAGTTCATCTATGTTTTCTTGCATTCCTTGATCATCGAGAAGACCTAACTTCAACCTAGCAGCCTCTGAGCTTGATTCTTTGGCTTGACCTTGGATCCAGATCGGCACTTGAGGATTGATCTGTTTGTGAGAAGACTTGCGTGATATGAAGGAGTACGAAGCTGCTGAGATCTTTAGTAGCATGTCTAGAAGATCTTCTAATGCAGAAAGCGGATCGGCTGGAAGCGAAGAGGATGAGGTTGAATTGAGAGTGAGTTGGTGATAGGCAGAAGTTGATGAGCCTACATCCTGAACTTGTGCTTGAATTGCGTTAAGATTAGAGTTGCTCAATCCTGGCGTAGAAGGTCCAGCCTCCATTGTTTTGTTGGATGAAGAAGAAGTGATGTTGGTGGAGAGGAGAAAAAGAGAAATCGATCTGGATTGTCCGCTCATCTCCTCCTACCCAACCTTCCACTCCAATCGAGACTCAAGGATCTCCCTAGTTTGGATTCGGCTAAGAAGAGGAATTCCAACACCAAATGGTGGCGGCTAAGATCTGGTGAGGGAGTGGTCAGATCCCCTCTCGATGATTTGTTGACACCGAGGTCTGTTTTGCCCCTTTTCGTTCTGAACACGAATCGCCTCAGCTTTTGCTGGTTGTATTGACCTCTTCAAGGAGGTTCGTGAAGTCTGTTAGGTCGCTAAGTTCAGAACGGACCGAGTCGTTGGCGCCGTCAAGGATAAAAGGAGAGAAGTGTAATAGTTTCTTTCCTTGCTCTTCTCTCGCTCTGCAACTCTTCTATCAGTGTCCCTTTCGAACCGGACAAGCCTAGAGGCACTTACATTGTCGTACCAAGCATGGCCGAATCAAGCCAGCCTCCAACCAAGCAGCGACTCACGACCAAACCATTACCTCCTCCACCTATACCCTTCACTTTATCTCCTCCTCCATCCTCTCAAGCGAACTCAAATCCTCAACGATCCTCAAGATTTCCTTCAAAAAGTCATTCTTTGGACGTTCTAGTGGGAAGCAACTCGAACTTGAAGCACACTCCTAAAAGACCCTCTCCCCTGAATCCTCACTCGCAAGATCTCAAGACTCCTTCAAGCTCCTACCATCCCTTCGCTTTCACTTCTCATTCAGGTCCACCGACTCAAATGGTAGATTGGAGACTCGCGATGGAGACTAGCTTCAAGTCAACCTCATCTCCTCCTGCCACTCCTCGTCAAATTCGAACAGTAGATCGATCCGCTCCTCTTCCACCACCTACCGCACCTTTACCTCCTCTACCCTTTCAAGATACCAGACACGAGAAGCTTTCAGACTTAGATCACGTAATCATGTCCTTCCCCAACTGGGACGCAACTGACAAAGAAGTTCAAAAAGTTCAAGAGCCTGTCGACCTACCAAGAGATTCGACACTTGACTACGTGCCTCAATCCGCAAGCTACTCTGTCGACTACGAAGAAGAAGGGGAGTCATCTGCTTTCGTGGATGGATCAACGTACGAGAGTTCTGACCTTCAGTCAATGGATTCAAGACGCCTTTCAACCGCACCTGAAACCTTTTCCAAAGACGCCATCACAAACCCTTTCGCCTTAGCAGCCAACCGGTTTCGCTCGGCTTCTACCTCAAGAGGTGTCAGGCTAGGGCGGTCTCTTCACTCTAGGAGCTCCAGCTCGGTGGAATCATCAGACTCGGGCGTCAAAACAAGCAGGGGTCAAGTCATGCTGAGATTGGAAGAAGACGCGGAGAAAGGAGTCATGCAAAACAACGTCGACACGATGAACGGGTGGCTAAACATGGCTCTAGAAAAGGCGCTCAATCTATCAGAGCCAGGAGGAGAGGAAAGCGACAAGGCCATCTCAAGTCCACGCCCCTTCTCCATCAACTTCAACAGAGGGAGATCAAGCTCCCTTCTTGCTAGTATCAGCTCTTGGGGAAGAGGTAGAAACAGTTTCCTGGCTGAATCGGATACCTTGGTGGAAGGGCGGGAGAGAGATGACAGAGAAGGTGAGCGGTTGAAGTTGGGCGATTTGAGTACTTTGAGTGTCGAAGGAAAAGTGATCTCTGACTTCGTGTCATCCTCTTCCATCTCTCACATCTTTAGCCGTTCGAGTCCACCTCATGAAAGCCTTCAGAGCTTCCCTAGACACCTCGATTTCCAGTGGAACATCCTCTGACGTTCAGGACTGGACGGTATTTCTGAATGGATTCGACGACGGCTCTCAAGAAATGACTCAAGACGACCTCAGGGAGGTCCTGGATCTATTCGCAGCTCCTCCTCCATTGACGGAAGAAAGAGAAGACCTATCCGGCGTCGTTTCTCTCGTGCCACCGACTCGCGGGACACAACAAAGCACAAAAGCAACTCTCATATCGACTGTCAAGCAAGTGCAAACGAAGTTTAAGCAAACTCCAACAGCTTCAGGCTCAGAGAGAAGTTTCTCGCCCCCTTTGAGAAAATTGAGAGGAGCGATTTCAGAAAACAATCTAAGAAGGAAATGGACGAATTCTGCTTCAGACGATAGGAGTCGACGAGATTCGGAGACCTTCACTTTCATAGAAGCTTCAGAGTTGGATCAAGAGGAAGTCATAAGGAGCAGGTGGTCCATAGATACGACGGATCCGAGTGAGGCCAGGAAGGGACCAGGGAGGGGTGGCGAAGGTCTGAGAAAAGTCTTGTTTGGGCCTTTCAATTGATTTCAGATCATCTCCTTGTCGAGTTCGATTTGTAGTACATGCACTCTATCTTCAAAGCGGCTTTCAAGATCAGTCAAATCGATTCACCAAAACTTCGTGACTTCGATTCTTATTTAAACACTTGACAGATGATTTCATTCTCGTTCGAACTTCCCTCCCACTTTCTCTTCCTCAATTTCCATCAATCTTCGAGGACTTGATCAGTGACACAGCCATGTTGAGCACTCTGAACGTCCCTAGCAAAACGATGAAGAACTCCTCTCTTGACTTTCAGTTGATTCTTCCCGCTCTTCTCCCATTTCTTTCTTCTCTCCAGCATTTCGGCTTCCGGGACATGGAGATTGATCTCGTTGGTTTCTGCAGAGATGGTTATCTTGTCGTTGTTCTCGACTAGGGCGATAGGTCCTCCAAGAATTGCTTCTGGAACGACGTGACCGGTGCAGAATCTTGAGAGGCGAGGAGAGAGAGAGAGGGATGAGTAACATGAGTCAGTAATTGGCGAGGAGTGATTTGAGGTTGTATGAAGAGCCAGGAGACCTACCCATGGGAGGCTATTCAGACAGGAAAGCGAGAGAGAGAAAAGATGTCAGCAAGAGAGTTGAGATCGAGGAAGAGAAACCGCGAATGATCTGACTAACCTCCACTGAATCTACCGTCGGTGATCAGAGCCGTAGTCTTTCCCAGACCTGCTCCCATGATAGCAGCGGTAGGACTCAACATCTCTGGCATTCCCGGCGCTCCACGGGGACCACAGTAGCGAACCACGACTACGTTTCCGTGAGTGATCTCTCCATTCTTGATGGCTTCCATCACCTCTGATTCCTCGTCGTAGACTCTAGCTGGCCCTTCAAAGAAGAGACCTTCTTTCCCGGTCAATTTCGAGACTGCTGAACCAGGGCAGAGAGTTCCTCTCATGACAGTTAGATGACCAGTAGCTTTGATTGGGTTCTCCAAAGGTCTGATGATGTCTTGGTCTTCAAAGCTTAAAAGAGTGACTCCAGCTAGTTGCTCTTGAAGAGTTTGACCAGTGCAGGTCATAGTATCTCCATGAAGCATACCATTGTCGAGGAGGTACCTGAGAACTGGTGGGAGTCCGCCAATCTTGTGCAGATCTTCCATCAGATACTTTCCCGACTGAGAGAAAGAAGAGAGAGTCAGCATCAGCTTTTGGCCTTCTCGAAGCATCTTCAGACCTAAACGCTACCCACTGGCTTCATGTCTCCTAGAAGAGGCGTCTTCCTCCTGATGATCTCGAAGTCGTCGATGGACAGCTGGACGTCACCAGCCCTCGCGATCGCTAAGAGATGTAGACATGCATTCGTCGATCCTCCGAGTACTTGAGTGATTGTAATGGCGTTCTCGAAAGCTTTGCGAGTCATGACGTCTCTAGGCTTGATGTCTTTTTCGAGCAAGACCTTGATCGCGTTTCCCATTCTGGAGCACTCCTGTACTTTCTCTGGCGAGGTCGCAGGAATGGAAGCTCCTCTTGGCAACGACATTCCCATTGTTTCCAGTATAGAAGACATGGTGCTGGGAGGTGAGGAAAACAGTGTCAATTCTTATCGTCTGGACCGTTCGAATTCGTTTACGGTCTCATTTCATTCTTCCCTTTCTTTTACGTTACATACTGGAATTGCACTCACTTTGCTGTGTATAGTCCACCGCAGGCGCCCTGGAGTTCAAAGAGAGGAGGAGGTAAGTTCAGAAAGGGGAGCAGGAGGGGGCAGAGGGCGGATAGAAAAGAGCAACAGCTATCTCTCTGATGGTTCGTTCTCTAGGAGCTTCAGCATAATTGGAAAAACTTGAAGTCCTTCTTATCTAGACTCACGGGTCCTGGGCAGGAGTCTCTCACGATAGAGGCCCTTTCATCGTCAGTAATCAAGCCTGCTTCGAAGGCTCCTATGGCCTCGAAGTTATCAGCAATATTCGTGTGATCACCTTTCTTGCGTGACATTCCAGGAACATCCATCGTGTGAGTACCAGGAGAGATAGTTCCTCCATACACGACGATCTGTTAGAGAATTGGCGAGAGGTGGAAGAAACATCAGTAAGAGGCGCCGACAGAGAGAGATTGAGAACAAATTAACACAATTTAAGCTTACAGTAGGCCTGTTGTGTCTCATCGCAGCGATCAAGCATCCGGGCACTGTTTGATAAGAGAGTAGAAGTACCAGGAAGGGGAGAGATAAGGGTTTGGCGAAGACTAATCAGCGTCTAGGCGGCTCGAGACAGAAAGAATTCTTTATTCGAAACTGACTGTTCTTGTCACATCCAGGAATGGAGATGTTAGCGTCGTGACATTGACCTAATCCCAACAGAGGAAAGAAGGAAGAATGGGTGAGAACAGATATCGCAGACCGGTCGCCATGTTGGCTTGCTCAGAGCTGCTTCTCACCGACTGTCACAGCTTCGATAGAATCAGCAATCAAATCTCTAGATGGAAGACTGTATCTCATTTGATCTCCGCCCATCGTGATAGCCTGCCGAGGGGGAGAAGAAAGAGAGAGCTGAGAGTTAATAGAGAAGTAGATCGTCCTTCATTTCAGCCTCTTTCATTGCTTACGTCTGAAATCCCAATCGTATTGAATTGAAATCCTACCATTCCTGCATCGATGACGCTCTTTTTGATCTGTTTTCCGAACTCGAGAAGATGCCTGAAAGAAATCAGAAATTGAAGGACAGTGAGCTTCTTCGAGTGGTCTGCGTCGAGGAGACACCTTGGCGCTTGGGAAACTCGTGGATTTAAAGTCCAAAACCCACATGTTGCAAGGGTTACCTTCCCACCAGACGGAAGAGACTCCAATCTGAGGCTGTTGCGTGGAAAGAAGAGTGGGAGGGTGGAGGACAAGTCACAAGGTAATTAGAGATCGAAATGGAGCACCGAGGGAGCTCTTCTCGTGTCCTTTGATAGACTGAGGTGGATTTAAAATTCATAGAAATATCTTGTTTAGGAACCCAGAGCGAAATGATCTCTGTATCCTCCGGGGTACTTCTCTATCTCTCCCCCACCTCCATGAGTTCCGTCTAACCTTCTTCTCCCTCTCTCTAAATTCATCTGTTCTGTTCAACTCTCCTTCCCGCTTAAAATGATTTGTTAAATTAAATTCTGCTTCTCTCTTCTTCACTCACTTTCTCCAAGTCCTCCACAGTCAAACCAGCAGCATGGAGCATCGCCTGAGCTCCTTTGAAATGACAAGAGAAGATGGTTCAAAAACTGTTCCTTGAAGCGGTCAATTGCATCTCCATTCGATATACTAACCTCCACGGCTCGGATCCTGAGTCACTGCTTTGGAATGCTTGTTGAGAATGACATTGGTGCTAGAGCCATTTCCAGAGACTGTTCTGGTTGATTGGATCGATACCTCTCCTGGAGCCATGATGCTTGATTAGAAAGAGGATTAAATTGAATTCGGAATAATGCTTGAGCTTCGTCTGTGAATCTGTAGAACAGAAGGTGAAAGAGACGTTAACTTTGGGGAACAAGAAGGTCTGACTGCTTTTTGTCTCCCCCACGCTTCGGGCCAGTCGGAAGCCTTCCATTTGTCACTAGTTCAGGTCGTAGAAAGTTGGTTGATTTGGTATTTGAAAGAACAAGTGAATGATTGACAGATTGGATAATAATACAGAAGGCGAAACAATTACAAAGAAACTCTGGCTCAACCCGAGCTCTCCATCTCGGCTCGACTGTGAGCTTCGACAGGATCCAGCTTCTCACTCGGACTCCTCTTCTTATCCGTCTTTCTCTTTTCCGCTCTTCTCTCATTCCTAGCCAGTCTACCAGCTCCTTCATAAGATCTGACTTCAGGTCTACCCTCGGCTCGTGCTTGCGTCCTAGTCAAACCAACGGAAAGATTCGAAACCACAAGGGTGGGTCTTTCGATGTTCTTTGGATTCAAAGCTACTCTGGAGGAAATCTTTGTAGTCTGCTGCTCTGCTGATTTGGCAGCTTCGACGCTAGGTCCTCCCGTAGGAAGATCTTTCACCCTCTGCTTCTGCTTTTCTTGAGCCTCCATCATCGCAGGTTCCAAGACTGAAGCCTCGCTGCCTGATTCTGGAAATTCTTCGATAATAGAACCTCTTGGTGAGATGGCTTCGTTCGTTTCCGGAGTAGTTGAGACCAGGTTGGACGGTGATTTGGGATCGATAGCGTGAGGTAGAGACGGTGATCCCAAGAGTCGGTCCATGTTCTTGGTGAATTCCGTCTGGAGTGGTTTACCCTTTGATCGAAATGAATCAAGTGTGAGAGAAGAACAGGAGGAAGGAGAAAAGGCAAGAGCCAAGGTGTTAGTCGATCTTTTTGAACCTAGAAGCACGTAGACGGTGAACCTTGCTTTCCTCTGCTCTCTCTTCTTTGGTCGATCTTGAAAGCTCAGTGACTTGAATGGGTTTGAATCACCATGTAAAGGTCTGCAAGACTAATCGATTGGTTGATCATCATTGCGATCAAGATCATTTTCCAAAGAGATGGCCTTCCTCCATCCTTCGACATAACCCTCCCCTTCCTGCCGCAGCTCTTCCGCTCACTCTCACCGCTGCTTTCAGTTTCAAGAACTCACCTGCTGTTGCCATTCAGTCTCCAGTGCTTTGAGTCTCAGTATCGCTTCAATCCTAGCTGGACTGATGCTAAACTTTCTCGAAAGTTCCTTGACTCCATTCTGCTTTGAATTTGAGGTGTGCTGATTCCAGAGTTCATCTCGACCTTTCTGTGACAAAGGAGCAGGCGGTAAGAAGGATGGATTGAGAGGGAATGGCTGAGGGAGAGGAGAAGAGGAGGGCGGGAGGTGTAAGAAGAAAGGAAGAAGCAAATTTCAGTCAGCAACTGGTAAAGACTGATTTGAAAGAGTGAAAGAGCGGTGTAGAGCCGAAACTTACTGTATCAGAAATCCAATGGGGACCCTTTCCAGGAGGTGGATTCTTGTAGAGATCAGCTCCTTGACCTTTGATCCATTCCTCGTAAGGTGGAAGGGCTGCTGTTCTACGAGCAGGACGGGAAGAACCACCTCTACCTCCAGGGCCTCCTGCTGTTCGCCTTCTACCGCCAGCTGCAGAGTCATTAGGGTTTCCAGCAGAAGTTCTAGCGGAGTCAGATCTAGAGGACCTGACTTCTGGCATTGAACCTGGAGTTGAGGCTTTGGATGAGGAAGTGGAAGAAAAGCAACGACATGGTGAAGAAGAGGAAGAGGAAGAGGATAAAGCGATAGAGTTTGTGGATGATAGAAGAGAAGAGGCTGAAGATATCGATCGACCAGCCGACCTCGTAATGTTTGAAGTAGTCATCGTTTTGGAAGAAGAAGAGAAGAAGAAGGAGGGAAGGAGAGGGAGGAAGTGAGAAAGTCGCGTACTCTCGCAGAGTCCAAGCCCACACCGTGTTGCTCTCCCAGGACCCAGACCATCACTGACTGAATCAAAGACTACTCAAAAGTTGTTCCACTTCAGAGATTGATTTTACTCTATCGACTCTCTGGTAAACCTTGGGTCTTTCCTGAGAAGAGAGGCAATCTATGGTCCCTCTAATCGGTAGCAGCTTCCCTGCACAGCAGCCTCAAGAATCTCTAGTCAGAGTCTGTAGAAAGCTGGTTCTTCATGGACAAGCCCATGATAAAGGAGCTGATTATACCTTGTATCTCAAGGTGAGTCTTTAAGCCCTGTAGCCACTTCCTCCTTCTCGAGCCTCAAGACATCTAGCTTAGCCACAACACTTCTCCCTTCTCTCCACTCACTCTCCACAGATAGAACTTCCAGTAGATCAGCACAAATCGCAAACTTTCAACCTGTTTCCAGATTCCTCAGTTCAACTCATCTCATCCGAAGTCGATCCTCTCAATACACAGCAAGAGGCTCAGCTGCTATCCTCCTCTGCAGCAGAGGCTGCGAATGCGCTTGGAATTCCATTTGCGAACGCGCTTGGAGATCTGGATTCAGAACTCACTGAAGAAAGGAGTGAATTCAGGAGATCTTCAAGTAGAAGTGGTAGAAGGTCTTCAATCAATCATTCTACTTCTTCTCTTCCAATCATCACCATTTCAGACTTTCACATCGCTATAATAGCTCCAGCTACAGCTCATGGGCTCGTAAGATCACCACCTACTCCTGGAAAATCAGCTTCTAGCGAATCGAAGCAAGAGAAGAAGAAATGGTACATGGTGACTTTGAACTTGAGAGTTCCAATGGCATGCGAACCTCCTAGAGCCCCTTCTACAGTGAGTGAGGATTTATAGGAGAGCTTCAGTACTTTGATGCGGATTAGGGTCATAGAGAAGCGCGAATGGAGTTGAGAGGGGAGGAAAGCAGCTAGAGCAAGAGAGACCAGCAGCATCTCTGAGACGCTCTGAGTTCTCGTAAATCGGTCTCAAATCGCAATTAAATCTACAGCCCTGTCATTTAAGATCATGTGGACTATCACACGCGAATTTCAGGCGCATACATCCACCTTTTCGACCTCCAAGGTGACTGACGCCACTCTCCCCTCCCTCCATTCCTTTCAGGTTCGTTTGCCAATTCCTGTATGCCTGAACAACTTCTTGAAGGTCTCATTCCATACCTCAGCATGTATGGTAGCTCTCTCAAATTCTCCCAATCGCGACGGGATGCTTTCTGTAGAGATGAATCCAGAACCTCTTTCTCGTCCACGCAAGACGAACCCTAAGTCCAAACGCAAGTCCACCTCTGTCAAGAAGGAACCGACACAGGAAGGAGAGGAAACCAGCTTGGACGATGCTGCTACTTTAAGGGCAGACAGGAGCTTCTCAGATGACGGCAACACAGGGGATGCATTTACTCAACTTTCAATCGAAGGAATTTTCTCCGCCAACAGCCGAGTTGTCATCAGCTGGGCAGCTGAAGATGCAGCCGCTACTTCAACTGGAGATCTAGAAGGGTCTAGTTCATCCCCTGCTCGCTTCTCCCTCAAAGGGCAAAGTCTGGAAACGAATCTCGCAGTCCAGGTTTCGAAGGCAGATGATGCCGACACAGAGGAAGATCCCGTTGAAATGGATTTGAAGTGGGAGTGCGAGCTGATTGAGCCTTTCTATCCTGGCTTGGAGTCACACGCGTTTCTTCAGTGAGTTGCCTAGTAAGACAAAGTTTGGAGCAAAGCTGGCGTCGGGACTGATTTCATTCCTCGTCTCCTTCCCTCCTTAATCGAACCAGATTCTGCGTCGACTCTTTGGATCAAAGATTGGAGTGGCAAAGTGGACCTGAAGTTCAGCTAGGCGACAGTGACAAGCGCTACCTCCATTCGAGCAGCCTTGTCGGCGCTGGCAGCTCAACTGAATTGGAGACACCTTCATCTCCTTTCCTTTTGACTGGCGGCGACTCGTCTCCAAGCGGCTTCAGTGACGGATCCAACAAGTCCTCAATATCCTCTTGGTCAGGCTCTTCGAAGACTCCCCAAATTCAAGACGACTCGGTCTCTCTGAGTGAGATCGACATCATCAAGGAGGCTCTCCCGAAAGAGTTAAGAGATTCGATCTTGGACGACTCGGTCGACATTGGATCTTCTGTTCCAGGAATTCCAAGAAGGGGTGGTCGCTACTCGATTGGATCCACAGCCTCTAGCAGGAAAGGAGAGCCGGACAGGAAACCTGGAGCTGAAGCTGAAGCGACTTCGTCATCAGAGTTCCTGGAACTAGTTCTACATGTACCTAGCATCTGTGGGACCACGACAGATTCCAAAGCCATTTGCAAACTGAAATTCATTATCATCGGAAAAGCCAGAATCTGGTCGCCATCTTCTCTAGCCCTTCCCATCCTCCGACTCAAAGGTTCAAGTTCAATTCCATCTCATCATATGACAGTCAGTCTTTCAGGTTCCAATGGAGGAGCTATCAAGATTTCTCGTCTCCCCAGCAACTCTACTGCCGAAGGACCAAATGGCTACCGGGTGGTCAACGTCGCTAGTGCTCAAGCCGCTTTTCAAGATCCATCCAGAAACAACGAAGCTTGCTTCTTCGACTTTACAGCCACACCTTCGGAGCCAGTTTCAGCGCCTGCTGAAACATCAGTTCAATCTCTCTCTCCAGGTCAAGAAGGAACTCCTCGAGGGCTCAACATGTCGCTGCCTTCTCTCGGGGGTGTGGGAGAGCACTCTTTGACCAGAGGGCTTCTGTTCTCTCCTCAAACTGCTGCTCCTCAATTCAATCACACTACTCCAGCTCCCGCTCTGCAGCTCATCAGCGTCAATTCGGACCCTTCAGCATCAGCTGCGGTGATCGGCTTCTCTTCTGTCAAGATCTATCAATCGCATGGAGACGGGACAGTGGTTTCGAAGCTTAGGGCGAAGTGGCCGTGTCTTCTCGAGACTCTGAAGGTCGATCAAGAGCAAGTAGGGCTGAAACTTTTATCTCACTTCAACTTCTCGCTAGCTGGAACCTCGATTCTCGGAGTGGAGGTTGTTGGAAGAATGCTTCCGCTCTCCACGATCTCGACGCAAGGTGACGAGGTTTCGATCTCTTTCCCACCATCCCTCCTTCGCAACATCGACGAAGCACCCTCTGTAGAGGTCTTGTTCTCTACCTCTCAAACGTCAACAGCTGGTTCGAATCTTGCTCTCCCTGTCTTCCCAAGCCTGGTCCATCATTTGGAAGTCGAAGTTGGTGAGTTGCAGAACTGTTAATTGTAGTCGCTCTTCAGTCCTTTGGCGTAGCACTGACCTTTATCCTTCTCCTCTTTCCTTTTTCTCCTGCACTCAGGCCACACTCTCGTCTCATCCTCCATCCCACCCGCTCTTCGCGAACTCGCCTCATCCAACCTTCTTCTAGCCTCGTCCAGAGATACCCAGGTCTACAACTTCTTCTTCGTTCCTCCAGGCACCACTTTACCAATCCAGAAATCTGCTCCTGTTCAAGTCCCAACTTCAAAACACGACACGTCGAAGAGCTCGCCTTCGATCTTCACGTCTCCTGTAGTCATCCTCTTCTCGGCATTCTTGGTTACTGCATTTTGCTTCCTCGCTGCCGTCTCCAGCATCAGTCAACCAGTAGCCCAACTCTATCGGAGGGTCGATGAATTAGCTTTGGCTATGGACGTCGACTTCCAAGAGCCTAGCTGGAAACCCTCAGCTTCTCCTGGAATTTCCGACGAGATACTAAGAGAGGGCGACAAAGCTTGGGATCAACTCTTGGGATACAAAGAGGGCGAGTTCTCCCCGGATCCAGAAGACGGACAATCTAAGCCTTCTCAAGATGACATCGCCGAATCCAGGAGTTCGCAGGAAGTGGAAGCCAGGAAAGAGGACCTGCAACGAAGGAGGAGAGAGAGAGGTCAAGCAAAACTGTTTGCCAAGGACCTGAAATCAGCAGAGATGGAACATTCCGTTGGTCACTCTCTTCTGGGATTGGCAGGCTACATCACCTCGACTTTGCACTGGTTTGGACGGATCCTTACCTCTCCCTTCAGATGGTGAAGGAAGCATTTCTTGTACTATACCTCCTTCACAATGTACTCTAAACACAATTCGTTTTCGATACCGTTTCTCCCTTTTGCCTCCTTTTCTTTTGGATCTGCTTTGAGATTGGGTGGTGGGTGGGTGGCGGCGTCCTCTTATCGCCTCCCTCCCCTCTTCATTCTCGCAAGAGTTCCGTTTGTTTGAAATTCAGGTATGTATTTTCAAGAATCTTTCAATTTGCGCCACGGCTTGTTCCTGCCCCGAAAAAAGAGGGATGGCGGCTCCCAGAATAAGCTGCAAGGGGTAGTCAGACCTCCATCCCATCTGGCCAAGCTTCTTCAAACTTTGGCGATCTTTTCCATTTCCCTTTCTTTTTCTTTCATCCTTCTTCTTTTTCAATAACTTTTCTTCGACCTCTCTTTCGACATCTACCCCCAAACGTAGACCAAGTTTCACTCTCTTTCTCCCCACATTCTTTGAACCTCTCCTCTCCTTTTCCTTCTCCCTTTCAAACTCCTGCCATTTATTCAAGCTTACCTTAAAGCTCTCGAAAAATTTCAAACACAACTTTTGCCAACCTTTCAAATCAAGCCAACATGCTAGCAATTCGTCTCTCTTTTCTTCTCGCTGCTTTGACTCTCGGAGCAAGTTCTGTCCTCTCAGCCTGCAGTTCCTCCAATCAATGGTACGTGATGAATGCCGGACAATCTGAGTGAGACGCTAACGTCTTAGATTTGAGGTGAAGCTCACATTCCTAACCTCGTCCCTCCCATCCTCCACTCTCTCCATTTCAGCCCAAAATCGAAGCCTTGTTGCTCTCAATTCGGCTTCTGTGGCTCCACTGCTGACCACTGTTTATCAGGATGTGATCCGTTAGGTGTGTGGAATTTGGCTTTGCTGCTGGCAACTCCTAGACTGACGTCCTCGACCCTTCTCCGTCGCCCAACAAATTAGGATCTTTCAAACATGGTTCCTGCGCTCCTATGCCTAGATGTCAAGATCAAGATTTGGATTTCACCAACTCCAAAACTCACTACGTCTCTGCCTCAAAGTACAAGGGTGATGCAGATAGTTCCCCTCCTTTGACTCTCGAGGGTGGTTCTCCAAGACCATCTAACACTGGGTTGAAGTTGACTGTTGGAAAAGGTGGAGGATCTGGTGGAAGTGGAACTAGCTTGAGCACTACTAGATGTGAGTATCTTGTGGGCGGTAAAAGAAGGGGTGGGTCCGAGTCGTCAGGGGTGTTGGAAGTGGAATCGTGATCGACGTTGAAGTCGGAGAATTGAAGCAACAGCTGTGTAGTCTCAAGAGGTACTGATCTCTTGTGCCCTCCAAATTTCTTAGATATGCTCTACGGTAGAACTACAGTGACCATGAGACACGCAAATCATCAAGGTATCGTCGCCTCTTTCATCGCAGTCTCCCCAACTCGTGACGAGATGGACTGGGAGATGACTACCAACGACAAGAAGAATGCTCAAACGAATTATTACTTCCACTGGGACGGAGAAACTCCTCTCTACGACTACGGAAAGAATTCAAAGGTCTCTAAGGATTTCACCACTGCTGATTGGCATGCCTACACTATTGATTGGAGTCCTACAGAAATGGTATTCGAGATCGATGGAAAGCCAGTAAGAACTGTCAAAAGAAGCTCTACCAAGAACAAGAAAGGAGCCTACGACTATCCAGCAACTCCTTCAAGAATCCAGATCTCAATTTGGTCATCCGATGGAATGGCTAAGGTGAGCTCGAATGGAGAGAGCCCCAGCTTCGAGTCGTTTGACGACGCCGCTAACCTTCTTCCACTCACTCTCTTTTCCCCTACTTTTTTCTCTTTTCTCTCAGGGAACTCAAGAATGGACTGGTGGAAAGCCAGACTGGTCCAAAGCTGATTCCAATAACGAATTCACCGCTGAGGTCAAGAGTCTCGTCATCAAATGTGATGATCCAGATCTTCACAAGGACTATTCTGCCTACGCTTTCTCCTCAAAGATGGATTCTACTACCGGTCAACCCAAGATCATCGGTACCAAGAAATCTGCTATCGTCAACTGAGCATCAAATCTCTTCGATTCTCACTTTCTAGATCGCTTGTAGTTCTCGCCACCCCCTGTTTCGTTTCTTCCCAATCTATTTGAACCTCTGTATTCGACTTTTCTTGTTTTCTTGACGTTCAGTCTCTTCTCTCAAATTTAGCTCCAATCAAACATTCGCATTGTAAAGGGCCTTTTCTTGGACGATATTCACTTTCTCTTGTTCATTCTCTCTCTTTCTCTGTCTCTCTCTTTCCCCCCCCCCTTCTTTCCATTTTGCCGAACTATCTATGTATCTTCCATTCTTCTTTCTCTTGACGAGCAGTTGAAATCACGACTCATTTGGCCATTTCGTCCTACCCCGTCTCCCAACTTCCATAGCGAGATGGGGTCTCGGAATGATTAATGATAGCCTGCGGTAGAGAAGGGTGTCGTCATCAAGAGAAGATAACGAGGAGATGTCACATGAAATAACGTCATGCCGGAAAGAAATGAAAGTGAAAGAGAAGGCGGGGGAAGAGAGAAGGGACAGCGAGAAGGGTAGCGAGGTCTTTCAAAAGACACTTTGCGTTTCTGCGATCGCGAGAGGCTTTAAAAGGATCCCTCTATCTTTCCTTCTCTTCCTTCTTCCCCCAATCAACCATTCTCTCAAAAACTTCCCTTTGCCTTCAAACTAGCTAATCTTATCAACATGGGTGACCACAAATCCGCTGGTGAGTTGAATGGATTCATATTCCACCCTCAATCAATCCTTCAACATTCTCGCTATTCATTTCTCTCATCCAACTATCTCTCCCTCTTCTACTCTCGCCAGAACTTTTCAAGCAAATTGAAGGAGGTCTTAAGGACATGTCCGACAAGGAAAAGAAGGTTAGTATCTTGCAACATCTCATTCAAAGCTCAACTATAGCTGTTCTCCTCCGGCTTCTCCACAAATTCTTTCCGAACCTAACACTCGCCCAATCTCTCTGTTTTACCTCTATTTCTCTCAATGTTTTCAATAGGACATCATCAAGAAGGTGAGTCTCGAATCATTGTGATGCTGGAGTGCTGGGAACGGATACCGGATGAACAGTGGAGAGGACAGATAGCAAGCTACACAAGATCTTCAACCTTGGATGGGGCAAATGGATGCATCAATCTTTGAAGATTTGATCTTCTAGACTTTCAACCAGCTAGCTAGACAGACAGAGGGAGAGAATGATTGAAGGCCAACCTCTTCTCCCGACATTCCCACTTCGCTCCTCTCCACCTTTTCGACCTCCGACTGATTCAATCCACTCTCTCACCCACGTCACAGACCAACGGAATCTTCGAGATGCACATCAAGAACGCCTCTGGTGAACTTGTCTACACCATCGACCTAAAGAAGGTGAGTAGCGATTGCTGAAAGAAGGAGGAATGATAAGCGAGGAAGGATCGGGTTTTGAGATAGACAGAAGGAAAGCTTTCACACTCTCTTCTCTCAAAAGAATCTCCTGCTCCCCAAGAATTCAAATCCTATTAGGTTCAATGTTGGAATGACTCAAGATTCAGAAACTGACGTAAGAATGCGTTCTCAATCTCCCCCTCTGCCTCCCATGCCCATTTCGCGCTAACAGGAAGGTGTTGCTTACGAAGGACCAGCCAAGGGAAAGGCTGATGTCACCATCAACTGTACCGATGACAGTGAGTCCTGAGTTGTGACAAGGGCCTACTAGCTAACTCGGTAGGCGTCTGTCCGAGTCTGGAGAGTCATTTTGCTAACTTGATCCCTTATCTATTCTTCCTTCCTTCCTCTCCTCCAGCCTTCATGGACATGGCTGATGGAAAGGTCAACGGACAAAAGGCTTTCATGTCTGGAAAGCTAAAGGTTAAGGGAAACATCATGTTGGCCACAAGTGAGTTTTTGATTTCGAAACAGTTCTTCTCTCATGCGAGGCTTCTGGGTCCTTCTACTGATCTCACTTTCTCTTCTTTTCTTTCTCTTAATCTTCATAGAGCTCGATGGAGTCCTAAAGGCCCAAAAGAGCAAGTTATAAGCTCTGCAACCTTTTTCTTCTTCCAAACTTGCAACTCGATATTTCCTTTTTGTCTTTCCTCTTTTACCCTAAAAGCCTGTACCTTGATCTTAATTTGACTTCGTAAATCTTTTTGAACCTGGAAAATGTTCTCCTGGAATTGTGGAGTGCAATGACTTCGACAATTCGGTATCAAGCTCGAAGGCATCAGTAAGAACGGGGAACCACTTAACGATGCAGAGAAAGGTAATGTTTGAATGACTGACGATCTACTGTGTTAGAAAACAGCTAGTACAAATACAAATGTTGGTAAAGTAACTCGGGTTCTCCCACGCCTATCTATTTACATCGAGGTCTGTTTGAAGCTACTGTGAGACGTTCTTAAGATTTGATTGATCCAGAAGAATAAGCATGTGTATGTGTCTACAGCTCGAAGCTGAGTTTCTGGTCGAACTTCTTCTCATACCAATCGTGGAGGATGTTAATGGTCTTGTCTCGCTGAGAAATAATGTCGTCGTTGAAGCACATGAACACGGTGTTTTGTTCGTCTATCTTCTTCAAAGCTGTAGCCACATTGGTAGGATTCTATCAGAGTGAGAAAGGAAAAGGGGTAGAAAGCAGGAGACATTTGTAAGAGATCAAGGCGTGAAAGACGTTCAAGCCACTAGTTACTCTGAGACTCACCACCATCATGACAAAAGCTGCAGGAGCTGATGCTATCGTGTATGCGTATCTTGCAATGAGAAGAGAAGCGAAATCTCTCTTGTTTCCTTCTGACCAACCGGTGTTTCTGACGACTCTTTCCATCTTGAAATCCGCCGCTTCCCAAGTCTTGTCTAGAGGTAGATGAGGAGGGACTTGTTCTCTATCGATGGAAGTTTCTACCTTTGGGAAAGTAGAATGGTTGGAATTGACTTCGGGTAAGAAAGATGAGAGACCTTTCAACCCCGACTTGCCTACTAGATGAGAGATTAAGCAGTCACCACAACCAACGTTCTGGAAAGCGAAGTTCTTGAATAGAGCGTCTGCATTCCTTTCTTCCTTCATGCATACTTTCAGCTTGAATGTACATGCCAGCTTATCGTTGAACCTTTCTGGATTCGGATCGTCCTCCTCCTCGTAGAACAGAGGCCATTGACGCTTTCCTCGCGGGAAGTTGAAGCTATAAGCGTATCCGTCCATAGAGGTCCACTCGTATTTGCTGGCTAGAGGTTTCGGAAAGTTGCTTTTGAGGAGATTGAAGTCGATTTCCTCGGCTCTAGCACTGTCGCGGCGAGGGAATGGGACTTTGATCTTCTCCGTCGTGTCAACTCCATCCCATCCCATCATCACTAGAAGGCAAAGAATCATGCAGAGAGCGGGTCAGAAGCTGCAGGAGTCTCAAGCTGGAAGAGGTCCCACAAGTTCCAAAGCAATACTCACGTTTGGCTGCGTCCAGTTCTGAGTCATTGATGAAGTTGTCTCCATCAGAATCGACCTTGAGCATGAAGAAGGTCCAGAGAAGGGCTATCAAGAGAAAAGAGAGGGAGAAATGCGGTCAGAACAAGCAAGCTCTTTATCTTAGTCCTAAACCAGATTCACCTTCCCGATGCCTCTCGATGTTGAGACCATAAGAGAGCAAGTGAGAATTGATGGCAGATCCATCACCTCTGATTGGGGAGAGATCGAGTGAAGATGAAGGGGTCAGGTTTAAAGCGCGGAGTTCGAGAAAAACGTCTTCTAAAAGTATCGACACTCACCTGAATCTCTTTTGACTTGTTTCGCTCCATTCATCTCCCCAGATCAATCGCGCTTCCAACATCAGCGGAGTCAGATGAGCTTTCTGAATATGGACGATGTAGTGAGAAGATCGAAAACCGAAACGTTGAGACAAGATCCAAGCGGTGAAATGATGAGATGGAGCTTCTCCGAGACCAGCGGCTGGATGAGCTTGAGGGTAGATGGAGTTCATGTGGTTAATGTGCAAGACTGGTCCGTAGAGAGGCGAAGCAAAGTCGGAAGTAGAGACTGGTTGTCCTAGAGCCATATCATCCGAACTAGCTGTGAAGATCTCCGAGAGACCAGGCAATCCGATTCCTAGATAAGCTTCAGCTGCCATCGAGTTGAAGGTAGGAAGATGAGCGAGCTTCCAAGCTAGGAGCTCAGCTTCGTCAAGGGTCACTTCTGTAAGCGCCTGAGTGGATGAATCGATAGATCGAAGAGGTCTGAAGATGTTCCAGTCTAGGAGGAAAATGAGAGAGGGTAAAGTTTGGATCGGCTTCGAGGCTTTTCGATCAGAAGAAATGAGGACAAGCCCACTCACCATGATGAAGAATGAGAGAAGGTGGCTCTTGAAAAGAGCTTTCCGTAAAGTCGACAGCAGCTTGACCGATAACGACTGATTCGTGATCAACATCTAGCCACTGAGGTACTTGACCAAGTCTCTCCCACTCTCCCTCGACTAGGAAACGATCACTTCTCTGCTCTGTCAACTCCTTTCGACTGA
Source organism: Golubevia sp. BC0850 (assembly GCA_012976225.1). Taxonomy (NCBI): domain Eukaryota; kingdom Fungi; phylum Basidiomycota; class Exobasidiomycetes; order Golubeviales; family Golubeviaceae; genus Golubevia; species Golubevia sp. BC0850. The sequence continues at coordinate 1,043,750 of JAAVVG010000001.1, read as the reverse complement.
AAGCGGCCGTCCTTGCCTCGATCGAGCTCCTTTCTGGCTGCGGGAGAAGGACCAGACTCTCGCCTTCTGGTTTTCCACCTTCCCAGAAGTCGGTAGAGAGAACATGCATCGTTCCCAGGTGATCTCCTAGGTACATCTGAGCGGATCTGAGAGAATAGAGAAGTTCCCCATTGTCTCGGAACCTCGAGTCAGTGTTTTGAAGCTTGTTGTTATCGGGTAGTCCTAAGATTTGACGAAGAGGTGCGAATGGAGGATTCGGATTGGATGGTCTGGATGGGGGAGGAGGAGAGAGTGACTTGTCGGAGAGATGATCGTTTGGTGGAAGAGCGATACGGTGAGGATCGGAAGCGTAGAATTGACGAGAAAGAATGTGGCGAGGATCGCTTCCTGGTTGAAGAGAAATAGGAGATTGAAAGGAAAAGAAGAAGGAGGTCATTGAGAAGGAGAGAGCTTTGGCTTCTTCCACCTCGACTGGCGGTGTCAAGTCAACACTCGACGTACCGTTGACCCATGTCCAGATCCCGTCAACTCGAGAGTGAGAAGAGAGATCCACTCTCCCATTGATTTCACCCTGGCTTATCCAATCTACTAAAGCGCCAGCTTTGAATAAAGCTCTGTGGCTTTCCACCCAAATTGGCCTGGAGGGCAGAGCTTTTCGAGTCGAAGCATGATAACCTGAGTCTCCCTCGACATAAGTCTCGCTCTCGCTACCATGGACTATATTTGAAGTGGAGTGGAGAGTTGTGGTAGAGGGTGAAGGCGACGAGAATTGAGTTCTTAGCCAGCTGAAGCGGCCATCGCCAATCTCCTCGTATCGCTCATAAATGATCACGAAGCTTAAAGTGATTATGAACAATAGTGTAAAGATCAATAAGATTGGTCTCTTGAAGACGAGCGTCTTGAGCTGGTCTGAGAATGGAAAGATCAGTCTCATGCGATTCGTTGGAAAGGCAGGATCCGAAGTTGTTGAGGAGTTGGAATCTCGTCTTCTCTTTAACTCCACTGAGTCATCGGAGTCCTTCTCTTTCATTGGGACAGCCAGATAACTCGATTTTCGCATTGAAGTAGATACTCTGGAAGGAAGTTGAAGGGGAAGTAAACCCTTGAAGCTACTCATTTCTACGAAACAGATGGCAGATGAATAGATGGAAGAAGAGGAAGAATGAAAAGAAGAAAAATTTGAAAAGGTTGAAATAGAGGTTCAAATATCGTTTCCTTTTATGAAGAAGAGAGAAACTTCCAAAGGCGTCTATTGAGGGAAGGTTGGCTGTGAAGTGAGAACGGCTTGGAGCAGTGCTCCGCCCGCCGGCCAGATCTCAGGTCTGTGGATCAGTAAGGATCCCAGGAAAATGACTGCCGTAAGATCGATTAAAGTATTAAAAGCCCAAAGTTGTCTTGTGTTGTTTACAGCATACCCTTGACGAAGAACGTCGCGATCTTCACTCCCAAACTGACCTTCCTATCCTCCCTGGCAAACAATTCTTCGTTCACCACGTCCACCGCGTCTTCTCTCAAACCTTCAATCTCTTCTGAAAGTTTCTTTTGAAAGACCTCGGACGTCGTTGAGATGAAGAGAGAACATTCCAAGTCCAATTCCGCTGAACGAGAGCCGTAGTTCGACGATCCGATCAAGGTGTGGGTTGGACCTGAAGAAGGCTCGGGTGTGAGCCAGATTCCTGAAGGTGACAGAATAAAACAGCGAATCAGAGTAGTAGAAAGGAGAATGAGGGAAGGAGCTTCTACTCACCTTTCGCATGGTAAGTCCACCCAGTCTTCTTCCACTCTCTAATCTCGACATCCTCACTTCGATTTCTCCTTTTCAGCTCATTCCAAAATTGCCACTCTAGATAAGTATAAGCAGGAGGAAGATACTTCGATACGCCTTTACTTCCAAAGAACCCATTTGACTCTGGAGCAGCAGCTATGATTCTAATCCTCGAGTTTGATTCCTTTTCAGCTGCTGATTTTAGAACCAAAGACTTGTAAGGACCGTAGAGACTGAAGTAACCGGAAGTCAGATCCATTCGTATCGGTTTCATAGAGCTAGACTTTGAAGACTTGTTCAATTGCGAGAAGATCAGAGGTACTGCGTCTGTTTCTTGAGTGATTCCGATGGGTCCCATTTGAATCAGAGGCACAAGTTCGGTATCTCCTTCCTTCAGATCAAAGCTTTGAGAGTGTTGTTTCCATCTGAGAGTGAAATCCTGAACGTCCTTGAGAGCTCGATTCTTCCAAGAATGCTCTTCGTAAGGTCTTGAATCGACTTGAGCCAAAGAACCGTCTTCGGAAATCGAACCAAAATCCGATTCGGAGAGTAGCAAAGAAGATCCTCCGTCCCACTTCATTTCGAAGCCTCTGTAAGGAGTTGTGCTGGATTGCGAGTCGTTCGATTTCTCTAGATCAGTCGAGGTAGAAGCAGTTGTGGAGGATGAGGGAAGAAGAGCATAACTGAACTTGCAAACCAGCAAGAGAAGCGAATGAAGATAGTTGGAGAGTAGCCTGTGATTTCGAACCAAAAGGTATCGATCTCTTCGATTGGTGAAGTAGTCATTGGAAAGATTCGCTCTGAGTGAGAAGGAAAGAGACCAAAAAAGTCAGAAGCAGAAAGATTCATACGTGCCACCATCCTCAAACTCACCCGCTGATCACGACGTCGTCGTCCATTCCGTACACTTTCATGTGCTGTAAACCAAAGCCTTCGTTGAATCTCTTTCCAACTAGCTTCTTCAACCAACCACTGTGCTTCAGCTTGGGTGTGTGCCACAATCTAGCATCGACTTGATCCGGAAATTCTTGAACCAGAGAGCAAATCAAAGAGGCGCATGAAGGAGAGGGAGATGCTTCTCGTGTCGATCTAAGAGCATCGGTCAAGATTGTGAGACGTAAAGAAGGTCGAGAGGATAGGGCGGATCGAAGATGAGAGATCTGGCAAGGTCAGGAAAGCTGAGAATGTCAGCATTCTTGCTCACAACTTCTGCTCCATGAATCTTCTTCTGAATTATCTAAAGATCAACAACTCCTGTGAGCCCACTCTCTGAGCTCATAGAGTCTAGAAACCCACCACCAGGCCAAAGTAACACTCTTGTCTCCTCTGCTGAAACTCCCCTCTTCCAGCAAGAACAACTCACCAATTCGACCTCCTCTTTCCCCACATACAAGCTAGAGATGAATATCCGCCTCTCCGCTTTAGCTATCGACGTCTGTGGATATGAAGTTCAGTCTATGCGGGTCAGCACTCTCCGATCTTGTCTCTCCTGTTCTTCCCTTCCCCTGGAATGGATACAGTATGGATACAGTATAGAGATGAAACTGACCTTGAGAGTAGTATAGAAGTCTTTAGGGTGATGAATGAGTTCCAATTGTGAGGCATTTGCTCTGAAAGAGGGCAGGTTAAGAGTCGAGGCTACTTTCTTGGTTAAGCTAAATGGAGAGTGCTCTTGCTCTTCAATCGACTGGATGAACTGCCTAGAAGATGAAGAGAAGCTTCCAAATATGTTTTTTGTACCAATCCCTTGAACAGAGTAGAGAGAAGGAGAATAGGAACGATTTGATGAATTGGAAGGTGCAAGTGTTGCTTTTGATCCTGACCAACTCGACAGCAGGTTGCAGCTGGCTTGCCTTGAAATGGAGTTGCCGCTTGAAGTAATCGAACTGGAATGATATAAAATGGAAGTCTTGGAAAATTCCAGCCAACTGGCTGACTTGAACCTCATTCAGAAGCGTTTGGTCAGTGGTCAAAGTAAATAGAAATTGTCTCCACTCTCCACAATCATAAATCAAGCATCAAAATGACAAGTTCCTCAACGCCTCCACGAGTCCTGCTGGTGAATGATGATGGGCCATGCTCTTCTTCCAGTCCTCACGTCTTGGGTCTCTTTACAGCTCTACAGGACTTAGGTTGGAAAGTAGACGTCTGCCTTCCAAGCGCTCGTGAGTAAGCCAAGGGAGTCGTTCTGCTACTCTGTCTGTTATGTTGAAGTTGACGAATCACTTTCCAATTTCCCAGAGAAGTCTTGGTCTGGAATGGCAACGACGATCCACTCAAAGATTGGGATGTGGTATTACTATCCTTTGAAGGGAAATCATGATGGACAGCACGAGAAGGATGCAGAGTGCTGGAGTGCTGTTCGAAGAGAGATCAGAGAAAATGAATTGGCAGAATGGGTTCTAGTAGATGCTGTAAGTAAAGATTGAAGGAAGAAGGGAAGACACAGTAGAAAGTCAAGGTGTGAGGTGCATCTCCATCAAAAGCTGATTGTATGCCATTCCTCGTATGGCTGCTGTTCACTTGCATCTCAAATTCTTGCTTGCTTCAGTCTCCTTCAACGTGCACCAACATTGGACTGTTTTCTGGTCTATTCGCAGGAGGTGCCATCCCGGGCTCTCCAGGAAAGCCTCAACCGCCAGCTTATGATCTCGTGGTCTCTGGACCTAATTATGGAAGGTGAGCTTTACCTTCTCCTTTGGGATCCAATTCGGTATGACTTAGCTCCCCTAGACTTTCAATCGAGCCCTGCCTGATTCCAACCCTCTCTCTCTCTCTCTTCCCTCGTCTCTCCATTCTTCCTCCCATCCCTGCAGGAACACAGGTACAGCCTTCGCACTATCCAGTGGAACTCTAGGAGCAGCTCTAGCTGGATCCTTAGCAAATGTCAAATCTATTTCAATCAGTTACGGACATTTTCAAAAACTACCTAAAGAAATCATAGAGGCGGAAAGTAAGCTTCCACCGATCTCAACAACTTCAAGCTCGTCTACACCAACACCTAAACCTGATGTTCAAACTTCAGGTCATTTACCAGCTTCTAGTGAAGCTACTACAAGTCTCTCTGAAAAAGCCAACGCTTTATCTGCTCAATTGTGTGAAAGATTATATCGAGATTGGGAGGAAGAAGTAGATTGTTATGCTATTAATGTACCTCTCTGTAGGACTTTGGAAGCACCAGAAATCATTTACACTAAGATGTGGGATTCAAAATATGGAAGGGTGAGTTCTGAAAGGCGATTCACTGGCCTACCCTATTTGAGATACTTAGAACCTGACTCTTTTCACATTCGCGTCCTCTGTTCTTGCTTGTCCTTTGCCTTTCTTCCTCAGCTCTTCCGAACTTCATCATCTCGACCCACAACTCCAGGTTCAGACGTCTCACGTCCAACTTCTTACTCTCATCAACCTTCAAATGCTCCAGTTCCTCTCTCTCATTTCCAATTTGGACCAGACATGGCTCATTTACTCTCTCCTCCAGATTTACAGAAAGATACAGATGTTTGGGCTTTGATGAATGGTTTTGTTTCTATCACTAGGTTGGGAGCTAGTTTTGAGAAGAGAGGGAAAGACGTGGTCAATGGAAGGAGAGAAGGTGAGAAGTGGAAACTCTGAGGCGAAATGGTTACGTGGCTCTGGATTTAATTTCGGATCTTTGGATTATTGGAAATTTGTGTCATAAGTCATGTATTGAGGGATCCGAGGTCATGGGAATAAGATGTCTTTTCGTCGTTCAATTGAAACTCTTTGACAAAGGGAGAACCAGGTCAAAGTTGTACATTTCGAAGCAACAGAAAACAGAATAGAAATTACAGAAGAAACGAAACTCAAAAGAATTTATCTACGACCGAGGAGTTCCGGCATCTTGATGATGAGGAGTTCCACCTTCACCATCATTTCCTCCAAAATCCATATCAAAAGTATCAGCAGAAAGTCCAGAGGCAGCTAAGAGTTCATCGAAATTCGATTCTCCCATTCCCATTCCATTTCCACCACTCTCATCTCCATCTCCATTGTCATTTCCACTCTCTTGCTGCTGAGAAGTCAATTCCATGTTCGAATCCTGATTCTCAACCAATGTCGATGGCTGTATTCCAACTCCATTTTCCAAATTCACCTTATCAATTAACTCTATTTCTCTGATTAATCTATGTTCTTCAGTTTCACTAGAATCCTCATTTGAAGGTTTAGCTCTAGCTCCTAATGCTAAACTTTGTTTTTGTTTTTCCAAGAATTCTCTTGCTTCTGGTGGAGTTGAAGCTCTTATGAAAGCTATTCCTAGAACCTTTCCTTTTGATGGATCTTTTCCCCATGAAGCTTCTGGAGCTTCTGAAAGGGAAGATTCTTCTTCTGAAATGATTTGGGAAATTGGTTTTAGACGTTTGGAATGCAAGGAAGTTAAGTCTGAGATTTCGGATTGTAGATTTGAAAGTTTTGATTCCAAGTCTTGTTTCTTGAGGGTTGAGTAATAGGAGAATGGAGGGTCGATTTTGTCTGTAGGGGAAGGGTGGGAAGGGTGAGCTTGGAGATAGAGGAAGGCTTGATTTAGGAAGAATGGGAGGGGCAACTCACCAACCCTTCGAGCGTCAAAGATTGAATCTAACATTTCGTGATTCCTAGCATAACGAGCTGAAGCTAAATCACGTGGAGTGATTCTATCAAGGTCATCTAAAAGGAAAGGAGGGGGGATAAGAGAAAGTTAGACACAGTCCAAGCAACCTCCAAAGCTCGCATTTCTCCACCAGTATTTCCACTTCCCCCGTCTTACACCTGATCATCTATCTATTCTTCACTTTCAGCCCTTTCACCCAACTGCTGATTACTCGCCTACGAGGTTATCAGCGAACTCATCATCTATGGCGATTCCTGGACCCATTCCTGAACCAACGTCTGCCACTGTCAACATTGAAGCAGGACCAAGTGGGGCAGGTGTCTGAGGGAAAGCTTTATCTTGTAAAGCTGTCAAATTGTTCACAGTTTGTTGTTGACGACGCTGAGCTTCATTCATTGGTTGCTGATATTGTCGATTAGCTTGATGAGGGTGATGCTGCTGTTGTTTATCAGCTTTCCTCTTCCTTCCACGTTGACCTTGCGATGGTGTGTTCATGTTTGGCTTTGGGTAGTTAATTGATAGTTTAAGGCAGGAATTCAGTTGGTTGCTGTTTCCAGGTGAATCTTATCAGGTCAAGCTTGGATGGCTTTGAGACTTCGAGAAATTCGAGCGTGTCGCTTCTTCCTTTAAAACACTTCAACTTCAAATCGCTCTTCTTGAATTACCACTTTGAATGAGATGAATAGAGCTTGTACGAGTAGGACATTCTGTGCATCAACAAAGGCGGCAAGAAAAAGTAGGATACAGACAAGGTGGCTCTCTGCCAACTCTTCTCCTTCTTCTTCTTCTTCGTCATCTACCTCTACCTCGACTACTCCTCTAGATCCTTACAATGCTTTCAATTACCAGAACAATATCACTCAAAATAATCAGCATCCTCACGGTCCACTCGCATCCTGGAGCATTTCAATCAAGGACAACTTCTGCACCAAAGACATGCCAACCACTGCTTCCTCCAAGATGCTTTCTTCCTTCAACTCTCCCTTCGATGCAGTTGCTGTCTCGATTCTACGGAAATCTGGTGCTTCACTAGTTGGAAAGACGAATTGCGACGAATTCGGCATGGGGTGAGTTTCATCTGAACAATCTCAAGATTCTACCTTTCTGTTACATCTTCTCCTTTCCCTCCTTTCCAGCTCGGCCAACATTCACTCTCATTTTGGACCATCTATCAATCCGATCTCCCCTTCGAACCACCAAGAACAAAGAGTCTGTGGAGGTAGCTCTGGAGGAGCTGCAGCAAGCGTCAAATCAGGACTTTGTAGAGCTGCTCTAGCTTCGGATACTGGAGGTTCCATTCGATTGCCGGCTTCTTATTGTGGAGTTTGGGGATTGAAACCTTCTTATGGGCTGATCAGCAGATGGGGGTTAATCTCTTATGCTGATAGTCTTGACACGGTGGGAGTCATGGCTTCCAATGTTCAAGATGTTGAAACTCTTTTTGGTGAGCACTTGAGACCTGTCTTTTATGCTGAATGCAACTCTCTCCTGGACTTGCAACTGAGTTGACTTATTTTCCATCCTCAAAACAGACATCTTATCAGACTATGACTCTCGAGATCCAACTTCCATGCCTCTCTCAACTCGTTCCAAAGCTTCTGAAATCAGCTCTTTGGCTCTCTCTGAAATCGGAAAAGGTTTGGATTCAGATCTTCCTCTTTCAAGTCTGAGAGTAGGAATTCCATCAGAGTATTTCCCTAGAGAACTTCATCCAAGAATTCTACCAGCCTTCAAGAAAGTCCTTAGAGAATTAAAATCGAAAGGTGCTACTTTGGTCTCAGTCAGCCTTCCGAGTACTAAAGCTGCTCTGAGTGCTTACTATGTGATCGCAAGTGCGGAAGCTAGTAGCAATTTGGCAAGGTATGATGGGATTCGATTTGGTGAGTAGCGAGCGAGAGCTGAGAGGTGAACGTACGCAGCTGTCCTTTGAACTTCGTCTTCTGAATTTCTTTCTGCTACCAGGTCATCGAAGTGATTCAGATATCTCATCAAGACCAGACAAGGATGAACACCCTTACGCAGCGACTCGTTCTGAAGGGTTTGGTCCTGAAGTTCAACGTCGAATTCTACTTGGGACTTATGCTCTGTCTTCAGAGTGAGTCCAGCTCGAAATCTTCATGTCGAAATTGAGATTCGAATTCTTAGCAACTACTCTCAATTGTTCTGTTCCTTCACCTCCCACAGCGCTTTCGACAACTATTTCCTCCAAGCTCAAAGAGTCAGAAAACTAGTTCAAAAGGATTTCGATTCCGTCTTTCGAATTCCGAATCCGCTTTCACTTCTTAACTCCACTTCTAATCGAGAAGGAGTTGACGTCTTATTTCATCCAAGTTCAGTCGACATTGCTCCGACTTTGGAATCTTGTCTCTCAAATCGAGATCAAATCTCTCCTTACGTTCAAGATGTTCTTACGGTTCCTGCATCTTTGGCTGGAATACCTTCTTTGTCGGTACCAGCTGGGAAGGCTTCGAAAGATGGTGATGGAGAAATTGGGGAGGGTTGGCCAGTTGGAATCACGATGACTAGTCAGTTCGGTTGTGAGAAGGTTTTGTGGGAAGTTGGGAGGGCTTTGGATTTAGATACCCAGTAGATGGTGAATCTCAACTTCTTTCAAAACTTTCAGTTAGTGGATTGACTGGAATTTAAGGGCCCAAGAAGGCACAGAACTTCGTCCTTCTTTCGCTATATACCTTGCCTTGTGTCTAGCTAGCTGGTGAGGTGGAAGACTTCCGTCAAGAAGTCAACCATAGAATTTTTCAAGGTTGTGGAGATATAGGCATACCGAGACGAAAGTTTGGAGAGTAGAGAGTACGAACCTTAGATCTCGCGATGTCGACCCCTTCCCTCTTTTCAATGGCGATCGCGATCTGCGAAGACGAGGAGAAGCTTTTCTTTCTCCCTCCCCCCCCCTCAATTCACATGGCATTTTGTATATGTCATCAGTCCTTCCAACTCGAGTGAGGGTTGAGAAGCGGCTATTCCTGCACAAACCTTAACTTCTATACCCCTTTCCACAGTTTTAACTCAAAAGTAAACAAGTTCATTTCCTTTTGTCTTCCCTCCTTATTCCCTCCCAAAAAATGTCTTTCGATTCTAAATCAAGCTTGAACCATTCCAAATCGGTCACCAAAATTTTCAGAAGAGCAAAGGATTGGCTGGAAGTCGAAACCGCATCTTTGAGTTCCACTTCAGATACTTCTCAATTTTCAACTTATTTCAATTTCCCATCAACTCCCAAAACCCCGAAAACTCCAAAAACACCGAAGTTCTCACGTTCATCAACTGCATACGTCAAAACTTCAGATCGAACGGCAAGACCCACTCTTCGCACCGTCTCCTCTCATGACAACAATAGGCTTCTTTATTCAGCTCCAGATCTCAAAATCTCAAAAGAACAGAAAGAATTAGAAGATTTATCTAAATTGAGACATACTTTCGATGGGTTAGAGAGGGAACTCTTTGAGGGTAAAGGAGACATGCGTAGAAAGCCCTGGAATTTAATGCAAGAATTTCCTCAAACTCATCAGATTAGCAAAAAGCCGGCTTTAAGAAATTCATCAGTGTCAAGTTTCTCAGAGATGGAGAATGATAAACAGAAGATGAGCGTGACCATCAAATCCAAATCCGTCAAAAAAATCCCCAGAAAGGCTCCTCCGATTTACTACCTTCATGATTCTTCAATGATCGAGGCCAAGCTTCCATTATCCAATTGTAATACAATTTCACCATCTTACAAAATTCCAAGCACACCAGAATTACGATCCTCCAGATCTTCAATCTCTTCAATTGAGAGTCATGCTTCTGCTTCTTCTCAATCTCCACCTGAGAAACCTACAAAATCTCCCTCTAGATCGAAGGTTGCTAAAGCTAAGACGCAGGTTAAACTTCGTGTTCATACGTCTGGAGATGGGATGTTCGATTTTGGTGGAACAGTTCAATCTCCTATGGAAGAAGTTCGGAGTCTTGAAGATGTGGATGAGAGGGAATTTGAAATTAAGTCTCGGAATAAAAGTTTTCTACCTTCCACTCCTAGGAGGAGTAGCTCCAAGAGACAAGGTGGGATGTGGTTTGTTTGAGGTATTGATCAGTCTCGTTGTGCGGTTTTGTTTGCTTCAACCTATCTTAGTGTAATGCTCTTTTAATCACTCTGGTCAATCCCTACGTCACCTTTCTAGTTCTCGCATACCTGTGCTTTTGTTTATCTTTCTTTCTCTTAACGAATCGACAAAGTCGCTTTCAATTATTCCCTCGATCTTCTGCTCGATTTTCTTCCGAGTTTCTTCTTTCTTTGTTTGTGCAACGTCATCAAAAGCTCAAGCCTTCAAGCGTGCTATATACTTCTGGCAAGTTCTCTTTACTTGGATAGCCTGAGATCGTTGCGAGAATTTATGAGTTGTAGGCCTCGATGAAGGTTCGGGTCGACATGCCTTGAGCATACATAGAGTGGGGTTTGGGTTGTCTCTTGTCCAACATCCCATAAAGACATCTTGACCCTAAGTTTAAAGATCACGAATAAAAACCAAGGAAACCACTGCCCAACCGCTCTGCAGCTGTGAGAACAGTGCTTCTCGGTCTAATAGGCTCTACCACTCCGAAGAGTGTTTGGCTGGGGTAGGCTGACCTAGCACAACAGAGGGTTTCTATTCTGAAGCGCATTATCGAATCAATAGAAGAAGTATTCCAGTAAATCTTAGTGCTTGATTTGGTTCATGTTTGACAGAGTCGAATGGTCTCGGATCCTACCTTATTTCAAGGAGGTTGAGGTCCGAAGCCCCGAAAGTACTCCTGTAAAGGGGGGTGTGGTTTTGGGTAGGGAGTTGCCACACGATCCTTAAGTTGATGGATGGTCTGAACAGCACATTTCTGGTCTGTTTCGACGTGTCTCGAAGGTGAGATTCGAAATAAGAATTGATGATCAAAAGGTAGGGGATGTGAGGTGAATGCGTGTTGTGTTGACGCGATGTTAAGGGAACGAGAGATAATTGTAGTGGATGGGAAATTTTGAAAAGAGAAGGCTCAGATCGCTTCTTTCAAGGAATCAGAAAAGAATCACCAAGAAGGAGCTGAGCAGAAAGGATTGTTTGGATCCAAGCTAGTTCAGCTTCGACACGTCACGAACAAAATCAGTCCAGCTTGTAGGCGAATTCAATCACCTGCCGGCCCCGCTCCTTTTCACAATCCACCTCAGCTCATGTGATTCATAATATGGCGTGTTGAGAGAGGATCGGAGCAGGGAAGGAGGAGAGGAGGAGAGGAGGAGAGGAAGAGAGGAGGAGAGGAGGAGAGGAGCAGAAATCTCTCGGATCCATCCGAAATCAACCTCTTTTCTTCTCCAACCAGTACTTCCTTTCTTTTCCAACACCAACCACTTCTTCCCACATTCTCTCCAATAATATCCTGATATTACACTCTTTTTTTGCAAAAGATTTACGTCGACCTTCATCTCACTCCGATGGCCACCTCTCAATCCTCGCAACCAAACAACAACACTCTCAACAAGTTCCCCGACCCCGTCCATGAAGGTTCCAAACATCATTATATCTCTTTCAACTCCAACCCCTTCTCCATCTCCATCTCCAATCAAGAGAGCAGCGGCCTTCTTAGACTCATCCATATTCAATTCTAAACTTGGTGTTACAACTGCCACTACCTCGAACGACACCTCCCTCTTCCCTTTCAAATCTGAAAGAGGCTTAGTGAATAGATTATCTAATTTGAAGGGCGGTGGAGAAAAAGTTGGGGACAAAATGTGGGAGAGGTAAGAGGAGAGAGCTCAGCAGGTGGACGCTCAGGAGTTGCATGGCAACCTGTTCCCCTAGATCTATCATCAGATCAAGCAAAGAAGTGAGTGAGGGTGGGTCTGGAGGTTTGAGTAATGGACAGGACCGAATCGGTAGTCATAAAGATTGGTTGGAGGCGCTGAAGGAGCTCGAAGCCTCGAAGCCAGAACAACACTTGACGGTGGTGAAGGATGTCATGATCTGTACAAGTACTGTGGAAATGACAACTTACTACCTCCAAGTCTTTCTGCAGCTTCATCCAAATAAGTTTGATTCAAGTGTGGGTTCCATTCTACTTAGGGAAAAATTGGAGACGGTTGGAGATTGCAGGTTGGTATGACCTCGAACTCCTTTGAGAACGAAGAAAAGGAATCTGAACTCTTTTCCAAGACCGGGAGATTGATGGATGGAAGTGAATCGAGGGTCAATGAAGCATAGATTGAGTGAAGTAACCAGCCAAAGATTGAAGCGGTTATTAGAAGTGGAAGTTGACGAGAGATGCAGGATTGACGATTACCAACTTGATAAGGGGATCGAGAGGGAGAGCGCTTTAAGGCCATGACTCGCAAAGAGAAGAGGCTCCCGATTACACTAAACTAGTAAACGGAATGGAAAGGAGAATCAAAACAATTAGAGAAGAGAAAGAACGAGTGGATTGAACTTGATTGGGGGAGAGAAGTCAATCAATTGATTGCGATTGGCTCAGAGATTTATTGAGCTTGACTTTTCTCTCCCAACTCAGTACTCAACTCTATTCATCTTCTATTCTTTCAAGAGTCAGTCAATCCAATCCAATCCAACCTCACTAACCCTTAAATAATTGGCAAGATGAGCAATAACTTGATTCAAATCAGTTCACCTGAGCATTTCACCCAAGTCATGTCAGAAGATCTGAATCGAATCTCACTTTTAAACTTCTGGGCTCCATGGGCAGAACCTTGTAAAGGAATGAATCAACAAGTTGGACAATTAGCCATCAAATATCCTCACATCCTATGTCTTCAGGTGAGTCGAGTCTTCTTCTACTTCTCCACCTTGCTTGTACTGTACTTAGCTCAACTCCACACTTTTCCATCCTCTCCACTCTCACAGGTAGAAGCTGAATCCCTTCCAGACGTTTCAGAATCCTTTGACATAGATTCAGTTCCATCTTTTGTTCTCCTACGTGGACATACTTTACTCTCGAGAATCTCAGGTGCCAATTCAGCAGCTCTAGAAGCAGCAGTTTCATCTCATGCCTCAATTTCAACTTCCAATTCTTCACCGCTTTCCAAGACTTCTGCCAATCCAACCAAAGCTTCCGAAACCTACAATCCCATCAACGGTTCCATAGCAGGTGGGAGTGGAATGGAAGAAAGTAAAGAAACTCAATCAGAATTGGAAGAAAGATGTAAGAAATTGATGGGAAAAGAGAAAGTCATGTTGTTCATGAAGGGAAATCCTGATCAACCTAGATGTGGTTTCAGTCAGAAAACTGTTGGTCTTTTGAAACAGGAAAAGGTGAAATTTGGTCATTTCGATATTTTGAGTGATGAAGGGGTTAGGCAAGGTGAGTTCCTTTTTGTGGAAGGGCGTCGGAGATTAGAGATGGGGTCTGGAACAGAATGGGAATCTGGCATCTCAGGTCTTTGATGGAAGGGAATCAAAATTATGAATCAAAGCTCGCCTTTTCATGGTTCATGAAAGTTGGGGAGGGGAGAGCTAGTCCTCTCAAGGTAGTCTTTAACCTTCGAAAGTTCCTTTGATCATTAGATATGAATGTATGCCATCTCATTCTGCAATACTCGGCTCGAACATGTGATCTCCAAGTCTCTCCTTCAGGTAAAGGAGACTTCCTGAAGTTACAAGTTGCAAGGCATCAATCAGTATCACTGACTTCCCTTGCTCTTTCCTTCCAACTCCCTTTCTAAAACAGGTCTCAAGAAATTAGTAGATTGGCCAACTTTCCCTATGATTTTCCTAGATTCAGAATTAATTGGAGGATTGGATATCTTAAAGGAACAATTAGAAACTGGAGAATTTCAGGAGATGATGGCATCTTCGTGAATGGAGAACTCTAGGAACCCTCGATGAAGTTTACATCTCAATCCTTGGAAGACTTTTCATCGAAGAAACTTTTCAAAACTTTTACGGAGAAGTCAAAGATTCTTGCTCTTAATTCGGAATCATCTTTTGATAGTTTTAATCAAGAAATCGACCCTCTTCAACAAAACCCTCTTCAACATAGATTTTCTCTTCTTCCAAAAGCCTTTGCTCTAATTATGTTTTTCTCTTCTCTTCTAAAGCTTTCAGATTTCTCGATTCAGAGTGTACCAATAAGTTCTCCTATTCTTTTCTGGTTTCCTATCAAGTTTGCCTCTCCTTTTTCCTTTTCTGTTCATCTTCCCAATTTAATCGGTGTCTTGCGCAAACGACTCCTTTCCCTCTGTACCGTTTTGAATTTGGTTGATCGCAAGGTCGAATCTCTCGAGGATCAACCTTCCTGGAGCTTTGGGAGCTGAGCGCTGATTGAAGCCATTCAGAACCAGTTTTACAAAACTCAACATTTCCTCATGAGAAACGTGAAGATAGATAGGTTCGCTACGTCAACTACGCGTAGCTACGTTCGCTACGTCCCATACGTCCGTACGCCAGATACTGGACGTATCTCGAAGTATCGTACGTCTGATACTGGTCTCGATTTTTTATTTTGCTTTTCTTTATTTTTTTTCTTCTGAGAAATTTCAGAAACATTGATCGTCGAATCTGAAGAAGCGAAAATCAGCCAAACGGAGTTCAATGGACCCGGAGCCCAACAAAACGAGGAAAAAGGAACCTGATTCGAGTCAAAAGGCTGGATACAGTGAAAGCTTGAGAGAAGAAGTATTTGGATCTTCTAAGCAGGACCAAGAGCTTCTTCCCTTTCCATAACTTCGGGATCTAACTTGATCAAGATAGTGGTTTTGAGAGGGAATTCAGCATCTGGAGTCGAGTGAGCTGTAACTCTTGCAGGCTGAGGATTCGAGAGCAAGAAAACGAAGGAATGAGAAAAATCAGTGGGAGATGAGAAAGAAGAACGATGTCGTCTGATGAAAGACTTACAAAACCTAGACCATCTAAAGCAGCTTCAACGATTCCAGCAGTGATGGCTTCAACACTCAGCTGAGACATGTCATTTGGTACACAGATTGATTTTGAGAAGGTTGGATTGTTTGTCGCTATCATGTCTGAGGGAGAGAGAAGCGATGTGTGGGGAAAAGGGGAGGGAGATAGCAGGGTTGAGATGTTTGAGTAATGCACATCCACTGACTGGAAGCTTATAGATAGAAAGTCTTAGAATCCATACTCTCGAGAGACAAATAAAGTTTCCAAGCATGCGAGCCTTCGAAAACGTCCGACTGCGACGAACGCCATCTCTGACCTTCTTGTTCAGACTCACATTCATCAGGCTTGTCCACTGTTTTCTGCAGACTGTCCGCCGTTTTACCAAAAGCGGCTTTCCACAGTTGAGTATGAATCCAACCCAAGACGGGAAGTAGCCTGGTTTCCCTTCTCGAAGGTTTAGCTTTAGCAGCAGCTGAAGCCAATGATGATCCCGTCAGAGACGAAGCTGGGGATTCTAATCTATGATAGTGTAGAGCTAATAGCCTCTGTCCTATATGATATCCTATCAGTGATAACCTGAGATGAGAGTGGAAAGACCAGGTCAAACTCATCCTTCTACTTCTACTACCAATGAGAAGCAGGCTCATCAACTCACCTCTTCTCCAAATCCGAAATGCCACTAACTCTACCTTGAGTATAAGAAACGATTTCTGAGTAAAGGAAAGCAAGAGAACTGGCACCAACTTCTGAACTTCTGGTCTTATCTCTAGGTCTTTCTAAGATGTCTGGTACTTGGATTTGAATGGTTGGAGTGTTTAGGTTCGTCGGCGTCGTTGTTGTTGCTGAAGTTGAAGTTGCATCGAAGGAAGGAGAAAGATAGGAAGATCTGGAGGAGGAAGAGGCAGGATAACTACTTCGATTCGAAAGTGAGATTGGATAGTTGCTGGATACTGCGACTGGATGAGCTGCGTTAGACATGGCTCTTCACTTCGAAGATGGTTGATTCGTTGGCTTGAGATTTAATAGGAGTAGATTTGGATTAAAGCAAATCTCTTGTTAGGGATGGTAATCAGCTCTAAAGTGCGATAGTTGAGAGGTGCGGAGGGAAGATCTTGTATTGCTCTCTCTTCTCCTTCCTCCCCACTGCACCCAATTGTAGATAGCACATTTCTTGTCTTATCTTTCTTTCAAATTTTCATTCATAACAGCTCCAACTCATTCACTCGAAATAGGCTTCAAATCATTCAAACCCAGAGCATAACCTCTCTCTGTCCCCCACATTGTCTCATCAGCAGCTCTCCATTCATCTCTCTTTCTTCATTGAAATTCGTTCTTCTAGCTGATGGAAGCTCCATCTAGCGATCTTCATCCAGCATTCGCTGGCTCAAGTAGCAACAACAGCAACAGTCATCCTCAACACAATGCATCTATCCCAATTCAATCCTCAAATTCACCAACAGCATCCACTCAACCAACCGCTTCCTCTTCTCCTTCAATTTCGAGAGCTGCTTCGATACAAAGATCAGACAGAGGGAATCCATCAACCTCAGTTTCAGCTTCAGCTTCAATCGGTTCTACAAGATTGAGTAGAGCTCCATCCACTTCTTCAGGTGCTCCAGGTTCAATCAGTAGAAGATCTCAAGCTGGAACTTCTACCTCTGCTTCAACAAGGAACAGATCTTCTAACAAACCCAATAAACCAAAAGATAGGCATGTAGCTGCTCTTAATTCTATTAGGAACTTTTTGAAGGGAAGGAGTAGCTATGACGTCTTACCTGTCAGCTTTAGAGTCATCGTTTTGGATACAAAATTGGTCGTGAAACCTGCTTTAGATGTTATGTGGCAAGCTGGTGAGTTTATCAAAAGGATCCTAGGGTTGGAACTGAGGAAATTGGGGGTTGGGGACTCGAATCAGCAAGCACAGAAGAGCTGCCTGATAAGGCGGATATACTCTTTCATGAGCTTTGAAGTTGCCTTCTGAACTTCTGTGATTCGTATTTGTTGAATCCCTCTGCTCTTTTATGTTTATTCAGGCGTCGTCTCTGCTCCTTTGTGGCATTCAACCCCAACGCCTCCAACAACTGATAGCAAGGAACCTAGCGAAGCTGCTCCTCAAGAAACCGAAGCCAAAGACACGACAGAGAAGACAGAGTCGACGACAAATAATGCTATCGACTCATCTTCATCTTCAGAGCAGAAGGCAGTAGAAGCGTATCAAGTCACTTCAGCAGAACAGGTGGAAGGATCCAAAGATCCAACTTCTTCGGAGGCTGCAACCTCTTCATCCAAAAGCGTCGATTCGTCAACGCTGACTAACTCATCAAATGCAACTGCTCCACTCTCAGCTTCAAATGTGGCCGCAGCTTCAGCAGAGGCAGCATCAAAAGCCATTGCACCTCCACCTCGAAGACCTGGATTCGCTGGAATGCTGACAGTCAATGATATCATTCATTTGATTCAGCATTACTATCAGCATTCAAGTTATGATACTGCTGCTTTGGATGTTGAAACTTTTAGGTTGGAAAGACTTACAGGTGAGCTTTTCAATCTCGAGGCTAGACTCTTTGAGTTCTAAAAAATTGGAACTCAGGAATTTGACATTTTCCATATTCTCTGTGACCTTCTTTCTCTTTTCTTCTAATCGCCCATTTGCATTCAATCTTATCTTCCCAGAAATCGAACAAGACTTGAAAGTACCTCAACCTCCACTCCTTTCAATCCACCCTTTACGTCCACTCTTCGAGGCTTGTCAACTCTTAATCAAGACCCATGCTCGACGACTTCCCTTACTCGACTTCGACGAACAGACTGGAATGGAAACTGTGGTCAGCGTTCTGACTCAGTATCGAGTCCTCAAATTCATTGCTATGAATGTGAGTCAGCAGAGGAACAGATTCGAGAGTATGCGTCTCGAAACAGATCTCCAATCTCACCTTTCAATCCTCACCTTTCTCTTCTCCAGTGTCGAGAAACAGCGGGTCTTCATAGATCAATCAGATCAATCGGAATCGGTACCTACATTGCCTCGGCGCAAGGACCAGGCTACGCAACTCACAGAGGTTCAACCTCGACGAGTGCAAGTCGGACGAGTAGTGCTCCAGTTTTAGACGAACTCAATCTGGCTCATCAATCTGCTGCTGAAGATCCATCTACCGCAGCCCCTGTCGCAGTCACTCCCTCGTTGGAACCTGTAATAGAGCCAGTCGCAACCCCAACTTCGGAACAGCCTCATCCAGTAGCAATTTCGCAAGCACTTTCAGAGAACGAAGCTCATCCAATTACTTCTGCCACTCTTCCTCAGTTGGAAGAAGAAGTCTTAACTTCTTCAGCTCAAACGAATCCTGAATCAATCTCGAATCAACATGCTCCTTTAGCTACTGCAACTTTGGACACGACTGTTTTCGATGTGGTTCATCTGTTTAGTGAAAGAGGTATCAGTGCAGTTCCTATCCTAGATGAAGATGGGTTCGTGGTGGATCTCTATGAGACTGTGGACGTCATCGTGAGTATCGATCTCGAGAGCATTCCTCCCCTCGTATGCTTGTCTCACCTTCTTCTTTTCCCCTCCCTCTTCTTCTCAGACTCTCGTCCGCTCTGGAGCCTATCAATCACTTGATCTAACGATTCGTCAAGCTCTTCTCAGAAGACCAGCCGACTTCCCAGGTGTCTTCACCTGCAGTCCTGAAGATTCACTAGCCAACATCTTCGCACTCTTGCGTAGAAGAAGAGCTCATCGTCTTTTAATCTTGGAACCAGAACCAGAGTTTCAATCTCAATTTGCGGGTGGTAGTGGTGGTTCAGCAAGAAACATAGACGAAGAATTAGAAGCTGGACCTCCAAGAAGAAGAGGAAAGGGAAAACTTATTGGTATCTTATGCCTTTCAGATATCCTTAACCATGTCATTGGAGGAGAAGATTCAGCTTTAAGATCAACAAGAGAAAGACATCCAAGTTCAAGTTCTGGAAATAACAAGAGCAACTCGACTGTTGGAACCACGACGAATGCTTCTACTTCAAATGCTACCTCACCTCCAACTTCAACTTCTGCTTCGGCTGCTGGAGATTTGAATCCTATTCTTTCTTCTGTGAATAATGAAGAGTTGACAGTAAATCATCTCCAGGCCACTGCAAACGATCCTCAAGAACACAGATAAGAGCAAGAGCTAAGAACACACACACCATATCATGTACCCCAATTAGAGAACCAAACTTCAATTCCCAATTTCTTTCTCCATGCCCACCTCTCGCTAAGATTGGTTGCTTCTTCTCTTTGTTTGATACATGTAACTGATATTGACATCTCTTTCTCCAAACCTCCACTGAATCAAAGGTTTGAACCGGTCGTGTGCCCTTGCTATAAGTTGCGAATCAGATTTGCGAATCGAATGCAGTGCTTTGCTTGATTGCTATTCAAATTTTAGATCTTAGAAGCTCGTCAATCGATGACTTGACTGGGAACAAGCAAGAGAGTGTTGTGTTCCAATCTTCTTCTCCCTTCGAACCTTCCCATCCCCCACCCTTTCCCACTTTTGATCAATTGCTTTTAGATGACTCGTAAGTAATCCCAATCACGTTCTGCTTCAAGCAATTCAATCAAGGCTGACATCTTGGAATCGCAATCTCTGTCATTACCCATTTCCCAATCCATCCTGTCCCAAATCCAATTCAATCAATTGACCCACCCTCTGCAATCTTCCGTAACTTCTTCCTCCATTCCCTTACTTCAATTTCTGAGGTGGAAATCAAAGAGAGAATGATAGAGCCAAAGCTCAAAAGAAGCTTGCTGCTATGAACCAGCCCAAGATGAGTGGAGCATCTTTACAGGCTAAGAAGCTAGCTGACGCTCAGGCAATTCAGGCAAAGGAAGCTGTCAGTAAGAAACATGAGGATGAGATAGTGTGTTGCGGAGTGCTCAGCACCGCTAAGAGGGAGCAGAGTAGAAGAGGAGGAGGATTGAAGCTAGAAGGACAGACCAAGTGATAGAGTCAAAACCGTGAAAGGCAGGACCCCACTTCTGGTCAATTGAATCCGTTCAATTAATGGACTGACAGAAGATTGAGGTTCCTCACTCGGGCAGCAGATTGTTCAATGGCAGAGTCGAGAGGCTGACGTGCGTTTCTCCCATCCCCACCCTACCCTCCCCCGTCTCTCTGTCGCAGGCCAAGAAAGAGCGTGAAGCAGCCATAGCACGGGGAGAATTTCCTCCTCCAGAACCCTCAAAGAAGAAGGCAAAAGAACCAGCCAAGAAGTAGAACTCCCCTTTTCCCTCGATTCTCTTAAGTCCTTTCTTCCTCCTTCTCCCGTTCTCTTTCTCCCTTTGCTCACTTTTCTCAAAACTATAAAGGTGGTTCATTCATTAATTTTATCAACACAAAGTCACAAGTAATATCACCTGCATCTTTTCTCATCTCAAGTCAATTGTGAAAATGGTATGAAAGAACAGAGAAAACAAACGTCCTCGAAGCATGATGGAATCGCCTCTCAAACCAATCCAATGACACAGCAACATCTGAATCTACTAGAAGTTTCAGCCTTCAAAGATCCCAACGCTCCATCTTTAAGATAATAAGCTCCGAGAAGACTACTGCTTTTCCATCCCCAACTCTGACTCAGAGTGAACTGATCTGGAGCTGAACTAAATCTAGTCAAAGCAGTTCCAAGAGGAGAAGGACAGTGGATAGAGAAAGAAGCTTTGAGCATTCTTCTTGTGTCACTATAAGGCATTTGAGGCATCTCTGCTGGTTTCAGATGCGGCTGTTGATTTGCGGTGGAAGAAGATGCGGCTAGAAGAGAGTAAGATCTATAACCTCCAGGTCCACTATAGCTGGCACCTACAGAGGAGTCACTAGGACCAGCGTTGCTATTGTTGATGAAGGAGGATCCTCCAGCGGGACTGCTGGGGAAGCTGAAAGATGACGGAGTTGACTTTGGTGAAGAGATTGATTTGGAAGCTCCAGCTGTATCGTTCCCGAACAGTCCACGAAGACCTTTTGGAGTGCCAACGGTCAAAGCTGGGTCCGAGGCGGTCTCTGAGAGAGGAGCAGGAATGCTGTAGGGTGGAAGTGAATCAAGTGGATTTTGGCGATGAAGATAGACTCCGAGTTGAAGACCTTTTGGTTTCTTGAGAGTCTGGACGTAGATGTTCCAAAGGGATCCTGCGAAATGGAAGGTTGGTGAATAGAGTCGTTGTTTCTCTTGTAGCTTGTCAACTCCGAAGAATTCGAAGGAAGCTCTCATTGGCTCAAAACCTGTCCAATGTTCTTGCACTAGAGTGGGAGAGGTAGACGAGTTATTCGAGAGATCTTCTTTCTTTGAAGAAGAGGACGGAGCGGGTTGACCGGGAGGTGGAGTTCCCGAGGCTCGAACGTTTGTTCTTAGGTGAGAAGGAACCGCTGAGATTGCTGCTTGAGGTGCTACGTTTTCTTCCTGCTCTTCTTCATCCTCTGCGTTTTCTTCCTCTTGACCTTCGAAATCTTCCTCTCCTTGTCCTTGAGGTTGTTCGTTCTCGTCGATCTCAGCGATTTCTCCTTCCTCAATGTCTTCAGCCTTCTCCGAACCTTCGACTTCATCCGAGCCTTGCTTCTCTACTTCGGTCTCATCTTGAAAGCTTGAAACTGTGTCATCGATGGATTCGTCGATCGGCTGGTCAGCTAGAGCAGCTCCTCTCACAGCCAATTCAGATCCAGTCCTGACCCAGTTGTCCAATCCAAAGAATCCTTTGAGGCTGGTCTGTATCAGAGGGCCTCCGATGGCAGGTGTACTGTGAGTGGTACGACTCAGAGGGTGAGGAAGTGGCAAAGTGCTTGGATCGACAAGGGCAGCGACGCCTCTAGCACTAGACTCTCCGCCCGACTCCTCTACCGAGCGCGAATTACTGTTGGATAGCGAAGCCAGCCCGTCGCCTAGACGGATCGTATCATCGACTGGAACAGGATAGTAGCGACGTGCGAGATCGGGAGCTGGGATAGAGACACCTTGAGTTGGAATCGCAGAAAGATTTCCAAGAGGAGTTCCAGAACGACCACCAACGAAGGGACTTCTTGATCTTGAAGAGTGCTCTTGAGCTTTGACGAAATCCGAAAGGTTCAAGGAATGGCAAAGACTGCTGGCCAAGAGCTCCGCCTCTGTAGGTTCGTTCTGATCGGGGATGTAGGTTTGAGGAGCAGCTTTGAGAGCCGCGATCTCGGAAGCTTTGATCGAGTTCTGAAGAGCCGAGTTCCTCCAGAGAGCTGAGTGAAGGACGTTCTGAGGAGCGTAGCCTAAGCCACTGATCATCTCCAGTCTGTTGAAATCCATGTAGGTGTAGTAGATCCCTTCTCTGAAGAGTTGGGCGTATTCCTGCTCAGAGTCAGAGTCCGAAAGATCATCTTCATCTTCCTCAAATGTTGTAGATCGGCTTCTTGTCCCTCTGGCCTTTGCTTTGCCTTTGCTTCTCTGGTTAAATCTGCGGGAAGAAGCTCCAGCTGATTTCTTCTGGGAATTGGTGTAGAAAGAAGAAGAGAAACTTGTTCCAGATCGAATGCCGACAGGAGAGTGGTCTTCTCCGTCGCTCTCTACAGATTCATCCTCCTCGTCCTGCGATTCCAAACTTTCTCCTCCACGACCTCGTTGGGCTCTTCGCATATCTACGACGCGAGTGGCGAAGGTGTATCTCTCCCATTCATCTCTGATGAAGAAGCTATCGCTTGAAATGATTGCTCTCATCCAAGAAGAAGGGATCGATCCTCTGGACCAGACCGAGAGAGGAGGAGGGGTGGACATGACCGAGGAGTAGGATGGCAGGATTCCTTTGTGGTAGAAGAAGTTCCCGGCGTGATCTGAAGGTGGGAGAGTACGGCCATCTTGATTCCTAGTGACGATGTCTTCTACTTCGAAGACCTCCTGCCCCCATCGAGAAAGCCAACAAGCGCAGGCTTCTCCGATCTTCTCGCCTACCGAGCCATAAAGAAAGACAGCGCGACTTGACCTTCCGAAGGGAGAAGGGAACTCGCCTTCCTTGGTTCCCGGTTTCGATGGAGAGGAGATGGTGGAGGCTCCTCTCGAACGTCTTCCTAGTATCTCTGAGTCGACTGATTGAGCTCCAGTTGCGGAGGGAGTAGTGCTGCCTCTTCTTCTTCCGTCGCTATCGCTGAAAGTTGCTTCGTCTTCATCCTCAACACTCGAAGCGACTTCGATCCCAGAGGTTTGGTAGCCTGAAAAGTTCTCGGGTTTCCCAAACGACTCTAGACCTCTAATCGGGCCTTCTAGTTCCCAATCCCACATCTCTCCATTGTCATTGATTGCAGTTTCAATGATGTCTGACTGTCGTAGCTTGACGTGGGAAGCTCCAGCGATTCCTCTACCAATTGCGAAGTGAAGGTAATGCTTGATAGTGTAGGGTGTGATCGAGCATAGGATCAACGTGAGAGCTTGAGCTGTGAGAGCTGGAAGACCTAGATAGATCGAAGTAGCTATAAGAGAGCAGAGGAATCGTGGAGTTGCTGGCTGCTGAAGTGGAGTCGTTTGTTGATTGGAAGTTGAGGTTGTGGGTAGATTTGACGAGGAGGAAGGGAAAGCGCTCGTCTCTTCTGTAGTTGGCCTTGAGGCTCCGAAAGAAGGAGACAGGGGTTCTTCGGCTGAAGGACTGGCCCACACTGGTAGAATCAGTTCCGGAGCAGCTCCATAAAGATGAGCGATAGCGAATTCGAAGGCAGGGGAGGTAATCTGGGATTCAGGAATAGAATGGGCCTGAAAGTCAGAGGTAGTTTCTACCTGTCATTTCAACATGTAGATCCAAGCTTGCAATTCAGGTAGTGCATTGACCAAGCTCTTTCAGCTATAGAAGAGCGAGACCTCTAGCATGCCTCCCTTCACAACCCAATCTCCTATCTCTACCCTTCTTGCTCTCGTCCTCACTCACCTGTGGATCGTCGAAGTGCAGCTCTATGACATCATCTTCCTCTTCTTCATCGTCGTCTTCATCGCAATCCGTATCCAGCTCATTCATCTGAGCTTGCTTCCTGGATCCTCCCTTCGCTCTCTGCCTTCGATTCCTCCTACTCTTATTCCGATTGACAGCGGCATCATCCAGATCCAGCCCTTCTTTGAAACCAGATAGAAGCATCGAGTTGAAGAAACCAGACTGAATCAGGAGTAATCTGTGTAAAGAATAGATCTTTCCAAACCCTTTGAGTCTGATATCTGAGCATTCTCCTGAGAGCCCAGTCGATTTCAGATGGCTTCTTAGAGCTTTGGAAATGTTGGATTGAGTTGAATTAATACTTGTAGTGGAAGGATTCGAGGTGGAAGTGGAAGCGGAAGTAGAAGTAGAAGCCATTGTGGTGGAAGTCATGTTGCTCTAGAGGGTAGAAGTCTAAGCTCGGCTCTGCAGTTGCAGCTGAGTTAAGTTGAGATTGGAGTAGTCAATTTCCAGAGCTTCGGTATTTGATCTGGTTGCCTTGTTCAAGTTGAGAGATTATTTACTGATGCGATGATGATGATGAGTATGAGTCTTTCCTGGACTTCCGTTTTTGAAGATGTGCCTTCACTTGTTCTTTTTCTCCTTCTTTCCAACCCATTCCTCTTTACTCTTCTTACTTTCCTCTAGAGCCTGATTGAATCTTCTTCGAACCACCTTGCTACTCTTTTACCTCAACCACCTCTGGTCTCATCCATGCATCCACAACAATCTTTCAAACGGGGGATTCTCGTCCAGTATAAAGAAGGTGCTGTAGAACGGGAAATTCTTTCAGCAATCCTTGCTCACACTGTCCAATTGAAGACCGGGATCGCTGAACTCCAGGCTCAAGGGGAGGCATTGCAGACTGAAAGACTTCGACTCAAAAGACTTAACACAGAGAGAAGTGGTATCGTGGGTGAGAATCTGGGAACCCTTCTCAACTGGCCAACGCATTCTTGGAGCGACATTCTTTTCAATCTCTGCAAAAAAAAAAAAAAAAAAAAAAAAAAAACAGGACCGGGAATAATTTCTGTGGAGGGAAGTTCGATGGTCGGCAACTTCTATCTGAATTCTGACCACCCCTTCTTCTCCCTTTGACTCTCAACACCATCTTTCTTGATCTCAGTCGCAAGCGGAAATTCCATTGAAAAACTTCCATATGATGTTTCTCTCAGAATCGCAGATGAAATTCATCATTGGGCCGAAGGTAAATTGCCGATTGGGTCGAGAGCACGGCCCTTCTCATCATCCTCTTCCGCTTACTTCCATTCACAACATCTTAACCTCTAAACTACTTTCACACTCCTTCCATCAACTTCTGATCGCACTCTATCCGGTTTCCATCTATCTCATTCATAGAGTCTCCCGTTCAATGACCGTGTCACCACATCCGACCTGATCCATCGACTCGATCCATAGACTCATCTCTCAGGTAAAGCCCCTTGAGATCACCTAGGTTCTGACTGATGGATTAGTTCTTTGGACTGGGAGATGCTGGGTGAGCTTAGGACTCAAGCAATCAGACTCTTGGTGGATAAGATCTGAGAAGTTGGATGCCCAATTCACAAGTCGTTCTGAATTACGTCAAACCTTCATTTACCCGTTCAATTGTGTACTCAAAGCTTCTTTGAAAGTGAGTACCTCTGCTCATCGGATACTGCACTGACTTCTATCTCTCCACCATTCTCTTTACGAAGCAAGCTAAAGCATGTCCTGAACGACTGGAGCCAAGCCACCATCATTCTGGAAGTCGGTTTAGATTGAGGACAGCTTAGCCTTTTCTCTGATGACTTGAATCGATGAAGTCTCCTTGCCTTTGCTTTGCTTGACAGTGGATTCTAGGACACGGATGGGACAGAGATTCCATGTGGGCTCTCTTCGCACAAGTCACGTCACGTTAGAGAAGTTGCGAAGGATAGAAATTAAAGTGAAACAATTGGAGAGATGCGATTTTAAACGATGGAGGAAACAAAAGACAGAGATAGCTCTAAAAAGACAAACAACATTAAACGCAACATTATCAGAGCTCACCACCTGTGATTCAGTTAGGTCCAAATATTTACAAACCGTCCGTTCCAAACTGATTAACTTAGACTCGATGACCTCGATCATCACTTCCCTCGATTTTCCCTTTTGTCGCATGGACACTTTCCCTCAAAGTTTCCTCACTTTCTCTTCCTTTGACATCTTCACTTTCTCTGTACGGCCCAGCCTGCCTACTACTTCCAGGTCTACCTCTATCCATGCTCTCTCTTTCATTATAACCTTCATAACCTCCATATCCGTAACCTCCTGGATGCTTATCATCATCCAGAGAATCCCTTCCTCTAGAATCGTAATCTGGTAGAGCTCCACTCTCTAAGTTAGGTGGAGGTCCTTGAGGAGGTGGATACGAAAAGGCGTCCTCTGAGTCGTATCTTCCTTGATTTCCTGAGTTGTAAGGACCTGAGTATTGCTGAGGATAGGCTGAAGGAGGCCCATTCACAACTGATTGTCTGTTGAAAACGCTTCGAGGTGCAGTCCTGATTGATTGGGGATCTAAGAGTTGACGGACGAAGGCAAAGGAGAAGGCAACAAACAGAGCCCCGACGAAGGCGGTGACGATCACTGTGGAGAGGGGGAGAGGGTGACAGGAAGAGATGTCGAGAAGAGTCAGTGCCTGGAAAGAAAAGAGAAAAGAAGGTAACAAATGAACTCACGCCAAATGATGTCCCAAGTCGAATTCTTCGACCACTGATCCCCACACTCCTCTCTAGCTTCGGCTTCTGTTAGAACAACAGAGGTAGTTTTACTACTCCACCAGAAACCTCCCTGAGTTCTATAACTCTTACCAGCGTTCATTGTCGTGCAGGCATTGATTATATCCGACTTCATGGTGAAGTGAATGACGATTCCTAGGAGTTCGGAAGCCATCACAGCTAGGAAAGCTACGAGGGAGAGATTGGAATATAACTTGGCCAAAGGAACTCTTTGCTGTGAGAGGCGGAGAAGGAGAAATTTAGTTCAAAGGTCCTACGAGAGAGTCAGGAGTGTACAGAAATTGATTCTGGTCAACTCCTGAATTTGATCCGAACAGCGAAATAGAGAGTAAAGAGAGGCTGCCATCCTCAAGACTTTTCAGGATAGCAAAGCTTGAGCCAGCCCCTTCCTCCTCCCACGTTCTCTCCTTTTCCCTCTCTAGTGCTTCTCTTATGAACGAATTTCCTTCTTGTTACTCTCCTCAACCCTCTGGGATGAGATCAACAACACATGGGACTCACCAACCAAGCAGCCCCGAACCCAAACACCTCAATCGCAGCCGCCCCAATGAACAAAGCACCCTGAACTGCATCGAAAGTCTTGAGCTTTGCAGTTTCCCCTTCGTGAGACATAGCTTTCAAGCTAGCAATTCCCAAAATGATCAGATAGAAGAAGGAGACGATGGTTGAAACCAGGAGTAGCGGGCGAATCGAGTATGGGTAGATTCGAGCGTATGCAGGAGGAGCACCTGATGGTGGTGCATCTCTGTGCGATTCTTGAAGAGGCGACTGAGAGTATGAAAGTTGAGGTAATGACATCTTCAGGGCTCTTGAAAGAGAAGATGAGGAGAAACGAGTGTTGTGGTGGAAGCAAAAGGGGACAAGCCGCGAGAGAGCAAAGAGAGCAACACTTTTGCATTCAAGATTCAAGAATGACCTCGACTCGCTCCATCTATCTAGACATCAAATTGATTCTGATTGTGAATTCTATCAGTCGGTGGACCTAGCCAAGCGCGCAATGTCGAAGAGAGCGTTTCCAAAAAGAGCAACGATGCTCCTCTCCCTCCCGATCCTACCGCTCCTTGTACCCCTTTCCTCCTCCTCTAATACAACTACAAAAAACTGCTCTTCCCACTCCCAAATCTATCCCCCAAAGCAGCCGCATCTTTCAACGCCTTATTCCTTGACTTATCATCCATCATTTTGCCGCCAACGGACATAGCCGAATCTCTATCCCAAATCATAGTCGAAGCAGCTCCCTTCCCTTCTTCTTCCAACTTCCTTTTTTTCTCCGCTTTCTTTTCTTCCTTGATCCTTTCTTTCTCCTCCTCTTTCCTACGTTTCTCCTTTTTCTTCCTCTTCCTTTCCTTTTCAGAAGGGGTTGGAGAGATTGATCTTTCCCGTTCTCTACTCTTTCGTCGATCTGGAGAATGAGATCGATCTCTTCTTCGACTAGCACTACTACTTTTATGTCTATCCTTAGATTTTTCTAAATCTCGTTTCTCCCTATGTTTCCTATGACCACTTGAAGATCTTTTGGAATCGTCTTCTCGATCTGATCTATGGCTTTTTTTAGACTTGCTTCGATCTGAATCTTTGTCTTTCGAAGATGTCTTTTCATCTTTTGATTTCATTTCATCTCTTCTTTTAGCTTGATGTAAGGAGAGTAATGATTGACCTCTAGAAGGATCCTGTTTCATTCGAAAGAAAAGCGAAGAAGGGGAAAACCAAATCAATCAGACCAACATCTTGATTTTCCTGCTCTCTTCTAAAACTCACCTTCTCTCTAATCTCCTCCCTAATTCTCCGCTCTCTTTCTCTTTCTCTAATCTCTTCCACCTCCATCTCTCCACCTCCTTCCCCATCAGTAGCTCTTTTTCTCTTCCCCATCATTTCATCTCTCAATCTCTCTTCCCTCTGATCCGGTGTCTCAGTCCATAGAGATTGATCCATTTCACTTGGAACTCCAGCTCCAGATTTAGTTTGAACCCTAGTGTTTTGAGAGAAACCTCTAGATTTCAAGGAGAGAGGATCTCCAACTTGGGAAGAAAGAGTGACTTGTTTTGGTGGAGCTAACATCCAATCTGGACGAGAGGTTTGAGCTGCTAGGGCTGAAAGACGGGCTTCCTGATAGATGAAAGAGGGGGATAATGATGGGAAAGGGTGGAAAGGAATGAGATTTGGAGAAAGAGCTTGAAAGGGCAGAACTTGGGATGAGAGTCTATCTTTGATTAGACAACAGCTCCACTCCTGCTTCTCGTCCCCTCTCATGTTCCAGCCTGAAATCAATCTGAAGTAAGATTCTTCAAACTGACTTGAAGGAGATGACCTTTGACTGAGAGACATGGCTTCCAAGTCAAACTCACCTCTTCAGCCTTTCTAATCCTCTCTTCCCTTTCCAAGAACATCCTGGTAGCATGATCTTTATCAGCCAACCCTCCCTGAGGCGGAGGAGGTGGATCTGGACCAGGTCCAAGATCATCATCATCATCATCATCATCGATTGGACTTGAATCTCTGTTGGCTGAGGCGAAGCCAGGTGGAAGTGAAGGACCTAAAGTTCTACGAGCAGGTTGAACTGGAGAAGCGCTTCGACTTCTCGATCTTGACGAATAAGATTTTGAGAAAGAAGCAGAATCAGAATTAGAATTCGAGACTGTTCTTGAAGATAAAGAGTGAGAACGGGATAGGGAACGGGAACGGGAACGGCTCCTCCTTCTCTTGGATGAACTTGAACTTCTCTTTCTTTCCTTGTCTCTTTCCTTCCCTTTAGATTTCGGTTTGAATTTACTGGAGGATCCCATAATTATTAGAATTACTAGGGTGGTGTCGAGTTCGGTCAGGCTTTGCAATCTTTCCTCGCGTCTGCGTATCTGCGTCTCCAGCTCTACTACCACAACACACCAACACCCTTTGAAATCCTTCTCCTTCTGGATTGGAATCGGTTTCTTCTGACTTATTATGAGTTCAGAATATGGCTTATCAGTTTTAGATCCATCCTCTTCATCTTCATCATTATCCTCATCTCTGCCTCATTCTTATTCTTCTTCAACTTTACTCGCTCACTCGATTCCAACTCGAAGAATTCTATCTCGTCTAGATAAAACTTCAATTATCAATCTTTGTTTAATTTGGTTAAACTCAAAATCAATCTCAATTCTACCACCAATTCTAACTCACAACCCATCATCGACTGATGCACCTCATCAAGATCTTTCACAACAAGACCTTGAAGCAGCCAAACGTTTAATCAATTCAAAACCTTCTTCTTCATTAAAAGACCTCATCCACTTATGGGATGTTTCGATGAGAAGTACGAAAGTTCCAAAAGTCAGAGCTGTGGAAAGGGTTTTGGGAGTGGATTGGCCAAGAGGTTTTACTTATGAAATGTTGGCCATGATCGATTCTTGTTATGTGGTAGGAAGCAGTTTGAGAGAGGATCATGTACCCAAAGGGGAGGTGAGAGTCGGAACTAGAACTTGGGTCGCTGGAAAATTGATTTATCCTGTTGGCCATAAAGGTGAGTAGAAGTGAGGGAGCTGAAGATGTAAGGAGGAGTTGGGTGAGGAGTCTTCGGCTGCAGGGCTCCTCTTCGTAGACCTGTCATATCACAACATATACATTCAGTAGATGAGAAAAACGTGTTGGTATGACTGTAAAGGCATCGAAGCGACGGAGATAGAAGCATACAGCAGTACTGAGATTCAGAGCTTTGCCCACTTTTAGGCCACCAACCCACCTCAGCCTCACCCAACAATTTCGAGCTTGTTTTTCGATCAGATAGCTCTCATTACGAGGAGAGCGAGGACGAAAGACTCGGTCTCTCACAATCTTCTCTCGCTGACCCTCCAATCTCTCTACTTTCTCTTAGCCTCCTCCCCCTCCCCACCTCAACTCCACTCCCTCTTCTCCCAAGAACTTCGACATTATTTCTCTCATTACCTTCATCTCTACCCTACCACCTCAACTTCAAGTTTCATTCATTTCAGATTAACTCCAGCTCCTTCAACCTTGGATCTTTGTTGTTCAACTCCTTTACACATTCTTCTGATCCCTGGTTCTCCATTCCTTCTATTCTCCGGAACTTTAGGTTCAAACGTCAATGGTGGTGGAGCTTCAGAAATGAAGGAAATGAGTTTCGCAGCTTTGGCTCAAAGTTTGGGAGGGTTGGGAATTAGAGTTCCGGAGAGTGGAATTGGTGGAAGGGGTAAGAAGAAAATTGGGGAAGATGAAAGTTTGGATACAGATGGAAGGGAGAGGGAAAGTTTGAAACGAACTGGGATTTTAGAACCTTTGCCAGAATTAAAAGGTAAAGATCCTTTAGCTTTGAAAGCCATTTTATTGGGCTCTTTAGGAGATTCAAATGGGAATTCTATTTCCGATGATTTGTTCGAAGGACATTGCAATTTAGGAGGTGGGAAATCTAGAGGATTGAAAAGAGGTGATTTGGAAGATAATCCGTTGATTAGAGATGAGAAACGAAGGAGAAAGGAAGATGAAAGTTTCGTTGAAGAAAGTGAAGAGTTAGAGGGAAACGAAAATCAAAATGGAGAAGTTGATATTGAAAGGATTTTAAGAAATTTTGAAGAAAACGGAAAGGGAAAGGAAAAAGAGAGGATCGGATTGGGATTAAATCATCCTGCTCAAAGAGAGTTAAAGAAGAAATTCAAGAATAGAGAAATTCAAGATAGGAAAAGAGAGGCTGAAGAAATCTTTGGTGAAGATGAAGATGAAGATGAGATGGATCGGGATTTACCAAAAGTTGAGAGGATCGATTATGAGGTGAGTTCTTGGAACAATTCAAATTCGACTCACACTCTAATTATCCCAGCATGAATCAAATTTTTGAATTCTCCTAATCTTCCAAAAATCTTGTTGACCTTTTCATTCTCCCGCAAATCTTCTCCTACAGCTTCATTTACCCTTCCCAACCTACCCTCCGTATCATCAACCTTCAAGTCTTTCAACTCATCTACCAAATAACTCATCTTCTTCTTCAACTGCTGAACCAATTCGTCTCCGTTTGGAAGGAACCCACGTTCTAGCAGGTCTGAGACAATTGGTTTCACAGGGCTTGGATAAGAAGACTCCAACTGGTGAACCTTCAAATGAAACGAATCTCAACTCTAGAAACAAAAACAAGAGGATAGAAGATGAAGGAAAGGGCCTACCGGATTGGTTGACCAACGTGAAAGGGACTAAGGTTGTGGCGGGAAAGAAGGAGAATAAGAAGAGGAAATGAATGGACGAGGGCTGTTTCTTCAGGTTCAGTCTTCAACTTTCCCTCCCCTTTCTTTCTAGCCTAGTTTGAACTCATTTGATTCTCTTCAATGCTTTATGATAGGAACGGCCCACTTTCTCTGCTAAGACTACCGATCTTTGTAATTGTTTTGTTTTGCGTCTTTGCCTTTGTTGTATACCACTCTTCTGCTTCGAGTTACCCCCTTTCTCTTTACTCTAATGTACTGATCTCCATTTTCTATTTCCTTCATACTTGATGTTGAGAGTGTTGTGATCTGTCCGTTGGACCACGTGCTCGAGACCAAAAGAAGTCTAAAAAGTCACTGCGCCTTCTGACTGAAACATTCTCATCTCCGATGTCGACTCACAAAAGCTGTTCGAACTGCAGAAGAAGAAAGGTGAGTTAAGAATCTCCAGGCCTGGACTCGATATTGTCGACTGAAATCATGAAAGTCTCCTTGCAGATCAAGTGCGACAAAGCAGAGAAGTTAGTAACTCAAGGAGGAAATCAAGCGAGCATCGTTTGTTCAGCTTGTCAAGTCACTGGAGTCAATTGTGAGAGTGAAATCATTCAACCTAGAAAGAGAAACGGAAAGAGATTAAGAGAGATTAGAGAAGAAGAAGAAGAAAGAGAGAAGCAAAAAAGGTTGCCGAGTTCATATTCTTCGAATCATGCAACAACCTCAACAACCTCTTATCAACTTCAGCAAAGTTTTGATACTCCCAGCTCAGAACCCAGTACTAGCACTCTCAACAGAATTTCAAACTATAGTTTCAACGACAATGACGGTGAAGCCTTAACTCTTTTATCCACTTCCAGTGTCGTGCCGAGTCTCAATCCTCCAAGCAAAGACTCTCTTTTTGGAGTCAATGGGTTCACTCGACCTCTATTAGAAGCTTGCGTAGCCCAGTTCTTCATTTCAATCTCTCCTTTACAGCCACTGTGCCATCCAGATCAATTCTTACCGAGATTCAAATCTTTTCTTCAAAATCAGCAATCTTTAACTCGCGGTGAAACCACCGCTTCAGAACTAACGATTTTAGCAGTAGCCTGTGTAGGAGCTGGACATTTAGACTTTTCAAATACTTCAGAGGGAATAGTAGAGGTCGATCTCAGACGCAAGTTCGAGTTAAGAGAGGCTTTATACAGAGCTTTTAGACTTCGTTTACATGCAAATGGAGGTTCAATTATCCAAGATGATCCATTAGATGCCTTGGAAGCCTGTTATTTGATGTATACCCTAGAGAACGATCTATCTGAAAACGGGCTACTCCAGAACAGCAGTGATTCCAATTCGAAACCTCCAGACGAATCACTACTTTCAATTCAACCGACTACTCTGGCAGGTGTCATTAAACTACTTTATGACAATGGTTTGAATCGACAACCGAAAGCAGATTTATCTACTGGAGACAAGTTAAGACACACAAGGTTATTCTGGGCTTCCTTCATCGCTGATAGCTTCTATGGCTTCGCGACTCGGAAACCGCTTCTAATCGCTGAGGATTCTTTCGACGTGGATTTACCAAAATGGTTACCTTCTCCGAATGATTTTATCTCTATCACTCATGACATCACCAATTCAAATCAGCCACCGCTACCTCCAAGTTGGTCGAAAGACCAGCTCTTCGAGATGCAGAGAGTTGCTTGCCTGCTAAAGCTCTCATTTCTCACGAGAGATTTCAATAGACCTTTTGTGAGCACCAGAGCTCAATCGAAAGGCATCAATGCAACTGAAGTCTTCAGAGCTATTCAAGTCTTGAGGAAATGGTGGAACGAAAGGCCGAAGGAAGTGATTTTTGATGCCGACAATCCTGAAAGGTTTGAATCAAGTAGAGACAGGAAAGACAATTCGATTTGGAAGAGAAGACTGAAGTGTTACTATACGGAGGTGAGTTTAATTTAGTGCGTACGTTCACTCTGAGGAGGAAGTTAGCGATTGACCACTTTTCCTTTCCTACTTCAGAGTCTGTTCCATGGAGTAGTCTTTACGATCTATTACGCTCTTCAAGACTTTGGTTTCTTCTCTCCTCAAGATTCGAACCCATTGGAAACCTTAAATCAAACTGCTTCACAAGAAGAGAGTAGGGAACAATTGGAAAAGTTGGCTATGGAAAGTTATCATCGATTAATTTATCTAATGACTTTCGTCTCTTCAGAAGGCATGGTCCGAACTAGTACCAATGTGATTCGCCCAACCATTCTATGCGTAGGTTTCTTTGGGATCGAGAAAGCAGAAAGAGAGATGAAGAGAGGAGCAAAGAGAGAGGAGATCGAAGTCACTTTGAAAGAAGTTGAAGTGACGATCGAAGCTCTTGCTACCGCCGATTCAAGTAAAACGACTCCGTCCCTCGTAGCTTTGGCTAAAAGTGGATTAGGAAAGGCTAGACAAATGTTGGAAGATCGAGAATCGAAAATGAGTTCAGAAGGACGTACGGGGGATAATGGCTCTGGATCTGAGGCGGATCTCGCTAGTTTGTTCCAGACCAGTAGAGGTTCTAGTGCGGGAGTTAATAGTAACGAAGGTTCAAACTCGAATGCAAGCTGGGTGAGTGTCGACTTTCCGCCTCTCTAACATATTTGTTCTGACACTTCCTCTTTTCTGACGCCTTGCGCTTTCCCGTGCTCTCCCAGTCTCCTGAAGATCTGCCAGACTTTTTAAGCTTCGACCAGCTAATGCCAACTGGCGACACAGCAAACGATCTTCCAGACTGGCTCTCTTCTATGGCTGGTGCTCAAGGACCAGGCCCTTCTCTCATTCCGAACAGTTTCGGAAACGGAGGCAACGACTTTCAAGGGATGGCAGAATGGAACGCAAATTTGGATGATGCTTTGAATTGGGTTCTGACCGAGAAACCGCAGTGACTGATGAAACGATAGATTCCGTACGAAGAGTTCGATAATCCAAAAATTGTACACTAGACCGTTCCAGCTTAATTTTCACTCTTCTGAACGCCCTCACACCTTTGAGATTAGTTGGATGGAACGCTGGATCGAGGCAAAACGATGAAGTTTGAAAAGCGAATATAGTCAGCTGAAATACAAGAAATAACGGGTTGTCTTCTTCATAGAAGAGAAAAGTACAAAAGAATGGAGGGATATGAAATACAAAAACAATGGAACCGTGACGAAATCTCGTCATGAAAAAAAATGAGGGGTATCCGGGTATGATTGAGAAAAAATAGCGATAACCTCAGGCCAAAGAGCGGCTGCTGGAATCCGAATCGTATTACTCTTCATTTGCCTCAGCCGAGTTCTCCAACTGATCCTGCGATTCGAGATCTCACTGGATTGGGAGCAGAACCTTGATTCCTTACTTTGTGATTCTAACAACCTCGCCAAAGTTTTCCTCCATTTGTTCAATCTCGACTTTGGGAGACAGACTTCTTACTTTCTTCTGTTGAGATTGCATTCCCTCATCTCCACTTGATTTCCTGCCTGCTCTTGGAGCTCCTCCTTGATTTGTAGGCCAATTTGAATCTAGGATAACGCCTGCGCTCTTAGCAGATTGAGGAATGACTGAACTGGCAGGAGTTGAAGGGTTGAGCAAGACAGGAGGCAGCGAGAATTGTGTGGAGAGGCAGCTGGATTTGATCGTCTAGGTTCGGTTTCTCCGGCTCCTTCTCCTTTCCTTTACCCTTCTGAGCTTTCTCTTGACACACTGACCCCACCTTTGAAGCGGTTTGCTTTGAAGCAACCTGCTTTCCTTCATCCGCTTTCGTTGATCCAACCTTGAAACTTGGAAGAGGAGCTGACTTGTCGATTTCAAAGGTAGGCTTGGAAGAGGAAGAGGAGCTGGAAGGGAAAGATTCAGGGAGAGGACTGATTACAATTGCGTGGGCAGAAGCACATTCTTCATCCCATGAATTGTCTTGATTGACTCTTTGATTTGGGGCTGATTGAGTTGTGATTGGCTTAAGAACTGGAGGAAGAGGCTTGATAGGTCTGTCTAAAGGACAATGGAAAAAAGAAAGCAGCCCAGTTGCCTGAGTAGACTCCATCTGCATTTCTGAACTTGATTGTAATTTTATAAAATAGTTCTTCATCTGACGGATTGATTGGGAGAGCTAATCGGTAGAGAGGTTCAAAGGGTTGCAAGCTCAGATGGTAAAGGTTTTCGTAATACTTGTTAAGAAGATAGGGTAAAGGAGTCTCTTGATCTCTTTGAGGAGATACGATTTTATGAACTTGTAGCAATACTTGAATCTCAGTTAGGGAAGGTGGAGGTTGATTGAAGAATTGATTTGCGGTGATACTGGAATCTGGTCTCAAGACAGCATCGAAAGAAAAGATTAGATCCAGAGCCAAAGGGTTGAGTTTTGATAAAGCAAGAACCTCAGTATACGTCTTTGTCTTCCACGACGGTTCTGCTTGAAAGTAGGAGAGCGGTTTGTAACTGACTTGCTTTACTGGAAGGAAGGTTGACTCATCTAGCCCATTGAAATCCGCTGAATGAATGAGTGAGACCCACCCGGAACCCTTTGGTTTCCATCTCTTAGCTTTTCGAGCCTGTAGAATTGTGAGAGGGAGGTGTGAGAGATGGGGGGGAGGGAGAAGTTAGTTTTCCCTGGCTACGTTCCATTCAAGCTTCTCCATCTCTCTAGCCCAACCGGTTTCTCCTTTTCACTTCTTTTCTAATTTCAGACCCGAAAGATGGTATAATTTAGGCATCACAGCGTGCAAGCTAGCCAAATTGGTATGGATATTATTTGCATCATTGGAAGAAAAGAAGGGAGCCCCTTTCCTAATCTCTCCCTATTCCTATCTTGGAATTTGACACTATCTTGATCTTAACTTTGAATTGAGACCGTCCTCTGATGTCGGGATACCAGATTGAGGAAGCATCCAGAGCTCCAGCCATCCATCAAGCTTTCCTTGCCTCCTCTCTTGATTCCATCATAACAGTCCAATTCGATGCTCTCTTTCCCTCTCTCGTTCTTCCGCTTTCTTCAGTTCCATTCGTTCTTCTCCCTTTCCTATATCACTGAAACGCTTCCAGCTGTCTCATCTACCAACTCGATCTCAAACGTTTCCTGATTCTCACCCGAAGTTTAGCCTTTGCCTCTTAGCTGGCTTCTCCTGACGAGACTTGGATTAAGACTTTCTCTTCTCTTCAGTTCTTGAGAAGTCTCTAGGACCGAAGATCAAGTGAAAGTTGAACCTTGAGGATAAAATAGAAAGTAGATTCACGGAATGATTATGGCAGTTTAAGAAAAATACATTGAAACCAAGGTGTCGCGATTGAACAACTTGCTACACTGTCACTCTCTATCTTCCAATTCATCAAAGATGGAATGGACAGAGTCAGCTCATATTTTATCAAACAATAGTCCTCCAGGAATCTTAGGTGGGGTTTCCTCAATCTCTTTCGATCCTTTCAGCGAACTTCTATGGGTTGGCAGCAACTCTGGTCAATTGATCTCTCATTATTCTTCAAGTTTACAAAGATACACTTCCTTCCCTTGTCATGGCACAGCTCTAAAACCAAGTCCAACCAAAGATATCCTAGTAGACAATGGAAACATCCTCACCCTAGGCAATGATGGAATTCGATGTGGAAATAGAAGGGGAGTGGGAAGATGGAGTTTGAGAGCAAGGTCAGTCAATGAAGAGATATTGAGGATCGATGAGATACATCAGGAGGTATATATCTAACTGAGTTGGAAAGATTGGAAGGCCAAGTCATACAGAGTTGGAAGGAATCGAGCTGGGAAGAGACAGCATGACCGCCCTTGCTAATCTTTTGCTCCAAGATCTACCTCTAATCTTCCTCCTTACTCCTCTATCTCACGCCTCAAATCTCAATCTTTAACAGCGACATCTCATCAAACATGAACCTAGCTTCCATGTGCGCCTCGCCTCTCGTTGGCAGTTCCGAACTGATAGCTGGAGGTGGAACTGGTTCAGGTGTCGCAAGCGAGGAAGATCAGATAGTATCGATCAACAGGAATTCGGGAAGCGTTGTCAGAAGTGTAAGTATCTGTTACTTGTTTCTCATCGAGTTTGTCGAGGAAGGAGTGGGAGGTTAAAGGAAAGCCGATGGGCTCCATCTTCTCTTCCACCTCTCGAAACAGGTCGCTTCCGAAGCTCCAATAGTTCATATTCGCAAATCAAATCGTATGATCTGTGCTGGAACTGCAGCTGGTCATGTTCAACTTAGAGATCCTCGATCTTTAAGGGTCGAACACAAGCTACATGCTCATCCTGGTGGATTCATCGATATGCAGGTAGATGGGAATTTGATCTATAGTGTTGGGTGGACAATTCGGTAAGCACTGACAGAACGAGCCGGAGTATCCTATTCATTTTCGCTGAGATCTGTTCTTCTTCCCTCTCGCAGTCTTGGTCACCCAGTTCCTGAACCTCTAATCAAGGTTCATGACGTCCGAACTCTCAGGCCCCTGGTACCAATCCCGTTCGCCGCTCCTGGAGGACCTGCTCTACTTGGAATCTACCCGAAACTCTCAACGACAGTCATAGTTGCTTCAGCTCATGGTCATTTCCAGATGGTCGATGTTGGAAATCCTGGAGAAGGACGATTCTATCAAGTGAGGACAAAGGACAGTATAGCTCTCCATTTCTCTCTTCGCTGCTCACCTGCCTCATGCTTTCTTCTTGCTTTCTTAGGTCAACACTGGATCCTACCTCACTTCACTCGCCATGTCTCCTTCCTCTGACTTTCTCGCTTTCGGTGAAGCAGATGGATCGGTACGACTCTGGTCTAACGCTTCAGATCCATCTACTGCTCAATTCAACCCTTTCGTAACTAGTGCTCCCGAAGGACCTGATGTTCCTGAGCAGCCGGTGACAGTGAATTGGACGACAGAGACGTGAGTGATTTCAGTCTGAACCCTTCGGCGATTCCGTCTTCTAAAGCCAACCCTTTCCTTCTATTCCCTACAGACCTCTTTCAAGTGTCGGGATGCCTTACTACTCCGACGCCCTCCTCTCCGGATTCGACTACGAAGATTGCGTCTCGGATCAATCACCTCTCTTCAATATGCCAACCAAGATTGATCCCGCAGTTCTCTCCTCCATGCGAATAGTCGATGGAGTGGGATACGCAGCTCTCCCA
This sequence comes from Golubevia sp. BC0850, assembly GCA_012976225.1. NCBI lineage: Eukaryota > Fungi > Basidiomycota > Exobasidiomycetes > Golubeviales > Golubeviaceae > Golubevia > Golubevia sp. BC0850. The sequence goes on along the minus strand of JAAVVG010000001.1, from coordinate 1,004,516 downwards.
AGACATCTTCGAGGAAAAAGAAATGTGGTCACTGGAAAGGGTTCAGCTGCTCTTCGACCGAGTGCAAAGAGCAAACCTGAAGACAGGCGGAGAATTGGTTTACCTCTCTTCAGAAGTGAGAAGGAAAAGGAAGCTGCTAAAAGAGCTGCTAGTGGAGTTGACGAGCCAGCTGTCGCAGAGCTACCTTCAAGTCCAGGTCTTCAGAGTACTGCAGAGGCTATGCCTTCTTACTATCACGTCAAGACTATTCAGTACAGCAAGTTCGGAATCGAAGACTTTGACTTTGGATTCTATAACAAGACGACGTACTCTGGTTTAGAAACTCACATTCAAAATTCTTATGCCAATGCATACCTTCAAGCCTTACATTACGTCTATCCCTTCCGTATCTTAGCCAAGACTCACATTTACGATGCTTGTACTCGAGAACAGTGCTTCCTATGCGAAGCTGGATTCCTATTCCGAATGCTTGAAGATGCTAAAGGTGCAAATTGTCAAGCTACTAATTTCCTTAGAGCTCTTGGAAATTCTTCCAGAGCTGCAAGTTTAGGTTTAATGGATAAGGAAGATTCTCCAGGAGCAGATGCAGCTTATAGTAATCTTATCCAACATCTCAATCGATTCGTTCTGGATTCAACTGCAGCGGAAGCTGGATCTGCGGATCATCTTCCACCTGAATCACACCCTCGTCGAGGATCTACAGCTATGCCTCTCGCCGTCTCAAGAGATAGTCCAGTTTCGAAGCTCTTCTTGGTTTCTGCTCTCAGCAAGATTGTTTGTGGAACTTGCGGAGCTGCTTCGCAAAGGAGCAACGAATCTCACGTGGTCGATCTTATCTATCCTAGAAAGGTGAGTTGAGATTCGACTTCTCCGCTTCTCCATTCGAGCTCGGAATGCTGATCTCCATATTCCTTCTCGCCTCTCGTCTGCAGCCCCTCTCCAATGAGCCCTCTCCGCCGACGGACTTTGCTTCAGTCCTTCGAGGATCTCTGGTTCGAGAATCGTCGATGAAAGCCCGCTGTGGAGCTTGTGGAACTCCAGCCGCTCCCCTTCGAAGTCGAAGGCTTTTAAGATCTAGAGAACATCTTCCAAGGGTTCTAAGCATCAACGCCTCAGTCCACACTGGAGAGCAGCTGACGTTCTGGCTCGATGGAGTTGGACCAGGAGGCAACAGCCGAAGGAATACCTACCTCCCTCCTTACCTCGAGATTGATGTCATTGGCGAGGATTTGAGATCTAGAGGTATTTGGAACAAGGCAGACCTTCCGAAGAATGATGAGGTTCCCATTTACACTTTGAGGGTGAGTCTTTTGGTCGTCCCTTGTCAGCTTGACTGGAGCTCATCAATGCCTTCCCTTTCAAATCATTCTCCAAGGCAATGGTCGTTCAAATCCAAGCCGATAATGAAGCTCCACATCTCTGCACTATCGTCAGAGTACCAGAGGAAGAAGGCAAGATGACTGCTGATGGAAAATCAAAGAGTCCTTGGTACCTCTTCAACGATTTCCTCGTTCGCAACATCTCCGAGGACGAAGCTCTAGGATTCCCAAACACCTGGAAGATCCCAGCTGTTCTCATGTTCGAAAGAATAAATGCTTCATCTGAAGTGGAACCAAAGGCAGTACCGGACAGCAAGATCCTCTGCGAAGACACTTCGATTGCTTGGAATCGCGATCCAGCTAGGATTAGACATAAGGTCCTTTCTGAAGATGAACTTCCAAAGAAAGGAACTCTCATCTCTATAGATGCTGAATTTGTAGCTCTGAACCAAGAGGAGCTGGAAGTTCGATCTGATGGAACTAGATCTGTTATTAGACCTAGTCGATTGACTTTGGCGAGAGTTTCGGTGTTGAGAGGTGAAGGTCCAGAAGAAGCTCTGCCCTTTATCGATGATCACATCTACACTCAGGAACCAGTCATGGACTACCTTACTCAGTTCTCTGGAATCATTCGTGAGTTTCTTCGAAGTCGAGTTCTCACTCTAATCTAGATGCTGACCCTCTCCTCGCAACTCTCCCCGCAGATGGCGACCTCGAACCTCAGTCCTCTTCTCACACCTTGGTGCCTTTGAAGGTCGCCTACAAGAAGTTGAGACTTCTCGTAGATCTGGGCTGTGTCTTCATTGGCCATGGTCTCCAAAAAGATTTCCGCATCATCAGTGAGTGAATACTTTGATAAATTGGGGTCAGTAGCAGCAATCTTATTCTCTTCCTCCCTCTCCCTTCCCAGACATCTACGTTCCACCTTCTCAAGTCATAGACACCGTCAATCTCTATCACTCACCTTCCCATCCTCGTAAGCTCTCTCTTCGATTCCTCTCCTGGTTCCTGTTGAAGCAAGCCATTCAAGCTGGAGGCGAAGAACAAGGACACGACTCAATTGAAGATGCCAGAGCAGCTTTACAGCTCTATCGACTATGGGAAGGATTCAAGAAAGCGGAAAGGACTGAAGACGTTTTGGAAGATCTGTATGAAGAAGGAAGGAGAGTAGTGAGTGTCGCTTCTTCCCTTTTGTCGAGTTTCTTGTGTCGACAAGTTTCGAGAGGCTGACCAATCTTTTCGTCTTCCTTTCTTGATTCTCTCCGTAGAACTGGCGCCCTCCTGCTCCAGCGAACGGCCCTCATTTTCTTACTCAAACTGATGGTTTCTTATCAGCAACGGGGACTCCTCAAAATCGAACTCCTGTTCAGTCTCACGCTCAGGCTCATTCTTCGACCTACTCTGGTGCTTAATCTCTGTATTTTCGTTTGCCTCTCCGCCTGCAGTTTCTCTCACATGTCATCTTGTAATCGTAGCAGTTTCATCGAGCGTAATCGAGCCTCCCTTTTCCGTCAAGGCCCTCTGCCGCGGGCTCAGGACTTCAGACATCTGTGCCTTCTATCCTATCATGCTTACGTAGTAGTGCGGAATTTTCAGTGCTTCAGTTCAAGGACTAGGGAGTGGGGGTCTGCATGGCGGTAAAGCGACGTTCCCGTCTCCTCGCTTCTCTGTCCACCCCTTTTGGCCACTTTTAAGGTCTACGGACCTTCCACCAGTAGGTCTTTGTCCGTGTTTTCATTTGCTTTTAGACTCGGATTTCCATTGTCTTTGATGCTTCGTAGCGGACTGGGAGTCAGGTGAAGCCGGCTAGTCGTCGGAAAACAGATGCTGCAGAAATCCTAGATGGTTTAAATAAAAGGGTGTCTCTCTTGCCTTTCTTGCTCCCACAACAATCTTCTCATTCTTGTCTCTTACTCCCTTTTCTTCTCCTCATCTTTCATCTTAAACGCAAGACCATCATGCTCTCCTCGATCACTTCTGTCGCCACCCTCTCTCTTCTAGCAGCCTCCTCGTTGGCAGCCTCAGTTCCCATCAAGAGAGACTACGAATGCTCCTCCCTCCTTCCCACTACCATCTCGGTCAATGGGACTGCACTCTCTACTACAGAAACAACTCACATCAACGAAGGTGACGTTTTGAGCTCTGAATTCTACACCGGTCACGGAGCCAGCTGCAATGGAGCAATTTCCATTGGAATGGCTAAGGGCGATAAGATCCCGGACTCTATTTTCAGTTCAGAGTGAGTTTAAGTTTAAGATTCGAGAGGAAGTGGGAGCCATGAGGTAGGACTTACTTCTGTTTGAAGGGAACCCCTCGAACCTTGCTCTGTTAACTGACTTGTCTCTTTCTCTCTGTTCTGACTGTACAATTTCATTTCTCATCTAATATTACTAGCTGGAGATCGACTTTGACCATCAACAACCCCAACAGCGTCAAGCTGACCCCTGATTTCAATACCAACTGCGGGAACTACACTGCCTTCTTATTTCAGTATTCAGATTCTGGGGCCGTCACTCACACATTCTATTCAGCACCTATTTTCTACGAAGGCTACTACAACAGACCTGATTGTAATCTATAAGCGAAGCTTATGTGGGAACTGGAAAGATTTGTATTCTGCAGACGATGTATGCAATAGATGTCTCGTATTTCTAGACAACTCCAGAGCACTGCGAGCCACTAGTCACTCCTGATTCTAGTCAAAGTATCAGCTGTCAGTTTGTGTCCGCTAGAGTTGAAACTTCTCTGGCGAACAAGACGGTTCGAACATTTCCGCCTCTTCGATCCAAGCCCTCGTCTCCAGAAACTCGATCCTTCGTCCTTTATCAACTCAAGTCAAACGCCACCGTTCCTTCCGATTCCCCAAATACTCAGAATCCTCAAGCTGATGGATGGACGAGCTTAAAGAGAAACGCAAGTCCTCTGGAAAAGAAAGAGAGAAAAATTCCAAGAAAAGTCGCAACCGTTCTCCATCCTCATCTTCACGAGGCGAGTCAAGCCGCAAGGACGAAAGGAAGAGCTCCAAGTCTCACTCTCATCGGATACCAAATCCAATCTTCGGAGACGACCTTCTGAGAGCCGAGAGAGCAGAAGCTCAAGCTAAAGACGAACGAGAATGGAAGGAAAAATTGGATCACCTAGCTTCTGAAGACTTCGCTGGGTCTGAGTTTGGGAGATATCCTGCTGGAATGGGAGATGTGGATGCTGATGATCTGGCTTGGGAAAATGAGATGCAGAGACATTTCTCGAGGAGAGATAGAGAGAGGGAAAGAGAATTCGAAGAGACAATTCCGAAGAGATGGCGCAACAAAGGTCCTGCACCAGTTAGACTGGAGGAGATGGACGAAGAAGAATATGCAGAAGCGATTAGAAGTAAGTCAGAGAACCACAAATCGATATGGCAACAGATTGAAAAGCGGAAAATTTTCGAGCTGACATTTCTCTCTCTTGCCCTCCTTTTTCTCTCAGAGGGAATGTGGCAAAGGTCACACGGAAAAGAAATCGAAGAAATGGAAAAGGCCAAAGCTGCTCGAGAGAAAGCTGCTGCAGCTGAGGCGAAAGCCAAAGCTGAAAGACGAGCTGCCAAAAAGAAGAAACAGCAAGAAGCCATCAAGAAGACGGAGAAAGAATTTTTCCTAAAAGCAAGAAGCGACTTTCATACAAAATGGAAGGAACTTAGAGAATCCACAATCAAGAGTCCAATCTTCTTCTCTAATTTACCTTGGCCAACTCTTCCAGCTACAGCAATCCAGCCTCTTTCCCTTTCTAAATCAAGCATCGAACAGTTCTTGTTCTCTCATTCTTCAACTGAAGAAGGCCCGGAATTACACAGACTGGCTTTAAGACTTTATCACCCTGATAGATTCACGGCCCCGTCAGGTTGGTGGAGGAGAGTGGAACTGGGAGGAGAGAGGAACATCGAAACAGTGAAGGAAGCTTCAAAGAGGGTCTCTCAGTCTCTTGCTGAGATCGGTAGGGAAAGAAAGGAGAAGACAAAAAAAGAAAAGGAGAAAGCTGATTAAAGAATTTGTAGCTGCTTGTATAGTTGTACAGAGAGGGTGTAGATTCTTTGGAATGTATTTTTACAAATTGATGAGAAGTCGAGAGCTAGCTTGACAGGGTTGGGCTGACTTCTTCTACGATGAAAAATATTTTAGAAGCTGAATTGGTTCAGCTTAAGTTGAATTTGACGAGCTGGAGCTGAGGTCTTGAGATTGATGGGATAGATCGAGAAGTTCTTTTGCGATTTGAGAGACGGACTTGCTTGTCACTGGGATCGTTCGACTGGGCATATTGACTAGGACAATGATAGAAATAGAATATGAATTCAGATTTGATGTTCAACTAGAGTCGATGAGTCTTGACGCTTTGGCAGATGCTTCTGGCTATGTACTTGGAGCAAGCTGTCTTCCTCATCTCCCTCTCCATGTTCTCCATATACACCCCTGCAGCTCTTGGAACAAACTCACAGAAATCAGCCTGCAATGATTCAGCACCCTTCTCGCCATCGTGAGATAGCTTCTCCCTATCCTCGTGTGACATTTTAGCTCTCCTCGTCTTGGTAGGTGGTGACTTCAAATAGTCGACCTGCACCTTTAAGCCTGGATTGGAGAAGGCCAATCTTGGAAGAACCTGCTTCTTGAAGGCTCTGCGGGATCAAACAGAAGTGGCGTTAGATGAGAGATCATGATGAAGTAGATGGATAGAAGGAACGCACCTGAGGCCAGGAGAAGAATTCCTCTCCCTTGTTTGAAGATGGATGCTCTTGAGGGATGGTAGAGACACTGAACCTAGTCCAGATTCTAAATTGGTGATCACTTTCGTCAGATTCGAGACCTTGCGAACTGATGCCATTTTCGGGTTGTTGGGTTGGAAAGAAAAGAAGGCGAGGAGGCGAGTGGCAAACTGGCAAAGGAAGGATCTCCTCCGATGCCTCATTCAATTCCTCCGATTCGAACAGCTCAAAACAACTGGAAAGCAAAAGATAACCTCAGTCAGGCCAGGGGTTTAACATGCTTAAAGTGAGGGGGAGGCTGAATCTTGGGCAGAGGGTTCGGGATGCGCGAATCAAGGCCGACCAGACCCCATGGCCATGTGGGTGGTCTTTCCTTCGGGGCGCTTTCTCCTCAGTTCTTGCAGTAAAAAATCTGTAAAATGACGATCAGGTCGATCAGGCCATCAGGGCAATGGACACCACCGGAACAACTGAAGAGGAGCCTTTCCGCCAATTCGGGAAGGACAGACTTCGCCGTGACGCTTTAACTCCAAGAAAAGCTATAAAAGGATGACCTTCCCCCACAAAATCCCTCAATCTTTCCCCTCACAACTCTTCTCTTCTCTTTCCCTCGACACCTCAACACTACCTCAACTAACTAACTCAATGTCGTCTCACGGCTCTGATGATGAGATGAAGAAGGAAGTCGGTCTTCACACCAAGACGATGGACGCTCCTGCAGAAGTGGCTCACTTACCACCATCTGCTATGACAACGAGAGCAAAGACTTTGGCGCTCGCCATTGCTATTGGAGGTTTCCTCTTCGGTGAGTAGAGTAGCTCGGTTTTGCGGGGGGTTCGAGAGAGTTGCACGATCACTGACCCTCTCATTCCCAATTTTTTTCTTTTCTTCGACAGGTTACGATGTTGGGTATGTAGCAGGATGTCTGATCATGCCTGTGAGTTTTGGAAAAGAGGAGAGATGGGCGAGAAAAAGACAGGAGACTAAATTCGGACATGCGTTCCCCTTTCCTTTCCCTCTTCAAGGATTTCATCAACAGATTCGGTAACTACACTCCTGGTGATGCAGGTGCTACAGCAGCTGGCTATGTTTTGACCTCGGGGCAACAGGGCCAAGTAAGTTATTTTGGAACGTTTCTTTGGTTCTTCCACTTCCCTGAGATCAGAGACTGCGATCGATTTGCTCTACAGTCAAAAAAGCTTAACTGATCCTTGCGTCTGACTTTTCTATCTTCCTACTCCCTCCAGATCACTGCCTTACTTGGAGCTGGAACCTTCTTTGGAGCTCTTTTTCAAGCTCCCATTTCCGATTTCTTCGGTCGTCGTCCCTCTATGATCGTCTGGTCTGCCTTCTACTTGGTCGGTGCTATCATTCAAACCGCTTCTGAAAGAGCTATCGCTCAGCTTCTAGTAGGAAGATTGGTCGCTGGACTAGGAGTTGGTGCTCTATCAGGATTGTGTCCACTTTACCTTGGAGAGACCGCTCCTAAGCACGTCAGAGGAACTATGATTTCGGTCTACCAACTCATGATCATAAGTGAGTTGCTTTTAGGATTGAAATTGATGAGTCTCGTTAGACCTTGAGTGCGCCATCTCCTCCCTTCGGATCCATCTCTCTGATGGCGCTCGTTCGGTTTGGTACACAAAGTAGACCTTAAGACCAGTCGCTGATTCGACCTTTTCTTCTTTCACAGGCGGAATCGTTCTATCTTACGGAGTCTGCTGGGCTACTGCTCCAATGGACGGATCTGGATCTTGGAGAATCCCAGTCGGACTTCAAGTCGCTTGGGGAGCTATGCTCATCGCCATCATCGTTTTCCTCCCTGAGAGTCCACGTTACAAACTTCAAACTGGTCACCCAGATCAAGCCAGATCGATCATGTCAGTCATGCGTGGAACTGAACTCATCGATACCCCAGCTGGACCAAGAGGAGACTACGATCTAGAAGGTGAACTCGCCGAGATGCAAGAAGGAATCGACGCTGAAGCAAGAGCTTTCGCTGGACGCAACTACCTCACCGCCTACGCCCTTTGTTTCTCAACCGAAGGTCAAGTCTGGAAGCGAACCATTCACGGAATGATGCTTCAAACCATGCAACAGCTCAATGGTCAGAACTTCTACTACTGTGAGTCTTGCCTGCTCGAAAGCTTCGATCGAGACTTCCTTTCCTCCGCTTTGCTGTCCCTTCTGACATCCCTTTTTTTCCTCTTCCGTTCTCTTCATTTCTCAATAGACTACGGACCTACCTTCTTCAAGAAAGCCAACATCGCCCTCAACTCCTACCAAATTCAATTCATTCTAGGGGCCGTCTCTTGGGTCGCTACTTTCCCAGCCTTGATCACCATCGAAAAGGTTGGACGTCGTAAATCTCTTCTCATCGGAAGTGTTGGATGCGCCACTTGTGCCTTCATCGTCGCTTTCGTCGGACGCTACGGATTGGCTCCAGACGGACAAACACCTAATTCAAGCGAGAGCATGGCTGGTAACGCCTTCGTGTGAGTTGAGGTGAATGAAGAGATGTTGCCTCGCTTGCCAACTTTACTGAGTCTCTCCTTCTCTCTTCGACGCAAACAGTGCCTTCGCTGTCATTCATCTAGTCTTCTTCTCATGCTTCTGGGGTCCAACTCCATGGGTCTACCTCGGAGAATCTTTCCCTCAACACGTTCGTGCAAAGAGTATCTCATTGGGGAGTGCTTCCAATTGGTTCTGGAATTTCATGCTTGGTGAGTTGCCCTCTCCTTCCTTCGAGATTGCATCTTTGCTGACTGAACGATCCCTTTTTCTTTTCCTTCACAGCTTGGTTCTCTCCTGATATCGCCGAACAGTATGATTCATTCATCAGTGAGTATTAAAGCGAAATGGAAGGCGATTTTTGAGAACCCAATTCTTACCTCGACTTTTTTCATCTCTTTTCGACTTCTCTCACCCCTTCAGTGTTGATCTTCGGAGCCATCCTCGTCTTCTCATTCTTCTATGTCTACTTCCTTATCGTCGAAGTAAAAGGTCTTACTTTGGAGCAAGTGGACGAACTCTACGAATCTAGAGTGAAACCTTGGAAATCCGCCTCCTGGAAACCATCAACTGGAAGGTCGAATAAAGATGTCTCAAAGGCTTGAAAGCGATGAAATCCTCTTCTCCTTTTCTCTATGTTTGTTCTCCTCTGTCAAAAACCTTCTCTCAGTTCTCTCAGTGTACAATCAACGTAAATAATTAAAATCTCAACAAAAACAACCCCAATCAATGTCACTTGCTTCATCTCTAACGCCTCTGGTAACGCTTTGTGCTGTACTCGCTTCACGCCCTCATCTTTTTCTTTACCCAAACTTCAACTCGAAGTCTTCTACTTAATGCGGTCTTAGTTGAGATTCTCATGAGTGAAAACAATGATGGATCAATTCAAGCCATTGAAATCAAGTATAGACATGCTGAGGGAAACGATTTGGATTCTGTGGGATTGCATGACAGAGCGTAGATGACTGCAAGACAAGTACAGATTTTGATTCGTAGGGTCTTCAAGGTCGTGCACTTCTTACCTCGACTTCTTCATCCGTCTTGTCAGTTCGTACTGGGTTGGACCGGTCTTCTTAAGATTTTCTAGTCCATGTTTCACCGCTCGATCACTGGTTCCCGCAGGTCGGTTTCTTCAAAGAGTAAAGTACTTTCATTTCTAAAGGAGAGTGTGGCAAATAAGCCTTACATGGCTGGATTACAACATCGATGCAACAATTAGTTGTCAGCCATGACCCAAGGCCATTGAGCGGTCTCGTAGGTAGCCAACTCAGATGGACTGAACCACAACCCGATTTCAGCGGTGGCTGACTCGTGAGAATCAGATCCGTGGAAGGCGTTACGGCCGATGGAGACACTGAGAGAAAGCGTTGAAGAAAGTGGTGAGGATCAGCGATTTTGTTTCATGAAGCTCTCCACCTGAATACGACGGTAGTATGTGCGAACTCCTACTTACCAATACTTTCCTCTCAAACTTCCTGGATCAGATTCAGAAGGATTGGTGGCTCCTAAGATTCTACGGCCCTGTTTAATGACATCCTTTCCTTCAAAGACCATAGCGATCACGGGAACACCACAGGTGATCTGAAAGAGTCATAAGGAAAAGCAAGGCTCAGAGTCAGAGATCGATCCTACTGGACAGATCCTTGTTGAGACTCACGTATTTGACTAGAGAAGCGAAGAAAGGCTTCTTTGAAAGATCTTTGTAATGTTCCTCAGCTAGCTGTTTGCTTGGTACGACTGACTTGATGGCTACTAGCTGAAGGAAACAAATAGATAGGATGGCTTGAGCGTTGTGGGAGCTTGGATCTTCACCCCTTGTTTGGACTCTCTCCCCGACTTCCGGATCTCTAAACACTGATTGACATCTGTCGAAACAGCTCACTGCTTTCCAGCTCATAGAACATCCTCTCTTCCCGTTGAGTGTCCTCCTCCACCCACTTCTTCAGCTAGCTTTCTCTCTGATATCTCACCTTGTAACCACGTTCCTCAAAAGCTTGGATCATCTTGTGAACCATTTGGCGAGAGACTGCATCTGGCTTGCAGAGGTAGAAAGCTCTTTCGGTATCAGTTCCAGCCTCACCAGCTGGAGGAGACAGGAAGAAATTCGAGAAGGAGAGTCAGTACTGACTGGCTTCAGATTCATTCTCCAAGACGCTACACTGCACATCGATAACGTGCTCAAATTTCAACTATTTTACGAATGACTCACCGATAGTCTTTGGGCCTTGCAGAAGGACTGGAGAGGTGAAAGCAGCGCCTAGAGCGAGACCAGCTCCTGCTGCACCTACAGCTGCCTTTGTCAAACGGGGAGCTGAGTTGGAAGCGGAAGTCGAGAATTGACGAACAGCTGAGCGTCCAGCAGAGAAAGCGGCACGAGAGAACATTTTTGGGTGGAAGGTGGGTTGGAAGGAGAGGAAGCCTTGGATATTTGATGACCACCGTCCATGTCCTCGTCAGCCAGCCAATCCTTCATAAACTTCTTTAATTCAACCTTTAAATCCTTCAATCTTCCAATCATCAAGTCATGGCAACTTCATTAGCTTTAGGTGAACCATCTCATTCAGGTTTCGATTTCTCATCTCATCCACGTAACTCCTTCTTAACCACCAAAGGTTCATCTTTACCAAAAGCTACCTCAACTGGTACCACAATCGTTGGTTGCATCTTCAAAGATGGGATCGTTTTAGGTGCAGATACCAGAGCAACTGAAGGTCCAATCGTAGCGGATAAGAATTGTGAAAAGATTCATTACCTTTCTCCTTTCATTAGATGTTGTGGGGCTGGAACGGCTGCTGATACAGAGTTCGTAACTCAATTGATCAGCAGTAATCTACAATTGCATGAATTGAGTACTGGTAGACCTCCAAGAGTCGCTACTGCTATGACCATGTTGAAACAGAGATTGTTCCAGTGAGTAAGATGAGGTGGACTCTATCTTGATGTGATCGAGATGAAGTGGGAGTTGAAGACGCTGATTGGGAACCTTCCTTCTGCTTTGTAATTTCCTTTAGATATCAAGGTCAAATTGGAGCTGCTTTGGTCTTGGGAGGATTCGACGCTTCTGGTCCTCATCTCTTCACTGTGGCTCCTCATGGATCTACAGATAAGCTACCATACGTCACCATGGGAAGTGGTAGTTTGGCTGCAATGGCAGTCTTTGAATCTGGTTGGGAAAAGGATATGACTGTGAGTACCGTAATCGAATGTCCATCTGGGTATCCTCGTAGGGAAAGGAAGGCTCCTCGATGGATGGCATAGAGGGAGGAGGAAGAGGAAGTTCGATCTCTCCTCTGGCTCTTCCATCTACCAAGCTTCGCTCATTCTAAATCTGACAGAACACTAATCTGATCGATTATTCACCCTGTCGATCTTTACTCTTCTTCTTCTCAGCGTGAAGCAGCAATCGAAATCGTCTCGAACGCAATCCAATCTGGTATCTTCAACGATTTAGGTTCAGGTTCAAATGTCGATGTCTGTGTTATCACAGCTAAAGGTTCAGAATATATGCGTAACTATCAGACTCCAAATCAGAGAGGTCAGAAGGAACAGAAATACGGCTTCGCCAGAGGAACTACCAGGTTCACAAAGGAGGAGATTAGACAGATGATTGTACAGGAAGGTGAGTAAGAGACTGCAAAATCTTAGAACGATCTTACGTCTGTTGTTCAGGCCTCTGTTGAAAATTTGTTTGCTCAAACTCATATCTTTGCCTCCTTCTTTCCTCAACAGACGTTCTTAATGTTGGAAAGTCTTCGACGCAGCCAGAAGTTGAAAGTGAAAAGATGGACACTTCGTAGGAAACCAGGACGGGTGGGATGGGTAGTAGAATCTTAACAGAGTAGAATTTTAACAGAGGGAAACGTGTAGTCATTCACAAAGTCTTCCGGTGTCAATAGGAAACCTTCGTTGGTTGCTTTTTTGAATTCTGTCTGTCGATATTCGCCAACTCTCTCTCGCGCACCAGACCAGGAACGTTGTGCGCTTTTTCTTGAAGAGAGCAAATGGATAAGAAGTAGTGAGAAGGACGAGAAGGTGTCTCAGTTGCAACCGCAAAGAGAGGTGGGCGAGATGGCGGGTGAGTCGTGCTACTTCGAGTCTATGAACGATCGGGAATACTCTCCTCTCGACTCAAGTGCAATACACCCTGGTCAGAAAAAATTGTAGAAGTGAGGGAAGGAAAGGTAGACGGGAGACAAAGTCGAACCTCGACGTGAAGCCATCACCGTTCCTGCTCGAAAGCACTTTCAAACAATTGGCATTCTTCACTTCAAATCAAGCAAGGGCGAAATGAATTCGAAATAATATAGGGCAAAATAAATATGGTAGGGCGATAGTGTGAAGAAAGCAAAGGGGCATTTGGGGTTCGACAAATTATGGGAAGAAAGAAAGGGGGGTTATCACAAGAGAGCGGATGAAAGGATCACAATTAGGGTGAGCTGGAGGCGACCCTTATGGTTTCAGGAGATGTGAGACCAAGTGAAGAAGCTGTAAGCGCCTAGTAGTTGAATCCTCCTGTAGACAGACTGGAAGGAAGATCATCCTCAGACGTTCCGCAAGAGTTGACGCCTTTCTTGTCACTGGTCATTTCCAGAACGATCTTAGTCTCGGCATTGTTCCCTGGGAACATTTGCTCGAACTGACCAGGAATCAGAAGAAAAAGTAGGGGGTTAGAACTTGAAAGGGACCCTCCAAAAGACCCGCCTCACTTTTCTGAATCAACTCACTTGGATCTTACATCTTGAAGATTGCTTCTGCCCATTGATAGAGACGCTCTTGACGTAAGCTCTAGCACCGGACGGAATGTTCTCAGACAAAGTTCTGTTGTCGAAGTTCTTGGCTACTACGGTCAGTGAACCCAACTCGGCGTTATTGATTGTGTAAGAGGGTAAGAAGGGAGAAACGATCAGGTATTCGCGCGAGGCTGGAATCGGGTAGAGACCTAGAAGATGGAAAGTAAGGAGGGTAGCCATGGCTCCATTGTCGTCGTTTCTGGAAGGGAAAGGACGTGGAGGCGGTCAACAAGGGGCGACTCAAAAGCTTTTCACTTGAGACTACTCACCCTGGGAGACCGGCGTTTGTAGTGTTAAAATTCCTGAAAACTGTCTCTCTGACACGATCCACAGATCTGGTTGGCTCGTTAGCGTAGTGATAGATGACCGGAGCTTGGAAGGATGGCTCGTTTCCAGGGTAGAAGAGATCGAGGTCGAAGAAAGAATCGACTCTCTTGACGAACTCGGACTTGTCTCCGTTAGACAGAAGCTCGATGAGACCGGCGGTATCGTGAGGAGCCCAAAGACTGTACTCCCAGGACCTGAAAGAAGAGAAGCGAAGAAGTCGTGTTAGAGAATGGACAACAAAGCTCGATCAACGGCAAAGAAACAAAACTCACGAAGTCTCGTATACTCCAAAAGTATTTTCTTGCTGAAGAGAACAAGAGTGGTCTCCGTCGTTGTCGATCGGCGAGCAGAAAGTTGGGTCTTGTTGGAAGAAAGAACCGTCGGTGTACCTCTTTTGAACAAAGGTGTTGTATCCAAGGGATTCTGAGCTATTGTCGAAAGTGTTGCGGTAGTAGAAAGAGCGTTTGGTCATATCATCAGCGACTTCTTTGTCTCCACGAAGGAGAGCTACGTTTCTGATACTGAAGTCGTTGTGAGAATATTCAGAAGTTCTTGAGCATTCTCTTGTCTGCCTTCCTGTTGAGTAGGTATCGAAAACGGCGAAGGGAATGTAACCGTATTCCATGTAGACTCCGACCTGCCTTCCTCCTTGATCCCACTCTTGAGGCGTTACGTAGCCATCCGAGACGAGAGCTTCGTAGAGAGTATCCATGTCTACTCCCAAAGACTTGGCTTGTTTGTGGTAGGCCAAAGCAAACTGGGTAAGGACCGAGGTAGCGTCGCTACCACCTAGAGTAGCGTGGAAAGTGAGAGAAACGAAAGTCAGTCTTCGGTCAACATGACGCTGCTCTGGGGCTCTCTGATTGCTCACCCTGAGTGAGTCCAGGGACGTTGTTGGCTCTTTAGTGAGAGTACAAGAGAGAGGAGAAATGGGTGAAAAAAGTAGAGGGAACGGTCAGAAAAGGCGAATCTCTCTTCTTTGGAGTTCCTTCTCTCTCCCTCACCTGCATTCAGGGATGACTCCTTCCTAAAAAAAGAGGAGGAAAGAAAACAGAGAGCCAAGAGTGGGTGGAGAGATGAAGAGTCTGTCAGAAAAAAAAGGACGGGGGAGGTCTGCCTCTCACTCTCTCACTCTCAATTCAATGATTTTCTCACCTTTCTGAAGCCATCGACGTAGTTCTCTACGATGTCCGCAAAATCTTGGGGAGAGTGAAGAGCTAACAATGGGTAGAAAGTGCGGAAAGTATCCCAACTGTGGTGGAAGAAAGGGTGAGATGAGTCAAGAAGTCTCCAAACCCCCCCCCCTTGAACGATCGCTTTTGCTTGACTCACGTGCAGTATAGGCCTGATAAAAGTGAGTTTTCGGGTTGGAGAGGGGAAAGGAGGGGGTAAACAAAAAAGGGGTGGTGAAGGTCGATAACAGTGAATGAATGACATAGGGATGAGGCGAGGCCTTAGCAATTTTCTTTTAAAACTCACCGTCAAAGTAAGGGCTCTTGGTTCCTGCGAATGCAGACTGGCCTTCTAACGTCGCATTATTGGGAGACAAAAATTGCCTGTAGAAGGAAGAGTAGAGTAACTCGGCGATGGTATCGTTTGTCTTGGTACTAATCTCCAAGCGGCTCAACTTGTCGTTCCACCTGTCTCTCGATTGTTGTCTGACAGCATCGAAGTCCCAGCTGGGAACTTCTTCTTCTGCATTCTGACAAGCTCGTTCAGTAGAGACGTAGGATAACCCAACCCTCAAGGTAATCTGAGAGTCGCCTTTGACCTTTGGAGACTTCGAGAACGAGACCAGAGCTCCAGTTTGGACAGGTTGGCCTCCTATGGTGTTACGAGTTAGATTGGCGTAAAAGACTCCTTCTAGCTTGGTGTCTTGACCGAATCTATCAGCCTGCCACAATCCAGCCTTTCCTAGCTTTTGCTTGCCCTCGTTGAGCATGTCGAAGCAAGCGTAAGCTCTGTAAGTGTTGAGACCAGAACCGAAAGAAGAGGCGTAACTTCCGTTGACAGTGAAGCGACCTTTCTCTGCGTCCATGTTGAAGTCTCCTCCTCTCCAGCTATCAAAAGCAAAAATGAGAGATGTAGGGGGAAGTTTGAGAAGGAAACTAATCAGTCCTCGATCGAGTCTCCCTCTTGGGTTGCTCTCGCTACTCACGTTCCAGGGAGATCGTTTGAAGCATCGATTACCACGAAAGGTTTCGAATTGTGCTCCTTCAGATATTCAGCTGGGAACGTATACCTGATGAGACCTGCTCTTCTAGTTGAAGTAGCTTCCATTTGAATCGAGTTGTTGAGAGTAGTAGTGAAGTACCCAGGAGAAGCTCTATCTTGTCCAGCTTTACGAGGTCTCCCACGAGGATCCAAGGCGGTAGGACAAGCGTTGAAGTCGTTGTCCTTGCAGATAATAGGCATAGATTCGAAGTTACCAAAGGACCCAGATGATGATCCAGTACCTGTGTCGTGGAGAAGACTCATTCCACGGACGGGAGCGTTGAGCTAGAGCAGAGAATGAAGCACGGGGAAAGAGTAAAAAGGGGGTCAGCTACTACTTCCCTCGATAAATGAGGCGCGACGGCACTGACTTGATCCGTATAACCAGCGGGGGCATAAACCCCATCAAGATCGATCCCAATCTTGGCCATTCCAAATGGAACGGCAGCTCCTGGGAAGACGTTACCTATAAAGTGGAATGGGCGAGAAGTGGCCAAGGTTAGAAAGGTCATACAGACTCCCAAGCTCCATCACTGCTTTTGATTTTCATTGGAACAGGTAAAACATACCTGGATTGTTGGTGAATCCAGTACTGAAAGAAAGGAGATCGGTAGGAGTTCGAGTGTCAGTTGCGAGGAGTTGGGCAGAGCTCTCCGATATGTTGATCAACTTGAGCGATGTCGATAGAGTGGTTTGATTTAAGCTCAACACACAGCTAGGGTGGACTTACCCAATGAAGTTGTTAACCAAAGCGGCGAAGTCGACCCCCTTGTTCGTAGCTCTCTCAGAAACCTCTGACTCTTCGTCTTCATCAAATTCGCTTTCTGAATTAGAATCACCGGTGACAAGATCAACAACGTCATCGACGACATCACCAACTATGTCTCTCCAGGATTTCAATCCAGCTTCAATCTGAATCTTGAGACCATCTTGATCGACAGGGTTCTTCTTCTTGGACGGGGAAGATTCGCGATCCTTCGAACCTTTCAGAGCCTCTTTCATGTCTGATTTGGAGAAGGTTGAAATGGAGTCTTGAAGAGATCTCTTTGAGTTGAAAGTAGATTGGTGATCACCATGGTGATGATGACGATTGACGTGAGATGGAGACTTGACTCCGAATTCTCGGGACGTTGCGAAGGTTGGTTCGGGGGTCAAAGCGAGAAGCAATGAGAGTAGAAAAATTGATGAAAGCATTTTGAAAGAATTACTCATTCTGGAAGTCAGTTTTCTTGCAATGCTAGTTTGAGGGGAATAAGAGTTGGACTCTAGGTCGTGTGAGTGGCGTTTTAATCAAGGAGAGGAGAATAGAAAAGAGCGTGGGTGGCGGGGTCGTTAGAAAAGGAGGGGGGAGTTGGAGATGAAGAGAGAAGGGAAAGAAGACTGAGATCTTTCGAAAAGAAACGTTTTATATAAAGCTCTCTTTTGAGAAGAGGGTCACGTCCACGGCAAAAGGACCGAGTTGATAAGGATGAGAAATAAGATCCAAAGACTAGCGCGTTCTAGGGGCTGGGGGCAGGAACTGACCGCCAGTCTCCTATGCAAAACGTTTAAATCCAGAATCGAGCGGATCAGTGCATTTTTGAGGTGCCTAAGAGAGGAGAGTGCTAGGAAGAGACTGCGATTGAGGGATGGGAGTGGGTGCTCCCGCTTCTGCTCTCTCTCTCAAGATCGAATCGATGATGATAGTATCCGAGAATTGCACAATTTAGCATCGATACATCTTCCCAAGCTGAGTCTGTCATTTTCCTTTTTCTTCATTTCAAGCATGTTGGCTTGATTTGTACGAGTATACAGGCATTAAGTGAGGTGGGAGCAGAGAGATTGACAGACGAGAAACCTACCAAAGCAGTATCGTATTCGTCTTTCGAGAGGACGAGGAGGAAGGCGACGGGAAGAGAAGAAAGAGAGGGGAAAGGGAGAAAGCGTCAAGAACGGAACTTCTGTTTCGGATCGAATTGATTGGCTCTTTTTGATCTGGAACGAAAAAAGACTTCTAAATTCAATGTTTTGGGTTTTCCTAAACCAGTTCTAGACGACCGAGTAACGACCGGCTGTTCCAGGATTACGTTGCTCAGCCTGAGAGGAAAAAGAGTTTATGAAGAGAAGAAGGATCTTTGTTGTTAGTAATGTCTTTCTTTGAAAATTTTCAACGAGATCATCGAACAAGTTTTCAAGACCTACAAAACTCACCTCCAAAGCAGCTTGAGTAGCTTCCAACAAGATCCTCTTAATTTCTCTAACAGCATGTTCCACCATCCCTTCATTATTACTTTCAATCAACAATTGTAATTTCGGTGGTTCACCAGGTTGAGGTTCTTTACCTTTATCATAAAAGATCCCTTTATTAGTGATAGAAGCTCCAGTACTTTCAATCAACATGACCATAGTTTCTTTGTTAGTAACTCTCCATCTAGCACGTTGAGGGAAATCATTAATAGGAACAATAGCATGGAAATCAGTAGCATCCGGATCTTTAGGTTTCCTTTCTCTTTCTTCTTGATTTTTCTCATGAGCTCTCTTTTTATCTGCTGCGGCAGCTTGAATCTTGGCTAGGGCTTGCGCTAATTTCGTGGCGTTAGCGCCAACTGGTAAATTAGATGGAGCTGGAGAAGCTTCTTCTTTCTTTGAAGCAGATGGTGAGCCTGGAGTTTCAACTCCAGCAGCCTTGACCTTGTTATCTCTAGATTCAGCTGGAGCTGCTCCTCTCTTAACTTCGATTTTAATGTCTGAATATTGAGATAATTGATCATCAGAAGGAGCTGGACCTTTGTGAATCTTAATTTCTCCATCAACAGTCACTTTTGATTCTTCTTTCTTTTCATCTTCATTGGCTACATCTCCTCCACTTTCTCCATAAGCACTTTGTTGAGCCTTCAAAGTTTTCTCTCTATCACTTTCTAATCTCTCCAAACCTTTTCCACCGAATCCAGATCCTGCAGCTTGAGTCTTTCCGTCGGCCAATTTCTTCTTGAAGCTTTCATGGAGTTCATTCAATTCATCTGGAACTGGGACTTTGGAAGCTTTGAGAGCTGAGATGATGTCTTTGGCGTATCTGTCCTGTTGAGGAGTAACAAAAGTCACGCAAGTTCCTTTGTTTCCAGCTCTTCCAGTTCTACCAGCTCTATGAACATAATCTTCCATGTGATTGGGAGCATCATAATTGATAACCAACTTGAGTTGCTTGACGTCTAGACCTCTAGCTGCGACAGAAGTGGCAGTGACAATCGGAACGATTCCAGCCTTGAAGTCATTGATGGTTGAATCTCTATCGACTTGATCCTTTCCACCATGAAGAGACATAGTAGCATAACCTTTCCTCATCAAATCTCTAAGTAGATCATCTGCAGCTTCCTGTCGATCGACGAAGATCAGAGTTCTAGAATCCATGTCTTCATTGTACGTCGTTCCTAGAATTTCCAGAAGTCGATTGAACTTGGTTGACTCCTCTCTGACTTCTACAATCTGTTCGATCTCCTTAGCTACTACCGATCTTCCACCAACTGTGATCTCCAAAGGTTTGACCTTCGCGACTTTCCTAGCCAATGCTTCCATCTGTTTAGGAAAGGTAGCAGAGAATAAGACTGTCTGTCTATCAGGTCGAATGTTGTTAATGATCTTCATGACTTGAGGCTCGAATCCCATATCAAACATTCTATCAGCTTCATCCAAAACTAAATAAGTGACTCTCTTCAAATTGGTAACCCTTCCAGAATTGGCTGTTAGAAGATCTATCATTCTCCCAGGAGTAGCAACGACGATCTCAGCAGTCTTTTTCATCTCTGCTATCTGTTCACTGATCGGAGCTCCTCCATAGACGCAGACAGCTCGAAGTCCTAGAACCTTCAAAAAAGGTTTACTCTCTCTATAGATTTGAACTGCCAACTCTCTAGTTGGAGTCATGATGATTCCAATTGGACCTTCCAGATTTTCCACCGGTCTCTGATCCTTGATATGTCTAAACATCGGTAGCAGGAACGCCATCGTTTTTCCACTACCAGTTTTGGCTACACCGATGACATCTCTTCCAGACATGATAGCAGGGATAGCTTGAGATTGAATAGAGGTAGGTTTCTCATATCCTAATTTCTTGATGACATCTAGACATTTTGCAGGTAAACCACAATGAGACCATTTCGTCAAAGGTTTTGGACATTCCTTTCCTCTAACGGCAATAGCATCCATTTCCAACCTCATAGAATCAGCAGCTTCTTCTGACATCTCAGCAACCTCTTGAGGTTCATGATAGAATTCCTTTCTAAAGTCTTCATAATCTTGTTTCGAATGATCTACGACTTGAATCTCCTTCTTTTTGATCCCTTTAGAGGCCAATCTATAAATGTCTTCAGTATTCGCATCTCCTAATTCATCATCCGAATTTTCTCTAGCTTCTCTTGCATCATCCTCATCGATAGCATCATCATCACCACCAACTACAGCAGCTAAAGTTCTTCCTTTCATTTTCCCACTTCTATTTGCACCACCTTCTCCCATCCTCTTAGAATCTTCATCGTCAACCATCTTGACCTGAGATTTGACACTATTCATAAATGCATCCAATTCATCTTCCTCTCCATCTTCTTCCACTTGATCCACCTCTTTCATTTCAACATCTTTCGATTGATTTTCATCTCTTCTACCACCAAGAGCTCCTTGGTTTGCTTTCTCTCTAATAGCTCTCATAATATCATCATCATCGTTCACATCTTCATCTTGATCGTTTTCTAAATCAGGTTCAACATCTCCATTTAAAGTTGAAGAGTTGCCACCTGATAAAGCTCCAGGTTTCATCAAAGGATCCATAGGTGGTAATGCGAAACGTTTGATTTGTTTATTTGGTAGTGAATCATCGTCATCCATGGTTGAGGATCCTAACTTGGATTTGAGATCTACTTTTGAGGTTCCCAAGCCTTTCAAGCCTGTTGCGTTGATGGAAGTTGGAGCCGTCTTGGATCCTGGAGGAGACGAAGTAGAAGGAATACAGGTCAGAAATATTGAGTCAAGAAGGGAGATAGGAGTCATATTTCTCGAACTCAGAGAGTCTCGCTGCAATCCTTCGAACTGAGCCCCTCCTCTCCCCCCTCGCCTTGTCCTCTCCATCATAGACTCACCTCCAAAAGCAGCAGCAACATTCAAAGCTCTAAGTCTAGCCTCTTCCAAAGCCTTCTTGGTTTCCTGTTCTTTCCTCCAAGCTTGCAATCTTTCCCTCTTAGCTTTCGCTTTCGGATCTTCGGAAATGGCTGAAGAACCATTGGCAGAAGGAGCTGTGGTTGGAGCTGTGGTTGAAGCTGAAGTTGAAGAAGCAGCACCTTGAGGATTCGGTGAACCAAGAGTAGGTAATGAAGAGGATTGAACGGGTTTTGAAGGTAAGGTTGAGGTTGAAGATGAGGTCGAGGAAGGTTTGAGAGGTAAAGAGAAGGGCTTACTTGGAGCTGAAGGGAGTGAAGACGATGTTGTTGTTGAAGTTGAGGTAGCATCTACTTGAGTGATACGATCTTCAAACCTTCTCCTTTCGCTTTTGTTAGAAGAGGAGGAATCCCTTTCCCGTTCTCTATCTCTATCCCTTCCACCATCTCTAATTCGATCTCTATCTCTGTCCCTATCTCTCCCATCCCTGTAACCATCTCTATCCCTACTATCTCTTCCATCCCTGTAGCTTTCCCTGTCTCTATCTCTCCGACTGTCGGAATCTCTTGAAGGAGAAGGGGATCTTGCTCGTTTGTGCTTCCTTGAAGAAGATTCATGACGGTGTCGGCTGCTATTGCTGTTGCTACTTGAACCATGATACCTATCTCTGTCTCTGTCCCTATCTCTATCTTTTCTATCGTAACTGTCACTGTACATCCTCAGAGGTTGGATGTTGCTGGAGAAGGTGAGTCGTCTTGAGCAAATCTGGATGCTGAGATTCAAACCCTTCCCGCCTTCCCCTTCCCCTTCCCCTTCCCCTTCCAATTTAAACTGTGTCCTCTTAACTTCCAAGATCCAATTCAAACAACAAATTCTAATCCTTTCAAGTTTCAAAAGGCTCGTCTACTTCAACTCTCCCTCCTCTGAAACGCCACGCCCACGCCAATCCAATCAGCGTTCCTCTCTCTCTCTTTCTTACCCTGCCTCCCATTTGGATTGTTGATTTGATTTCCCATCTATGCTCAACTTCTTTGGAACTTCTTCATCTTCATCTAAATCTCAAACCAACACATCACGATCTTCTTCCAATCCAAACTCTAAACCGAATACCTCTACTTTAGCATCCAATTCCAATTCACCGATAGTTGTGACAACAGTAAAGAAGCAAAGAACTTCTCAACCATCAACTTCAACTTCAACCACAAAATCTCAATCTTTCTCACACAATCGATTACCAGAACAAACCCGTCGAAGGATAGAGAATGACAGAAAGTTGAAAGCTGGAAAGCTTCAAACCGAGATAAGAGCTTCTCAAACTACTTCCACCAATTCAGAATCAGAGACTAAGGCATCCTCAAATACTTCAAGTTTTAAAAAGAGAAGAGTGGAAGTGGAGAGTGAAGGATCAGATGCAACCACTTCAGAAGAAGATGATGATGATGGGGATTACAAGAAGAAGTCTAACAAAAGATCTGTTTCTAAGTCTAAGGCGAAGAAGTCTAGTGGGAATGCGGGTAATAGACAGGGAACTGATGAACTGGTCTCTGTAGGTTCTGCTTGGAGAGATATGGGAAGAAAAGGTGTTAGTGGGAGTTATAATGTCAAGAGACAGATTTGTGAAGAGAGGGATTGTATTTTCTTTCCGGATGGTCAAGAAGAGAAGAATGATGGAGAGGGAAATTCGGATATGATCTCCAGACCAATTCAATCTGCTGATGTTGTTAGAGCTGGAGGCTCATACAAGGATTGTGAGTTATTTAATCTCCCAGCCCTCCTTTCTCGCAACTATGCTTGCTTATCTCCTTTTCCCTCCCTTTACTCTCAAACAGATTTCATGGATTTACCATCTCCTCATAACCTAGTCTCTTTATCTTATCCAGCCATAGGGGCCAAAGAAGATTTCCTACTTCTAGTTTCAAAAGATGCCGATGAATACGATCCGATTTCCGAACTTCTAAGAACCATCAATTCAATAGTCACCAATTTCTTAACTCCAGAACAAAGGAAACAATACAATTTTGGAGATTTAGATATGTTAGAATGCGGTTCTTTAGCGGGAATGGTTCATAACAATAAGGATAGTTCGATTGCACCTCCATCTCCTGCACCTTCTAGTCCTCATCAAAATCAACAACCTTTAAGTAGCATTGCGATTCATCAGAAGGTTCAAAAAACTTCAGGTATCATTGATGCCGCCATGTTGATTGAAACTCCTGAAGCAAGTTCTGTATCTTCAATTCCAGGTTCTCCAGCTCTTTCTCATTCAACTTCAACTCAATTTTTGGATTCTCCTCAAAGGGATTCATCTATTTCTAGTGTAATGAATCTTTCTAATTCTTCCAATTCTGTTTCTGGGAATACTTCAACTTCAAATTCAAATTCAATTTCAACAACAGGTGGGACTTATTTGAGTGAAACTTTACCTTCTTCAGCTTCCACAGATCCTATCTTACGTTCATTGACCAAAGCTAGAAATAGAAGATCAGGTCCACTTTTCATTTTCGCTCTCAAAAGATTCAACCAAGCTTTGGAAGAATTGAAGAAGAATGAGGGGATCTTGAAAAATGTTAGGAAATTGGGTCAAGAGATTGGAGTGGTGGAAGGTGTCTGGAGAATGATTCAAGAACAATGTTATGCTAGAACTGTTGGTCCAAAAGTTGAGAAATTAGGAGATTATACTGCTTTTAGCGATAATGTGTGAGTGGAATTCAAAGGCTGCCATGACTGAATCTCCTCCTACTTGTTACTCCTTTTCACTGATCTTTATTCTCTCTCTTTCTTCTAAACTCTCACAGATACGGAGAACTTTTACCAAAATTCCTTTCAGAAGTCTTATCATTGGTCTCTTTAAAACCAGGTTCGATTTTTGCAGACTTGGGTTCAGGAGTTGGAAATCTTTTAATTCAAGCCTCACTTCAAACCGGAGCTTCATCATACGGAGTAGAACAAATGACAACTCCTTCAGAATTCTCATCTCTCCAACTTGAAGAGGCAAAGAAAAGATGGAGAATGTGGTGTCTAAAAGGTGGTGACATGAAATCTTGGCAAGGAGATTTCAGTGAACAAGAAGATATTAGAACCATTTTGAAAAAAGCGGATGTGGTTGTGGTGAACAATTATGCTTTTACTGCAGCTACTAATGATGTTTTAAGTCTTTTGTTCTTGGATTTACCTGAAGGTGCTAGGATTGTTAGTTTGAAACCTTTCGTTCCTCCGGATTTTAGATTGACGGAAAGATCGCTAAGTAGTCCTAGAGCTATTTTGAAAACTGAAAGGAGAAGGTTCGTTACTGGTTGTGTTAGTTGGATGGATGGTGGTGGGAGTTATTATATCCATGTGAGTTTACAATCCAAAATCTGAGAAAGAGGTTTTGAGGCCCTTTTTCTTATCTTGCTGACAATTCTTTGTTTTTGTCCGTTTTCCCCTTCACCCCTTCAAATTGGTAGACCATCGATCGTTCAATGATCAAAAACTTTACCGAATCTAGAGCTGGATCAATTTACTCTTCCAGAGATAATTCAACTTCAGTTTCTAGAAATTCTTCTCCAAACGTCACCTCCTCCTCCTCTGTCAAGAAGAGAAAATCAGAAACCATGACAAATGATAAATGAAATCGATCTGATCGGCTTCCTTTCTTTCGAAATCTCAAGGTGAATGAACTAAAGTTGGAAGGCAAGTCATACATTTCGCAGCCCAATATCCATCTTTCCAAAAACAAAGCAGAAAAGAAGCCAGACTCCACAAAAACGGACAATTCTCCCCTTTCAAGTTTTCAGACTTTTGATATCTACTTTCCTGACATTCAATATTTATTCTTCCGACTCTTCTTCCTTTCTTTGCCTGCTCCTTCTCCCTTTTTTGGTCTCGGTCTCGGTTTGTTCTTGTTCTTGTCCTCGCCCCCTCCCTCTTTTCTCTTCCTTGAAACCTAAAATGTAACACCAAATTGTCACTTCCGTTCCGTTCCTACTTCTGATTTTGTCTTCCTTCCATCTAAGAATCTAAGTAAAAAAGAAGAATTGTAACTGTTTGTCTCTTGAAATCCCAAATACCAGTCGAGAATCGAATTGTGTTCCAAGGAGTGATGAGACTGGTTAGTGCGAGAAGCGAAGGAAGAAAGAGCGAGAATTGAACTGGGAAAGAGCAAGGAGAAGAGAGAGAGAGGCAGCGAGGACGAGGAAGAGGCCCATCTGGAGAAGACACTCTTATGATCTTCCTCTTGAACCCTCTGCATAATCAAGAATGGCATTTCAAAGTACAATTTCACGATGCTCTAAAAGAACTCATCAAGGAATGTTAGATCGATTCTTATCATTGCAAATTCAAGACATTCCATCCAATCCAACCACTTCTTCCTCCTCTTCATCATCACCTTCATCACCTTCAACCTCAACTTCCTCAGCACTTCAGATTCAAACCGTTCACCCAAAGCAGTTAAGGAATCAATCGAATCCATTTCGACCTTTCAAGAACCCAACGACCAATCGATGGTGGTCATCAAAAATCTCTGCCAGAAGGGAAGCTCAATTGATAGACATAGCTCTAAGATCCAACTCCTTAGATCTCATCGTTTCAAATTCAAAGAAACTTCAGAAGCTGAAGGAAAGATTACAAGTTGAAGAAACCAGTTTCAGTTCTTTGACCTCAGGGAATTCCAGTTCTAATTCTTCCATCTTACCTTCTTTAACTTTACAAGATGAGGCCTGGTTCTTGAATCGAGATCCTTTCTTACTTTCTCCTATGTCTGGTGTTCAATCGACGAGGAAAAGTGAAAGTGGAAAGAAAGATCACTTACAAGTGAGGAAAGAAGCCAAGTTAGAACAATATAGAATCGTTAGAAGACTGATTTCTAAGAAGGGGCCCTATAAAGGAAGAAAAAGTATTAGAATGTTTAAGGGAACTAAGGATGAAAGAGATCACGAGAAAAGGTGGAGTGGGATCCAGAAATCTTTGGACGGAATGGAAAATAAGGTTCAGGATTGGAGAATGGTGAGTAGGGAGGAGAGAGTGAAGGATGATCAGGATGATGAAGATGAAGGGAGAAGCCTTGCGTCGAAGGTCTGATCCAACATCAGAGATTGGACAATCTAAATCTTGAAAAGGGCAATGCATGCCTTGGGTTCTGAAAGGGACGTCATGCTCATCAAACCATGTCATCCTACCTTCCTTTCCCATCTCCTTTCCCCTGCTTACAGGCCAAAGCGGACGCAAAATCAAAAGCAAAACCAGCTCTACCTTTCTAATTGAGCTATCAAAGTCAAGTCTCGCAATCTTCTGCAGCTAGAACATCTCAGCAAGTCAAAACCTTACGAACGTTAATTTTTCTTTTTCTCTCCCTTTTGTATTTGTCTGTCATACAAAGCCTTGAACCCAATTCATTTACAAGGAACGAAAATTGCCATTGAGCAAATCAAGCGAGTAGGGAATCAAATCCCCTACTTCTTCTGCTCAACCCTCATCTCTGGGATGTCCAAGCCTCCAGCTCGAGCTTTGGCCAGGACTGCTTCCGCTTGTTTGAGCATGGGAGCATCGATCTGAACCGAAGTCGTAGGAATGAAAGAAAGAAAGAGTCAGGATTCGAATCAAAGATGAAAACACTCTGAGAAAGTGGAAGACTTACCATAATGGTATTCTCCCCATCTAAGAATCCGACCGCCCCTGCATTTTGAGTCACAGCTGTTTCATAAGCTTGCTTGATCTTTGATGATCGTTCGATTTCTGAGATCGGAAAACAGAGAAGGTTAAGATACAGCCTCAGGAGTTGCTTAGAGGAGGACTCACCTTTTTCGCTTGGAGAATAAGCTCTCTGGATGTGTTCAACCTGAGCAGGATGAATAGCTTGCTTTCCATCGAATCCTAATGCTCGACCTAAATCACGTCCAGAGAAAAAGAGAGAAGGTCAACTTCTTGATTCTGATCGAAGTGAAAGAAAGAGAGTTTTGAACTCACCATCCTCACTTTCATCCCTCATATAATCCACATCCTTATAATCAATGCAAACCATATCTATAGCACTCAAGCCATAAGCTTTAGCGATCGTAACGATTTGAGCTCTAGGGAAAAGCAATTCTCTTCTAGATCTACTTCGAATGATTCCAGTAGATGCACAATAATCTTCACTTGCAAATAACAAAGCTGCCGCAACAGCCGCTGGTCTACCATTTTCATCCTTTGAATTTTCACTCATGATGGATGTAGCTTCGATGATCCTAGGCATTCTTAGAAGACTTGAGGCTGATTCGATCGAAAGGACTAAGTTCAATGGATGAGGAGAATCTGGAGATCTGAGTTGTTGAGCTTTCTGAATAACCAGGTTGACATCTTCCTCGTGCTCTACTTTGGGCATGACTATTGTTTCGAGACTAAGCGAAGGGAGAATGATATCTAGATCATCGATCGCTAGTTGAAGGTTTCCGGAAGGTGGGTTGATTCTGACTGCTAGTTCTGGACCAGGTCGTGGAGCTGCGTTTAGACCATGAAGAACTGCCTCTCTGGCTGCTCCTTTCCTATGATCAGCCACACTGAAAGAGAGGAGGGGTAGAGAGGAGGTGAGCGAGATTTCCGAGAGGTGAAACTAGTTCGTCTTACCCACCTGTCTTCTAGGTCGAAGATGATACAATCTGAGTCGCTCCTTTGACTCTGTTAGATAGAGTTGAAAATGAAGGAGAGACTGGGTCAGCGTAGAAGTTCAGAAAGGAAGAATTGTTTGAGGTCTCACTCACCTTTTTGATCATCTTGTCTGACGAACCTGGAACGTAAAGCATGGATCTCCTGGGTCGAATCGGAGGAGTCGATTTTACATTCTTTGAGAATACTAAAGTCGTAGTCGAGAATGAATTGAAATTCGTTGTAGAAAAGGTTCGTGGTTGAGGATTGCTCGATGAAGCAGCTTGACGAACCGGAACGAAGGGTCCATTGAGTCTCAACAAAGAATTTAAGTTCCTAGAACCAATCGATTGGATTTGAATTCTTCTGAGAGACATTTCTGGAAGATTCCACAATGCGGGAGAACTCTGGAGGAAGAAAGAAGAAATCGAGGGTCAAGGGTTGAGGCGTTGAGGACTTGTGGAGCAATCGAGCAGATTGGGTTCAAAAAGCAAAATCTTCTTGTAATTTCTCCTTCCTCCCTTTCCACACCTAACTCTTCATCTTCAAATCGATGTCTTCCAAAGAATCCAACACTCCTCATGGAATTGTCACTGCCTTTCCTAACTATGCCAGTTCCAAACAAGAGCAAGCCAATCTTCCAGGATTGGAAAGCAAAATGGATCCATTAGCAGAACATCTCAAAGTCGAAAAGTTCGACAATGAAGGAAAGCCTTACTTGGAAGAATACAAAGGTACTGGAAGATTGGCTGGAAAGAATGCTTTGATCACTGGAGGCGATTCTGGAATTGTGAGTATGCTCTTCATCTCTGGTACCTCTTCGAGAAGCTCTCTCCTTATTTTCTGATCATAACACTCCCGCTGGTCTTGATTTTTCACAGGGTCGTTCAGTTGCTCTTTTCTTCGCGAGGGAAGGTTGCAATGTCACCATCGCTCACCTTCCAGAAGAACAGGCCGATACAGACGAGGTCAAAAGACTTGTTGCTGAAGCTCCAATGGGAACTAAAGAGATTTTGACAGTCGCCATGGATTTGAAATCAAGAGAGCAATGCAAATTTTTAGTCGAGAAGCATGTTGAGAAGTGGGGAAAGACGATAAACATTGTTGTCAATAATGCAGCTATGCAAGTTCCTTGTCCAAACTTCGAGGAAATCGATCTAGACGTTACTGAAGATACTTTCAAGACCAACATTTTGGCTATGGTGAGTAGTAGTCATCAGTGAATCTCGGAGAATCAAAGTCAATGACATGTTGATGAGCCTCGCTGCTCGCCTCGTCGTTTCTCACCTTTTCCTCCTTTGCTTCCTCCTTCACCATTCATTTTTTGGATTTTCAGTTTGCAGTTGTCAAGTACGCTCTACCTCATTTCGTCAGAGGTTCCACTATCATCAATTCCTCTTCTGTAACCGCATACAAAGGGTCTCAAGCTATGATCGATTACTCAACTACTAAGGGAGCCATCAACAGTTTCACTAGATCTATGGCCTATCAATTGGCTCCTAGAGGCATCAGAGTTAATGCCGTCGCTGTGAGTTCTCCATTCCATTCTTTCCTTCCGGTAACCCTCTGACTCTATTTCATCTTCTCTTTCGCTCTCGCAGCCTGGACCAGTCTACACTCCAATGCAACCGGCTTCAAGAGACGCAGAAGGAATGAAAGACTGGGCTATTGGTCAACTACCTTTGCACGGCAGACCAGCACAGGTGAGCATTCTCCAGGCTTCAGGCCATTCATTTTCTCCGTTTCAATTTTCTAATCCCATTCTCTCTTTCCTTTTCTTTCTTCAGCCTTCAGAAATGGGTGGAGCTTATGTGTTCTTAGCAGACTCAGGTTCTTCCAACATCATGACTGGTTCCGTTTTGCATTTGTCCCATGGCCAATGGTTCGGATCGTAGTGCATTTGTCTCTTCTCTCGTAAAAATGTAAATTTCCCAATCTCCAGCCAAGGTTCTCATCCGATCGAAAATCGAAAAAACTTTCCTGTTCCTCTAGCAACTTGTAACCATACACGAAAAACAAAGACTCTCAATCGAAAAGTAACTGTAGTAGAAGCTTGAGGGAGGTCGAAAATGATGCTGATGTCGCCTCAAGCGAGCTTCAAACAAGAACTACTATTTCCTTCCCCAGACCATTGAGCCACCAAAGTGAGGATTCGGATCTTGTCGGTCACAGAGCTGAATAGAGATTGAGAAGAGAATTTGAGAGGATGGAAAGAAGATCAAGTCAGCCAGAAATGCTCTCTCTTCTTGAAGTGTGTCGACTCTCGAAAGCTAGCAAATAAATGGTGACGCTTCGACACTCACTCTTCTCGTCTCAATTCATGGAAGGTTGTTAAATTGAAGATCAAACTTTCTGTACTTGTTACTTGAGAAGGAGATTCTTTC
The DNA here is from genome assembly GCA_012976225.1 of Golubevia sp. BC0850. Lineage (NCBI taxonomy): Eukaryota > Fungi > Basidiomycota > Exobasidiomycetes > Golubeviales > Golubeviaceae > Golubevia > Golubevia sp. BC0850. The sequence goes on along the minus strand of JAAVVG010000001.1, from coordinate 974,509 downwards.
AGGAGACCCTCTAAAATCTCCAATGGCTGGGAGGAAGATCAGGAGGGCACGAAAGGAGTGAACGGAATCAGTAACTTTTCCCACTTTCATTCTGCTTTTGTCTTGTACTTCGACTGTTGTCTGCTATAATCTGATCACCTCAGACTCACCTCCTCAAGTCTACCTCCATAGAAAGTAGCAATCGCCAGATTGTTCAGCAACGAAGTTTGATCTCCGTTCTCGTTTACAATTTCTCGATTCTCCCCCCTAAATTCTTTCAAAACCCTCCTAGCTTCGTCGAACTTGCCGGTGGCTACTAGCAGAAGAGCATGATCGGTAACCATCAAGTTCTTCAGACCTAGAATCTCAGTCCTGAAATTCAAAGCCTCCTGTTCTGAAGCTGCAGATTTTAGACAATTCTCTAACTGAGGAATCTTCTCTTGTGCTTTAGATGTAGAAAGAGAAATCAGATGAGAAGAGGTTGAAAGACTTCCAGCCTGAAGATGGAGTCTTGAGATTAGAGATAAGAGTTGAGGATCCGAGGAAGGTAGAAGAGGTTCTAGGAGAGCTACGGCAGATGGGTAATCCTTGAAGGAGATGATCGATAGCGTAAAGAGAGAAGGAAAATTGATTAGGGAGGCGACGGGAAGGAAGACATTGGGCCGCAGGACTAACCTTCATTTCTGCCATGTACCCAGCAATCAAGAATCTGCATCGATCTTTCCTATCCTTCCATAACTTCCCCGTTTCCCCCAATTCTCTAATCTCAACTTCAGCATTGCTCGTTTCCCCCTCCACTTTCTCTGACCTCTTCATCAATCTCTTTTCCTTCGATCTGCATTCCCTCTCCCTAGTCTTGCAACCTCTCAAGACCTCCCATAGTCTACTTATAGACTCATTGACATCGGAATTGAAGTTCCTAGGAGATCTAGCTCTGATAACGTGAAGTGCAAAAGGAATCATAGGTGTTTCTAATAATGACTGACCTTCGACCTGCGAATTCCCCAAAACTTCCCATAATTTATTTATCTCGTCTTCTACTATTCCATGGAGTCTCAATCTAACAAGAGCTATCAATCTCAGAGACCAGTACTCGAGCATGGTAGCTAGAGCTGAGACTGGTTGATTTGAGTTGCCGAGAGATAAGATGGAGAGTCTGGAAAAGGTAGCTACTTTTCGCCAATGACCTTGTTGAATGGATTCATAAGGATCGAACGATTGAAGATTGGGAACGTTGAGATGGCCAGAGAGATCTCTCAGAGGTCGAGGGTGTGGAAGATGCTTTGAGATTAGGGTAGAAAGTGGGTCGGACTGGGAGAGAGAATGAGAGTGAATGCCAAGTCAGAGTTGAACCAGAGATCCTCGGTCTGGAATTTATAATTGTGATTGTCTCATTGCTCTCACATTGGGTAGATTCTCCATCATGATGGTGGGATAATAGAGCGCTGGCGGAACAGCCAAGCTGCTGGTAGAATCCGCTGCTGTCGCTGCCATGTCGGTGAAACTTGATGTTGGGGCGAGAATTGATGATAGATGATAGACAAGATACTAGGAAATTGGAAGCGAGATAGGTGCTGAATTGATTGTTATGGTCGAGAGGGAGGAGAATTGATCCAAGTGTTGCTCTCTTTGGCTCCCCTTGACTCTCCTTCCACTAATCCTCAAGAAAGAAGCAGAGAGGTATGAGCAGCAATCCTGGATCTTCATCCAATCAATCTCAACCACAAATCGATTCCATCTTCGACTACAAGGATTTGAAGTGAGTCCCTTGCTCCCTCCCTCCTATCCATCCTCTCAGCTCACTTCACCTCTCCTCCTTTCAGACAACGTTACACCTCTCTATTCGAATCAGGATCCATTCCAACTTTGAATGAACTAAGATCTCAAGGACTAGGAGGTCAATTAGCTTCCAGCGATGCTCCTCTACGTTCAATCTACTGGCAACTCTACTTTTCTCATCTACCTCTCCAATCTCCATCCTCTTGGCCTCTGCTCCTAGCAAGGCAAAGATCAGACTACGCTTCAACGAGGAAGAAGAAATTAAGAGCTCCAGATGGCTCTTATCCTCCAGAGACTGGTCTGACAGAACGTTCGGATAGTGTAGAAGGAGGCAACCTTTCTGGTGATCTTCAACATGGCAATCTCAATTCGCTACACTCCTCTCTCAACAGAGCTGGAAGCGTGGTCAAGGATTTGAGAGTCAACAATCCTCTGAGCTTGGACGAAGAGGTGAGTTCAGGATTTTGTTCCTATTGGAGAGAGCTGTAGTCGGCCATCTTACCAGAGGAGAGCTGGAGGATTGGGATAGAGCCTGAGATCAGGGACTGCTTTGCTGATAGGCTGCTTTCCCTCTATTTCAGACTCCTTGGAAGTCACACTACGAGTCCAAGGATCTCAGAGCCACCATCTCAACGGACGTCGAAAGAGCCTTCCCAGACAATCCTCTCTTTCGCAGGCCAGAACTTCAAAGATCTCTCTCGAATTTGATTCTAGTATGGTGTCTCTTGAACCCGGATATAGGTTATCGACAAGGTTTACACGAGCTCGCAGCTGCCATCTGGCATGTTCGTAGACGAGAGTCCGTCAAGATCCAACCAAGCTCAACTTCCAGACCCAGAGACGAGGTCGACAAGAGACTCGAGACTTTACTGGATGATCGATACATCGAACACGACACATTTTCGATGTTCAGCGCTGTACTTCAGAACGCAAAGAGCTGGTACGAGTGGAGAGAAAAGCCTCGAGCTTCGACAGAGGTGAGTGATTTTAACTTCAGATTCGTCATCTCTCTGCTTTGCTGACCAGATCCAACGAAATCAAAACACCTCCTATCTAGCCCGAAGATCTTAACACGCCTCCTATCGTTCCCATCGTAGCCAAATGCGAAAGGATTCATGCAACTCTAAAGGTGGTTGATCCAGCTCTGGGCTCTCATCTCGAAAGCCTCGAGGTTGCGCCTCAACTCTACGCCATGCGGTGGGTTCGACTCATGTTCACAAGAGAGTTTCCACTGGAAGACGCTCTCCAGATCTGGGATGGAATTTTCGCTGAAGACACCTCGCTGGCTCTCGTCGATTTCGTTTGTCTCGGAATGCTGGAAAGAATTAGAGCCAAGCTCCTCTCTTCAGATTCATCCGAGGCCCTACGAATCTTGATGAACTATCCAACGCAACGTCAAGCCGGACTCGGATCCGACTACCCGTCTCTTCTGGTCCAACAAGCCCTTAGGCTTAGAGAAGCTACGTCTCCAACAACAGGAGTGGACATTGTGATGCAAAATCGAGACATTCTGGGAATCGATCTAGCTATTACCCCTTCAACTTCTAATCTCAGCAAATTGGATGGACCTGTTCCTAGCAGAAGAAGGGAAACAGCGCAGACAGTCGCAAGTGGTCGGTCTCACGGTCAGAGAACACCTCTTCCTCGACTCGTTCCATCGCCCTCTCAGTCGATGGGCAGCTCTACCTCTGGAACCTTTGGATCTCCTTCCTCTACGAGAGAGCCCACTTTGACCAATCCAGGAATCTCCTCTACACCGACCGCCTTCACTGCAGCTTCTTCATACCTACCAGAAGGAATTTCTGACTTCGCTCGAGGGATTTACGAACGCTCAGACTCTCTAGGGATCAACAGAGCTCTAGTCAGTACCATGTCCAACGTTCAGAAAACGGTGGGAGCTTACGCTGCGACTGGAGCCGGAGCCGTTTCTGGATACAACCGTGGAGGAGGAGCCGGAACTTCGAATGAAGGACCTTTCGCCCCTGGAGCAGAGGAAGCGGTCAGGATTCGTCGAGCCGCTCTCAATCAGAATCAGCCACAAGCTGCCATTCCAGCTCCTCAAGCTGCTCAAGATCGAAACGCCGAACTAGAGGCTCTAAAGGAAACCAACAAGGCCATGGGAGCAGTAATTGCCGCTTGCGTAGACGTGTTTGAAAGACAGTGGGTTCAGAGCGAGCAGTCAAGTATGGAACCAAGTCCGACAGAGAAAGGGGACTTCAAGAAGTGGAAGAATGAGACGGAAGAAGAGACGATGAACTCCTCTTCTATCGAGACTCTCATGTCTCTCTGTGCATTGAAGCACGTTCGAGACGTTCTGATGGGAGTGGCGCGAGAATTCGATCCCGCCATTCTAGGATCTCCAGCAACAGAGACTCGGAACCCAACTTCAAGTCAATCTCCCAAACAGGTAGCTGATAGACCTCCAGTCAGTCCATCTATCGATCAATCTCAAAACGAAACGAAATCTCAAAGCTCCTTACCTCCTCAGGTCAAGCCCGTTCCTTCCAAAGCTCAAGAATCGGCACGACATCGGGCATTCGCGAGGGTCGAGGATCGCGATTCTCGCTCAATTCCACCTACTTCGAATCCTTCTGCCTACTCGGCTTTTCAGACTTCTCAAGCTCCTCCCTCCACGAGGACCCTTCCATCTCCGCCTCAGCCTCAGCCTCGATCTCAACCGACCCAACTCTCTTCTTCTCTACCTAAGTCCTCAACTTCGCAGAATCTGCTAGATCCTCTCAATTCCACCTCTTCTGCCTCGACTTCCCTGCAAACCTTGCGACCCGCCCAACGGCAGCTGCCTCAATCTCAATCTTTCAGTCAATTCCCCCCATCTTCGATCTCGTCCTCATCTTTCGCTTCTCATGCTGGAACCACATCAAGAAGAGAAGGATCGAGTCGGCCTCCGGTTCTTCGAACTGAGAGCAGGACGTCAAAGGAAGCCAGCTCTTCTGCTGCCTATCCTCCTGTCGCTACTGCGTTTGTCCCTCTCCCCAGAGCTCGTTCTGGCGGCACTGAAGATGTTCAACCGCAGGTGCGACCGAAAGAAAGTCCTTTCCGCCAGCATGCATTAGCTGGTACTGGAAAGATGGGAGGAAGGAGCATGCAGCCTGAAGGGTATGATCCTTTGGGAGCTTCCTAGATACTGGTCACTTATTCTAATCTGTAGCTCTCCGATGTTCTGAAGATGTTTTGTCCGGCTTGGACCAGAGCTTCCCATGTTCTTTCTGATGTATTCTCTTGTAAATGTCAACACGCATTCTTTCCTCGACTCCCTTTCAAAGGTTCAATCTTTCCTTCTAGTGAGACCGGAGTGAATTCGAGTCCTAGCTCCTCAGGGGAGAGGGAGATAAGGAACGGAGTTGAAATCGAGAAGGTTGGTAAGACGCACCGAAATGCTTTCACCTGTGTCTGTGTTTCGTTTGTTTGGATCAGAAGATAGAACGGCGTACGTCCTTGAGATGGGACTGGATTAGACCTATTGCAGAGCTCGTCGAACCCTGCTTTCTACATTCTCGTTACCCTTTAGCTTGCTTTGTAAAGAGAAAGGTGGAGAGATAGAAGTCAGTGCAGTATCCGATGAGCAGAGGTACTCACTTTCAAAGAAGCTTTGAGTACACAACTGAACGGGTAAATGAAGGTTTGACGTGATTCAGAACGACTTGTGAATTGGGCATCCAACTTCTCAGATCTTATCCACCAAGAGTCTGATTGCTTGAGTCCCAAGCTCACCCAGCATCTCCCAGTCCAAAGAACTAATCCATCAGTCAGAACCTAGGTCATCTCAAGGGGCTTTACCTGAGAGATGAGTCTATGGATCGAGTCGATGGATCAGGTCGGATGTGGTGACACGGTCATTGAACGGGAGACTCTATGAATGAGATAGATGGAAACCGGATAGAGTGCGATCAGAAGATGATGGAAGGAATTTGAAAGTAGTTTGGAGATCGGGATGTTGTGGATGAAAGGAAGAGGAAGAAGATGATAAGAAGAGCTGTGCTCTCGCGCCTACGATTCTCGTCAAGCTGAGAAATGCACGAGAGTCGAAATTACGAAAATTGCGCTGTCGACACAAGCCCGTTTTTCACATTCTCTGCTTTCACACTTCAACAAACGTTCAGTGCTCCTTCATGAACTTGACTTACATCAACGCAGATTTTCAACGTATTTGCTCAATTGAGCACATGCTGCAGTTGTTCGTGGGGCTGTTCTGATTCCCAAAAATCGCGTAAACCTTGAGCTATTTCCCACGCAGCCATCATAAAAGGGAGTTCTCGGTGATTTGAGAAAGAAGCTCTTGTACTTTCCTTGTCAAATGCACCAGTTGACAGGGCTGTAAAAAACATCAAAGTGTTTCCTTTCTCCTCCGTGCTTCCCATCATGTACTTTGAGATCTGATATGGATTGTCTCGGAAAGTGAGATGCTCAACGTACTCTCCAAGTCTTAAGAGTGAAAGGACGCTTGGAAGATCTTGAGTTTCGATTCGAAGATGCCTGACTGAATTTCAGAAGAAGAAGAAGAAGGGAGGGGAGAGGGAAGAAGAAAAAGGAGAAGATTCTTCCATCGAGAACGAGGAAACGCGTCCACCAGCGCAACCTTTCTCGGCTTTCATCTTCAAAATCGAGCTCGAAGCAGAATTGGAGACTTGTTGTGTAAGGAAGGCCTAGATTGTAAATTCATGAAAAAAAAGGGTATACAAGAAGGTATCAAAAGGCAGACAAGAAGGGGGATCACATACAAGTAAAGTAATTTAGAGACAGAGACGGTCGAGAAATATGAAAATCAAAAAGAGCGTCTAAAGAGGTAGAGAAAAGAAGAAGTGTAAGGGTTGTTCGGCAACGCTTGAGAGATAGAGGGAGAGTAATAGGGTAAAACATACTTGAGGAGTCAAAAGGGGAGATAGAGTCGAGAGGAGCACTTGAAATTGAGCAATGGAGAAAAGTCGAGAAAATTTGAGTTTGAAGTTCGAGCTATTTGACTTTGTTCTTGTTGGTGTTTTTGCTACTTTTGAGATTTGAGAATTATCATTGAATGATTGTTTTCTTTGGAATGAAACAAATAGATGAATGTCAGATGAATGTCAAGTTTGAAGATCAGAGGAGTACAAATTCGAATGAAGATGGAGCAATTGGAACTTGAGTAAATAGAAAGAGAGAGAGAGGGAGAAGTTTCGATAGAGTTGATGTGAGCCACTAAAGAAAAGTGGAAATTTTGAAGCTTAGAAGTATTGAGGAGTTGATGAAGATCTTGGTAAAGCATTTGTACCATATTTCCGAGACTGTTGAACCTGCTTTTGATTTTGAGATTCGGCAACATTAGGATTATCTAAAGTGCTACTTCTAACAGTTCTTACGACCGGGAAAACGAAATGATCGTCTTCTCTCTTAGGCTTGTTAGGGATTTTTCTTGGACTTGTCGAACCTCCAGTGCTGTTACTCGAGACAGATCCATTTCTGTTCTTCGGCGGAGGAGAAACTTGTTGAATCCCCCTGATTCTCGCGGCTTCAAGAGGCGGAGTTGCGCTTATGATATGAGACATAGCGTCCGTGTAAGGTTCGACTTGAGAAGAAGAAGGTGAAGAAGAATGAGGTGGGGGAGGTCTTGAAAACGGTCTTGAGAAAGAAACTGCTGGAAGACTTGCTAGTTGAGGTGGAGAAGAAGGGGAATTCCTTCCTTGAGGAGTGGTTGATTGCCGAGGAGAAGAATTCCCAGCTCTTGGAGTGACAGATCCATCATTGTCTTGTCCGTCCGAAGAGAGACTCCTGCTAATCTCTGTGGCTTCATCCTCTTCCTCTTCCCAATCTCCGTCGACCTGCTTGACGCTTCCGCTTCCTTTTCTCAAGAAACTCGGTTTCTTCTGAACCCCATGAGGAACAGAATTGCCATCCTCATCTACGATACTGCTCCTAGCAGATCCAGTTCCTCCTCCAACGCTCCTCTTGCTTCCTCTTCTTCTCAGACTAGCTTTCTTTCGAATCATTCCCTCTTCAGCGTGGGTGTATGCCAGAGCTCGTTGAAGGCTGGTAGATCTGCTGACACCTCCACCTTGAGATTGAGAAAAATTTCCTTTCCAGTCCACATTCTTAGCTCCTTCAGCGAGTGGGAAGCTTCCTTCGGTAGGAGAAGTGAGATCTTGCCACTCTTGAGACGACCTTCCCATCGTGTCGCCTACTCCCGAAAGAACAGGTACTGGTGAGACTGGGGTCTTACTTTGAGGAGCACTAGAGGGCTGAGGATAGGCTTCGGAGAACGATGTTCTGACTGGCGAAGAGGGTGAAGTTAGGACGATCGTAGGAGGTGGAGCGTTGTTCAGAGGACGCTGAGATTGAACTTGATCTTCATCTTGAGTCAAAGGAGGCGGCCGAGATCTTGGAGGTCTGGGTCGACTGATTGTAGAAGGAGAAGAGCTTGAGTTTGGACCTTGAACTTGTTGGTTGCGAGGCGGGAAAGAAAAATTCGCCTGATCTGGCTCTCTTCCCTGCTGTTGCTGCTGCTGTTGAGGATTGTGTTGTCTCTGATCGATCTGATTCTCTGAACCGACCAGGCTTGCTCTTCCGCTCGGAGGTCTTGGAGCGCTTCTTCTGGCGCTGTTTCTCCTCTCTAGAGCGGCGATTTGAGCCTGTTGGCTGGCAGCAGCGGGACCCGCTTTCGAAGCTGCGGAGAAGATAGTCAACCTTCTCATCTTTGATTTGGTCTTCTTTGGAGCAACATCTTCAGAGGGCATCGAGTCCAACGTTCCATTCTTTCTCATTTTTTCTCTCTCTTTCTTCTCCCTCTTCTTCTCTTTCTCGTCGTGTTGCCTAACCATCTTGTCGACCTTTTCGACCTGCTTGATGAGTTCCAGCTCTTGCTTCTCTCTCTGCTTTTGTTCCTTCTTCGACAGCTTTTTTGGAGAAGTCATAGTGCCGTCCGAAGAAGCTGGATTGGGAGAAGTCGGAGCAGAGCTTTGAGGGGAGTAAGTGTAGTTTGAGGAAGGATTTGGAGAATTGTTGGTCGCACTAGACGAAGGATTTCCTTTGGACTTGATTGAAGGAGGAACTCCATTGGGAGAGATGCTGAAGGTTGGAATCCCCGCTCTAGGCATCCCGCTGAACCCTCCAGTCGATTCGCCATCCGAAGAGTTAGAGGTAGGAGGCGAGCCACTTGATTGATTGGTGTCCTTGGTCTTCATGGCTAGACTTTCCTTTGAGGAATCGGCCCCTGAGGCTGAAGAGCTAGTGGGGAGAGAGCCTGTTGAGTCGTAGTTGGCAGAGTAGAAGGCACCGCCAGGATTTGAGTAGGTTGGACTTGGTGGTTGTTGTTGAGATTGAGCTGGAGATGACTTCTTTCCGAAGAGACTGAATGTCTTCTTTCCTTTCCTGTTGGTAGGAGGAGCTGCATCCGAGGTCGGAGAACCTAGTGGAGCTTTAGATAGAGTTGAATTGGCGGAAGATGAATTGGACATTGGCCCAGCAGAGTTCTCTTCTGCGATCGAGTTCGGACTGCTTCCTGAAAGAGCAGTGGAACCGCTTGCAGGATGATCCAGTTGAATCAAAGGTTTCAACTTGCTTCCACCTTTGATTTTCTTTGCGAAACCTCCAGAGCTAGCTCCGACTCCGACTCCATTAGAATTGTTGGTTGGCATCGAGCTGATCTGAGGATTATGGACGTTGAGAACAAAGGACCTCCTCTTTGCAGCAGGAACTTTGACCTCGAAGTGTTGGCCTTCTCCTTCCTCTTCAGCAGCAGTCACCACGACGTCTGGAATCGAGAAGTGAGATCTGTGCCTTGAATGAACCAGCTGAGGAGCAGAATCCTGCCTGGGTCTTGGTTGAACTCCATCGAAAGGCTTGGTAGATGAGGGATCGTGGACCAGAAGATCCAGAGAGACTCTACCTAGAGGAAAAGTCTGCTCAGAATCATCCTGGCGGGAGTTATTGAATTGAGGTTGACTTTGAGGGTTGGGAGGAGAGTCTGTGCTATTGATCATAGATCCATCTTCCACTCGATCCAAGACGTACTGCATCGAATCCCATTCTTCTGAAGCGAACATGGTAGGAGATCCTTTTGAATTGGATTGGAATTGATTGTTCCTTGAGATGGAAGCGTTCCCTGCTGCTATCGTACCACCTGGTCCTGGTCCTACCCCTCTAGCTCCTCTCCCTTGCTGCTGACTGACCGTCTCGTCCACCTTGCTCGACCCAGTCTTGCTAACCCAATCGTCCAAACTTTGAGGTCCATCAGGCCACTGATTAGTAGTTTGCTGTTGCTGTTGTTGGTTGGAGTTGGCATTGAAGTACCTCTGATGAGGTGGTGGTGAAGAAGGTAGAGGAGGCGGGGAAGAAGAGGAAGCTGCAGATGAGGAAGAAGCCGATCTTCTATTGGAACCTTGATTATTATCTGAAGAATCGTCTGTTGACTGTCGCCTTCTAGCTAGACCACCGAAGAGTGACCGCCTCTTTGGATTGCTTGAAGAGGAAGAAGAGCTTGGTTGAGATTGAGATTGAGATTGGGGATGAGCTTGTGATTTGGTCACCAGGACCATGACTCGTGGAGTAGGTTATCTAGAATTGGGAGAGACTCAGGGAAGCTTGAAAAGTTTGGAGGAGAGGGAGAGAGAAAGGAAGGAAGGATAGAGGGGATGAGCTCCGGGAAGGGGTGAGGAAAGATTAAGAGAGACGGTGGTTGTACTCACCCCAATCGAATTCGATTCCTTGCTGAGTTATGTAGATGGTTATGTATTAAAGAGAAGTGGGAGGAGATGATCTTGAAGGAAGGTTGAGGTTTGGGACGATAGAGTGACGTAGAAAAGAAGGTTCATACGTTCAGTCGCCCCTTGCTTGCTCGAAAGCTGTCAATTGTCGATCATCCATCCCCTTTCCCAAGAATTCCCCTGATCCCCTCCCGAACTATGAACATACAAATCTACGTTGAAATTCTTTAGGTACATTTGTACACCTCACATTCACATTCCTTTTGGATATACACTCGATACCTTCCAGTCCAGCTCCGAGTACGAGGTGGTCTATCTATCATCTCTACCTTGATTATACACCTTGAAATCTGCCACCCTCAATAATTCAAACAATTACTAGATCATGCAAGGCCTAATTCCGAAATGAGACGCTTTGGTATGGGCAGCGCTGAGCAGAGGCCGCTTCGTCCTTCAACCTATCAGCGGTTCGGTTCTACCACTGTGACTCTTGAAACGTATTCTTTACAAAGGTTATGCGTATAAACAAAAAAGAGGGGGATACAAGAAATCGTGACCTTTCACTGAAGTTTCAACCAGAAATTATCGTTGAGAATCTCATCAGCAGTCATTTGATCCCAACCCAGACTTCCATCGTTTCCAAAAACACCAAAAGATTCGGTTTGACCTGAACCACTTGAACCAGTTGGAGTAAGACCTAAATCAGCCAAAAGAGCCCCGGGAGAATAATGCCAAGAAGAAGGAGATGGGTTCTGATTCTGTTGAAATCCCGCCTCATTTGAAAATTGATTCGATTCCATAGAAGTGGAAGCATTCAAAGAAGAGAAGAGATGATTTGCAGTTTGAGAGGGAGTTAAACCGTTTTGAGATTGATGATTGTTACTACCATGACGGAAAGGAGAACTAGCTCTTGAAGATCTAACAGGTAAATCATGTTCTTCCATTCCAGGTCTGAAAGTTGGTCTCTCAGATCTGTTCAAAGCGTCGTTGGCTCTCTTTCTTCTCAAGACTGCCCTTAAAAGAGAAGCACATCTGGCTGGAGTTGAAATTGAAGAAGTTGAGACTCGTTCCAGGAAAGTGATTCCGGATTCTACCAATTTGATAAGTCGATCGGCGACTACTGGATCGTCGCTCTTCAGAGATGAGAGCTTGATTAGAGAGATGATACCGAAAGAAATGATGGTATATTGAGTATGAGGAGCGTAACTCAGAGTCGGTCCTAATCCATCTCGAGCTGAAATGAGAAGATGTTGAGCAGCTTGAATGGCGTGAGTTAGGCCTGAGAGAGGGAAGAGCAAGAGGAGACGTGAGCAGGGCCGTCGCGAGTCTCTCTTTTTGATTCAAAGACCCCTCAACACTCACAGAAAGTTTTACATTCAGCATTTCCAGGATTTATCGAGCAATACTGTAAACCGAAGGTGTTCAGAACCAGAACGGCGTATTGAAATCTCATGTTTGCTTGCTTCGTAATAAAGTGAAAGGCATACGTATGAATGTCTGTATGATCGAAGTTACCATTAACGTTTTCAAGGTCGATAGGAGAAGTGAAAACTCCTCTGTCAAACCATTTCTTCCTCCACTGAACAAGTTCATCGTTCATAATTCTCATCATAGTATCACAGTCGAACTCCATATCTTGAGTCCGATCCGTGCAAGCACCCATAGCAGTGTTGAGAATATCAGTTTGACGAGAAGCGCATTTGAGGAGATCCGCTAATCCAGAGATTCCTAAATCCCAAACTCTAGCTGCAGGTTGAGAGCACCAGGTGTCTGAGTTCCTGACGAGTGGATCATCTCCTTTGATACTGTACTGTTTCCCGACAGCTGCACTGAGGGAACGATCCACAAGAAAGACCATTAACCTGAGAAAAGAGGAAGAGGTCTTGTCAGTTCGAGATACTCTCTCCTGAAAGGGGTCTCTGGGGTCGATTCGCTGATCTTTTGGCAATGGTTCTCTGACTCACCAGGTCCTTTCCCTATTCCTCCTGTCTCTCTCGTCTTCCTGCCTGTCCGAAGGAGGATTGCTGAGGTTGATGTTGGTTGCCATTCTCAAAGCGATCCCAGACCAAAGCCAAGCATTGTCTCTCCCATGTCCAGAAGGCCGACTCCACCAATACAGCAGCATGAACGCTTGAATAATCTCTGCAGATATAGAGAGAAAGAGACGAGAAGGAAGATGAGCCAAGTGACCGATAAAAAGAAGCAGAGAGTTTCGCTTTGGTCGATTCAAAGAAACAAAGAGTTTGTTTGTTCTTTCAAATGATTCAAGAAACTCACCGATACTCTTCTCTCCAGAAGTGATGACTTTCCCAATTAACAGGTCCATCTCTGCTTGAAGCTGTCTTTGAAGACCCGGTCTTTCGTTATCATAATAAGCAGAAACAAGATAAAGGATACAAGCTAAAAGGAAACCATTTGAAGCTTGACCAACTCTTGAAAGAGTATGCCATTCTGGATCTAAACATACTGTATGAAGACTACAGTTCATCATGAATAATTTGAAAAGATTAATCGCTTCCATCGATGAGAGTTGATTCGTTTTCAAAAAGGGAAGGTAAGGAGCATTAGTTTCTAGCCAAATCCGATCTGAAGGACTGACATCAAATTGAGCCATCACTTGTTGACTTGGAGTGGCTAAAGTATTGGAAAGAGCTGTGATTTTGTAATCGGATGAGCTAGGATCAGTTGAAGGAAGGTTACTTGCAGCGCTACCATTTGAATAAGTGTTTTGATTGTTGAAGGAAGGTAGAGCAATCGAACCTTCAGAAGGATAGGATGGATTTCTTGGCATTACAGTATTAAACCAATCTGAAGATTGACTAGAAGAACCAGACGATGGTGCAGGAGGAGGAGGAGGAGGTGGTAGAATTCGAGGTCCGTCGGATGGAGAAACCTGACTACCTTCTCCTACTTTCTCTTCCATATCTCGAAGTTGAGCTTTGAGAGCTAAGATTTCTGCATCTTTCTTGGATGAATGCTTTTTCTTTTGACGTTCTTGAAGGACGCACTGAGGTTGGATGGTCGGATCGAAAGTAAGACATCTCTTTTCTGATCAATGACGAAAAGTTACTTGTATTACTCACCTCTTTTCCAGTTCTAGCGCAACGATTGCACGGTTTTGTTTCTGTTCCACCAACGCATTTCATTTTTAGCTTTCGACATGCTGTGTGATGAGAAGAGAGAGAGAGTGAGAGAGGGGATCGAGTCAGTACGAGCCAAGACAAGGAACACTCGGATTGGACGCTGCTTGATAAGAAGAGTTGTATGCTGCGAGCTGAGGATGTAGACAGGGGAAAAATAATTGATAGAAGAGTTCTTGAAGAAGTAAGTCCACTCACCTGAACAAGCGGTTGAAGCTCTGGTCAACTTTCGTTTCTGAGGGACTGAAGATTCACTCGTTCCAATTCCCATTGCAGATCCGTCAGGACTGATTGAGTGCTGCATCCGTTCTTCTTCAAGTCTCTTGCTGATTATGGAAACGATTTATCAGATCAGATGGTTGATTGGTTCTTGATGGTCGCAATTCTCTGCCATTCGGAGATGGGATGCAGACCAAAGAATCACGTCGAGCATTTCATCATCTTTGCTTCGGAGCTCAGTAGCCGAAGAAAACCGAATTGGTTGACTTTCTTCTGAATTCAACCACCAAATTCTTTGCTAAACTCTGAGTGTCTACGAATACATACGATCGTTCACATTCCTCCAATCAGCCCAAGCCAACTTCTACTAAGAGAGAATGTTAATGTTGAGAGACCATTCAGAGCCGAGAAAAGCGATTGGAGACATACAAGTACATCTAAAACTCAATCGTTCTGAAGAATCCATGATTTTACAATCCCAAATCTCATTCCTTACTTTCCAGTTCATCCATTCATTCTCTCAAGAAGAGAGAAGCTTCAGGGCAGAAGTGGGAAGAGAGAGAACGAGATCAGATGGGAAGCAAAGATTTAATCTTCGGAGCTAGTTTAGGGCAAAACATGATGGATTGAAATCAATAGAATGACCAGATAAAAACTCCGTTTGGAAATTTGGGGGAAAGTGAAGGTAAGGAGGAGGGGGAAGGTGAGGCAAGGGGTTTCACGCAGGCAAGGAGACCTAGACTCGAGGTCTTCAGTGATCTTGGAACAGGTCATAGGGGAGCAGCGGAGCACAGATGCTTGGGGTAAGAAGCGTCCTGGTGAGATGGAGTTGAGGGGGCGCAGAGGGATGGGGAGGCAAGGGAGGAGTCGAGCGATGTAGGTTTGCCCCTACACTTGCCAACCCCACCGTCTCTCTCGTATGGGCAGCAGTTCCAACATCTCTTCACCTCATCAATCTCCTATCACCTCTATCCCTTCTTCATCTTCTGCTTCAACTTTCTCACCGTGAATTCAAGTACCACTTCCATTCCCACCAATTCCAACCAACCTTGAAGCTTCACCACTCCCTGACTCCCACGCTCAGACTTTCACAACATCAAACCTTTCGAAGTTGTGATTTCTAATGTTTTTGCAATTTGAAGTTTTAGGCGATTGAGACTTCTTCGTCCCTAAAATATGATGATTGACATTTTGAGAGCGTTTTGGGTTGGTTTACAAGGGCATAACGGGTTGCATGACCATGGTCCGATGAGAGCTCCAGGTGAAATCGAGATTCCAGCAGAGTGTTCTCATCGTGAAATGATTGAGAGTGTTTGTGAAAAATGAAAGCTGAAAATGCTGGGATGAAAGAGAAGAAAAAGGGATAAAAGAACAAAGAGAAAAGGTGGAAAACTAGAGACTTGAGAATGCTAACGGAAATTAGACTGATATCACGAGTACGATAGGAGTTGGTAGAGAGAAGGGGGAAGAGATCAGTTGGGTGTGTTCCATCTTGGTTCGAGGTTGAGCTGTCCTTCTACCAATCGACGCCCTCTTCTTTCGACATTCCCCCTTCCTTCTGGCGACCGTTCCCTTCATCAATCTTCCATTCTCCCAAAGCTTCCTAGACTCAGAATGGCGACTCACTGTTGCTTGGGTAAAGCATAATTCTGACTGAAGCACCGAAGGCCTTTGGTGGAATGTTCTTTCTGAATTGAGAGCGAACCACTCCAGAGTTTCCGTGTGTTCTAGTGATACGTCCCCAAATGACACGGACCTTTGATCCTCTGACGGAGGTCTTGGCCTTGTAGACATAGGCGATACGCTGACAACGAAGATGGACGGGAAAGAAGTGGAAGGTTAGAGGTGGTGGATTTTGAAGTGATTTGGAGAGCACAGGAAGACAGCCTTGAAGAATTGAGAACAGCAGCAGATGCAGATTTTATGAATGATGAAGATTGAGAAGAAAGGATAGGTGGGTTGCGAAGAGGAATTTTCGCTGCAGGTGGTTGGTGCTGAGGTGGGTGGAAGGCAACCTGCTCTCCTGAAGTCGTTGTTGAATGTGAGGTTTGTACCTTTTTCTTGAATTTGTTGGATCGGCCTAAACTTCATTGAGAGCTGCGATAACTTGAGACTTGCAACCTGATCTTTCCATCTCAAATCCTTCCTGCCAAACCCAACCTCAATCCATCCAGATCAGCATCTCACTTCACCGCCAGCTGCGACACTGCAATTGATTACTTGATTTTGATTAGATCTAGGTCATATTGAGCTTGAGGATTCGATGATTGAGATTTGAGGTTCGGTTGCTGCTGCTGTTGTCAAATTTCTTCATCTCCCTCTGCCATCTTCGCCTCACCCCTCCTCTCTCCTGCCTGCTCCGATTGAATGAGTATCTCACCTTTCCTTCGTAGAACTTGGCATCAGTGTTGTTCTCAACACCCTCGATCTTGATCAAAGAGGTGGCAGGGTGAGAAACAGACTTTCCACGCTGGTGTCCCATGATCCTTCCCTTTGAATATAGACGAGTCTGCATTTGGTGAAAAGAAGAAGACAGTCAGATCTTGCATTCTACTTTGAACAAGAATCAGCAGCAACACTCACCATCTTGAAGTATATGGTTTGGGTCGAGATGAACTTTGCCTTGTTGCGAGACGATCCAAGTGAGCAATTTCAGGAAGGTCTGATGCGCTGCGTGATCCCTCCCACCAAAAGACCTCCCGAAGAGGCATTTGGCAAAGATACTAGTATGTACTTTGTGAAGAGACCATTGATTGAAATCTGATACCGATCTTCAGGGCTCAAAACCTGCTCGAGAGGAGGTGAGGGGAAGAGAAAACCACAGGTCGGCACCCCTCCGTCGCGGGACGTTTACATCTCTTTGGACTTCACCCTCGATATAGACGCGCAAGACTTCCAGATTCCTATAACCTCTTCGAAAAACTCGAAGCTGAAAATCTCAGGGAAAGAGGTGACATAGCCTGCTCAAGAGGTCCATTTAAGCGTAACTTGACTGTTGAGGTCTCTCTTCCCCTCTTCATCCTTCTCTGGTAGCCCAATTATTTACAGGCGAATTGAAGGAGTAGCAAAAAATTGACTTGAAGGAAATCAAATTGGTTGAGCAGAAAATTAGAGGAAGCAGGGGTGTCGAGAACTTCCCAACCCCTAATCCCGTCGCCTCCATTCTTCTATTTTCCTCCGTCTTCTCTCTTGTTTTGGCATCAACGGAATTGATTGGTCTTGATCGCAGCTCTCCTTTACGATTCGTTGGAGGTACCCAGTAAGGTGGCAACTGGCAACTGGCAACGCCATCAAGGAAGGCGAGACTTCAAGAGCTTCTGTCCAATCTTCGTCTCACCGTCCGCTGATTTGAAAACTTTCTGATTGGGTATCAATACTTCTGAGGTAGGAGAAACAGGCAAAGTCAAGAAGAAGAAAGGAGGGAGAGGTTTTCTGCCAACGCCGTAGAACCGAGGTTGCTTCAAAAGATTTTTTGATTCGAACAGTCTTGCTCCAGGACCACACCACCACTGCTCCTTCCTCCCCACAAAATCGCTCATCATGACACGAATGAGACACAAGAGAAACCATCACGCTAGAAGAGGTGAGTAGGGCATCTCAATTGACGATCCCTCTTCCACCTGCCGACCCTTCTCAATCCATCCGTCTCCCATCCCCCCTTTCCTACAGACGTTTCCAGATCAGCCCGTACGAGAGCTCGTAAGCTAGATCACGATCAGATCGTTAACAAGATTCAATCAGGAGTAGCTGAAAGGGAGTTGACACCAGATTTCGACAAGCCAGGTCTAGGACAATTTCACTGCCTAGAATGTGACAGATTCTTCCCATCCTCCAAAGATCAAGACAAACACACAGCTTCAAAGTTACACAAGAGAATCGTAAAGAAGGTTCGGGAGAATGAAGCTTACACTCAAGAGGAGGCTGACAAGGCTGCTGGGTTGGGGACGGATAAGAAACAGAGGCAAGTTTCTTCGAAACAGGAAGAGGAGGAAGTTCAGGCTATGACTGGATTGGAAGCTTGATTGGATGGAAGGGATGGTTGATTAGAGGGATTTGAAAGCATGGAAATGAGTGTGGGAAAATTGGATGGGAGTAAGGAAATGGAGTAGTCATATCATTGGGAAAGAGGTTGCAGCAACTGCAAATCCTTGCTTTCATTAATTCTAAACTCTTCCAAGTCTATCTCATCTTCCACTCCCTTCAAGCATACCCCTGACTACGCTCAAACTTCAAGATCTCTTTTAAGTATTTGATCGCCTTATTTCTCCCATCGCACAAAGCCATCTTTATCCTCCCACCGACTTTTACTGATTTATCCCTCTACTCCTCATGTATATGCTCTCACTTTGTACACTACGCAATTCACTCAAAGATTACATGCTCTCATGTTTCTCTAGCAAGCTTCTCTTTCGATATTTTCATTTCTTTCTTATGCTTGGCCGAATCAAAAACGTTAAAAGAGACTTCCCTGGTCTTCTCTTCACTCTTGCCTCTCTATCTCTATCTCTTCCGGGTCAGGTGTCTACGGTACAAGAAGGAACTTACCTGAACTCCAAGAACTGTGACATAGATCAGGCGCGTGCACTGTGGCACTGAAGAGTAGAGTCTCCTTTCGTCTCTTCTTTCCCCTTCCTCCTCCCCTTCTAGTTGCCGAGACGCCCATTCCGTTCCGACCCTTTAGGCCAGACAGCTACTCGAGATTTCATCTTCCAGACTCTTTCATGCCTTTCTAGAACTGATTTGAAGAAGATTTGAAGGAGGGACAGATACCTTGACCTACCCTCCCTCCCAAATCCCAAACTCGAGAACATTGTCACTTTTGCCCCACAAGTCTCGCATTTTTCGCTACGCATGACCCAGTGTTTTGACTACATCCTCATTGAGTTCTGCTGTGATGACAAGCCATGATCCTTCCCCCAAAATTGCCCAGCCAAGAGAGTAATTTTAATCCAAGTCGATTCAATTCAGTTCGATTTTTGCCACCAACGTCAAGAAGAAATTCGAATTCAACTTGCGCACTGCTCGAAATGGAACGAGATGCCGAAGGAAGGGGAACAGACGCCGTCTCACAAAAAGTTCTTCCTCCCTCTTCTTCTTTCCTTTCCCTCCCATCTTCCACTCTTCGTTTTTGAAAAATGGGATCATTAGCAGTTGATGAGTTTCCTAATCAACCTCAAGTGCTCATAGTTGGAGCTGGAAGTGAGTAGCTGAAGACGAGAAGCTCTCTGATAAGCCCCCACGCTGACCAACTATAATCCCACCGACGCTTCTCCAATTCATCAAAAAGTTATGGGATTGACAGCTGCTCTGACGCTGAAGGATCAAGGATACAGAATCACAATCGTAGCTAGAGACTTGCCAGAAGACACAGGCAGTCAGGATTTCGCCTCGCCTTGGGCTGTAAGTTTCGAGCTGAATGTTTTTGAAGGTCAGATGAGTTCTTCCAGACTAGAGGAGTTCGGACCTGCTACCCTCAACATCTCCTCTCAAAGTCTCCTTTGAAGTTTGGCTCATTCTTAATCTGCCTTTCTCTCCAAATCTGAAGGGTGCAAGTTGGGATCCATTTGCAACTGAAGACGACGAAGATGCTCAAAGGCGAGAGATTTCGACGTATCGAAAATTCGAGGAATTGCTGGAAAATATGGACGAGAAGGTTCTGATAAGAGCTTCCAACACTACTCTTCTATCTGAGCAAGGGTGGAAAGATGCGAAACAGAAGGGGAGGTGGTTTGCGAATCAAGTCAAAGGCGTGAGTAAGCCTTTTTCTTTCTTGCCGTGGACTAGGACAGAATCTCTGACCTCGCTCCTTCATCTGATTCCTCACCAATACAGTTTCGTCTCTCAGCGGAAGATGAACAGCGATTTCTGACTTACCAGACGTTCTTCATGTCAGTACCTCTATACACAAAATGGATCCTATCTCAACTCTCTGCATCTTCGGGAACTTCAACTCCAGTCTCAATTCGAAGGATACCTGCCCTATCATCCCTATCATCAGCTTTAGGGCATGAGCCTACTGCCTCAATCCTCATCAACGCAACAGGACTAGGTTCATCGAGTCTAACAGATGTGAAAGATCCTTCGGTCCTTCCAATCAGAGGTCAAACAGTCCTGATTAAGACTCCAGAATTCTCGAAACATCCAAGAGGTATTACTTCAAGGCTGAATGGAAACGATACGCTCGCTTATGTGATTCCAAGAGCCAAATCCGGAACTACCATTTTAGGTGGAACTTATATCGAGAACAGCGTCGATGGAGAACCAGATCTGAAGACTACTGAGAGGATATTAAGGCGATGTGCAGAGATTTGTCCAGAAATCGTCCCGAAGTTGGAAAGGAAACCAGATAATGGGAATACGAATGGCTCGCATCCAGATTCTGGACTGGATTTAGATTCGGAACCTTGGAAAAGAATTGAGGTGGAGAGGGTCAATGTTGGATTTAGGCCTGGTAGAAAGACTGGACCTAGGATCGAAATCGATAAAGAACTTCAATTCCAATCCTCAGATGGAAAGAAGATTCCGGTTTTGCATTGTTACGGTCTTGGTCCAGCAGGTTATCAAACGAGCTGGGGGATAGCAGCAGAAGTTCTAGCTCTGGTCAAAGTAGAGGTTCCCATCTGATCGTCAACACGATGCTCAAGTCGCTCATTCAATCATCAATCATGTTAGTCATCGCATTTCTGTACTCGCATCCCACCTAATCTAAATTTCTTTTTTTCAATTTCGATTCTAAACCTCGATTTGATCATCTTTCTAAATCTTTGAGCTGACTTTCTGGAATTTTCGGAAGCTCTTCGATCGTTGAATTACACCCTGAGTTCTCTCATCTTCTCGTCTGATAGTCTAAAGAAAGAGGTTGATTCATAAGTTTCTTCCCTTCTCCTATCAACCAGAGTGGAGGGATGAAGAACGGAATGTAAACTTCTCTTTCATCTCTGATGATCTTCAAATTCTTCATCTTCTTCGTCGGCATCGAATTCTTGAACCCAAAGATGAGCAGTGTCTTTCAAAGTGGTGACCATGTCTACATCTGATCCAGGTCCTAGCCGAAGTGGAATTGATTCAACCTAATTTGAGATGATGCATGCTAATTGCGAGATGAATGAGAGAAACAACATGGTACATCGTTGTATAGTACATTTCCGGATCTTTTATGAACAAATTGGTTTTGACCGAATCAGTCTCAGTTCTTTGGGACAATTTCAGAACAAAGATCTAAAGATTGGCCTTTGACTTTGCTTGGTGTTCCTTCTCCAATAGCTCCTTGAACAACTTGCTTGCGTTTCCAGACTTTATTTTGCTCAATAAAGGTAGCTTCCCGAGACGCATCAACTCTGAGCATTGAACCATCAAAGGGTCGACTCCCATTCTATTCAGGAATGAAAAAGAAAGAGAGAAACGTCAGTACGGAGAACGTCTCTCATTCAGAAATCTCCTTCGGAGCAACCTTGATGACGAAATGACCACTCACGTTCCGACTGCGACGACCGTGTCTCCTTTGGCATAGTAAGCTGCGAACTTAAGCTCATCCAAGCTTCCATCGACGTAGCAAGTTTCGAATCCAGGCTGACCTCCATCGGCGACGTAACGAAGTTGACTCCCAAGAGCAGACCAGAAGATAGGAAGTTTGGTGAATGGCTCTTCCTTCCCTGTTCCGAGTAGTTCTCCAATAGCTCTTGCATGGTTGGTTGAGACTGTAGGGAGAAAAATGTGAGTTGGAGAGTCGTGAGTTCAGGTCCTAGAACGATTGCCAGGGCCAGGGCTGAATCGTGCTAGCCAAGCTCACCGTTGTAATGCTCGATCCTGACTGGAGTTCCATCTTGTCGGCTTGGATAGGCAGCGATATCTCCGATAGCAAAGACTCCAGACTCTGTTGGGAGTCCAACCACCCTGAGACGATCATCTACTTCCACCCCGCCGTCCTTTCGAAGCTCCGGGAAACCTTTCGCATCCTCCAAGAAGTTAGTAGCAGGTGCTACACCAACACCCAATAAGACAATATCTGCTTCGAGAGTTTCTTCGTTTCCATTCTTGTTCTGAATGACTACTCCTCCTACAGATTTCGAGTCAGACTCAGATGGCTTAAACGACTTGACTCCAGCCTCTAGATAAAACTTGATTCCATTCTTCTCCAAAGATTTCTGTAGACCAGCTCCAACCTCCTTTCCTAGAATGTTCATCAGAGGGACCGCTTCCATTCCAACAGCGACGACGCGTTTGCTCTTCTCCGCTGCCGCTCCTGCCGCTTCAAGACCAATGAAGGACGTTCCGATCACGACGACTCTCTGATCTTTCTTTTCTCCAAGAGCTTTGTTCAAAGCAGCGGTGTCTGAAAGTCCCCTCATGACTAGAATGTTCTCCAATTCCTTTCCTTCGAGCGGGAGACGCTTTGGAGTTCCACCCGTAGCTAGGATGACGTTCTCGTATTCGACCTTCTCTCCTCCTTCCAGGGTAAGAGACTTCGATTTGACGTCGATGGATTTGACTGTAGTCTTGTCTCGAAGAGTGACTCCTAAGACCTTGGAGAGGTGGGACCGACTCCTCCACTGAACTTCCTTCGGGTCAGAGACTAGAGCTTTGGAGAGCTTGGTACGATCGATAGGAGCGTGAGGTTCAGAGCTGATGATCGTGAGAGGTCCAAGGTAGCCGTTCTTAGAAGGAGAGAAGGGAGTTAGCGTTGAACTGTTGTTCTCTGCCCTTGTGCCGTTTCTTCCCTTTGACACTTGGCTCCATTCCGGTCTTTCCACCGATTCTGGCCTAACATGCTCATCTTATAAAGATTAAATCATCATGACTCACCTTCCTAGCACTTTCCACTAGATATACGGCTGCAGGTCCTCCTCCAACCACAACTGAACCCTTTCCTTTCTTCTCGATGGCCTCGAGACCTCCCTTGCAACTTCCTCCCACTCCAGGCTTTCCTTTCAGTCTCTCTGGATCAGCAGTAACAAAGATTTCCTTGTTTACTACCTCACACTTGAACGAGAGAAGTGACTCTAAGGCAGGAGAATCTTCAATATCCCCAGTTTTGGAATCGAAGCATGCTCCATGCGCAAAACAAACGAGTCTGCCATCGCCTCTCAGGATACCTTTCTCCAGAGGCAGTCCAAAATGAGTGCATTTGGCTTAGAGGTAGTGGGAATGAAGAGGTAGGGGAGAGAAGGGGCAAGGGCATCAGTTGCCCAGAATGTAAGCTTTCCTTCGACTTCCTTCCTTGCTATTCCTAGACGCTCTCCCCCATCTTTAATCAAATATCAAGAATTGAACTCACATGAAGTAGCTCTGATATTTCCACCTACGTTTGATAGAAGGATCTGAAGTGCCTCATCTCCCTCGCCTTGGAAATTGAAAGCACAATGCTTTCCAATTGGCAACTGGTCTAGAGTTGCTACTTTGATTCTTTGTTCCATGGCTTTGAAACTCGATGTACTGTATTGACGAATGTTGGACTTGACCATTGATGCTAGTCGGATTGGACTAGGAAACATCTTGTAATGGTAGAGTGGTTGGTCAGGATTCCTGATCCCTCCACCCTCTCCGATTGGCCCAAGACTACCTCTTTTCGATTTATTCTTCTTGCTCAATTGTTGCCCAAGTCTTACTTAAAAGGAATGATCTATATCGAAAAAAAATCTCAGACAAATTCAGAGACGCGAGTCTCACAGGGACTGGATTCCTCTGGTCTAGACTGTTCATTTCGACAGATTTCCTCGAGATGATCAAACCACTTCCTCTCCAACAGTACAGAAATTTTGTTTCCAATAAACCAGGGGAAGTCTACACTTCATTTCTTCGTTCCCGACCCCGTCCAAACCCTCCACCGCGTGCACTTTAGCCAAAAACAATTGAGATCCATCACTCTTCCTTCCCTCTCCATTCCCTCCGATATCTATTAACCCCTCAAAATCATCCAGATCGAATTTCTTCAGAACGCTACAAGCCAGAGCTCCTAGACTTTTGTTCAAGAAGGGGACACCTCCAGCTATCTTCGAAGGTTGATGATCGAATTTCTCTAGAGGATGATCTTCTGCTTCTCCATTCGATCCCTGCCCCCCTATCGTTGGAGCTTCCCAATCCTTTTGATAGTAGTGCTTCAGCCCAGGTTTGGCGAAAGATGAAGCTATGGAAGCTTGAGAAGAAGAAAGGATGTTGATGATGAAATGAGCTGGAGTTGAGGTAGAAGAAGTTGGAGATTTGACTGGAGAAAGTAAAGCGTCCGCTAATCTGGAAGGCGTTCTGAGAGAGAAAGCTACTATCGGTGGTTGAAGTGAAACAGTTGTGAAAGAGGATAAAGTGGCTCCGTGGACTAATCTATCTTGCTCTTTTGTTGAAGTTGAAGATGGAGATGGTCCGTTGGTGTACGAAGTAATCACTCCAACTGATTGAGCTGAGATTCTCATCAGGGATTTGATCGAATCCGATAGCTCGTCAGGAGAGGTTTCTGGAGATGTCTCCTTCCCCTTTCCTTTCCTGTCCGGAGTGTCAAATGTTCTGGAAGAAGTCGAGAAGAAGGCTTGAGAAGCTCGTGAGGGAAGCTGCGTTGGTTTGACGCTCCATAGTGGTTGGTTCCTGTCGTATCTAACCAGATTTCGTATGCTTCCCTTTGTCATGGCAGATAGAGGATAGGTAGAAGAGATAGAGCTAGAATGATAGTGGTGGGAAGTCCTGGATAGTAGGTACAGAGAGACGAGTATGACCTGCGTCAGAACTAGCAGAACCAAGAAAAGCTTCGTTTCTCTTTCATTCTACCCAAACGAGCGGTTGCAGGACTGATGAAAGCATGTACGAGCAGCAGAAGTGGAGTGAAGCTGCTGTCTTTGCAAACTTGTCTTCTCTCGATTAGGCCTCTCCTCTCTCCCTCTTCCCTGTAGTACCTTTGAATCATTGACCAGCATTCAGGAGTATTGCTTTGCTCTGTCTTGTCTGCTTCCTCTGGTCTCCTAGGTCGCTTCTCCCTTCTCACTCCTCTCAATCAGCTGGACCATCTCAACTCACCTTTCCGTTCCGTTCACCTATGATGCCTATACTGGGCTCGACTCGATTCTTAGATCTACGATTCTGAGTTGAAGGTTAGGCACTTTTTCTTGACTCTCCGGTCTCTGCTATAGAAGCGACTTTGAGTGTTGTGGGCAAGAGTAAGAGAGAAAGATCCAAGCTTCCACACCTTCCTTCTCTCCCGAACACAATGCAAGAAAACATGGCTCAACTCTCTTCCTTTCGACAGGCACTATCTCAATCCAAATATCCACTGGCCATCGCTGGAGCAGGTCTATCAGCAGCTTCAGGAATTCCTACGTTTAGAGGAGCAGGAGGCCTTTGGAGAACTCATGACGCTCTGTCTCTGGCAACTCCAGAAGCTTTTCGAAAGGATCCCTCTCTAGTCTGGCAATTTTATAATATGAGGAGAGAAGTGTGCTTGAAAGCTAAGCCAAACCCAGCTCACAGGACGATAGCCACACTCATGAACGACAGAAAGACTAGGGAGAAGGTCTTCCCGAATCAGATAGATAAGGAATCTTTTTCTTTGATCACTCAGAATGTTGATGGACTGTCTGTTAGAGCTTTTGAAGATGCTAGATTCAAAAGCACAGGTTCGGCAAGCACGCATGAAGAGAGTTTGATAGAAATGTGAGTGGGAGCGATGCTCCCACTCTGAAGTCCCACGACATCCCCGATCAGATTTGCATTCTCTAAAGACTGCTCTTTTCTTGATTTGGTTCCAGGCATGGGTCACTTTTCAAAACGATCTGCACCTCTTGTCGTTCCACGAGGCCCAATTTCGACTCTCCAATCTGTCCGTCGCTCCAGGGAACCGAGGATCAAACCAAGACTTATTCTCCGACTCGAGTGGAAGATCTTCCTAGATGTAAGGAGGCTGGCTGTGGCGGACTTTTGAGACCTGGGGTCGGTGAGTAGAAATGAGTCGAGGGCTTTGATAGCGGAGTCGTCAGCGCTGAAGACGTTTACCCCTCCCTTCGGTCGATTACGTCCATCTGTCTAAACAGTCTGGTTTGGAGAAGTGAGTAAAAAACTCCGGAATCTTGCAAGTGAGCTCTTTCGGACTCTCAGGAGAAAGAGACTGAGGATTCCGGCTGAGGTTCTCTCTATCTTTCTCGTCCTTCTCTCGCCGTCCATTTTCAAAAGTCCATCCCTCTGCTCCCTAAGATTTCCGATCTAATCTCCAATTGCGATCTAATCCTAGTATTAGGAACCTCATCAACTGTTTATCCGGCAGCTTCTTTTGCTTCAGAGGTCAAATCTAATGGCGGGGAAGTCGCTGTCTTCAATCTCGAACGAAGTGGAAGTTCGGATGAAGAAGTCGCTGGAAGGGAAATAGTCGACTGGGTTTTTCAGGGTGGAGTTGAAGAGACTCTTGGTTGGGCTCTTGATGTCCAATGAGAGGTTCTGGACGAGGAATCTCTTTCTCTCGGAAGAGATCCTGAATTGAGACATCTTCCTTTGCCACCGACACACTCCTACTGTCTGATTCTGTCTACTTTTGAACAATTTTCGTGTGGATCACACGAGCCGGGTCTGTTTTCTCGAGTGCTGCCAATGGAAGTCTAGCGAACCCAAAGCCACCAACATTAATCGTTTCTCCAACAAGCTAGGACTGTGGTTAGACCTCCTGCCTCATCTTTTCCGTAATCTGGATTGGAAAATGATCAACTCGCTCTCATCCAGATTCGCTCCACTTGTCAAGGCTACAATCGTTGCTACAATGGTTTATTCTCCAAAACAGTTCACATATACAATGTCAGATTTGATGCTAGAAATGAGATGTAGCTTTAGTATGCTACCCAGGAGTTCAAGTCATTAGAAAAGAAGAAAAAGACTAAAGTTTCGAATGTAGTCTCTACCTGGAGAGAAGCTGGAACAATTTATCTAAGCTCGGTAAAGAAGGAAGAGACCTTAGCCCTCATACCTTCTCAACTGCTTTCACCGGAAACCAATACGTAGAGTCTATTCCTCTTAGAATTTGTCCAGGAGGTCGAGCAGAGATGCTCTCATGTTTAGATTACGATTTTCGCTTCAAATGTTCGGGATATGATCCAAATTCAGATGACGAAGAGGAGGTCTTGCCAGAACTTTGGCTTATGGAAGCACCAGAAAGTCAACAGCATGTACAAGACTACTACCACGTGATGGGGAATGCCTCAAGTAAGGAAAAGACTCTGAAATTGTAATTGATTGAAAAATGAGATGAGATGAAGGTTTTTTGTGTTTGATGTAAAGAGAAATGATTTGATGACGATGACAATTCTATGATTTCTATAACCCTCCTCCCTACTTTCCCAACTTCTCAAGAAACCCGCTAACTTCTTCCGGCAACCATTTCCAATAACTGAACCTTGGTCCGACTTTCAATTTTTCCACCATGAAGGCAGTAGTTTTTATAACTAAAAGAACAACCTTCAAATCAACCCCTTCCAAACCTTTCTCTCCTTTTGCCTTTCTCTCTTCATTGACTTTAACACAATTCTTAGCCCCACCGAAGTGTCCTTTTGCTTGAGGTTCCAATCCACTTGCCATACAAATAGCAAGACAAATAAGACTGGTGCTAAAAGGATGAGGAGATAAGACTGAATCATCAGAGAGTAGAGGTTGGTAGATTAAGTCTAAAGCACTTGAAGGTAAAGAAGGATGTGAATGATTGAGAGACTTTAACACTGTTTCTGAATGTCTTGAATATGTTGATTGGAAGAGAGATGAACCTCTAGAAGGTTCTTCGGAAGTTGAGGTTGAATAATTGGAAAGTTGAAGAGGTCGAGTTTCGATTTCTTTTAACAAATCGCCTAAACCTGGAAACTTAAACTCGAAATGGCTTGTAAAAACTCCTAAGGGAGAGATGACCTTTGGGAATCCAATCACTGAGAAGAGAAAAGAGCAGCACATCAGAAAAAACCCCTTCGCTGGAAACGAAGAAGAAAGACTTACAAGGCCATGATTTGACCATTGCTTCTCTCATTCGTAGGGCTAAGATCAAAGCAGAAATCTCTTTTTCAACTAGATCTCTTTTAGAACTGCTTCCCTTTGAGGAGATTTTCAAGTCGCCTCGCTTGAAAAGGTGGTCGAGTCTCTTTGGACATCTCTGATCTTGACCCCAAGATTGATGTGAGCCGCTCTGAGCCTCGAGGCAGAAATCGAAAAAGGACTGGATTGAATTTGAAGGAGTTGAGGAGTTAGGTTGATGGTAAGACGGAGATGATAGGAGTAGAAGAACTGAAATGATGGGTGAGAAGAGAGAGAAGAGAGAATTCGGGAAATCCGGTTGCTCTGAAGAAAGTTCTTCCTTCCACAGAGATTGCAGAGTTTGAAATAAAACTTGTGGATTGGTCATCCAGTTTCAAAGAAGAAGTTGACAAAAGTGGCTGTGTTGGCGGAGAGAGAAACGAGAACTTGTTGCTTGGGAGGTTCCAGAATCTGACAATCTATCTCTACTCCCAACTTCCTACTTACTTTTCATCCTCTAACAACATGTCTGCTAAAGATGTAAGTGGATCTCTTTGTCTTCAAAAATTTAGCCCCTCCAGTATCAATTTGGACATCCATAACTGGTTCTCATCAAAAAGCTCAAGTTGCCATCCATGATCCAAGCCATGCAAGTCTTTGTCCGTCCAACCTCGAAAGCTCATCGATTCCTCTCTCTCTTTCCCCTTTTTCTTCCTCTTCTTTCAATTAGTACTACGGGGGAGGTCAACAACAACCTCAACAAGGTAAGACTCAGCCGACAGACTTCAAACCTCAAGCAAAGTGAGATGGCACAGTAGCTGAAGTTGAAGCTATCCATTTCCTTTCCCCAGGTTACCCACAGCAGGGCTACCCACAGCAAGGATATCCTCAACAAGGATATCCTCAGCAGAATCAAGGTTATGGTCAGCAACAGCAGGGCGTAAGTAAAGTCGAGACTCTGAGTTCAATCAAGCTCCAGCTATTCTCACTCAACCAACCCCTCTCTTTCTCTCTCTCTCCCCGCTTCTTCTTCTCTTCTCTAGTACTACGTAAGTCATCAATAGCTCAGATCAATCCCAATGGAATTGAGTTGGTTGTCTCTGTTTGTCTCTAGGAACCGCCGGCTGAGCTCTCTCTTTGACTAACTTCCCCCTCTTAATGTTCCACATAGCCTCCTCCCCCTCAACAAGCCTATGGAGGTCAGCAACAAGGGTACTACCCTAACCAACAGCCTCAACCTGTGAGTTTCTAATAACGTCAAATTCTAATCGCTGCGGGGATCACAACGCAAGCCGGCGCGGGATCTGTAGGAGAGGTAGAGCAGTAAGAGAGCTTTTAAGGCGTTGGGAGTTTCATTTCAAGTAGTAGCTGAGTAGTACTTTTGGAGAAGATCCTCTCTCTCTCCCGACTTCTTGGAGGCCAGGGTCAAAGAAGAGGAGAGGGGATTACAAGAGGGGGGGGGGAAGCTTGGCTTCAAGTCGAATGCTGATTGAGAGAACCCATTCTCCTGCAAGCTCTTGAAGTAGATCCTATTCGGAATCTTAAAAAGTTGTCTCTTTCGAGGGTAGAAGGTGGGATTGGAGCGGAGGACGTGAGATTCCCATGTTCAAGACAAGCCACACCCTTTTTGGAATCAACCTGACCTTCTGAACTCCCTTTTCGATGATCCTAGGTCTATGTTCAACAACCTCAAAAGAAAGGTGGAGGAGGAGCGGGTGCTGCAACTGGTGAGTAGCACGACAATTTCAGCACTGCTTCTGATGCTACGAAGTGAATGGCTTTGGTCGACCCTCCCCTCTTATCTTCTACTGACCTCGACGTCATCCAAAAAAAATCCTTTACTCTCACAGGTTGTTGTGCTTGTCTAGTGGGGTAGGTGAAAAGAAACCATCTGACTCGAGATCTTCTTTTCGAGTTTCAGTTCTCTGACTTTTCTTTCTCTCCCTTCCTCGATCTTTTCACTCGAACAGAATGTGCGCTTGCTGTTGTGTTGGTGAGTAGAAGCGACCTTGATTCAAATCTAGACACTTCTGACTTCTCGCATTCATTCTGTCTGACTAATCTTTCCACCTATTCTCTCTTCATCTTTTCCAGAGGAAATGTGTCTAGATTGTATGTTCTAGATCTGACTTCTCTATCTAGTATCACAAACGGACTTCTCGCTTTCGAACCTGTAAATACCCATCCCTGTTCTCGCTATTTCTCCTTCGGTTCCCCATCCTAGATTCTTTCTCTTCGCTTCTTCCAATCGCTGTGCTACAGAGATCTCTACAAAACTCAAAAAACACTTAATGTCAAGTCAGACGGGATCGGACAATCTTTAACATCAGACGAACCGATTCTTAGTCTCACCCAACCTTCACGATTTTTTACCTGCTCTTCTTTCTCTTTTCTCTTTTCACTTCTCCTTTTCTCTTTTACATCAAAAGAATCACGAGATGGCAATTCTAACTACTTTTTTACAACAAAGGTTTTGGGGGTGGTGGGGGTATGATATTAAAGGTTCTGAGGATAATGAGAATAATGATTAAAATGGGAAGGAAAAGACATCGGTAAAGTAGATCTTCTATGAGTAGCATATTGATTGAGTTCTTCAGGAGCGAAACCATCATTAGGAGATTGAAAGAAATGATTTGAACTTGAACCTGAAATTGGAGTTGGTAAGTGAGAAGTATTATGACATCTAATAGGTAACATCACATGAGGTGGTGGTCTGAGGAAATGACTTGCAACCGGTGTAGTCAAATCAGAAAATTGACTTTGATTATCCCAATCTTGATGGTTGAAACTTTTCTCTAGTTGGCTGTCTGAAATCGTCGTACCGTTACTTGAGAAAGTTCCTTCTTCATCTGAGATGCTTCTGTGGATGATATCATAAGGTGACCTTTCTTCGAATTCACCTTCTCCTTCTTGACTTCCATCTTCATCTCCAACTCCAATTTCAGATAGGGGTCTAGGGATTTCAATTGCTATTTGAGAAGTGATGGGTTCTAAACCTGATTTCGAACGTTCTTCATTAAGTAAACTCCGTAAGATCTCATTTTCACTTGAAAGCGCCTCGAGATTTCGACGCCATAGCGTCTCGGTGTTTAAAGCTGCTTCGACAAAAGTGAGAGCTGAATTGACTATCAGAGGCTTTGAGCTTCGTTTCACTCTTGAGAGGGAGGGTAGGAGAGCGGCGAGTTCCTGAAGGTCATGGGCGAAGAAGAAGACAGATCAAGGTCAGATAAAGGGGTGCACAGAGGAGCCCAGGGGAAATCGAGCAAACGCGCCCAGTTCTTGAAACCCAGGAAGACTGAGATACCTTCTTTCTCTTTTACTCACCTGGTAGCGGTTGTTCAGGTTTCCTCTACGTTTCCTCTCGCTAGCGTTGTGAATGGTCCTGTCCAGAGGCTTTCTCTTGCCTCTCTCCTGAAGCTGCTTTGGAGCTTGCATCTTCCTTGCTTTCGGAAGCTTACTCTCAGATGACGATGTAGTAGATGAAGCTTTACTACTTCTAGAATCTCCGCTGAGGTCTAGGCCTGACGACTTTGAAGTTGGAGTTGGACCTTGCCACGGTTGATGGGAAGGCTTGTTTGTAGGTAAAAGTATGGGTGGAGGAGCTTCTATCCTACTTAAAAGCCTTGAGCCAGATGATTCGGGAACATGCGGCTGATAGTGTTGAGTTGAGTTGATTTCGTCGAGTGACTGTGAAGATGGGAATCTGTAATCTTGATAGGAAGTCTCTTGAAATGACATCTTTGAAACGGAGATTTGAGCTGATTGCGCTTTAGGATACTGAATTCACAGGAAAGGGGAGTGATCGAGTAGAAGGAACAAAGTAGAATCAATTTTTTTTGACTTGTTTAAAAGGGGAGAGGGAGTTCTCTCCTGCCCAGCGCCTCAGCCTTCTATAAACAAAGATTTGGGTTCCTTAAAATGAAACGTAGTTTAGGCAACCCCGGGTTCCGAAGACTTCCTTTGATTAGGCGACTGCATAAATCCGTGGGACCATTGGGGCGACGATAGCAAAATTGGGAAGAATAGAGAGTTCAAGGGATGATCGATGATCGTCATTGGCGTTCGACGACCTTGTCCTCGAAATTCGTAAAGGCCTCAGGTCCAAGCTGATTAATCAAGACTTTCTATCTTACCTTGTGCTTCCAAAACCGAAGCGGTGGCGTCTCTCGTTGGAACTTGTTCGGACGCGGCAAGAAGAAGTACCACCTTGAACACCTCGCGTATTAAAATTGCGCCCGCCTTCTTCGCAGGAATGTTGAAAAGGGAGTCGAATCGGATTTATCTCTCTTCCTTTCCAATTGGAAATGGGTAATTGAGGGTAGCCGGAACCGCAAAGCAATTCTGGAAAGAGTAGAATCGTTGGAAAGGGTCGAGGCGGCTACAGGAAGTAGGCGGGGAGGAAGTACATTGAAAATTGAAGTTGAAGAAAGTATGATCTGAGTATCTGAGTCATGGCAGGTTACAAGAGAGAAGAATTGTTACAAAGGGATATAGAAACAGGGTCGGAAGGAAAGAAACAGCTCAGCTGACGTGTGTGAACAGAGTGGTGAGAAGGGAACAGAGAGAATTAACAGAAGAAGTTGAAAGGAGGGTGTGGGGGGGGGGGGTCGAAGAAGATTTACAGGACGGAAAAAAAGGGGAGAGTTTAAGCGAAGATTCCAGACCAGCTTGATTCCATTTGAGAGACGGTAGAAGAGTAGTGATTTGAAATGAAAGCAGAAGGAGGAGCTGAACCTTGAAGACCTCCTCCATTGTTGAATTCCAAATCGAGAGCATTACCAAGATCCATTCCATTTGAAGTAGACATATCGATATCCAAATCGAGGTCAATGAAAGAAGAAGGAGAAGGAATTGAATCGCCAGAGAGGCTGTTGTCGTTTAGATGAGAGAGGAGAAGTTGAGCTTCCTCATCAACAGCTTGAGCGTGGTGAGACCCAAATCGAAAGGTTTCCGTTGGGGCGTAAGTAGAAGTGAGAGTGTCGAAATCATTTCCTAAATCTGAGGTTGAGGTTGAGGTTTGTTCGACGTTTTGACGTTCTTCCTTCTTGCTTTGCCTTTCTTGTCCAATTTGGACCTTGCTCTCCTCGGAATTCTGACTCTGATCCTGACATTTGTCCTCTCTTTGTGTCTGCTGACGTTTTCTGATGGAGAAGGCCATGCAGTCTTCGAGCCAAGTAGCGAGTTGATCGTTGAGGTCGAGGAGCTCCTCTGACGCTTGCGTTGACTCCAAGGTTTGCGTTTGGAAGAAGTTGAGAGAAGTAGTGGCTCTCTTGCTATTGTCGTCGTTGAAGAAGGAGCTGTCGTTTGAATAGACGAGAGTTCCTGTTCCATCTCCGTTGGGGTTAGATCCTTTACTTGAGAATCCTCTTCCTTCCAATCCGCCCAATCCAGATCCAAAAGATCGCTCTCCATCTGCCATTCCACGTGCATCTGAGCTAAGAGAGCATCCATATCCATATCCTGTTCCGTCATTTTCGATGGATCTTGATTCTCCATTTCCATGAAGGCTGATGGGGTTTGAGCTTCCTCTTGTTGAGACCAATCCGTTCCATTCGTTGATGTCACCGTTTCTTCCTTCGTCTGAGATCCCACTCTTGACGATGCTGCTGCCATTTGACGATTCCAATCCAGAGATTCCATTCTCTTCCTCTTTGTTGTCAAACTCTCTTCTCCTTGCGTAGGTACCCGCTGCTGGGGAAGGAGGCGGGCTGCTTGTAAAGCGAACTTCCACGACCTTGTCGTCTCCGCTGCTGGAAGACGAGTACCATAGAGTTGAGTAGATGACGAAGAGGAAAGTTGAGAAGGAAAGTTAGGGGGGGTATCGTCGGGCGCTGCGATCGTTGAGGAAGGAAGTAGAGAAGGTGTAGGAGTGGTATCGTTGAAAGGAATTGGATTGAGGTTTGAGGACGACGGTGGAGATGAAGTTGGAGGTTCCAGTGGATTGACTAAAGGAACTGTGGATAGATTGTGATTGATTGTGGATGAAGTTGAAGAAGATTGATCGTTGAAGGTTGAAATGGACGTGGACGTTAGAGGTTGGCTTAGAGGAAGAGCATCTTGTGATCCGGCCGGCTGTAATTTTCCCACTCCAGCCTTTAGAAGTTCTGCCACTAGACTTTCCAAAGCCTTTACCCTTCCTCCGAGCATTCCGACCTCTCCCTGAAGTTGAAGCCTTTGCCTATCGCTCTCTTGGAGTTGCAGCTTCAGCTGCGCATTCTCACCCTCCAAGTTCTCCTGATGAGCTCTCTTCTTATCTCTAGAATTCTGAGCTGATTGTCTATTCCGAAGTTGCCTTGCTTCCAGTAAGGCTTTACGAGCTGGATCCATCGGTTTGGAGGCCTTCTTTGGATTGGTTGACTTTGGAGCTGCTGGTTGGTAGTCCTCCTCCTCCGATTCATCACTGGCAGAAGAACTGGCTTTACGTTTACGTGAATGAGTCATGGACTAGAAGAAGTTGAAGTTGAAGTCAGAAAGTAAAGGAAAGGAAGTAGGAGTAGTAGAAGTTGAAGTTGAAGAGGACGATGTGGATGAGGGTAGTGGTAGGTCTGAGGAGAGGAGAGGAGAGGAGAGGAGAAAGAGAGATTAGTATTCAAGTTTGTCTTTAGTGCGTGAACCAAGTGAACCAAATGGAGGCAGATCATTCACTCACTATTTGAATTCTAAGGAGAAGAGAGGGAAATAAAGGGGAAACGGTGGTCGAAGATTGTTGTGGTCTTAAGGAGAAGATAGCACAGTGTATTCCACGTCATTCCTTCCATCGTCTTCCATGCCCTTTGGATCCTATGAATCCATTCTATTTCTTCCTTTCACATGTTTTCTGGAACATTGCTACCACACACTTCTGCCTTTGATCGTATTCGGCCCCTTAATCGCCCCTCTAACGGAATCATCTCATCTCCCAATCTCCCTCATCGCCTAATCCCTTATTCTCGCCCTCGAAGATTCCTGGCTTCTCGTAAATTATGTTCTGGACTCTTCGAGCGAGAGCATCACTCTGACACAGAATCCTGAAGGAGATGGCAGATTTTATTAACAGTACAGCAGCCAGAATGAATGAGAACAAAAGCAAAAAAGAAGAGCATGAGAATCGAGTATCCAAGAAAACGGAACAAAACTGAAAGTGATATTTGGTATTAAGGTGATGCTTTCAAGCATACCATTTGTTGGCTTTTGGAACTCCCTGGGAGGAAACTTTACGAGTTGGGATCATTGGTTCTGTGATATCGAAGGCTTCGACTAGATCCTGTGGAAGGGAATTCGTTAGTGACAGCGAGCAGAGTCGGGAGTCAATGAAATCGTAAAGAATCAGAAACGAAGAAGCTGAAACGGGGAAGGAATCCCGAAACAGATGATAACCTGACTCACCTTCCAAGTTTCCATTTCGAACTCCACGATAAGCTGAATCGAGGTCAAGCCTTCATCGAAATCTTTTTTGGTAGGCACATCTACTGCAGCTGTAGGTCCGAGAATATGAGAGAAGGGCCAAAGAAGAAAGAGGGGAAAAGGGTTGAGAGGTCGAGAAGGAGAATTCAGACAGAACCGGGGAAGGAAAGTCACTGAAGATTCTTTGTGGTTTGCCTTCTCCTGATCGCCTACTCTAATCCCCTCATCGTCTACTCGAATCTCGTCTTGGGAAACGAAAGGAAGGAACGTCTGCTTTCAGCTGGGCAAAAACACTACTCACTTAAGATTGGAATCCCATCATCATTCTCTTCGATAGCCACTTTCCCATCTCTGACCAAGAAGCTGATGTAGAAGAGATTCTCCACCGTATCACTGAAACTGTGAGGATTGATTGCAAACTTGAACAGTTCGATTCCTTGTTCGCCTCCTACACTCTCCAACCTCTGGTAAATCTTTTCAACTAGCTTGGTAGTTTCGTTCTCTGACTTCTGAATGTCTTCTTGTTGTAACTATTTTGAATAAAGAAAAGATTGAAGATTCAGCGAATAGCACGAAGGAGAATGAATTCATGCGTGGCAAAGAAGGGAAGAATTGAATCACTTACCCTTTGAGCCTGGGCTTCTGGTACTGGACGATCAAACTTCTTACGCAGTCCAACCTTACGCTGCTTGTGCTCGACCTCTAGAGGCCCAAGTCTGGAGAATAGAGAGGTGGAAGTGAAAAGTATGAGTAGAGATCAAAGCTTCGAAAGCGAAAAGAGGATGACCTGCCCTTCCATCTTGGTCTTCTATCTTTCCTCTCTTTCGAGTCCTAGATCATATCCCTGAATCCCTTTCTACTCACAGGAAATCGATCGTAGGAACCCTTCGGGAATACCGCGCGGCAGTTCTACCAAGCTTGTCCCAACCCCATCTTTCCAGATTGCCACCTTCCAATTCATCCTCCTCGATTGAAGATTGATTGGTTTGACCTCCAACAGATCTCAAACCTCCTCCAATGAACTTGGCTAAGCTAACCATGTATTCCTCAATGTCGAAACTCTCTGAATCTAACTTCATGCTCTTTGCTTTCTGATGACCTAGATTCGACATGTTCATGAGGAATCGCGAGTCTAACACTCCTTCGGTTGGAGCCTTGACTGTGTAATTGGATAGTTATTCGTTTGATCATGGTCAGAAGAGTTGGAGAGAGCTCTTTAGGGTTGCAGATAGAGGTCCGTTCAATGTGTGAGGAAAAGATTTACCTTTCTTATTCAGATCATCTCCACGATGGATCATGTCTGTCAGCTGAGCTGCTGTGAAGTCTGTTATGTTGTTCTGAGCATCTGTGTAATAATTAAGGAGAGGAGACGAGACGAGGGGATGAGAGGCCTTTCCTACATCTCTGCTTCTTCCAAACGTTGTCAAAGATTCAAGCTTTCAAAGCGTCTTTTCCGAGTGATCTTTCCAGTTGTTCCTCTACATATCCCTTAGTTCATCTCCCAATATCAAACCCGGATACCAACTCACCTTCGGTCTCTGCGATGAGAGCTCTGTATCCTTTCCTAACTTCTCTCTTCTCCTTTGCTGCTTGTTGAGGTTCATACACGAATGGAGCAGCCTCTGAGCCTTCAATCCATTGGATATCACTTTGCGTCTGTTTCTTTGAAGAAGATGGCATCTTTGAGTTATTGACTTTATTAGAAAGATGAGGAGAAGCGGAAAGTGGAAGTCAGAGCGCGTTGTACAAACAAGCTTGTCATTGTTATTTCGCGATTTGGTTCAGCCAAAGCTCCAGTATTGCAAGAGCTGACTTCGCACGTTGATATTGTACTTGAAAAAGTTAGACACAGAGTTGTTTGAGTGTTGCAAGGTTACAAGAGGGACCTCTGGTTCTTCGAGAATTGGACCTCTGCTTCACTCCTGCCACCCACTTGGACAATCTCCACTCTCCACGCTGCTTCTCTCCAAGAATCCTGCAAGACGCTTCCTTAATCTCAGCAGCCAATGTGGAGAAATCCAGAGCTATTTTAATAATGTCCGTTCTGCATTCCAAAAACCTTAAAACACCTGGACAATTGGGGAGCATTCGCTTGATAATCTCGTTGACGCCCATTCCTTCAAAACGATCGCATGCTTCATTCTGTGGACTTGTTCAATCTTTCTTCCTTTCCTTCTTCTCCTCTTTCCTAAACCAACTTTCAACTCCAGTGAAGCTCTCATCACTTATCAGACCTAGTACAAATCGGCAAGATACATCGAGCAAGTGAGTGGACTGCACACTTTTCTTGGAGTGAAAAGAAGATGAAGCATTGACAAACACTTACCCTCGATTCTTCTTCTTTTCTCAGCAGCAATCTGTATAAAAAAGTTCAGATCATGGATCCACTATCAGGACCTTTCCCTCCGAGCTCCTCTGGTCAGCTCAGACTGATGTCAGGTCTAACGAAAAGCAGATCTCTCGACCAAATCCAAACTGCCTCTTCACTCAACTCCAAGAAGAAACTCTCGGTCAAGACTTCCTCCCACAAGTTTTCCAGCTTGAAGTCTTCCAAGTCTCCGGTACCCTCAACTCGCCCTTCGAATCCAAGAAGATCTCTTCGACCTACGATCCTTCCGGAACCTATCCTTTTCCCAAGTTCTTCCTCAAGCTCACCTCCCGATGATTCTTTCCATTCTTTTTCTCAGTCTTTGGATGCTCCGGGAGATGCTACAGAGATTCTAAGATCAGCCAGTGCCTCGGAAACCTCCTCGTTCCCGAGCTCCCTCCCTTCATCGAACGATCAATCGCAGCATTTCTTACAACATTCCAAAAGTAGAGGACTCGGAATCGGATCAAGTTCAATGAGCGAAGGGGGAACCTCTCACTGGTCGGACGGAGAGGACGAGGAGGAGGAAGAACTTCTCAACGGGGCTGCAAATTCGACGGAGCCCTCTCATCTCGTCGAGGATGATCTTCCAGGAGCAAAGGCTAGGAAAGTTCTGGGACTCAATACCGAAGGATGGGAAGTCGGGCCAGGAGCAGAGGAGCCTACCTCAAGGAGGAGTCCATCGATCAAATCCGTCAACAGTGACAAGCCGAGACAGAGTCTCCTGCCTGCTATTCTGAGCACCCCTGCTAGGAGAAACAGCATGAGCATGGAACTCGGCTCTCTATCTTTCGGATCTCTAGGTAGGGGTAAGCAAACGTCTCAAGTCGCTGCAGCTGGCCTCCAAGCGCCAATCACGTCTCCCCATTCTTCGATCGCTTCACCGGACTCTTCCAGTGGAAATTCTTTCATTTCAAAGAACCAAGCTACCAAGATTCGAGGTCGAGATTCTGGTTTCTCAAGCATCATCGCTACAGATGATCTTCTCGACTGGGAAGAGGAGCTACAAGGTGCAGCTAGAGCAGCGGAGGTCAACTCGATGCAGCCCGGAAGACTCGGAAGCCCTTCTTTCGCTCTCTGGAGTCCTAGAGGAGCATCTCCAAGTTCAAGCTCGATGGCGAGAAGCTGTAGCGCTGGCGCTTCTTTCGAGCAAGAGGTCGAGTTAAAAAAGCAGAGGTCATTCAACAGCGTCAGTGACTTCATCACGAGCTACAGTAAGTCTGGATCAGTACATCAACCTGGAAGCAAGAGCAAGGTCTACATCACCCCCCTGAATCTTCCATCCCCTCAAGCTGTCAGGAACGCAAACGTCAGAGGAAGGACTCCTCCAGCTAGCCGCAGACCTAGATTCGACCCCAACCCTCTGCCAGCTTACGCCCTCAATCGATCAGAATCAGGTTCTGTGGGCTTGATGAGAAGCGGTTGCCACTTCTCAACTTCGGGAACTCCCGCCCCACCTCGACGTCCGCCTAGATCACATCTACGATCGACTTCGGATTCAAGGACTGCGGCTTCAGCTTCTCAGCTCTCGACTAGAAAGGTCCCCGGAACTTCCCATGGAACGAGACAGACTGAGGACCTCGCTCAGTCAGAACTGAACCGATCTCCAAGCCGACTGCCATCCCCTGGTGCCGCTGGAACGACCTTGAGACCCTCTCCTTCTCTTCTATCGGTCAATAGCAATTTATCTCACAATCCCGGACTCAGCAGCTCTGGATCAGCTTCCGCTTCGGATGGCAGTCCACTCATAGAACCGCGGACAACAGAGCTGAGTTCACCAGCTTCCGTCGTCAACATGGCTGGTCACAGAGTGGAATCAGGACTCTTCATGGGAAGATCAAAGATGCATCCCGCAGATCTGGAGGAGCAGGAGCCTTCACATGAAAAGCCTTCAAACTCTACCTCGTCCTTCCCTCTCCCTTCTAAGAGCGCGCCTCCACCTCCCAGCTCAGCCGGTGCCTCAGAAAGTCAAGATGCTACTAGAGTCGACGATGAGACCTCGTCTGGAAGTCTCCAACGTGTCG
Organism: Golubevia sp. BC0850; assembly: GCA_012976225.1. Taxonomy (NCBI): domain Eukaryota; kingdom Fungi; phylum Basidiomycota; class Exobasidiomycetes; order Golubeviales; family Golubeviaceae; genus Golubevia; species Golubevia sp. BC0850. Next base: position 934,968 of record JAAVVG010000001.1, on the reverse strand, counting down.
GTTCACTCTCGATCTCTGGAAAAGCGAGGAAGAAGCTCTCTGGTCTATTCTCAATTTCCAGTCATAAAGGTTCAAAGATCGAGAGCAAAGGGGCTTCTCCCTCTAGCTCCATTCAGATCCCCAACAATCTTCAAAGAGAGAGTTTTGGAGAAGCAGGGAACGAACATTCGACTTTCTCTTCGAGCCATCGAGAAGGTGGCAGATCGTCTCAACTGCCTGAACCGGACAGGTTCAGTCTGAGCTTGGATCTAGGATTTAAAGACTCTGATGAAGTAGATGGACAGACCGATCAATTCTCACAATCTCTGTCTTCGTCTTTCGGAAATTTCAACGCTTCGCAACTCTCTCGCACGTCCACCTCAACCACCCATTTAAACTCGGTCTTCAGCAAGGACAGGAATTCAATTCAGCAAGGATCTGTATCAAGCGGAGTGCTCAGAGACAGCATGTTCTCCCAGAGTTGGACGTCCAGCGCTCCTCGACGGATCCCTTCTTCCCTCATCTCGGACGAAGCACTACCCTCACGTTTCTCCAGAGCCACCAACTACAATCCCGACGTTCCCAGAACAGTATCTCTAGCCAGTCAAAGTCCTTTCGATTTCGACTTCGATCTCGAACCAGAATTCTTAAGAGGATTGAAGCTCGTTCACATCCCTGGAACGGGTGGAGTTCCCTCTCTTCCAGCTTCGAGAAAGGAGGACAGTAGGAGCAGTCAGTGGAGCATTCCTTCCGAGATCGGTTCTCCTCCAGCCAGCGGGTTCAGAATGAGCGAGGAAAACGGAGATGAAAGGGCTTTCACCGATGGGTGGTTCAAGTGATTTCGAGCCTCTCTCTCTCTTCTTCTTTCCTATCGAAATCGATCTTGATCCTTAGCAGGTTTTCATTCGATTCGTTCTTGTATATAAATTCACCGTGGGTTGGGTCTTGTCTTCCAATCCGCTCTAATCACCGGCTCCGCCCGCCACCCACGTTTCACATCTCTTTCGTCAACTTTCCTCTTCTATCCCTATCTGTATCACTATCAATCGTAATAATAGAATCACTTTTCCTCGTTTTCCGAATGAACTGTCGAACCCATACACGGATCTTGCTTCCCGGTGGTTAGGAAAATCTTTGACCCAGACATTTATGTACCTTCGCCAAGTGATACGAGCCTCCACAGCGATACCTTCCCCCTCACTGCTTTTCCCCTGACCAATCTGCCCCGTCAGAATGATCTGCATTCGCCCATGACAAGGAAAAGGAGAATCAGAGAAAAAGTCTTGGACAGTCGGTCAAAGCCTTTTCCAAGACGGGTGTCATACGATTTTGCCACACTTCCCCCCGGGCTGGTACCATCTCCTCCTCCATCTTCTCTTGATGCTAAGGAGATGGCGTTCTGACAAGCTCACTTGAGAAAAGTTAGAGAAAAGGTATAAAAGGTGGAAGAATCTGCACATCTAAGTATTGCTCCTCCAGCAGTCCTCAAGCAACCTCTTCAAGTTACACTCAAGCGCCCTTCATCTACCTTAACCTTCCATTCTCCGTACATCATGCAAATCTCTATTACCGCCTCTTTAATCGTTCTATCCTTGTCTCTCAGTCAAGTCGGCGCTACCCCTGCTCCAATCACCAACACTCTCTCCAACCTACTCAACGGAAAGAAGCAGACCTCAGCACCAAAGGAGTTTACTTCAGCTTACTTCGTCAGAGCTGAGCCAGGTCAAGTCATCGCTACTGGAAACGTAGCCGCTCCAGGTGAACCAGGTGCCATCGGAAGGTTCAACTACTTCATCAACTCCAAGGAGGATAAGATCTGTTACGACCTTGAACTCGAAGGAGTTACCGGAGACTACTCTTCTCCAGCTGGTGAGTGTTTATGCTTCTTATTTGTTCGTTCTTTTCCAGCTTTGTCCTCCCTCTGACGCTCCTCTTCCCTTTCTACTTCTTCTCCCCTTCCCCTTCAGATACCGCCACCCACATCCACCAAGCTGCCAAAGGAGCCGCTGGACCTCCAAGAATCGCCTTCCCCAACCCAGAGCGCAAGGCCGACCGTAACGGAAAGGAGATTCGTAAATCAGCCGGATGTCTCAAGGGACCCTTCGAGACTGGTATCGAGACCAATGGAATCGACTCGGGATCGGAAAGTGGATTCTCTCTCGCTCAGATCGAAGCTGATCCTGCTGCCTTCTTCGGAGATACTCACACTGCTCAATTCCTCCCCGGAGCTGTGCGTGCAAACCTAGTCAAGTCCGAGAGAGAAGTCAAAGACCCAAAGCATTTCACTTCGATCCTCAAGACCGAGGCCACTTCTTCCCAGATCGTCGCCAACGATGGTTCGAAACCAGCTGGTAAGCCAAACGGAAGAGGTACCTTCGAGCTCAAGATCAACTCAGAGAAGGACATTCTCTGCTACAAGATTGTCACCATTGGAGTTGATGGGGAATACTTCTCACCAGCCAAGACTGCCACTCAGTGAGTATTGACTTCTGCCTCGAAATAAATCGGCACAGCGACTTGGTTCTTACCTTTTTCTGCCTCTCTTTCTCTTCTCTCAGTATCCACCAAGGAAACTTCGGAAGCGCTGGTCCACCAAGACTCGCATTCAAGAACCCAACTCAATCCAAGATCGGAAAGCTCATCGGAAGCAAGAAGAGAACTTCTGAAGCTTGTATTCAAGGTGAGTTTGTTTCACTCTCCCGAACTCTTATTCAGCTCCCCTTCTAACTTTTTCCTCTGTCGCTTGCTCTGTACAGGACCTTTCACCACTGGTTTGAACAACGCGGACACTGGAATTGACACTGGCTCCGCCTCTGGATTCTCCCTCAAGGCTCTCGAACAGAACCCAGAAGGATTCTTTGCTGACACTCATACCTTCGATTTCGCCGCCGGCGCTATCAGAGGAAATCTGTACAGAGCCAAGTGAATACTGACTCCAACACTGTAAATATAGAAACTGTATCGTAGCTCAAAGAACAATCGCACTCGCTCCACTCCTTTTTATAAGAATCACCTATTTTCGCATTCACGTCTTTCTTTATTCCCGAGTAATTCATCCAAAGTTTAACTGAAACCTTTTCAGAACTGAGCAAGCAGCCTCGAGTTTGACGATTGAAGAAAAGAAGTGATCTCACTCCATTCTCCACTGCTCTTTTTGGCGGCTCTCAGCTCGCTGTAAACGGAAGGACTTCTACATGCCCTACAATTCTATTCACTACTCAAGAATGCACAATCAAGGACCAGCACCTCTCCGTACCTTTTTGCTGTCGGTCTCAGGTTTCTCTCTGTTGACGGTCTCTTCGCGACGCATCTATTACCATCAGAAACTTCTCTCCGCTCCAGTCTCGTCTGGATCTTACAGCTTTGATTTAATTTTCGGAACACCTTTTGGGACTCTTTCGGTAGGAGAGTGAAGGCTGAGAGCCCAGGCGGTCTTAAGAGAGAGGAATAGTTTCGATTTCGGGAGTAGCTCGCAAGAGACGGAACTCGAAGGAGAAAGAAAAGAACTTTCGGAAGAGAAATAAGAAAGACAAGAAAAGGAAGAGAAAGAATGATTTGACACTGGAAGGTCAAGAAAAACAATGCCGAAAGTTGGAAAAGAGAGTGGTCGTATAGGAAATCGTTTCAACTTGGAACTGGGGACGTCTGTTCGATTTGAGCTCATGGCAAAAACCCATCCTGGATATGTGTTAGGTATCCTCACACTAGGCTTGTTCATAGCCAGGAGTGTGGTGAGAATGAGGGATAGTAGTAGCTTTCCCAAGACCATTCAGGCTGCGAAGGAGAACACAATGAAAGCTGTCTCCTCGTCAGTATCCCAGACAAGCACAACGTAGTCTCTTTTTGGAATTGAAATTTGATGGAGGTGAACGAAATCAGGTGTCGACAGACCTGAGTTTAGGGGCCCACAAAATTGCCCTTGAGCCCTTCGATCACTTGGGTGGTCCTTGATATCCTTTCTCCTCCCTCCTCCCCCCCCCCATCGTCCATCCACCCTTGAATAAACCAAATCAACCAAGACCCAACTTTGGGTTGTACCTTTGAGATTCAGAATGACGCCAGCTCTTTCCTCTGCGACGTCTTCCATCTCTTCGGTTTTCTCTTCTCTGCAGTCAGATTCATCTTCGCCTCAAACTACTCAAGTTGCTTCAACTTCAACTTCATCTCCTTTGACCAACGTCTTCACTTCACTTTTCACTTTAACCACCTCTTTGCTTTCCCTCCTAGCCTCTCTCATTCACTTCAGTACCATCACTCTACCAACTTTCTTTTTCTCGATCCTACACTATTCTTTCACTTTTCGTTTAACTTTCCCTTCAATCCTACTTTTATTCTTCATCGGAATCATCACTTTACTAGTATGGCTCAGGTATAGACATCTCAATCGTTATGAGAGGTTGAGGGAAGTCCCTTTGGAGAAGGACATGGGCTTTAATCTTGACCCAGACGTCCAGATAGATGGAACTGATGGCAATGGCAAAGAAGGTTTCCATTCCTATTTGGATGAGTTCTTACAAGCTATCAGAATCTTTGGTTATCTAGAGAAACCTGTGAGTAGCACAGAGAACAAGAGGAGCAGGTGAAGATGAGGTTTGGCAAAAGGGAAAGCAGCAGCAGGAGGACAGAAAAGAACCTTAATCCTCTTGGGATTCATCGCTCTCCATCTTAGATCGCTTCAGAAGAGTGGAGCTGTCAGCTCTATGTCTCAGAGCTCGCGTAACTTTGTCTGGCAGCCCAGTCCTCTCGGTATCTCTTCCACCCTCTCACATCTCTATCTCTTCCTGTCTTGCCACCTCCTCTTTTCTTCATCTCACCGATCTCTTCGTGTCAACTCTTCTCAATCAGGTCTTTCACGAACTAGCAAGACATCTCCAAACCCGAAGACTAATAGCTGGAGATTCGTTGTCTTTAGATTCCGACTTCTCCTTCTACATCGTGATAGATGGAAACGTTCAAGTTTTCGCTCCTCTACCTGGTAATAATCAAGCTCAAGATCAACAGGATCAAATAGACCAACAAGGTCGAAGACAGAGTCAAACGCCAGCTGGAAATCTTAATCTATCCGAAGATCCAGAAGAAGACGAATACAATGGATTTCAACTCATCAATGAAGTCGGAAGTGGTGGGACTTTGAGTAGTCTTTTCACCATCCTAAGTCTCTTCACTGAAGAAGTTCAGTTGAGTAAAGACAGCGGAGAAGATTCGGACCAACCTCAATCTCAACAGCCTTCGGGTCATGTTCACCCAAGAAACATGTCCAACCCTTCCTCTCAAGGATCAAGATCCAGAAGCAACGCACCTCACTCCTCTAGCTCTCAAAATGGTATCAGCGTCTTCACTCCTTTGACGCACTCTCCTTCTTTGGCTTCGAGTTCTTTCAAGTTGAACGCTGCTAGCCTGAGGAACGTACCCAATGCGGTTGGATCCGAAGGAGCTCTGGAGAGATTAAGTGGATTCTCTCCCAATCTCACAGCCTCTAGTGGTGTCAATATTAGAGAGAGACAAGCTGGAGAGGACAATCAAACTTCAAGCTACGAATCCGAAACCGAGGGAAGCAACACAGTTTTAGATTCGAATGAACACTCTTTCAGTGAAAGGAATGGGAACATGACTCCTTTAGAAGGTCAATTCGCCGAAGCTTTGGGATTGAATCAGCATTCTGCCAATCCTTCTTTCGGCGAACAGGGAAACCCAATCGGAAGTCAAGATCTACCTTCAACACCTGGATCCGCTGAAGACTTCAGGATGCCGCCAGCAAGAGCCAGCGCTCCTTTCCCTCACTTCTCGGCTTCGAACAAGACACCTGTAACTTCACCGATCCGAGGAAGTACCGCTGCTTCTGCTACTTCTAGCAGAGGTGGCGGGAACGGAATCTCAGTGGGAGTAGGTGGAATTAATCCCGGATTCTTAGGCTCGAATGTTCAATACCCAAGCAATGGAACTATTCCTTCTCAAGCTCAATCTCAGTCTCAATTTTCGTATCAAACTCCAGGAAAGCCGACCGATTCTCTCCATCCTTCAGCCACGGGTACAATCGCTCGAGCCACAACTGACACAACTCTGGCTGTGATACCTGCTGAAGCTTTCAAGAGATTAACCAAGAAATTCCCAAATGCTGCAGCTCATATTGTTCAAGTCATTTTAACCAGACTATCGAGAGTCACACTTCATACAGCTCATGAATATCTAGGTCTTACCAAGGAAGTCATCAAAACGGAAAAGAATCTAAACATCAATGCCAGATTTGGATTGGAAAGGAGCTTTTATGAGCTTGGTGGGATGGAAAAGCTGAGGGCTAGATTCGGGAAGAATCCAGAGGTTCCAGTACTTGGAGGTGGGAAAGAAGCAAAGGGTACCAAAGAGGAAGAACAGGATTATTTCAAGAATGGCAGAGATGGTTACCTCGATAGTGAAGATGGCCCTTCAAACGATAGGATTAGGAGAAGAAGAAAGGGAAAATTGGATCGAGATCTTACGATTACCGAAATCAACTCGAGAGACTTCTCAAGCTCGAGAGGCAATTCAACTTCAACCTCCGCTTCTACTTCAGCTTCAGCTTCTCCCACAAACAACGTCTTTGCTAGTTCAATCGCCAATAAGAGGCTACCTTCAAATTGGGGCAATAGTGGTACTGATTTGAGTATCAAGACACCAAGAGCTAGAACTAGCGTTGGACCTGGAGATTTGTTGAGTATGACTGGAAACGAAACTTCACGTTCTAGCAGTGGAAGCAGCTTCAACACAGCAACTCTCAAAACTCCAAGGCCGAAGTCTAAAGTCGTAAATCCTTTCTCGATGAATTCTAGCTCGAGCTCTCTTGGGAAGGGCTTCCAGGAGAGGAAGAGCGGCAACATAGGAGAAGACGACATCAGAGAGGAAGAATTCTTAGAAGGAGAAGACGAAGACGACGGAGATGGAGGATTTGGAAATCAGAAAAAGAAGGACGATTGGACGTCCGCTTTAGGAATTGAGAACTTCGATCTGAGAGATTCTGTGATGAACTGCATCGCCAGATCCATCGGACTGCTAGCTGCCCCTGCTAATGGCTCTTCAAACCCCAACAACAACGGAACCTCAGGAAGGGGAGGTGGATCTTCAGTCCACGCCTCGCCGTACATGAATCCCTCGGACGCCTTACTCTCAAGATCCGTCTTCAATTCTGCCTTCTCTTCCCTGTCGATGCTCGATGTTCAAAACTTCGGCAACAGCAATGGTGGAGATGACGAATCTTCTTCCGGAGTTACCAACAACACTGGAAACAATTCTGAATGGAATGGGGTGAATTTCTTGGAGAAGTTGGAGAATGAAGTGGAAATCAAGTTCTTCAAGCAAGGAGAGGTTCTGGTCAGCGAAGGTCAAAGTGGAGAGGGACTTTTCTACGTAATTGACGGATTCTTAGATGTAGTGGTTCCAATCAAGGACGATCCCTTGAAGAAGAAGGAAAACCTGAATGCTTCGAGAGACTCAAAGAACAAAAAGGGCGGCAATTCAAACCAAAGGAAGTCAACTTTCAATCTCCATCAAGATGACGACGAAGAGGAAGAGACTCGTAGTTCTCAAGGGTTGAGAGGATTCGATGGAGATGGCAGGCGTACTAGGAAGGGTAGCTCTTCTACTAGAATGAGCAACCAGACAAGGAAGAAGGACTCTAATGGAAGACTATCCCCTATCTCAATAGCTCCCTCTCAAAGGCTTGGAAATGCTCTGGATGGAACTAGGCCAGCAAAGGCAAGCTCGAACGTCAATAGCTCGTCGGACACCAACGGGTTCAACCCAGTCAATTCCACTTATTCCTCGATGAACAATCGTAACAGATTCAACTCGAGGACCGGGGAAGACCAAACTTCTTCAGCTGGTCCAAATCCAAGGTTCAGAAATGCAAGAGGAGATTCTCAAGCCCCACCACCTCATCTTGACGAGAAGGTGAATTCCAACAATTCAGGTTCGAAATTCGATCGATCTGGTTCAAACTCTAATTCTACCCCAGTCTACAGTATAGGAAGAGGAGGGATTGCTGGTTACCTCAGTTCTTTGCTTGGTAAAGCTAGTTACGTCGAAGTCAGAGCTAAGACTGACTGCTACGTCGGAGTTCTACCAGCTCATGCTCTGGAAAGGATGATGGAGAGAAGACCTATCGTTCTACTCACACTCTGCAAGAGGTTGTTGAGTTTACTTTCACCTCTAATCCTTCACATCGATTCTGCTCTGGATTGGCAACAAGTGAATGCTGGTCAAGTAATCTATCGTGAAGGGGAACCCTCTGACTCTTTCTACATTGTTATCACTGGTCGTCTTCGAGCTATTACCGAGAAGAAGAATAACGCTAATGGATCGTCGGGTGGTGGAGTGGAAGTTCTGGCTGAATATGGAATGGGTGATAGCGTCGGAGAGCTAGACGTCATCACAAACGAGCCTAGAGGGAAGACTCTACATGCTATCAGGGATTCTGAGCTAGCCAGAATGCCAATGGTGAGTAAATAGAGATGAGGCGCGAAGTGGACTCAACAGGCTGACCTTTTCTTCCGTGTCGTTCTCGTCCTCGTCCTCGTCCGTAACTGTAGACTCTCTTCAATGCGATCTCCGTGAGACATCCGGCCATCACGATCCAGATCTCTCGAATCATAGCCAGAAGATTAAGAGAAGAGATGCAAAACCTGTCTCGACCAGGACTCGCCCATGCTGCTCCCATTCCAGGACTTCCAGATCTAGGTCGAAACAATCTCAACCTGAAGACGGTAGCAATCCTACCAGTCACCAGAGAAGTTCCAGTCTCAGACTTCGCCACTCGTCTGCAAACTGCTCTGGAGGAGACGATCGGAGGACCAACAGCCTTCTTGAACCAAAGCTCGGTCATGAGCGTTCTCGGAAAGCATGCTTTCAACAGAATGGGAAAGTTGAAGCTGGCAGGATGGTTGGCCGAGCAGGAGCAGAAGTATCGTTTAGTACTTTACGTCGTCGATACTGCTGTCAGCTCTCCTTGGTCTCAAACCAGTATCAGGCAGGTGAGTGAAATTCTCAGACTGAATCTATCTATAAGCATCAGCACTAGCTGAACACCAATCTCGCCTCGTCTTTCCGCACTCTTCAGGCCGACTGCGTTCTTCTAGTCGGTTTCGGAGACGACCCTGCCATGGGAGAGTACGAACGACTTCTTCTGAGTATCAAGACGACAGCTCGTAAGGAGCTAGTTCTACTTCATCCAGAGAGAAGTGTTCCACCCGGATCTACTCGAGAATGGTTGAAGACTAGGCCTTGGATCCAAGCTCATCATCACGTAGAAATGTCAGGAATCGATCGAGCTCACTCCTCTCCGATCTCAGTCGATCCCAAAGCAGTCAAAGCTCTGAGGACTCTGAAAGAGAAGCTGGAGACGTCTTTCCAAAGATACAAAGGAAGACATACAACCGTCGTTCCTGGTCGACCTCAACATTTCTCAGACTTCGCTAGATTAGCTAGGAGATTGAGAGGAAAGAGTGTCGGATTGGTTCTAGGAGGTGGTGGAGCTAGGGGCTGCGCTCATATCGGTGTTCTACGAGCTTTGGAAGAAAGAGGAATCCCAATCGATATGGTTGGAGGAACTAGTATCGGTTCTCTCATCGGAGGTCTTTATGCCAAAGAGGCAGAACTGGTTTCCACTCTTGGTAGAGCCAAGAAGTTTAGCGGTAGAATGGCTAGTCTTTGGAGATTCGCTAGTGATTTGACTTATCCTGTGGTCTCGTACACTACAGGACACGAGTTCAATAGAGGTATCTTTAAGGTGAGTCCAATTGGTGTGGAGCGAGAAAAGCAAAGCGGATCATGGCTCTTACGTGATGTTGATGCTGTTCCCTTTGTTCCTTTCTTCTCTTCCCTGAAACTCAGGCTTTCTCCGACACGCACATCGAAGACATGTGGCTACCTTTCTTCGCCAACAGTGTCAACATCACATGGGTAAGTCTCTTTTGATGACAGGAAATGGACTCTTTTTTTCTGACTCTTTCCCCCCCCTTCCCCTCATTCAGTCTCGAATGGAAGTTCATACCACTGGATATGCTTGGAGGTACATTCGAGCAAGTATGACCTTAGCTGGTCTGATTCCACCTCTAGTTGACGATGGGCAGATGTTGGTAGACGGGGGTTACGTCGACAATCTTCCTGTCTCAGTCATGCTAGCCATGGGAGCCAGAGATGTTTTCGCAGTAGACGTAGGATCAATCGACGACACTTCACCTCGAAGCTATGGAGACACTCTTTCCGGTTGGTGGGTGCTGATCAACAAGTGGAATCCCTGGAGTGATGCTCGAAACATTCCTTCGATTCCAGATATCCAAGGTAGATTGACCTACGTCTCTTCTGTCAAGACTCTCGAAGAAGCGAAGAAGACCCCTGGTTGCTTTTACATGAGAATGCCGGTTGAAGGGTATGGGACTTTGGAATTCGGAAAGGTGAGTCACAAGAAACACAGACAATGCTGCTTCTTCGATTCTTTGGTCTGACCCAGCATGATTTCATTTTCTTCCCATCAGTTCACCGAAATCGCTCAGATTGGTTACGAAGCAGGCTCAAGAATGCTCGACGAATGGTCTGCTCAAGGAAGACTACCAACTGGGACTGATGACATGGACTTAGATGGAGAGATGGCGAAGCGTAGAAGGAAGGCTGGAATCTCCGCCAGAAGGAATAGCGTGTGATGGAATCAAGAAGGAGGTGCGAGAAGTTTGAATGGATGGGATGATCAAGAGAGCGAATGAATCAAAGACTGTTTCTAATTCAATTTTGTTATCCATAGCAGTTCACAAAATCAATCACAATGTCTGTATCTTTAGAATTCTAACTTCGTGCTCGTGGTCTTTGTCTTGTGCTGTTCTATGAAGATGAGATTGTAGGGAGAGGCGACGAAAAGGAACAGTGGAGGAAGTGGGAGAAGAGAACAAGATTAAAGCACACTGCGAGATGATACTGAGAAACCAAGATAATGTACATATTTGTTGAAGATCTTGGCCCAACCCGATAGACCCAATACCACCCCTGATCTCGTTTGTTCTCTCTAGATTCGCTCTTCACAAGCGCTGACCAGAATCTCACAACTTGGAAGAATAATATTGAAACTGAAAAAAAATGATCGTCAAAGAAAGAGCGAAGTTACATTGTCCAGAAAAATTATGCTGACGGTATAGAAAAGAGTACAAAGTAGAGTGAAGGCAGACGAATCGACGAGAAGAGGATCTGGAATTACGAAGACTTGAAGCCGAGGACTGCGGCTCCGTCACTTCCCTTTGGGATACTTCCAGCGTTCAACTTGAGAGCTTGGTGGTTGACAGAAGAAGTGGTAAAGTAGGTTGGGTGTACTTTGGCACCTTTTTGGAATCTGGTCGATAGGAACTTCAATCCTCCGTCCGCGAACAGCTCCCAGCTTTGTTGTTGTTGGTCTGATCCAGGGGTATCGAGACGAGAACAGACACCAGAGACCATAACTTGATCGGCAGTGTCAACTGAGCCGGTTTCTGAGAGAGAGAGAAGAGAGAGAGAGACAGAGAAGGAGGGCGAGAGGGATGATGAGAAGCTGCCCCGTAGAAACACTAGATTTTCGCATTGTGATACTCACTGGTCTGTAAACAGTTTTCGTTCTTGGTGTTTCCGGTTTGTCTGAGGTATCCGAAAGTACCTTGAAGAGTGTCAGTTCCGAGGTAGTGGGACTTGCACTTGATGAAGTCGAACTTGGTAGCGGTGTCGGCGGTGTAGGCTGCGAACGGAATGAGGAGAGAACGCGAAAAAAGTAAGCACAAAAGATTTCTCAAGTGACAGAGAGGGTCGAGTAAAGGAGCATTTACTTGCACTCCACTTTCCAACTCACCCTTCATGTTGTCGTCCAAGTGAGTGAGGACTTGGTCGCTGTTTCCAGTAGAGTCGGTGGTTCTGGTAGATCCTAATCCGAAAAAGTCGTTTCCATTGTAAACGACACCGGTGGCGGCTGGAGTGTCATCACAAGTGATATAACTGTCTCCACTGTCACGGGTTTGGACTGGGGAGGCAGAGACGGCTGCGATGGCCAAGATTAGAGTGACTAGGAGAGCTGAGAAGGATTGCATTTTCTTTGGAAGATTTGGGATGAGAGTTTGGTTCGAGGTTGAAGAAGAAGATGAAGATGAGAGAGAGGGAAGTGAGTTGATGGGGTAGCAGAAAGCATCTCAAGCTCGACCTCCTTTTTGTACCTTTCTCTCTCCTTCGCTATTCCGAGGAGAGCCTCTTTTCGGCACCAGCTTCCTGTCTCGAAAGGAGAAGAAAGGATGGAATCCCTGTTGGGTCGTTGTGCCTCACCGTCAACTAACTTCCAGACTGATCATGCATCTAGCTCAGATCTCGGCCTCGGTCTGGGGCAGCCGCGGATGACAGACAACGTCCCGTCCCTTCAGCGTGAACCAGCTTCAGCGCTTCAGCCACCTTTCCTTTCTGCCCGATTATCACTTCTATGTAGGCAAAGTGTTCATAGGCTTTGCAGGAACCGACGAAGAAATCCAGGAGATGGAGGAGAAAGGAACGGAAACGGACGAGATTGAGATGAGCAGATTCAGAAGTTAGGAGAACCACACAGATTCAGAAGTTAGAACAACAAGTTTTGGCACAAACAGCACACAGTTCCTATGTATGTGATCACCGAAACGCGTTCGCAGAGAGATTTCTGAAAATCAAAGATTCAAGAGATGCACTTTACTTTGGTAGGACCTCTCTCTTCCCTCGTCCCTGATCCGGTGAGTTGGCTAGATAACAGGAGGCGAAACATTCTCCAGATTCAGAAATTCTGACGTCATCTCCAAAAGCCTGAAGGCAAGAAGTGTTTGAGATGAACAAACCGGGAAGATGAAACTTATTTCTCATCACACCCCTAGCTTTGACTTCCAGGGTAGAGCTGGCAGTTCGGACCTCAACCTCTCCCTTTTCGGAAACTTTCATGCTCTCTTTCAAGCTCCAGAGATTCATAACCAGACTTTGACGCCTACTCTGTTCAGCTGAATCCAGGGGTTCTTCTGTCGCATGTACCTCTTCTGCAAAGTGCTCTTTCCAAGAGAGACAAGTAGATCGAATCACTGCAATCCGACTCAGAGGGCTTCTTTAGACTCGGAAAAGAATTCAGTGAATCTAATAGAGGAGTCAGAGGGCGAGCTTCACGATCTGTCGACAGATTCTGGCGGGTGCTGTTGGAACTCTAGCCTGTCAACAACTGTCGCCTGTCTCGATCGTAGGTTGCAGTTTGACGAAATAGCTCATATATTTTCAAGCTTCCTAGGGTCGGAAGTGGTTTATCTCAGCTAAGAGTCGACGACAGCTCACAAAGGAATGCGGATGCGTTCGTGTTTTTGATGAATTTACTTGGATCGGAGAAACTAGGATTCTAGGGGACTTAAGACTCGGGATTCTGGAGAATATACTTGAGTTCTTCAAAAAGATATGAGTATCTGGGAGAGAGAACTTCAAGTTTGTCTGACAGGAGACTAGCTTTTTGGAAAGTCGAATGGATTTTGATGTCTCTGAATTCTTTAGGTTCCTCCTCACGCCGCTTGAAACTTTTCTCTCTGGCTTTGGCTAGTGAAACCCTACTCCGAAGACAGCATGAGACTTCTCTCTTGATCTGATGTGAGGAAGGAGACAGATGGGCCTCATCTCTATGCCCAGCAGTTTCCAAGTCCAGGTTCAACGGAGGTATTCTCAGACCCAATAAGCCAGGGAAACCAGGGAAACAAGGAGGACGCTTCGAAGATGACCACTGAATTTTTTTCCTCTCTTCCCTCTTCGCTCAACCCTTTCCCGACTCCCTCTTTCTCCGCCCCACTCTCGATCTCCTTGACGCTACAGCTTCTAGGGTAAGCTTATGGAAGGTCGCTAGTGGTTCTTCCTATCTCCGTTTCGTGAGTTTCTGATCCTTGTTCGAAAGCCCCGGGGGGGAGAACAGGAGAGAAACCCGAATTATCCAGTCTTCTCGTCAATATTGAGTCAGAGGGAGGTGGATCAGTGAAGATTTGTCTTTCTGCTCACCTTCTCTCTTCTTTGAATGAACTGGAGGAGCGAGACCAAAGAGATGGCTGGTCGAGAAGAAAGAAGAAAGGATGGTCTGAGTTTTCGCTTCCTTGTTTGTTTTTCTTTCAGAGTCGTCGTGTCGCGTGTCTCAGAACCCCTTGTTTCTATTCACTCATCCTGAATGCTCCCAGATGAGTGGAAAGATCCATTGGATTTCGTTGAAACGTAGTCTGGAACTTTGATCTGGCCGGATTTCATGCTGCAAAGTGACAGAGGGAAGCTCCGGAATAACCAATTTGAGTGCGGTTCTCGTCATCACTTTTGCTCGCTCCACCTATTGCTTTGGACATGGTCGGGTATCCTAAAGACTAAATTGAATCGTATCTTTTGAAGAGTTTGACGGGCAGAGAACGAGCCAAGACCAAAGAGGTGAGAAGGAACAGGCTCTCAGGGGATGGAGACAAGCGGGCTTCTTGTCTCTTTCAACTCACAGCAGGATTGAAAATTGAAGATACCATGATGACTATACTACAACGAAAGTAGATAAGTGAAACTGTCACCTAGCGTACGTGGAGTGATGGAGCGTCTCCAGATTTGAACGTTGGAACACCCTCTTTCACTTTGAGACCGATTCAGATTGACCTGTTCTACTGCACACGTGAATACATGTACATAACCATCTTCTTGTGTAACTATCTAAAATGGAGATGAACGCTTTGCTTTCAAGACAGCATGATCCGGTCTTCTTTCCGTGTCGACATTCTTTACTTCCCCCAAAATCCGCATGCAGTTTGGGTCGAAATTGAGATTGAGATTTTGCATTCTCTGGCTCTTCCACGACACCCGAACGCTCCCCCTGTTGAAATTCATTAATCATTCGCTTCTCACCGAACCCCGATTCCAATGGATTGGATTCCAGAAACAAAACGGGACTGTCGAGTTTTCGAAGTCAGCGTTTCGATCACGCCCTCGCAATCCAATGTCTCGTGGAGATCCAAGTTTGAGACCGTCCCTTCTGACGGGTCCAATTCTACTCAATATCCCCATCAAGAGAGAGCTTCACAAAATTTACCAACGGTACACATCCACGAATGTTGATCCAATGTCTTGGTCCGCCCGAGGATTTTGAAGTCCTCCCTCAATACAAAGTCTGGGAGTAGATCCTAGGATGAGATTGTAGGAGACGGGACTCGACTTCGAAAGCAACAAAAACCATGCATCGATCCTTTTAGTTTATCTCTTTAAGAAAACGCCTCGTCTCTCTCTCCCTCCTTTCACAATCTCGCCATGCGTCTTTCTCTCCCACTCTCTCTCGCCTCTCTGCTAGGGGTAGGCCTGACTCTCGGAGCCCCTGCAGAGACTGCTCCTGGATATCTTTCACCTGAAATGGCACAGAGACTTCTAGACTACCTCACCGAAGGATCTGCCTCAACCGAAGTCGCTTCAAGGGGCCTCTCAGAGTCGACAACCCACTCTCTTCAAAAAAGAGACAAGATTCAAGCCTCAACATCGTGTCGGGACGCGACAAGCCAAGACTTCGGAGGCAGTCAGTATCTACTATAAACAGGACCTTTCCAGAGGTACACATCCGATTGACTTTCGCTTTTCTCTTCTCTCTCCTTCGCCCTTCGCAGTGAGCGACGCTCAATTCAACGTTTTCTACAAGAATGTGGACAAGACATTCGATTACGTTATTGTGGGAGATATATCGACGCCTAGGTCGGTCAAAACTCGATGGTTCAAAGAGAATGGAAATTGGGGCGGGGCAGAAATAGGTCCTCTGAGTGACAACGACGAGAACTACGGAATCGATACAGCAACTATCTGCATCGACGGCAGTAGAGTTCAGCAGACCGGGTACTCAGAACGTCAAGAAGATTGCTTTGGAAGTTCATTTGTTGCTTCAGGAACTTTGAACGATGCGGGGACAGTTCAAATCACGGTCAATCAAGGGTAAGTCGACGAAAACTTCTTCCATGCGTCCTTCTTTAAGCTGATGCACCTCTCTGTTTGTCCCTCTGTTAAAGCTACACCGTTGCTTCGACTGTCATTGATACCACAAGTTCTACTATCGGAGGGTCACTATCGGTAACTGGTAAGACTCCATAGATCTATGGATAAGGTTCTCACTGTTGAAGTTCTGAACTTTCTTCTCCTGCTTTAAAAACAAACCAAAACTCCCAAACAAAAAGTCAGTGCGGAATTCTTAGTTGCTAGTGTCGAGGCCACAGCCACAGTCTCTTACGAGTGAGTGAGAGCGAGCGAGAGAGAGAGAGAGCAAGCGAGAAAGAGAGAGAGCAAGCGAGAAAGAGAGATACCCAACTAAAGCGCCGACTGACCACCTGCCCCAACACCCTCGCAGAACTACGACGGACCACTCCACTGAGAAGCTCACCCAGCAGTCTATTGACAACACAGTATCCATTACTATCAACCCCCCTGCGGGATACCAATGTCAGCTCAGAATCGCTCAGAGGTCTTGTGAGTGAGAGTGATGGATTTGAGTTCGAGCGCGAGGTGGCGAAGTCTGATGTTCTTCCACCCCCTCTCTCTCAAAGGCCCTGGAACTTTGTCTCTCTCCATGCCATACGTCTTCAACAACCACATCAGAATCAAGCTCGATGATCGTGAGTCGAACAATCCACGACTCCTGTCGGCGAAGAAGCTCATTTGTTCTTTCTGCTCTTCCCTCGAATTTTCCAATTCCTCTCAGGCCACTGCCTCAACCCCGCAGTTGATCCTAAGTTAGTATCTCAGTTTCTGGTGGGTGTGCGACGGAACCCTTTCTGATCTCGATTCCTCTTCGAACCCCCTCCCCTTTCATCAATCATTCTCAGTTGCTCACAAGGTGCTCATTACTACTGGTACATACCTATCAGAAACCTTCTTGCAGTGAGTTACCAATTGAAGTCATCCCTGAGACTTTTTGCCTAACCTTTTTGGCCTTCCTCTTCCATGTTCCAAGGGAGCTCCAGACACTCTTTTGACTCAAACTATCAAGACTGCGGTCACCTCTACTGGTCAATATTCTGAGCAATGCTTCAGTACTGATCAAGGTGCACCTAGCGATGCTGGAAGGTGAGTAAGAAAAGCTGGAGAGTATAGTGGGCAAAATCGGACACTTTCAACACCACCCCATCTCGAAAATGGCTTCTATTTGAGTATGGTCACAACACCCGACTAACCTCACCACCTGCTTCTCTGTCAGCATCTCCACTGCTTATCAGCCAACGATTAATTGTCCCAAGAACCTAGCAGTCGTCAAAAATAGCTGCTCTTCTACCATCGGAGATTACTTAGGCGATGGAACCATCACTGGAGACCAAAGTGCTTGGAAAACCAATCAAGGTATTTTCACTCAGACTCCAGGTCCTCAGAGTGGTGTCAGCTACGGGTGAGTGTAAGAAAAAAAATGTGAAATTTCTCTTCGCGTGTATATCCAACCGTTCTTTCGAACACTTTCCTTTCGCCTCTCCAGTCAAACCAACGTCGATTTCAGTATCAAGACACCTTATCACGAAGCGACATGCTCAGCCCTGCTCCAAGTCGGTGAGTTCAGGACAGTGAGGCTTCTATTCTGCTTTTGTATTTTTCTCATGGCCTCCTCCGACTTTCGTTCTGTACAGTTCCTCCTTGGGCTGCGACGTTCCTCCCAGAGAGTTCAGTTCTTCAGTATCCTCAAGATTCAAGCACCTTGAGCGCAGGATACACTATCGGTTATGTGAGCAAGTGCGACGATGCTCAGTATGGTACTTGCGTAGTCAAGAACATCGTCTCTAGAAACGCAGCTTCCACCTTTCAGTTCAAGCAAACCGGGCAATCAGGAAATCCTATCCAGACTTTCGATCTCTCTAACGGAGGTCAACAGTGGCCGGAAACCGACAGACTGACTTTCATTCTGAGCTGCAAAGATGTATATGGAAATAGGTAAGTCATGATCGAAGAGACTTCAAGCGCTTAAATTGTTGACTGATGATGATCGAATCTGACTCTTACCTTGATCTTCTCCTTTGACGATTGACATCTCTGGCCCTCCCTTCCGATCTTCTCACTCGCCACCCCACAGCGGAGAAGTTCAAAACTTCCAGGATGTCGTCAGAGGAGATATCAAAACGGAGACTATCACAGCTAAGACCTCTACTTATACCGTTCACTCGACTACCAAATATTTATTCACTTCAATTCAGACCTACTTCACAAGTGTAGTCACTCCAGTCGTCACTAGCACGCTTAAGACCGCCACACTCTTTACAGATACGGTTTACACCTCTACGGCTGTTTTAACTGGTTTCAGAGCAGCTGAGCTTACGGAAACTTCGAGAATTATTACAACGAAGACTATACTAAGTAGATTGACCAAGACGGTTGTTCCAACGGTCACCAAAGCTCTTTCAATAGCTACGTCAACGAGAACTCTTCATCCGAAGACAGTTGTAACCTCAATCGTTCACGCTGGTACTTCAACTGCCAAAGTGACTTCTGTAAAGACGGTTTACGTTACCGCGGTTGAAACCCTAGCTCCAACTCTCTGCTCAGAAAGAAAAGCAGCTATGACTCCAATTTCTGGTGCAGGAGCAAACGAGAAACGTAAAATTGTTTCAACAACGACCGTGACGGATTCATTTGGGACTTACATCTTGACGGATTACATTAATACGGCAACTGATAGTCGTTTCGAAACGGTTGTTTCCACGGATTATACAGATCCCGCTTTGCAGACTTTAAGCTCAACCAGTACCATTTTCGATCCTTATGGAACTCAAATCACCTCTGGAATCTTTTATGGAGTCTCTACTACTATTCTAGGATCGTGAGTATAACTTCGCGGCAAAGCTTCTCGACGCCGGTGTTCAAATTGACTTACCTTTCTTCTCCTTTTTCTTTGCCTTCCCCTTTCTCTCGACTCGTTCTTCAGCTACACTACCACCACCTCTACTACGTCAACAACTCTAACCACCTCTAGAAGCACGCAAACGAGATTTCTTCCAAAAACTCTCCGAGCTCAGACGTCAACTGTTCCGACTATCGTCTCTTTTTACAAAACGTCGACTCTAACTTCGATCGTCCCCAAGAAGACGATCACTTCAACGGTCAACAAAATCAAGACCCTAACTGTTACCTCAACTAAGACTCCAAGTTGTACTAGCGTAAAGAGCATCACTTCCATTTGAGTCTTCTTCACTTTCATCATCTCTTCTTAGGGCTCTCGTCATTTCTTCCTTCTCCGTCCCTCCCTCAGCTTCTTTGCTTGTTTTTCTCCCTGATCTGCTCTCCGTGCTCTCCTTACTTTCTTCGTTACCTGGGTTTCCCTGTCAAGGCTGCATTCAGTTCCTATGTCCTCTGTTCCTTTCTACCTCGATCCTATCAAATCCACGCTTTTTCTTTCGAATTTATATCGGGTTTGGTGCTGTTTCGCTATCTCTGAGATACTGAGAACTTCTCACTTTTGTTCTGACCGCCGAGAAGAGTTGCATGCAACCGTTTCTACAGCGAGGATTGTCTCTCTCTCGCGACCAACCTCAGCTCGTTCGGTCAAGCCTCGGCCCCATTGGGAAAAAAAACCCCCAAAAATAGTGCTGAAGCAAGAGAATTTTCTCTACGTGAGCAGCCTTGTCGTTTCCTGAGATGACATTGTCGACACGAGCTTGACTGGCAGCGATGAAGTCTCAGATGGTAGAAGTTGCATGTCAGCCATCATTGGTGCGACTTGACGACTGAAGCCAAGACCCTTCTTTCTTTAAGGTGTGAACTGCATATAAGAGTGGAGAGACATGATGTGAGAGCAGTGATGGAGTGCTCTTGTAGAGCCTCGTTTCTGCTCTCACAATTCGCTTTGGCTTATTTGGAAAGGAAAGGGTGGAAGGAGAGAGGTGATCACCATGTCCAGTGGCTAATTGTACTCACTGATTGACCAAGTTTCAGTATATAACAGAGAACAGCTGTGAAGCTTTGATACAAATCAGAACGAACTGCGAATGAACGATGAATCTCCTACTTCTTGGATCTTATCCCCCAAGAATCTGATTGCCTGAGTCCCATATTCACCCAGCATCTCCTAGTCCAAAGAACTGATTCATCAATTAGAACCTAGCTCATCTCGAGGCGCGGTAGACCAGAGATGAGTCTATGGATCGAGTCGTTGGATCGGGTTGGATATGGTGACACGGCCATTGAAGAAGAGACTCTTTGAATGAGATAGAAGGCAAGAGGATAGAAGAAGGGTGGAGAGTATTTTGGAGAGTAGGATGATGTGGATGAGTTGAAGAGGAGGAGGAAAGAGAAAAACCGTACTCTTCTGCTCTCGCGTCTTACATCCTCCTCAATTGAGGAGGTTGAGAACGGCATTCTTAATACAACTTCGTTCCTTCTGTCCTTTGATTTTCGCACTTCAACTTCAGCGAACATTCTGCTTACTTTAACAAACATGACCTTTTACAGGATTAGAAGTGTTTTGCTCGAATGGTCTCAAGACGATCTGCACCAACCACTTGGCAGCGAGTGCTACGTGCTGGTAGCAAAAATTTCGACCTTTGGAATTCAAACAACAGATCAAAGCGAGGCTGTCGGGTATAGAAAGGAAAGCGTCTGCAGTAAAAGTATAATTTCCTCTGCGCTGTCTGTGGTTACAATCTCCATCAGAACATTCGGAAGACCGTTCTGAACAGGCGTGATTCAAATACAAAGAGAGCCTCAGAAAAATAGTCTGGAGGAGAGGAAGGGGAAAAGAAGTCAGAATGAGTCAAAGAGCCTTTTGCTCCCCGATTTCCAATGTAAGCATTACTCACGTCCTCTCTTTCAAAGCTCTCCAACCAAGCCTGTCCCAATCGTTCTTCCTAATCCACATCTCTTGAACGCTGTCCAACCTAGCCAAGACAGCCATGCCCTTCCAAGCCAAAATCCTAGGGTCCAACTCTCTGGGAGCAGGGACTACGGTCGAGTAAGGAGGACTGTTTGGATCCAGGCCAAGAGAGAGATGCCAGTTCATAAGGTGAGAGTTGATCCTAGCTTCGAGAGCTCCAGCTAAGCCAGGAAT
The DNA here is from genome assembly GCA_012976225.1 of Golubevia sp. BC0850. NCBI lineage: Eukaryota > Fungi > Basidiomycota > Exobasidiomycetes > Golubeviales > Golubeviaceae > Golubevia > Golubevia sp. BC0850. The sequence goes on along the minus strand of JAAVVG010000001.1, from coordinate 913,964 downwards.
TAGAGCACTTCCACCTGTACAGACGATGTTAGAGGCGAACCTTTTCACTCTGTCTTGAGCCACTCCGGTCGAATAACCGCCCTTTGAAGTGGCTAGGAGACTGTTCCAGATAGCAACATCCAGAGGGACTTTGGAAGCCTCCCAAGGGACGTTAATTTGAGGAAAGGATGAGTTGAGAGCTTGAGGGGTGGAGATGCTTGAACTACTTGGATTTGCACTCATTGCGCTGGAAGCTGGTTGCTGTTGACCTGAATGAGAATCGGATGCTTGAGGGTGTCCAGCTCCTGCTTGCTGTGTAGCGGCAGAAGAAGAATCAGCGGCTTGATTCATCGAGGGCTGAGGTGGTGGTTGAAGAAGATGGGAGACGGAAGAATGCATGGCGACAGTAGCCACTCCAGCATCTACCTGATCGAGCCAATTTGAGTTGTCCCAATTTGCTTCGTCTCTCGATTCCTCGTCGATTTCCTGTTCCATCCTATCGAGAACTGGAAGGTTTGACCTCTTCTCTTCGAAGTCGATAACTCTGGGGTTGAAGAGACTCATTGGAGCCAAGACAACCTCGTCGTAAGTTCGAACTGAGTACTGGAAAGTCGGCTGACCTGGTAATCTGAGCATGATTGAATTGATGTTGAGACCAAATTGACCGATTTCCAACGTGTTGCTTCGATGCTTAAACTCATCCAAAAGACTTTCGTCTGTCAAATTATGTTCGATATCGATGTCCTTGTATGGAAGATTGGAACGGATTAGCAGCTCTTTGAAGAAAGTAGTGATGTCCTTTCCTCCATAGTTCAGCGCAATCCTAGACTCGGCTACCACTGATCCTTCGTCGACGCAGGAGACTTGCGACCTTGACCCGCCCAGTCTGACGACACAGGTAGAAGAAGAACCAGCTCCGAAAGTCACTGCCACTGACTCTGTCTGAATGAAGGCAGCTCCAAAGCCCATCTCACTGAGCAACAGCTCGACTAGACTCCTACAGTCCGATCTTGAGTAAAGATCTGGAACGATGAGAATTACTCCGTAAGTCGACCATTCCTTCGATGGGATTCCTAGACCGTAAGAGGCGACTCCCGATCCAATCTCTTCGCTGGAAGCGGCCGCAGCTGCAGCACCGAATCCGCCTTTCTTGGAAGAGGTTTGAACTGCCTTCGCTTCTTGAACGCTTTCTTCAGTTGGAGCGGAAATGGCATGTTCCCAAATCAATCGAACGTCATTCAAAAGGATGTTCTTCGCCGAAGGCGAGCCATACCGATCCTTGTAGGTCTCATAGTCCAGTAATCCAGATCGAAACGGTCTGAACAGGTTCCAATCCTTGACAGCCTTTGATGATTGAGGCTCTTGATGAGATTTGGAAAAGCATGGAAGTCTAATCGCTTGTTCTCCAATTCTGAAGTCGTTGCCTTTGATCTCTTCAGTCCACATGCTTCCATCCGAGTCCAGATCATTGTGCTCCGCTATCCTCTGAGGTTTCGAATCTAGGTTGTAGTTTGCTGCTGATTGGACTCCATTCGTGACTGGCCTCAGTCGAGAGGCTCGCATGATCGACCTTAGATCTGCTCTGAGTAAATCCATCTTAAGAGAGAGCTGCAAGAAGTAGAGGGTTAGGCGAGAGGGTCAGCTGTGGAAGAGGAGAAGCAGGTTTTCGAAAAAGTAGGCACTCACTGGGTCTACGTTCTTCGGTCGCTCTTCCTCGTCCACCTCCATCTCGTCTTCTAGTTCTCCTTCCATCTCCCCTCCCTCTTGATTGTCCTCCCAATTGAAAGCGGAAGGTTGACTGGCAAGTTCAGCGAGAGGATTAGCCCCACTCGCATCGCCCTTCCGATCTCTCTTCGGCTTGGCTCTTTGGGATCTTGCGATTCCAGAGATATCATCTCTTCTTGCTATAGCAGTTGGGATCGTGAGGGGGTAGGCATCAGTCGCTCTACCTATCCGAGTGAAATGAGAACCAGGGTGAATGACGATTGTCTTCGAGGCTGGGTTGACGAAGACAGATTTGCTCTGCATGCCATGAGATCAGAAAAATAGAGAGAATAGAAAGTGAAAGGTTGTTTGTTATCAGTGACCAAGAGGACGAAGGGCTCACGTACCTCAGAAGAGGCGGATAAGGAAGTGACCCACTCCACCTGACTCGCCGGGCAAGATCGATGCGCTTGGCGATAGTTGGTATTTCCTTCTACTCAAAAGTGAAGTTTCGAGTATCTGTGCCGCTTTCCCTTGGCCAGCTACTTAGCTACCACCTCCTTTTGGATCGCCACTTTCCATCTACCTCATCTCCGACCCTTCCTCGTTGTGCTCTCTGATCCACCTGAGTCACGAAGATACTAACCTCTTGTTCTTCTTCTTCGTAAACCTCCTCCTCCTCGTACTTGACCTCAGAAGCAGTAGCGTTGCTCTGACTAGCTGAAGCAGAAGCATCTCCAGTCGGAAGCTTCCTCTTCTTCCCTGTAGAGACTTGAACCATAGTTTTTCCAGAGGGTATGAAGACATTGTGAGCTTGATTAGATGGGATTGGTCTATTTCCGATCGCTTGCTGATCACTCCTAAGATAAGTGGCAGACATATCTGCAGATGAGGTGAAGGAGATGGAGGGCGAGTCGAGGATCAGCGTGGAGAATAATAGCTGGAGGAGTGATTGCAACTCTGAAACATAGCAGGAATAGCAAGCGCAAGTGAAAGACGTACTTTTAGCATTTATCTGAGGAGGATAGAAGAAAGTTGAGGTCTGGAAGGGAAGACTTCGAGATTCAATTCTTGGTTCTTGCTGATGGTGATGGTGATTGGATGAGAAATGCTGTTGGTGATTCTGTTGATTTTGTTGATATTCATATTGTTGCTGAAGTTGCTGGGCATATCCAGCCTGATCTCGTTCCTCTCTCATAGGAAGCGTTGCAAAGAGAGGTTATGGGATCATGGGTTGAAGGAACAAGACGCATCGAACTTCTTCCACCCTTTTTCTGGCCTCAACTCCCAACTTCCTCTTCTTTTTCTTTTTTCAGCAGCTGTTGGCTATTGACCATATTATTGATTTAAAAATCATTTCTCGAGCCAAGGTTCAAAGCTGCGCATCAACTCCCGTCGCCAAAAAAATCAGCAGCTAGCAGTCACTCTGACTTAAAGGAAATGAACCCACAAACAATTCTATTGCAGCGTAAATATAGCGGAAGAAACAGATTTTAAATAGAGTGCTGACGGGGGATAGGAGGTGTAGGCATCAGCGAGTTTTAGGTCGGATCCTCAGAAATTAATGGCCCATCGTCTCCACTGGCAGTCAAATCATGGGCCAGAAAGAGTGTACAAAGTAATGGCTACTCTCTAGATTCCCTCGAAGAAGGTAGAGGTCACGTAAAGAGAAGGAGAGAAGGATGAGTCGCAGTCCCAGTCCTCGATGAAATGGCGACGCAAGTGAGGTCAAGGAATAACAATCTCAAGCACTCACGCTTAGCATGTTCTTTCAAAACTGACTCTTCCAGTCTTCTTGACCTCTTGAGAATCTTCTTTGATTTCTTCCTTCTTCCCCTTGGCCGAGGCGAGTTTCTTCTGCTTAGAATCAGTCGATTCCAATTGATCCTTGTCTTTCTTCTCAACTTTTGCCTTCTCTTCTCCCTTCTTTCTCTCCTCCTTCTCTTTCTCCTTAATGCCAACCTCTCTCTTCTTCAAAGTCTCTTCCAACTTCCTAACCTCTTTATCTTTCCTATTGACCTCTTCTTCTCTCTTCTTCAACCATTCCTCAGTTTTCTTCATTTCAGCCTCTTTAGATTTGATTTCCTCTTCTTTTTTCTTTTTATCTTCTTCTTCCAACTTGTTCTTATACTCCTTAGCCCATCTTTCTTTCTCCTGTCTCCTCATCTCCCTTTCTGCTTCTTCAACTCGTTCGAAAACTTTCACTTCGACAGTGCTAATAGAATCACCAACACCTGCATCTTTGGTCCAATGATCAGATTCTGGCAAGACTTTGGTAACAACTTTTTTGACGACTTCCATTTTGGTTGAAGAATCGGTTTTAGACTTGGGTTGAGGTTCTGATAAAAAAGGAGAGGGATAGGGAAGGGGGGTCCTGTCTTTCAATTTCAAGTTGGTCTGAGTCTGAGGTTTAGATTCTGGAATTCCTTCAGCTGGGTTTGTTAGGGATAACGGATTCATCAGTATTCAGGGGAGGAGAAAGAGCAAGAGTGATTGGGTGCTGCTTATATACTTTCTGAAAGAGTGAATCAGGGGTCTTAGGATTCTCAGGGGTCAAATGATCTCTGACACTCCAGAGCTCCTTCCCTATCCCAAGGTCAAGAGATTTCATTTGGTTCAAACGCCGACTATCTACCTCCTGTGAGCTCCTTCGTGAGCTGGCAAGAAAAGATAGGGGCAGAGTCATGGAGGTTCGTCCCCACAGGAACCGCTCTCTTCTCACCACGCGCTCACTCCACCACCTCTCCCTCTTTGAAAACCTTCTAGCATGAAAGCTGCTGAGTTATCTTTTTAGTCTAATTAAATACAGCATTCTTGTGTAGCGTAGTTCATGATTTTTGAGTCTGTTATCTGCACGCCCATTTCTTCAACTCGCGTTCTCAAATCCTGCAAGGCCTACTGATTAAGCGAACTTGTAAGCCTCATCCTTTCCAACCCCGCCGCGACCTTTTTCGACCAAACCAAGACCATGTCTCTTCAATCTGATAGCTTGAACAGCGATGAAACCTGAGGTAGCTTCTGGTTCGAAACCTCCTAGCTCATCCATTGAAGTAAACTTCTCGTCGTAGAGCATCTTAGAAAGAAGGGAAAGAAGGGAAAGAAGTTCAGGTAAAGGCCTGACTCGAAAGAATATCCTTAAGAGCAGAAGTAGGAACAACCGAACTCACCTCATCAGATTTTCTACCTTCAACCTGAACGGCACCCTTATAAAGTCTCAATCTGACCTCCCCATTAACAGTTTCCTGACTATGAGGAATACACTTCCTAACAAATTCACTTTCAGGACTAAAGAAGAAACCATAATAAAGGATTTCAGAGAACTTGGAGGTGATCAATTGATCTCTAGTTCTTCTAACCTCTCTATCAAGAGTTAAACCCTCCAAATCAATATGAGCAGTTCTTAAAATCGTTCCTGCTGGAGTTTCATAACAACCTCTAGATTTGACTCCAATGAAACGGTTCTCTACAATGTCAACACGTCCGATTCCGTGAGTTCTGGCTAGAGAGTTCAAGGTTAGGAACAAGTCAACTGCATCTGTGTGAGATTTACCGGTTGATCCAACTGAGAGAGAAACCGGGATTCCTTTGGCGAATTTGAGAGTAATGTGTTCAGCTGCATCTGGGGCTTTTTCTGCTGAGGAAGTTAATTTCCACATGTCGGCTGGCGGAGTTGTGTTTGGATCTTCTAGAATTCCAGCCTCGTAGGAAATGTGGAAGAGATTCTCGTCTGATTGACCAAGGGATTGAAGAGACTGGAAAGGTCAGTAAAAAGGATCTCTCTTGGAAGGGTAGTGAACGCCTTTCACCTAAGGTTCTTTCAAACCAACTCACCGGTACTCCAAGGTTTGGATTTAGTTTGAGTCACTGGAATTCCCTTGCTTTCAGCGTATTCCAAAAGAGCAGAACGTCCTGCGAACTTGTTGTAGAATTCTGATTTTGGAAGAAGAGAAAGAGTCAAAAAGAAAGGTAGGGACAGTGAACCAGGTCAGAAACCGAGCTCTTCAAAAATCCTCATAGCTCTTGAGTAAATTTGAAACTTCGACCTTCTGAAGTCTTTCAGATTTAAGTATCGGAGTCATCTGAAGTCCCATCCCATTCCCTCGAAAGCCTTTCACCTCTCCCAATCCTTCTTTTACTTTCCCATTTCTACCTCTCTCTACCCCTTCCCTTTTCCTCTCCTCTCTCAACAACCCTCGGCTCTTTCCCAGCTCAAACTTTCTCAACTTCTTTTCCAATAGATCCAGTCCATGTTTCACTCACCTGGGATTCTCCAAGGAGCAATGACCTTGATATCAGGTTTCAATCCATAGAAAGCCAATTCAAATCTAACTTGATCGTTACCCTTTCCGGTACAACCATGAGAGACGAAAGCGCAGTTCTCCTTTGCTGCAGCCTCAATCATTCCACGAGCGATGACTGGACGAGCTAGGGAGGTTCCTAGAAGGTAGACGTCCTGTAGAGAGAGAGAGAGGGTACAGGGAGAGGGAGAGGGAGGATAAGGGGAATGTGTGAGAAGGAAGAATCGAAGAGTAAAGGGGGGAGAGAGAAAGAGACAAGGAGAGACAGGGAGGAGAAAGGGTAAAGTAAAGGATTTCATTTGGGAAGGTGGAAGAGGTGGGAGATTTAGAAGATTTGGACTGACCTCATAGATAGCATTAGCTTGAACAGCTGGCCAAACTAATTCTTCAATGAATTCACGTTTCATGTCCTGAAAGGAAAAATAGAACGACAAATTGAGATAAGGAAAGGAAAAAAGGACCTTGAAGCCAAAGTCCAACTAGGATGCTCACCTCCAAGATGAAACCTTTGGCGCCACAGTTCATAGCCTTGGTACGAGCCGCTTCAAAATCCTAATCAGAGGATGGTGGGTGAGAAGGCATTGGAATGTGAGTAGAAGGGGAGGATTGAAGGAAGGCTGGTTGATTCCCAACTGACCTCTTCTTGACCGACATCAGCCATGAATGCTACGACGTCGTATCCTTCATCGATAAGCCAAGCCAAGATGGTCGAAGTGTCTGGGATTGGATTGGGATGGGATGGATGGATTGGGAGGCGATGGCGAGGAGTCAGGATCGGATAAGTGAGATTTCAAGATGGGAGAATGAAAGATGAAAAAGAGAAGAAAGCCCAAGCAAAGATTGAATGGAATGGAAGGGACCGTACAAACCTAGACCTCCAGAGTATGCGAGTAAAACTCTTCCTTTTTCACCTGCCATCTTGAATGTTTGGAATTTTTGAAATAAGATTGGGTGTTGGGTTTGAAGAGAAGGCAGAAGGGCGGGAAGAAGAGGAAGAAAAGATAAGAGATCTGTGCTGCAGCAATCTGCTGCTCAATTCTTCTTCTACTTCCTCCACTCACACTCCCTCCAATCCTAATTCAAATTCCAATAAAAATGAGTTCAACTTCTGGAATCAACGTTGCCATCATTGGTACGTAAAACACACCCGACTCACCCGTCCCACCCGACCTCAGCTGCCTCTCCAAGCAATTCTACTTTCTTCTATTCCCTTTTAACCCCGATCTCACTCATTCCTCCCCATCTACAGGAGCTGGTCTGGTAGGATCTTCAGTGCTAAAACAACTTTTAACAGTTCCAGGTTTGTCAAATCTACATCCAGTTCTCATTCAAAACTCTAAGAAATCGCTTCAATTAGATTCCACCTCTCATCGACTTGACATCGATGAGTCCAATTGGTCTTCAAAACTTTCCAATTCCCCAACTTCAGCCATTCCGCTTTCCCAAATTTCAACATTCTTATCCAACCTGAGCAATTCAACCAATCGTCACACAGTAGTTGTAGACAACACTTCCAACGATGAAGTTGCATCCTTGTACCCTTCCCTTTTAAAAGCAGGTTGTTCAATCGTTACTCCAAACAAGAAAGCTTATTCAGCTCCTTTAGAACTCTATCAACAAATATTAGATGCTACAAAGATTTCCAACCAATCTCCGAGACCTCCTTTGATTTATTTGGAATCCACAGTTGGAGCTGGTCTTCCAATCATTGGAACTCTTTTGGATTTGGTTAGAACTGGCGATAAGATTCAGAAAATCGAAGGGGTTTTGAGTGGGACTTTGAGTTACATCTTTAATCAATTTAGTACTGGTAAAGAGGGGACTCCAAAGTTCAGTGAGGTCGTAAAGGTTGCAAAGGAGAATGGTTATACTGTGAGTTGCTAGCAGCTTCTTTCGAAGAACCTGATTGAGTGGTAAGGGGAAGAGGATCAAGCGAAAAGCGAAAAGGGACAACAGAGATTCACAATATCAAGTTTTATCGACGAATTCAAGGTTTTTTGATTGAGTGTATGCGTTGTTAATCCCCATCTCCTTTTCTCCTTCCACCTCTTCCCCTTCTTCCCTCCCTCTCCCAGGAACCTCACCCAGATGCCGATCTCTCAGGATCAGACGTCGCACGAAAATTAAGCATCCTCTCACGTCAAATCCCATCTCTAGTCTCTCACCTACCTCAAGGTTTCCAATCCGTTCCAACCAAATCTCTAACTCCAGAACCTCTTCAAAAGGTCTCTGACATCTCAGAATACATGTCTAAGCTACCCGATTACGATGGAGATTTCGACAAATTGAACGAAGAAGCCAGAAAGGATGGAAAAGCTTTGAGATATGTTGGAGTGATTGATGTGGAGAAAGGAGAGGTTAAGGCTAGTTTGGAGAGGTGAGTCGAAAGGTCTTTTTGACCTCTTCCTTCAAGAGAGTTCGAGCTCTGGAAATGCCTGTTTCTGAAGGACGCTGTGACTCATCTTTCTTTCACCTCTCTCTTCCACCTGTCCGATCGCTCTTTCTTTTAACCAGTTACCCACTTTCTCATCCTTTCGTCACTTCTCTATCTGGTTCTGATAACATCATCTCTTTTACAACTGAAAGATATCCAAAGGCCCCTCTTTTGGTTCAAGGAAGTGGAGCTGGAGCTGATGTCACTGCTATGGGTGTCGTCGCCGATTTGATTAGAGTCGCTGAGAGAAGAGGTTGAATCGAGATTGGAGTCAAAGCTAAGTTTTAGAAGGCTTTAGATTCCGCCTTTCTTAATCTATGAGGAGAGGAAGTTTGATTTGGGAAGTTGGGAGATTTGGAAGCGAAAAGAGAAATGAAAGCAGGGAGGACAGAGCGGGGAACTTGTGAAAAATGGAAGATGTAAGCACGGAGGAATCTTAATAGAGTCGAATTTTCTCTTTGACGTGAAGATGTGAGGTGAGAGTCATTGCCTGTTGGCTGCACCTGAGTTTGGAGATTGCTACACTCTGACTCTTAGACGAACGATCCGGAAATCAGACTTGAAGTGGATAGGCTTTAAAGTGTGTGCGAGGAGGAAATCTGAATACATGATGAATAGTGTAGGAGAAGGCACGAGACTAAGTAGGTATCGATGCGGAGATGAAGGTCACAGAAAGAGATCAGGGGACGAACAGAAGACACTCTCTCGATGCAACTACCGAACGTCGATTCCCAGTCCTCTCGCAGACGGCGTGCCTGGAAGACCCCCGACGCTAGAAGATGGAAGGGATGAAGAGGGAAGCGATCCAGAGTTGCTTGAAAGAAGCCCTCCTACGGTTCGTTGAAAGGCTGTGAACTCGTTCTCGGCTGGTGTAGCTACCGATCCAACGTCGTAGACGTAGAGTTTACCATCAGCAGATCCTAAGGCAGCATGTCTTCCGTCCTTCTTATCCCAGGCTAACTTGTTCAGAGCACGTCCAGAGCCGACTTGAGCGCTTAGGATCGGTCGCTGTTGAGAAGGAAAAGGTGGAGAGACATCGACGTCAATTACCTGATAAGGTCGAGTTCATGAAAGGAAGCATCAACAACTCACCTCTGTATTCTGATTCAAGTTGTAGATATCGAACTTTCCAGCTCCATCGACTTGAGCAAACAACGCAGGATGCTTTGGATGCCATTTGACATCGTAAACGTAATCCGAACTCTCTTCGAAAGTCAGAATTGGTGGTAGATGTTGAATTTGACCAGGAGGAGCAGTTCTTGGAGCATTAGCAGATCTAGCTCTCCAGAGACGAGAAGTCCAATCCACGCTACTCGACAGGAACAAATCTGAGAAATCGATGGGACCAGATAAAGGATGGAAATGTAAACCAGTCACAGGTCCAGCGTGACCTTTGTAAATCTCTGATCCACTAATTCCAGCTTTAGCTCCAGCTCGATTGTACCTTCCTGCTTCATAAATAGCTCCTTCTTCAGTTCCAACGCAGAATCTGGTCGTATCTTGATCTGCGAATCCCATACTTGTGACACTGACTTCGGCGTAGTTGCCTATAGTGGCAATTCCGTGAGTTGATGTCTGAGCTGGAGTGTAGTTAGCGTTGAGATCCAAGGTTTCGTGAGGTTTGGCTAGCATGTCAAGTTGCCAACTACAGACCACTCCGTCTGTTGAAGCAGAGAGTAGATTGTGTGCATTTTGAGTTCCGACCATCGAGAGACTGTAGACTGGGTGAGTGTGACCTGCTGAAGAGAGAGGACTCTTGAGAACTGGTAGGACTCGAGCTCGTGTATCCCAGATCAGAATTTGACCACTGTAAGTTCCTCCGATGACGATATTCGGTTGGAAAGGAGAAAAAGCTACGGAAAGAACATCGGTCTGAGAGATTTGAAGAGAGAAAGAGAGAACGATTTAGAGTCCGGGAAGCAACAGAAAGCAGTTTCCGCCCAGGCTCGGGTTCTCACCTGGGCATGAAAGACGAATTCTGGTCGATCAGAGAGGTGCATGTTCCATACAAGCACGAGACCATCGGGAGAGTCTGATAGCTCGTTTCGACTGTAACTGGCGACAGAGAGTTCCGGGTGCTGTTCAAGTTGAAAGAAAGACCAGGACAACGAACGCATCATCAGTTAAGATCAGCACATTGCAACCAATCTCAGCATTGAGCTCGACTTACCCTGGTCGACCAATCTACGTCTGTGATGCTTCGATTCTTGCAGAGCTTGTCGTCCCAGAAGGTTCGAACGCACTTGACTTGTCTCTTGTCGCCTTGCTCGCTGAGGAAAAGAAACAACAATCAAAAATTCAGCTCGGTTGGGTCTCCCTTGCTCATCCAAGTTCTCGTGCCACGCTTCTGACTCACGCTTTGCCATCGTCCACCATCGTGTAGTCTTTCATGTAATCGTAGGTGTCGGTCAAAGCTCTTTCCACCACTTTACTACTCTGCTCAACAAAGTCTGTGAAATCAGTAGCTCCGAAGATCAAGTTCAGTTCCGAAGGAGTCAACTCTGTTGAGCAAATGATGTAGGGGCAAGAGATCGATCGAGTGGCCCGTCAGCATCGAGGTCTCCTCGCTCCCTTTGCTTCTTGCTTCTCAAAAACGGAGACAATGTCTTTCTTTTCTCCTCGATGCAGACTCGCAAGATGACTCACCTCTCAAACCCTCCTCGATTTCTTTCTCCAACCTCTTCTCCTCTTCCTCACTCCGCTTGATTTCATCTTCCTCTCTTCTAATTTCCAACTCTTTCACCACTCTATTCTTGACTCCTTCTAAAGCTTGAGGTGTCAATGAAATATGATGTTGCTTCAAAGCATTCTCTAACCAAACTAAATCTCCAGTTCCAAAAATTCCGTTGGCAACTTCATCTGCTCCCACTCCAGATCCAGTACCTATTCCGTTCGAGGTGGTACTCGGGGAAACATCGGTTCCGACATTCATCCCAGTCCCTACATCATTTGACATGGAGGAACTTTCTCCAGTCGTTTGAACTTCTTTTGTGTAGTAGACTTTCTCTCGAGTTGGGAATTCGAAGAGCTCTGTGGTTATGTCGACTAGAGTTGGGGGTAGACGAGATGATCTGTGTAGACAACAGATACGTCAAAGTGAATGTGCTTAGATTAAGATTCTAGAGGGAGTGATGGAGAGATAGAGAGAGCGTCTGAGAGATCACCACCCTTTGCCCCTCGAGGGGCTACTCGTCTCTACCCTTTGGACTGTCCGCCGAGCTGATCAGCATTGCACCAAAGCTCTACAGACTTCTAGATTCTCCCGAACAACCAAGGCTTCTGTCGTCTCCCAACCATTTCCTCTCCCTCTGTGCTCCTCATCTCTTGTGCTTGCCGCAACTCACCCAGCTTCACCTTCTCCTTCTCCCCTATTTACCATAGTAGCAGTTCCAGTTCCAGCCTCACTACCATATTCACTGCTTCCAGTTCCCAAGCCTGACTTCCTAGGACTGACAGCGCCTTCAAGGACAGATCTACGACCGGAAGCTGCTCCTCCTGCTTGAGAGGAAGCTGGAGAGATCGAAGAACCAGCACCAGATGAGAGAAGGTTGGATACGAAATCATCTAGGTCTTTACGAGATGAAGGTGTGTTTGACTGGGAACAGAGAGAGGGAGGGTTGAGAGGAAATCAATCGATGGGAGAAATAGATAAGGCTGCGAGTTCAAGATCTCTCCGCCTTCACCGAGGCAGAGAAAGGGGAGCAGATATCTTCGATGTCGAGACAAACTGAAGAGAGAATCTTGATAGAGGTATGGGATATTCTAGAAGATGGAATGTGAACTCACTTCGCTTGCTCTACCTCCTTCCCTTCCGGCTGCAGCTATTCTACTACTCCTCTCTTCCCTAGCTCTCTTCAGCTCCGCTAACTTTGCCCTCTTGGCTTCTATCTCTGCACGGCGACGTGATTCTGTCGAAGACATTTGGAATTCTTGAGGGGGTGACGAGTAGTGGGAATGAAGAGGAAGAATAGACAACAACGCCGAGCTTGACAACAACACTTTCTGGAAAATTCCTAAATGATAATTTTCCGGATTCCCCAGCGGAGAACCAGTCCTCAGTTCACTATAGACCAGACCAGAAGAGAAGAGAAGAGGAGAGGAGAAGATGCCTTCCAAGATTAAGCTGTACCTCCGCTCTAAAGTTCACTGACTGCAGATAGATGAGTGGGAGAATGCTCTTTCGGTAGCATTCATCCCCTTTTCCAGCCAGTGAGTTAGAGACTCTGCAAACCCTAGATTTGGCGTCGGGTTATTTCTCTTTTCGGCTCAGAAATAGAAGGTCCTGTTCTAAAGCCCAACAAGTTCAATCCTTCTACTTCAGCCGTCGATTCTTCTATTTCTTCCAAATTCAAAGTGTCCATTTCGTCATCTCTTCGTTCTGTTGGACTAGCACGAACAAAGAAGAGAGCAGAAGAAAAAAGTGAGCTACAAAGTGGAGGGTTGGAGGACAAAAGAAAGAACAGGGTGGCGCTGAAAAGTCCAAGGAACAGGTCTAGCCTTGAGTGAAGTACACTAGGAGTAAAGGAGGAAGTAGTCGAATCTAGGGAGAAAGTTGTAGAAAGGGAACTGGTTAAGGGGTTAAAGCAGAACAAAGACATGATGCTAGGACAAGACGGTATGGAAAGATGATCAGAAGCTCTGTTGTATGTGTTTGGAGTAGTAGAGTATGAGACACGAGGTGCGAGAGTAAAGGAGGCGAGAATTTGAAGGATTTGAACCTAAGCGAGGGCGAGAGCCATTCCAAGAGCTCCAACAGCAGCAGCGACGATTCCGTTGGCAGATCCTTTGCTTGCTGACGATCCTTGTGTGACTATGTGGGCTTCGGATCCTGATCCGGAAGAGACTCCAGTAGCTTTTGAGCCGATTGAAGAGGCAGCGGCGGTGTCGACCGAAGAGCTAGTACCAGCTGGGCTGAAAGCTGCTGATGACGCTTTGATTGCATCTCCAGAAGGAAGTCCACTTGGTAGGATATTTCCACTGACGTAGTCATTGAAGTCTGGGTAGGTGATGTCTTCCGCGTAAGGTTGAGTGATGTTCATGCAGGCAGTGACAGGGACGATATGTTTGAACTGAAGAGAAGAGAGAAGATATGGTCAGCTGGATTCTTGAAATGGGTTTCCTCTTTACTCACGGCAGCTTGAATTTTTGGGAATTGTTCCATCGATTCTTGCATGGTTTCTCCATTGATTTCATGGGTCAGAACAATTCCTGAACTTGCTTTTGCAATGATAGAAGCGTAATTGGCGTCTATCTTCGCCTTTCCTTCGGCCAGGATCTGCCAGTCATCGGTGTCGTCAGTCCAGATGACGGTCTAAGGTGGAGAAAAGGAGTGTGGTTGGAATAAAAGATGATCTCAACATTAATCAAGCTAGGAGGAGAGGTTCTATCTAATGTCGTCCCCTTCTCTCTCTTTTAGACTTACCTTGAGACCTAAGCCTTGAGCGATTGCACGAACACGATCATCCACATCTCCAAAGGGAGGCTAAGAAAGACAACAAAGGACAGAAGAGAGAGGAAACAGAGCAGAGAAGAAAAGGGAGGGAATGGTGTCAGCATTGACGCGCGAGGCGTGGTTTTCCATAGTCGAACACTCACCCTCCATGCTATGGACAGAACCACGATTGGATCCGGATTAAAAAAGGAACAACAGATTTCCAGTAGAATTCAGGTTCGAGAGATCGGGCGATGTAGGTAGAGCGGAAGTGTGAAGAGAGTCAGCATCGGCGCTACGAGATGGTCTTCGTGGTACGACTAACCTTTTGGAGTAACCCCGACTACATCTTTGATGGCCTTGGCAGTGTAGTAGAGCTCTGCAAAGACTTGCTCATCTGGGAAAGAGGTCATGTATTGGTGAGACCAAGTGTGAACACCGATGTGATGTCCATCGACCAATCCTGTGAAGCGACGATTTGAGTGACGAATAGAAAAAAGGAAAGAGAGGGAAATTAGAAACGATAAAGGAAAAATCAGAAAAGCTCATGTCGAGTAGAACAGGGAAGCAGGAAGGAATCGATAAAAGTAGGGGAAAACTACCGTTCGAGACACTCACCTCTTTGCTATTGACACGGAACAAACGAGGAAGAGAGTGCGGCCAGACAGAGTGTTTTTGAGGACGTAGAGGCACAAAAAAGGGAAGGAAGAGGATGAGTAAAGGTAGAGGCGTCGTCGGCTCAGAGCTTTTGTCGACTAACCGCTTCGAGAGGCCAGTCCATGACGTTAGATCCGATGTAGAACATGGTAGCTTTTTGTTTCTGCTGTTCGAGGAAGTCATAGAAGGCGTTATGAGAGCAATTTGGACCTGAAGAAGTGAGGGAGAAAAAAGGGGAGTGTCAGTACGGTTGATGACGACGCATGGTTATCTCTAAACTTACCGTCGTCATAAGTCAACCCCCAGGTTTCTGGCTCTGCACATGTGTAGATATCAGGTTGAACACCAGAAGCCTGGAAAAGAAAGAAGGAAAAGTAAGCAGAAGAACAGGTGGTGCGACACGTTCGACCCAGCTACTAACTTTGGGAGTCACACATCCATTGAACGTCCACCAACAGTCTGGATCTGATTTATCGTACCCTGGAGTAAATGACGAGAAGTCTCCATTGGCTTTTGAGAAAGAGACAAGAGAGGTATCGTCAGTCTTCGAGATCGAAGCACGGGAGATCCTCCAAAAGGATCTCTTACGCCTTGAAGGAGTCTCGAGGTCGCAAAACGAAGATGAACAGTCGTATCGTAGGTCACTCACCTGTTCCCTTTGGTTCAACTGAAGTTGGAATCAGACCAGAGTTCTTGATGGCAGTCCAAACAGACATGGCCTCAGTATCTCCTTCTAAAATCGTTGCGTTTTCCCAAATCGGTGGAAACTGACTAGCGAGGGCTGCTACCTCTGGCACTGAATACGCAGTACATTCGTTGGCAGCACCACTGACTTGAGCAGCAGAGACTTCATTAGTGGGAGAAGCTTGTCTTTTCTGAAGAGTTGCTGCCTTGTGGCGCTTGTATAGGTCCTTTGGGACACCTCTTCCGATGGTAGCAACTGCCGGAGAGACAGCTGCTGTCAAAGCAAGAGCTGTTGTGAATAGGGTAGAAGTTGAAAGTTGCATGTTTCGAGAAAAAGAGAGTAGGTCGCGGTTCAGAATCTTTCTGACTGCGTATCGGGATAACTTGAAGAGTTTGAAGTTGTAGGAAGAGAAAGGCGAAAGAAGTCCTAATCAAAGAAGATGCTTCAATCGAAAGGAAAGAGAGAAAAGGAGGAAAGAAAGAGAGAAGGACAAAAAAGAAGTCTTCGTGAGAGGAAGATTGGAACGGCACGAACGGCATGCCGCCGGTTCGCGAAATAGCAGTCCAGGGGAAGTCCGCGCCCCTGACGTAATTTCTCATGGGGGCGAAACTACATACTCGTCGACACACATATTGTTGAAACGGTGTCACTGAGACTTGCTGAACGAGAGTTTAAAGATGTTGTACTAGTAGAAGAGTCGTGCTGAGAATATTTGGCTACCACACTCCAGAGGCTCGCTAGGGTTGACGAAGCTTTTCATCTACCTCTCACTCCCCATCGAAACCCAATTTTGTTCCTCTGTTCAAGTAAATAAAGAATCATCTGCGTCGGAATCAAAACTCTTGTTGAAGACGGAGAATAAATACAGCGAAGCGGATTTACAAGAAGTGATAATACTACTGATAAGGGAAGTACTAGCGAGCCTGGAGAAAGATTTACAGCCTTCGGTGCTTACGCTTGAATGGAAGCTGGTGGATAAGTGGGTAATTCGACTGGAGAGGGAAAGGAATGACGCGGTGTTGTCAACAGAGGCTTTCTGTCGAGGTCCGCAGTATGATCTAATTCACTTTACTGTGAAAGACAGTATCAAGATTGATACTAACCGGCATCAAGAGAGAAATTTTGACGACAAAGAGGGCAAACTGAAGATTGGGCGAGCCAAACATCGATGCACTGTCGATGGAAGAAGTGATGCCCTGAACAAGGCAAGACCCGAAGCTGGAGGTAGAGTAGGCAAAGAAAAAGGAATTAACTCTCTCAAACTGTTGCTATGGATCGAAGAAAACAACTTACCAGGTCGTTCGGCTCAAAATCAAGCGAGCAAACTGCACATACTTCAGGTTCCTCCTCTACTCCTTCCGTTGCTCTTCCGACTTCCCCCTTCTGAATCGATACCGAGTGAGCTTCCAGAACCGGGCTCTCAGGAGCATGCCTCATGCGACTGGAGACAGTTTCTCGGCTTTCCTCAGCCGAGTTGCTGTTCATCCCATCCAGTTCCAAGTGTCCTCCGTTCGCCTCTACGTCCTCCTGAAAAGCAATCTTCCTCCCGTTACTCTGCCAAGATGCAAATGTGATGGTGGGCATAGCTTCAATTAAAGCCTTTCCCAACCCGGTTTTGCTCGTTGGGAGAATAGCGAGCGTTCTTCTCTCTAGCTCGGAATATCTGTTTGAGAAAAGACGAGCAGCAAAGAAGAGGACAACCAGGAATCCGATAGTAGCTCCAATCGTTGCCTGGAATTGAAAACGAATATCAAACGCTTTAGAGTGGGAAGTGAATCGGAAAGAAGGTACAGTAGAGACTTACAGCGATGATGATCGTAGTCGATTTGGAGCTGCCAGCAATTTTTGGAAAACCCTCCTCATTCGTTGAAGTGCTGTTGGAGGACATTTGGTTGAACACTCGAGGTAGGAATAGAGAGAAAAGTTAGGAGGGGAGGAGGAGGGGTTAAAGATTGAAATGCCCGAATGAGTAGACGGAGATAACACAGCTCAAGGGATAGAGTTCGCGAAGACTAAAAGTTGTGAAAAAGTGTACAGATCTACTACAAATGAAGATTCGGATCTCACTCTCCGTCTCCAAGAACGAACTGTTCATTTTCGGTTGCGAAGGTCCGAGGGGGCGTGCTCTCCTCCTCCTCGACCTGAGCGTACGAAGAGTTTCCTCCTCTCAAAGCTGTGCCTCTACCACCAGAAGTTCCACCAGATCTTCGAATACCCAATCGACTCAGGAGAGGAGCACTCATCAAAGCGACTTGTTCTGACTTCTCTTTTGCCCAGGACCAAACCTCGTTCAGCATCAACTCGAGCTCTCCGCTGAAGGCATCGAGATCTGCTTGCATTCCGTGAGAAGCTGCCCCAGTTCCAACTGGAGGTAGTCCAGGTCCTCGTCTGCCATCTCGAACAGCTTCGGCGGCTACCTGCTCTGCTCGTTCTTGAGCCGCGACATGCTTCAAGACGTCCTTGACTGTGACGAGCCCAACGAGAGACCCTCGAAGAGAGACGAGAATGACTCGGGGACCCATCTTCTTGAAGAGATCTAGATGACAGAAGGAAGAAAAGAGAGAGAGAGAGAGAGAGGAAAGGTTAAGATGAGATACACAACAAGGGTGAGCATCGGTGATTTTCCGGAAAGTTGAAAGCATCGCGACTCACCCATGACGGTTTCCAGAGGCATGCTAGGTTGAACGATCAGAGGATTCTGGTCAACCCAAGCTCCCAATTCCAAAGTCTCTTCCTGTCCGCCACCCTCCGTCGCCATGCTAGCATCAGGCTTCGATGCTCCGACGTCCTCTTCGTCTTCGTCATCCTCAGCATCCTCTCGAGGCATGAGACCAGCTTCCTCATCCAAGTTCTGGTTCCGCCGCCTGTCGCGCTCATGTTCTTCTTCGTCGAATAGAGCAGGAGTGCCAATCATAGGAGAAGGTTCGGGGAAATTGCTGAGGCCATGTAGATCGGTAGAGCAGGTGAAAAGGCACTCGACGTCTGCAGAGAAGGATCTTGCTCTTTGAACCTTTCCAAGAGCGTATCGAAGCTCTCTCTTACCAATGTAGCCTAAGAGAGTTTCGTCCTCTCTGCTAGCGACGACTGGCAGTCCTTTATAAAGACCTCTGCCAAGCTTAGCTTCCAGATCCCTCAATTGCTCCCCGTCTGCGTAAAGAACGTCTGGCTTGTGCTTCATCACTGCACTGACAGAGATTCCGAAGACATGATCCTCCTTGTCTAGAAAGGGGTAGCCTTGGAATTTGATCATCTGCTCAGCGATGCCACCCTTGCCATACCAGTCTCCGATTCCCTTGGTGATCCCGATCACCAGCATCGTCGGTAAGATGTAAGTCAGAGCTCCGGTGAGCTCAAACATGATGACGACGACTGCTACGGTGATGCGAGTGACTCCAGCGAGAGCTGCGGCTGCTCCTAAGAAGGCGTAAGTTCCAGGAGTGATGCAGGGAACGTCTGGGTCGCAGGCTGAGAAGAAGCTCGAGGTTGGATAGGCATTGTAGATGGCTTTGACCAAGATTCCGACCAGTCTTCCGAAGGTGGCGCCGATTGCCATGGAGGGTACGAAGATTCCAGCCGGAACTTTGCATCCATACGAGATGATGACCAGAGCTGTACGAAGGACAGTGGCTAAGAGAAGCGAGTTGACCATTCTCCACTGAGCCCAAGTCTGACAAAGACCATCGTAGTCGCCTCCTCCTTCGCATTCTCTGAAAAGAATCTCTAGAGATTCGGTCATGTCGATCCGGAGGAACATGTTAAAGTATCCGACGAAAGCAGTGAGAACCGCAAGAGAGACAGCTTCAGAGACTCCGTAAGCTGCGAGGTTGTTCCTTCGAAAGTTCTGAACTTGGAGGTTGTATTTGATGACGAAAGCTCCATAGAGACCCTGTAGAGGGAAAGACGGAAGGAAAGAGAAGATCAGATTGCTGCATAGAGACGGAAAGTCTAAAGTTCGAAGATGCTCACTCCAAAGATTCCGATGATGATGTAGAAAAATATCTCAAAGTAATGCCAATCTCTATCGTAAGAGACTTGGAACAGTACCAGCTTCCCAGTTCGGAAAGGATTCATGAACTGTAGGGATGAAGAAGGAAGATCGGGTTAAGCTGTCAGAGAAGGCGGATAATGGGATTAGATCTCCATTGGTACGCACTGAAAGAGAAACAGTAGCAGCTAAGGCGCATAAAAAGCTACGCCACATCGTCGTGGAAGGGAAGTTGAACGACATTTCCTCAAGAGAGAAAAGTACTCCCCCGATTGGAGATCCGAAAGCCACCGCCACTCCAGCAGCACTGGCAGCAGTGAGAAGCTCACGCATACGAGCTATCAGGTCGAAGAGATGGAAAGGGCAAAGTTACGGTCAGTCTTGGATCTGTAGAATCCTCCGAATGGAGAAAGGAGAACGGGGAACCTCTTCAATCAGACACAATTAACTTACCTTGACTGTGATTGAAACTCCTGAAGAAAGAAGCCACGATGTTTCCAATACAGCAAGCTACGTGAACGGCCGGTCCTTCCTTTCCGACACTGAGTCCACTTGCGATAGCGAGAGGCTGTTGGAAAAGGGGGCGAAGAAGTCAGAAGTAGTCCCGGAAGAGTCTCGACCAAACATAGGAACTCACGAGAGTCAAACTCTTGATCGCAAAAGTCCAAGCTCCAAGATATCCATTGATGATGAAACCAGCCAGGATGCATTTGATCTCGGAGATTCCACTTCCAGCAGCGTAAGGAGCGAAACCTCTGACTAGATGAGCACAAGCCGCCGAGAGTAGAGCAGCAAAGATCATATAGCAAATCCAAGCTGGCAAAGTCCAAGTAGACCAAGGTACCCAGTCAGGACAAGTCTCACTTAGATTACTGCTCATTCCTCCTCCGACAGTGTTGGACTCGTCGGCTCTGGAACGTAACAGAGGCATGGCTCGTTTCAGAACTTCATGCATTCCTCCTATAGCCAGTTCTACACCCCTTGCAGTGACTGTAGCTGTAGGTGCTATCTCTATTGGACTTGAAGGAGTTGAAGGAGGTTTCAAACTGAGAGGTGGACTGGGAGAACCTCCTGGACCTGAAGCTTCCAGTACTTCCCAGCAGCAGAACTTCTGGTTGAGCCACCATCCCGCTGAACAGTATCCTTGCTTGAGATCCGAAGCCCATTCGGTCGCTATGGAAATGATCGCCATGTTCAATCCGATTAGGATACCTGAGCAGAGAAGAGAGTGATAGTCGATGGAACTGATTAGCACCTCCACTGGAGGATAGCTAGCTGCTTGAAAGAAAGATATGGCTACCTCATAGCTTCTCACTGTTCCCAAAGTGGCTCCACCCAGCCCTATCTCTGTCTGAGAGACAACCAGACAGCAGTGATTTCTTCCTGTTCTCAAAGTTGAAGTTCCCTCCCAAGCTTCCCTGACAGCATGCGTAGTTCAACGCCCAAAACCACAGAATACGACCAGATTCAACTACTCACCAACGATGATGACCACTCCACTATCAGTAGCAGCTCTGAGAGCTCCTCTACCTATCCTGACAATGAGCCAAGCTCTTCTGCCCCAAACGTTGGCTATAGGCCACCATCTCGGAGGTCTTTCTCCAGAAGCGTATCCTAACGATCCCCACTCTCCTCCATTACCTCCTTGAAGTGCTTCACTGTCTGTACCATTGGAGTTGGTAGCTAAGTGAGAATTTGAACTGAAAGAGTTGGAATCTCTTGCTTTCCTCTCTCGAGCTACTCGGAGCCTTTCCCTGTTCGAGTCTACCAGCCAATCAGTGGTTGTGAACTTAAAGAATGGTGTAAAGATGAAGAGATTAGAACCAGAGAAAGGTAGAAGAGGATGAAAGGAGTGAAGAGGTCACAACTCACATCTTCATATCTTCGAATATCGTCCAAAGCATCTTCATCGAATTGGTTGCTTGTCGTGGCTGCCGTTGTCGGTTCATTTGTCCTGCTTCTCGCTCCTGTTCTTTGAAAAGGCTGCATCCTAAGGCTGCAGCTAGAGCTGGATGAAGTTGAAGAAGGCAGGAAGATAAGAAATAAGAAGTGATTCACAACAGAGAGTCTGAACTGATCCACACCAACTCCAACCTCGATTATGGGAAATTGTTTCTCCTCTCCCAAAGGCAAAGGTCAAGTTCTAGGCAGTGGACCATCTCCAAGTACTCCAGTAAAGCAATCTCAACCCAAAGCTCAAGGCGGTCAGTCTGGATCGCTCACTCAAGCTCAACAATCAACCTCCTCTTCTTCTCCAGAGTCAAGAGAGGCCAGAGCAGCGGCTGCAGAAGCCAGAATGAAAGCGTCACAGAATCGAGGGACTGGAAATCAGGGTCAGGGGAAGCTTGGGAAGCAGTTGGAGGAGAGAAAAGCTGGGAAAGAAACCAATGCTCAAATGCCTGAGCGAGTCGTGGTGAGTAGGATTAGGCAGAGTCTTGAGTGGATGACAAAAGGATAAGATACATTCCTAAATCTGAATGGAGAGGTGTAGAGGGCGAAAGTGAGACATCTGGCTCGCTGCATTCGGACTGAGTGGGAGGGATGGAAGGCAGTCTCCACATCCTCGATCTCTCGTTGATGGGGTAGAACTATCATTGTTGACTGGCAATTGTCTCTCTTAACACTTTCCAAACCCGTTCACCAACAGTACGATTAAACGCGCTGTAGTCCCATCAAGTAATGTAAATAGCCTTCCTTCAAAGATTTCTCGCCTGGTCCTCCATGTTCAATACAGTTCCTTTCTTCTTCAAAGTCATTTCTAATTCAATTCAAAATACCATCACTTTCAATTCTGGGAGACATTGAGTTAGAGAAGCGAGGGAAGAAGAGCTGAGGCCAGAGGATCATCCCACCCAGGACTTTCGAACCTCAGCAGCTCCCGCTCTTCTTACCTTTCGTGAAGATACGCTCATGGAATATATGCTCCGTGTCGCTGTTATCTGGTCGCTATTGGCTGGTCGCTCTCTTCTAGAGACGTCTTTGTGACCCTTTTCGCTCAGCGTCACCAGAGTACTCGCACTTAGCTCGAGTATCGACCGCTCTAATTTCTTGCACGTAGACTCCACTTCAGAAAGTAGGGGTCTCTAGTGCTCTCACAGGAAGAGTGCTTAGAGGAGTAGGTGAATTTGCCACTTTTCGTTTCAACTCCAGCTGCCTCCTCATCTCAACCACCTCTGCCACTCTCCAACACATCTGAAGTCCAAGGAAAAAGTACCCTTTCTTCTATCATAGGTGGTTATCTCAAGCTCTGTCGACACGACTGAATCGACATCGTCTTCAGATTCTTGCCCGCTTCCCAAGATCTCTCCTCACTTGCCTTCCGACCCAGCGGACCCGTCCAAAACTTCTCTGCCCATCTCTCTTTTGCTTCTATGGAACTCATTATCATCTCGATTTTAACTTTCTCAGTCGAACCTCTTTACCAAGTCTCTGGAGCTTCCCTCAATTCGCACGCGCCTGGGGAAAGAGTTGTCTTGAACACTCGACTCTCGGAGGGGGATTAACGGATTCGGTCTTAGGAAGGAAGTTCCAGAGTTCTTGTCAGGCACCGCACCAAGTTTAAAATAAAAGACTCCAGTGGCAACTTTGGAAGGGACCGGTGGCCCGTCTGTCTGAATCTGAACGTCCTGAGCGGAAAGGTTGGGGACATTCGAAGTCCTACAACCCTTTGACATGACAAATTGATCTGCTGGAATATAAGATCTGTTGAAATTATCGCTATCGGAAAGAGTTCTGAGGGGGTTTAGAATACCCAACCCTGCACGTTCTAGCAAAAGAGGAGACCGCTGGCAAGCTGGGAAGCTGGGGGGGGGGGGGTCGATAGCGCGGCTGGGTGGCGAGTACAAAGGCGAGGTTGGACTTTGATAAGAATCAAATGCATTGAAGAGATGAGTATGAGTATACACCGAGGCGTTGGGGAAGAACATCGCACACAGATACAGCATAATGTTGAGGCGAGGGGGTTGACTTAATACGAGTTTCTTGGCGCCTCGTTCATTTAAAAGGAGTTCTCTTCCCTTCTTCTTTCTTCCCAAACTCCATCAACCTTTTTTTAATTTTCTCTTTCATTTCGTCTTCTTTTCTTCTAATTTTCTTCCAGCAAGATGACTAGCCCGAATCAACAGCCCACCTATCAATCTGGAAGCTCACAGCAACTTCAAACTTCGAATTCATCCTACGCTCAACTAAATGGTCCTCACTCTTCAATCCAAGCTCAGAGTATGCCTGGACCAGTTTCTTATCCATCTCAGAATGCAAAGAAGAGGAAAAGATTGACAAAAGTAAGTGGGGAGAGGCCAAAGATTCTTGAGAGAACGAGACCGCCGGGATCGAGCCTGTTCCTGTTTTTCGAACCGCGGTAGTGATCTCTTGGCTGTTTCTATATCCGTCCCCTAATCGCATCTCTTTCTCCTATCTTTCTCTTTCTATCAGGCCTGTCATGCATGCCACAAGGCCAAAAGAAGATGTGATGGAGCTGCACCATGTAGCAATTGCGACTTCGCTGGCAGGACTTGTGTCTACCTGTGAGTTGCGGAGCCAATGTCTGCGAACTCTGTCCTCTCCCTCAGAAGTCTAATCTCTCTTTTCTTATCCTCATGCCAGAGATTCTAATGGCAATGCTGTTCCACCACCACCAAGAAACAACATTAATCAGCAAGTCTCCACCGAATCGTACTCGCCGCCACAGGCTCAACCTCAACATCAACAACAGCAACAGCAACACTACTCCGTTGATCGTCCGAGAGCGATTTCGAACGTCAGTCTCACTGCTAATTCACCTCATCTCAGTGGTCCAACTTCACCACCGCAGTTCACCTCGAGTGCTCCTTGGATCACCAATGAGAGAAGAAGAGCGTTACTCAACGGTGAGTGGCAACCTTCTTTCAAACCTCCCATCACTTCTTTTACTGACCTTATAACCTCAATTTCTATCCTTCAGTTTTTTTCTCCAAGCTACATCCTTACAGCTCCATCATCGACGAGCTCTCGTTCACTCGCGACTTAGCCAGTAACGACGTCTCACAAATCCTGGTCCTATCGATGCTAGCTCTCTCAGCACCTCACGAGGAGACTTCAAACGAGCACCCGTATTTCGCTGGAGAAGATTACGCCAGATTAGCTCGTCGCATGCTATCAGAGGAGGACTCTAACGGTAACACAGCTTTCGACTATCCAGATGTCGAAGTAGCTCAAGCCTTAACTTTCCTAGCAGTTCATGAATTAGGCCTTGGAAGGAATTCTAGATCCTCACTTTACATCGGAGGAGCTTTAAGAATCACCTCATCTCTACGTCTTCAAGAAGGCATCGTTCCAATTTCTAAGAACTCAACTTCTCAATCTTCTTCGGATTCAATTAAGAGAGCAAGCCTAATCAGATTCGCATGTCTAGTCACTATGCTTGAAGTTCTGATTTCTATTTTAGCTGGTCAACACCCTATCACTCAAGCTTCAGATATTGACGTTTTGACTTCTATCAGTCTTCCAGATGCTTTGACTTCTTCTTTCGTAAGGTTAGCTTCGTCAGTAGCACTGCTTGCTCAAGTCGTTACAGCAGAGAAAGCCTCTAGATCAACTGGAGTAACTTCAAGATCTCATTCTGCTAGATCCGAAGCAGATGGTCTATTGAGACATTTACAATCAGCTTTACCTTCCGACCAGATCTTGCATCCACACAACAGACAATTTGCAGCAAGTGAGCTATCCTCTCCAAACTCAGACAGCGAAAGGAAAATGAAGGCTTGGTGTTGGGTGATGATGCACTCTATGAACTGTGTCTCTCAGATTATACTGGAAAGAGGAAGCAGTTCTTCAAACTCTGCCAATGAAAGTTTAATCGATCTGTTGACAACTCTCAGTGCCTCTGATTTAGTCATTGGAAGGATGTCTCAATTCTCAAGAATCCCACTTCTAGTAGCTGGTCAACGGTCAAGAAGTCCAAGTGCTATCATCAACTGGTCAAGAGATTCTGTAATTCACTGGAGAGCTAATGCAAAGGATGTTGAATCTGGTCTTTTGGTTCTTGGTTTTCTGAACCACGGTCAATCTCCAGTTCAATCTCCAATTGCCACGGTCAGACCTTTGGTTTCAACCATCAACAATCATAACCCATCTTCAAATTCAGCTATTCTACCTCCTCTAATGAAATCTCACCCAAGCAACGGACATTCAAGATCTTCAAGCTCTTTTACTTCTTCTCCACCACCTGCTTTACCTTCATTAAGAATCTCTCATTCTTCATCTAACAATTTGACTTCTCCAACTTTAGGATCTACAAATCGGTTACCTTCCTTATCTCCAAGACCTCTGACTTCTTCAGAACGTGGTGGGGTTGACATGATTTCTTCGAGCCATTCTTCAGATTTACCTCCTTTAAGCAGTTCTTCAACTGAATCTAACTCTTCTCATCAAAGTGGAAGTCATCATTCAAATGATCCAACTCTTCAATTAGGTAACCGTCCAAGATCTATCTCTTCTACTACTCCAAACGTTGGTCAACATGAATTCAACTTCAAGAAAAGACCCAATTCAAATTCCCCTCCTCCTTATAAGGGAGGAAATTCAAATGGATCTTTTGGTTCTTTGCTGCATCCTAGTAGCGAGAAATGGTCTCCTTTACCTCCAGTCAATGTCAGAGTCGTTAGAGAGAGAGAATCAAATATTAGAACTTGAGTTTCCGATTTCTCCTTTTCCTATTCTGTGAATAGATCTTCTTTTTGTAAATAGTCTTTGGTGGTCTTTGCGATTTTCTCTTGTCTCAACCTTCCCAAACCAACATGCTTCATCCCACACGCCTTTCTCCCTTTCTTCTCCTTTACCTGCTTGCTCTGCTTGCTTTGTAACAACAAAATCATCACTGTCTAATACAATGAAGCGACGGTTTCTGAAACATGAATGCTAATGAAACGATCTCCGACTTTTCTTTTCTGCCTTTGTGTCATCGTTTGTCCTCTTCTCCCTTACGCGCGATCTAGACTTTCATGGGCAAGCTCAAAACAGGGGGTAGCAGCAAGAAATTAGAAGAGAGTATGCGTTCCTGAAGGATGAAAAAGACCAGGAGAAATGGATGTCATAGAAGGCTGGATGGCTGGATGGATGGCCAAGTGAGCATTGATACTTATTGTACTTGAACTCACCTTTCGCACTCCCTCTGACGATCAGTCCTAACCTGTTTCTTCGCCTAACTAATCTCAACATCGATCTTCTCACCTCGTTCTCTAAAATCCGATCTCAACCTCGGACTTCATGATTGCCGTCTATCTCGATCTGTCATCCATCCTTCTTTAAAGACCACGATGTCGACTAGAGCTCTCGAAAGGGGTTTGAAGAACCGTTCGAATTGAGATGGTTATGGTTGATCATCGATGAGGTTTGAAAAGAGAGTAAGTAAGGAAGCAGAAGGTTTCATAGGCATTGAACATGTCGGCAGAAGTTGCTCTCGTTTTCAGAGAGGAAGTAGAATGAGAAAAGAGTTTGGGAGAAGGAGTGAGAAGCTGAGAAGTTTGAGTCAATAAGTAAAGAGAGGCAGAGGATCTGAAAGGTCGGTTGTTGAAGGAGGTTGTGGATAGAAGAAAGAAGGAAGAAAGAAGACAGTGGTCGAGGACGCGAGGGAGTTGCTCCAAACACAGCTTTTCGATTACCCTATACATAATACCAACTTCCATCAGTTATATGAGAAATATCATTCTGATTGATTGAGCCTATGCCCGAAGCATTTCGTCTTTCTGATCAGTTCCGTCTGTCGACGGATTCGGAAACTCGATGTACGAGGGGAGTTTTGACGTGGCTTTGTCATTGAACGACTATGAGGCTATGAGTAGAGAAAAACTAGAGAAAGAAAATCAAGAACAAGGAAAGGAACTCTTCAAATCGAAATATTCTTCTCCGCCTCTCTCGCTTTCCCCTTTCCCCTTCCTGAACCCTTCCTCAATTTCGCATTCCCTCTTGAAACACTTCAGAACAGAAATCTTTCACAAAGCGGGTATTTGAAAGAACAGTAGCTGAGCATATCTTGTAGCAATCACTGGAAAAGAAGAAAGGCACTCAAAGACAATACGAAAACGCGAGGGATTTCGGTTCGTCCAGGATTGGGAAGCTTGCTGTTTGCGGATTTTTGGGAGTGATGCTGTTGGTGATAGTACATTGTGTTGTTTAGACTTGAAGGATATCAGGATTTCTAAGGGGTGAAAAGAAGGAGGGGTTCTGAACGAGTTAAGAGAGATCGAAAAGCTGAAGGGACGAAGCGAGGAGTAGTCGCCTGAGGAAATGTAACGGCAAGAGAGAATAGGAGTAATTTCATGAAGAACTAGACAGCCTGATAGTTCGGAAAGGAAAGAAAATCCCAGAGAAATGTCAGCGCATCAGACCTGGCGAATACTTGTATTTGAGTCTCACTACATCCGTTCCTCAGCGAGCTTTCGAGCCCTTATACGAGATAGTAAGTGTACAGTAAGCTGGACTATCCCCAATGGAAGTTACTATCAAGTCCTCTCTTGCCCTACACCCCTCAAAGTGCACTCACCTCCAGCCTTTCTCACAGACCTCCAACCTTTGAATCAACTTTCTCTGTTCCACCAAATCCATTTCCCCACCGGGTAAACTCTCAATCGCTTTCCTAGCTCTATCAAAAGCGTCTTTCAAGGCCTGACTCTGAGCCACAATGTCCTTCTTAAGTTGAGTAGGTTCTGATTTCTGAGTTTTGGAGAGTTGATTATCGAAAGACCAAAGATGAGCGTCATCCTCTGTTTCAGCGCCTAATGCTATGTTCGGACCTGAATTAGAAGGGTTCGGAAGTGAATCATGGGCTTGAGATTGAGGTTGAGGTTGAGGGTCGCAAGAGGTGGAAATGGAAGTGGAAGGATCGGAATGAGTTAAAGAATTTGGATCTTGAGTTGCTTGTGAGAGTAGAAGTAGGATTGAATGAATTCTTGAAGTGAAAGTTGGTATATGAGTTGGATCGAAAAGATCTGGAATCGGTTCGTCTTTGGAAGGTTGAGGTTGACTTGAGGAGATTGGAGGATTGGGTGAAGCTGCAGCTGCAGATTGGAGACCACCACTGACCGGATTCAAAGATGGTGATGAGGCCGCTGCTGCTGGCGTTAGAGTTGAAGATGCAATCGGTGAGCTGGCTGAAGGCATAATCTATTAACTTGCGAATTGAATCAAAGGTAGAATCGATGGCGATGGTAGATGGTAGGGCTATCAGGAGAAGAGAGGGCAGCAAGTTAGAGATAGCGAGCATCGAGCATCTTCTTCTTCTTCTTTGCACTCTCCCTTCGATTCTTCATCTTTTTAAGAATCTAGATTCCCAGATTGTCATTCAAGATTTCAATCTTTAATCCCACTTGGTCGACAAGTGCAACTTTAGCCTTCAGATTTCTCAGTTCTCCATCTTCTTTGGCTCCATCTCTTCTCTCCTCTACCCGGTTACGGCTACGACTACCATCAATCATCTCTGATCCTTCATCGTCATTTCAATCAAGAAGGATGTCTTCATCTTCATCTTCAGCCTCTTCCTCTTCCAATCCGCCTTCCTCCGATCCGCTTCTTCTACCACGATTAGCTCACGCTCTCTCTCTAATCTCCACCACCAACCCACGAACGATTCCATCTCCATCAACTCAACCTCGAAGAGCTTCAGTTGCCTTGTTAATTCGAATTCGACCTTCTTCAAAAGATCAAGATCGTTTAGCTCAATGTTATGATTCAGAAGGAATGCCTATCAAAGGTTCAGAAGTTGATGTCGATTTTACTAATTCTTCTTCCAATGAAACTTCGGAAGGAGGAGTGGGAGGAGTAGATCAACGTCAAGATGGAACAGTTGTAGGCTCAGGTATAGGAGAAGAAGAAGTTGAAACTATCAAAAGACAAGAAATCGAAAGGAAGGTATTGGGAGAAAGGATCGGAATGGAAGAATCACAAGCTTCGATTCTCAAAGATGAAAGTTTAGTAGATGTTTCCAAAATACAAGATTCTGAAGCTTCCTTAATTGATGTTCCTGTTAATAAAGATCAAATCACAGTTGGTCAAGATCAAATCCCAGCAGATTCAAAAGTTCCCAAATCCAAGCCTTCCCCAATATCAACCTCTTCTACCCCATCTTCACCTTCTACTCCGTACACTCAATTCTTCTCTCAACCTTGGGTTCAAAACGGAATTCCAGAACTTCTTTTCATCAAAAGATCTTCCAGACCTGGTGATTCATGGTCATCTCATGTGGCTTTCCCTGGAGGTAGAAGGGAAGAATCTGATGAGAACGGTCTTTACACCGCCATGAGAGAAACTTGGGAAGAGGTTGGAATCGATTTGGCTGAGAATTGCTTTTTACCTGTCGGAGCTTTGGATGATAGAGAGATTACTACTAGTTTGGGAAAGAGGTTGTTGATGGTTTTGAGTCCTTATGGTGAGTTAAGCAGTTGAACAACTAAGTTGAGGTCGGGGTTCGAGAGAGTTGGGGATGTGAAAGAAAAATCAAATTGGCATTCAAAAGATGATGCTCAGGAACGGAAGTTTGTCTAACTTGAGATCTCCTTATCTCCACTCCATCCCTTCCAGTCTTCCTCCAAACAACTCCCTTCTCCCCCTTACCAGACCTTCAACCTTCAGAAGTAGCTTCTGCTCATTGGATTCCAATTTCTTTACTTTTCACTTCTTCTCCAAGATGGGGTACTACAAGTGTTGATATTGCTTCAAGACTTGCTCCTAAATCTCCAGCAGTTAGATGGACTCTAAGAGCTCTTGTCGGCAAAATGGACTTCAGATGCGTTTTATTACCAAACGAGCCTGTGGCTATAGCTGAAGATGAGGATGAAGAATTCGATTCAAATGGAGAAAAGATTGTCAAGGAAGAACATTATCCACTGGGAGAACGACCTAAAAGTCCCGCGATTGGAGCTAAACCTGGAGACAGACCTGAATTGAGGCTTTGGGGTTTGACTTTGGGGATGACTTTGTGAGTTGAGATTTGAAATCAAATCGGAGGCATTCTACAATTGCTTTTGAGATCCTGACTCTTTCTCTCTCGCCCCTCCTTGAATTCTCCAGAGATCTACTCTCTCATATGACAACCTATCCAGATCCTTCATCTCCTTTCAATCCTTCACAATCTCAATCTTATTTCACTTCAACTCATTCTTCTGGTTCTAATCATCAACTTCAACCTCAAACTCCTTCAACTTCTCAATCTTTACCAACTCCACATTCAACTTCCAATCCTTATTCAAACCTTTCTGTCGTTCAACTTTTACCTCATTTGAAGGATCAACCTATACTGATTTCAAGACAGATCTTAAGTCTGATCAGAGATGAATTGCATTTGAATCCTCCACCTCATGCAAGTGCTAAGGCTCCTTCTATGACTAGTGTCTTTCCTAGGTTCAGCTATCCGGATGTTAATTTGTGAGTTGGAGAGATTGTTCTGAGTCCGAATTTCCTTAGAAGAGACCGGCGTTCAGCGTAGACGAAACCTCGAGCTAAGTTCTTTTTCTCGTCATCACCTCTTTGACCCCTCTCTCTGCTCTCTTCATTCAGCTGGATCTGGGTCTTCGGTTGGCGTTACAGAGCCGTAGTCAGGTCTTGGGAACGAGGAGTCGGAACTCGAATGGAAAGAAGGGTCAATTGGGCAGGTCTAGCTTTGGGAGCTTTTTACTCTGCTGTTAGAAGAGCCCTGATCGTTGCTATTGCGTTGAGAGCTATGGGTGCCCTTAGTATAGTCGGGTTGGGTGGTTGGTTGATCAAGAGGAAACAGGGAAGGAGAAGAAGAGGTGAAGAAGGCTTTGGATTAGATGAATTGATTGGGAATTAGATTGATAGAGATTAGAGCAATAGATGTAGACTTCTCTTTGAAATACATTCAGGTCATTTTCTTTGTTGGTTTTGAGCGTTCGAGTCGGGAAGCATGATCGATGATCTCAGTTACGACCTAAAGAAAGCATCGGCTTCGGCTTCGTCGACCTGCTTGATTTCGTGAGCCTCGGAAGCTCCTTTCTCCTCTCGAATGCAACTCTCAACACTTTTAAAACAAAGAATTTTTTCAGATCTCGTTCAGACAGAAATGAGATGATAGCGTGGGAGTCGTGACATTTGGTAGCATTTTTGGTGTTGACAACAGAAGAGAGTACATCGAGCATTTCTGCTGATTGAGATTTTCGTAGATGAGGCGATGAGGATAAGAGAAAAGTTGGGGTATAGATCAAAGAAATAAGAAGAGAGCAAGGAAAATAAGGCGAAGGGATGAGATGGGAAAGATTGGACTGTGGCCTGCAGAGATTAAGCTCCGAAGATGTTTCTAAGGTTTCCCAAAGTTGGGCTTCCTAGACCAGTGGAAGCATCCCAACCAGACTTGGCAGGGAATCCAGCGTTTCCAGAACATCCGTAGCTACCACCAGAAGTGACATCTGTGAAGGCGTTAGCGTTGCCGTAGATGGTTTGGTGAATCCATCCTACAGTCGCCTTTCCGGCTGCTTGTCTGGCCGCATTGAGGTTTCCGAGGATAGCAGCAATGGTTGGAGCAGAAGCGGAGGTACCTAAGGAGAGAAAGGGACGATGAGATAGAAGGCAACAGTGGTCAGACACGGAAAGCAACAGTTCCGGCCCACCGTCTCTTACTACTCACCTCCAACAGTCTTGTAGTTTCCACCTTGGTAGACGATGTATTTGGAACCCTGAAGTAGTGAGAGGATGAGAAGGAGAAGAAGATGGGAAAGAAGAGTGGGAGGGAAGGAAAGAAGAAAAGGAAGGAGAGAGAGTTGAGAATGGCGACGCGCGGAAGAGTCTCTCCCCTGTTGACCCATCTTCAAAGAGGCAGCTTTGATGCTGGAGACGGATTTAGCTCCTTTTCCTTGTTCCGCTGCGACTCACTTGGGCGGAAATATCTGGGAATCCTCTTCCGTTTGCGTTGTACTTTCCAGAGTTCAACGAACCGATCTGGGACTTGTAGGCTGAGACGGCGCTACTTTGGAAGCTTGGTACTGAGAAGATGTTTGAGAAACCAGCACCTCCGTAGAAGCCTGTGAGGGAAGAAAGAAAGAGAAGAGACATCGGGAAAGGGGGGGGGGCAAGTCAGTTTTCTCTGGCTAGATTCACTACCCGCGAGCTTTCCATCACCAAACACCCCTCCCCCAAATGACGTCGAATGAAAACAAATAGTTACTCACCTGCTAGATCAGTGCCTACAGCTACCTCAGGGGCGAACGATTGAAGAGCGCCGACTGAAAGAATGTATTGACATCCAGATGGGTACGTTGGGATGAACTTTGAAGTACAAGTGTCAGTAGATTGGCCAGCAACCCCGTAGTCTCCTGATGAGACCACGATAGTCGTTCCTAAGGAAGTGAGCTGCTTGGCGTAGTTACACATGGAGTTTGCCTGAGCGTTTCGAAGAAAGAAAAGGTAGATGTCAGAAAACTGGGTAGCAGGAAGATCTCTCTTGCCAGATAACCTGAGGAACCAGTTTGAACAGAAAAACATCAATTAAACAACAAGCTCACCTGAGAGGATGTGAATTCGTTCTCATCAGATCCATAAGAGATTGAGATGACGGCAGGACGACTGTTTGAGTTGATGAAGTCTTGGAAGGTAAGAGAGAAGATGTCTCCAGAGGTTTGAGTAGTTCCTAAGTCGTAGAACGTGGTTGGGATGGGGTAGGCCTGTGAAACAACAGTTTCAACTGTAAGAGATCAGAAAGATGACGTCAGAGAGTCAGTTTGGGGGGAAGCTACTCTCTTCATCTCTTCATCTCTCCCCTCTCCCGCTCTTCTTCTTTCCCCTTCTCTCATTTTCTTCCTTTCCGCCCTTTCAAACTCTTCAAGTTCAACTAACCGTCTAACATTGCCTCGACTCCGGAATTGTTTTGATCGTTGGTAGCTCCACGAGAAGTCTTGATTGGAATGTCGTAGTTTGACGCATCGGATCTGTATCTTGCTAAGAAGGTTTTGAGCTCAGATGAAGAGACGCTCTGTCCGATGCTGTATGAACGGGAGAGAGATGGAAGCGAGGTTGAAGTCAGAACTCAGAAGGGGTTTGGCAATGAGAAATATTCAGGGTTAGATGCAAGGCTTGATACCCACTATCCCATTACTCCAATTGAAGGTGATGATGACGATGGAGTGTAGCTAGCAGTTCCGTAAAGGTTTCTGAGACATTGAGGAGTCACTCCGCTGGGTGCAAGGGAAATAGAAAAAGGAAAGAAAAAAAGAAAAGAAAAAAAAGGGGGGGGGGCGGGGTTGTTAGCAAGGGCTATTAAGGAGGACAACCCTGAAGGTTTTTAGATCCACTCAGATTACTATTGACTCACCTAGTGCTACATCCGCTGGTAGATTGACGTCTCTCGAGATCAGAGGCGGCAAGATCTTCTTCCGAGATCTCCTCGACCTCAGAGACTCTTCTAACTTCACCGAAGTTAGAGAACCCACTGATATCAACAACGTGAGAAGAGATGGCAGTTGGGACTGTGTACTTCTTTGTACGAGGAGCAACGTTGTCACCTTTGTATCTGTAACTTTGGAAATCGGCTGAGAATGCGGACGCGACTTGCTCGACAGTTGACTGGATGATGAAGAGAAGAGGCGTAAGTAAAATGGCTTCAAACTAAGAGAAAGAGTGAAAAAACTCACTTGAACAGTAACTGTGTTTCCAAGAGCAGAGTAAGAGATGTTGGAGGCATCGATTCCTTGGGTCTTCAAAAAGCTCTCGACAGCATCTTTGGCCTCTTGAGTTGGGGCAACGTATTGCTTTAGCTCGTCAACAGTCAACCAAGATTGAGATCCGTTAGAAGCCGCGATTTCAGCCATCTTGGCATCGACTAATGGATAGGAGAGGTGAGAGCAAGAGACAAAAACGTCAGTGTGAGAAGTGGCAAAAAGTGAACTGAGAGAGCTTGAATCGAATACTCACGACCAGCATCATCAGCAGAAGCCAAATGCAGTTGGAATTCCAGAGGATGGCTCATTGGTGCTTGACCCTGAGGGACGAAAGCGGCTGGAATGACGTCAGGAGCGTAGTGAACATTTCCTTGAATTGCAGAAGGGGCAGCTGAAGCCAAGAGAGCGCAGCTGACGAAGGCGAGAAGAGTGGAGGCACGGAACATGATTTAAGAGGTAGGGTAGGTATGAGTGAAGGGTAAAGGAAAGAAAGTGAGAGAGAAGGAGAAGAGAGAATGGGAGAGAGAGAGAGAGATGGGGATTCGAACAGAGGACGAGAAGGTCGGTCATTTTATACCTTTCCCTTCCCACCTTCTGAGAAATCAGAATCAGGGCTTCTGTCCACCTGAGACCAAGAGGGCTCGGAATAGCAGGAAATGAAGGAAAGAAGCTTCCTTCTTCGCTTCTTTCTGTTCTTTTCGTTTCTTCCTACAGATACGCTACGTGTTTCCCGACCTTCTCTGCCGCCGATTTGACCTTTTCGATAACGTCAAAGGGCCAAACAGCAGCGGGAGTGAAAAGGAAGGTACCTCGCTTGTTTGTTGGTAAATCTTTGATTGGTTCGAGAGATCTCGAATTCGTCAAAGCTTTGATGATAAGAACCGATTGGAGACCCAAAATAGAGACTCGTGACTTTCCCCCTGTTCGTGTGACTTCTTTTTAGGTCCGATACGAACTCCTATCTTTTTTTCCCCCCAAGAGACAGTTCCTTCGGGTGTTCGCTAGAAGAAAGAAAAGATAATGATCAAGGCTACGTAACAGACTTAACCGCAGGCGCTTAACCGTAGGCGCCCTGCCCAAACTGCCTTCATCCTAATTCCTACCCTTCGGCTCTTTTCTACAGAACAGGCACCCTTACTTTCTGTTGCCCTATCTTGTTCTATGCTCTAGTGTCATATAACGCCGACCAACTCTCTCTCAATTCGCGCTCACAGTGAAACTCTTTGGCCATCGCCTTATCGTCGGCCTCAATAACCAATTGTTTCCCTTTTCTCCCTCCTCGCAAATTGCAAGCTTCCTTCCAAAACTGCAAAGTTGGCCCTTTGATTTTAAGGGCTGATCGATACTAGGAGGAAAGGAAAAGTGCCCGATGGATTGATTTCATCCGTAAGAAGATCGAAGGGAGAAGGAAGACTTCCTCTTCAGCCAACTCCACCTCGTCTTCTGGCTCTTCAAGTTCTGAAATCTGAAGCTCAATCTTTTGGACAGAGTCTCGTTGGCCCGACTTCTGGATTGCGAGCGAGATAATATTGGGAAGAGAGATCCTAGATTCCTAATCACTGCTCTCGGTCTTTTCGGTGATGATTTTCGATTTTCTTCTTGACTTTCGACTTTCGAGTCATCCCATCCTCCTCCTCCTCCTTCTCCTCTCCAAACGTAGTCCATCTTAGAACCTTATCTTTCAGCATGTCACTATCAAACGGAGTCAACGGAGTTCATAAGAATGGTGCTGGTAGCAGTTCAACTTCAAAAGGATTGGATTACTCAAAGTATCTCTCTGAAGCCAGTCGTCGAAGACCTGCCTCAAGCATTCGTTCTCTATTCCCTCTAGAACAAATCCCAGGAATGCTATCTCTACTAGCAGGTAAACCAAATCCGGAGACGTTTCCAATCTCTTCTATCTCTCTCCAATTGAAACCTTCAGAAACCTCTGAAAAGGTAGTAGAGCTCAAAGTTCCTTCTGATTATCTCACTCAAGGTCTACAATATGGTCCTACCAATGGAATGGGAAGTCTAAACAAGTGGTTGGTTGACTTCAACAGTGACTTTCATGGGAGGGAAATCATAGAGAAGGGAAGTGAAAAGGATGGCGAAGATGGTCTTAGCAGTTGGAAGTTGACTCTTGGGAACGGAAGTCAAGATCTATTGACTAAGGCTTTTACTGCTATGCTTGATGAAGGTGATACTGCTCTGTCGGAGTGTCCAGCTTACACGTAAGTAGTGGGAAGAGAGGAGGAAGATGAGTCATGAAGATAGAAGGGAGGAAAGAGAAAAAGGTTGAGCTACTCTTCAGCTGCCTAGAATCCCACCTCCTATGCGTCTCCTAGAGCTGAAAGCTCTAAGTTAAGTCCCTATACAAAGAAGCCGCACGGAGAGGAAATCTGAAGCTGACCGCTGTAAGTTTTGCCATCTCCCCCTCTCCCCTTCACTTTCGCACCCTGCCTCGTACCAGTGGTATTCTTCCTCAGCTCCACATGCTCAAAGCTAATGTAGTTCCAGTAGAATCTGATTCAGAGGGAGTCTCGCCAGAAGCTCTGAGCAGAATTCTATCAGAGTGGCATACTTCTCCATCGACCTCTAATCTTCGATTCCCCAAATTCCTCTACTGTGTAAGTCGTCTCGAGACCCAGAAAGCATTCGAGGCGAGCCTTCTCTGATTTTATTTTGTCCTCCCTCTCAATA
Source organism: Golubevia sp. BC0850 (assembly GCA_012976225.1). Taxonomy (NCBI): domain Eukaryota; kingdom Fungi; phylum Basidiomycota; class Exobasidiomycetes; order Golubeviales; family Golubeviaceae; genus Golubevia; species Golubevia sp. BC0850. The sequence goes on along the minus strand of JAAVVG010000001.1, from coordinate 877,473 downwards.
GACTCCTACCGGTGCCAATCCAGCTGGAACGACTGCCTCGGAATCTCGCAAGCGTTCAATCCTTTACATCGCACGACAGTACGGAATCTTGATCATGGAAGACGACCCATACTGGGGCCTGGATTTCTCCGAGCTAGGTGGAGATCCAGTCACCAGACCTAGGAGGAAGAGTTACTGGGCCATCGAGGGAGAAGAGAAGGAGAGAAAAGAGTGGGGTACCGGATGGGTGGTTCGTTTTGAATCTTTCTCAAAGGTGAGTTTCTTGTTGACTTGGTAGACTATGCAATCTGAAGCAGATTCGCAGCTATTAGATCGCAATCCCTTGCTCTTTACCCATGACTGACTTCTCTCCTTCCCACCCCCCTTCACCCCACAGATCCTATCAGCTGGTCTTCGTCTAGGATACCTGACTGGACCTTCAGCCATCGTAGAAGCAGTCGATGCCGACACAGCAGTAACAAATCTACAGCCCTCAGGTGTTGCTCAAACCATCACTCTCACGCTTCTAGAACATTGGGGGAAGGAAGGATTCCTACGTCACGCAGATTCCGTCGCTGATTTCTACAGACAACGCAGAGACAACTTCGAAGCTTGTGCCTCCAAGATTCTAGGAACCAATTCAGGAAGTCAAAAAGCAGTAGCAGAATGGGTCACTCCAGTCGCTGGAATGTTCCTCTGGTTGAAATTGAAGCTACCAGCTTCTACCAACAACCCAGAAGGTGACTCCTATGCTTTGATCTCTGAGAAAGCTAAAGCAGCTGGGATTTTGGCAGTCCCTGGAACCGCTTTCATGCCTGGGGGAGCTAGTAGTTGCTATGTGAGAACCTCTTTCTCTTTGATTCCAGAAGAGCAGGTGGAAGAAGCTTTGACTAGGTTGAGAACTGTTGTTCTAGATTCTTGGAAGGAAAGAGGTTTGGAATTTCCTTGAAGGGCGAGGAGAATGAAGCTGAAAGGAGAGTGAACATCTATGCAAGTCTACCATTTTTATCTGTACTTCACCCCATAGAAACCGAACAAATGAAATCCACTCTATAGATTGTTTCGTATTTCCCTTCAGGGCTGAGCAAAATGGATGTCGATGCTAGAAAGACCCCAATCAGTTTCCATGACCTTCATAGTGAAGTAGTAGTGGTTGCACGCGTGGTTTCATGTCGAGGCAAATGATTAATGAATGGCTCGTGCTTTCTCACGTACTCACGAGTACGTTCTCTAGTGTCAATAGACCAGAGGAGACTTTATTTACAATATCTCCAACTAATTCTCTGGCTTCGAGACCTTCAGCAATTGAGTCTGCCGCGATACAATCTCCCTCATGGATCGCTTGATACACCCTTCAATGGGACCAGAATCAAAACTACGTAGTTTGGTTCTATTGAGGGAAAACTGGAGGGACCGGGTCATCTTAAATGATAGGTGGCAAAAATCAAGCGGTCACACTCACGAGAAGGATTAGCCAAAGCGAAGTAGTCCGACTGCTTGATACCTTGCTTGATACCTTGCTTGCACCTCTTCTGCAACTCAATCCAAATGAGCTTTCGAATGGTACACGAGGTGAGAAGTAGACGAGAAAGATGAAACAGGAAGGGGAAAGGCTACAATCTCAATTTCCCGAAAGTGCCAGAAGCCGTCTCTTGATTCTGCGTCTGTACATCATTATTTCTAGGAAGGAAAAACATATATGTCCAAATGGGAGAGTAAATTAACAGAGTTCTGGAAGAACAGGACCTATGTATGAGCTTCAGGATTTGGAGGAGTTTTCGGTCTTAAGGTCCTACAGCCTACAGCCTACAGCAGCCAACGCGGCAATGCCGAAGTATAAATTTCTTCTATTCAAGCTTCGAGTTTCCTTTCACCTTTCCACCAATTACATCTCATTCCGCCTCACAAAGATGCAAACGTCTCAATTGAACCAGCAAGAAATCAGAACTGCTCCTCGAAGGAGAAGTTCAGAAGAAGAAGTACGAGGAGTTCCAAACAGAGATTCTTCGAGTGAGGCGGATGAAACGGGGCGACCGTCTCACAGCAAGAGGAACTCAGAAGTGGAAACTAAGGAGGAGGTGAAAGATGTGGAAGATAAAGAAATCTATTCTGTGTTCACTGGGAGCAGAAAATGGTGAGTGAACAGGCAGAGATGAGTCGATGAAGTTGCATAAGCGCTGATCCCTTCTCCCGCTCTTTTTCTTCCAACGTCGCGAAGGCTTATTGTGACTGTGAGTTGCCTGAGATTTATTCTTTCGATTGAATTTGACTTCTTCCTAGAATTTCGTCATTCTTTGAGCTTTGTAAATGTAGAGTCTCTGACATGACACCCTTATCTTCTCTCCTCAGCTCGTCTCGATAGCTGGGGTCCTCTCGCCTCTCACTGCCAACATATACCTACCAGCTTTACCAGATGTTGCTTCAGACTTGGGAGTCACTCAAGAAAAGGTGGCCTTGTCGGTGACGGTCTTCATGATTTTCCAGGTTAGTGACTTCCCCTCTCCCCTTTTCCGCTGTCTAGAAGGCTTCTATCCCTCTTTCATTCATTCAAACAACCAATCAACCCCTTTTTTTTGTCTCGATTCAATCTCACAGGGAATCAGCCCCCTATTTCTTGGATCTCTGACGGATTTTGTTGGTAGAAGACCGGTGTATCTCATTTCTCTTTCGATTTACGCTATCAGTAACGCAGCACTCGCAAATTCCCCGAATTCTTACACATTTCTCATGGTTCTACGATGTATCCAAGCTACAGGGAGCGCTTCAGTGATCGCGATAGGAGGTGAGTTGCCATCTATGTCTACTTCACCTGGCGTTTGCTTGTTCACACCCTGAATTTTCTTCCTTTTCCCTTTTTATTCTCCAGCTGGCGTGATAGGCGACATCACCACTCAATTAGAGAGAGCTGGAAGCATGGGGATCATGCAGAGCGGCAACTCGATAGGACCCGCTAGTAAGTCTTTTCTTGTCTTCCATTTTTGCTTTCCTTTCTGATTCGCATCTGACCTTTTTTGGCTTCTTCTCAGTTGGCCCTGTCATTGGAGGAGCTCTAGCAGGTAAATTTGGATGGAGAGCTCTCTTCTACTTCTTACTCGTTCTTGGTGGTCTCAGTCTCATCACAGTGGCTCTTTTTCTTCCCGAGACGTTGAGGAAACTAGTTGGAAATGGAAGTGAACCATCTCCGACCATCTTCCACGAAGCTTTCTATTCCTTAATCACAGGGGAGACCACGTCTCAACAGACTGGTATTGCCAGACCAGGTCTACCTAGGGATCCAGCTCTCAAGAACATGAGTACCATCAATCGATTTCAGTTCACGATGACCAGACTATTCTCTCCGCTACAACTGTTGATAAGACCAGAGATCGTGCTGTGTTTAGTATTGAACGCGATCCCGTATTCGTGCTACTACTCAGTTACTACAAGCCTCTCAACTCTTCTCGAAGACAGCTACGGTCTAAGCACAACAACAATCGGTCTGCTCTACTTGCCCATCGGGGTGGGCGCTTCTGTAGCCCCCTTTATCAATGGGAAAATACTGGATAGGACCTACCGAATGATGAAAGCTAAAATTCAAGACAAAGAAACTCAAGAAACTACCAAAGAACTCGGACCAGAATCAAATGCAGATCAAGTCAAGAACGAGAGCGGTCAACAAAAGAGAGAAAGAGAAGAAGCAGATTTCCCAATCGAGAAAGCGCGGTTCTCTTCTTATCCCTATCATTTAGCTGGCTTCGTTCTGAGCACTATAGTTTTTGGTTGGACTATCAACTTCAAAGTCAATCTGGCTGTGCCTATCGTCTTCAGTTTCTTCATTGTGAGTTGACGAGTCTGGTTCAGGAAACCCACTGAATGATCGTTTAGCTGATTTCTTTTCTACTTTTCTAAAGGGTTTTTTCGCAGGAGCTTTGATGTCAACTTTTTCAGTCATCCTAGTCGATTTCGCTCCCTCAAAAGGTGCTTCGTGAGTCTGACTTCCTGTTTTTGCGACTCTGTGCTAAAAGCTCTCTCTGAGGACTACCTAACCTCCGCCTCTCTTTGCTTTACTTCAGAGCAACTGCCGTCAACAACATCTTCCGATGCCTAACTGGTGCTCTCTTCACTAGCGTCATCCAACCTATGATCAACTCACTCACCAGTGGATGGACATTCACTCTTCTTGCCTTTCTCACCCTTGCTACATTTCCCATCTCCATCTTGGTCATCAAGAAAGGACCGGCTTGGAGGAAAAAAGATAGAGAGAGAAACCTCAACCGAGGGTGAAAGGCAAATCTTCGAATTGTAAATTGTTCACCTCATCATAGACTTTACTCATTACATTGTACTTTATAGACATCTCAAATCTCCGACATAGTTTTCGCGATCGCCCTCATCCCATGATCTGACTTATGAAGCTAAGCTGGAGACAAAGAGAAGGAAGGAGACAAGAAGAGCAAGAAGATCAGGGGTCGTATCACCCATCCCCTATCTTGTTCTATCATATATGACAGCTAAATAGCGATTGAGAACACTATCAAAAATTCCGTGGACTGTTTCTCAGTCACCCTACGAATAGACAAGGCTTAAATTGATGTGCATTTACATTTGTGTTGGTCTCTTTTGAAATACAATATTTTTGAACCTTTCAATTCCTTCTTGTTTTCAGGCCAAACTAGCTTCCAAGGCAGCGTTTGGGACTAGTCCTAGCTCTCGTAGAGTCTGAGAGGCAGTAAAGAATGGGAAGGTAACACGTAGAAGGAACGGGAAGGTCAGTTCGAGTCTCTGAGAAAAACCTCTAGACGAAGAGATTCAGAGAAATTGAGGATGGAGAATGCTTACCTTCGATTTGTCAGCGTCAGAAAAAATCTTACGAGGATAAATAGTACTGAACTGTGAAGCCATGAATAATTCCAACCAGAGCAATGAGGAAGAGTTCCAAAGAGTCAGCAAGTAAACTCAAGGAATAGATCTCTCAATGAGACCTCCACACGGCCCCCTCTTTTCTCCTTACTCACTTTCAAAGCTCCACTAGCCTTTCCCTCCTGCCTCATTTTAGCTTCAACATCTCCCAAAGTAGCTTCTGCATCTAAAGTTCCCATCCACATTCCTTCACTACCACGGACTCTCAATCTACTCTCTTTCGAATCTTTCCCAGCAGTAGAAGTTCCAATTGAAGCTGAAGGTTTAGCTACTAACACTGGTGTAGCTTCAGTTGTAGGAAGCGTTCCATCTCTTAAAGCTTTTTCACGAGCGAACTTTTCAGCTCTCTCACGTTTGTCTTGTTCGATTTGAGCTTTGACTCGAGCTTTTGCTTGGGCCTGAGAGAGAGAGGGGGGATGGTAGAGAAGAAGAATGAAGGGAAATATTTGAGAGGGTTTGAGAAGAATTAGAGCGTTGAAGTGTAGAAGACCGAGAGTAATCATCTCGATGGAAGAGGTTTTGACTCACATCTGCAAGCTTCTCAGCTTTCTTTGCTGCTGCCTCTTTGATTGCCTCTATAAGAGTTACATAGAGATTTGGAAAAGACCAAGAAGAAAAGAAAGTGTCAGTAAAAATCGGAGACTACCTTCTAAGAAATCCCACATTTGCTGAAAGTTTCAGCGACACACTCTCAACTCTTCCTTTGATCGTACATCAGACTAGACTGAATACCTAGGTCGAAATCCCATTCTCAACTTCTGACATCATCTCCATCTCCACCCATCTCCACCCCCCCCCTCTCTCCCTTCATTTCCGTCCACCCACTTTCCTTCCCTCCCCTTCTCTCCTCTCCTTCTTCATCTCCTCCCAACCCCATCTCACAACCGCTTTCATCCTCAGAATCAAGTTTCACTAACCTTTCTTCTTCATCTCCTCCTTAGCCAATCCCAAATCCTGACCAGCTTTCCTTCTAATCTGTTCATTAGCCTTGTTCTCTTTAGCATCCACCACGCTCTGAGCAGCTCTCTTCTCAGCCAATTTGGCTCTCATTTGTTCTAATCTTTCCCTCTTTTCTTCTTCTGTTAGAGGTTTGATCTTAGGGAGGGAGAGAGCGGCGGGGGGTTAGAACCCTTTCTTCACAGTTCCCAAGATATTTTCGATATCGAAGCTATCTATCCTCTATGTCGTTTTACACTTTCAAAGAGCTCAAATGTAATTTGTACAATCGAAAGCTTCGGTTTCTCCCAAGCTTTGTCCCTCAAAGAGCTTTCCCTTGTCAAAGTCCAATACCAGCTTCACCCTGCTCTTAACTCACCTCCTCCGTACTCTCGGAAAAACTAGTGTGTCCACTCTTCTCAGCATGGAAACTTGCAAAAGCAGAGTTCTTCAGGATTCTACCACAATCATCACATTTCAAAGATTTGGCTTGACCTTGATCTGTCGCCATTGAATCCTGAGCTGCTTGACCGCTTTTGTTCAACATGTCTGCTAGGGCTGCTTGATCTTCTTCATCGTACTGATCAAAAGGAGAAAAACATGAAGAGTAAATTGGAGGAAGATTGTGGTTGTAGATGAGTAGAACTCACATCAGCATTGGCTGAACCTGCACCAGCTGAGGCTGAAGCACTGGCAGACTGAGATCTCCAATCCTGTGGGATTGGTTTCTCTGAGTTTTCAACTAGATGATCCATTGCAGGTTGTAAGCCTGCATTATTAGTCGCATGAAGAGCCCATTCAACTCTTTCTGACTCGAAGCCCATTCCAATCACTGAATGGGAAGGATCAAGAATTGGGTTTACAAGGTTAGCAATGGCAGACGATCTAATTCTGAAATGAGTTCTATTTCTCTGAACTCAACTCACGTTGTTCTTTGTCTGTCATCTTGAATTCAATCCAATTACTTTTTGACAGTGAAAGTGTCGTGAGTGACTTTCCAAAGTCGAAATCACAGCGATCACAACTGCCGCGTATTGGCGTGTTTGTCGCGACTCGCGAGATCCGAAACATCTTTGATCTTCTTCCCAACTTTGTCAACCCAAGAATTGCTGAGTATGGAGATTCAAGATTTTGGATTGGATGTTGACGAATTTGAAGCTTTAATGGAATTAGAAGAAGAAGAACTTTTAAGAAATCAATCCAACAACGACAACGAACCTCTTGTTTCAATTTCAATCGAACCAACTTCAACTTCTCATTCAAAAAACTTGAATTCTGAATCTTCCAGTTCAACGAATCTTCCAACTTCAATTTCAGATACACTTCTAAACTTGGGATCATCAAGTGCCAGTGAATCGGGACTTGTAAATCTTCTGAAGAATCATGCCTACGAGTCGTCATCCAAACGGAAACCTAGAGGTAGAGGACCACCAGCGTCTCTTCAAGAACACGCGTCAAGAAAAGGTTCATTATCAGTTTCAGATTTAATTGGTCCAATCTATTGTGAATATCAATATCAATACGGTATTCTAGGTCAAGCTCACTTACGTTTATCAAATCCAGAGAGACCCACAAAGATTATCACTCCAGCAGGTAACACAATCGTTCCGGATCCAATCAGAGCTGAACAGAAAGAAAAAGTGATGGACAGAGGAACCAAAGTTCACAAGAAGCTCGAAAGAGAAGTCGCTCCTAGAAAGGTCTACGTCAAAACTAAGAATAGAGAAGATGACTGGGGATTGAGGTTGATCAGACTTGTCGGTTCTATCAAGTCGATTTTGAAAGGTGGGATTTCTAGAGAAGTTCCGGTTTTTGGTATCCTTGATGGGAAAATGATTTATGGAGTTATTGATGAGATTTCGGTCGCTTCCTTGTTACCTCCTAAAGAGATTAAAAATAAGAATGAGGGGAAAGACATAAGTAATCTAAATGGACCAAGTAAATCTCCAAAGAAAAGTTGGACTTCTCAAGAGGAATGGAAGAAAGAGAAAGACAGAGAGAAAGTTCTTGGAAAGAAAGGTGGGGTTAGAGAAAAAGGTCAGCCTGCTTTGTCTTTTAGTAAATCTGTTCTTTCTTCTTCTTCTTCGAAATCGAAAGAAGTATCTTCAAATAATGCTTCAAGTAACTCTAGCATTCCAGAGAAGCCATCACCATCCGTTCCTTCATCTCAAAGTCCTAAAAAGAATGGACCTCTAGACAAATTCTTTTCTCCAAAAGATGGAGGTGGAAGTTCCAACTCCAATTTAGAAGAAGACGACCCTCCAGAAAACTCCACTGAAAGCAAAGGAAAGGCAAAAGAGAAGGCCAAAGAAGATGAACCGATTCCAAACCCGGCTTGTTTCGGATTTCATCTCTCTGATTCAAAGACCAGAGCTTCCCCAAAACTTCCATTTCCAGAAGATCAAAAAGGTCCCAGGCGACAATGTATGGTCTACAAACGTCTGTAAGTAATCTATCAAGACCCAAAGACCCCTGTCCCCCCTTCCCTCATCCTCCTTCTCTCTCTCTCTCTCTCTCTCTCTCTCTCTCTCTCTTTTTTAGATTCGACGGTCTCTCCTTCGGAGCCATCCTTCAATCCAGCAACACCCGAAGATCCAAAGCCTATTCAACCGCTTCGCTCATTGCTAAAACTCATTATCCTGCAACTCAAGACATCAGCCTTAATCTAAGTGTCTCTTCAAAAGATCCAACGAGACAACCTGCTCCAAAACCATCTTGGTTATCTATTGATCCAAACTCTGATCCGCTTCTCCTTTATGAGATCTTTGAGATGCTGAATTTGGATCCTGAAAAAGATTTGAGCCATGGGTTTGTGGAGGATTCGAGAGAACTTTGGGAGGAATGGGGAGTTGTGGTTGGGAGAGAGCGGGAAGTTGAGGTCGAGGATGAAGATGAGGATGAAGTTGAAGAGGTTGGAGATAGAAGTTTGGAGATGACTGAAACTGAGAATGAAGTGGGAGAGGCTGGGAAGAGCTCAAATACGGGAGATGTCGAGATGGGAGGTCACTCGACTTCAACGACTATCGCAACTTCTTCTCTTCAAGATCCGACTGAGGAACCTCAAGCCTCCTCTTCTAAACCTATCAAGAAAAAGACGAAGAAAGTTCTCACTTTCACTTTAAACGATTTAGCTCTTCTGTTAGAAGACACTCTTCTAGAATTCTCTGCACTTTCAGAAATTGGAGCTTCTGGAATCATCCCTGAGAATTCGGATTCGAATGAGAAATCAAATCAAGATTGGAAACCCAAATTTCAAGGTGCAAGTATTCAGAATGAGTTAAGATTGGTTTATAGGTTAAGAGAGAATAGAGGGAATTTCAATCGGCTTTCAAGAGGTCGTAGAGGAAATAGAAATGATGACGATGGAACCTCGGATCTTGAAGGAAAACGCAAACGTGAAGATTTCCCTCAAGCAGAGAAAGGAGGATCTGATTGTTTAGATGAAGAAGCTCAAATGGCTCTGGCTATTCAAATGAGTTTGGAACAGGTTGAAAAAGATGGGGTGGGGAAGGTTGGATTACCTTCTGAAGAAGGAGTTGATAAAGGAATCGGTGGTTCTGGTTCTGGGAGCACAATTTTACTTGCCGGAAATCAAGAAGCAACTGAAATGATTCAAGTTCATAGAGGATATGGAAGGAGAGGAAGAGGTAGAGGTATGGAAAATAGATTTTATGATCGTAGAGGTGGAGGATTTTCAAAGGGGAAACGCAGGTATCAAGTAGAGAAGGAACCTCAAGTGGATGAAACACCCAGAGAAAGTAACTTGATCTTCGATCTCCGTAGCAGAGGGCGTGGAAAGTTTCCTAGAGGAATGCTTCATCGTCAAAATGGAGGAGCTGGGGATTTAGAGGAGATGATTGAGAGGAATCTAGCAACTGAGATGCCTCCTACAGTAATCCAAGAGAAGACTTTAGATGAGATCGAAGAAGAAGATCAACTCGATTTGTCTATTCAGATGAGTTTGGGACCTCTTGATACGGAGGATTTGAATGGAGTGAAGGGTGTGGAGGCGGGTGAGGCTGTTGATTCTAACGGTTTACTTACCATCTCCGAGCTTCCTGAAACAACTTCGGCTTCACAACATCAAGAACCTCTCATCCAGATAGCTGAGGATGTAAAGATTGGAAATGGACCTCAAGACGGCAAGATGGAAGTGGACATAGAAGAGGTTGGAGAGAGCTCGGCTCGTCGGTCTTCGCGGTTGGCTGCCAAAGACTCAGGCTTCTCGGCAAATCAGGAAGAGATTGCTACCCCTGCTCCTTCTTCTGTGATTCCGGCTTCATCATCGCCGAACTTGGACCTTCAATCAACAGCCGCTGAGACAACAGCCTCATCTACGTCAACACAGGAATCTCAAGCTCAAACCTCTACTCCATCCCCTGCAATCCCAAACACACTCTCGCCAACCAAACCAGCATCCCGCTCAATCTCTCCCTCTAGACTTAGTCCTTTCTCTAGCCCGGAGGCTGCTCTCGATCCCCTTCTTCTAGGCATCGTTTGTTTCCCTCACAACCCTTCGATTTTAGAAGCTCACCTTCAATCCATCCTCAAGCTTTGGACGGGTAATAGGGAACCTCAAGGAGTTTCGGAATCAGAAGTTGCAAGGTGTGGATGGTGCGAATACCGAGAAGGTTGCGAATGGCGAATCGATAAAGGAAAGGCTAGAGTTGAGAAAGCAGAGGCGGCAAAGAGGGAGAGAACAAAGCAGAGACTAGAAAAGGAATTGGAGGAAAGTAAGCAAAGAACTTTTGAGGAGTTGAAAGGTAAAAAAGGTGGACTCAGTGAAGTTGATCTGTGGGAAAGTATTGATGATCAAGAGGTTGATTGGGGTGCTCTTGAGTTGTGAATTATTTTTGAATTGTGACCGACATTCTGTAGCACTACTATTGCACTATTGTATTCAGCGTTTTTCATGTAACAACATTCTGATCATTCAATTGCTCAGCACAATGCGCGCAGAGAATAGACAAAGTAAGTCGGAGATAGGTTTCAGAAAAGAGAGATAAATAAAAGTGACGCTCAAGCCACGACAAAAAGAAAGAGAACAGAAGGCTTTGGAGTTGCTAGAAAGTAAAAACGATTGCTGAGAAAGATTATAAAAGAGAGTTTTGCGTGTTTGCTGGAATTTAGAGAGAGTGAGTGTTGCTACGAAACTAGACCGAACAATAAAAATACAGTTGAGAAGCTGGGAAGATACATTGAGAAAGGAACAGAGAAAATTTGGGGTTGTGGATTGGATTTTTTTCTTTTCTTTTTCTTTTTTCGGTGATCTGAGGAAACTCCATTTACCATCTACATTGCAAATCCCATGCAATCCTCAGAAGACAAGTCAGATCTCCAAGAAGGAGAGTGAGTCATTGTCATTGGATTTCTATTTCCTTCGGAAACAGAAGATGTCACTTCATCTCTGCTGTTTCCGTCAAAGTCGAATCCTAAACCAATTCCTAAACCAACAGAAAGAGGAGGTGAAGGAGTTGAAGCTGAAGATTTGAGGCCATCTCTTGGACTCGAAGGACTGAAATTGGATGCAAATCTTGAACTTGTAGAGGTTGATAGAGGAGAAGCTAGTTGACTGACGTAGTGAGTTGATCTCTTTGAAGTCGGTTCGATGTTCTCCTTTCCTCTGTTGTCGATTTGATGGTTGACGATGTTACGAGGTTGAGGTCTTTTGATGAATAGAGGTCTGGTGCCTTCGCTGATCTTGTCATCCTTTTTGCCTTGAGCTTGAACCAAAGCTAGAGGTCTGAGAGGTGCTCTTGGAGAAGCGGCTGGAGAAGTGGAAGCTTCACTTCCGTTGAAAGGATCAACCTGAAGACTTTTGCTTGGACTTTGATAGATGCTGTTACTTCTGGCTCTTGACTTTGGTGGCTTGTTGGGTGGAGAAGGTTTTGGTAAAGCAGAGTGACTGGACTGGGAGTTAGACAACCAGGTACTTGGTAGTTCGTTTATGGCGCTTCGAAGTTCTGATTCGGTCTCCTCAATTGGACTGGTACGTGGCTGAGAATAAGGACTCGAAAACTGACTATTCGGGCTAGCGAACCCACCTGATCCTAACTTTGGAGTTTCGCAATCGTCTTCATTCAAATCTTTCGAGAGAGAAGAGTTGGCCGAGTAAGGATTGGCTTTGCTGGAGAAAGCAGTCTTCAAGGGACTCTGAGATTGAAACTCCTGTTGAATACGAGGACGATGAGAAAAGAGACCTTGCTCCTTGGCGAACTTCTCAGCTTCCAATTCTTGATCCTCTTCTAGGTTGAGAATGCTCGTGGAGGCGGTAATTCCACTGAGAGCGGATGAGATGGAAGTAGTGCTGAGATTGTTGACTCTGAGAGGTAAACCGACATCAAGGAAGTTGCTGGTAGCTGACTTGATAGCACTTGAAGGACTAGACTCGCGAGAAGCGGAAGGAGAGTCTGAAGCGAAAGTTCTGTCATGGATTGAGTTTTCGCTTCCAAACTGCAGCATTGGAACTAGAGGAGGTTGGTCTTCTTGATTTTCACCAACTCTTCTACGGCTAGAAGAACTGCTTGACTTGAAGCTCTTTGCTGGACTGGTCAGGTCAGTTGTGGAACTCAAGTTGCTGTAACTTGTGCTGATGCCACTACCTCCTAGACTACTCGTGTCACTTGCAAGAGACATGCTGGAGAGACTGCGACTGAATCCGAAAGGCTCAGCAGAACCAGTTGACGCCGAGCAGTCGCTCAAAACACTTGAGACACTGTCGACTCTACGACGCATGATTGAATCCATTCCTAGATCCAATCCCAGACCAGTGTCAGAGTCCTCCTTGCGCTCCATGTATGGTAATCCGTAGAAGTCCAGCTCATTGTCTTGAGAGATCATTGGAAGTTGTTGACCTGAAGAGACATCAATAACGCTCGAGCGAGGTTCATCTGTCGACTGGAGCTCCAGTCCTAATCCGAGAGGAGATCTCATAGTCTCTGGGCCGTCGATGATACAGGTATCTCTACGACGCCAAGCTTCTGGAGATCTACTGCCTTTGACCTTCTTGATGGAAGAGACGGGACTGAAAGATCTCTCGATCTCTTTTGCGACCTCGGTAGTCATCCCTTCACCGTACGCGTTCTCCATGCACTCCTCCTCGCTCTTATCGACATGACCTTGGTTTCCTTCCATCTCTCCTTGGGTTGGGGAGTCCTGACGAAGATCCGGAGTAGGAGGCATGACAGTGACCACTAGGTCGCTGATGTGAGTCTTGGTGAAAGCTGCTCTTGGGCTGCGAAGCAGAGAGGGACTTGCGATTCCGACTGGAACGGCGCGACCGATTTGTTGAAGGTTGACACGACGAGCTTGTTGAGTAGAGAGATGAACTTCAGATGAACCAGTGAGGGAGGCCATGCTGTCGGTGCTGTCGCTTGGCGAGTGACCAAGCTTTGGGGTTCCAGAGCTAGAAGGACTGATCGACTCTCTCGAGACCTCCTCCATAGAAAGACGTTCCTCCTTGAATTGAATTTGAGGTTGATGAGAGATGATAGGAGCGAAGGTAGAGACGGAGCGCTGAGTAGGAGTTCCACTTCCGACTCCACGTCCACGGCCGATCGGGTTCTGCTGCTCGAGGGACTGGAAGACTCCACGGCCACGGCCAAATCCGAGTGGTGAGGAGACCATGGAAGGAGAATTGGAAGCTTGATCGAGAGAGAACAGATTGACGTCGGGTGTTCTTGGACTGAAGAAGGTTGGAGGAGATCCAAAGCTTGAAAGAGGTGGAGGTGCATTGAAAGAACCGACGCTTCGACTGACACGACGAAGAGCCTTGACTTGAGAGACTTCTGGAAGGTTGGACTCGGAGCGAAGAGGTAGACATCTTGGTTCCTTGGTGGGTGAGCTTTGCTTTCCTGCTGGTTCGAAGGTGCTCTTCCTGTTTGGTACACCTCTTCCTAGCGTCGAGACCTTGCTGAGAGGTCTGTTCGAAGTACCAGTAGAGATAGACCAAGAAGAAGGGCTGCTTGGCTCGTCCATGAAGCGACTCAAGGAGGCTTCCCAGGCAGCTGTGGGAGAAAGGAGAGAGGAGACATTTTGCGTTAGGAAGATAGCACCTGGAAGAGTCTATGGAAAAAGAAGACTGGGTAAGAATAACTCACGAGTTGCGAACAAGGTAGGAGAGTTGGTACAGATTGGAATAGCTGGGAGCACGGGTAGCGCAACGCTGGATAGAGATGGAGAAGAGTGGAGCTCCTTCTCTGCATAGTATCGACCTTTCGAGGATGAAGATTCGAAGGAAGCCTTCGAAGTTGAAGAAGGCAGTTGAGGAGGAGGCATCCAAACCGATTGACGGGAGGCTCTCTCTTGCTCACGCATGGTCGGAAGACTGTGCTTTCTACCCAACGTGCTAATCCTTTTCTCTTGCTCTTGAGGGCGCCTGGAGCCTTGAGCCGAGAGACTGAATCCCATAGCCTGTGAGTGACCAGCTTGAGACTTGTCGATGGATGAAGTGCTGGAAGGCGAAGAGTAGGCGTCGAAGTTGCGATCCAGATCCAGAGGAGCCCATTGAGGCTGAGCGTCCAGAGTTGGAGCGACCGTGGAGGAATGACTGAACATGGAGTTTCCGTCTCTAGCTGCTGCTTCCTTGAAGGTGGTGATATTGGCTGGGGCGCTGCTACCTTGCTTCCTGAATCTGGCAGCGTCTTCGAAGGTGGTCACGTTAGGTGGTGCGCTTGATGGTCCGTTGTAGGGATACTCCATGAATTCTGAAGGAGCTCCTAGAATGTTGAGTACCAGAGGAGCAGGTGCATTCTTGTCCTTGTTGGCACGTTTCCAAGAGAAGAATCTTGAGATGGAAGAGGAGCTAGAAGATGGCAAGGGAGGGAGACCTTGGTTGACCGTGTTAGGAGAGCTGCTCTTACGAGATTTTTTCTTTCCAACGTTGGTGTCGATAAAACTGATGCTTTGAGATCCATCCTTGTGATTCTTGTTACGATTCTTGAAGCCACCATCCGATTGGTCGGAACCAGAGCGAAGCATGACTCTGCTCAGAGTTCCTTGACGGTGAAGAGTTGGAGCACTGCTGGAGGCAGTTGGCTCTTGATCGTCCTCGAAGACTGAGACAAAGTTGGATTTGCTATCGAATGCTGGTAGGTCCTCCTCTTCTACCTCTGGCTCCACGAAGGTGCTTGAGATGATTTGATCCAGAGAAGATGGTGCGTCGGCATCGAAGTTGTTTCCAGCAGCGAAGGCTTCCAAGGTGGGAGTTGGTGACATTTGCCAAGCTGGATCGATCTTTTGATCTGACCATTTGGGCAGAGTAGCAGCAGCATTCTTTCTACCTCTTCCAGCCTGGTTGTTGTTGATTTCTCCACCACCTCCCATGCTCTTCTCCTCTCCCCAAATCCCATCGTATTCCTCCCTTTCCTTTGGATCCTCCTCGCTGTCACCATAGCTGAAGTAACTTTCCTGACCGTATTCACTATCCATGCCCATAGCATGCCTTGGATCCAACATGGCTAGACTTGCTTTAGAGACGGCGTTGATCTTGTCCTTCTTGGAATGGCTGCGTTTTGGGGTTGCTGATTCACTGTTGGCACGCTTTCTAGAGACGAGACTTGGATCATCTTGATTCTTCTCTGACCTGGTTCGTGATTTAGATTTGGATCTTTTGGGAGGATTGGATTGTTGAGGTTGGGATGAAGACGTGTTGGTGTCGGTTGGCATGGAATCTGAGCGTGTAGCTCTCTCTCGTGATGGGAAGGTGATCATCGTCTTGAAAGGGAAAGTAGAAGATAGAATATAATAAGACTAGAGGATAGTGGGGAGAATAGAGGAAACTAGAGGAAAATAGAGCCAAAGAAAAGGAGATCCGCTTTGAGAAAGAGTGCTACTTGAGTTGTGAGTCGGTTTCCAGAGCGTAGATTGAAGAGGGAGACGAGAGTCAAAAGAGAGAGTGAGAAAGAGAGAGTGGGTGTGGGGGATGAAGAAAGAGAGAAAGAGAGAAGAAATTAGACGAGAAGGAGAATGGTAAGAAGGGAAGGGAAGGATAAAGAAGGGGACCTTCCAAAAGAGGAAAGCAAAAGAGGAAGAAGGAGTCGTAGGGTTCAGTTTGAGATTTGAGACCGAGCTAGAAATGTGTAGACTGTGTCATTGCGACGGAGTGACGAAACAAGGGATGAGTCTGCAGCGCTGATGGGTCAGAATCACACTCAGCTTAGAGGTGCTCTACCCTAACGTGAAGATCTGAAGATACTTACTGCACTGGGCACAATCTTTTGAGTTTCGCCTTTGTCCATAATCCATCTTTTGCATGTATGTAATCATCTGAAAGAAACGATGGCTTGTTCAGAAGACGGCGAAGAATTGAATTGAGGATCTTGGGAGAGGAGGGGTCTCTCCCACCTGCTCAGTTGAGGAGTCTTTGAAGTGATACTGAAGTAGTACTTAGGATGGCATCATTTGTCGACTCATGCTTCTTTCCTTTCCTTCTCGAATTACATATGTACCTTCGAAGGAGAGAGAGAGAGAGATTTCTTCTCTCGGACTTACTTATCCGAGAACGTCGAGCTTCCTAAACCACCACCATACCCTCCAATGGCGGATTCAAATCCATCCTCGCCGCCCATCAAGCCACTGCTGAGCATCTCTGGATCTCTAATCAGTCACGCTCATTCAACTCTAGGATTTCTGTCCTTCTCAGGAGCTCTTGCATTCGCCTTGAGCCTACACTACGAGAAGGTAGTGAAGAATGGAGTCGCTCGCTATCCAGATGAGTGGTTCCCCAGTGTCAGTGCTACCATGTGAGTTTTTGTGTAGTATGGAATGATGGCCTTCAGCTCGGAGAATTCTAGTCGAAGAGGTGGAGCTGAGCATGTACATGAAGAAGAGAAGCAGTTGAGTTGGTCACTTAGATCTGGAACAGCAACCAGTATCCTCAGGAGGCAGGTGTAGCTGAAAGGTTCACAGTGTTATCTACATACAATGCTCATATTCAAGAGGTCAGACTCAATAACATGCAATTTGGCTTTGAGTGGCTGAGGTTGGCAAGTCGCAGCTGGAGAGCTGACTCTCCTCATGCCCTCTCTGTTTCCTCCTTTTCGCTACAGAGGTGACTGGTATCCGGAAAGGAATTGGTTTCAAGTTGGCATTGCTTTCATGTCAGGTGAGTGCCATCACTTCTCAAGGAAAGAGGAAAATGATCCTCATCTCATTTCTTCTTGCCCCGCACTTTCTCTCTTCTGTCTTCACTTTCCGCTTCGATTCCTTCACCTTTATAAAGGTCCCAGGATCCTACTAGTTCTTCTCTCTTCGCTCCTGGTCTCCCTCTCGAATCCCACCGCCAAGTCTATATTCAAGCAGAAAGCTTTCTTCCTGTTCATGGTTGGGACGCTCAGAACTGTGGCCTGTGCTGGCTGGGTCTACGTAACTTCTAGCGACGACCACGATTTCCACGATATAGCCATGGGGCTGTATCTTATCCTGACTCCTCCTTGGATGTACGTCTGCTCCGGATCTTTGGTTGTGCCTCCATCAAAGAAGAACAAGGACAGCTCGAATACAGATCGAGATGAGAAGGCTCGCAAAGCTAAGAAGATGAGATTGATTTCGAGTCTCAGCTTCTTCGCCTGCATCCCCTTCATGGTCTACTTCTTCATCAAGCACAAGGTGGATAAGATTCCTGGAGCGTACAGCTACTATGCCTACTTCGAGTGGGGTCTCATAGTCTTCGATCTGCTCTTTGATGCTGCTTCAGTCTACGATCTTTCTCGTCTGGAGATTCAAATCGTTGAAGCTAGACAGAGCTCTAGTCTCTCCAAGTCTTGCAAACCTGTCGCTGGCACTTGGGCAGAAGCTGGTTCTGCAGGATCGATTTCTTCTGGCGCTTGGAGCAGTTCAGTCTCAAATCCGTCTACAAGTCAGAAAGAAGAGAAGCGAGATGAAACCAAGAAGTGAGTTGTCCTACTTTTCTGCGAGGTTGTTCTTGAAACTAAACCTACCTCACCCTTCTGCCTCCTAGGATCGAGAAAGAATTGGAGAAGGAAGATTCGAAGCTACCGCAAGCGGCTCCAGTCGGCTTTCTTCGGGATCTACTGAGCTGGATTTCCGATATCTTTCTATGTGAGTATCATCAGAGCTGAAAAGTCAAGATTCCAGCGTGCTGATCCTAACTTCCTCCCTTTGCCCTTTCCTCAGCCTACTGCGCTTGGACGACCTTCACTTCTCTTCATCCAACCATCTTTTGGCATTCTGTGTATAATATGGGAATCGGTGGTCACGAAGCTCTTCTGGTCTCTCAAGTCTTAGGTCTTCTGTTCGTTCTAGCAATCCCATCTCTCAAGAACGCCTTGGTGGCGAAGGATGAGAAGACGATTAAAGTTGGGCCAATTTCTCCAATGACTCAATCGATACTTCAACTTCTCTCTCTGGCCGGCATCGCTTCTTGGTGGGTCGATTCTATGCTCATCAGGCTCCTGGCGACAGCTTTCGGATCTGCAATCGTAGCTATCAATTGGGCTGTAAGATTCGGAGGAGCTTGGGAGAACGCCGAAGGAGTTGGAAGGGAATCGAGCATCTGGCTCGTCGGTTTACTTCTCTCAAGTCTCTCAAAATATGCCAACCACAGCAACAATCCGCTGTCGCATTTCCTCAACTCAACTAACGGAGGACGACAAGAGATCGGGCTCCCGATCGCACTACTCTGCGTTTTGGAGGTAGGTTTGAGATCGCCAAATAGAAGCGCACCCGCTGCCAGAAGAATCACCGAGAGTCAAGGATCGATCTTTGAAGCCACTGCTGCTGCTCTAGGTCTCGGTGCTTTGATCTATGCCTTGCGTGAGTTCGCGGAAAAGTGATACGAGAAGGACGTTCGCTTTCGAGATCTGACATTCCTTTTACTCCGACCTTCCATTTCTCTAGACACCTTCCTAAGCGACTCTGGAACTATGATCGCTTGCGGTTGGACCGGACACCCAGTGGTCGGACCTACGTGAGTTCATTCTGCACTTAGAGTTCTGGGAAGCCTACTGTAATGCTTTCTTCCCTCTATTTCTCTATCAGTGCTCTTGCTCATGGCTGGATACTCTTGACAGTCGCTTCAGTCAGCATCGCCCTCTCAATCCAATCTCCAGATTTGGTGTTTACTCCTTTCCTGATTCCATTGGGGCTTCTTTCGTTCGCCTCTCTTCTAGTGAAGGATGATTGGCAATCTTTCAATGGAGCTGTCGGTATCTCCATCTTCCTACCCCTTTTGGCTGCTCCTCTTTGGAGGTCAGCCATGCGACATGATCCTCTCAAGATCATGACTGGAGCATGGCTTGTAACCAACGTTCTGACCTTCTTGGGAGTGCTCACAGTTGCTTATGCATTCGTGCCTGGTGGAAAAGTGATGAGGGAAAGGTCTGGAAGGTGAGTGGTCGGGAAGCTTGTCGCAGAGAGAGTTGGAAGTAAGCTGACCGAGGATCCATTCAACATTTTTGCACTCTCTTCAGTATGGCTGTCGTTTTACTGGCTTTCCTATCGATCGGGCTCTTCCAGGCTTGGAGAACTCAAGACTCAAAGACACCTGTTTCCAAGACCTCGAGTAACTCATCTTCTCCCTTCCAGCTCTTCAAAGCTCGTCTCCTAACGCTCTGCTTGCCAACGCTGTTATTCTTGAGCTGTGCATCGTATCAGATTCCCTCTGTCTTCTTCGTGGATCCGTCTTCGATCGTCCCTTCCTTCCCAGAAGACAGGATCTTCACCGCTGGTATCTGGACTGTTCACTTTGCCTTGGATCAACATCTCAGAGACTCTTCTCGAAGAATGTCCGAAGTCATGGGAGATTTGAATCTCGATGTCATCGGCTTGTTGGAAAGCGATCTTCAAAGACCGGTTTTCGGTAATCGAGGTGAGTAAGCCTAGAACTCTCCCACCTTCCTATCGAGCTAGCCTGACCCTTTCACTCCACCTCCTCGCCGTACAGATCTCACTCTCTGGCTAGCTCAGGAACTTGGAATGTATGCCGATATTGGGCCTGGTCCCATGAAACATACCTGGGGTTGTGCCTTGTTAAGCAAGTTCCCAATCATCAATTCTACTCATCATCTTCTCCCAAGCCCGAATGGGGAATTGGCTCCTATGATTCATGCGGGTGAGTTCGGTCTTTTTGATAGGGTTGCCTGAGCTCGTTCACGTTCAAGACAAAGCTCTTAGCCACCTGGGGCAGCATCGCTGACTTGTCTCTTCTCCCATCTCTCTCTCTTGTTCGACAGTCTTGGACATTCACGGTGTCGAAACTCATGTTGTAGTGTCCCATAACGGCCAAGAAGAGGATCCTCTAGATCGGGAACTTCAAACTACAGAGATTGCAAGGATCTTGAGTGAAGCTTACCCTCATCCAGCTCTTTTCTTAGGCTATGTCGTGACCAAACCTCACGCCAAGAGACCCGATCCCTACGAGATCTTGAACGTAGACGGAAAGATGTTGGACGTCGAGAAAACCGATCTTCGAAGGTGGTGTGAGTACGGATAGAGGGCAATGAGGGCAGGGCAAAGAAGCTCAAACTCTCCTTCAAATGTCCCCTTTTCAGGCGAGTACATCTTTTACAGAGGCTTAGAACGCATAGGATACGTACGAGTATCCCGATACACAGTTACGTGAGTATCGAAAGCAAGGGAAGCGAAGAATGAAGCCGAGAACTCACCTTGCTTCCCGCTCTCTTCCTCCTTCTCTTCTTCGATCCTACTCAAGTGACACCGAGCTTCAGACAGCTAAGTTCCTGGTACCACCGATCGGCCAACCAATCTCTCCAGACGTGAACGTACGTCCGAGGTTGGTCTCGGAAGAAGAAATGCCCTTGAACTGGCGTTATCCTTCCAAATTCATCGATCCTCCTGCCATGGTCTACGAAAGACACAAATACTCTCCTTACTACTATCCGCAATACTACGCTCCGGAATCAAAAGAAGAACCCCCGAATCCCTAGAGATCCCCTCTCTTTCGTCTACAGAATCGTCTACAGGATCCTTCCTTCTTGCCCCCATTGTCTGAGGTCCTATACATACATCTCTTTTGCTCACAAATCTGTACAGTAAATCCTTTGACATCCGATTGCAATCGAACATTCATTCACCTTTCAGCCTTTTCTCACAATCGTCTTAAGAGGTGCACACTCGAGAGCCAAAAGAAAATAAAAGGCGACGGAATGGAATTGGAATGGAATCTGATAAGTGAAATTGTCTGAACACGATTGAGAGACGAAAAGCAGTAGCGCAACAAAGGAAAGGGGCCCATATTTTTTGAAGAGAATGAAGCAGATTTGGCGAGGGGTTTTCTTTCGGAACTTGAATGAATAACTAATGATGATGAGACTTATAGACTAGAAATAGAAAAGCAGAGACGGCCCGAGCGGAAGATACTATGAAAGAAAGGAATAGAACCAAGGCTTTAGTGTGTTGTGACGAAGTAGGGGTTGGTTGAAACTGAGATGATGATTGAATGCGGACATTAAAAGAAGAAGAAAAGGCGAATTTGTGTGAATGGTGTAACAGGCTTAGAAGTTAGGGGAAGTTAAGTTGAAGAAAAAGAGCACGAAGATGGAGAAGCGAAGGAATTGAACGTGACTTTGGACATTGAGGAGGACCTGACAATTTAATTTTAATTTGAGGTATCAGCATAAGTATTGCGGTCATGAACCAAGGTTTGAATAGTCATTGAATTACTTTTTCAGATTGGAAGAAAGGCAAAAAAGCTGAAGGGCAGAAGAACGAAACCGTAAATTTAAGGTTTATGCAGATGAAATTGAAAGTAGCGATGGGATGATGGCAATGAATTAATTTAGTTATTGAAATATGGGTGACCAGGGGAATGATTTCCAACACCTTGAGAAGAGTAGTGAGTAAATGGTTGCTCGGTGCAACTCGAATAGTAGAGGACTCGAACGAAGAATTCAGAATTGAGGAAATTAAATGTATGCGGTAGAAGATTTAAAGTTCTCGAACCGCAGGAACTCTCTGGAGTCTGAAATCAAGTTTCTTCCTCTTGGCAACTTCATCCAAAAGTCTCCTACCGAAGGTGACGACGTGACTGAAAGGAGTTCCTTGTTCGATTGGCCACGCGAAGACAGCTCTTCCACCTTCACCGCCAGAAGGACTTGTACCATCCGGGAGAACTCCAACAAGACCAGGATCGACGTTTCCAGCTTCCTTTTTTGGATCCATTTCCATTCCTTCTCCGATGGCAACCTCCCAAGTTCTCGGAGCCTCCGCTTTGATGAGAGAAGGTGCTAGAGCAGCTCTGGCTGATTGCAGTAGCTTATGTGAGCGATCGGACTCAGAAGTAAGCTTGGAAAGAGACTTGGAGATTTCTGAGAGTGCAGCCGAGCTAGCTTCTGGACCTTCGGAAGCGACCTTGGACAACTTTCCGTTCAGTAGCAGCTGCTCGTGGTTGATAGTGTGACGCAATACCAATGCTTCGATTAGACGACTGAAATTGGATTGGAGGATCACACACAGAAATAGAATGAGCTTGCAGGTTCATTCCCACTCCTTCTCCTCCACTCTTCTCGATACTCACCACAAGCCGACCATCATAGCATCTTTTCTCCTCTCGTGACTGTCTATACAGTACCTGAGAAGACCAGTAAGACTTTCCCAATTGGTGATTACGCAAGCGTAAGGTTCCGTCTTCAACGATCCAGTCGAACCTCGACTCTCCTTCTCCTTGGCAGCGAGATTGAGTTGTAAAGCTTGATCTTCGCACCAGAACCCATAGACGAAGTGAAGCAGGGCATCTGTCTGTTCCAGCGCAGCTATGTGCTTTTGGGTATCAGCTGAAGCTGGATTGGTAGAAGCTTCTCGAAGCCTGCGATCACCAGCATGCTTGACATCTCGACCTTTTCGACGGTAACTGGCGGCTGTCTCGACGTAGATCTCCTTTGACCACTTGCGAGGCTTCAGGGACGGTTCTTTAGGAAGTGGAATTTCTTTGAAGCGTTTGGCATCTCTTGAAGAGGAGTGAGAAGAGCGACCGTTCTTGGCCGTGGAGACTTTGCCATCTCTTGAAGGTGAGTCTGAAGCTCGACGTTTCCTCTTTGTTGACTCCACAGGAGCAGACTGCTTCTTGTTGGATCCCATAGAACGATGTCCTCCATTCGAATCCATTTCTCTCTTGGGAGAGTTCGATCCAGAAGAGTCACGTCGACGACCAAGACTGGAGCTAGGATCTTCCTGCTTGACCGATATGTCAGCTCTTTCCCCATCTCTCTCCTTTCGTTTCCCCTTGACGTCCGGTAAGTTAGAAATCTTCTCAGAACTTCGTTTGTTCTCTGAATTAGATTCCGTGTCCTTAGGTTGTTGACGACGAGACGATGAGGAAGATTGAGTCGATGATCCTGCGACTGCGGTCTTTGTTGGTCGTCGAGGTGAGGTCGGAGGAGAAGGGATTTCGCTAGGGATCGATTCATTCGGAAGACCATTGAGAAGCTGCATGATAGAAAGTAGAGTATTAGAGAGAAGCAAGAGTTAGAACGTGGAGGGAAAGTTGCAGGAGGGAGGATCGCGGGCGTATCACCATCTCAGGTCCGAGACACCCAAACACCTTTCCGGGACTCACCTCCAATCTTAATCGAATTTGAGATTTCTCCAAGAATCTGCTGCAAGAAAAGTGAAATGAAATGAAAAGAAGTGGGAATGGAAAAAGGGGTTCAATTTCGATCTTGGTTACGAAATTCCAAAGTTAAATTTCGAGATGATCTCAGCGACCTGTGATAGACTTTGGCATTGATTGGCAGGGCGGACAGGCTCAAACTCCTCATCCCTCTTTAAACTTTTTTTTTTTGTAGAGTTCCGATTCTCTTAGATATCCAGAAGGAAATACCAAAGAGGGAACTGCTTCTCTACGTTGAGAGAGATGTTTGTGCGAGCCCGAGTTTCCCAATGCTTCCAAGCCTCCAATCCCACTTTGTTTCAGAAGCGATTCCTGTAAACTCACCTGGGAGGGTCTGCTTGAACTTTTTCGAACCCATTACCAGTCATACCATGTTTGAAGCCTAAGTAGGGAGTTCCAGCTATGCTACTTGAAGCAGAAGAGGAGGAATGTGGGTTCAAGAGTAGATCTGGAGGTGTCCTTAGACTTGAGGCATGAGAACTTGCACCTGAAGAAGTAGCAGGAGAAGGATGATTTCTACTAGAAGAAGAGGCTGAAGAGGATCTAGATGAATAATTTGGATGATTATAATTCATATGAGTTTGATTTTGATGTTGAAAAGAGAATTGAAAGGCTTGTTGAAGGTTGTGATTGTGATTCAGTTGATTCTGCTTCCTAACATCAGTTGGTGCTAAAGAAGATTGAATCGGTTTGACCGGTAGAGTGTAAGAGATTGGATTATGAATCGAATTCAAATCCGAGCTTGAACTCATACTTGAAAGGTATAAGATGAGTGTTGGAGTGAGGGGAAGGGAAGGGAAGGGAGATGACAGTGCTGACCGCAGGAAGGGATCAAAGTCCACCTTCTACTGGATTTGAAGATTGAAGTTGATTGATCTTGAATTCTTAAGGTTGGGTTTAGGAACTCAAAAAAGGTAGAAGAAGGAGTCAATGGTTACTGAGACGGTTGATAAAAGTGGAATCAGAACTTGGAGCTCTGCTTCCAGGAATCTCTGGTCTGGCCGAGCTCACTGAACGGGACTATCGGTTCGCCAGTCGCTTGAGCTTAACTTGAACCTGACTTGGTCTCCCCAGAAATGGCCAGATTTAAGTTCTAAATCACCTAGTAAATGGTTTTGGGACAAGAAGGTGGAACTATACAGTGCACTACGGGATCAATGAATGGGTCAGACCCCCCCTCGTCGAGTTACCAGCCCGTCAATTCTTTCCTCGCCAAAATCTCATCAGATCCTCCCATTTTCCTTCTCTGAGAATCCTTTTCTACTGATTGCAGTTTGATTCCGCGAAACTATCAGTCAAGGCAAATAACCGATGTTCTTCCCGTGATGCTCAACTTTATTCAAGTATTGGCGATCGGATCTCTCATCTCGCCACCATCTCCGCTTCCAGCCTGCAACTGAAGAGGCAAAAGGAAACAAAAGGAAGAACGAAGTGAGAGAATAGAGACTTGAAATTACAATTGAGCTTGTTTGAGGGAAAGGGGAGAGGGGAGGAGAGGCTTGAATGCTTTTACTACAAGATTTTTTGGTGCTTCGACTGCTTCGAAAAGAGAGAGAGAGAGAACGAAAAAGTGAAAGTGGAAAGAGAACGACAATGTCAAACTGGGTGAGAAGCCCAATTGAATACACAGTGGCCCGGGAAGGAAAGGTTGTGCGAATGGGGAAAATCTAGAAGAACAACGAGAAAAACGGGCAAGAAAGATTCTCCACTTTCGAAATCTACATCCGTAAACTTAAGTTCTTTGTTCAAAGCTACTATTCGGAAGACGAAGAACGAAAGAGTCTTGAGATGAAGAAAAGGAAAGAAAAGTGGGTGGCGGTGGTGGTTACAAGAGTTGGGAAGAGAGAACCAACGGAAGTTTCTTTGTTTGAAGATTGAGTTTCTTAATGATAAATCATCCTTGAGGAAATCTAGACAGGGGCCGTCATTCGTTGGTCTGAATTCAAGTACAAGTATAATGATTTGAAAAGCTTGGTTTGAGTTGGGTTTTTTTTTTTTTTTTTTTTTTTTTTTTTAAATAGTTTGGGTTTGTTAGAAAGCTTGATGTTTCGAGACAGGATTTCTGGGTTCTTGTGATTGGATTGTGTAACATGTTGTTATGTATGAGTGGAAAAGAGGACTAGAAAGATAAAAGAGAGAGAGAGAGAACGAGAGGAGAGAAAGTCGAATTGGTTTCGTTCGTAAAAAAGTGAAGTGGAAGAGGATGTGTTGGTTTAAATTCTGGATGGCGTTGAATGGATTGAAGACCTCAAGAATTCGAAATTCTTGTTCCAAAGAAGATAAGACAAAGTTCCGAGAGGAGGGTATGCTGAGAAGTCTTAGGATTTGAACCTTTTGATGAGTTGAATCAGTAGCGTCCACCGTAACCTCCATAACCTGAGATCCCACCACCTTGAAGCATTGGAGAAGGCATTCCAGAAGAGAACCCATTGACTCCATAGCCTTGACCTTGACCATTGTAAGCTCCACCGCGATGAGCAGGTCCTCCTCTTGGCGGACCACCACCGAATTGTTGAGGTTGTTGTTGATGAATGAGGGCTTGAGCAGTATTGTACATTTGTTGATTTGGATTTATGCGTTGAGAAGGTGGTTGAGGAGAAAGGTAGCCTCCCTGTTGAGGTCCGCCCATCATTCCTGCACCTGGTCCAGAAGTGTAAGGATTGAGTCCCATTCCTCCCATTCCCATTCCTCCTCCAAAGTCTCCTGGTCCTCCACCTCGAGCTGCCATGGCTGCCATAGCCTGAAGCTGTTGATGATGAGCGGCTTGTAGAAGAGAGTACGACATGTTCATGTTGGGAGGTGGACCTAGATCCAGGTTGTCTCTTTGAAGCTTGGATTGGATTCTCTTTCCGTAAGGAGTGTTGCGAATGACGGGAAGGATTGGTCTGATGCACTCTACCAGTTGCATACGTTGAAGAGGTTCGGCGTAGTCCAAACTAGTCTGAACGACGTAGTTGGCGAAGGAATCTCTCAAAAGCTTCTCAAGACGAGTACGATTGAGTAGCTCGTCGATCAGCAATTTACGAGTTCCAGGTTCCGAGACTCGAATGCACTTTTCGATGACGTTGGAACTGAACTTCTGGACCGAGAGTAGGCATACGTTTCCGATAAATTGACGAATGACTCCATCGCTGTATCTAGCGTCGTTGAGATCCAGAACGTATTGGACCACGTAGTTTCCGAAGGGATCTTGAACCAAAGTCAGAGCGTTGAAGGTGATCTCGGCGACGAGCTGCATACGTTGAGCTTCAGAGGCATGGTCGATACATCTCTGGAGAACACAACATCCATGACGATGAGTTGCTACCTCCACACAGTGTTGAGCTACTGCGTTGTAGATGAATTGATTGTCTTCAGCCCCTAACCTGTTGAGACATTTTTGAATGACGTGGTTTCCGTTGAGGTCCTTGATGAGAGTGACGACACTGGTTCCCAAAGCATAGATGATGGATTGGATCTGATGAGGAGTAGAGAGGAAGTCGATCGTCTTCTGAACAGCTCTCGTTCCGTGCATGTTCAAAGAGATGGTGACCAAGTCGTTGCGAACGGAGTCGACGATATGGTTACGTTGCTCGTCGGTGCAGAATTCCAGCATCTTCTGACAAAGGTAGTTACCGAAAGGATCTGAAAGAATTTAAGAAGAGGAGAGGGGAAAAATGAGCATACAATTCGAGATCGTGAATTCGAGAGACGACCTCCTCCAAACACTCACCGGTCATCAACTCAGAGAAGTGATCGAAAGTCTCGGCAAAGATCATGTCTCTGTAATGAGGAGTGTTCTCTTCCAACTTCTTCTGAAGATATCTGCATCCATGCTGATCTTTGCAAAGAGGAAAGATCTCTCCTTGAAGCTCTTCAAGTCTGGTAGCGACGTCGAGTTCACCTTTACGAAGACTAGCACTCTTGATTCCGGCTGGAGTGGTTGGTTCTGGTAGACCACTTGGATCCGTAGTAGAACCTAGACCAAAACCAGCTCCACCTCCGAAGGCTTCGAAGTAGCCAGAGTTTGGACGGCTACGAGAGGCACCGTTGGCCCCTCCTTGAGTTCCGTCGAAAGCAGAGGGCGAGTATGGACCAAAGTGGTTGGGAGAAGTCAATCCAGAATTGTTGAAAGCGTTCAGAGCGAACTGTTGAGAATGAGAAGTAGGGGAAAGAGTGCGAGGGGTCAGTGATTGCCAAAAGCATCGACTATATGCCACCAGAAATGGCATCATCGGTCTTCTGGGTTACTCACGCTTGGGAATCCAGCATCATCAGATGGTCGACTGCTGTCAGCCTTGACCGAACGATCCTCAGCTCCACGAGCAGGAGGAGCAGGTAGATCGTTGGTTCCTGAAGCTTGGAAATGAGAGCGTTGGTTCTTGTCACCTCCGATCTGAGCTTGAGAGCCAACTCGTGGATCATTCTGAGGGAAGTTGAAAGTGAGTGGAGGAGGCAAAGGGTTAGAGACTGGCTTAGAATGAGGATCGATGGAGTGGACCATCTGTACCACCCTCTTGACTCTCGGCTCTGCCTCTTTCCTCTGTGATCCCATTCCTCCCAATGACTCCAAACACTATTCATAAAGCCGTCGATTGAGTACTCACCATTCCAGGGAAACTATCACGACGAATGAGAACTGGGAACTTGTCATCAGTCTTGTCCTGAAGATTGTACCTCTTGATGAAAGCTGAGTCCTCGGCGTCCAATTCATCATCAAAGAGGAAACGTTCGCTTAAAACTGGAGTTAAACCGGTCTCCTGAGTTCCATTTCCATGTTGTTCAGAGGAAGAGCCAGCTCTAGAG
This sequence comes from Golubevia sp. BC0850, assembly GCA_012976225.1. Taxonomy (NCBI): domain Eukaryota; kingdom Fungi; phylum Basidiomycota; class Exobasidiomycetes; order Golubeviales; family Golubeviaceae; genus Golubevia; species Golubevia sp. BC0850. The sequence continues at coordinate 849,287 of JAAVVG010000001.1, read as the reverse complement.
ATAGCACGATGAAGAGGACTTGCTTGACCAGAGGAGGTACCACTACCACGAGAAGAGATGGAGTTCAAACTTGTGTCTTGAGATTGAGCACGAAGTTGAGATACACCACGAGGTACTAGATCCAACCTTTCGAAAGAAGAGGAAAGATCACCACCAATTGGACGACGTTGAGGTTGAGAAGGTTGAACACCTCCATGTCCTCCACCAACCATTGAGCTGTAGTCACCGTAAGTAGCGTCCTTCCCATCCCTGGAAGCTCTACGAGAGCTTGGAAGAGACCTCAAACCTGGAACATTTGAACCGTTGAGACCGTCTTGAGTATCTGATTCTAGAGATCCCAAGATAGGACTTGAAGAGATGTTCCCTGGTCTCTGAATGGCTAGCTTCGGCTCAGGAGGGGTGGTTGGAGCCGACGAAGCCAGGAGCTGAGAGCGAGATGAGTTGTTATGATGACGAGAATGATCTTGAGAAGATCCACCTGAACGGAGTCTCTCTTCTTCTTCCCTTTGCTTCTTTTCTAGTAGTAGCATCTCCTGCTCGAAGGCTTGACGCTGCATGGCACGGTGACGCTCATGCTCCTGACGCTTACGTTCAATGGCCTGATTTTTCAGGTTGAAGGTAGGATAAAGAAGTGAAAGAGGTCGTAAGAGGAGGATAGGAGGGTTGTTTGGAAGCTTGGTTCCAGTTGACACCTCCGTTCTGGGTCTTAATTTTTTCCACCCCCCTCTGAGTCCTTCCTCCATTTGCAGCACTTCTTCCTCACAACTGGCTACTCACAGCAGATACGGAAGGATCAGAATTACGATCATCTAAAGTTCCAGAGTTTGAAGGAGCGTTTGAAGTTGGAGAATGAAAGGAAGAATCGGTTCCACGAAGGGAGGATTCAGAAGAAGGATCATGAAGGGAAGGGGTGGACTCTGTTAGAGAAATAGAACCAGAGGTTGATCTGTTGCCATTTCTTGAACCAAAAGGGTTTTGATTGATGGAAGGTTGAGATTGCTGTTGTTGATTGGTAGAAGATTGGTTAAATTGAGCTGATAATCTTGAGCTACGTTCAGATCCAACTGGGGAAGTAGCACCTTGAGATGGTCGAGTTGAAGGTCTTGACAAGAACCCAGAGTTGTTTGACTCCTCTGAATCGTTCATCTTATTTCAACTTAAAGATTAGGAGATAGTCTTGAGGAGTTGTAGAGGGTTGGAGAGGCAGAGGTTGAGTGTTTCTGAATCGGGAGAGAGTGGAAATGGTTCTATATGAGGTGGAGAGAGAGTGAGAGAGGGATTGTTGATTGTTTGAATACAAAAAGTGAATGGAAACAAGGAAAGGAAAATAAGAGAGAAGAGAAAAGAGGTCTTGCTGCAGGCGGGAAGGAGAGCAGAAGCAAGGCAAGGTGAGGTTAGCACACAGATAGAGCAGAGGAAAGGAAAGGAAGAAGCTCGATCGATTCTTACTTACCCTCTTTTTAGAGAGAAAGGATTGATTGAAATACTGTTACTTGAAGATTTGCTTTGATCTTGGATGAGAGAAGAGCCAAAAATAATACAGAAATTGAGGAAGAGTGGTGGTTTGGTCGAGAGGAGTTTAGGAGAGAAGAGAACCCAAGACAGAAGTTCTCTCGATTGCTTGCCCTGGTTCGACCGCTCCTTTAGCTTGTTACAGTGTGGATCCTGTCTGGGGTAGTGATTTGTCGAATACTTTGCTTGAAACACCAAATGATTCTCTAAAAGTCAATACAGAATGTAGAAGTTGCAGTGGAAAAGATCATCACCAGGCGATTGGCTACTCTCGCCTGCAAACCTCAAACACGTGCTGCTTCACCTCGATGAGAGCAATCTGAGATTAGCCCTAAATGAGCCAGGTTCAATTGGAACCTCTTTTCCAAAAAGAGAAAAAAAATCAAAAAAAAAAGTTTAAATCCGGAGGACCAATTTGAGATAGACAGAGAGAGAGCGAAGAAGAGAGCTATGAAGAAGGGAACAACACTCCTCGGAGGACAGGCGTCGGATCGAGGCTGCGAAAAGATCAAAACAGAACAACAACAGTAGACAAACAAGAAGGAAAATAATACAAAAGAAAGAAACCGGACGGCTTAACAATCTCAAGCAGAAGGTTCCGTGACAACAGGGTTCTCCATCTCAACATCCTCATCCTCCGAAACCAAACCATCATCAACAACACCTTTCATCTTATTCACCGAATTCCCACTCTCACCAACTTCTTTCTTCCCAATCTGAACATTTTCCTCTCCACCAGCTTCTCTACTCAAATTCCAACTTCTCTCAAAATACCTATTAGGATGAGCAATACTTTCTCCATTGCCTAAACCATCTCCTTTCTTTACTCCCAAACCTTTATGAGTAAGTTCGAACAACCTTGTACAACCAACATGATAATGACCTGCTTTCACTGATGCCAGAATCTCGTTGGTCTCGATGTTAGTCAATTTATACTGGGAAGTTAAAGCTGAAGATAGATTCTGAGGTGAGAAATGTCGAAATGGACATCCGTGAGAATCTTGAGGTCCTGGCGGATTACTGGTTAGAATGTTTTGACAACTGAGAGCAAAGAGAAAAGAGGGAAGTCAGCTTGAACTTCCTGATGGAAGAAGCATCGAATGTATGCGTCGACCTCGATCCGCGAAACTCACCTCTTAGCAGGATAATTGATCCTCCCTCCTTCTTGTCCATAATTGTGTCTAATGTTATACTTGTACTCTTTGTTGAACTGATCAGGAGTATGATTCTTAAAGCTCATCCTCCAAAAGATAATAGCTTCTTCTAAAGGTAAACCAATTTCTTTCAAGAACAACCCGAACTGTTGTCTACTGAAATGTTTGAGATGATTCTTCTCTTTCAAACTTTGATTCAGATTCCTCATACACATTGGAGCATGTTTAGTGACCAAAGCATCTACCATTGAAGCGTTCAATTCTTGTCCATGTTCGATTAACGAAGAATCTGTGTACTCGTTTGAGATTCCTGCTAAGAATCCCATGGAGAGATGGGAGAGTAGAGGTAGAAGTCTATCATCTTCGTCTAGTCTAGGGATCGCTTTTGAAGTCATCTGAGAGGAAAAAGAGGGAGGAGAAAGATGAGTTTAGCTCGGGGGTTAGATCCTCTCAAAGCTCAAATCGAGGTGGTACTCACATCTAAATCTCTAGACAGCCTCGTTTGGAATTCAGCCACCACCAGACTGGATTGTTCTTTCATTGGAACCCAAGCCATACCGCCTTTGACGAACACTCTACGTTGACTGATTAGATCTGGAACTCTTTGCCATTTGACCTGATAAGGAGAAATCGAAAACGCCATCAGCACCCTTCTCTCTCAGAGTTTTTATTGATCGAAAGTCCTCAAGGGACTCACTTTCATGAATCCTTCCGCTTCCCATTCATCTCTTTTGATCCTGCTACTGCTCATCAATTCAGACTTGTAGATGTCCTTCTCTTCCCCGGTGACCAATTCCCATTGGAAATTCTGAGATTTCAAGAAGGCTTCTCTTTCTGATGCATCATCGGATTCTAAACGTAGTTTGAAGAGGGTTGTCTCTGCTTTGATGAATCGATGACGTAGTTCCTCACTGGAGAGAGGGGGGGAGGGGAAGGGGGAGGGATAGGGTGAGGACTCTCTCTTGATAGTATTGCAACTATCATCATCCATGGTGTTTGGGAAGCCTAACGAAGGTCTTGAACCTCTTGCAGCTGCTGTGCCACCACCTTCGAGGAGATGAACTATCTCCTACCAAGCCCACTTCTGTCTCCCTCTCCCTCCAAGACCCTTTGCCCACTGTCGCGACTAGACAACTATCCCTTTTTCTGACGTTGACTCACCTTCTACAGAAAGCCAACCTCAACACCATATGGCTGACATGATCCTTCATCCTCTCCTTATTCAAATCGATAGCCCCACTCCTTCCAGCCGTAGTTGCACTCAAAGGTAAATGTTGTTTACATTGAGTTTGAACCAACTGTTTGAGTTCAGCTGGCGATCGGTTTCTAGATAGAGATGATTCAATCTCAGAAAGAACTGCACCAGAGACGCGAGGAAAGAAAAGGAGGGTGATTAGTATAGTGTGTTGTGAGGATTGGGAAGAAGAGTACTACTAATACTGACCTTTCAATCTATCGATTGCCCATAATTCGAATTGTTCTATAGTGACCTCTTTAGTTGGTGGTTTGTTATAGAAATTGAGTCTGAAAGGATAATCTCTTGGAGCTTTGGTTGAATAGTAATCTACAGTTGGTGCTGAATTCGAGGTCGAAGCTGAAGATGAGGAAGTGTCAAAGATTGAAGAAGTTGAAACTGGTGGTGGAGCTGTTCTGAACATTCCACTTGATTCAAGTTGGAGTTGATAGGATGAACAAGGTTTTGGGACAATTGGTGGGTCCAAGAGAGCAAGTCACGTAGTCACGTAACGCGCTCTGAAAAGAACTGAAAAGAAAACGCGCCCATTCCACTCCCGAAATCAAACTCTCGCCACCTCCTCGAGGAAAATACGTTTCGAAAATATTCGTCATCGATCAATTAAAGATTACAAAAACATCTCCTCACTTACTCCAAGCTTTCCAAGCAAAAGCAATTCCCAATCCCACCCAAACCGGCGCTGCCCAACTCATAGCATCACCAATTTCCAAATTACTTCTCAACCTAACAGGAATCTCAACATAACCTTTCTTTCCATTTCCCAGCCCATTCCTCTTTCCACCCTTGACGTCCCTCCTATATTCCCCCGCCGCTTCACTCCCCACGAATTCTCCCTCATTGAAATCCCCATCCCGATAAAACTTCTCCATCAACCCATCTTTATGAGCCCATCTTTTTTGTAACCATTTATCGAAAACTTCCTTTTCTTCTTGAGAAGCTTCCTCAGAATCAGCTTCACCGGGTTGTAAGTTTGGTAGAACTCCTAAAGGTGGAGGACTTGAAATTGAAGTTGAAGAGAGATCTGAAGGAGAAGTTGAAACTGGAGTGACTGTACATCGGATATGAACTGCTGGAGGTGGTGATCCTTGCATGAAAATTGAACGTAAAGTATAGTAACTTTGCCCATAACCTGCTGGTGGAACTCCTGGATAACCGATTGTGAAATCCTGTGAAGAAACGCAAGCAAGGACCAAGACCAAAGAAAGTTAGAACATCTGAACAAAGACAAATCAAACACTTTGAACATCTTCTCCTTGGAATACTCACAACCAGTTTCAAATCATCAACCTCTCTCCTCAAGGCTCTCAAGCAAAACATCAATCCGGTAGATCTAGGTAATAGAACATTCTTCCTATCTTCCAACCCATTCTTCTCCGCATATTTCCTACTAATAGGTTGAGTGTTCTCAGAGATCAAAGTCCCTTCAGGGAAAATCAAGAGCAACAATTTTGGTAGACTTGAAGAAGAAGAAGAAGAAGATTGTCTGGATCTAGCTGTCATGAAGGATAAATGTCGACCTAGATAGGTTTTGTCTGAAGCCCATGAACGAGCTAAGAATATAAATCGATAGAATTGCATTCCCTGAGAAGAGAGAGAGAGGAGAGAGGGTCAGGAAAAGGGGAAGAGGGAGCTGGAAGGCAAGCTTCTTGAACTCACCCAACCGACGAAAGGAATGTGCTTCAAGGAAGCTTTTAGGATGATTAGAATGCTGTCTGCTACATCTGCGTAGTATGCAACGCACCTGTTAGAGAAAGAGAAGAGGATGAGTTGGGCTGAAAGCAGAGTGGGCTACGAAGTCTCAACTTTGAAGGCAAAAGGCTTAGTCGATACTGACCACAGATAGAGCCAATCAGTATATACCTGTTCAATCAGGTCAAAGAGAATGAAGAGATGGGGACATGAGTTTCCATCGAGACGGTTAGAGCTTCCGATAAGCTGAATTCTCTAATAGGCATGCTTCTTGAAGGAGGTCTATCCCACAACCTGTATCCAGTTTCTACCATCTACATCTTATCATCCGTACTTTCATCTGGATGAGAAGCGATTCAGCATGATGAAGTCAACTCACCTGATGATTGGACATCCAAACTGATCTTTTGGGCATATCCACCTTCACAATGTCTCCCTTGCCATTCCGAGTCACAAACAATTCAGGATCCAATGTATTTCCATTCTGATCTTCCCAACTTAGAACAAGTTTGGTAGGACCGAATAGTTGAGAGATTAAAACTAAAGTTCTTCCAAATGCTAATTTGGTGTAAGAGAGTAGAGATTCATAATAGGGTTTGGTGAAAGGGATTAAATTTAGAGGTAAAAATAAGAATTGAGTCAAATTTGTGAAAATGATGCAAGAATTGAACAGTAATCCGAAGGCTATCGTTTGCAGATAGGACGATTCAGTCGATCGAGATGGGATTGGAATTGAGGTCACTGGAATCCGGCTTGGGCTTGGGCTTGATGAAGAGGTGCCAGTTGAAATTGAAGCCATTGCTGAAATCTTTTGAGTCGAGACGGTAGCAATCAGAGATTCAACTCAACTCTTTGACTTGAAGTGGATTGGTTTGGAGGGCAAGCGTAGTTGCATCTCCACGTCGTTGCTCGGATATTTTGACCCGAATTCTCTCTTTTTCGGACTCGATTTCACAGTCTTCAACCAGTTTAAGTTCTCTCTCTGGAAACACAATCTAAGGTCGAAAACAAAGTCCATGTCATTATTTGACCTTACAGAAGTAGAACAATCTTAAAGAATCACAGTTTGGCCTTCCTAACCTTTTCCCTCCCTTCTCTCTCCATCTCTTCTCGTTCCTGAAATTTCAAATCTTCAATATAAGGACACAAGAAAGTGACCATCTCAGAAGATCCTTGAAATTCCCTTTCCTGCTCCTCATCTTCACCTTCCATCAACCCATGTTTCGTCCCTAACTCCAACAATTCCTCTTGCTTTTTCGAAACCGGGTCGAATGTGAAATCTTGAGCACCTTGGAGTTCAGCCTCTCTGAAAGGTTCTTGAACCGAGAAGTCGTAATTCGAAAAGCTGAGGCTGGTCTCTTCTTGTGTCTTCGTCGTCGTCTTTTCCTTGATGAATTGCCCAAGAATTTGAGGTCGACTCAAATCCAGGGATAGAGATGTGATGGGTTGAAAGGTTTGAGACATCAAATCTTCTGCTTTCAAAAGTCTCAGAAGGTTCGATTGGCTTTTCCGGGCGTCTTCAAGTAGGCTGTCCAAAGAAATCGACAAATCTGTCGAGACGCTTCCTGGTTTCCTCGTTGAAATACGAGGGAACTGTTTCGATATCTCTTGCCAAATACTGAAGCATAGATGAGAATGCTGCGAAAAATTCAAGTCGAAGAAGATAGAAGCCGGTCAGAGAGAGTCTTGACTCTAATCATGCTTAGTGCGGCGAATGGATCACTTACCCTGCAATACCCAGAAGAAGCTCTGATGAATAAAAGACTTTTGGAGTAAAGAGTAGATGGTATATGTTAACAGCTGTCTATGAAGATCACCTCCAAATCAAGCTCAGGTTTTCCATGACTTCGCTCTTGTTGACGAATACCGGAAAGCTGGAACGAAGGCATAGCCACTTTCCGGAGCCTATCTCTCTCCCTCGCTCACTCTCAGAGATCCACCTGGAGGGCCTCAGAAGATGTTCAGATGGGTCAAGAACTCACCTTTCGTTGCGTTGGTAGGTTTTGGTCTTGAAAGCCCTCGTGAGTCTCATTTCAAGGAGGTCCGTTTGGCCATCCTTGGCCTGGAAGAATGTGGTCAATCGCATCTTGGAGTTGAGTTGAATTGAGTTAGTTTTCAGGATTGGAAATTAGAGGGTTCTGATTCGATGTGAGGATGTTTAAGAAGAAAAATAGAACGAGTGAACGACTCAAAAGTGTGGGGAAGGCTTAGCTCGTGTATGCACAGGTCTCGCCGTTTAGCAGGGTCCGTCACCCGTTACTGCCGTTCATCCTAGAAATTGGACATGGTCGAAAAGATTCCAACATTCCAGGTGGAAGATTCAAGCTCACAAAGTCAATCGGAATTATCAGGAAGCTCTATCTGATGATGAAGTAATGGAAGCGTCTATAGAGAGAGTCTGAGTGTGGTTTTGTGAGCTCACGATCTAAGAGACGACATCAAGACGAAGCAGAATCACAGAAACCAAAGACAAGGGCAAGCAAATGATTACGAGAAGCATGCAGAGAGTGAATGGGAGAGGACAGAGGGTCAGCAAGCGGTCAGGTCGTCCTCTATGTTTCTCTCGAAGCAAGTCACTTACCTGTAGTCTCCGTTAATCTATGAAAAGTCAAGGGGTCGATGGCAAAATCCGAGTCAGCTTCCTTTTGCGAATTGCTTTCATCAAGAGCACCGCACCAACTCACGGCAATGTATTCTCTGCTAAAGTCGCAAGTCCAATAAGTAGCTTCATGTTGAGCGAAAGCGTTACCATCACCCTTACCCATACTTCCACCTCCAAGATCCAACTTGATTTTGATGTCTTCTAGAGCAAGGAGCTTGGCTGCTTCATCCTCGTCTACGCTTTGAGGTGCGCCATTTTTGAGAACGACTAATTCTTTGAATTGATCAGCCTGTTCTATTGGAGGCAAGAACGAGACTGTGACTAGACTTGGATCGATCTTCCAATTCATGTGAGACCCAGTGTTTGGAAGAGGAGCGTAACCTGTAGCGCAGAGAATTCTTCCCCAGTTAGCATCTCCTCCGTGAAGAGCACATTTGACTAGGGCAGAGGTCGAGATCGAAGAAGCGATCGCGTGAGCGTGATCATAGGTTGGAGCTCCCTTAAGCAGAAAGAGAAGAAGTTGGGCGGTCAACAATTGGCTCATTCGACAAAAGGAAGATGATCACTTGACTCACCTTAACGTTGATCTCGACGAATTTCTCTGCACCTTCTCCATCTCTAACGATCAAATGAGCTAGCTCAATACTGAACTTGGTCACCACCTCTAGAAATTTAGCATAAGCTTTCGGGTGTTTCTGCTGGTCGATCTCTTCTCCTTCTTGCAGAGTTTCTTCTTGATTCTCAGACTTGGAGGCTGGAGCAGCACCATTGGCTAGAGCGAGGATTGTGTCGTTCGTGCTCATATCTCCGTCTACACTGATGCAGTTAAACGATCGAGATACAGCATGTTCTAGAACGGACTGGAGAGCTGAAGGAGAGACGGGAGCATCCGTAGCCAAAAGCCCTAGAAGAGTTGCGTGAAGTGAGGAAGATTGGGCTGGCCCTGCCATCGCAGGGTGGATCATTCCGGCTCCCTTTGAACAAAACAGAAGGGAAATTAGCTCTCATCAGTCAAAAAAGAGGACTGCGTGAAGATGCGTAAGACTTCTTCTGCTTCCCATCTCTGTCTCCTTCCTAGCTCTTCCTTGCTCAACCATCAGCTACCCACTCACCTTATCGATTCCGACGATAGAACAGTCCTTTCCAGCTAACGTAAACTTCTTGGCTCTGAGCTTTGGGAAGGTGTCCGTCGTCATGAAAGCTCTAGCGACCCTCAACCATTCCTCAGCTTCATTCCCACTCCTTTCCTTTTGAAGCTTTAACTGATCCTTGCCCGAGATGAAAGTGATAGCTTTCTGAATGGTTTCCATTGGAAGTGGAACACCAATGACTCCAGTAGAAAGCAACAAAGTTGGATTCTCTCCCTCAGCCCAACTCTTTGACTCATCTCTTTTTGAAAGTTCTTGATTGATTGAGATTGCACAACTCTGAGCGTCGTCCATTCCTTGCTTGCCAGTGACAGCGTTTGCGCATCCTGAATTGGTTAACACAGCTCTAGCTCTTGGATTTGATAGTAGAGAATCAGAGGTGAAGACTACTGGAGCTGCTTTGAAAGCGTTCTTCGTGAAAGTTCCAGCTGCAGAGGCAGGTCTGGAGGTGGTGGAGACTACGAGAGCTAGATCTGGCTTGGGTGCTGTTAAAGATGCTGAAGAAGGCTGAGGCGGGTGTGAAGATGAAGAAGTAGAAGTGTCTCCTTGTAGTTTTGGAGCGATTGCAGCTTTGATTCCAGTGACAGAAGAGGAAACAGCATAACCCAGTGGGAACAGATTAGAATCGATCGATTTGACAAACCTCTCTGTCTTGTTGAACCTCTCGGAAGCGCTGAGTTGCTGATTTGAATTTATGAGAGAAGTTGAGAAAGTTCTGGAGGATCGAAAAGATCTAGTGAGAAGCCTTTGAGCTGAGAGAAGCATCTTAATTGATAAGGCGGGAGAAAGGAGAAGAAAGGAGATGTGAATGCGAGTCACATCGAAATTTTCTTCTTCTTCTTCTTCAAACCATCACTAGTTTTCTCTAATTCTTCTTGAACATCCTTATCGAGGTTAGAATCGAGCTCTGCAAGCCCACGAGCATCCGAACATTGCAGTTCGAGAGAACTTTCCAGCTTCAAGCAGCCATGTCTTCTTCCATCGCACCTTCGTTAACTTCTTCCCCTCATCCTGGCTTCTCTTCTCCATCAAGTCTCTCTTCAACACTCAAATGGAGGAGAGACATCCTTTTCATGCCGATCTTGACAATCGCTTTCGGATTGCAGTTCTACGACAAGGCGATTTTGGGGTCTGCCCTTCTCTTCGGGATAGCTGAGGACCTAGACATCTCTCCGACTGCAAACACACGCTACGCCACCGCGACTGCGATGTTTTATTAGTGAGTATTTATCTCGCATGAGAATACGCCAAAAGGTTCCGTGGAAGAGTACTGAAAACCCTCATCGACCGTTCAAATTCAATCTTTCTTTGGTTCCTACAGCGGCTATCTGGTTGGATGCTTGCCTGTCGCGTACCTAGCTCAGAGGTTTCATCTCACAAGATTTTTAGGAAGGTAATTCTTAGAGATGAGAGAGGTAGACTGCACGAAGAACGACAGAATCAAACGCTGATCTCACCCGATCCTGACTGACAAATGACTTTCCGATTCCAACCCGGTTCTCTTGTTTTGTTCTCAGTGCCGTTCTTCTCTGGGGAGCCATTGTGATCCTGACTCCTGCCATCACCACCTATCAAGGACTCTACGTGAGCTTTTCCTCTCTCTTCTCTCTACTGTCTCGTAGCTGACTCTTCCTGCTCACGTTCTTCGTTGATAGGCTCAAAGATTTTTTCTAGGATTGGTTGAGAGTTCAGTCTCTCCTGGATTCGTATCGCTCACTAAACAGTTTTACACTCGAAGGGAATCACCGCCTCGATTGGGAATTTGGTACTCTGCGACGGGACTCTTTTCGATCTTCAGGTACGTTTCTTAACTCATCTCGCAATGGTCTGGTGGTTAGCTGACGATACCTCTTCTCTTTTCTGAAGTGGTCTAGTCAATTATGGAATTGGAAGTGCATCTGTAAGGGGACCAATCGCGGCTTGGAAAAGCATGTTTTTCTTCGCAGGAGGTCTCACGATACTATTCGGTTTCATCTTGCTCTTGCTCCTACCTTCTTCGCCAACTAGCAAGCCCTTTGTTCAGATTCCCCACTTCAACAAGTTCTCGCCGTCCGAGATGAAGGAGCTAGACGATCACCTCAAATCGGATCTGTCAACCTTCTCGACTCAAAACCAACCGTGGTCGAATGCTCAAGCAATGGAGGCTTTGTTGGACGTCAAGGTTTGGTTGTTCATGCTGATCGCGATCGCCATTTACGTCTCAAACGGGGGAGTCACAGCCTTTGGAGCCTATATCATCAAGTGTAAGTCTTGTTCAGGCTCCTCCCAGAGAAACCAACAACTGACATAGCTACTCTTCCACTCAACCCCTTTCTTGTTCTAGCATTCGGCTACTCTAGCTTGAGAAGTCTCATCCTTCAGACTCCAGGTGGGGCAACGACTTGTATCTCGATCTATCTTACAACCTTCTTTGTCAGTAGATTCAGAAACACTAGGAGTCTCATGCTTTGCCTTTCCTGCTTGCCAGTAATGGCTGGAGCGATCTTGATTTGGAAAGGGGATTGGTGAGTGAATTTGAAGATTTCAAAAAGGTTGAAGAAAATCGAAGTTGACTTTCGCCCTCGCCTGCCTCCCTTCTTCGCTCCTTTTAGGACAAATCGCGCCATTCCGCTGGCTGGATACTATCTTCTTCCTGTGAGTTCGGATTGAGCTAACTCTCAGGAGCCGAGTGCATAAATCGCAAAGGGCAGACTCATGGGACGAAAGAAGAAGCAGAGACAAAGTGGAACTCAATCTGAAATCCCTCCTCTACAGATCTTCGGAGCACCTTTCGTCATGCTTCTTTCTCTGGCGACAGGTAACATCGGGGGAGCTACTAAGCAGACCATCACTCATGGTTTGATCTTTGTTGGTTACTGTGTCGGTGAGTTGAGATAGTTCGCTGATAAGAGAAGGACTCTTTCCTCAGATCCGCGCTCTCTTTTCCATTTTCTCTCAGGAAACATTATCGCTCCCTACACGGTTTTCGCGGAGGAAAGACCGATCCATTTCCGTGCTACTTTTATCGCCATCATCGTCTGCATGTGCTGTGCGATTTTTCTGACTGGCGTTCTGGTCATTCTATTAGCCAAAGAGAACGCGTCGAGAGACAAGAAGTTCGGAAGACCAAATCCCCTTGGAGACTTTTCCAGTTCTGAATCGAACAAAGAAGACCCTGAAAAGGCAGTATCTTCCCAGGCTAAAGAGCTCCAAAGCTTCTCTACCCGTGAAGGTCTCACAGACAAGGAAAATTCGAAGTATTTCCGCTACGTTTTTTAAGTTTCGCAACTTTTTCATCTCTTGTTTCAACACACGCATATAGAAGTCCCCACTAGTAATAGATACCAAGCACCGAATCTAATCGTCCTTGCAGTTCTCGCATTCGTCAAATCGTCGTTTGAGCGTTCGAGGTATCGTCAAGCATTCGAACCAACCTAACTTTACCGTGTCATTATTGTTGTGATTGAGGAACTCCAATCGTCCGAGATGTATACGCATGTATACAGCAAGGGAGGATGTCGGCAAGTAAACAAATTTTAGGGGATATGGTGACAGGAAACCGAAGGCAAAGTCTATGAGGAGAAAGGGAACCGAAAAGTGAATAATTTAGGTGATGATAAGCAGGGTGAGACTACAATGAACAAAGCCGAAGAGAAGGAATGGAGAAGAGAGTCGAAGAATTTACGCCCATTTACCCAACAAGGCCATGATTCCAGCACCGAGCATCATCTCTGCAACATTGAGAAGGACCTTTCCGATAGGAGCGGTTCTCATCTTTTCGTTGAAGATGAATTCATGAGCCAGTAGTTCGACCAATCCAGTGTAGAGAAGAATTCCTGAAGAGACAGAGTCGAAGGTACCGGTGATGTAGCTTGCTTTGGCTGACTCTTCGTTGTAGGTGTGACGAACCCCAAGACCAATGGCGAGTCCGATCGGAGTGACCAATGAGTAGGTTAGAGCTCCAATGTATGGGATGGTTGACTTTGGGTGCAGTGGAAGTGACGCAAGACGGGTTCCAAGACCGAGACCCTCGAACATCTGATGAGGGGAAGAAGAAGAAGGAAAGGTGTCAGGACAAAAGTCAAACCCTGAAATGTCGAAAATTTAGGCACTCACCTGATGGAAGATGATAACGATGAACAAAGTAGTGAAATCGCTGGTGGTTCCGAGAGTGAGACCAATGATCACAGAGTGAAAGATGACTCCGAACTCCAGAACAGCGACACCAAGAATTTGAGAAGCAGCGGCAGAAAGCTCTCTTTCCTTTCCTTGTTCTACGTCAGAAGCGAGAGAAGCCTTCTTCTCTAGGCTGTCGTTCTCTGCAGAGTCTTCGATAGGGGCTGCTCTTGGACCTACGTGCTCGGCAGCGTGATGATGACCTCCGGTGTGAGGGTCGTAGGCTAGATTCTGAGCAATCTTACTTCCAACTCGGAAAGCCATGAGTTCGACAAAGAAGGTGACGCTGGAGGGAGGAGAGAGGGGCATGAAAAAAGGACAGGGAGTGAGAACTCCTCCAGTTAAGAGCGGCCTTTGTAACGAAAGAGGAGCTGCACCCACACGACACTCAAAAAGGGTTGCTAAAAGCATTTTACTCACAAGACAGCAATCATGGAAAAGGCTAGAGCCATAGGGTAGTTTTGGAAGTTCGAGTTCAGACACGTTGATCCTAATTCCTCGAGACCAGGTCCTATGAGAGATGAGAAGAGGCAGAGGAAGTCAGTTTGCAGTTCCTTCAAATCTTGGAAGGATTAGAGAAACAGATCCCAAGGGAATCAAAGAACGGAAAGGGATCTTCCAATTCCCCTGACGCGAGTGGGGGCAGAAAGGAGGCATTCAACTCACCTAGGAGATGGATGAAAGCGGTGGCGATGATTACTCCACTACCAAAGAACTTTGCAAATTCGTAAAAGTAGTTGGGAATTGCAAATCGTGGAACTCTACCAGTAACGACTGGGAACAACGTCATGAACAACGACGATACTCCGATGATGAAGATGGCACCCACTCTCAACCCAATACTGCCGCTGAAAGCTTCGGCTCTGGCTGGTCCACAGTTTGGTTGTTCGTCTGCCATGATTTGAGGTTTTGAAGTGAGGAGAAGAAGAAAAAGAAGAAGATTTTCGTTTCGAGAGGAAGGGAAGGGAAGAACTATCTGTTCCTCTCTCGACTTTTTTGACTCTTTAAAAGATCTTCAACTGTGCGACCCTCACGGTTTCGTATGTAACCAGGGCGACTCTCGGCGGTCGACCTTGTCAAAAGCCGCCCTAGAAGGTTTCATATCCTTTGGATTCTTTTTGAATTTCTTTGGACTTCGAAAAGTAGGCATGTACAAAGAACTCCAGATGGGTGGGAGGTCGACAATTTGACAGGGGATATCCCTCTCTCTCTTCTCTTCTCCTCTCCTCTCACCGTCTCACGAACTTCGATGTCAAGAACCTCACCAGTATCTAATGTTGACAGAGTGGCGCCGAACCGCCGTCTCTTCTTTTCCGCATGGAAGTCCATACGTTACTGTGCCCAACGAGGTCGAGATTCGAGAATCAAATTCTAACCTTTTGAGTTCCCTTTTCCTCCTGTGAGTGCCTCACGCCTCTTTTGTAAGGTACATAAGAGGTTTGTACAGTTTGTAGGATCTTTCGAGTCTCACGCGAGAGAAAAAGTGGAAAGAACGACGATGTTATGCATTCCAATATCCTATTTACATTCTATCAACAGGTCTAGTACCTTTACTCAACTCTCTCACGATCCTTTCAGCTTCAGCTTTGACATCACTTGCTTCTCTGAAGAATCTAAGAACAGTAGATCTAGGGATCAAACTTTCCGCTTTTCTAACTCTGAGCATGAAAGCCTGATATCGTTTCAGATCCGAATCAGTGACTTCGACTCCAGCTGGAAGAGGAGCGAAATTGGAAGTTTTCGAATGAGTTGAATAAGAAGAAGTAGTCGATGTAGGATTAGAATTCATGTCACCAGATCTGAACAATCTGGTAGTAGAATTTGAAGCACTAACTCCAAGAGCTTTAGCCTTTGGTAGAATAGAAGAAGCTCCACTCAAATTGGAAGCATTTGAGGAATTGGATGAAGAAGATAAAGAAGTCATTGAACGTTTTGGAGGCGGATAAGATGCAAAGAGACTTGAAGGTGGAAGGTTTGAAGAAGTCGAAGTAGTGGAATGTTGATCTGAAACTACTGAAGATGTTGAAGAGGAAGTTGAGAAAGAAAGAGGGTCGTCGATTGTTGTAGTTGTGGGTCTGATAGATGATGATGATGATGAAGGACCAGCAGCGGCAGCTCTAGGAGGAGTTGCAAGGGAGCTGGGAGAATTGGTGTGGGCTTGAGGTGGAGGTTTGATACTGGTCAAGCCAGATATCTGTGTTGGATTTGATTTACTAGAGGCAGATTCCCAGCCTGTGCCTTTCACGGCGCTAGAAGCCAAATCGTCGCCTCCGTTTCCTACCCCTAGATCGCCAAAACCATTCCCGCTACTACTGCCAGTCTTTCCACTTCCATAATTTCCACCTCTCAGACTCTCGGGCGTAGAGACATCTCTAATGAAGATTGCTCTGATCTGATTGGGCCTTTCCTTAGCCAATTCCGAATACAGTTCTAGATCCAACTCTCCTGAATCTCCATTCAAAATGAACGAGGATTTGGGAAAGCTGTTGAGAATGTTCAAGACACCATTTCGTTTCCTATCACCAGCTGGTTGAAGCCAGGAGGAAAGTAGCGGTCTTCCACCAGAGGGATAGTGTTTGAGATGGATGTGTCCGTTTGGCAAACCAGCTGTCCTCAGGTAGTTCCTTACAATCCCATGTAGCTCTAGAGGCGCATTTGAGACGTAGTGAATTCCGACTTGAGAGTTCGAGAGAGAGGTGTAGAAATCTCCAATTCCAGGCTGCGAAAAAGTAAGTCGAAATTCGAAATCAGTCTGACGAGCTGAATCGGATCTCACTTCGAATGAAATACTCACCACCACCACATCATGGTAATGCTTGACAAACACGTTTCTAAAAACATTCTTGACTCCAGCAGTGACCCCAGTATCTTTGATAGTATCATCTACGTCAGAAATCATCCTAACGCTTCGTGTAGTGTCTTTTTGAATAACGAGAGTTTCCCATTTCGTACTCAAATCCTTCCCTTCTTCTTCCTTTGAACTACTATCGCTCGTTCCCATCGCTTTCTCAGCCCATTCCCTCGCCATCTCAACAGTTCCCTTTCTAGGCAAAAGAGTAGCTCTAATCTCAATCGACCGAATCTTACTTGGATGAGATTCTCTAATCTGAGGATTCGAATCAGTTGATCTAAATCTATCAAGCATATGCCAAGGAATAGTTAATTTATGAAAGAATTGTCCAGTTGCATCAGAGGTTAAAGAAGTAGCTGCGAGCAACCTTCTGTTTTCACCACCTTCTTCATCTCCATTCTCTCCCTCCCAATTTGCTCTAATTTCAATTTTGACTTCTCTTCCCTCTTCTCTATAAGTCCAAAAAGCTCTTAACCTTTCATCCAAATTCTTAGTCAAAGAATGAAGTTCTTCTAAAGTATGATTAGCCCAAGTTAAACTTCCTCCAGCTCCATGACCAGAACTTGCCTCGGTTGAAGTACTTTCAAAAGTATTTCTTCTTCTAGGAAGTTCAGAGTCAAGATTGTTGAAATGAGATTTGAGTAGATCTTCTTCTTCTCCACTGAGATCTGAATCTCCGTTCTTTGGGTCATGATTCTTATCAACTGGAAGAGCTCCGATACCTTCGATTAAACGAAGTAAAGTTGCTTCATCAGCGTGATCTGCTATTTTGGCTGAAACCTTGTCTGAGAGTGACATGGGATCGGAATCGGAAAGTGTGATGGGTTGAGGTTCTTGAGATTGGTTGGAGGTGGAGGAAGTGCTTGGACTGATAGCTGGGAGAGTCGGTAGACCAGAAAGCTAGGCTCGAAAGGAAGATCAGAGAAAGGATTGGAAAAGGTTTGGGTGAGCTTGCTATCGAATGGAGAGCTACCTTACAAAATATCGAATCAGCTGCTCGTCTCCCAAATTAGTCACTGAGCGCTCACAAAACTCGTCCGTCCTGTCTAAAGTCCTTAAACTTTATACTCACCCTCCTTCCCATCTGCTGAAAGAGCCTTTGAGTCCTTGACTCTGCTCCTCTCTCGACCTCTCTCCCCACAAAACCCTGAATCAGGATCTCTAATTCAACCTCCCCATCCTCCAAATTCTCAGGTGGATCAATCGAACCCCAACCTTGAGGTACTCTATCTCTAGCCACTTTAGAAAGACAATAACCAGGTAACAAAACCGGATGAATCAATTGACTATTAGAGCTTGAAGTTGAAGCTGATGATGATGATGAGAAGAATGAAGAGTTAGGATTTGAAGATTGAAGATTTTGTGAAGAAGAGGTATGTAAAGATCTGATAGGTTTCTTTAATAGATCGATTGAAGATTGTCTTTTGGAACGAGTGGCTCGATATGGGGTATAGGAAAGTTCAGATTCAATTGAATCACAGGAGGTCGTGGAAGAAGTAGCGATGGAAGTTGAAGGCACTGTTTGATTTGATTGTTTCCTTCTAGGAACACTGTTAAATTTAGATGAGGAATTCAAAGAATCAACCCCTAGAGGCTCACTTTCTTTGGATCTGTTGCTTCCATTGTCTTCCCCTCCACTACCACTACCACTGCCACTTGCACTACCACTCCAATCCTTGCTGGCTAAGTATTTAGCACCTGAGCTTAACAGGGAAGCACCTCTTGATCTTACATTGTATCCAGTGATAGATGTACCACTCTTCTGCTGCTGCTGTTGGGGATCGTTGGAGATCTGAGAAGGTCTACTCATGACTGACGCTGAAGGTGCTACTGCTTGTAGAAGTTGAGGACAACGATTAAGACTTGACCTTGAACTTGTCCTTAGCATCGATTATTCACCTCCCAGTCCCAGATCGTTTAAAAGGTGAATAGATGGTCCTGACAATCTTGAGGTTGTGGATTGAGAGGGCAAAGTTGCTTTGCTTCTCCTCACATTATCTTATTCTCACAGCAACAGCATGAGTTCAAGCCACCCATCTTCAGGAGTTAAATCAACTTTACCAACATCTTTCTCAACTCATTCAACTTATCATCCAGGTGGATATGGCGTTTCAGAAGGATTAAAGAGAGCTAGAAGACCTTTCGCTGTAAGGAATGCTTTAACTGGAGCTGCCATTCTTGGTTTCTGTACTACTGTCTACTTCTATTCAATCTCAAAGGTCGGTACCAATTACTCAAGACTTAGATTTCATCCCTAGGCAGTAAATTGGAGAGGGGAGAGGGATCTGGCCATCTTGGAAAGCAAAGAGTGGCAAAGTAGAAGTGGATCTCCTTACTCACCTCACTCTATCTCCTTTCTCTCCTCCTTTCTCTCCTCCTTCCTCTCCTTGTCTGCCTTCTGCAGGTCAAGCAAGATGATTTCTCAGACTTGGGAGAATTACCAGCTGCCACTTCAACTCCGATCTCTTCTTCTATTCAATCATCTCAACCATCTGAGATCTCCTCTTCCAATTCTCTAGCCTCAAAGATTTCAAGTCAAGCTTCCTCGATTACGAATTTACTTCCTTCAAAAGCTTCTCAACCCACTCTTCATGATTCGGTGGCGGAAACTGCTAGAGCTGAGATTCTGCGAAGACAGGGAAGGTTATGAAAGGTTCGGTTCTGTGGTGGATCCAAGTTGCTTAGGTTTTCTCTTCCTACTTTCGAATTCAAATTGTAAATTGCTTGTTAGATGATGAAACAGATTAAGTGTAAAATCACCTCTCTTTCTTTTGATCGCTGGTGTTGTTGAGCTGCTGTGACTTTGGAAGTTGTTATCTTGGATGTGTTTCTTCCTCCCTCTAACCCCATCCTGCCCAATTATCTAATCTTCTAACTTGCCTGCAGGAGGGTAACTACAATTCGATTCTTATCTACTGTATTTCAAGTGGCTCATCTTCAAGATCAACCTTTAGCAACAAGGAAGCAACCAAGCTCTTCTCTTTAAATCCTAATCATGAGCTCTCCTCATCCTACTCAACCAACTCAAATCTCTCAAGGACTTTCAGTGATCATTGAACCACTTTCATCAAGTTTCTTCGCAGGTCAAGAATTCTCAACCAGGATCACCTTCAAGAACACTCGAATTCCAATCCCTCAATCTCAACCTTTACCTGACGTGGAAAGGTTTCAAGGTCAACCTCCAAATCTTGATCTAAGTCCCAATTCAGGACTGAGTGTTTCATCAAACCCTTCTATTGATAGAAGAGTGGTTTCTGCAGCTCCTGGAATTGGAATCAATTCAAATGGAAGTGGAAGTGGCAGTGGGAGTTCGATTGGAGAAAGCTCTTTTGGAAAGAATAAGAATGATAACAAGATTTCCAAGGCTGGTGGTTCAGGTTTACCGAGTAGGAAAAGATTGATTGGAAGTAACGCTTTGAAATATGAAGATCGAGAGAATTTGGGATTGAGTCCTAGGGGAGATGAAGATCGGGGGAATGGGAAAGGGAGAATGTTTGATGGAGATCTTCAAGAGTCCACGGGGTCCTCTTCGAAAGGAGTGGATTCAAGGACAACCAAGGGATCTATAAATAAGACATATGATGGTCTAAACGGAGATCCATCCAGGAAAGATGCTATGGGAACGGAGTTGGGATTGGGAAGGCCATCAGGTCCACAGGGACAGGTTGATGGTGGTGGGAATGGGGTGAGGCAAGCTTTGATTCCTTCTTCTGGTGAGTAACTAAACCGCAGATACATTAATTCGCTTGAGAACCAATGGGGGATAGAGTTTGGAGAAGGTCGACCTCTTATCAACTTCTGATTTTTCTCCCATTCGTCCCTCTCTAGATGCACCCATCAATTCTCCTTCCACAAGCTTCAATCCTCGAAGAACCTCTCAACCAATCTCTTCCTCTCATCCCCACGCTCGAAAGCAATCCATCCTAGATTCTCAAGCCATGGCCTTACAAGATTCTTTCGGTCCAAACGAAGTTTCAGTACCTCCAAGTCCATCACTTTCAGAAAGAAGCCAAAAAGATCTTTATTCTCTTAATGAAAACGATGAAGAAGATGAAGGGGAGACTGAAAGCAATTTAACTCCTAGAGGAAGTCTCAACAACTCAAGAGATGAATTCGATCAACAAGATTTTTATCAACAAGGTAGAAATGATACTATGGAAAGTGTTGTTAGAGATAAAATGACTGATTGGAGTGGAATTGGATTAGGTTCTCAGAAGGATAGAGATAGAAGAAGTAGTATAAGTTCAGTTACTAGTTCTCAATCTAGAAACAGTAATAATCCTAACACACCAACTTCAAGATCTTCAAAGAAACCACTAGTTCCTGGAACTGAAACTTTACTTTGGTCTTTCGCTCAATTGAGAGGAACCTGTGAAATCGATGAAACTTTGATCAAAGCTGAAGATTTTGAGAGATTGAAAAAAAGATTGGCTTATGGAGAAGGTCAAGGAGATTCCAATTTGAAAGGTGGAAGAAAGATTTTGGGTGGTGGTGAATTCGATTTAGGTGGTGGATTTGGATTCAATCATTTAAATCATGGGACTCTTGGGAATGAAGATAGTTGGAGTTCGTATTTGAAAAGTGCTCTTTGGTTATCTTCTTCTACTTCCAATTCTGCTCAAAGTAAAAGATCTTCAAGTAGTTTGAGTTTCAATTCAGATGATGGTTCAACTCCTTATTCACCTCATTCTTCAATCTCTGAATTTCCGACTTCGATGAGCTCTAATAGTAGTATCTCTTCCAAAGCTTCAGAAAAAGCCTCTGGTCATAAACATAAGAGAACCGGATCTACTATGCTGGATAACCATACTCGAACGTTGACTTCAAAAAGCTTTCCGACTTTCAGTATGCCGCCTAGTATGATTGCCATTGATTTGGTACTCAAACCTGGCGAAAGTAAGAGTTGTGAGTGAGACTGAAGGAGTGAGGTGATCCCTGCACAGAACGAGTGGATCTAATGACCCTTTAACTTCTTGTTCTCTCCAACAGATATCTTTCGAACAGCTTTACCTTCCGATCTGCCTCCTTCCTACTTGGGCAAGTCGATCAAATTCAATTACACTTTAGGAATCGGAACGAATCGATTGAGTCAACCACTTTCAGCCGCTGTCAGATCCTACTCCTCTACTCCAAGTCAGAAATCAAGGCTTATCCAGCTACCTCTCAGGCTCTACAACCACGTTGGAGTTCAAGGTTTTCGACCTTCTTTCGATTTGTTGAATCCAGTCGTTAGAATCAAAGACGAAGGGATTTGTGAAGAAGATTTAGAAAGCTCAAGCAAGAACCTCAAAGGATCTCAGTTCGAAAACCAGATGGATTTTGAAGATGGATTCAGTCAAAGAGGTGGGAATCGAAAGAAGGAAGAAGAGAAATTGAGAAGAACAGAAAAGGAAGTGGAGAATCAAAGGATTGGGAAAGAAAGGAAAGAGATGGAAAGTTACGCTAGGTCTCTTTTGAAGGAATGTCAAGAAGAGGGAGAAGAGGATGAAATCGAAGAAGAGGAAGGGAATCAAAGTTTATCTCCTGCTTCTACAACTTCTTCTAAAGCTAGGAGTCCTTTGTCTCCTCTTGGAAGGAGAACGATGCTAAGTGGATCTTCGAACTCTGGAACAGGACTTTCAAACAATGATGAAGAACCTGAAACTAATTGCAAAAGCGCTATTGAGCTTTTAGTTAAGAGTTCTGGTAAAGGTGAGTTGGCTTCTCGTTGAATTTTCCTTGTCTAAATGAAGAGCTGACAGCAGCTCTTGCTTTCACTTTCGATTCAGTCTCCTATGACATAGCCAAGGATGGAAAAGTTGCTGCTGTTCTAACACTCGTCAAGTCCAAGTATCGATTAGGCGACACTGTCACAGGAGTAGTGACAATTAACGCCGAAGGTGCTATTGCTAGGATCGTAAGAGTGAGTGAAGATGCATGGAGTCTTCTTTGCTTTTGTTCCTTTTTTCTAACACCTTTCTTTTCCCTCCTTTTCTAAGATTGCTGCTACTTTGGAAACCCACGAAGAGATCCAGCCGACTCTAGCAATGCTGCCACCAGGAAGATCTCACAAAACGACGAAAAGAGTTCATGCCGAACATCACGAAAGTACCTTGGATGCCGGAAGAGCTTCCTTTGCTTTGCCTATTCCAGGAGGTGCTACTCCTGAATTCACAACTAGCGGAGGTAAGTCAAAGCAACTTGAGAACAAATCTCTGAAGCAAGCATTCCTGCAGGCACTGATGTTTTTCTCCTCTCATTTCTTATTCACCCGCCAGTCAAACTCAACTGGAATCTACGACTTTCCTTCCTGACGCTCTCAACCTTTCAAGATCCATCTACCACCTCCAACCCTGAGACCTCATCTATCAAGATCCCTCCGCCCCCTCACCTAGTCCCTTCACCATCGGACGGATTCTCTCTTTATCACACTTCCTACTTAGCAGTTCCTTCTCTTTGCGGTAAACTACCTGTTTTCAATCCCTCTGAAGCCATAGGAGATAAAATCACGGATTCCAATGGGTTCGGAAAAGAGAGCAAATTGGAAATCGTCGAATGCGCTGTCCCCATCACTGTCTTGCCTCATTCTAGCTTCTTTCAAGTGAAACCTGCTCATTTTCAAGCTTAGACATTTCACAAAAAGATTTTCTTCATCTATTTTTATCTCTTATACACCTCTGCTTCAATTTGTACTGCTATTCATCCCAGATCGGAAATCTCATCGCATTGCAAGACTGCAATCTTCACGCTCAAAACGTCGATTTTTTTCAAATGAATGTTTGTATTTCGAAATTGAAAAAGAGGCAATGCAACAAGAGCCTATCATGTGTCTATTATAAACTGGCCTACAAGAATGACCAAGGAGAAAGGGGTTGTTTCTTTTTGGATGATTTTATTCACAACCAGGTGAGATCGCCAGCTCTTCTGAACAAATCTAAACCTTCATGGAGACCTCAAGCTTTCAAAACGCGGCTCCAGAGAGATTTGCGATGCTTGTTCGTGTTGTAGTGTCGTTGGCTTCACCGGAGAAGTCGGTGAAGAGTAGAATGCGAGGAGTCTTGGAACTGCGAGAGTAAGGGGAGACAAAGGCGGATTCGTTAGAACAACTCCTCGACACCTAGGCTTACCTGCTAGGATCCCAGACATCGAGTTTCCAGTGAGATAAAACATAGCGTATACTCACTCGGCAAACTTCAGATGATTCAAATTAGCAACCAAGTTCCCGTAACCATCCAGGTAGAGTCTCGGAGTTGAATAGGATTTCCAGAGGACGACTTGAGCGGAAGCGTCTTGATATTTTGCTTCGAATTCTTCTGCATATTTGGAGCTTGTGACTAAGCGTTCTTCAGCTCTGAAGAATCTGCCCCAGTCTCAGGGACTTCCCCATCCCTCGTCTGGTTTCGATCCTGCCGCCTCTTCTTCTTCTTCTACCTCCATTCTCTCGGGCTCCTCTTTTGGAATGCTCTTTTGCGAGTCTCTTAGAGGCAGGTCGTCCTATTTGATTCCATTATGGATTTTTACAGGTTCCAATTCTGAGAAGTTCTTGCGTAAACCTCCAATGACATCCGACACGGTTGCAGCTTTCATTTGGATAGGTCTTCCATCTCTGATGTCCGTCTCCGACTCGATTCCTTTCTCCCACCAGCTTCTCATTTGAGGGATTAGTTCCAGCAGAATGATTTCTAAGGGGTCGAGATTAGGCGGAAACTCTGTTGCCCCCTCTTCTTCAGAACCTGAGAAGCTGTCGTAACCGTTCTTGAGAGAATAGTGTCTTCCGTTCCAGGATAGGAGCTCTAGGCGATTGGCTCTATACTCTGAATCTAGCATCTTGATGAAGAAGACGGGAGGACTGGTTGCATTCTGTTGACCCAAACTCCATTCGCGGTGGTTTGCAGGAACAACTTGTTCACTTCCAACCGTAAGAATAGCTAGCACTTCGAATGTCTCTTCACTTGTTCTTTCACGCTCCATCTTAACGACTAGTTCGAATAGAGCTGGATGCAGTCGGATCTCGTCTCCATCTTTGAAGTTGCTCTTGAGGGAACCTTCGTCGAAAGGTGCGAGGAAGAGAGCTTCTTGAACTTGACGCAGTTGAGAGCAGTGGTGCAGGAACTTGTTGACACGTCTGATTCTGTTGAGGTCGAAGTAGTCTAGATGCTGAAAGATAGAGAGCCAAGCTCCGGCAGGTAGAGAGTTCAAATGCAGAGACATCTTGCTGAGAAGAGGGGAAGAGGCACCGAGCAAGAAAGAAAGAATCAGGTAGTTAGTAGCAGCTCTCTTTCTAAAGTACTGCTAGACTTGCCAGATCTGGATGATGACTCTAAGTAGAATCTGAGGATCAATCAACTGTGGAGAGGAGGAGAAAGGGAAAGAAGAAGAAGAATTTTATCATTCTTGCCTCAGTCGCTATCAATCGGCTCGTGCTTCTGATCAGGTCGTGACGTAGATTTGTAAAAGCTCTTTGTCTGGTTCAAACTCACACCTACTATAATGCTATCTCAGCTTTATTAGAAGAAATGTAAACTCACTCTGTTCCAGGGGAGGGGCTTTTTGCTGTTGTGAAAGTCGAGAGCGTGCCTCTTCTATTCTTCTTCTCTTTTTCCCACCAACACCACACATCCCAAACATGTCACATCTATTCCAAATCCAGAGAGATCAGCTCTTGAAGACACTTCCAGATGTAGACGTAAGTCAGCGATGTTTTCAAGATCACTTCACCTTGAGCTAACTCCCCTCTCTGTCTCTCGCAACAGTCCGAACTTTTCAGAGAGAACACTCAAGGGGAGCTCGTCAGATTCCTGATCTTCAAAGCTTATGACTTCCAAAAGACTTTGGAACACCATCCGCTGAACGCAGTCTTTTGGTCTCAAGTCTTCATCAAAGCTTTCGAGCCCTACTCTATCAAGAACGTTCTGAATGAGAAGATCGTGGCTACGAAAGAGATGCTCGCCTACTTCAAGCTCGAGATGAAGAAAAAGGCTATCTTCGAGAAGAATGAAGTACAAGACGAAGAGAACAGAGTTCAGGATGACATTCACTGTGGGTGTGACAAATGAAAATTGAGCTTCCACTCTCGAGATGGCTGACATTTATGCCCCCCTTCTTCACCACTTCTCACCACAGTCGAAGAAGCTCAAACTTCTTTCTTGGAATGTATGGAGGAGCAACTGATGACTAGAGTTCAAGTAGAGAGAACCTTCCGTAGAAGTTCAGAGCCTTATCACCCTTCTTCCGGTCAAGCGATGCACCTCATGGAGTTCGCTCCTCCTAGCCTGACTGCTCTTCCTGAATTCGAGCCTCTTCCTAAGTTGTGAGTATCTCAGGATCATTGGGTTGCCGATGCCGATGCCGAGAATCGTTAATCACTGACGCATACATCCATCTTTTCTCGTCTGTCAGTCAAGAAGAGATACTCGACGAAGTCCTCCCATCTCCTTTCGCTTTCTGGAACCACTGCCTTCAAGATCTAAGAGACGGAGGCGATGAGATTCAACACGACGAGCATGAAGACCACGAAATTCATCCCTTCAACAGAAATGTGAGTCGAAACGAAGTGGGAAGAAGACAACGTCGTCGTCGGCAGCTGATTTCGAACCCTCACTTTCCTTCTTTCCTTCCCACGCAGCCTCATCTGAGACTTTCAACTCCAGTACTTTTCACAAGATTGGAGGAGTCAAGACTTTTCAAGGACGATGAGAGTCAAGGTTTCACTCCTGACCTTTCAACCTTGGGAGCTCTAGCAAAAGAGAGGTTCGATCAGCCAGAGGTGGATGTTGGAGCAGAAGAGCACCTGGGAGCCAGACTAGAACAATGGGGTAGGTCAAGCTGTTGACTTCTTTCTTCAATCAAGTGACGCACTTGTATGTATCTCATGATTTCGTCCTCCTTGCCCTTTCCAAAGATCACATGCCAAACACCACTCCAACCGCCTCGAGTCCAGAGCCTCGTTCCGACGACACGATTCTCTCTTCTGCTGGTAGACAAGATCCAAGAAGCGAGGAGACTACTGTCTCTTCTCTCGGACTGTCAGCTGCTGATCAAGCTTTCAAGCCAGAAGATGGTGAATCTACGGATCTTCGTCTCGTCGACTGATTTGCACCTCCTCCGGCTGACCTCCCTTTCTGTTCTGCTGGCCTCTCTGAAAGAAGGACCTCTGTTTCCTAAAAGTTCGCCTTTCTCCACTCCCAGAGCTCCTGCTGGTAGTCGTGGTAGAAGTGTTGTCTCTAATCCGAGGTGAGTCTTGAGACAACTCATTTCTAGACCCCTTCCTTGACCCGAACTGACTCGAATCGCTCTCTTCTTTCTCAGGAATCACAACAAATACCAGAAGGTGCTTCGTTTTCTTTCTCTATCCAGTTTCGAAAAGCCGATGAACCTTCAAGACACCTTCGAGGGAGCTGCTTCGGTTTCGAAGGAATCTTTAGCTGTCCCCAAGCTCAAGGAGCGTTTCTTGGGCGGCGGTGGAAACAGCAGCTCCCTCTCTGAAGTCGTCAACGAAAGTAACGAGATCGATACTTCTACATCATCGTCTGCTTGGCTAGTGGGTGAGTAGAGTAGGTCAGATGCTCCAAGCAATCTCGGCCAATAGTGACTGACCTACCTTCGACCCCTCGTCCTGAACAGCACCTATTCTACCCATTCCTAGCCCCGAGACCACCAAACTCGGTCTTCCTCTATCTCTCTCGAACATCGCTGCTCTCAAAACCAAGGGACACGATCGTCTCTCCGTCCCTCGTCTCGCCACTGGCTTCCACTCTCTCAACATCGAGCTGCCAGACTCTTTCATCTCGAGAAAGTTAGAGCGTCAACTCGCTTCGGAGCAGATCACTTGTGGAAGCGATGATCAGCTGGATGGGGACATGAGCTCTCTTCTCGAAGACTCTTTCTGGGAAAGCGAAATCGTGGAGCATGCCTCCGCCTCGGATCAGTTGTCAGCAGGAGGCTTGACGGATGACGACGAGGATCGTTTGGAACCGAACTTTGGAAACAAGACTTCAAGAGTCGAGGTCATGAACGAGGTCGACCTCTTCCAAGGACGGAGAGTGGTCTCTTCAGTTCCAACTTCGGCCCACTTTTCCTGTGAACATGGAGAAGAGGAACCAGAAGCGGCAGAGACGCTCACGCTGCTCGGAAGAGGAATAAGAGAAGACTACCAGGACGAAGAAGAGAGGGGTCAGCTAGGCTTCTTATCCGACAGAGACTATGGAAACGATGAAGACGAGGTAGGACAGCTGGCCTTCTTGTCTGAAAGAGACTATGACGATGCAGACTACCAGCTTCTCCATTCTCAGAAGAGAGAGGAGGAGTACTTCGCTCTGGACAGCTACACTCAGCTCTTGGATCGCAACAGTGAAGCAGACGCCCATTTGGATCCTCAAAGCAGCGGATCGGCTTCTCTATCTCCCTCGAGGAAACGCTCTCAGGAGCCTACAGCTCTGGAAAGAGTCGTCAAATCACGGAAGAAAGTCTCATCTAACAACAATCTTCAATCTCTCTCTGGATCCATCAAGGACTTCGTAGACATCCGCAAAGGCAAACTTCCAACTTTGACTCCTCGTCTAGAGCCAGAGTCTCTGGAAATGATCGAGTCCCACCAAGCTAGATCAGATGCAACGAGCTCTTCAACCAGGGGTCCACAAAGGGAGGAGAAGGAGGTCAAAGGGGAACTTGCTAACGGGAAGGAAACTGCAATCGACAAGGAAGTTGGTGAGACGAATGTCATTCCTCAACAAGCTCACCTCCACGTCATCACCACTAAAGGGATTCAGAGCTACCAAGTGGTCGAGTGTCTCAAGAACAGATGGAATGTGAGTTGAGTGAACTCAAAGCCTGGCTGAAGCTGGATCCTTTCTTGAAATCGAAACTGACAAACCCATCCCCTTTTCCATGAAGGTGTCGTTCGTCGAACGCGATGCCATCGACGCAGACTTCATTCTGGATCACAAGACGGCGGTGCTTTCCTCCAAGCTGTCCCTTCTGGTGAGTAAGAAAGGATCAACCAGTGGTTCGACCCACCTGATCACCGACGACCTCCACCCTTCTCGCCACCCACTCTCTCTGCTCTTCTCAGCCCGCTTCAATTCAAGCGCTGAGATCCTCTACCAAACCTCCTGTCAACGATCTGTTCAAGAAACTTCGAGGTGGGAGGTACGATCGCTTTCTCGTTCTACTAGAAAAGTGGATGAGCTCCGGATCTCTCATCCAAGTCGATGCAAGGCTAGAGAAGGCGCTTTCAGATCTCGACAAGTCGCTGAAGACGGGAGCTCTTCGTCACTTGCAGGTCGAGGTCAAGCTGGTCAGGTCACCCTCAGAGAGTGCAGCTCATATCAGATCTTTTTCAGAGGTCTTGATGAGAGAAGCCCATGAGATTTCGAAGGAAGAGATCCGCTCGACAGTCTTGCCTTCTATGGTTTGGGACTTCAATTCGAGGCCAGGTTGGCTTTACGAGGAGGCAGCTGAGGTAAGTAGAGAAAGGAAAAGTTAGTTTCAGTTCAGATACTCACCGTCGGACTCTTTCCTCTTCCCTAAACAGGAGGAGCTCAAGGTGAACTCGGAAATCTTCAATCCCTTGTGAGTAGGCGACGTGCCCTCCCTAGAGGCTCCTGAGATCGGCCACTCACACCTTCAACTTTTTCCAATGTACATAACAGTGCTGCAGCTTTGATCGTCGGGGTCAAAGGATCTTATGGTGCCTTTCAAAGCAGCAGCGATGCCGACAGACTAGGATGCTTTGAAGACACAATCGGAGCTGAGAGTGAGTACGCGCTACAACGATCCTCCTTCCGTCTGTTTTTGCTTTAACGCCTCTCTCTTGATCTTCCATTTATAGGACTCGATCGATTCAGTCAACTGCCTTGAGAGTTGAGACGCTTCAGAATCGGAGGTGTTGGGAGGTCTATGAAGAAGGACAGAATCTCGATATTCCAGCAGGACTGAGCTTGTACCGATAGACCAAAGGGACATTGAAACAAGGCAATGGAAGTGTTAGAAGAAAAATCGTTTTATCAGAGGAAAGAAAATCAATGATCCTATGAGAGGGAAGAGAGAGAGGTCCCACCACCTCCCCTTCCCTTCCTCTCTGTTCGTTCTGTCGTTGTGCCTAGACTCCTTTCGGTTTTTTTCGGCCAGTCACATGGACTTGTTCGAGGTTCTATTTGCAAAAGGCAGAAGTTGAGGCTCGCCGTAATTCAACTCCGAGTCCTCCTTGGACCTTGCGAAGCTTCCATTTCATCTTTCTGCTGTCCGATTCATGTTGAAGCTGCTGACCCGCAATTCTATAAGAAGACCATCATTGCCAGCAAATCTCAGCAAAAATCTTTTCTCAACTTCTTCCTCTCGTTTATCTTATTCATCTCTTTCAAGAACCGGCTTCAATAAGGTGAGTAGTCCATTCATTCATTAGCTCTCTTTGTTCCTCCTCCTTGCTCCCCACGCTTTCTGTCTCTTGGCCCTTCTGAACCATCTACTTCAACCACTATCATAGCTTATTTCAATCTGGCTGACTCAATTTTACCCTCTTCATCTCGCTCTCGCTTCTCTTTGGCTTCCATCTGTCTCTCTCTCCTAATCCTTCTCATTTCAATCTCTTTCACCTTTCAGCCTTCTTCTTCCTCTCTTTTATCCAAACTCAAAACCTCGACTTTCGGTAGAACTCACTTTACCTGTTCACTCTGTCGATCAGTCATGGCTTCTCAATCCAAAGACGCTCAACCTCAGGAATCTGAATGGTTCCGTTTACCTCAAACTGCAAAGCCATCTCATTATGACGTCACTATCAAATCGGATTTAGAATTTCTACGTTTCTCTGGTTTAGTCACAATTGATTTAGATATCTTAAAGGAGACTGACAAGCTCACTTTCAATGCTGGAAGCAAGATGACTCTCTCTAAGGCTATCGTTACTTCATCTAACTTGAAGACCGAAGATCAATCAGTCATTGCATTGGAAGTCGATGCTAAGCACGAGAGAGCTACTGCTACTTTGGCTAAGAAGTTACCTGCTGGAAGCCAGGCTAAGTTGACCGTTGGTTTCGCTGCTGAGATGGACGACAGGTGAGTAGGACAAGGAAGATAAGGCTTGGGAGGAGCTGGGTTGTCTCACACGACATTGGGGAAGAGCTGCAAAGGGATAGATTCTGATCTGTGGCTATCTATTTCTCCGATCTGGTTGATTCAAATCGCAGTATGATGGGTGAGTAGTCTCTGGATCTGCAGCTGGCTAATCTCAGCGCCAATTCTGACCTTCCTTCTTCCAACATTTTCCACATTCTCCTTTCTTCGTTTCATAGGCTACGTAAGTGTCTGAGAGCTCTTGAACATCGCTGTTCCTGCCACCAAGGACTCTGGCTGACCTCTCTTCATTGAATTTCTTAACTGACCCAATCTCCTCTACCTCTCGAACCCAACTCCTGCAGTACCGCTCTACATGGGAACACGAAGGAAAGAAAGGATTCTTCGGTCTGACTCAATTCGAACCAACTTCTGCCAGAAGAGCCATTCCAGGGTGGGATGAGCCAGAACTCAAAGCAACTTACACTTTCAGAATGATTCATCGTGGAGACACAGTAGCTCTAGCTAACATGCCAGAAGTTTCCTCAAAAGCAATCTCTTCAGCTGATATCGAGAAAGTCCTTCGTTCCGCAGAGCTAGAATTAGATGAATCCAAGATCAAGGTCGAAGGAAAGACAGAAATCTCAAAGACCGAGAACCAAGGATCAACTGATGAATGGAAGATCACTGATTACGAGAAACTTCCAAAAGTCAGTTCCTATTTGGTAGCTTGGGCAAACGGACCTTTCGTCTCTTTGGAGAGCTCTTACAAATCTCCTTTGACTGGAAAGACCGTTCCTCTAAAGATTTACTCTACTCCAGAACACATTCATCAAGCTCAATTCGCTCTCGATGTCAAGGTTAAGGTTCTTCCGGAATACGAGAAGGTCTTCGATATTCCTTACGCTTTACCAAAGCTTGACACTCTTGTAGCTACCGACTTCGACGCTGGTGCTGTGAGTAAATTTGGCTGGGCTCAAAAGATGGTATTTCACTTTCTGACCCAACCTTCTCTCTCATCTTACTTCTGAATTTGATTGTCTAGATGGAGAATTGGGGTCTTATTACTGGTAGAACCTCTGTGTTCCTGTGGGATTCAGAGCGTTCTGGTCTTCAAGGACAGAAGAGAGTCGCCTCTGGTGAGTTTGCTCGCCTCAAGTCCTCGGCGCTCCTTGTTAGCAATAGCTTTAAGTTTCGTTTCATGGAAGCAAGATTGGAAAGCGACTGAACCCTCTCTCTCCCTCTCTCTCGCTCTCTGAAACTTCTTCTCTCCGGCCAACAGTTCAATCTCACGAAGTGGCTCATCAATGGTTCGGAAACATCGCTACCATGGCTTGGTGGGACAACTTATGGCTGAACGAAGGTAAGAATGGCGCCCCGAGAAGATGCAGTGATCAGAGACCAACTGGTCGTCTTTCCTTTGCTAACCCTCTTCTCACCCTCTCCGATCCTATCTCTACCTCTCCTAGCTTTCGCAACCCTCATGGGAGAAGTCATCATCTTGGACAAGGCTTTCCCAGAGTGGGAATCTGCTTCCGAGTTCTTGAACTCTCACTTGTCCAGAGCTTTAGAATTGGACGGAAAGAGATCTTCTCACCCCATCGAAGTCCCTCTCACCGGAGAAAACGTCGACGATGCTATCAACCAGGTCTTTGACGCTATCTCTTACTCTAAAGGAGCCTCAGTCTTGAAGATGCTGTCCTCTCTTCTCGGAGAGGATGTCTTCCTCAAGGGAGTTTCAATTTACCTCAAGAACCACCTTTACGCCAACTCTGTTACCAAGGATCTTTGGAACGGAATCTCCGAGGCTTCTGGAATGGACGTCGCTAAGATCATGGTGAGTCATGGTGTCTCTTCTCTTGCGCAATGCCAATCCCTCGATTCTGAACTTCTCACCCTCCCTCTCTCTGATCTCAGGCCAACTGGACTCTCAAGCAAGGATTCCCTGTCATCACTGTCACCGAATCAGCAGACTCTATCAAGGTCAAACAGAACCGTTTCCTCAGCACTGGTGATGTCAAGCCGGAGGAGGACGAGACTTTGTGGTATGTGCCTTTGGCCCTCAAGACAGTCGGATCTGATGGAAAGTCTGTCGTAGACATGGAGGCCGTACTCAACGAGAAACGTGAGCAAGAGATTCCTCTCAAGGGTGTCAAAGACGCCATCTTCAAGCTCAACGCCGGTACCATTGGAGTCTACAGAGTTTCTTACTCTCCTGAACGTTGGGCCAAGCTCGGAGCTGAAGCAGCTAAGAGTGACTCAGCCTTCGGTCTCACTGATCGTGTTGGACTAGTCTCCGACGCTTTCACTCTGGCCAAGGCTGGTTACGGAAAGACTTCTGGAGGTCTCTCTCTTCTCAAGGCTCTTCGTCACGACAACAGCTTCTTGGTCAACTCAGCCGCTGCTGGTCACCTGGCATCTCTATCCTCGGTCTGGTACGAGCAATCTGATGAGGTCAGAAACGCAATCGACGCTTTCAGAGCTGATTTCTTCGGAGAGAAGGCCAAGAAGTTGACCTTCGAATTCGGAAAGGACGATTCTCCAGATGTCAAGCAGCTCAGAGCCACTGCTATCTCCTCTGCAGCCGCCGCTTCAGACGAATGGACACTCTCCGAGATCAAGCGTCGTTTCAAGAAGTTCATGGAGACTGGTGATGACAGTCTTATCGCTGGAGATCTGCTCCGACCAACCATGTCTCAAGGTGTCAAGCACGGAGGAGAGAAAGAGTACGAGTTCGCTCTCTCAGTCTACCGCAAACCAAAGACTGACGTCCACAAGATCGCAGCCATGTTGGCCCTATGTGCTCCTCAAGATCCAGCTCTACTCGAACGCACTGTTAAGTTCTTGTTCTCTAACGAGGTTAGAAACCAAGATGCTATGTAGTAAGTTTCTCATTCTCTGCACATCGCATGGCCGTCCACTTTAGTTCACTTTAGCCACCTCTTTACTAACGTCTCTACTTTTGTCTCTTTCGCAGCTTCTTCGCCGGTATGAGCGCAAACAGATCCGCTAGGAGGATGATGTGGGGGGCTCTCAAGACCAACTATGGCCCTCTCACCAAGCGTTTCGAAGGAAACTTCTCTCTATCTCGTCTGATCGGTGAGTCTTTGAACAGAGAGAGAGAGAAATAGAGATAACTGATTTTTGATTTGATTTTTTCATCTCTGTTTTTTTCTAGAATACTCTTTCAGCGAATTATCTGGAGAAAACGATTCAGCTGATGTCAATGCTTTCTTCGCTGACAAAGATGTGAGTGCCTCTCTAGAGATCATTGGAGTCGTCCGATTACTCACTGATACTCCCGTCCCCTTCTTCCAGACCTCCAAATTCTCCATGAGCTTGAAGCAAGGTCTAGATTCCATCACAGCGAGTTCCAGTTGGTTGAAGAGAGACGGCGAAGACGTCAAGGAATGGTTGAAAGCTGAAGGATATCTGAAATGAAGCCAGGTGAAGCTGTGAAAATGTAAAGTTGGAGACAAAAGTCTTGTAGCAGTTGATAACAAGATCAGGAATCGAATTATTGCAATCGAAATGAACCCAGAAGAAATTTGTGGCATTTGTCGATCACAAAGCTCAGACCTCCAGACAAGGCCATTCAGATTTTAGATCATCAGTAGAAGAATCGAGGTGACGAATAGATTTCAAGGTGGTCGGGAAAATAAGAGACACAGGAAGAGAAAGGCGAAGAGAGTCGAAGAGTTACTTCATACAACAGAGGTATTACGGAGAGAGAAAATGGTGAATGTTCGTGAAGTTGATTCAGACAGAGGTTGCGCGTAGAAGAAGAAGTGGTCGTTTAAAAGAATTATTGGTTGACTTTGAAGGATTCACGGATGTCGCGAGAAGACGCTCCAATTCGGAAGTGAGTAGATCCGTGAGGCTTCAACCACCTTTGATGGTCTGAGTCGAAGATAGACCTGTGGCAGGGAAAGGAAAAGAGGAAGATGGGAGAAGGAAGAACAAGCAAGAGTCAGAAGCAATTCGAACTTTGAGTGACCTTGTCTTCGAATAAAACTCACATGTCGTAACGGTTCAGTTGGAACTTGATAGTCTTCTCGGCTCCAGCTTTAATAAAGAAGCGGTCGAACTTTCTAAGAACCTTTGGTGGTTCTCCAGCGCTCTTTGGGAAGCTCAAGTAGACTTGAGGTACTTCGTGTCCGTCGATCTTCCCAGTGTTTTGAACCTTGAAGCTGACTTCGTAGATTGGCTCGAATAGCCAGTCTGGAAGACCATCTGAAGCTTGCTTGTTACCCCACATACCATTCCAATCAGCCTTTCCGAGCCACTTTCCGCTAGCACTTGAGTATTTGAACGAAGTGTAAGAGAGTCCATGTCCGAATGGGTATCTTGGCTCGATGTTGTTGTGGTCGAAGTGACGATAGTCTACGAAGAGTCCTTCAGTGTAATTGATTTGAGGGTAGCCTGAGAGGGAAAAGAAGGAAGAAGCATCAGGAAACGTGGACTGCAGGAGAGTTCTCGAGAGTTCACGAAATACGAACCTGTTCCAGTAGTGTCGATGTAGGTGACATCTACTCCATAATCGCTTCTCTTTTTGGCCATGGTGAATGGTAGACGTCCGGAAGGATTGTATTCTCCATAGAGAACATCCTGAGAGAGGGGGAAAGAAAGGGGTCAGTCGACAAAAATCAAAGAGAAGACGCGACTCTCGGGACTCACAGTGATAGCATTTCCGGATTCAGCTCCTGGCATACCAGCCCAGATGATAGCAGTGACGTTCTCGTTGTTGACGAAGGATTCGATGTCCATTTGACCAGGAGCGTGCATGATAACCATCGTATTCTTGTTGACAGAGGCGACTTGCTCGACCAATTTGTTTCCACCTTCCCAAGCAGTAAGGTTGTTACGATCTCCTTCGTTTCCAGCAACGGTGATGTATCCTTCACCAGAATCGGAGTAGATAAAGACTAGAGCTGCATCGGCTCCAGTGGCGACAGTCTTGGCTTGATTGTAGTCATAGTTCAAGAAAGACCAATTGACTCCAGTTCTGTCCTTGCGAGCTCTTGCTTGAAGAGCCTCGTAAGGGGAGATGAGGTAAGAGTAGTCGGCAGTTCCTGTCGACAGAAGGGAGAAGAGAGAGGAAAGCGTCAGAAACTTCCTTCCGAGTCGTCCCCTACCACTTCACAGTCTACTCACCTGAACCCCAACCGATTCCAAGAGTTCCATCAACACCATCATCGTTTCCACCGCGATCTCCGAAGCGGTTTGGACCTCCACGACCTGGAGCAGCATCTTCTCCAATGATCGCGATCTTCTTTGGCTTGTTGAGAGGTAGAGCGTGCTTCTTGTTCTTGAGGAGAACGGTTCCAGCAGCGCCGATTTCACGGATGATTTTGTGATGATCTTGAGTAGCTTCGACGTGTTGGTTGGTTGCTGGATCGTTGATGTCGAAAGCATTGAAGTTTGGCTTGGGATAATCTGGATCGTCCTGGCCCATCTTGTACCAAGCACTGAGAAGGAAAGGGGAAGAAGAAAGTCAGCACAAAAGTCAGCACACCGTTGATGGTCTCAATCTTTCCCGATTCCTTTTAAGCTACTCACGCTAGAATTCTCGTACCCATGTCATCCAAACGCTCCATCTCGACTGATCCGTTGTTAATAGCTTTCGTCATGTTACCTCCGAAGAAAGATGATTTGGCGTTTCCTCCAGCGTTACCTATGTGAAAGAGAGCAAAGAGAAGCGTCACGTCAGCGTCTTCTCTCAATCGATTTCGAAAAGAAAGCATTCACTTACAGCAGATAATGTCACCAGGCATTGTCATATCAAGTCCAGCGTTAGCAGCAGAGACACCGGAGTGAGTGGCACCCCCTGAAGACGGATGGGAAAGGAGAAGAAGCGCGCCAGTCAGCAAAGTTTGGACGTCACAGAAACCGAAACCCTAGAGCACTCACAATCTGACATAACAAATCCTTGGAACTTCATCTCGGTCTTGAGTCTGTTGTTCAAGAGCTCGGAGTTCTGAGCAGCCCAAGAGTTGTTGATGAGATTGTAAGAAGCCATGACAGATCCAACTCCAGCTTGAATGGAACGGAGGAAAGGGTGGTCGTAGATCTCACGCTCGGTTCTTCCATCAATGTTAGAAGAGTATTGATTCTGTCAATAGAGCGAAAGGAAAAAAAGAAGGTAAAGATCAGCAGAGGGTCGTTCCATCGCTGTCGCCTCTCGCTCTTCCACCGAGGAGAACTATTCAAATAAAGCTCTTCCACCCACTGCCACTCACTCTGTAGTGTTCTTGCTCATTAGCCAAGTAATGCTTAGCGTTGGCTTGAACTCCAGTAGACTGAGTTCCCTTGATGGTTTGATAAGCAGCTTCCCCAGATAAATAAGGATCTGCGCCATTCATCTCCCAATTTCTTCCACCAGCGGCAACACGATGTCCATTCATTCCAGGTCCTAATTGAATGTTGACTCCTTTGGCTCTGTGCTCTTCTCCCATAGCAACACCTCTCTTATAGGCGAGATCAGAAGAGAAGGTAGCAGCAGTGGTCAAACCAGAAGGGAATACGGAGACCAAATCCGCGAAACGGACACCTAAAGGAGAGTCTTCGAGACACAGACCTGGGAATCCGACTCTTGGTAGAGGCTTGATGTTTCCTACGCAGACCGAAGCGGCCCATCCCATTCTAGAAGTTCATCGAGAGGAGAGAAAGGTAGATCAGCCAGGCGAGTAAAGCGAACTTGTGATTTGTCTAAACTTTTCTGTCTGACTGCTAGCACTCACCCAGTCACAAGATCAACTTTTTCTTGTAGGTTGAAGGTCTTGATGTACTTCTTAGCCTTTGAAACGGCAGTCTGAGAACGAGAGGTGAAAGAGAGGAAAGGAGGTCAGACTTCGACTCTGAGGAAGAGCAATCACAATTAGTCACTTCGCTTTCGAATTCGCTCATGAACTCACCTTCCAGTCTCCAGTACCCTTGACCAGAGGAGATGGGTAGAAAGGTGGAGAGTAAGGGAGAGCATCATCTCCGAAGGCTGGAGAGTTCTTGATAGGAATGGAATCGTCTGGAGTCTTCTGCTCTTCTGACATCTTGGCGTTGTGAGAGATTTGATTCTCGGCTACATGTTCCATGTGCTTGCGAGCCTTGTCGTCAGTGTTTGTGATTTGAGGAAAGACGGAGGCTTCGTCTAGCTTCTCTAGAACAGTGTGACCCTTGTGGCTAGACTTCTTAGTGTCATCTTTGGAGGAGTCTTTAGAATCGTCCTTTGAGTCCTCTTTGGTCTCATCCTTGGAGTCAGATTTGGAACTGTCCTTAGAACTTGCTTTAGAGCCTTTGGTCGAAGAGGCAGCAGCTGAGTGATGGAGATTGTGCTTTGGAGAGTGAATTGAGGTGTGGCTGGACTTGATAGCAGAGGTGCTTTTGTCGGAGGCAGATGATGATTCCAGAGCGTCAGCCTTTCCGAAAGGGGCTTGATGTTGTGCAGCTTGTGCGAGTGGTAGAGCTAGAAGAAGCCCGGCGATGGGGATACGCATCGTGAGAAAAGAGAGTGGGTCGTTAAAGAGAGGAAAGGAAGGGGAACGAAGATGGAAGGGAGGGAGTTTGGGTAGGGGAAGAAAGAGGAGAAGGAGAGAGGTTCCATTTTATATAAGGGGGAGAGGTTGCGTGCCTATTGCTCGTTAGCGTTCTTTTCCAAACGGGCTAACACCCGAAACCGATCGCGTGGAGAGCCCCTATTCTTTCTGAGTTCAAAAGTCAAGCTTTTGGAAGCTTCCAAAATAACAACAAGGTAGAAACTTCGCGAAAAACTGAGTGGTTAAACGGATATGAAGGGGTTTACCCCGCAGAGCTCTGCCGAATTTGTTTGGAGGTGACTTCGAGGATCCTCGCGGAGATTCTTGCTTTCCTTCATTCCCTTTCTGCATCACCTGGAATGTCCTTCCCCTCTAGGACTTTCTACCATCCTAATCATCTAGATCAGGATCAAGGCGACTTCCTTCTCGGCCCCTTCAGAAAACAATCATAGAAACGAGGTGGAAATGGCCTGAAGTTACATACATCAATCGACGACGAAGAAGTCGAGAACAGAGTGAAAGAAGCATTCCATCGATATGTTGAGGTAGATGTCCTTCGGAAAGTACGTGTAAGAGAAAGCGAGCATCATCGAAGCCAGGAAACAGGTGAAAAAGGAGGCAAAGAGGGGGTAGAGAATAAAGCGAAGAAAGAGCATCCAGTGGACGAGCTCTGACCACTTGCTTATGAATGGTTCATTGTGAGGCGCCCAACTGAGCATACAACGTTATTATTCTCGTCGATAGAATGAGTAACGTCTTCCCACTGGCCGACAGCCCCACCCGATGTAGGCGCGTTTCCGTTTGGAACACACTGGATTCAGATGGGAAGTGAAAAAACTATCAGCTGCTCAATCCTCTTCTCAAACTACTGAGCTGACTAAAAGACGCCAGAAACAAAGGTCTGATGATTGTAACTCACGAAGGATGCATCTGGTCCTTGTGAAACGATTTGCACGTTCTGGAAGATGGCGTCACCCATTCCCCAAGAACCACCGTCGTAGAACTCCCCGCAGAATACGGCGTTTCCCTTTCATAGAGAGAGAGGGAGTGAGCGGAGAGAGAGAGAGAGAGAGAGAAGGCGAAGTGGCGAGGGGTGAGTAAAGAAAAGCAAAAGATCAGCCAAATACCGAGAGATCCTGAGACGTTCTGGGTCCCGATCAGTACTTACGAAAGCTAGAGACGAGAAGCAGAGAAGTAAGAGAAGAAAGTGTCAACGGCTGTGAGAGGTGAGATTTGCCACCAAAAAAGAACGACTTCCTCGGCCCGTTGGAACACTCACTTTCGGAAATTGGGTAGGTATCTTGAGCACCGTTGATGCTGATTTGCCAAGATTGTCCATCGGATGCGATGGTCATTGAGAAGGATAACGTTTCTCCGATGGTCACTGGCCCGTACTTGTTACGGTCGTCAGGTAGACCGCGTTCTCGAACTTTCCTCCGACAGCCCAGTTCTGGAAGTTATACCATTTTCCACCATCGGCTGTTGGAGTGGTGCGAGAAGCCTTGTCAGTCAGAGCAGAGAGGTAAAAGTAACTCACGGCAGAGGTGCGAAACGTCAACATGGAGTCAAGTTTCTCTCAATCCTTGAGCCGAATTAAGAAGCCTCCCATGTCTTGACTAACCTGCGAACCCTTCTAGAACTGGTTGTAATACAAATGAATCAGTAAGAAGTCCAGGCCACAAGTAGTTTAAAGTAGGGGATGGATTGTTTTGGGGAACAATCATTTGTCCGTTGAACGCTAAGAAT
The DNA here is from genome assembly GCA_012976225.1 of Golubevia sp. BC0850. Taxonomy (NCBI): domain Eukaryota; kingdom Fungi; phylum Basidiomycota; class Exobasidiomycetes; order Golubeviales; family Golubeviaceae; genus Golubevia; species Golubevia sp. BC0850. The sequence goes on along the minus strand of JAAVVG010000001.1, from coordinate 809,619 downwards.
CTTGTGGTAGAAGCAAAGTAAAAGCAACTGGAAAAAAGGTCAAGAAAGTTGAATCGTTAGTTCGAACTATCGAAGAGTCTGCGGCTCAATTCTCAACTTACTCAAAGTGAGGGTTGTCACTGCCTTGCCTGGCCTTCAAGATGCTGGCTTCTTTGATAGGTTGCGAAACAGGAGGAATGCTTCTTGCGAGGGCCATGGAGACTATAGGAGTGAGAGAAAGGAAAGATTTGATGATGGAGATCATGATCGAAAGAAGGCGCGAGAGAGAGAGAAGAAGATAATTTTGATTCCAAGGGGAAATGTGTTCTTTTAGGCCCCCCTTAAATACTTGTTCGGAGAGAAGCTGACCTCTAACCCCCAAGTTCAAGTATCTGCTCTTAGCAGGAGAGATTTATGCAACTCTATCTCCAACTAATTTGCATTGGGTATGCTTCTGACCGAAGTCTTGAGGAGGAGAATCAGAGTAGTTGACAGGAATTGGAGAGAGCGTTCAAAGGATTTCGATAAATCGATGAATGAAGCAGGGCTCACATTCACAGAGGCTAAACCATCCGGACAATTCCCTCAAAATCCAGTTGGTGTTCAATCCGAGGAGAATGGAGACGGAAGTGTTGCCGAGATGAGGGCATCCGACGTCATTCCTGCGCGAAGATTCTCATCCATGGCACTGCATGACTGCAGGATTAAAACTGAATCTGAAATCTGAATGATAGAATCAGGGAGATATGATTTCCGACCACACTGTCGATGTTTGACTCCATTCCGAATCGATTCTCCGGAACCTGATCGAATCTGGAGGGAGTAGTATCGTCTCCTGGCGAGAGCAAAGGTGGACTGAAGGGTTTTGCCACACAAAGAAGACCGAGCAATAGAAGATTCTGAAAGGTATAAAAAGTAGTCACACGAAGACATCGGGAGTCAAAATAAGAATGAAAGATAGATTTCAAGAATATAGAGAGGGGAAGACGTCTAGTTGACGACTTGGAATTTTCTTTGTTTAGCTAGTTTTCCATGACCATGAGCGCTAGCTTTGTATTCTTTTCTCTTCTCCAATAGTCCAGCTTTTTGAACAGCAGATTCCATACCTCCAAGGATGTTCTTGAGTAGACGTGGAGCTTGGAAGTCACCGATTCCAGGGAAGTTTGAAAGGAATGGGAAGGCAGGTCCTTTGCGTGTATGAGTTGGAAGTTTGAAAGTTGGGCTTCCCTTCTTGTCAGATTTGCAACCACTGAGGTCGGCATTTGGCTTCTCGATCTCGAAAGGATGACCTTCGGTGTTGAACACGTATTCTGTGTGAGATAAGAGGGGGTAAGGGAAGGTCAGTACACAGGAGACGAACTCGGAAGAACGATCTATGCTTACCGTCAAGAGAGACCACTGATGGATCTGCTTGGATCAAGTAAAGGTACTTGAATAGCTCAGCGTACAAGAAAGATTCACTGTCGTCTGTTATTTGATCAAGACAAAGGGAAGGATAGAAAAAGAGGGAATCAGTGTCTCTCCCACTGAGCATTAGAGACTTTTGACCTCTTGAAAGCAGTCTCAACTCACCGATTTGAGTAGTATTGACATCATTGACAGCGTTGATAGCAGTGAAAGCACCCTTGGCTCCCTTCTTTGCCTTACAGTACTTGCGAATCGACTTGAAAGCTTCCCAAGATAAGTCTTGCCATTTCTTGTCACCAGTGATACGGTATGCATCTAGCACATGCGAGGTGAGAGAAATAAAGTCAGTCAGTCAATCAATTGTGGCGGTGAGAAGAGTGGTCCGTCTTGCTCACAGAAGACAGATTCCAAAACCTCTGGTCTCAAAACGTAACTAGCAACAGAGTAATCAAATCCATGTTCATCATAAAAGGCTTCATCCTTGATAGTGATTCCATTAGTCTTGTTTCCTTCACCTTTGAAGACGAAGACTTCAGGACCAATTCCAGTAACACTTGAAGTGTAAGTGTTGATGCAGGATTCAGTTAATTTCAATCCGTAATCAACGTAGTCTTGGTTTTTGAGAACTTTACCTCCTAGAAGCCAATTTCCAGCTACGAAACAACCTAGATGACTGAATTGATAGATGTTTCCACCATTAGAGTCAGAGTAATCGGTTAAGTAGGTGAGTTCAGGATGACCCTCGGCGATAGTAAGCAAGCTCTCGATGCTACTATCGACGGCTGAAATCCAAGAAGGAATCCAGGTCTTAGTAGTTCCTTGTAGAATCCCATACTTGATGAGGTACTGTGAAAGAGAAGAAGAAATGGGGAAAGTCAGATCGAGGCAAGAGACATCATAAAGCGAGAAGGATTTCTTACCTCAAAGTAAGAATCAGATCCTCCACCCCAAGTAACGTAATCGTCAGTAGCTTGATTGGTCTTTGGACTGATTCCTTGAGCTTTCAGGCCTGGGAAAGGACTTTGAGCTTGCAAGGTTGCGTTCATAGCTTTGTCTGCATGTTCTTGATACTTCTTGTCTCCAGTGTACTTGGAGAGCTTGTAGAATTCTAGAACGATGGTTCCAGTCTCGGCGATGATAGCTCCTCCAGAAGAATCTGGGGCTCCGTAAGAGTTCCAGTTCTGAGAGTCGAGAGAGAAAGGAACTTAGCCAGCTATTCCGAATCGGATAGGGTCGAGGTTTCTGAGAATCTGAACTTACCTTGAGAGAGTTGTAAGGCAGATCGTTATCGCCAACCCATCCAGTCAATAAGTGATCTCCAACTGCGAAAAGAGAGGTAGAGTGGGAGTGGATGTTAGTTCGCTCTTGGAGAAAGTTCAGAGCGGCTTTTCCTCCTGAAACTCACTAGTCTTAGCTTGGTCAATCAGCTTTTGGTTAGTCTTTCCAGTTAATTCATAAGCGGCAAGAAGTCCTCCGACGAATCTAATGTTTGTCTCGAAAAGAGCTAAAGAGTTGGGAAAGATGGGCAACGTTTGCGATGCAAGATCAGTAGGAGATCCCAACACCTTTGAAAGCAGATCTCGGTTCCTCTTTGATTTTCGGAAAGGGGTTGAAGACTCTGACGCTTCGACCTTGGAGGGTCTTGTCTGTCGGAAGAGCTTGAAACCGACCTCTTCGACCAACCTTCTCCCTCCAACAGGTCTATCTCTACACTCCAATTCCCATTTCAGCGCCTGCCGTAATCATAAAACTATGTGCTCTGCGATTCGGAGATTACTCACATATAGTCTCTTGGGAAGTAGAATTGAAATCAATCATATCAGTCCACTTAATAGCCTGATCTACCTGTGCCTCGAGTCCCATGACATGACTAGTAGTAATAGCATCTACCAAAGTAGCTCCCCAATCCTAAAGAAATGCGAAACAAATGAATGAGAGGGATGAGTGACAGATCGACCAAAAGTGAATTGTATAACACCAACACAAGTCAAGCTACTCACCCCAAAAGGAGAAGAAGAACTCTTACTTAGAGGATTCAATTGATCATCACATTTCCCATCTTTACAAGCATACTTTAGATATTCGCTGTAAGATTCCAAATAGGATTTCTTGATGGCTTCTGCTCTTTTTAAGTTACCTCTTGCTTTTGGAGATTGAACATTGGCAGAGATGCTTGAAGTGGATAGCAGAGCTAATGAAAGTAGAGCTAGAAATTTCATTTTGAAGCTGATTTTGAGGTGGGATTAGAAATTAGAGAGTGTGGGGGATGATAGAAAGAGAGAGGTAGAGAATGTGGGGGTGGCAAGAGAATCAGAGTGGAGAGAGAGAGTGAGAGAATGCAAGAGCAAAGCAAAGAGAGATGAGAGATGAAAGGAGAGATTGGGGTGTCCCAAGAAAGAATGTAGAGAAGAAAGAGAAAAGAAAGGTAGAAGGTTGGAAAGAGACTTGAAGAGAGATTGCAAGCCTGTTGGGCTTCGGGATTATAGAATCGACGCTAGTCTTGTGTAGGCTACTTACTGGCTATGTACCCTCCCCTCGACCTGACCCTGGTGACCTCCTGAATTCTCCTTGACTCCTCCCTCCCAAAGATGTACCGAATTATGTTTACTGCTTCGTTCTGCACTCTGATTACTGCATGTTAACCTGTCTGTAAGAAGTGTTGTTCTCACGTCCAAATTTTCTCCCACACAGGACCGAGATGGGTCGGAGTTCTAACATTGTGCTTTGTTTGTTTTCGACTTGGCGCAGGCGAGAGAAGAGGTTCCACCCCCCAATCCCGAAGCAATCCAACCTCGAACCCCCTCTCTCTTCCTAACCGTCAACCTCAATCAACCCTTTTTTAATTCTTTCCTAACAACCCACTCTCTCTCTCTCATCAAGACTCTTCTCCTCAAAAGCATCAAGACAAGAGAAGCAACAGTCACAACTCTCTTTTTAGATCAGCTCCACTCACTCCCTTTTATTACTCTCTTTTTCAAAGTCACACTCATTTTCAACACAAACATCAAAAAAGATGTTCTCAACTGCTTTCAAAGCTTTCATAGCTTCTGCTATCGTTCTGTCTTCTGTTGTAGCTGCTAAGGATAGAGCTAACACAATGGTGAGTGCAAGGGTTGGTTGCACAAACCGTAGGGACCGGAGGCAGAAGGGTGACCCTGGCGGGCAAGCTCTATCGTCTCTGGAAACAAGGATTGGAAATTGGATTGGGGATGTTGAGGGGTATTCAAATGTATTGAAAGAGAGATCGACCACCAAGAAGAGCGCAGAGGGAACTCATGTGACATTTCACTTCGAAGATGTAGGGACGGGATCAAACCTCCTTCGAAGGACAAGATTCTCCTTCTTTCTCCACTCCCCTCTTCCTCTCACAAACTTCTAATCACTCATACACAACCTCTATCTCTTTCAGGTAATCACTGGACACTCTGGAGTTTCAGCTCAGATGGTGAGTTTCTCTAGAAGAAACCAAAATTCCCTCATCCCGTGCCCCCTAGGCACCGAGCTCAAACCCCTCAAGTTGGTTCCTCTAACTTTAACTCTCATCGACCCTTCCTTCAATGCAGATGATTTTGTCTGGACCCGGAAAAGTAGCGATCCTCGACAAGGCCCAGAACAATAAGGCGAAAGTCAATGGTCACCCGTGAGTTCTTCAATCTTCTAAAGATCAGACCTTTCCCTTTAACTAAACCGATCTCTTTTCTTCTCCTTTCATTCTCGAAGTGCTTGGGTCGTTGTGAGTAGAGCTTTGTCCTTTTGAAAACGAAGTTCGACTTGTCCTAACTCCTCACACTCTTTTCCGTCTCTCTTCAGGAATACGATTACAACTCCAACACCTACGAGACCAAGGATATGCACAGTAACGCCTTCTGTGCTGGTGGAGCTACTCTAGGAGATGGTAGAATCGTAGTCACTGGTGGGAACAAAGCTGTCAAAAAGAATGGAGCAACAGCAGCAGAAGGAGAGAAACCATATGAGAACTTCAACGGTGGAAGAGCTTTGCGTTTCCTATCTGCAGGTGGAGGTTCTTGGTCTGAAAGTAAGAAGGTTCAGTTGAATAAGGAGCGCTGGTATGCTTCTCTTGAACCTCTGGAGACTGGTCATGTTATGATCACTGGTGGAATGAGAGGTGAGTCAAATTCCGAAGGTCGCGGTGGCAAGTTTGACCTTCTGTTGCTTTCTTCTGACCTTCTCTTTTGTACAAATTCATTCCATAAAGATGGAGGATACGTTCCAACCAAAAACTCAAACGAACCAACCTACGAATTCTATCCACCAAAGAACGACGGTGGAGCTCGTTACATGGATCTTCTAGATCGTTCAGTTCCACTTTCATTATATCCTTTGACTTTCTTAATGTCAAGTGGTGAAATGTTCGTTCAAGCAAACAAAGAAGCGATCTTATGGAATTACAAAAAACAAAGTGAAAAGAAACTTCCTTCAACTTCTGTTCCTAGAGTTTATCCTGCCTCAGGTGGTTCGGTTCTACTTCCGCTCATTCCAGATCAAGATGGGAATTATGAAGAGACTGTTTTGGTTTGTGGTGGAATGGAAGGAATGAAGAAAAGTGATTGGGGAAATGAAGGTGGTGTTGGAACTAGTATTAGTCAAAGACCTGCTTCTAAGAATTGTGAACAGATTAGTCCACTGGCTAAGAATCCTAAGTGGGAACAGGTTGATAGTCTGGATGAGGGTAGATCTATGGGTCAATGTGAGTATCGTTGTAGCCAGGGCACTCCCAACCGTCGTCTCTAGCCTCCACTGCTGACTCCCTCTGTCCTCCATCTATCACCCTCTTTCACTCCACGATTCTCTCTTCTCAGTCATCATTCTACCAAATGGAAAAATCTGGTTCGGAAACGGAGCCAAGACTGGAACCGCTGGTTACAACACCAACCCAGAGGACATTGGAGAACCAGTAGGACAATCGTACGGTGACAACCCATCTTATCAACCAATGATTTACGATCCAGCTGCTTCAATGGGTTCTCGTTTCTCAAAAGCGGCCAAAGCCAACGTCGCTCGTCTCTATCATTCTTCAGCCACCTTACTTCCAGATGGAAGTATCATGGTATCTGGTTCAAGTCCACGTGCTGATGTCTCTACAAAGAAATCTTGGGCCACGCATTACTCAGGTCAATACAAGAGAGGTTTCAAAGAGTCGACTCTGAGTAGAGTTTCTCTACCCTTTTGTCTCTCCTCTCGTCTGAACCCACCTTTCTTTCTTTCTTTCTCCCCTTTCTTACTCAGTCGAGAGATACTATCCTGAATACTACGACGAAGAGAGACCTTCCAACAAGCAACTTCCTTCCAGTTTCAGTTACGGTGGAGATGGATTCGACATCAAGCTTCCCTCTGCTTCCGACGCTTCTAAAGCTAAGGTCGTTATCATCCGTACTGGATTCTCTACTCATGGATTGAACATGGGTCAAAGGTGAGTTCTCTTGGATTACCAGAACATCGAAACTCAAACTGATTGTCAACTTCTCTTTCCTTTGAACAGAATGATCGAACTCAAGTCCGTCGCCTCAGGTTCTACTCTACACGTCTCACAGCTTCCTCCAAATCCAAATCTCTTTGCTCCTGGACCTGCACTCGCATTCGTTGTAGTGGATCAAGTGCCAAGCGAGGGTAAATTCGTGATGTTGGGATCTGGAAAGATTGAGAGGCAAACTATCAACAAGGAGACTACCTTCTCAAAAGAAACTTCGAAGCAAGTTCAAAACAGCAAGCAGGCTCAAAACGAAGATGAAGATGAAGATGAGGGTCTCATCAGAGGTCTAGTCGAAGACATTTCAAGCTCCGTGCATAACGTCACCTCAAAGACTTCTTCCAATCTCAAGCATGGTCTTCAAAAGGTTTCAGAAATGATGGAAGAAAGAGATGAAGAGAAAGCTGCTGATTCTAAAGCCAGAGCTGCTGGACTCAAGCGTCACAGAGCTGGAAACTCTCATCAACGTATCGAGAGAGCTATTTAAATTCAACTCCTTTCGACTTCAACTTGGATTCCCTTCCTACTTCTCTCGTTTCATTTTCTCTTCAAAAGAATAGACCCAAATGATGTCACCGTTGACCGTGGACCTTTCATTCTTTGGAATTATTGGAGGCAGCAATCTTTTACTTTTCTCTACTCCCCCTCCCTTCTTCTTCCCAGATTCAGAGGAAAAGTTGCGTATGGCGCTCGTCTTCTGTTTACTACTCTTTCGCTCTGTATTTGCCATCTCATTTATCACTTCAGATACACTCTGGTGGTGTGGACATTCTCTCCTCTCGATTTTCAATTCAGTTCCCAGTTCCAAGTCATACCTTAATCTTCCTTTCAAACCTTTTTTTTAAATACTTCATTACAAATCCATTTCATTTTCCTTCACGCTTCTACTAATCGCTGCTTGTGTCGATAACTCGGTGGCAAATCCTTGGGAGGGCGATGACAACATAGCTTTGCGTGATTGCGCTCTTCCAAGAACGTTCATCCAAGTCAGACGTGACAAAACCTCTAATCACTCTATCACTCCATTTGTCTATTTTCAATTAGCTCTGTCCTCTGAGATAGCGTAAGCCAAAGAGGCTATGACCGAAGATTAGGGAACTTCAGCATGAGTTGGGGATTGCAGATCATCTGCCTTCCAAGAATTCCTCTTCCTCTCCTCCCCTCTGCACTCTTCCTTCCACTTTTGACTATCTTTTTCCCTTTCGATCTAATTCTCATCCATCAGCCTCAACCTTGAACATACGAAAGTAGGAAGAACCAAGCCTTATCATTCTCAAGAAGACTTCCCCGCACTCAAGATGCTAGCCTCACCAAGCCATAGAGAAGCTGGAATGTCTGAACTATCAAAATCCTTTGCAACCACTTCAATCTCTTCCAGTCAAGATTCTAATTCACTACCATCTTTAGAGGGAGGGGAAGCAGACGCAGGGGGACGAGACGACAACGTATCAGACCAAGAATCCGAACTCTCCACGCCTTCATCACCATCTTTTACTGGATCCTTATCAAATAGCGTAGCTCTACTCGTTCACAATGCAGAGACTGTCAAAGAACTATTAGCCGTCAGTCGCCTTCAACAACAAGAACTTCAACATCAAAAAGACCTTCGAGATTCTCAGCGGGCAAGCCCGGGGTGGAGTCAATCTTTTCACATCCACCATCAATGGCCAGTTCCAGCAATCCAATCCTCTGATGAGCTTCTAATCTCGGTCAAATCTGTCGGCCTCAATCCTGTTGACTACAAATGTGTTCAGTATGGATTTGGAATTGAAGAGTGGCCAGCTGTTATTGGTAGAGATGTGGCGGGAGTGGTGGAAGAAGTTGGAAATGAGGTCACTAATTTCAAAGTGGGAGATAGGGTGAGTCTTTCTTTATGGCTAGTGCTTGTAAATTGGAAGTAGAGGCGGAACAGGAGTGAACGAGATGGATATGGAAAATAAGGGGTCTGAAAGCTCGAACCCTCCTCACTTTCAACTCGCGAGCTGCCCATCACGAACGCTAGAGACACTCATTCATCTTTCTCTACCTCCCCACTCTTCCCCTATTCCTTCTTGACAGGTGTGGACCTGTGCAGACTCTAGAGATACCAGAGCAGGTGCTTATCAAACTTACGCTGTCGCAAAGAGTGGCACAGTTGGAAAGATTCCAGACGGTGTTTCTGTCGAAGATGCAGCCACAATCGGTACAGGTCTCGTCACAGCTGCTGTTGCCCTCTACTGGTTTTTCAAGATGCCTAGAGCAGATGCTGTCGGTGGAGGTCCTATTCAGAGGAGCAATCCTCAAGGATCCTCCTCTTCTCAAACTGTCACGAAGGATCAGCGAAAGTGGATAATGTAAGTCTCTCGCGCAAGCCAGGCTCTTCCTCTTTCTACATTCCTCTGACCTCTTTCCTTTCTTGATCTTCTTCGACCTACAGTATCTACGGAGGAGGAGCGATAACAGGGATCTACGCCGCTCAGCTCGCAGCTCTCTCGAATCTAAGAGTTCTCAGTGTAGCTTCGCCGGAGAACTTTGCCTACCTAGAATGTTTAGGAGTTGAGAAATGCGTGGATCGTTATCAGTCATCTGAAGTCATTTCTCAAGAAATCAAAGAAGCTACCGAAGGGAACTTGGCCTACGCTATGGATTGCGTTGGAAGTGAAACTGCTACCAGGTGTCAACAGGCTCTAGAAGACGCAGATGGCGATTGGGTTGGTCAAGGACAGCTGATAGCTCTAGCTGGAAACCCAAAGAAGAAAGTCGAGGAAACGAGCTCGGTCAAAGAGGGAAAGAAGAGAGAAGTCGAAGTCCACAGAATCAGTTTCTCTACCACCGTGAGTGCTCGAAATTGGCGAAAGATTGGAAATGAGGGCATGAATCCTGACTAAACCTTTTCTTGTCTTTTCCTTTTGTAGTTCTATGGAGATTCTGTCTTCTCGAATGCTCTTCTTTCAGATCTTTACTCGCTCTTGAATTCTGGAGACCTCGTCACAGCTCGACCCGAAGTCATTCCAGGAGGGTTGGCAGGTGTAAGGTGAGCATGTCAAGTTCTCTACTTTCATTCTCTTGATTGAAATCTGACCAACATTACCCTTTTCACGTTCCGAACTCACAGACAAGGACTCGAATCACTCTCAAATGGATCGGCGCCCAGAGCCAGGAAGTTGGTGGTTCGAATGAGCGACACTCCGTTAGATGACGGTTTGTCAGCCTCCATTGCGTCGATCTAAGTAGCTTTCATTCTTTTTTAACTCAACTTATTGGAATCTCCTCCTAGCCTTTCGTCTCGGAGGGTTTCACCACCTGACCCCCCCCCCTTTTTCCATTCATTCTGTTCAATACTTCCTCTCACTTATCATATACTATACACCATACTTGTCCCTTTCTTCAATTCTCTAGACCAGACTTCGCAACAATCAAAATTCTCTCAATGCAAAACGAGGCCTGATTCCGAGTGAGAAGTGAGTTTGCCTCTGACACAATCACACAAGTCTCTCTCTTTAGCCCACCGAGCTCATCCTTGGGCTCAAGGTGAAAATTTTAGAGGGAGATGCCGCAACCTAACAAAAGCAACGACTTCGACAGTGGCATGTCTTTACGCATCACGCCGTACCTTCAATCGACATCTTGCCTTCGAGATCGCCTATTTTGCCAATGTCATCCTTCTGTTCTTTTTCTCTCTCTATCTTGTCTCCCACAAGAAAGAGTCATGTAGAAATTTCAGAGAATGAGATCGGGAGTTTTGGCTGTCTGGAGCGGGACGTAGGATAGGGGATCTCGACAACACACGAGCTCCTTCGAATCGCATGCCTCGTTCCAAGGCTCCTGTTCCTACTGACCACCAAAGAGATGATTGGAGTTGGCATCTGAAGGCGTTCTACTCAAGAAGGAGGTTACTATCTCACCTCCGAACTAGCAAAAAGACAGAGCTTCTCGATTCCATCCTCTTTCACGCCTTTCTCAACTCTGACCCATCTTCACATTTCACTACTCAAGCTGAAACTTAGTCAAAGAATCAAATGCATGCATATTTCGGTCTGAAAGTTTTACATGTTATTAAATGAGGGCTTGAACGAACTGAATCGCTTCCCTCTGCGTCTTGAAATGAGCTGGAAGACGCCAGAGTTTTGGGTTTGGTTGTATGTTGGTTGATTGTGAATGAATAATAGAACAGAGAGTGAGAAGAGCAGAGAAAAAGAAATTGAAACCGTTTACTTGAGGGGAATGAAACGACTGTTTGGAGAGAATTAAAGGAGAATGGTCAGAGGTTGGCATATGCCATCGATTGGACAGCGACTTAAAGTTGAATCATCGAAAGTTGACACTCACGAGTTGGTCGATCCAAGACCTGGTCTTCCGTGTCCGACTGGAGTGTAGGAGATGGAGAATTCGGCAAGGTAGTGTCCAACCATTTCAGGCTTGATCTCGACGGTGATGAAAACCTGGATTGTGGAAAAGAATTCAGATTTGAAATTGAAAGGAAACATTTGATCAGATGATTGAACTTGAAGGGAGCGGCTTGAGATCTCAGAATCGAAGTGGGGCCAGGCTGGGGTCTGCCTAATCGGGCGGCATGACCCCCCATTCTCAAACTTTGCAGATATTGATGATTCTTATTTCATTCAGCAAGATTTTGCAGGACTCAACGCTCCGCGCGTAGGTTCGAACTGTCCAATTCCATCCTGTCCTTTCTTCTTCCTGCCCTCGCAGCACCCGACCTCTCACCCATCCCCTCTCGACCTCCACCTCCAATAGCTTTCACCTCTACTCACCTTTCCGTTGTAAACTCCACAAACTGAACCAATCATCTCTGGGACAATGATCATATCTCTCAAGTGGGTCTTGACGGTAGCTGGCTTCTCGTTGGGTGGAGCCTCCTTCTTGGCCTTACGTAGCTTCTTGATGAGACCCATTGGCTTTCTTTTGAGACCACGTTGGAATCTTCTCCTAGCACGAGCGTGAACCAACTTCATGAAATCCTCGTTGGAGAGATCTAGGAGAGCGTCTAGATCGACACCTCTGTAAGAGAACTTACGGAAAGTTCTCTTTCTCTTGAGCTCGGCGGCGGCATTGGCATCGTAGTCATCCCTAGATTCGAGGAAAGAAAGTGGGGAGTAGTAGTGAGTAGATGGTTCGAGATAAGTTGGATCTGAAGGTTGGCTGGCTGTCTTGCTGGTGGGTCATAACTGGTCCCATCCTTGCCTCCCTGGCCCATCTTTGACTGTGTAATTGCCTGGATTGATCTTTGTTCAATCCGATTTAATCATGGATGTCTTCTCATCGACTCCCAGCTGAAGCAAAATGGTGAGATTTGGCTTTTGCCTAATTTTCACCTGCCTCTTCCCAACTTTCTTTGAATCGAATTTGGAGAATTTGACTTGACGGCGATGACTGAATGAATCCGGGTCTACTTAAATTGGAAATTGCAAATTGAAAGATTGAATACTCACATATTTGCTTGAGTGTGATTCAAAGAAGAGAGGAACTTTTGAGAAAGACTTGCGCTGCGGAGGCACTTCAATACCTCGACGCTAACCGCAGATCCCTCGAGTTTGACGCGATTTTGGCACACGCAAGAAAACGCAGAATCAGAGCATCAGCAACCCCTCCTACGCTTCTACAAGTCCTCTGAGACTGTTGTTAATTTGTTGAAGTCTGTCTGGCTTCTACTTTACTTCCATGTCCTGACAACAACAAAAAAAAAGAAGAGGATTCCGCAGATGCTTGGTTGGTTGAGCCATTAAATCAATCTCTGCGACTGCGACTCACCTCGAACTCTCGTTGTGCAGCCGCTTTTAGTCAAGAGAAAATCTCTCTTCATCTTTCTTCTTCTTCTTCTCTCAAACGAAAGTCTTCCTATTTGGATTAAAATTTTGGATTCTCGTATCACAAACTCTCCCTCAACACATCAAGTAATTCAAAATGAAGTACATCGCTGCCTACATGCTATTGACCCTCGGTGGAAACGCTTCCCCAAAGGCTGAGGACATCAAGAACCTTCTATCAACCGTTGGAATTGATGCTGAAGAATCTCGTCTCTCTTCAATCGTTTCCGAGCTAGAGGGAAAGGACATCACTCAGGTCAGTTCAAAGGAAGGGAGCAGGCAAGAAGAGAGATTGTGGTAGGATGGCAGAGCGTCGAATTTTGAGGTGTGGTGCTGGGTAGACTGTCTCAGTAGATGATCTCTTCCGTAGACTAGATGATTGGAATGAATAACTAGATCCAATCACTATTCATGTAAGGTTGGGATGGTCTGTGAAGTACTCAACTACGATTTTCAGGAAGAAATTCAGCACCCACCAAAAAACCTCAAATCCATCAATCCACACCTCAAATACTAACCTAACCTCCCCTTCCCATCTATTCATTTCATCAAATCCAGCTCATCTCTGAGGGTAACGCCAAGCTCGCCTCTGTTCCATCTGGAGGAGGATCGTCTGCCGCCCCAGCTGCTGCTGCCGCCTCTGGAGGTGCCGCCGCTGCTGCTGATGCCCCAGCTGAGAAGGAGGCCGAGAAGGAAGAGGAAGAGTCTGATGGAGATCTCGGATTTGGTCTATTCGATTAAATGTGAGTAGCGTAGTTTCGGAGAAAAGGTGATGGAGGAAGAGAGAGTGTGTACAAGCTTAGTAGCTGAAAAACATTCAATCGATCTGGAAGAGTGGGAGAGAAAGGCATCTACAAATTTACAATCATATTTGAACAGAGATTTGAAACCGGAAAGATTTGGAAGCTGATAGTCAGTAGAGAAGCCTCCAAACTGACCCTTCTTTCTCTCCTACGTTTCTTTCCTTCTTTCTAGCGCTCCCCTCTACTTCTTCAACTCTAAGTCCAGATCACCCAAGACCTTACCTCTCCTTCGATTCGTTCAGAGAAACAGATCACAGTCATTCATTTGGTCTGTCGTCTGTTTCTGTTTAAAGAAAACGAATTTCATTCTGCCCACCACTTGTATGCTAGCCCTTTCATGTTATTCTTTACTTCATTCTCCTTCGATCTAGAAGGATCTTGATCCAAAATTAATTAAATTGCTTACAAGCTACTTTTCTCCCTAGACATTAGAAATATTCGGAGCGCGGTGTGAATAGGAGAGTAGGATAGAAGTCTCGAGAGGCCAGCTCCTCGGAAATTTGATTGCCTCACCTTCCAGCTTCGAGATAGCATGCGATTTGGAACACAATTTGGAGGGAGGATCAGGATTCGTTTTGCAACTGAGCATTAGAAAAACCTGGTGGAGTTTCTAACTTCGGTCCAGTGAAGCCGTGTGGGTCTGGCACTGCCTTTCCTTTAATCTGGAATTTCACTCCTTTCACTTCGTTCTTCTCGATTTCTCACCCAAGATTTCGAAAGTTCAAGATCTGGTGATAACAGTTCAAGTCAGTTCACTGCAACACGTAGAAAACGTCAGATTGCAAAAAGAGTCTCATTCGCATCCGTCGCCTTCAATCGCAAGCTCAGGTTGCTTTCCACCTTTTCACCTTCAATAATCTCTCTTTCTTTGTTCGAGTAAAGTAACAGAAACTTGAAGAGATGGCTAGAGATCGATTGGCAGCCATGAGGGTGAGTAAATCATTCTAACAAGCTTTTCACATCGTGCCCACTCATTATTTCGGAAAAGCTCATCTTCTTCTCTCCTCACACCTTCGGTCTGAAAACTTCTACTTACTGGATTTTCAGGCTCAACAAGGAGGAAGTTATGGTGGATATGGAGGTCAAGGAGGTAACAATCTTGGGTGAGCACGATTGTTCAGTCTTTTACTAGCATTGACTTTTTCACTCATGCTACTGTTTCCATTCGCAACCTTTTAGAGACAATCCTCATCCATCTCAAGAAACGGGTGGAGGAGCTTATCAATATCCACAACAAAATGGAAATGGAGGAACAGAATCCTATGAAATGCAATCTCAAAACCAACCAAACGACTTGAATTCCTTTTTCTCTGAAATCTCTTCAATTCAAGACTCGATTCGTGAACTAGATGAAACCATCAACAAGATTTCTGAACTTCATTCTCGTTCTCTGAATCAGACTTCTGAGACTTCTGAAGCTCATTCAATGTTACAATCCACTTCTTCTGAAGCTTCTAAACTCACTAATTCCATTAAGAATAGGATCAAGAAATCAGAAATAGAAACTCTTAAGGTTCAAGAAGGAGGAGATAAGAATGTTAGAAAAACTCAAATCGGAGCTGTGAAGAATAGGTTCAAAGAAACCGTTCAAAGATATCAGACTGTTGAACAACAATTTAGACAGAAGTATCGTCAGAGAGCCGAGAGACAATACAAGGTTGTTAAGCCTGATGCTACTCCTCAAGAAGTTAAGGCTGCTCTTGATGACGATCAAGGAGGTCAGATCTTCAGTCAGGCTCTTTTGAATAGCAATAGACATGGAGAGGCGAAGGGTGCTTTGAGAGAAGTTCAAGAAAGACATGAAGATATTAAGAAGATCGAGAAAACCATTACTGAGTTGGCTCAGTTGTTCAATGAGGTGAGTTAGTTTGAAGTGCGGGGAGAGCAGAGGATAGAGATTTGTATATGAGACTGACGACGAGAACCTTTCACCTCCCTTGCGCCTGTCATCCAGATGGACATTCTCATCACTGAACAAGACGAACAATTCAATGTCATCAATGCTCAAGCTGAGAATGTTAATACTGATATGGAAGCTGGGTGAGTTGAGTCTTCTCTAGTGATAAGGGTCTAGGGATAAGGCCTTTTTCTTCAAAAGGTTTTACTAACATTCATTCATTCACTTCTACATATTCCTCTTTCAGACTCAAAGAGACTGGAAAGGCTAAGATCTCAGCTCAGAAAGCTCGTAAGAAGAGATGGATCTGTTTCTGGTTGATCAGTGAGTTTTTCGGATTGGGCTCTCCCAAGAGAGTCCGCTCAACTTCTTCCCTTTCTGATCTCTGACTTCCTTTCCATCTTATTTCTATTTTCTAGTTATTACCCTTCTGGTCATCGCTGGTGTTGTTGCCGGGGCTGTGTGTGGGTCAGGAAACTGTAAATCAAACTAAAAGGAGGCGAAGGGGGTTGGTTTCGAAGATGGAGTTTCCTTGCTAAATTCTTGCTAATGATCTCAATCCTGTATAGCTCAATACCATACTTAATCCAATACTGAACATGTTAATCAAAAAGGGAATCTGAATTGTGTTACTGATTTGTACGAAGTCACCCACAACTCACTCAGTACCTCAGTAATAGCGCCAATGGAAGCTTGCTCTCTCTTCTTCTCCCCCCCCCCCGCCCACTTGCATCCTCAATCGAAACCTTGAAGGTTTTGCTCTTCTATCCTCCCCTACCCTTCCCTTTCCCTTCTCTCTTTCTATCTCTTTTTCTCTCCCTGAGCCACAAACGTCAAAAGCAACGAGAATAGACTAAACCTCCCAAGTTGGTATCAATTCTCACCTCATCCCACCCTCGTCAACTGCCCCTTCTTACTCTCCTCTCTTTCGTCTTTAACTCTTCTCAGAAGTCACAATCGCTCAAGATGGCAAGGGATAGACTCGCTGCTATGCGTGTGAGTAGCATCGTCAATGGGACAGGAGGAGGAGTCTACCTGGTGTTGAAAGGGATCAAAGGGAGCCAAGGCAAGGGATACGAGATTCTGTCACTCGGACTGGAACCGGTTCATTCAATTGAATATCTAATCTACTACTGAATCAATCGATAGATTAAGTCGAGGTCCACTTAGCTTGCATCTGGATCCCCCCTTCTCCGGACAAGGTTGACTGACCATTCATCTTCTCTACTCTCCTCTCCTTTGAAATTGAATTCTATCCTTTAGGCTCAACAACAAGGTGGTGGAAATGGTGGTTACGGTGGATATGGTGGTCAAGGTGGTGGTGGAAACAATGGTTATGGGTTAGTTTAATCACCTTCTCCCTTTCCAATCCCTATCCTTCTTGGCCCTAATCCCTTCTCACTCTAACCCTTTCTTTCCTTTTCTCTTCCCAGTGATCACTCCTATCCATCTCAACAAGATGCTCAATACGATCAAGGAGGATATGGTCAACAACAACCAAGTGGATATGGTCAACAACCTTCTTACCCTGAACCAAACGCTCCTTCTTATGGCGGTCAACAACAACCTTACGCTGATCAAGGTTATGGTCAAGCAACAGGTCAACAAGGTGGTTTTGGCCAGAAAATTGGGAACGGATATGATCAGAATGGAGCTTATGAGATGCAGGGTTTGAATGGCAAACCTGCTGCTGGGGACATGAACGCTTTCTTTTCGGATGTGAGTTCTAGGTGCGAGAGGAGTGGAGTAGAAGATGATAAATTGAGAGTGGGATTGGGGAGTGTTAGGGAAGAGGTTAAGTTTAGAGGAGGTGAGGACCAAGGGAGGAAAGGGTGATTCGAAATTAGAACTAACAGGTGAAACCCCCTATCTGTTTCTGTTCCCACTCTCCTACTTTCTCGTAGATCTCGGAGATTCAAGAGTGAGTTTTCCAAGAATTGTCACAGCTTTCGTTTTTCAGAAAGGCGCAGAGATCAACATGAACTCAACAAGCCTGCTTTTAGCATTCGATTGTCCTCATGCATCCCCTCCTTCAGATCCTAACTTTCCATTCCTTTATTTCCTCTCTCAGTACCATTCGTCTTATCGATGACAATATCAACCGTATCTCAGAGCTTCATTCTCGTTCCTTAAACAACATGGACGAAGCTTCTTCTCAACAAGCTCATTCTCAGTTAGCTGGAATCTCTCAAGAAACCTCTAAATTGACTAATGGTGTGAAGAACAGTATCAAGAAATTAGAATCTCAAACCGTCAAAATGCCAGAATCTGGAGATAAGAATGTTAGAAAAACTCAAATCGGAGCTGTCAAAAATAGATTCAAAGAGACTATTCAAAGGTATCAAACCGTTGAACATCAATATCGTCAGAAATATAGACAAAGAGCTGAAAGACAGTACAAGATTGTTAAACCTGATGCTACTCCTCAAGAAGTTAAGGCTGCTTTGGATGATGATCAAGGAGGTCAAATTTTCAGTCAGGCTCTTTTGAATAGTAATAGACATGGTGAAGCTAGAGGCGCACTTAGAGAAGTTCAGGAAAGACATGAGGATATCAGGAGAATTGAGAAAACTATTACTGAGTTGGCTCAGTTGTTTAATGAGGTGAGCCTGTCGTGGAGACCGAGAAATGAGATTGAATGGGAACTGGAGCGTTCGACCGAATCTCACCTTGCTACTTTCTTTTAAAAATTCTCTACAGATGGACATCTTGATCACTGAACAAGATGAACAATTCAACGTCATTAACACTCAAGCTGAAAACGTCGAGACTGACATGAACCAAGGATTACAAGCCACTGGAAAAGCTGTCGTTTCAGCTCGTAAGGCTCGTAAGAAGAGATGGATCTGTTTCTGGATCATCGGTGAGTATCTCAAGTTTGTTTATCCCGGTTGATCCTGCATCCTTACTAATCGCGCCTCTCGAACCCACCCTTCCCTTCATCTCCTCTCCTCTCCTCAGTCATCATCATCATCGTCATCGCCATCGTCGTGGCTGTTGTCATTTGTACCAAACCAAATAACTGTGGAAAGTCTGATGGAAACAACGCCAACAACGCTGCTCGTCGTGCTCTACGCATGCTCGATTTCAGTGATGAATGGGCTCAACATAACATGGCTAGAGCTTTCGGAGATCATGGTTTCATTGGGGCTTAGTCTTTAATCTCTTCAAAACTTTCTTAGTTCCTCAAGGTCATGCTTATCTATCCTCTTAACTCAAAAACAGAACTCTCTTCGCTTCATCTGGATCAATTGTCATAGAGATTTTTTTTTACCCCTTCCTTTTCTCTCGCCTTCAATTATTTCTACTGCCTTCAAAATCCATCTACCTTCAAAGATGCTGATGTCATTCAAATCGGCTTCTCACTCTTAATTCTCTACTGAAAAAAAATCCTGTTATCTTCCTTCCACTGTAAAAGCCCTCCTCCCCCTCACTTCCACTCTTTACCCCTTCCCACTCCTTTCGAACTCTCTGCTCTTCCTTCTTGTCACTTCTTTTAATACTTCTCCTTATTCGCTTCTCAAAGGATTCCAATCCTTTCTTCTCATAAACAATTCTTCTTCGCTTCTCTTTCTCGATTCTCCTACCCTTTACTACTTCAAACTCAAGGCAAAGGCCCTTTGATCTTTTTTTACCCCCCCCTTTGTCTTATTTCTTCCTACTTCGACCTTCAAAGATCGATTATTAATGACAAATGTCCCTTCACGAAATGGCAGTCTGTGGACAAAGAAATGATGTCTATTGCTAGCATATTCGTGTATCGAATGTAGTTTGATGTGTCTACCTTCACTTCGTCCTCTTCCCTTAAACCTTTCTCGCCGAAATCAAGCCTTGCTCATCCATTCGTAGAAGGCGTCGACAATTCCATTCAACTCCTTCTCGACTCTGCCGCTTGCTTCTTCATAATTTTCTGATTCCTTAATCTCTCCCAGCGCCTCGCAATATATCTTTACCTTTGGTTCCGTTCCAGAAGGTCTAACAATGATTCTAGGAGCCCCAAGCATGATTTTTTCCTTCGATTTTCCCTCCGTTTCCTTCGAAGAGATATAGAAACGAAGGACATCATTTCTTGGGATCTCCTTTGGATCTTGAGGTTTCAAAGGTCTATCTATCAAATCATCAACCAGAGCTAACTCATAATCTCCAACTTTCTTCATTGTAGGAATCTCTTTTCTAATCGAAGTCATAATTGAAGAACCAGATTTTCCAGGAGATAGTTTGATCGTCTTCTGTAAAGTAATTGAAAGTCCAACATTCTTATGAATTTCCTTCAAACGATCCCATAGACTTTGACCCTTCGCATTCAAAGCTGCAGCTAATTCACAGAGAATCACCAAAGCTGATAAACCATCTTTATCCCAAACTTTCTCTGAACAGAGATACCCTAAAGCTTCTTCATAGGCGAAAACGAAATTCTCCCCCTCTTCTTTCGAAGTTTTAGCTACCTTCCCTAGCCATTTGAATCCAGTTAGAGTCTCTTGATGTCTTGCTTTGCAAGATCCTGCTAATCTTGCTAGGATGCGAGAAGAGACGATGGTACTCAAGACCACTGGTTGAGAAGAAGAAGAAGAAGAAGTTCTACGAAGTAATTCGTCTCCTAGAACAGAGCCAAGTTGATCTCCGGTCAATTGCTTCATTCTTCCAGTGCGATCTCGGGCGCAAGCTGCTAAGCGATCTGCATCTGGATCATTTGCTACTGCGATTTGACATTTCTCTGATTCGGCTAGAGCCATGACCAGATCCATAGCACCAAGCTCTTCCGGATCTGAAGGGGGTGGAAAGTAGAAGAAAATCGACGAGTTTCAGCGGTGACGATTCTGATGAAGTGAAACGTCTAGCTAATTAGACTCACTGGGGAAAGAGACCGTTGGGAAGTCTCCATCAGGCTCCCTTTGTTCTTTGACTGTAAAGACTCGACTAAACCCAGATTTTGCCAGTAATTTCTCAGCGCAAGGAGCACCAACTCCATGAAGAGGAGTGTAAGCTATACCGAAATTAGATCTTTCTTCTTTACTTGATGCTGGTTGCGAAACCGATGAAAGGATCGTAGAGATGTAGCTTTCGAATTGCGAAGTACTCAAAAGATGTAGAAGTCCGGCTGATTTAGCTTCGTCCATAGTAAGACAAGCAGGAGGTTGGGGAAGCGAAGCTACAGAGTCTATAGCAGAGGCTATCAGACCATCGACTGGATCGTTGATTTGACTGAGGCGAGAAGAGAGACGAAAGAGGCAGAGGAAGACGTTAGAAAGCCGGAAAAGGAAAGGGACTGAGAAGTGGGAAGTCCACCTCCTGAGAGACGCTCACTTTCCTCCTTGCCAGTAGACTTTATATCCATTGTAAGCTGGAGGATTGTGAGACGCGGTGACGACGATTCCAGCTGCCGCTCCAGTCTCTCTAACTGTGAATGGGCAGAGAGGAGTTGGAGCAGTGTGGTCGAAGAGAGACACCTTGATACCTTGAGCAGCTAACACTCCAGTAGCATCTTCAGAGACTGAAGTTAGGGGAAAGAAAGTTATGAGAGAGACTGTGTAAGCGAGTGTCGAGTTGGAGATCTTCTTGCTGAGATAGGAAAAGTTGAATTTTTTCAATCCTCACAGATCTTCGAGCCATGCCTTCCATCGTACGCAATCACTACTCCTTGTTCCTTTGCGTGGGAATTTGATTCGAGCAGGTACTTGGCAAGGCCAGCAGTGGTCTCGCGGATCACTAGGCGCTGGTGGGAAGAACAGAACAGAACGAAGGTCAGATGCAAAGATTTGAATCAAGATGATATCTTCCTCTCTCTCTCGCCCTCCGGAATGCTTTAGGCCAACTCGCATTCATTTTCCCATTGCCAATGCCCATCAAACCTCGCAGCCCAGCAGTCCCGAAGGAGAGTCTCTCCGCCTGGAAGGTTTCCAGAAGTTGCTCTGCATTTTTTGGATCTTCGCGGTTCGCAAGTAGATCCTGAACCGACTTTCTGGAAACTGGGTCTGGGTCTCTGGCTACCCATCTTGTGGCTGCTTGTTTGGCCGCATTCATTTTGGTCAGAACTCTTTTTGACTTTTGGAAGAGGAAGATGGAGGATGAGAAGGAGAAAGACGGGGTTCAGGATCGTTACCTTTAGTAGTCGGCATAAGAGATTTCTTCCCGAAGGAGGAGAAAATACCCCCGCCCAAAGATGCTTCTCTGTTTCAGAACTTGACAGCTTTGCTGGAAAAGTCAGATCTTGCTAAGAAGTTGAAAAAAAATTGGCGAGATTTTGAGCAAATTGAGTTCGAAAAGGAAGAAAATGAGATTCAGGTTGGGTTAAAATTAGCAGAGTAGGAATGGTCCATTGATGGATTTCCCATTGTTCTCTAGGTCGGCCGCATCCACGGAGAAGTCTGGAGCAGATTAAATCATGCACTTTGTCTGAACCACGAAGAACAAAGGGATGGGAAAGATTCAAAAACCTTCGGATCTGCAGCTGCAGTCAATGCAGGGTGAAACCCCAACAAGTCTAGTTCTAGTACCGATTCCGGATAACAGACTCAGATGAACTGTTAGACCCCTCTCGTGGAATTAAGGACAATGGGATGGGAAAGATTCAAAAACCTTTGGATCTGCAGCTGCTGTCAATCCAGGGTGAAATCCCAACGTGTCTAGTTCTCGTACCGATACCGGATAACAGATTCAGATGAACTGTTAGACCCTCCTCTCGTGAAAATGTGCCTCATCGTAAGATGTGCGGAACTGCCAGCTTTCATCGATCACACAAACAAGAATTTAGCTCAAAAGACAGAGAGAGAGAGAAGAGGAGATTGGACCGATGGTTGCCACCTCTCAAACCGTCGACCAGCAGAGTTCTTTGTTCGTCCTCTTCACCTTTCCCTCTCCTTCTCCAAAATACGACTTCCCTTTCTTCTTTGCCGCCACAGGTCACCTTCAGCCTCCTCTTCAGAACACGCCTCACATACGCCCTGGAGACAAACAAAGAAGAAAGAGTGAGTCGCAGCCGCTCTCATCCGTTCCCGCGAACAGCTCTCCACTTTGCCTGTCTTGAACAAAACCAAACAAAGATCTGATTTGATCTCTTCTTCTCTCTTCTTCCTACAACGTACAAATTTGACCTCTTCTGGTTGTCTCACTCCACTTCATCTTTCTTCTCGGCACCTCACGAACCCGCTGATCTCACTCAATCCATCCATTGTTCTACAAGTGTTTAAACGCCCTACTTTACCTGGAATTGCAAGCATGGATCCTCCCTCATTCAATCTAGACTCCCCCTTCTCCCATCGAGGAAGCAGGTCTTCCGCCACCGACTCAGATGGTCTCTCCAAGAGCTCAAGCAACCCGATTATCAAATACGAACCTCCTACACCTGCCTACGGTCGCACATCTTTCTCCAGATCTAGTATAGGCTTAGATTCTTACAGTCTGTTAAGCAACAGTACTCACAGACCATCTCTGAATCTCGCAAGTTTGGATCCAGCTTCTGGAGATGTGACGACTGGGTCTCTCTCTAGAGGCATTCCACGTCGAACTCAGACAGACCCAAATGTCCCACTGTTGGATCCATTCAGCTATCAATTGGATCAAGGTAAGTCTAAGGGTTGAGAAGCACGTTCGAAGCAAAGAACTGGATTCTCTTAAGGGTAAAAGCTGACGTCGTCCTCCACTTTTCCCTCTTTTCCCCCGCTTTGAAGGCGAGAGTATCCCAAGTTCTGCCTCCGATGCCAGCTCTCCAGGATTCGCTACCTCTCCAACTTTGGGTTCTCAAACTCCCTCTAGTGACACTCCACCAACTCTGGTTCGCCGCAGTCCCATCCTACCAGAAGCTCAACTCTCATCGTCGGCTCAGCCCAAGAAGTCGCCTGGAAAGTCACACAGTCGAAAGGTCGCTCCAGGACATATCAAGAGACCTCGAAACGCTTTCATCCTCTTCCGTTCTCACACTGTTCTTCAAGGACTAGTTCCCAAGGACGTCGAGAAGGATCACAGAAACATCAGCCGCATCATCTCTCACATGTGGAAAAGTCTGTCGGAGGAAGAGAGGCAAGTGTGGAACGGAGAAGCTGAGAAGGAGAAGGCAGAGCACAAGCGCTTGTACCCAGAGTACAAGTACAAGCCTCTACCTCCACCTCCTGGAAAGAAGAAGACACTCTCCAAGAGCGAGATCACCTCTTCCACAGCTGAGAAGAACTGCGAGGAGATCGCCGATTCCATTCTCAAAGCTCATGGTCACTCTGGAATCATCAGGTCGGCGGAAGGCAAACCAACTCTTTCTAGAACTGCAAGCAAGCGCAAGGAACGTAGCGCTGCGGCAGAGAGGGCTGCACCAGCCAAGAATTCAAGAAGAAATCGTTCCAGGACTGCAACTGGAGGAACTTCTCGCTCAGCTGAAAAGTCGATCAGTAGATCCACCAGAGGTATCTCTTCCGACATCCAGTCCAACGCCATCTTATCTGACGGAGCTCTAGTGACAAGTGTACCTGAGACCTTCTACGCTCCTGGAGAACTTCTTTGGAACAGAACGTCGCTGTCGAAAGGATCTCACAAGCCGTCAAGTGAAGGAGCTTACAGTCCCCCAGCTTTTCCTCAAGGAGAGTTCAGTGACTACTCAGGACTATCAAACCGACCTCAAACTTCCCATGACGTTGGAGGAGGGTCTTCTCTCTTTGGTGGATGGTCAGAGCGTCTCAGGGAGGCAGGTGTAGCCGAAGGTCAGAATCAAGACTCCAACTCAGCTCCAAATTCGGCAAGCCTAATCAAGACTCAATCTCCATCTTCCTTAAGTCAGACTCCGAGACGTAAGGAGAGACCTCAAGCTTTCAATCTGGAAGCTCTTTCCTCCGCTACATCCTTCACCCCTCTCTCTCCAACTTCTGTCTCATTCGAACTTCAAGGTGGCGGATCGATTCCAACTTTCTCAACCAACAACTTCCAAGCAAGACCAGAGACCGCTGGAGGACTAGTCACTCCAAGAGGAATCACCCTCTGGAACCTTCGTCACAGAGGATCTGCCAGCGAGAGAATGCTCATCTCTCCTCTTAGAAGCTCTTTTGGAGACATCAGAAAGCTGAGCGCAAGTTGGTCGAAGTGGGACAAGCAACTCGAAGCCAGCTCCATTCCTATTCCGACCAGAATTCGCTACTCTCAAATAGGACTTCATGGAAATGACTCTGCAGGAATGTCTCAGTCGATTCCAGGAGAGACGAACATGGAAGGTCTGGCCGGAATCTATGGAGACGAAAGCGGAGACGCTCTCTTTGCTCAAGCCGCTCAAGAAGCAGCTGCCACTCTTCATGCGGATAGTCTACTATCCGATCCGGACATAGACGTCTTCAGCTTCAGACCCGAGTTCTTGGAGGATCCTTATCTGGAAGGCGAAGGAGACGAAGGACTGGCTAGAGTGGCGACTGGAACCTCCTCAAGAAGACCTGACACTGCCAACAATGACGATGGTCCACCACAACGATTTGACCCTGATATGACCTGGAACATGAAGACCGGTCAAACTCGTAATCAATTCCCGTTCAATGGCTCTGTAGGACTGAACGGAGACAGGAGAAGGAGTGTCATCGATGGGATCAAGACTGCTATAGGTGCCGCAGCCGTCCAAGCAGCCGAGAAGGTCAGAAAAGACAGCCTCTCTTCTGGGAGAGAAGCTGCTGATTTGAACACGAACGAGCTCAGTCAGCAACTCATCAGACGTTGGCGTGCAAGTTTCTCTAACAACTCTGGCTCCGCCCTTCAACCCCATCCGTCAACAAATTTAGGAACTCTGTCGGAAGAGATCAGCTCAGAAGCCGAGACCAATCAATCGATCAAGAACGTCATCAACTCATCATCTTCTGGGAACCAAGCCCTAGCTACTTATCACATCGATGACACACTGATGTTCGACGCTGGCCAAGTGCTCTACTCCATTCAATCCGAAACGCAACCTCCCGCTCAAGGTCTCGCCCCAAGACGCCCCGTAGATCTTTTCGCTTTTATGAATCTAGATAGGACCCAGGAAATCCCTCCAGTGCAATGGAATCTCTATGGGCTTCAATCTCTCCAAACACCAGTCGACATGAGTTTGCTCGACGCTGCCTTCACTGAGCTTGAGAGAGAAGGGTTCTAAATCTTCATAGGTCTTCAATCACTTTTCGTATACCAGTCTTCCAAGGAGAAAGTAACATTCTTATACCATGCCAGTTCGTGGTCCTCTCATCATTTCTGTATTCTCAAATTTTACGGCAACCTGATTCACCCTTCTTACTCACTGCTTCTACTCGACCTCTAAATCATTTGGAGCCTCACGCATCGCTAGTTCGCTTTACTGAACTCCTTCCCTCAGATTCAATACCACTCTGGAAACCTACTTTCCTTTTTGATTCTCTTTCTGCACCTCTCATTCGCTTTCTATTTCTGTTCTCTTATCTGCTATCCTTGTCGCCTTTCATTGCTTTCGCTGCTCTACCCTCTGTCTCACCTCGTGTTCTCTCTAATGTCAGTACTGTTTTTTAAACTCTTCATTGTAAACTGTAAAAGATTCAGTTGTTTCACAAGAGACAGACGTGCCTATAAATGCAAAAACTTCTCATAAGAAGAAAGGTATCAAGCGAGAGTCCAAACACTGAAAGTTCTTGGAGAAAGAAGTGTAGATAAAGTGGAAGCTCAGGCGCCGACTTCCGGGGCAGAGGCTGGAGTAGGGGCAGCAGCAGAAGGGGTTGCAGTGGGAGCAGATGGAGTAGGAGTCGACGAATTGAGAAGATGCCTTTTGAAGAAAGAGACGGAGTCGTTGAAAGCCTACGCAGGAATAAGAATGAAAGAGAGTCGAGTCAGCTAGAGTAAACCGAATTTGCCACCCTAGAAGCAGAGGACTTACACCTTCGAAACCTGCTTTTACCAGCTCATCAGCTAGATTTGGGCGAGCTGTGAGGATAGGCAGATGAAGAGAAAGAGAGGGTCAGCCTTCTTCTTTTGAGCTTGCAGGGAAGCATCGTTCGTCCACTCACCTGCAAATCCATGAACGGTGCTGGTAGAAAAGATGAGGAAAATGGAAGAATCAGAGTCAGATCCCAATTCAAGATCATCATTTCTACCCGCAGTCTTACTCACTTCTCATAAACCTTGAACTCGCTAATGAAATCCTTCTTCTCCCCCAAAATCTTCTGAGATTGCTCTCTGAACCTTTCTCCAAACATATCATCTTGCTCTGCACAACAGAATAAGATTGGTTTCTTCAAAGTTTCTATGTCCTTTTGATTCAACATCGAAGGATGGCAAACGACAGAGACATCGAAAGTTTCTTCTTGATTGAAGTGAGCCACTACCTTTCCACCGTAGCAGTAACCGATTCCTCCCAATTTTGAGTATCCTTTTTCAGTCTTCAAGTTCTTCAAGAATTCGGTCATAGGAGGAAAGGTCTTTGGTGGCATGTGGGAGAGAAACCCTAGAGAGAATGGAGATTGACAGAAGAAACGGAGACGTCAGTGACACCTCCGAATGCATCAATCAGACGATTTACGAGTGGTATCACTGTACTCACAAGGTGCAGCCGTGGCCACTTTTCCTATAGTTCCAATCTTGGACAAGAAACCTTGTTTGCTTTTCTCTGTGACAGAAGTTGGCTGACCGTCCATGAAACTCTCAGGCATTGGATTTCCTAAGAAGTAATCTGGAACGTAAACAGTTACGTTCAGAGCTTCTGCCAATCTGTCAGGAATGATCTTGTTATTCTGAAGATCGAGACCGAACGCATCACAGTTGAAAACTAGAGCAGTGTCCTTCGATGGGTTTGAAGGAGTAGCAACGTAGGTGTCATAAGGTCCAATCTTTTCCATCTTACCTTTTGGTTCACCTGTTGACAAGGGAGAAAGGAAGAGAAGAGCGGAGACGTGGTGAGTCAGAGAAACGTTTCGAGATAACAAGTGGAGATGGAGTGAAAACTGAAAAGGATCTCTGACTTGTAACCCACCATCGATCTTGAATCCAGAAACGCAGTTGGGGCAGAGAAGTTTGTTGTTTTCTTCAGTCATTTTCAAAGTTGGAGGTAGTTGAGATGTTTGAAAGGAAAGATTGAAAAGATTTTACATCTCAAACTTATTCCTTAGGAAGATCGGATCGCGGCGCCGATGAAATGGATCCACCAACAGCCGCATATTGGAAGGCAATCAAGATCTGAGTTTTGAATTGGAGTAGGGTGCGCAGTATAGAAAGGAAGGGCGAGGAGATAGGAGATTGGAGAGGGGAGGGCAGCAGGGGATCAGGGGAGAGGTCAGAGGAGGGTGGTGGACCTACAATAGGTAAGAGACAGTGCTGGTGGGAATTTCCTTCCTTCACGTTTCCATGTAAAGCTACAATCAATCTTAATTGTTGACTACGTTGACTCTGGGTGGCGAGAGCTGTGTTACAAACCCAGTGCGTCCCCGGAAGTTTCCTGAACTGTTGTTCTCGAAACTTGACAGCCTGATCTTTCATTCTTCCCTTCTCGACGTCATTGGAACCACTTCAAATCCGAAGAGTAGCTCGTTGTCCAGCTAATCACCATCCTCTTCTGTCAAAAGCAACGCCTTCCATTTCCTTTCAAGAATGGACTTCCTATCAGAAAAGCTTCAAGGTATCTCTTCAGCCTACGCTTCTCGTTCTCACACCAATCCTTTTCATAACCTTTTCTCTTCAAGTCCAACAACTCAAGATCCGTTGTTATCAGCTCTAGGTTTAGGTTCAAGTCCAAGTCTCATTCTGATCTTGGATCCACCTCTACCTCCCTTCCTACAACCTCTACCTTCCATCTTTAGAGCTCTAAGTGTCATTGTCCTTCTTCCGATCTTTCTCATTTGTGTAGTGGATTTTGCTGGGTATGCTGTCTTCAGAACCTTAGGTGAGTCATCAATCTCTTTGGAGCAAGTGCCCATTCATGGTCGTCTGGAAGGACGGAAGACCAGGTTTGAGCAACGGCCAGAGAGGCGGGCAAGTCAGCTTACTACTCCAAGAGTGTGGTTGGAATGAGGAATATGGTGTTGTCTACAGCTTTTGTTCATCTGCTTTTCGTCAGCTCGACCTGCGTTTGAGTAGATCTGCAGGCAAAAGCGCTATCAGTGCAGGGACCTCCAATCATGATGCCTTGGGCTTCGAGCTCCCAACCTTGTTCTGCAACAGCTCCGACTGATTCAGTTTTCTTCTTAATCACAGGTGTTCATCGTCGCAGAGTCAGAGTCAAGAGAAATCCCGCTCTATCGGTCCAAGAATCAACAACTTCTCCTTCCCGATCAGCAGCTCTTTCAACAACCCTTCCTTTCCCAGCTTCTGCTGGAAGCAAAGCACCTCTACTCTCACCGGGATCCTACGATGCTCAAGAACTTCTACGACACAGAGCAAGAAGCGCTTCAGGAGCTAGTGACGCAGACTTGGACTGGATCAGAACGGGAGGTTCATTTGCAAGAGTTACCAACGTCAGAGCTGCAGCGGCTGCAGCAGCAGCGGCCAATGCCAATTCTCCATCTTCAGTCAAACATCCAGATGTAGGAGTGGAAGGAGCTTTAGGTCTACTGGATACAGATGTAGAAGATTCAGGGACCGAGAGCGGTCGTACTTCTCCAATCAATACTTTCGGAAGAGATTCAAGTGGAAGACCTAAGATTCGAAAAGGTTTAGGCGGTAGTTTCTTTGGATTTACTCCGATGGATAACAAGAACGAGGAAGATTCAAGGTCTATTCAAGCTGGTGGTGCCTCGGGTCCTCCCTCTCCGAATTCCGAAAATCCAACTTCAAATCAGTTAGACGCTCATGCTGCAAATCTATCGGAAAGTCTCTCAAGCTTAACTTCTACGAAATCTGCAGCTGGGGTGTCCGTCAATTCTTCTTCGAACGATACTAATGGTTCTTGGGTTGGCATTAATCAGGACGAGATAGCAAGTAGAGATATAGCAGCTGCTTCAGATTTAGAACCCCCTCACAGACCAAGTCTTTACAGAGCTGAGACTTGAACTGTCAATCAATTAGTTGAGTTGAATATCAAGTGGGCTTAGTAGGGGAATAGCTGAATGTATGCGCTGGTAACGGGATTTTCAGTTTACTTCTTCAAGACTTCAACTCCTTCTCTTTCTCTCTCTTTCCAAGGCTGGTTTCCAACATTCTCCTCCAACAGACTCATCAAAAGCTTCCAAGTCAAATGGGTCAGCTCAGTTCACGTTGGTTCCTGTCAAACAATTTCCTCTCTCTCGTTCTCTTGATGCTCTTCACAATTTCGATATCCAAAATCAAAAACATTTTCTCTCCCCCTTTCTCTTCTACTTTCTTTCAAACAAACACAATCAAGTATCTCTTTTCTGTATCTTTCTTTGGTTCATTCATCCTTGTCTTTCGGTGCCTCGTTCCTTCAGATCGCAAAAACAAGAATCTCTGTCTTTTCGTCTCTTTTCTTCTTCTTGAACCAGATCAAAACTTCTTCACAACAAACAAACATTGTTTTCTCTCATTTCTGTCGTACTCACACACATTCTCTACATTCAATTCTTTTCACTGTTTCTCGACTCACTTGCTGTCCCTCGATCTTTTCTTAGACGATGGTTTCGTGTCTGCCATCTCTTCTCATTCTGATGCTTGCAAGCTCTTGTGAACTTACCTTCGAAATCTATCAAGATCTGGAAGACGAGTTCTAACCTCGCTTAGATGGAGTCGATGCCCACTTTTAAGTATGCTCACTCGCCCCTTTTCAGCGAATAGTCACTCTTTTACCCAGAGGCTTTCATGCAAGCCTTCCTCATAACATCTACTTTCTAATAGATCGCTGAAATCGAGGGTAATCATGGAACTTGGTCATTCCGAGAAATATATGAACAACAAATAGGGTGAAAAAGGAGACAAAAAGTAGAAGAAGCAGAAGTCGAATCAGTTGCTGCTTTAAGCACCGAACGCGGTACGAAGAGCTGCAAAGTTTGGAGATCCCAAACCAGAAGCAAGGTCGTATCCTGTAGTGGCATTGAACCCTGTATTGGCAGCTCCGCAGCCCAAGGATGAACCGGTAGTGATGTCGTTGAGGGCTGAAGGGTTTTTGTAGAGTGTTGGGTTCGCCCAACCTACGCGACCTTTGCCGACCTGCTTTCTTGCATCATTGAGCAAAGCAAAGACAGAAGCAAATGTAGGAGCAGATGCGGAAGTACCTCCGACCAGCATGCTCTTTCCGTTAGCGATGACGACATATTTTGAGCCTTGAGCGGTGACGTCTGCAGAGAATGGAGAGATGGAAACAAAGATCAGAAGCTGACTGGTTTTTTTTGAGATGAACCGCTCTCGAGTGTCAACAACTCACCTGGGTAAGCACGGCCAGTAGAGTTGTAAGCGTCCTTTGGTGCGACGTTGGCAGAAGATGAGAGGTATCCGGACAGAGCTGATTTCTGAAATTCTGGAGTTGGGAAGAAATTGCTAATTCCAGCTCCTCCATAGAAGCCGCCGACGTCTGGGCCAACTGCCTTTTCAGGTGTAAAGTTCTCTGGAAAGAAGAGGGGGGAAGGTGCAGAGAGACAGAGGTCGACTTAAGCTTCGAGCAGTAGAACTTGGAGACCCAACGGTCACTGGAGACTCGAAAACTTACCAGTAGCTCCAACAGAGACGACGTAAGGGCAACCACTAGGATAAGTAGGAGCGAAAGGAGGACAAGTGGCAGATTCGTCGGCAGAGGCAACTCCTGAATCTCCAGCTGAGATGAAAATCGTCGTTCCTAAAGCTGTTAACTTTTGAGCAGCAGCGCACATGGTGTTTGCCTGAGCTTGAGTCATGTCAGATTCTTGAGATCCATAAGAGATAGTGATGACTCCGGGTTGATTCTTGGCCTTGATGAACATATTGAAAGTAAGAGTGAAGATGTCTCCCTGGGTAAGGACAGATCCTACGTTGTATACAGTAGTCTGAAGAGGATAGACCTGAGAAACAACAGTTTCGACGTCAAGCATTGCCTCAATTCCAGTTAATCCTAGAATCGGCAAGTTGATAGCCCCCATCGAGTTCTCAACTTGAATCTTGTAACCAGCGGCGTCCGGTCTGTATTGCTTGAGAAATTTTGTGAGATCACTTTGACTGGTGTATTGCCCTGTGAATTTGGAAAGACGGCGTGAAAATTAGCTTGAATGTAGTTGGAGTAAGAGCTTTGTCGACAATCTACAGCCAATCCACACATTTTCTATCCATTTCTTCCAGATCGACTCTTACCGATATACTCCATGACTGCTACATCAACGTTGCTAGGGGTTCCAGTGCTAGGCTTGAATCCAGAAGTTCCGTAAACGTTTCTCAGACACTCAGGGGTGACCTTAGTTGGATCACATCCGGCTATCAAGGGGAAGAGGAAGAGGACAGAATTAGAAAGCGTCGACCAGTGGTGAATCAAATCGAACGACGCCGTTTGTATACGTGAAAAAGGGGGGGGTGTCAAGTAGTGAGCTATAATGGGCTCCCGAGGGATGACATCAGCGCTAGAAACTCACCTGGAGCGTCAGCTCGATCTTGAATAGCTCTAGCATCGATCCTTTGAGTGTGAAGATTTGGAACCTTAACCTCTTGAAAATCAGCGATAGGATAAATGTTTTGAACGTATTGAGCAATAGAAGCGTCGACAGTGTATTGTTTAGTTCTTGGGGCTTTGTCCCTCCCGAACAAGAAGGTTTCGAACTTTGCGGCAAGCATCTTCGATGCTTGAGAGACCGAAGACTTGATGTGAACCTCATCTCCTAGATCAGAGAACGTAATGTCTGAATCTTTGATACCTTGACTTTTTAAGTAGTCAGAGATGGCGGTTCTTCCGGAGTCACTGACGGAGGCGTATTTTTCGAGTTGGTCTTTAGATAACCAAGCTCCGCCAGATTCTGCGATCCGAGTCATTTCTTGGGTTAGCCCTTCCATATCTTGACCCTTCAATGACATCGTGTAGCTGAAACTTTCGGATCCAAGAGCCTATAAAGGGAAGAATAGTGTGTCAGCCTCTTTCGACGCGCGAGAGTCTAGTTGCCACTGCCAAAACTCACCTGTCCAAGACTTTGGAAGATCGATGGAATGACTTTTGGAGCATTAAAAGTGACTCCTCCTTGGGGGCTAGTGGCTGATGGAGCGGCAGCAGCTGCAGATGCGAAGGCCAAAGCGGCGAGCACGAAATGAAGATTGATGGCGACCATGACGAGTTTGAGTAAATGCGCGAGAGATTGGAGAGTGGAAAGCGATCAATCTATAGATCTAGGTATCCGTAGAGAAAGAGAAAATGGGGGAGAATCCAGATGGGAATTCGATCCTGCTGCTTTTTAAGGAATTGAGTCCTACTTCAAGATTAGTGTTGGAACTCTCGACAACTCCCCAACCGAGAAAGACAAAGAAGATCATGCTTATCAACTTCTTTGGTCTGATAAGGCAAAGGAAGAGAGGTCGTGTGAGTTCAGTCCCTGGATCTCGACCAAGGAGAGGATGCGAAGTGACATCACCGATCACCCGTTTGGTTTAGACCTTCGGTTGAGGCGGAGGGACTTGCGGAGTCGCAGATCGCGAAGCAGTCAACAAACAGAGCATGATCCGAAATAAGGACGCGGTGCGCGGTGGTGAGGTCAGTGAGGCGAGTAGAAATAATAGTCAATTGCCACCATTTCCTCTGGTCTGTGAGTGACTCTACCTGACTACCTTTGGAAATAGCTACTAGTATATACTCTTCTCTGTCTTTCACAGCCTCGCAGCCTCAGACTTTTCAGGAAAGAGCGCATTCGAACACATGATTACTCTTTCACCGGATATGTAGCCGGTCGGTGCCCGAGAGTGAGGTGACTTTGGAAGTTGAAGTATAAATCTTGTCCATCCAACCTCAACAACAAGCAAGTGAAGTTCTTCAAGATGTCAAAACCATACACGAGCATGCAACCAGCTCCAACTAGGCACTCTTTAAATCTAGAGAGCGTGAGTCTGGTCGATTGATCATTCAATCAGCTTTCAACCAACTCATCTTGATTCTCTACCCCCGCTACTTTCTTACCCCTCGATCAGGAAGGTGTTTTGAGAGTCAGCTTCAACAGAGCTCCTGTAAATGCTTTTGATAACGCTCAATGGCAGGTAAGTCAAGTCCAAACGGATCCCGAATTCTCCGGTTGGCTAAAGAGCTCTCACCTTCTCTCAGGAAATGGCCAAAATCTTCATGCATGTCAGGGATGACCCAGAAGTCAGTGCTGTTGTGCTCAGTGGGGAGGGTAGATGTTTTACAGCTGGTCTGGATCGTGAGTTGATGCGAGGTTTGCAAGCGTAGGACAGAGGGAGATGAGGAGTTGGGGATGTGCTGATAGGTCTACTCTCTGACTCTCTAACAGTGATGGATGACAGTCTGAGTAGTGTTTTGAATCAAACTGATGACGTAGCCAGGAAGGCTTTCTACATGCGAGCTCACATTAGGGACTTCCAAGCTGCTCTAACAAGTGAGTCGTATCTTACTCTCTTTAATCTCCAACAAGATCTCTCTCAACCTCCTCCCATTTCCCTTACAACTTCTCAGCCATCGAAGAATGCGAAAAGCCAGTAATAAGTGCCGTTCACGGAGTAGCTTTCGGATTAGGAATCGATTTAATGTCAGCTTGTGACATCAGATACACAAGTTCCAGCTCACGTTTCTGCGTTAAAGAAGTAGATATCGCTCTAGCAGCTGACATTGGTACTTTACAACGTATGCCAAAGGTAGTAGGAAATGATTCTTGGGTTAGAGAATTAGCTTTGAGTGCAAGAGAATTCGATGCAAAGGAAGCCTTTCAATTCGGATTCGTTTCTAAAGTCGTTGAAGGTGGCAAGAGAGAAGTAGAGGAAGCCGCTATTGAAACCGCTAAAATCATTGCTAGTAAAAGTCCGGTGGCGGTTAGAGGAACTAAGGTTGCTTTACTCCATGGAAGAGATCATACTGTGAAGGAAGGATTGGATTTCCAGGCTGCTTGGAACATGAGTATGCTTCAAACTAAAGATCTTCCTGTTGCTGTGAGTAAATTTGATCATTTTGAATCATGACTCGCTAAAAGTCTCTGACCTCGAGCTTCTTCTCCCCTCTCTCTTGGTCTCTCGCTTTCTCTCCCACCTCGGTTCTTCAGATGGCAGCCGCTTTGCAGAAACAGAAGGCCACTTTCGCGAAACTATAATCGATCCAACTCTTTTCCGTATCGTTGTACATATGCAGAAATCGTCAATTGAAAAGAATTGAAAGTACTACTACGACATGGAAGGACTAATTCTCTAGATTGATTCTCTCTCGACTATTTCGAAACTACTTCTCCTGGAAGAAATCAAGCTGAATTCATCGGTAGCTACCTCTGATGGACTTTCTTCGAACTCTGGTAAGACCCACTCGTCAGTCTCGTCGTTGGATGAGTTAGACGGATAGGCTTTGGTGGCCTCTTCAAAGGTTGGAGGCGGTGATTCCGCTCGGACGGAACTCGATTCCACTACTTTGATTCTGGAAGAAGAACAAGGCGTTAGAAAGTATGGGTGGAAGAAGTCAGAAGCCATCAAAACAAGGAGCCTTGGTCGCGAAGGAACTCACCTTAAAGTCAAAGGCTCGCCTATATCAATTTCCGTCTTTCCAATCTTGACAGACAGTCTCCACCTCTCCTCATGTATTCCTTGGATGGCGGGAGCTTTACGTCTAGATAAAAGGACTCTAGCAGTTGCCCCAACTTTCAACGGCACGCAAAGAAATCTTCTTCTCTCGTCTGTCACCACCAGCCCAGGTTCAACACTACGCTCTTTTCCTTTGGAAGATAAGGTAGCGGTCGATTCTGATTCATCTTGAAGTCTTGAGATCTTGAGCCCTGTCGGCCATTCCTCGTTTCCGTCATTCCTCAAGACCCATATATAGTCGTAAAATTCCTTAGCGGGAACCTCTGGAACTGTAAGGCTCTGATCCTTTGAAGAATAGCGGGTTCCCTGAGAAATCAGGCTATATCTCAGTTGAAGATTGGAAAGAATGTTGGGAGAGATGGTGTCTGAAAGAGCGGATCTCGGCTTAGTTGCGTCGACCTTGACACTGTGGCAGAAAGAGAAAGAAATTGAGACTCAGTTGGTAGCGATATAATCGGCTGCGGAAGCTGCGAATGACTATGGTCAGGACCCACCGGATGATGAAAAGGTCGCCGAATGGGAAACCGAGGCGATGCTCATCTGCAGTCGCGCTGCATCTGTCCTGAGTTAAAGCTCTATAGCGAAGTCTCCAGATTTCTTCATAATATCCTTCCATTAAAGGCGCTCTGAGATGAAGTCGTTTGAGTCTTATGTTTCTCCAGCCGTCTCTTACAGCACTTGACTTGATAGTTCCTCTTCTTCTTAAAGAGTCGACAGATGGAGATTTGTTTGTTTGAGTTCCGTCGTCCTCATCCCTTGCGATAATACTGTTCAGCTCGATCTTAACCTGATGGGTACATCCCAGTGCACAGTCGTCGGGAACGAAAGCTCTCAATCCCCACGGCTGAAGTGAAACCCCGTCTTTGCTCCACTCTGCTCTCCCACCGCTGTCTTTGATCCTGAGATCCCAAGCGGCATCGAAGTACTGCCCAGGATAAGCAATCTGTTCGAAGATTCCACCTTCTGTCAGGACGATGACTTCAGGAGGAGATGGTTGTTCAAACGTTTCAGATTTGGCGGGCAAGTTGATTGAAACTTGAGCCTGATCAAACCCCTCTCGGACTTGTTCTTGTTCAGCTAAAAGTTGGTCGAACCAAGTGGGATCGAACTTAGCCCCCATGTTGTCCTGGTCTACCTTGTTTGAAGTTGAGGATGAGGATGAAAGTTCGCAAGACTGCGCAGTTGGAGTTTGACCCAACAGAGACAACTCGATTGCGCGTTGCATATCTTCGTCCTCTCTTGTTCCATTTCCCTTATGGCTTGCTTCGTATGATTGAGCTAACAGAACATTCATGACTGGATCGTCCTCGTAGTCGACATTGGCTGAGTCCAGAGTTCCCAAAGTTGGAGCGGATTCTGATTCTTCGTTCATTTCTTCGTTCTAGGTTGAAGTCGTCTTGAAGTAGTATCGTGCTGGTTGATTCCTCCTGATAGTCAGATTAATCTTATTTTTTCTGAACTATGGTGGTAGAAAGGATGTTGTTTGAGAGAGAAGAAAATTAGGAGCAGGTGGAACGTCGACACTAACTTTCGGACCACGAGGTTCAAGAAGCAATGACTCGTTCACAAAACCAGCGGCCGATTTCTGAGAATCGAAATCCAGTAGATATCGTTTGCGAGTGTACTTCTATTCCTTGGGATTGAGAATTCCAGGGGTCAAGAGCATTCCCTTCCAACGCTTGGTCGGACTGCGGATCGAGGTCGATGCTTAGCACAGCCCATTTCAGACTCAGCGCAGCAACACAGTATGAAAAATATATATGAAGCCCTTTCTTTGCAAGGTTTTGTTCTCCTTTTCTCTCTTTGTTCTCTTTTTCTCGCGCACTCTCACTATGAACAACGAACCAGCTCAAATGCTTCCTCAACTGCCTAGATACGCTATTCGAAACGACACAACGTGAGTCTCGCCTTAGCCTTCACCCCCATCGCATCCTGTGCTGACATTTGTTCCTTAATAAACTCTCTGCTAGATGCACTGCTCCAGTTCATCGTCGTATCGGGAAGCTTTCGGTCTCTTCTACTCAATTCTTTCACTTTCTCCCAACATCTTCTCCTAAACAAAGCCACCCTGTCCAAACCTTCCTCGACCAAGCTCTTCCCTTAGGATGAACGAACGCGAAAGAAACGAGACAAAATACTCAACATATTAGGATCACAGGATGAGGGGATTCATTGCCGAAGTAAGGACGATGGGACCATCGAATTTCTCCGTCGGCCTTCTGGAGGCACATTTCATCTTCGTCTTCTTCCTCGGAGGAAGAAACTCCCTAGAATAGGTGACACAGAGACTCTGCCTCTGTCTAAGAGAGCTCTCGAAGGAGATCAGTTGAAGAGAAGGGTTAGGTTGAAGGAAACGGCGTAGAGTTTCCGAGTGAAACACACCGTCCAAGTAATCAGTCTCAAACCATTCCCTCTCAATGTACGAATGTTGTTTTTTTTTTTTTTTTCCTTCTCTCTCGAGGAACTCGATTCATTAACCGTCATAACTGTTTTTCCTTGTGCTTCAGACCTTTTCAGCTTTTCGATTCTGTTGTTCTTTCCATAAGGAGCCCCCTACACCTCGGATTCTGAAGCCACTTGACTGTCAATGCCGTTAACTGAAGCGTTCGAGTCCTATAAATGGAAGATCAAGAGAGAGGCGTTAAAGCAAAAAGAGACGGAAGGAGGATCGTTGTAGCGCGTACTCACTCTCAGCTCCGATTGTGTCTTCAAAGCATCCTAGTCTGTCGGCATCGCTGCTGCTTTGAAAGGCACCATAAGATCCTTTGACCCCGACGATCAAAGCTGCAGCACTGTTATGTACATTGGAAAAAGTTGAAGGTGTGAGTGGCCGATCTCAGGAGCCTCTAGGGAGGGCACGTCGCCTACTCACAAGGGATTGAAGATTTCCGAGTTCACCTTGAGCTCCTCCTGTTTAGGGAAGAGGAAAGAGTCCGACGGTGAGTATCTGAACTGAAACTAACTTTTCCTTTCTCTACTTACCTCAGCTGCCTCCTCGTAAAGCCAACCTGGCCTCGAATTGAAGTCCCAAACCATAGAAGGCAAGACTGTCGAGCGGATCTCTTCCTTCGAAATCTCATGGGCTTCTCTCATCAAGACCTCTGAAAAAGATCTGATATGAGCTGCACTCTCTGAGGGTGACCTGACCAGCTTGACCTCGACCTGCAAGTGACGAAGAGCTCCCGTCTTCAGCGACTTGTCGAGATCTGAAAGCGCCTTCTCTAGCCTTGCATCGACTTGGATGAGAGATCCGGAGCTCATCCACTTTTCTAGTAGAACGAGAAAGCGATCGTACCTCCCACCTCGAAGTTTCTTGAACAGATCGTTGACAGGAGGTTTGGTAGAGGATCTCAGCGCTTGAATTGAAGCGGGCTGAGAAGAGCAGAGAGAGTGGGTGGCGAGAAGGGTGGAGGTCGTCGGTGATCAGGTGGGTCGAACCACTGGTTGATCCTTTCTTACTCACCAGAAGGGACAGCTTGGAGGAAAGCACCGCCGTCTTGTGATCCAGAATGAAGTCTGCGTCGATGGCATCGCGTTCGACGAACGACACCTTCATGGAAAAGGGGATGGGTTTGTCAGTTTCGATTTCAAGAAAGGATCCAGCTTCAGCCAGGCTTTGAGTTCACTCAACTCACATTCCATCTGTTCTTGAGACACTCGACCACTTGGTAGCTCTGAATCCCTTTAGTGGTGATGACGTGGAGGTGAGCTTGTTGAGGAATGACATTCGTCTCACCAACTTCCTTGTCGATTGCAGTTTCCTTCCCGTTAGCAAGTTCCCCTTTGACCTCCTTCTCCTCCCTTTGTGGACCCCTGGTTGAAGAGCTCGTTGCATCTGATCTAGCTTGGTGGGACTCGATCATTTCCAGAGACTCTGGCTCTAGACGAGGAGTCAAAGTTGGAAGTTTGCCTTTGCGGATGTCTACGAAGTCCTTGATGGATCCAGAGAGAGATTGAAGATTGTTGTTAGATGAGACTTTCTTCCGTGATTTGACGACTCTTTCCAGAGCTGTAGGCTCCTGAGAGCGTTTCCTCGAGGGAGATAGAGAAGCCGATCCGCTGCTTTGAGGATCCAAATGGGCGTCTGCTTCACTGTTGCGATCCAAGAGCTGAGTGTAGCTGTCCAGAGCGAAGTACTCCTCCTCTCTCTTCTGAGAATGGAGAAGCTGGTAGTCTGCATCGTCATAGTCTCTTTCAGACAAGAAGGCCAGCTGTCCTACCTCGTCTTCATCGTTTCCATAGTCTCTGTCGGATAAGAAGCCTAGCTGACCCCTCTCTTCTTCGTCCTGGTAGTCTTCTCTTATTCCTCTTCCGAGCAGCGTGAGCGTCTCTGCCGCTTCTGGTTCCTCTTCTCCATGTTCACAGGAAAAGTGGGCCGAAGTTGGAACTGAAGAGACCACTCTCCGTCCTTGGAAGAGGTCGACCTCGTTCATGACCTCGACTCTTGAAGTCTTGTTTCCAAAGTTCGGTTCCAAACGATCCTCGTCGTCATCCGTCAAGCCTCCTGCTGACAACTGATCCGAGGCGGAGGCATGCTCCACGATTTCGCTTTCCCAGAAAGAGTCTTCGAGAAGAGAGCTCATGTCCCCATCCAGCTGATCATCGCTTCCACAAGTGATCTGCTCCGAAGCGAGTTGACGCTCTAACTTTCTCGAGATGAAAGAGTCTGGCAGCTCGATGTTGAGAGAGTGGAAGCCAGTGGCGAGACGAGGGACGGAGAGACGATCGTGTCCCTTGGTTTTGAGAGCAGCGATGTTCGAGAGAGATAGAGGAAGACCGAGTTTGGTGGTCTCGGGGCTAGGAATGGGTAGAATAGGTGCTGTTCAGGACGAGGGGTCGAAGGTAGGTCAGTCACTATTGGCCGAGATTGCTTGGAGCATCTGACCTACTCTACTCACCCACTAGCCAAGCAGACGATGATGTAGAAGTATCGATCTCGTTACTTTCGTTGACGACTTCAGAGAGGGAGCTGCTGTTTCCACCGCCGCCCAAGAAACGCTCCTTGAGCTTGGGGACAGCTAAAGATTCCTTCGAAACCGAAGCAGCTCCCTCGAAGGTGTCTTGAAGGTTCATCGGCTTTTCGAAACTGGATAGAGAAAGAAAACGAAGCACCTTCTGGTATTTGTTGTGATTCCTGAGAAAGAAGAGAGCGATTCGAGTCAGTTCGGGTCAAGGAAGGGGTCTAGAAATGAGTTGTCTCAAGACTCACCTCGGATTAGAGACAACACTTCTACCACGACTACCAGCAGGAGCTCTGGGAGTGGAGAAAGGCGAACTTTTAGGAAACAGAGGTCCTTCTTTCAGAGAGGCCAGCAGAACAGAAAGGGAGGTCAGCCGGAGGAGGTGCAAATCAGTCGACGAGACGAAGATCCGTAGATTCACCATCTTCTGGCTTGAAAGCTTGATCAGCAGCTGACAGTCCGAGAGAAGAGACAGTAGTCTCCTCGCTTCTTGGATCTTGTCTACCAGCAGAAGAGAGAATCGTGTCGTCGGAACGAGGCTCTGGACTCGAGGCGGTTGGAGTGGTGTTTGGCATGTGATCTTTGGAAAGGGCAAGGAGGACGAAATCATGAGATACATACAAGTGCGTCACTTGATTGAAGAAAGAAGTCAACAGCTTGACCTACCCCATTGTTCTAGTCTGGCTCCCAGGTGCTCTTCTGCTCCAACATCCACCTCTGGCTGATCGAACCTCTCTTTTGCTAGAGCTCCCAAGGTTGAAAGGTCAGGAGTGAAACCTTGACTCTCATCGTCCTTGAAAAGTCTTGACTCCTCCAATCTTGTGAAAAGTACTGGAGTTGAAAGTCTCAGATGAGGCTGCGTGGGAAGGAAAGAAGGAAAGTGAGGGTTCGAAATCAGCTGCCGACGACGACGTTGTCTTCTTCCCACTTCGTTTCGACTCACATTTCTGTTGAAGGGATGAATTTCGTGGTCTTCATGCTCGTCGTGTTGAATCTCATCGCCTCCGTCTCTTAGATCTTGAAGGCAGTGGTTCCAGAAAGCGAAAGGAGATGGGAGGACTTCGTCGAGTATCTCTTCTTGACTGACAGACGAGAAAAGATGGATGTATGCGTCAGTGATTAACGATTCTCGGCATCGGCATCGGCAACCCAATGATCCTGAGATACTCACAACTTAGGAAGAGGCTCGAATTCAGGAAGAGCAGTCAGGCTAGGAGGAGCGAACTCCATGAGGTGCATCGCTTGACCGGAAGAAGGGTGATAAGGCTCTGAACTTCTACGGAAGGTTCTCTCTACTTGAACTCTAGTCATCAGTTGCTCCTCCATACATTCCAAGAAAGAAGTTTGAGCTTCTTCGACTGTGGTGAGAAGTGGTGAAGAAGGGGGGCATAAATGTCAGCCATCTCGAGAGTGGAAGCTCAATTTTCATTTGTCACACCCACAGTGAATGTCATCCTGAACTCTGTTCTCTTCGTCTTGTACTTCATTCTTCTCGAAGATAGCCTTTTTCTTCATCTCGAGCTTGAAGTAGGCGAGCATCTCTTTCGTAGCCACGATCTTCTCATTCAGAACGTTCTTGATAGAGTAGGGCTCGAAAGCTTTGATGAAGACTTGAGACCAAAAGACTGCGTTCAGCGGATGGTGTTCCAAAGTCTTTTGGAAGTCATAAGCTTTGAAGATCAGGAATCTGACGAGCTCCCCTTGAGTGTTCTCTCTGAAAAGTTCGGACTGTTGCGAGAGACAGAGAGGGGAGTTAGCTCAAGGTGAAGTGATCTTGAAAACATCGCTGACTTACGTCTACATCTGGAAGTGTCTTCAAGAGCTGATTTCTCTGGATTTTGAATAGAGGTGACATGTCTGGGATGTGTGGAGATGGTGGGAAGAACACAAGAAGAATAGAAGAGGCACGCTCTCGACTTTCACAACAGCAAAAAGCCCTTCCCCTGGAACAGAGTGAGTTTACATTTCTTCTAATAAAGCTGAGATAGCATTATAGTAGGTTTGAGTTTGAACCAGACAAAGAGCTTTTACAAATCTACGTCACGACCTGATCAGAAGCACGAGCCGGTTGATAGCGACTGAGGCAAGAATGATAAAATTCTTCTTCTTCTTTCCCTTTCTCCTCCTCTTCACAGTTGATTGATCCTCAGATTCTACTTAGAGTCATCATCCAGATCTGGCAAGTCTAGCAGTACTTTAGAAAGAGAGCTGCTACTAACTACCTGATTCTTTCTTTCTTGCTCGGTGCCTCTTCCCCTCTTCTCAGCAAGATGTCTCTGCATTTGAACTCTCTACCTGCCGGAGCTTGGCTCTCTATCTTTCAGCATCTAGACTACTTCGACCTCAACAGAATCAGACGTGTCAACAAGTTCCTGCACCACTGCTCTCAACTGCGTCAAGTTCAAGAAGCTCTCTTCCTCGCACCTTTCGACGAAGGTTCCCTCAAGAGCAACTTCAAAGATGGAGACGAGATCCGACTGCATCCAGCTCTATTCGAACTAGTCGTTAAGATGGAGCGTGAAAGAACAAGTGAAGAGACATTCGAAGTGCTAGCTATTCTTACGGTTGGAAGTGAACAAGTTGTTCCTGCAAACCACCGCGAATGGAGTTTGGGTCAACAGAATGCAACCAGTCCTCCCGTCTTCTTCATCAAGATGCTAGATTCAGAGTATAGAGCCAATCGCCTAGAGCTCCTATCCTGGAACGGAAGACACTATTCTCTCAAGAACGGTTACGACAGCTTCTCAGGTTCTGAAGAAGAGGGGGCAACAGAGTTTCCGCCTAATCTCGACCCCTTAGAAATCATTCTGCTGGAACTAATCCCTCAAATGAGAAGCTGGTGGGAGAAAGGAATCGAGTCGGAGACGGACATCAGAGATGGAAGACCTATCCAAATGAAAGCTGCAAC
Organism: Golubevia sp. BC0850; assembly: GCA_012976225.1. Taxonomy (NCBI): domain Eukaryota; kingdom Fungi; phylum Basidiomycota; class Exobasidiomycetes; order Golubeviales; family Golubeviaceae; genus Golubevia; species Golubevia sp. BC0850. The sequence continues at coordinate 766,797 of JAAVVG010000001.1, read as the reverse complement.
CGTGTCGGATGTCATTGGAGGTTTACGCAAGAACTTCTCAGAATTGGAACCTGTAAAAATCCATAATGGAATCAAATAGGACGACCTGCCTCTAAGAGACTCGCAGAAGATCGTTCTAAAAGAGGAGCCCGAGAGAATGGAGGTAGAAGAAGAAGAAGAAGAGGCGGCAGGATCGAAACCAGACGAGGGATGGGGAAGTCCCTGGGACTGGGGCAGATTCTTCAGAGCTGAAGAACGTTTAGTCACAAACTCCAAATGTGCAGAAGAATTCGAAGCAAAATATCGAGACGCTTCCGCTCAAGTCGTCCTCTGGAAATCCAATTCAACTCCAAGACTCTACCTGGATGGTCACGGGAACTTCATTGCCGATTTGAATCGTCTGAAGTTTGCCGAGTGAGTGCTCTCACTTACATCAATTCATTTGATCCCAGTCGCATGAATGAGTCGCTTTATTCGAGAGTGCTAACAAATTTACCTTTCTCTCACCCCTGTCCCCTCCTCACCTTTGCTCGCAGTTCTAAGACTCCTGAGGTCACACTCTTCACCGACATAGAGGCTGAATGAGATTCCAGAAAAGCACTGACTAGTCACTCGATCATTCTGGTCTTGGATCTGAAATCAAGTTCCCTCAAACTGTTGGTTCGTCGCTTCTCGCCATCCTCATCCGACCCTTTTGGCTACTTTTCCTCTCCTCTCTCAAACTTGCCATTCTTCCGACCTCAAACTCCTTTGAGAATTTGATGAAATACATCCCCTTTCTGATCAGCCAACTCTATTGTTCCCATAGCAAACCTCTTCGCCGCCTCCCCCCTTTTCTTCCCTGCTTCTTCCGTTGAGTACACACCCCTTCTCCCTCTTTTTCTCTGGTTATGACTATAGAATCTTCTTATGAATTGAAAAGAGTATCTCTACACCCCACTCTCGTCAAGACGAGTTTTCGAACAACTCGATCCGAGCGAGTCTATTGGTTGAGACGTTGAGGCTCGAGTCTCGACGTGAGAAGAAAAAGCTCTACGCAACCACCACATCGTCCTTTCTTCAAAACTGTCTCGATCGTCAACTTGAAAGAGAACTTTGAAGACAGAACTGAAACTATCTAATCCAGTGAAGGTCTGCGCACGTCATGACGGATCAATACTTTCAACAACCTCAGCAAGCTCAACAAGCTAATTTCTATGGTCAAGAAGTTGAAGAGGATGAATTTGATGATCAAGATGAAGAATTAGATCTCATCCCGGGAGATTATGGTCAACAACAGGGTATCATGGAGGAAGGTCAAGATGGTAAGTATCAGAAGAAGCGATAATCTGCAGAAGCAGCAGACAGGAAGAAGAGGCAGACAACGCAAAGGTACACCTACAGGCCGCTGGCTCTGAGCTAGACAAGTGGTTAACATGCTACTCAATTTAAAAAGAGTCAAATATGGCAACTAGCTCGTCATCAGTCGATGCGTGGTGATGGGTCTGCAATTGGCATCTACCAGAAGGTTGCACTTCTCGAAGCCTCCTCTCCTGGTATGGCTGCCATCTACTTTGCCTTTCTCCTTTTCCTTGCTAGCTTAGCAATCATATTCGATCGTCAAAGAATCGCACGCCCTTACCTTTCATCTTATCCATCTCCCTCTACCATCTTCCTCCCTCCTCTCAGTCGCTCTAGCTGAAGCTCAATTGCAAGCTCAACTTGAACAAGCAGCTGCCGCTTTAGCTTCAGTTCCGGATCCAGTCAAGAAATACATCGTTCTCTTCTATCAGGCCATTCAGAACAACTCTATCCAAGACGTCTCTTCAGCTTATGAAGCTAACTGGAGTAGACTGACGGAAAAGTTCTATGCAAAGAGTGAATGGCCAGAAGCTGAGACTATTGCTCCTTTGGTCAATGACGGTGAGTAAAATCTTTTTAGTCGCTAGATCATGATCGGGCTTGGAAGAGGAACTGGGTCGAAAGGAAGAAGCATGAAGTGGATCAGCTAGATAGAGATATTTCTTCCCTCCTTAGAACCCAGCAGTGCAAGTGAATCATCAAACTTCACCCCTTCTTCATCCCTGACTCTTTCGATCTCACCATCTTCAAACAACAGATCAAAAGTTCCTGACTCTGTACCGTGAGCTCTGGTACAGACACGTCTACTCTCGCCTTTCACCAGATGGAGAAGATCGATTCCACTCCTACGACAATTACTGTGATTTCTTCAACTTTGTTCTTAACTCTGAAGGACCAGTCGGAATCGAACTTCCAGCTCAATGGCTATGGGACATCATTGATGAATTCATCTATCAATTCCAATCTTACTCTCAATGGAGAAGTAGAGTTGAAAACAAGTCAGAGGAGGAACTAACCCTTCTCCAAGATGGAGGCGTTTGGTCTTCTTACTCGGTCTTGAATGTTCTGTACTCTTTGATTCAGAAGAGTAGGATTTTAGAACAGTTGGAAGCTCAATCTAAGGGTCAAGATACAGAGTGAGTACCAATGATTTGGATTGTGGAGATCTGATGGAAGGAAGTGCTGCTCAAAGCTTCAGTGATTTTGGGTTTTGTTTTCCGGCTCTGACTTCTTTCGCTTTGATTCGCTCTCTCCCTTCTCTCGTATTGCCGCTCTCGCCTCTCATCAGTGAGGTAGCTGGAGAATTCGGAGCTCGACCACTTTACAAGCAGCTTGGATATTTCAGTATCGTAGGTTTACTACGAGTCCACGTTCTTCTAGGAGATTACACTTTAGCTCTCAAGATGCTAGATCAACTCAACCTTCACAACAAAGCTCCAGCTGGAGGACAGCTCATCAACAGAGTCACAGCTTGTCACGTAACGATTTACTACTACGTCGGATTCTCTTACATGATGTTAAGACGTTACCCAGATGCCATCAGAGCTTTCAGTCATATCCTAGTCTTCATCATGAGGTTAAAGCAATATCACACTAGAAGCTATCAATACGATCAGATCAACAAGACTGCCGATAGAATGTACTCTCTCTTAGCAATTTGTTGTGCATTATGCCCAACCAGATTAGATGAGAACATCCAAAACAACATGAAAGAGAAATATGGAGAACAGATTAACAAGATGTTGAAAGGTGGAAATGGAACTGAAAACGAAGTCATCAAGAAAGAAGCCTTAGCTTCATTCGAAGAACTCTTCCTTTACTCTTGTCCTAAATTCATCATTGGAAATTCTCCTCCTTATCACGATCAAGAAGCTCTTTCTAAGTTCATCGAAACTCCTCAATCTGATCCTTCAAAACATCAACTCAAAATCTTCCTCTCCCAAGTTGAAACTCAATTGAGCAATTCTAACATCAGATCTTTCTTAAGATTATATACTACTCTTGGAACTGATAAGTTGGCCAAGTTCTTGGAAATCGATGAGGAAGAAGTCGTCGAAATGATGATGGTCATGAAGGCTAGTACTAGAAGTCTCAAATGGACTCAAGGTGGTCTCTTGGAAGGTGAACCAGTCAACACTAGTGACTTGGATTTCGCTATCGATGACGTGAGTAGTCATTTTCCCAAGCTCTCCCAAGCTCTCCCAAGCTCAAAACTCAAGCGCTTTTGAGTTTGGGCTGACTTTCTCTCATCTCCTCTCCCACTCCTTTTATCAGAACATGGTTCACATCGCCGAATCCAGAGTAGGTCGTCGTTTCGGAGATTGGTTCCTTCGTAATGGAACCAGAATGCACGACGTTCTCACCAACATCAAATCGAAACCACTACCAGTTGTCGTTGCTCCAGCTGCCAATGCTGTCCCAACCGCAACCTCAAATTTAAGTCTTCCTGCAAACCCTCTCACTTCTTCGATGGCCACCGGTGCTTCAGGTGGAGACAAGAAGAAAGTCAACTTCGCAAAGGATCAATCATCTTCGAATGCAGGTGGAGCTAAGCCTTGGGGAAATGCCACAGCCAAATCTCAAGTTGCGTAAATCAAATTCAGGGATCCTAGATTGGTGTCATTTTATCCACTCTCGTTAGAAGTCTAAAAATATGACTCGCTTTCAAATTTCTATCTCTCCCAACTCCCCTCTCTATTCTATCTTCTTCTCTTCTGTTCTGTGCTACTTGCCGTAGATTCTCTGTCTCAACCAAAAGCTTCGTGCAATGCTATGCAATTCCTCTCGATCGAAGTCGCAAACTGGAGTGACTCAACGGCACGAGAATGATTGACGGCCAAAAGATTATTACGCAGAGAATGGATTTGTTCTGCTTCAAACTTCTTGAGGCGGGGCTGCTCCCCCAAATTACACGAGGGTTCAAGATTTATCTTTACTTACTTCACCATCTGCTGGCAAGCTTGCAAGAATTCAAACCCAGGAGGACCTGACCTTGAAGCAGGCCGCAATTGTCGAGTCAAAAAAGCGACATGAGGTGATCATAGACTAAAGTCTCGTTCAATCTTCTACCTAGACTACATGAAAGTAAAGTGAGGGCTCCCAGCTTCCATAGATCAAATTGTTCGCGTGATCCCAAGACCGAAGTCAGCACGAGGACGAGCCACAGCAGCTGCTGCGAGTCTCCATCTTCTACTTCTTTCATGCCCATTCTAATGATTTGGAGGGGAAGAAAAAATAATCTCCAAATCTTTGAAGCTTCTAGTGGAAAAATCATTCTGAGCTGAAGTAAGAAAGGATGGGCAAAGAATGAAAGTCAGTTAAAACTTCCTATCACTCCTCCCTCTGACCGAAAGACACAGTGTGCTCACCTTCTTTTCCCTTGGCCCAATTGGCTACAGAAGTCAAAACTGTCTTTGCTGCGGTTTTGAAGGAGAAAGAGTTGACCGGTGCTAGAGCGGGGGTGGCTCCTCCCAGTTTAAAACGAGGGTTCCTTCTTTCAGGGTCCTAAGGAATCGCAAGGTCAAGATTTGGATTTGGGAAAGGACCTCAGAGATCTGGAACAATAGTGTGTGACTCCATGTACGACGAACTCACCATAGAAGCGACATCTCTGCCTTTGTAACCTGAAAGAAAGTCATTTGCGTTCAAACCAGGGGGCAGCTTGATCAGAGCGCCAACATCAAGAGCATCATACTATCAAAGAGAGAGAGAGAGAGGGAGATAGAGAACTCTCTAAATTAGAGCCAAAGTACCAGTCTACGTGTCCCTTGAAACTCACCTTGGAAACGGGAGCTGCGTGAACGAGGCCAGTGGCGACCAGAGCCAAAGACAAGAATCGGGTAATTTGCATCGGAATGGTGATTGGGTAGGATCAAGGAAGGAAAGTTGATGAAAGAAAAGGGAAGAACAAAAGTGAAGAGAAAAGAAAGAAAGGACAGAAAGGGTAGACCGGCTACAAGAAGGAGAAGGAGAGAAAAGAAGTGGTGAACAATTGCTGAGGAAAGTGTGAGAATTCACAAAGCATTAGCTTTTATACCCTTTCTTCGGAACACGGAAATATCCTCCAACGGGTGAAGTGAATGACACTTAGGATAGGTTCGAGACTTCGAGAGATAAGAGGGGAATCAATTGAGAGTCGGGTCCGTTCGGTTCACGCTGAAATGACTTTTTGCTTGAACGTTTGAACGCGCAAATTTTCTTTGAAGAGCTCAATGACCAAAGAATTGAAAGCAAGTGAGCTGAATGGACTTGTAGGAGGTGAAGCTGATAGCATTCAATCAGCGTAGAAGATCGATCGAGAGGCATGGATGAGTTTCTTGACGTCGGACGCCCTAGAAGAATCATTAATCAAGACACCTCGAAACAAGTAGCATAGATAAATCTTCCGAATCTCAAGCCATCAGCGTCTCGGATGTCATGAAAAGCAGCATCGTACATTTATCCATTCATAGGGACTCCAAAATCTGGTAAGGATGTTGTGAACCACTCTGGTTCTCGCAATGGTCGTCTTCACACTCAGTATCTGCTTACCAACGAGTTCAGCAGAACGAAATGGCGCGAGATTCCTTACAGAGAGAGATTCTGATGATTATAGTAGCATTGCGACAGAGACCACTAATAGAGAAGAAAAAACTGAAACCGATACCCGAGAAGAGTCGAAAGATGGTTGAGAGGTGGAGTTTTTTTGTTGTTGTTGTTGTTGTTGTTGTTGTTGTTGTTGTTGTTGTTGTTTGTACTATTTTGAATCTTTGAGGATGAGCAAAGAAGTGATTAGAGAGATGAATTCTGAATTGAAGGAGGGAGACAAAGAAATTGAACTTGAAGAAGAGAAGACCTTGACTTGCCAGAAACTTGCAACTTGAGAAACCATCCGCTCTCTCTAGCTTCTAAGACTTCCAACCTAGATCCAAATCCATCCGATTGAGATTTCTTGTTATTAAATCTTCACGACCTTGGACCATCTTCCTTCTTCCCCTCTTCCGTCGTCGTACTAGAATCCGAGCTCTGCGTCCTTTGTTCTTGAGATCCAGGACCATTTCTTCCCAAAGCTTCATCCTCTGCTTTTTTAGCCATAGCCCATTCGGCCTCTATCCTTTCCCTAGCTCTGACAATTTTTGATTGTAGATAGAAGGAACCTGCCCCACCTGGAGTTCCTGGAGGTGAATTCTTGGGGGCTGGAGGTGCATTCGTTGCGAAGAGGTGGTCGTAGTTCTGGTTAGAGGGAAGTGAAGGAACGAGGAGGTAAGAGAGGTAGATAGTGAGAGGTGGGAGAGGTTAGTGGAGTGTAAGAGGAAAGTGAAAGCCTGGGTTCTCCTGATGCAGATTGGATCAAAGGCTCCTTTAATAAATTCAAGACACATTTGGACTGAGGATGTTTGACTTGCTAAGCTAGGGAGACTAGCCGTGAAGAAGAGCTTGCTAATTTAAGGTTCCATCTCAACTTTGAAAGAAGTTCCTTCTCTTTCCTCCAAAGTTCTCGATACCTTCACACCTCTTGTCGCAGCTTAAGATCGAAAACCAGAATCTCAGTGAATGCTCACCTTAACCATAGCCTCTTCATGTTCCAAAGTAGGTTCCTTTATGTTCAAAATCATCCTAGCTTCATCTAAAGTCATTCTATGAGTCCGCGTGATAGTTGCAGTAGTGGAATCGTCCGAGGCACTTTCTGAAGTCGAACCTGCAGCTGATGTGGCTTCCACCCTTCCGGCTCTGGCATCTGAAGAAAGGGAGATTAAGAGCCAGATTAGATTCTGTGAACAAAGAGAGAGAGAAGGAAGGAGCGTACGTACTTCTAGCAGCTTGTCTACCTGCTTCCATAAAAGCTTTTCCTACTATCTGAGAACCTAAAAAGACGACTTGAGCTAAAAGTCGTGGGACGGACTAGCGAAAGATAAGGAGAGGAGGGAGAGAGATGAGTCAAGCTCAGCTGGCTGTCAGTTAAGTTTTGATGGATAGGAAGCAGGTTTGACTGACCATGATATGTGAGAATCGATTCAAGAGGAATTGGAAGCTGAAGGATCAAGGCAATCGATTAGAAGATAGAAGAGGAATCGAAAGACTGAAATAGGGAAGCTGCTGTGGCTGGTTTGGTTCGAGTCCAGAAAATTCAACAACCCAAAGTCATCTATCTCAATTCATATCTTTATCTTTGGCTCTCATCCATCTTTCTCTTTCTCTTTCTCTTTCACTCCTAACATTCATCCGAATTGTATTCGCAATTTCACCTCATCAAGTCGATTCAATTCTCAATCCAGTAGGATAGAATAGGAATAGAAAGGATAGGATAGGATAGGATGCCACCCAGAGTTTCCACTTCCAGTACCAATTCCAATGGATTCGGACAAGACAATTTCATTTCATTCGATTCATCAGAACCTTCAACTTCAATTTCTCATTCACATTCAAGATCTTCTTCAGATAGAAAGAGAGTTCTATCAAATTCCAATCCACTCAATTCCAGTTCCACTTCCGTTTCAACTTCTCCAGCCAATTCAACTTCCTCCACTTCAAACTCGAAAGGAAAGAAAAGGAAATTAGATGATAGAGAAGAAACTCAGACGAATGGTGGTCCAAATGGTTGGGGAAAAGCAGAAGAATTGAAGGCAATGGCTAGAGGTACTCCTTGGACGAGAGATATCGAGTGGGCTGCTTGTAGGAATGCTCCTGAAATGTGAGTTTGAAACAAGTGTATATCAAGATCTAATTGGCTGAAAAATCGTAAAAGAAGATGGGAGAAATGAAGGAGATTCACCTCTGACCTCTCCGTTTTTGGCTATTTTCTCTTCTTTCCAGGCTGCATAGGGAACTTATGGCTTTCGACGCTTGGATCCAACCTTCCTTTGAAGAACATGAAACTAGATTAATGGTCATTGAACTCATTAGACAAGCCATTCAATCTCAATGGTCAGATGCTGAAATCCATTCCTTTGGAAGTCAAGACACAAAACTTTATTTACCTCAAGGGTGAGTTGTGTGGCTCTCATTTGTTTCCTTCAACTCAAAGACTTCAATCTGACTAAAGTATCCTGGTGTACATCCAACTTTCTACTCCTCAGTGACATCGATCTAGTAATCCTCTCTCGTTCAATGGAATCTCAATCCACTCCGCACGTCCTTTCTTCTCTAGCTTCACTTTTAAGAAAACATAACCTAGCAACTCAAGTTCAAGTCCTTGCTAAAGCTAAAGTTCCAATCGTTAAATTCGTTTGTAATCATGGAAAGTATAGAGTCGACATCTCTTTGAATTTGACAAATGGTATCACAGCCGCTAAATTTGTTAACAACTGGTTAATCAAAGAACCTGCTATTAGACCGATTATCATGTTTGTTAAACATCTTTTGGATCAAAGAGGTTTGAGTGAAGTCTTTACTGGTGGGTTGGGAAGTTATAGTGTCATTCTCTTGACGATTAGCTTTTTTCAGGTGAGTGAGAACCAATCACAGATAAAAGTCAGTTGTTTGCATTTCGAAAGAATCGGAATACTTACCTTTCCAACTTACTTCTTTCCATTTCATGAATTTGCTTAGACGCATCCTAAAATACAAAGGTTTGAGATCTCCGCGTTGAGGAACCTTGGAATTCTTCTTATCGACATGTTAGAACTCTATGGAACAAATTATAGTTATGAAGAAGTTGGAATCAGTGTAAACAGAGGAGGATATTTCAGAAAAGATGCTAGAAGTTGGGATTTTTTCGCGAAAAATTATAGGCCCTTTTCTTTGAGTATCGAAGATCCACAAGATCCAAGTGAGTATCTTGATAGTCTCACCTCGTCCCTCCCTCAGACGTTCCGACTTACCCAGCCTCTTACCTTTACTCCTCTTAGCAAACGATATCTCTAAGGGAACTTACAATCTTCAAGGTGTCAGGAACGCTCTTGCTGGAGCCCTAAAGATTCTATTAAATGAAATGGCTAGACGTGCTATTGAAAAACAAGATTCTTTGAAACATAGAAGGTTTGTAGGATCAAAGGTGGATGAAGATGAAGAAGCTAGAAGAGAGATTTTGGATCAGAACAAGGTTATAAACACCACTGGGAAAGATCCGAAGAGCTTGCTGGGAACTGTGATGGGAGTCACTAGAGAGGTGATTAATCAGAGGAAGAATGTGAGTACTTGCTTCACCTCCTTCTTCTTGATTCCAAATTCAGAAGGCTCATTTTGCCAACTCTTTTCCCTTTTGAATAGATCCACGACCTCTATCACTCCGGAACTCTTCAACATAAACTCAACAGACCATCTCCTTCCTTGGATCCTCAACCTGGACATGGATCGAGTTTGAGTTCTCGTGAGAAAGCTCTGAATAACGCTGCTGTAGATGATAGAAGAGCCACTAATTCTCATTCTTCAAGATCTCAACAACCACCTTCGGTTCCAAATGGAATGGAAAGCGGGAACGGCAGAGTTCCTCCTTCTGGACCTAAATCGATGAGAAATTTAGTGAGCAAGTCAAGTGGTTATTCGATTATTGGATCTGCTTCTTCAAGTAGAGATCCAAATGATCAAGTCATTCGTCAAGCAGAAATGGCTTCTGACATTCAATATCCAAGTCGTAAAGATTCAAGAAACAAATGTAAGAACGGAAATTCAGTTTCTGATCCTATCCAAATCGAAGATGAAGATTCGATTCTCAAGACAACATCAAATGGGAAACGTGGAAGATCAATAGCTGAATCCATTCAAATCGAAACCGAAGATGATGAATTGGATTCAAGATATCGTTCAATTGAAGAAAGTAGATCCAAAAGATCTAGACTCGAGGAAAAGAATAATACTCTTGGTAAAGGAGTTGGAATCACAAACAGAAGAGGTTCACAAAGAACCAGAGAGGATTCTTACGTTTCTCATGAATCTAATACTTCCAATTCTTTAAATGGAGATGATGATCAAGAAGGTTTCGAAACTATAAGTTTCCCTACAATTCAAGGTGAAAAAAAGAAAACTTCTGAGGGTTCTTTGGGTTCGGGAGTTAGAGGAGTTCAGGATTCTGAGAAATCTAGGAACTCGAAATCAGATGGAAATAATGGTGGGAGAAAGGTCTCAGCTGAAGATAGAAATGCATTTTGGAGTAAGAAGGGAAACGTTGATCCTGGTGTGGATGAGTACGATTATTGGGCTACTTATCTGGATCAGCAAGATGATTGAAAAAGTGGGGTTCTCGTTTCTATAATTTATCTTTTCAGTGTTCATGTCAAAAACTCGTCGAGGGCTCGACTCGCTACTTCCTTTTTAAACGCATCGATAGAAATGTACCAAGCAATTCAATCTCTCTTTTCTTTGTAGTATAGACACGTTTCAGAAGTCATTCAATTTCAGTTCTCATTCGCTTGACTTTCACACAGAGAGAGAGAGAGAGAGAGAGAGAGAGCAATCAGCAAAGGTGTAACGAGAAAGGGAATGCAGATCCAACTGAATTGAAAATAAGACTAGAACTCACCGGGAATTAAGGCCATGGACGGATTAGTCAGTCCATGGGAGAGAGATCCGAGGACTCAAGGTCTTCAAGAAGAAGAACAAGATTCTGCTCCAACTTTCTTCTTTCATCCCACATCCATCACCTTATTACCATCCTCTCTCTTCAAGGATGAATAGTCGTAGTCCTATTGATAGCTCATTAATCTTTCATGATGAATTATTCCCTACGAGGGATCCAGTCCGTGTTCTCCCGCAAGAAACCTTCATCCAAGCTCTTTCGTCTTCCGTCTCTCCTCATCACATCGCTTTTCAAGCGCAGTTAGCAAGTCTTGGAGAACTTCAATTTTATCAACCCCTTCTCTTCACTCGAAAATAGATCTCACTAAAGTAGGGAAAAGCAGTCAGATCCATAGAATGCTCTACGACCTTAACCGATTATCACCCCTTTCTCTTCATCGTCTCGTCAAAGCCAGCTTCAACATAACACACTTTGCATAAGAGCTCCGTAGTATGGATGACGTTGATTATCAATTCACTGGTTTAGAGTTCCTCTTCAACGTTTTGAAACTCTCCGGCGAAACTCTCAAGGAACTGTCACTCTCAACTTCAAGTTTCGCTCTAAGTATGGGGCATGGAGAATTAGCTCCTTTATCTCTTTATATCATTGCAGAGCTTCAAAAATTTTCATCTCTAGCTTCTGTTGAGATCGGTTTGCCTCTAGGCCTGGAACTCGAGGCTGGAAGTCTACCTGGTGGCGGAAAAAATTTCATTTTATCTGGAGATGGAGATTCTGCAACGCACGTAGCGGAGGAGGCTGAGCTTGTCCTGGAACTAATCAAAGAAGTCAAGAAATTCACGCGTGGCTTATTTAGCAAGGTCAAGATCGGGGATCAAGAAAACTGTTTGGACGGATTTAGCGAGGAGATTCTCGAAGAGTTGTCGAGTTCTCTATCATCAATCCAAGAGTTGAGCCGGTGTTTTGAGGAGTGGGAAGCAAATGGCGTATGGGATTTTTGTATCAGGTGTTACAAGCTGAATTCTCTCACTTTGAATCTCTATCGGCCCCTGAAGCAGGGCGAGGACCAGGAAGCACTACAGATTCCGGATAATATCGGGAGAACATCAAGTTTGAAGAAGCTCGATCTAAGATCACTAGGCTACATCATACCTTGGGGCACTTTCATCGCAGATTGGATTGGAGACGAGCTGGAAGAACTTACGCTTCACGATGGAGATGGAGAGGATCGCATCAATAACCTCATACATCCTAAAGTCCTCGCTGCTCTTCTCAACAAACACAACAAGGTTCTCATCAAGCTAGAACTGAGGTTTTTGTTAGCCGAAGGGGAGGAGTTTAAAGACTTCAAAGCTGGATATTTGAATTTGGACCACCATTCTACCAAAGAGTCTTGCTCGCTTGAAATTTAAAGTCTTTTGAGTTTTGGAAAAGTGAAAAGAAAGCTTGAGCTGGGAAGCTGGATGATCTTATGGGAATAATTCTCAAAGTGAACTTGGACTAAAGTTTTGTGGTTGCTCTTCAAGAGGTTTCGTACCAAGTCAAAGTGTTCTACAGGATCTTTGAAGAGGACTAGTTTTAGATGGGAGAGATTGGGGGCTTCGAAGCTTGAGACAAAGTTGAGAACTGGAGGGTTTACTGCCCAAAGGGTGATTGACTTGAGGTTCGCAAACTGTACAGACATCCCATAATTAAAGCCTTGCATAAAAGAAGAAACGGACTTTAAGCAAGTTCAATCCGTAGCGGAAGATCAGAAGTTGACATTCCCTGGAAAGGAAATTGGATGATCAAGAGAAGACTGAACAGGTTCGAGGGTGGAAATTCAACCCGAAGCCTTCCTCTTCATCTGGTTCGGAGATCAAAGATTTAGGATGATGGAAAATCAAAACTCAGTAGGGCCCAGCTGCAGCCTTTCTATCAAGCTAACAGAAAACCGAGGAGCCATTCTAAGAGAGTTCTAGTTCTATCAAGCTCGCACTTCAATCTAAGCTGGCGGCTTTCGTCTTCCATCTTTGCTTCACTTCCAGAGGAGTCTCTGTGAGTTGTCTCTCATTATGTGAAAGGATTTTGGGCTCCTCTTTTCCTCTTTACCTCTACTAACACAGACCACCTTTTTCCTTTGTCGCAGACCTCTTGTCCTCTACCTATTACTTCGTATTTCCAACTTTCGGGATTTTCGTCAAGCAGCTCTTCCTCTTTCTTCTTCAAGATAATATCTCATGTAGCTGCCTGTCTCTTTACAGGAGCTTACACCACTCGCCAAAATGGTGGTCTCTGAATTGCGTCACCCCTTGCTATGCTACTGTACCCTCTACCCCCTTTTTTCTTGTTCTTTTTGTTGGAATCAATTGTCTGTGAATGAAGTCAGAAACCGGTTTGACTTTGGTGGATCATCCTGGTCTACAAATGCCTGGAGTTAATGACATACAGTAAAAGTCTCGTCGCCGTTTTTAGCAGTGTTTCGCACAAGACACTGCTAAAAACGGCGACAAGAGAGAAGAGAAACCAACGTTTTTGTAATAATTTTTGTTGACATTGAACTTGCGATTGATTCTAACTAGGAAAGAAAAGACAATCGAATTCCCGAGAGCAAAGAAGGGGGAGAAACAGAAATTGTGAGGGGTAAAAAGAAGTTGAATGGAGAGTTAGGAAGGTCGTTAGAAACTAGAGAATAAAAGAGGCAGAGGGAGATCCTGAGAAGCTTCGTTTCGTTTTTTCATTTGATCGAAGAAGGGGAAAGAAGTGAAGGGGAAGCGGAAGTGAGAAGCTTAAGCCTTGAGAGTTCCGATAATTGTGTTGGCGGCATATTTGGCGACGACCTTTGGATCGTGAAGCACTGTTGAAAGGAAAGAAAAAAGGAGAAAAGAAAAGAAGAAGTGAGAAGCGGCAGGTCAGCGACTTCCCATCGGAGCAGCCTTCAAGCGTTTCGACTTCTTACTCACTGTTGAACTCTTCAGTGGCGTCCTTTCCGGCGAACAACATGATGGCCTTCTTTCTGTTTATTTCAAGATGAAAGGAGGAAATATTGATTGACATCAGTCGGGAGCAGGGAGCAGGGAGCAGGGAGCAGAAAATTCCAAGCTTCGACAACACTCACCCTCCAGGGTGATCATCCAGGAAGGAAGAAACAGCCAAGACCTCTCCGTTAACGACGACCCAACAGTCCTCTTCAGTGGTGTGCTTAGCAACATCATCTAAGGTGTATTCCTTCTTTGTCTCAGCCTTTGGAGCTTCCTCTTGCTTTGGTCCAGCAGCGTTGTTAGTTTGAACTGGAGGGGAAGATTGGGCAGCTCCAGTTGATTGAGTTTGAAGACCTCCGGAAGATCCACCTTCTTCTCCCCAGCTGAAAGAAAGATCGACTCTCTTAGATTCTGGGTGAACTTTGACGGTAGTGGCGAGTTGTTGAGCAACTTGTCCAGCACGACCAGCGGCGATCTTTCCAGTTGAGATTCCCTTGAAGATGTAAGAGGAAGCAGTGTCTCCAGCGACACGCCCGAAGACTACACATCCTAGAAGAGAAGATCCTCCGAGACGGTTGGCTCCGTGAACTCCACCAGCGATTTCTCCTGAAGCGAAGAGACCTGGGATTGGCTTTCCGGCGTTGTCTAGGACACGAGATTCTGGGTCGATTTCGAGACCTCCCATGGTGTAGTGCAAAACCTGAAAGGAAATTAAGTACCCAAGAAAGATAGAGAGTTAGTAGATGAAGGGCCGAAAGTGGTAAAGTCAACAGTCAATCGCTCTCCATCTTCCCTCCTCTTTCTGAAGTTTCTGAACATGAAGCACTCACTGGAGTCATCAAAGCAACATGGTAGTAATCGTCAGTCTTCATGTTGTGGTTGCTGAAGAACTTTTTTCCCCAAGGGCACTTCTTCTTTCCAGTGGCGATCTCATTGTAATCAGCAAAGGTTGACTTTAGCTTCTCCAATGGGATTCCCATTTCCTTGGCTAGAGCTTCTCCACCTTCGATGCGCTCTAAAAGGAGCAAAGAGAGAAAGCATGTGTCAGCAAAACGAAGTAGTCGATGAAGCCAGCGAGAGGAGCTCTGCGAGGAGAAATTTCGTTTGTTACTCACTCATCAATCCACGTCCGGTGTAATGCTATTGATCGGGGAGACGAAAGAGGGGGTGAGTGGGAGAGATCAGTACTTGAAACTTCAGAGACAAGCCGAAGTTCCATCAATCTTCTCACCTTGCAATGCCATTCAATTTCCTTAGAAGCTTCACCATTAAGGATCAGTCTGACCGGGAACTTGTTGTTATCCCACATACGTCCTACAGCACAAGAAGAGAATGGAAGGAAGATTAGTAAATTGTCACTCGAAAAGTTGGAAAAGCTCCTTCGAATACTAACCAGTAACGTAATCTCTGTGGCCCAATTCATCAGCGAATCGGTTTCCTTCATTGTCCAAAAGTAGACCACCACAACCTCTCAAAGCTTCAGCAGCCAAGAACTTGACTTTGGCATCTGGATCCTTTGGATCAACCAAACCAGTTGGATGAACTTGAACTTTCTCCAAATCAATCAAACGTCCACCAATGTCACGGACCATTTTTTGCTGAAGAGAAAAAAAGACGAAAGAAGTTGTTAGAGTTGCTGTTCATCTTCACAGAAGACTACAATTGAAGTGAAGCTTTTACTCACTCCATCTCCAGTACAGTGATCTCCGTTGGTCTAAAAATACCAAAAGAAAGAGAAAGAGAGAGAGAGAGAAGTCGTCAGTACAAGTTCGACAAATCTCCGAAACTGCAAAAAGAATACAGGAATAAAAGTGATTGAACTCACAGTTGGTAAGTGAACTAGATCAGGTCTGGCTTCCTTCAAAAGAGAACCGGTTGGAGAGAAATCGGCAGCGTAACCTCCAGTAGCGAGGATGACGGCTCCCATCTCACGATGAGTTTGTCCATCGAATTCATATTCTACTCCCTTGACTTCGTTGTTCTCGTAAATGAGCCTGAAAACGATGCGGAAGAGAAGATCGGATGAGAGGAAGAGGCAAGGTCAGCAAGCTCATAGATCGTAGATTCCTTCATTTGTGTTTTGATCCTTCTCGTTTGGAACTGAGGTAGGACGATTGAACAAAACTCACTTGGAAACACGAGCTTTACGGATGATTTGGACTCTTTCAGGTTCGGTTTCAGCTAGATCTTCGAGCTTCTCCATTTGAGCGTAAGTGATGGTCATTCTGGACAATCATGAAATTCAGGAGAAATTGCAGGCTGGGAATCAGCTTCCGTAGGCGGGAAGGGGGAGGGAAATGAATTCGTCTTTTGGACGAAGACAGGGACGGGAGGGGAAGCAAAGAAGCTTGTCCTACTCACCCTGGGAACTATAGAGCAACAGCATGATTTGAAAGAGACAGAAAGGTAGAACAAAGGAGTCAGCACTAGATCATTCTCCCGCATAAGTAGTCAACCTTTTGTAGAAGTCTGTCTCCCATTTCCAACTTTCTTACGTAACAGCCCTCCCCCTCTCCTTCTCTTCTTTCCCTCTCTTTCCTTTCTCCAATTCCTCTATTTCCCATGACATATTTCTTCCCATCTTCTCTCTCTCTCTCTCTCTCTCTCTCTCTCTCTCTCTCTCTCTCTTTCTGTACTGACCTGAGCACCACCTCTATGAGTTCTAGGTTGACTGTGACCACCCAATCTAGAAACCTTGCTCAAATCCAATCCGAAGGAGTCTTGTAGCCAGTTGACGGCATCACCAGATTTTCCAGTTAGAACCTTGATCAAATCGTCTCTAGCAAGATCTCTGGCGGACTTCTTGGTGTCATTGAAGAAGGTCTTGACTGAATCTGGAATGTCTAGTTCTGCTTGCTGTGGGAGGAGAAGAGGCGACGAGAGATGGTTAATTGAGATTCTCGGAAAAGATTGTAAATCTGAATTCTTTATAATTCAGGTTTCCAGAGGAGAGGAGATACTTACTGTGTTGGTACCGGCACCATTGATTCCGGAGGTGGCCTCTGCAGGTGAGGGAAGAAGGAAGGGTCAGACTGGGTTAGGAAGGGTGTTAGAGAAAGGTAGAAGTAGAAGGATTGAGAGGCTCACTGGTAGAGTTACCACCGAAGAAAGGGTTCCTTGAAGTACCGGAAGTAGAGATAGTGCGGGGTTGTGAGATTGGGTGCAGGTTGGACGAGCGAATGAGAATCGAGGGAAAGGTCAGCTACAGTCCATAGATCTACAGAGGAACTAAGGTTGAGGAGAATTGAATGAAAGACTAACTTGTCAAGAACTAGAACGTTAGCACCACGTTCGTATAGAGTGTGAGCAGCGGAAAGTCCAGAAAGACCTCCTCCTGTTCAAGAGTAGAGATACAGCAACAGGTGGTTGGAGGGGTCAGTGTGAGTGGCCTGGAGCAGCATCAAAGCAGACTGAGCGATCTCAGTAGAGTGTAATTGAGTTTACTAACCGACGACGATTGCCTTTAGGTAAGTAGGAGGAAGAAGGAGAAGAGAAGGGGAGGAAGAGGTAGAGGAGGGTGAGTTACTTCTCCGGGAATCATGGCAACGCAGCATAGACTGAGCGTTCTGAGATGCTCACTTTAGCCATGATTGATGTGTGAAGGTGTGAGTGGGGTTGAGTGGGGTGAATGAAAAGGTTTGTGGAATGAAAGAGATTCGTAGACGTGAGAGGTAAAGAAGAAGGAAGCTGGTCGTAGGTAGGCAAATCTGGGGTAACGTCTTGCGTGGCTGGCTCGAGGACTGGAATTCGGTGCCGGTGTAAGATTCGCAACTTTCACAAGCCAATGAGGTTCAAGCCTTTAAAACAGGTCGTTCATTTCGTTACGTTCACTCTCGACTCTAAGTAACGCCACTGAGCATCATCGAAGCTCTCCTCAGACTTCTTCCTTCTGCGATTGGTACTCGGCATTCGCTTTGTCATTTTCGTCTATTGACATCAACAACCTCGAACAATTTCTAACCTCTAACCCATCGACTCTCCAACTCCATAATCGAAACTGGCAATTCAGCCTTTTCGTCGTAATCCGTCCATTCATCCTCTTCGAAATCCAATCGAAAGGTCGTCTTGGACTCTGTGGCTGCGCAATTCCATGTCCCCTGTTCAAATGTTCAGAACAACAACGCCAGGAGAAAGGCAGAAGGGAAATGTCAGACAAGGGTCGTAGTCATGAAGCGCAAGACAAATTGAAGCCAACGAGGATGCATAGAAGGGTGAAGGGTGAAAGGGAAGGTGTGGGAACGGAAGGGATAAACTCACCTCAAACTCAAATCCAATAGGTTCTAATCCTCTGACATCTAAAGTACACAGAGTTCTGAAGTCGAAACCTTTGTCTAGAGGTGGTTCGTAGGGGGTGAAAAATCCTGCATTTGGTTTTGGTTCGATGAGAGCTGACAGGGATGGAAGAGGGAAAGCAGAAAGGGAGGAGATGGACAGAGAGAGGGAAAGAAGGGTGGAAGATGGGGTAGGTGACGAGCGAGTGGGAAGGAGAGGTCGTCAGAAGACATCTAGGAGGGCAAAGCTTGCATAAGGATGAATGTTATGCCAAATCCTAGAGCCATGAAATAACTCTCTTGACTGAGCGATGAGAGGTAGAGAGAATGAGAAAAGAGGAGAAACTCACTGGCTGACATTTCTCTTTTGCAGAACTAGATTTGAAGAACATGACGGGAACAGAAAGGATAGAAAAAAGAGAATGTGGGGATCAGTTTCTACATGTTCTCAAGACAAGACATAAAGTACTCAGAAGCCGAGATCTATAGAAGACTAGAGGAGAAGAACCCATTTCGATTCAGACGAAGAACTTCAGAAAGAACTTCCTCAAAGCTCTCGATTTGCTCTTCCTTCCTTTCTTGAATTGAGAGAGAAAGAAAAGTTCTTGTACTCTGAATGAGTTAAATGAAATTCTATCGCCTGTTTTGAGGCGAGGTTGATGCTCTTAAGACTTGAATCTCAAAGGTGTTGTTCGAAATTAAGCTGCACACGACATTCCTTCGAATCTCCATCTTCTCTCTCAACAGAGAAGGATCTTGAACCTTTTCAATTCCTTTCCATCACTGTCGTCCTCCAGGATCTCTGCTGAAGAGTCTCGACCTTCTCATTTCAAATCGCCCAGCTATCTCCAGCTCCTCTCTATCTCTCTCTTGTTCCACTTTCTATCAACATCCTGATATATCTCTCTACTAACTCATGTCCATTTCACTGGACCAGCCATGCTTTTCCCATTCTCGTGCTGTCTCTCTCACATGTTCCACTCACCGAGCAACTCATCACCAGATTAGCATCCCCCCTACTCCCTTTGATCTCATTCTCATCAGTTCCGCACAAACCAACAGTTTTGGGATGTTCTTCTTGACAAGAGGTGCACTTCACCTTGATCATCAGAATGAAATCTTCTGAGCATGGTTTCAAGCCTGTTACGTTCTCTAACGTCGCTTTTAGTTGGAGAGCAAGCTTCTGTCGAAGGTAAGGAAGAGAGTCAGTTGATTTGTTCAATTAAAGAAAGGATTCAGAGGTGACTGTGACTTACGGGCATTGTTAACTTGATTGCGGAATGTTCTTCAAGATGAAGTTATGATCAACTTCTCCTTCTCTCCACTCACGCTTCCAAAAATGGAATCCTCTCTGGAATCTGTTAGACTCAAGTTCACAGATTTGATAACTCATCACTTACCTTCTCTAACCAGCTTGATCTCGTTACCAGAATTGGCTCAGGCAGAAACGGAGATCAATCAGCTTCTGGAAAGATTAAGAATTCAGATACAAGAGTTTGGATTGGAAGTTCTGGATTTGGAAACCAGAAGAGAAAGAGAAGACGGAGGCAAAGAAGTTGAGAAACTGAGAGGCGATTGGAGTAGGTGAGTCTCATGAGTGAAAGAAGATGATGGATCTTGGACGAGAGGAGTGGGAGGGAGGAGCTGATAGGAAGATGACTTCGCTGCCACTGCTTGATTACCCCCACTTTCTGTCTAAAGAGTTTCTGGAGAGAATGATATCCAGATCAATCATCCAGCTTAGTCAAAGGACAAGATTGGACGAGAGGGCTCCAGCTGCTCTCACAATCAGCCACCGAACTTCTCTAATCCCCTCTCGCCACCTTTCTCTCATCTCAGAGCTCGCCAAGCCACTCGAACCTCTCTTTTAAATGCTCGTCGAAGGATCACTTCAGATCAGGAGAGAGAAGCTAGAGATGAATTCAGGCTGGGAAACGGAAGTTATGGGTCCTCTGCGAATGGGAGTGGTAGCAGGAAAGGCAAGGCCGGAAGAGGAGGAGGGTGAGTTTCTTCTGTAGGCACAAGAAATTGAGAGGGCTCTGATGTGATGGTTTTCGATAGACAGAAGGGCTATGCTGGGAGGGTGCGAAGAGGAAAGCAATTGGAGCAACACTGATTCTCTCATTCCCTTCCTCTGCTTTCTCTCTTTCACAACAAAGCGACGACAATCTTCTGACGGCTTCTCAAGACGTAACAACAGCCTTGGAACGTACAGTCTCTCTCCTATCAACCGAACTAGAAAAATCCTCCTTCTCTTCTCAACTTCTAGATGAATCTTCACAATCCTTAACTTCAATCTCACTTGAATACACTTCATTTTCAAGTTTAGTGAAATCTTCAACTCATTTAATAAAGACTATGGAAAGAGCTGATTTGATCGATAAAGGAATGGTAGCTCTTAGCTTTCTCTTCTTCTTGGCTTGTGTTGGTTGGATTTTGAAAAGAAGAATTTGGGATAAAGGGATCTCAATACTTGGTTTTCTTTGGGGATTAGGTGGAATAGTGGTTAAAAGAGGAAAGGGTAAAGGAGTGGAAGAAGTTTTGAAAGGTGGGAAGATGTTGATGAAAAGTTCGAAAGAATTAGTTGCTAGTCAAACTACGAAGGAAGCTGTCGAAAGTTTGACTAAAACTTTGGCGGCTGTGTTGGAAGAGAGTACCGGGACTTTTAGATCTCAAAAAGGCTTCAACATCGATGAGGAGATAGATGAAGATCGGGAACAGATAGACTTGGGGTTGGGATTGGGACTGGGAGATGGAAGTTTGACGAGGTTGAATACCAGACCTACCGAAAGAGTTGAACTTTAGGGCATTTTTGTCTCTCAACAGTAATGTCCTTATCTTTACCTGCCTATCGTGTTAAGGATGAAACTTCGCTCTTGTCTGAGAGAGAGAGTGGAAAGTCTCGAGACGGAAGTCAAGACAAAGACATCTCTCTATACTAGCATACAGCACTGGCTTCTGAAGTTTGAAGTTCGTCGATCTACCCAGAAACGAATAATCTTAAGTCAAAGAGTGAAACGCAAAGGTTGATAGGAGTTCTCTACCTTGATACAGAGTGAAGCTTTCAGAAGCGCGACCCACACAGTGCAGAAAATTGCTAGATTCGGAAGAGATCTAAAATCACATTAGGAGATGATGTTGAAATCTCAAAGAGATCGCAAAAGTAAACAACGAGTCGGTATAGGTATTGTACAAATTTGCTGTTGAGTGGAATGGGTAGCCCTTCTAACTTCGCAAAGCCAAAATCCGCCTTCTGCATCCTCCCTATCTAGAAGATGAATCATAGAGAACTCATGAACACAAAGTTGACTTTCTCAATCCCCTTTCCCTCCCTACAAATCATCTTCTCTAATCCCTATTTTTAAAATCCCCTACGCTTTGTTCATTGCGGCCGTCTACAGAGTCGTTTCGATTTCCACTTTTTGTTTTTTCGCTTTTTCTTCTTTTTTTTTTTCTCTTTTTTTTGCTTTCCTTTTTTTTTGTTTTCTTTGTTTCTTTTTCTTTTGGTCTACGCTTTTTCCTTTCTTTTTTTGAATGCCATGTCCTTTCTGGTAATGTTTGTGTGAAACGTTTGATCGACCTTGTTCCCAACATCTCTCCTCTCCTATGCGCGGGAGTGCCACACGAGTTAGCTTTCGAAACAAGATCTTCAAAATTGCGAATCGGGAAAGGAAGTACAAACTGAACAAAAATTAGAAAAGGAGCAAAGGAGCAGGAAGGTCAGGGGATCTTTAAACAGGGTAAGGTCTAAACGAAAAGAGTAGACGCGACTCAATAAATTAAAAGCATTTGAACGATCGAAGGAGACGTTGAGAGAGAGAACTTAGTATTCAAAGACCTTTGGTAAATCACCCCAAGCCTTCTTGTCTTTCTTAGCTTCTTCTCTTTTCTTAAAGTATTCATCTCCATCTTTCCCACCATATCTCCAACTGAGATCTTCGCCTTTTTCTTGATGGAACCACCTAGGTTCATAGGCACCACCTTCACTCTCCAATTTCTTTCTCCTACTCCTTTGTTCACCTTCCAATTTCTGTTTCAAATCCTCAGCAGTATCAACGTCACCTTCTTCGAAAGCTTTTTGATCTGGTCTTAATCTAGTATCGGTACAAGGAACAATGCCTTCTAAATCTTTAGTCAATTCATTCAAAGAGATAGCGAAATAAGTGAAACCATAATAATCTTCAGCTTTGTTTGGCATTTCGTTTGCTTCCCATAGAACTTGATAATTCTCATCATCTTTTTGTCTTGCGATGTTTTCAGACCATTTACCTTTGATGGAAGTGACTTCCTTAGAATGTTCATCATAAACTGTTCCAACGACTTGATTTCTTGAAGAAGTTCCTCCCCACATGTTACCTTCTTTGAATTCAACTACCAATCTAGCTCCGGTATTCTCATTTGTCACCACTAACTCTCCAACATGTTCTAAATACTTGTTTCCAGCTAGAAGATTTCTCATGAAAGAAGATGGCTTTGAGAAAGTGAAGACGTCTCCGTCATTGATCTCCAATCGAGTGGTTCCTTCAGGGATCAATTCCAGAGACTTACCCCAGAACTTGTTCTTGACCGAAGATTGAGAAGAGCAGCTCCAATTCTTTCCTTCAGCGTAAGAAGCTACGATGGGAGGTTGATGAACAACCTTCTCGGCGACAAACTTGAGATGCTTGTCCTCTCTGACGCACTCGAAAGTCTCTCCTAACATTGGATTGAAAGGTTTGCGACTTGCTCTGAGTTTAGTGCTTGCGTATCCAGAAACCGCGAAGGCTCCTACCAAGCAGATCCTTTCCACCCAATCTTGAGTCTTGGCTGCTTTCTCCAGAAGTTCAGCGTATTCGTATTCTTCACATGTGGCTTGAAGCAGAGAGAGGGGACAATTGAAGGAAACTGGGAAAGAAATAGTTGAAAGATCCTTTCCTACGTTCTTCTTCAACATTGAGAAGAGAGAGACTTCATCTCCAGAGACCTTAGCAGGAAGTTGTTTACGATATTGAACCGAGGCTGCTGATTTCTCAGAGCTTCCCTTTCCTGAAGATGGTTTCTTTTCGTCATCTGGACTTGAATCTCCATCATCTGTTTCCTCGGCTCCAGAAGATTCTTCATTCCTAGTAGTTGAACGAGAAGATTCGTCGAGAAGGAAGTCATCTCCTTCAGCTGCGTCTGCGTCGTAGAAGGAAGGTTCCTCAGAGGTGTGAAAACTACTGAAACTCATTCTAGAACGAGTGTTTCCGCCAAGACGAGACTTGATGGAGTCCATTGATCCATCAGGTCCGGTGACTCTTGGAACTTTCGTTTCGATGGCATGCTTGAGGTTGGCATGTTCGGCTGCTAGATTGTCGACCAAGATGGCTAGAGAAGCGAGAGGAGAATCGCTCTTGGGTCCTTCACCTATGAATACGTGGAAGAGAGTGAAAGGTGAGGTTGAGTCAGAGATACAATCCGAGACAAGGAGAGAGCGACTTCTTCACTCACCGGTCAAAGAGAACTTTTGAATCAATCCATCGATAGTAGTTGGAGGGGTGATCATCTGCAAAAGACCATCAGTCATTGATCTATCCAATTTCTTCTCTTCGATAGCTTTGACGCTCTTTTGAACTTCTTGAATCAATCGACCTTGAGTTGCGATTCCATCGAAGACTCCACTTAGATCCACAGAGACTAAGTCAGTCTCTCCAGAAGAAGCGACGTAGATCCTATGAGCTGAGCCAGGATCACGTTCGGGGATGAAAGAACGAAGTTGAGCACGCCAGGTGTCAAAGTCTTGAGGGCTTAACATCTTCAGATCTGTGGGAGAGAGAAGGTGGAAAAGTCAGATCAGGGTCGCACAGAACTTGGCCAGGTCTCAAATTGTACTCACGGAAGACTGAAGAACCACTATCGACATGAATAGTACCTGGAGAGGATAGGCAGACAGGTCTTCAATAAGTGAACTGTGAATCCGGGAGACAAGGAACCGGGTAGAACTCACCATGCCGTTTGCTACTCGTCACACTTGCGTGGGTGATCTCGATAGCATCTCTGACTCTCTTATCAGGAGACAGAGCGTAGGTTAATAGACCCTCCTTGGTAAGAATGAGGAAACGCTTTGCATATCCTGGCGGAGAGGGCGAGTGGAGGCAAGCATGAGGACAGGGCCAGAAGAGCTGGGTGATGGACAGAGCATCCAAGCCATCCCAATCGGAGAGCTACGACTGCTGAAGTTTCACCTGTTTATCAAGCAGCTCAACCGGGAAGGAGGAGAGCTACGAGAGTGGAGCATGTCCAACCCAGCACCCCTAATCAGAAGAAACCGTCAAGTTCAACCTATTGGCTTCCTCGATCCTTTGTCGAAACTCTTCATCTTCTGAACCATGGTTGAGGGATCTTCTTGTCCATCCCTTGCTTGCATTCCCTATATCCCATCCAGCGTCCAGACTTTATCCGACTGAGCTGAGATGGACCTTCTCCATTTCATCTTTCCCGATCGCAAGCTGTGGAACTTACCTTGCATTTTCTTTCTCTTCTTCTTCAAAACCCATCCTGAGTGAACTACAGCTAAAGAGCTGACCTCCATTCTATCATCCTGCGCATTCTTCTTTGGAGGCATCTTGGAAGTTGTGGTTGGGGTTTCAGCTTTCGATTTCTTGGAGGAAGAAATGCGATTGGTAATTGCGAATCTCAACGTGAAAAGTCGGACACCTTGAAAGCACTCTCTCTTCTTTTCTTTTCAAGGTCTTTTCCAGTCCCAATCAAGTGAGATCTATAAAAAAGGATTGAAATTAAAAGTGATACATTAAAAACAAATAGAAAGTCATGGTGAGAATTGTACAGGGGAAATAGTGAGGTATCTGAACCTCTCTTTTTTGATCCTTTCTTCTGCTACCTTCGAGTGTCATTAGGAGAAGAAGGATCATCTATCGAGTGATAATTGTTCGGTCGTAATAATTGAGATCCTTCAGTTTCAGTCTCTTCTGCATCAATTGAATCCGCTGAAGAGCTATAACCAAAAGTGAAAGCAGATGAAGATTCCAGATTATCAGATGATGGATTGGAAGTATTAACGTCTTGTTGATTTGAAGTAGGGATTGAAAGAGATGATTCGTCTGCCAAAGCGATTGCAACGAAAGAAAGCTGGGAATAAGGAACAGGTTCTGAGGTCAGTTCAAATAACCTCTCCTCAGCCTCTCTCTTTGTTTTACTCACTAAAACTATCACACTACCAACATCAGCCTGTAGTCCACCTGAATGACTTCCTCTAACCAAATCTCCAGCTACTGCCAAAGGGATTGTAAGACTCAATCCGACAGTAGCCAAAAGAGGTGAGCTCTTGAGCATGGCCAACAAATAAGCGAAATCAGAAACGAAAGTGATAGACATGTTGACTAGAATTCCAATCCAAGTTAGACTGTCTGAAGGCCATTCGAAAGGTTCCACAGAAGTCATTGAGAGGATTAAGCCGACTGGCCACATTGCGATGATGTTGAAAGCTCCAACGAAACCAAAGAAGAGAGGCATTGAAACTCTATCTTCTGAACCTATTCTGAGTTTTAGAAGAGTGACGTAGACGGCGTAGACTTGGATGAAAGGAAAAAAGGGGGGGGGATTCAGAGATTGGCTTTTGGGAAAGATCAAGGTCGACAGTTCTCACAGAAAGCTGATAGAAGAGCTAAGGCATCTCCTAAAGGTGCATTGATTGGAGCAGCCAAAGTTCCCAAATCTGAAAGAGATTTGCCAGAATCGGCCCAGGTTACAAGGACCACCCCAAGAAAACTGTTGAATGAAAGAGAAGTGTGGTCAGTGAGAAGATCTGAACAGTCTGATCATCTTTGTACAACCTACCTCAAAGTCACAGCCGAGAGCTTTCCGACTGTGAATCTTTCTACTCCGAAAAGGCTTCCGAGAGCAAGAGTGAAGAAGCCTGAAGTGAGGAAGAGAAGTCATGGTTGACGTTGTTCAGAGGAAGAATTGTCGAGAGTGAGAAGACAAGAGAAGAACTCACCACTTGCACTACTGAGGGTAGTACCACTTGCGACACTAGTGAAACCAAGTCCAGCATTCAGACTCCAATTAGCAGCGAACCAAACCAAAGTAAATTGAGCAGCTAAAATCGCAGTTTCCCTAAGAGTTAAAGGAGGTAAATTTTGTAATTCGTTTTCTCTATTAGAAATCCCCACTCCAGAAGGAATTGAAGATTGAGGTTGAACCAATAAAGAATTGATAGAATCTCTTCTTGAAAGCAACATTGTTCTAGGTCTTCTTCCATCTATTGAAGAAGGTCTATGAGAGATTGGAGAACAAGCTCTAACTTGAGAATGCAATTGATTTCTTGATCTAGGTCTTGCAGTTGAACGAGTTAAAGAACCTGTATGAAGACTGTTTCCTAAACCTTCTACTGAGTTTGGTAAACCATTTGGAGGAACTAATAAAGAATCTTGAGGATGAGATTGGGACTCGGATCTAATGTCTGTAGGTGAAACTGATCTGATCGGTGGATCGTTGAAATGATTCGGTAAGATTTCATTGGAATCAATCGAGGTTGGTAGAGTAGAATAAGTTCCTTTAGTCTCTTCTGAAGGTGGAAGAACGAAACCTAACTTTTCCCACCATTTTGGAGAAGATGGAATTGAATTGATTGTTGAATTTCTCTTTCTTCGAGAAGCTGATCCAGCTAATGCGAATGGAATTAGATATAGTGAGAAAGAAGAAGTGTTGGCATATGTTACTGCGAAGGGCTTGTCGTAACCTCGAGTTCTGTGGGGGGAAACGAAGAAGGAAGACGATTAAGATCTCTAAGAGGAATACTCGACCTCGCTCCAGCGAGTAGATGAAGCTTACAAGACTGTATTTGTTAAGAAGTTTGAGGCTGGAAGAAGAGAGAAGCAAGGGAAAGATGAGTAAAAAAGCATAGAAAAGAGTCTTTTTACCCACACGACCTTTTTTCGACTGACCCGTCCAGAGGAAGACGACGGAAAGTAAGAGGACGATTCCTGCCAAGTAATCCTTCCTTCGCTTTTCCTGTTGAGCCAATAGACCAGCATTACTATTACTGTTACTACTGCTACTGTTCGGCGGAGGATCCATTTAGTGGAAGAATTGATGCGATGGTCCAGAAGTGGGAAGTATTAAGCTTTTTGGAACAGGCTGCTGCTGCTGTTTCTTGTTGCCATCACACCATAGCATCATTTCTCCCTCCTTCTGTCGGTTTCCTGCTTAAAGCAGAGAAGATCAGAGAATAGAACTGGATTCATTTCAATAGGAATCAACAAACCATCGCCCAAGTATCAGAAAGATCTCTCCAATCAAGCATGTCGAGCTCATCCTCAGTAATTCGAGCTTCTAGATTTCTCAATTCATCAACCAATCGAAACATTTTAACGTCCAACCTTAATCGTAACTTTTCATTCTCTGCAAGATCAGCTAGCAGAACCCCTACGACAACTGCTTCCTCCCTCCTGAATCGAATTCATCTTCAACCTACTAGGAATGCATCTCATCTTTCTCTTTCAGCTTCTTCAGCTAGATCTATGCATGTGAGGACGATTTCCTTCTCTAGCGTACCAAAAGCTGCTTTCAGAGCTTTCAGAGTTCCAGCTTATGCTATGACGGCAGCAGGTGGAGCTTTTGCTTATGCGAATTACAAGGTAGAAGGTGAGTGAGGTAAAGATCAACGAGACATGCTGCAGCTGCTGCGCTCATAGAGATTTCTCTCGTGGAAGAGTGGCAAGGAAGTTCAAATGACTGGACATATGGATCAGAGACGATTGGCAGGCAGTCGAATTCCATCAGTCTAACTGTGACTGAGCTGACCCATTCACCTTATCTCCCCTCTCCACCTAATCACTTCTTTAGAATTCCGTGGATTCGTAGGAGAAGCTTTCTCTCGAGCCTCTGTATCTGCTTCTGAGACTTTTGGAATTGTATCGAACAATGCATCTCAAGCCATGGATTCAGCTAGAGCTCAATGGGAAGCTGCTTCAGAAAACCTTTCCAACATCGAGACTCCCGAGTTCTTACAATCTCTCTGGAAAAAGGTAGAAGAAGGAAGGAATGAGTTGAATGCAAAGATGAGCTCATTGGGAGAGGATTACTCAAAGAAGGGAAGTAGTAGTGATCAGAGTGGATCATCAACTGGTGGAGATGGAGGAGGCAATGGAAATGGAAATGGAATCGGAGGTGCAGCATTAGCAGCAGCTTTAGCTGGAAACGTTAAAGATTCAAATGGAGAAGAAAGAAGACCTATAGATAGTTCTGAAGAATTAATGGTTCTTACTAGGAAATTGATTGAGGTTAGAAACATTTTGAAATCGATAGATAAGGAATCAGATTCTCATTCTTTAACTTTACCATCCATAGTAGTGATTGGATCTCAATCTTCTGGGAAATCTTCAGTTTTAGAAGCAATAGTTGGACATGAATTCCTACCAAAAGGGAACAACATGGTTACAAGAAGACCAATTGAATTGACTTTGATTCATACAGAACCAAGTTTAATTAAAAGAGGTGAAGTAATTGAATATGCAGAATTTCCAGGAATGGGAATTGGTAGAATGACGGATTTTAAACAAGTTCAAAAAACTTTATACGATTTAAATATAGCTGTTCCATCTTCCGAATGTGTTTCTGAAATCCCAATCGAACTTAGAATTCATTCTCCTCATGTTCCAGATTTGACTTTGATCGATTTACCTGGTTATGTTCAAATCGCTGGAATGGATCAACCTGAAGAATTGAGAGAGAAAATCTCAGATTTATGTGAGAAATACATTGCTGAACCTAACATTATTTTGGCGGTTTGTTCTGCTGATGTTGATTTGGCCAATTCTCCTGCTCTTAGAGCTAGTAGGAAAGTCGATCCACTTGGTTTAAGAACTATTGGAGTGGTTACAAAGATGGATTTGGTGGACCCTCAAATTGGGAATTCGATTCTTATGAATAATAAATATCCTTTGGCTCTTGGTTATATTGGAGTGGTTTGTAAGAACAAGCTTGGAATCTTCTCGAATGGTAAAGGTCATGATTCTGCAAGTGGGGAAGGAAATCTATCAAGTTCAGTTATGAAACAAGAAGACGATTACTTTGATTCGAACAGAGAGTTCTTCAGAGCTCCTGCCAGAGGGGTTAATGCTGGGGTCGAACCTTTGACTGGAACGGACACTTTACGTAGAAGATTAATGTCAGTTCTAGAAGAAAGTATGGGTTCAAGTCTACATGGGATCGCCAATGCTGTTCAAGTTGAACTAGAAGAGACAGGGTATCAATTCAAGGTTCAATATAACGATAGATCTATCACAGCAGAATCTTATGTAGCTGAAACCATGGACGCTCTGAAGTTGAGGTTTTCAGAGTTCGCCAACTCGTTCGGAAAGCCCCAAGTAAGGAATCTTCTCAAGCAGAGTCTGGATGAAAAGGTTCTTGACATCATGGCTCAGTTGTATTGGTCCGATGAGAGAATCAAAGAGCTGACAAAGCTTTCTGATGATAAGAAGATCTCGGAGGAAGACTTAGATAGATATTGGAAATACAAGCTAGACGTTTCAACTTCTTCTTTAACGAAATCTGGAATTGGTAGATTATCGACGCAGATAGTTGTCGATTCAATCAGAAATCAAATTGAAAACTTAGCTAAGACAGAACCTTTCAATCATCATCCAGAAGCAGCTGAAAGGATTATCGGATTCTCAACTGCGATCTTAAGAGATCGATTTGGTTTAACTGCAGATCAAGTTGAGAATTGTGTTAAGCCTTTCAAATACGAAGTTGAAGTCCAAGATTCAGAATGGGAAACTTCAAGATTAAAATCCATTCAATTGTTAGATCGAGAATTGAAAATGTGTGAAGATGCATTTTCTGAGATTAATAAGATTGTGGGTAAGAAGCGATTGAATAATGCTATTGGTTATGTGAATCAACTTGAGGAAAGAGAGAGAAGGAAATCTATTGAAAGATTGAGGATGAAAGAAAATGAAGTTGAAATCACTACTCCAGTAATTCAAGAAGAAGATCCAACTCTTCCTGATTATAATTCAGCTTTACTTTCTAAAGCTAGAGATGCTAGATTTTTACAAGCTAGATCTGAGATTTTGAAACTTAGAAGTCAAACTTTGAAGAGTAAGAGATGTAAATTTGGACCGGATTCAAAG
This sequence comes from Golubevia sp. BC0850, assembly GCA_012976225.1. Classification (NCBI taxonomy): domain Eukaryota; kingdom Fungi; phylum Basidiomycota; class Exobasidiomycetes; order Golubeviales; family Golubeviaceae; genus Golubevia; species Golubevia sp. BC0850. Next base: position 736,700 of record JAAVVG010000001.1, on the reverse strand, counting down.
GCTTTTTGTCCTGAAACTTTCTTGAATGTTGTCAGTGATAAGTTGACTTATACTGCTGTCATGTTCATTAACATTGAACTTTTGAGCGAGTTCTTCTATCAGGTGAGTCTCAAGTAGATTGGAAGAGGACGTCGAGAGACAAACCATCTGAACTTCGCCACCTTCTTCCTCTCTCTCTCCCTTTCAACTCTTGGCTTTGCTTTCTTCTTCTCTCAGTTCCCAAGAGAAATCGATTCTAGATTGATCTACGATTTGGATAAGGGTGAATTAGCGAAATTCGCAAGAGAGAACCCAGCTATCAAGAAACATCTGGATTTACAGGAAAGGAAGGAGAAACTGGAAATGGTTATGGAGAAATTGGATTCTTTGGTTAAACTTTATAATGAGAAACAATCCCCAAGGAGAAACAATTATGCTAATAAATGGGGATTCTTTTGATCTTCCGGATCTCTTTTCATGATGTGACTTGCTCTGCTCCCCTTTTCCCCTGATTCGATTTTACCCCTTGGGATCGTCGCCGACTCTCCTTTCTTTTGATCTCCTTTCTTTTGATGTATTTTATGAAACTCCCCACTCACTTTGCCACAAACTAATGACGACCCGTCTTGTTCATTCATCTCACACAATTTTATATGCGATACCAAAATTCTATTCTCTTTCACCACTTTACATTCATTCAAAGCTGAAATCGAGACACTCGACTGCTGAATCACAACACAAGACAGGATACTACTATACAGAATGAGACAAAGTGGACGTTGAAAAGCGATTCGCCTCAAACAGCTCGCAATCCTCAACAAAGTTGCCACATCTTAACAGAATCCACCACCATGGCTCTGTCTTTGGGGGATCCCCAAGTAGGGTACCATTGATCCTTGGCCTTCCAAAAGTCGCTGACGGCGTTGAGGCCGTTGTTCGACCAAGGCTTGTCGTCCTTCTTTCCATCCTCGAAATATCCGTTCGTCCCTCCGACAGCGACGTTCAAGATGAGATAGAACTCCTCGTCGAAAGGAGCAGCGCTTCTATCCGTCGCTCCAGACCAGGGGTCGACAATCTGAGTTCCATTGGCTGTCGATGAAGGGAAGTCGCCTCGAGTCCAAAAAGGTTCGTCGAACTTGACTGAGAGCACCTTGTGAACGGGACTTCCTTCATAGGTGTAGATGCCCTCTGAATGGTAGAGAAAGAAGAAGAAAAGACAAGTCAGTAAGAGGTGGAAAGGGGGAGCTGCTTCTCTTTCTTTCCCGCCACTCACCTGGAGTCCACTCCATTCCAAAAGTGTGAAAGCCTTCATTGTAGAAATCAGAGTATAGTCTGCGGATGTCCGTCGTCTTTGAGTATTGATCGTGGTTGGTGTCAGTCCCCCAATGAAGGGATGAGCGGAAAGCGTTGGTGAGGACGTCTGATCTCTCTTTAGCGACGTTCCCTTTGCTCTCTACGATGTCGATCTCTCCAGACTGAGGCCAAGAGCCATACACTGAGTCCTGGAGTGGATTAGGGGAAAAGGAAGGCTGTATCAGTCGGAGAGAAACTTCCGAAGGAGGAGAGAAAGTAGGCAGTAGAACTCACCTTGGGCATCAGCCAGACGGCAGGCCAGATCCAATCCCCTGTTGGCAGCTTGGCAGTGACCTCGACCCTTCCGTACTTGATGGTCCTCGAGAAGTTGGTGATGAGTCTCGCTGATTGGATAGGTGGAAGGATGGCCCCAGTGGTCAAGTTCGACACTTTGGCGCAGCTTGCATCGGTTCGATTGGAAGCAGTACAAAGATTGGATTGAGTAAGGTTGAGATTGTATCCGTCGATGATGGCTGCTTCTCCAAGAGCGTCAGAGGTCAGGGTAGGTACGATGTAAAGCTTTCCGTCTTCGACCTGAAGGTGAGAGAGACAAATAGAAGTCAGTCAGACGTGTCGACATCTTCAGCTTGAATCCATATCACCACTCACAAAACTGTTGTTGGTAGAGTCAGTAGTCCATTCAAATTCATGATTTCCAAATCCACCAGTCTCTTCCTCATGGAACCAGATGCTCTTGTCGATGGAGTCTCCATTAAAATCATCTTGCATCGTCAAGCAGTATTTGTTCCTAGGAACTGAAGCGTAACCCGAATAGACGATGCCCATGAATCCAAGAATACCCATGATGATAGCGATGACGAAAATCCAATAGGCTTTCCTATCTGACTTCTTCCTGTCGATGTTGAGCAACCAGGGCTTCTCTGGAGTCTGATCCGGATCCAGAGCTCTCGATTCGAAAGCCTTGCGATGTCGAAGGTGAGACGAGCTTGCGAAAGAGACGCCTCCAGGGGTCATGGCTCCAGCAGATGGATGAAAGCTACTGACACGATTCTGTTGAAAGTTGAAGCTTGAAGCTGTTGAAGGTTGACGACTGTGGCCCATGAAAGAGGTGGGTTCTCCAGTGGGAGTTCCAGCAGAGAAAGAGACCCGACTTCGGAAACTTGATCCTTGAGCTGGAAGAGGCCCAGAGATTTGAGATGATGAGTTTGAGCTTTTAAATGGATTGGAGACAGGTGCATCTTGAATCTGTTCGACAGAAGAGTGGTTGCCAGATGATGTCATATTGAAGAAACGAAGTGAGAGTTCAAGCAAGGTCCGCTTGTGATTGATCCTTGGAAAGAGTTAAGATAGATTTTTGGCGTGGAAATGGGAAGACTGAAAAAGGGATTGATCCTTTTATACTTGGACTCGACCCTATCTAGGCTGACTTGGCTTCGAGAGCTGGCATCAGCGGTGCTAGCCCACTCGCCAACTAGTTTCTGAAGTCCCTGAGACCAGTCTTCTTTGTTGGTTTCTGAGATTCGTCATCTGTTTGGGACCGTTTCTGGATGCAGAAACCCAAGGGAACGGGATATCCTTTTGTCCGCATCGACAACGGATCTGAATGCAGAAAGTGCGCCACCACCACCTGAAATCGCATGCCTCTCAGCTCGGGTACTTCCTTTTTTGTGACAACAAGCTATCATTAGGTGAGCCAAAAGCAAGAAAAAAAATGATGGGGAAAGAGGGAGGTTCGGACATCGATTGAGTAACGGTTGAGTGACGCTCCATTGAAACATAAACCCCTGCGCCACCACTAGTAGGGTGAAACAGAAGATGTGATTAACCTGGTAGAAAGCAGTCTAACGACTGTTGTAACATTGAAGTGACGTGACTAACTTGCTGAAGGCCATTCCTGACGCATTGAGACCACACGGTGCTATTTCAGATCCGGACCTGAGCTGTAGCGCTGTAATGCCTCCAGCAAAAAATCTGAAAATCATCAGATATCTGTTTTTTTCATGCAAACAAACAGAAAATCTCCTAACCAGAGACGGTCGAAGGAGGTAAGCGGTCGAGTCTAGCTTCAGCTTGGAACGTCAGTCAGCATCCAATTTTGTCGACGTCCTACTAGCCTGGATTAGACAAGACGACCAACCCTTTCTCCAAGAGCTATTTAAAGCCAGTAAATTTTTCGTCTTGAATCCAACCATCTAACTACCTCTCTCATTCACACCACCTACTGCCTTTCCTCTGCTCCCTCTGATCCAACTCAAGACTTCGGTCCGCCTCAATCGCTCTACTGGCGTCCCCTCCAAATCCCGTCAACTTCTACTACAACTTCCACTCCAACTTCAATCTCAATTGACCATGAGTCGCATGTTCAAGGCTATCCGCAAAGCCAAATTCGAAGGCGCCCTCCCTGAAGCCGCAACTCCATCCATCATGTCTGAGAAAGACACCACTACCGGCCTTCTAGACGCAACCACTCCTCGAACTCCCAACACTCCTGGTCCGATGAGCGGGTTGGGAGGAGGATCCTACTTCGGATCTGAAGATGGAGTCCAGTCTCCAAGCACCAGTCTTCCTTCAGCCGCAAGTCACGCCAGCTTCTTGAACCAAAGAGAGGCCCACGACATCATGGCTTCTTACCTCTATCGCATATCTCGTGCCAAGGTGAGTGACAGTAGAAGAGAGAGAGACGGGTAGAAAGACCTCCAACACTGACCACCTTCCTCTATCTCTCTTCCTTCTTCAGAATTGGTTCTCTGAAGATGACAACGTAGCCTCTGGTATAGCTCTTCGTCTATCCAAGGGTCAATACGTCATCTGTCCAGCCGCCGACCCCAGACTCGAATCCTTCTACCAAGCTCTCACCGTTCTCAACGTCGAGGTCGCTATGAAGTGCACCTCTCCTGTCGTCAAGGCCATCACCGGAAGACTGATCCCAGGTACAACTCAAATCCCACTCACTGCCTCTGAGCACGTCCAAGTCGTCGAGACCATGGAGGAGCTCAAAGGAGCTCGCAAGGCTCAAAACTCTTGCTTCGTCAGAGAAGAGCAAGCTCTCATCATCTGGTGCGACCACGTCGACCGACTAGAGACGAGTGCTCAAGCTTTGGAAGACAAGATGATCTCTTTCGTCTGGAAGAGCGCCACTTCCGCCAAGCAAGGAGCTCCAAAGGACGCTTCTTTCGCCAGCTGGAGCATGGAGCAAACCGCAGCAAGCCAATCTCTTATCCTCTCTAACTCTGGTTCCTCCCTCGAGATCTCCTCCAACGAGAAGCAAATCGACTCTGAGAAAGTCATGGACAAGTCTCAAGAGAGGCCAGCCTGCCTTCAAGCCCCTCTTCTGCACGGTCTAGCCTTCGCGCTCAACCTCTGCCTTCTAGGATTGATGGCCAGAACTCTGGTTCAGGAATCAGCTCTGGATGGATCATGGCTCAGACTTGCCATCTTTGCTGCCGCTCCCTTTATCTCGATCGTTATGCTTTTCTTCACAGACAACATCGGTGAGTGCTTTTGTCTCTCTTGTCTTCACGTCGAGATCCTATGCTTACTTCTTTCCTTTCTTCTTCTCCGCTCCGACAGTCGGATCTCTCGCCATGATTCTCGCTCCGATCCGGCAGATGGGTTCCAACTCTCGCTACTACTCTGGTCTGCCTCCCACTCGAATGACCGACAAGCTACCCCACATCACCATCCAGATGCCAGTCTACAAGGAGTCGCTAGAGGGAGTCCTCAAGCCTACCATCGCCTCTCTGGAAAAGGCCATCTCCACCTACGAGCTTCAAGGAGGTACCGCCTCGATCATAGTCTCGGAAGATGGAATGCAGCTCATCAGCGCTGAGGATCAGGAGATTCGCAGAGAGTACTACGACCTTCACAACATCGGATGGGTAGCCAGACCAGGTCACAACCAGCATGGATACGTTCGCAAAGGTCGATTCAAGAAGGCTTCCAACTTGAACTTCACCTGCCAACTCTCTCTCGCCGTCGAACGTCTCATGACTTCCGAACGTCCTACCTCTGGAGAAGCCGCCTCTCAATGGAACGAAGCCGACGAGAACTCTCTCTACCAGACCTGTCTAGCCAAGTGCCTTCCAGAACTCCACGAGAAAGCTGAAGCCGCTGGAAACATTCGTATCGGAGATCTCATCCTGCTCATCGACTCTGACACTCGTGTTCCAGAGGATTGCTTCTTGGACGCCGCCTCTGAGATGAGTCAGTGCCCAGACGTAGGAGTCCTTCAACACTGCTCCGGAGTCATGCTGGTCACCAACAACTACTTTGAGAAGGGAATCGGATTCTTCACTCGCCTGGTCAATTTCTCCATCTCTTACGTCGTCTCAAACGGGGACATCGCTCCCTTCATGGGACATAACGCTTTCCTGAGATGGAGCGCCGTCCAAGATGCTTCTTTCGTAGACGAGGAGGACGGAGTCAAGAAGGTCTGGTCAGAGTCTCACGTCTCTGAGGATTTCGACATGGCTCTCCGTCTGATGATGAAAGGGTACATCACTCGATGGGCCACCTACTCCAACAACGAGTTCGAAGAGGGAGTCTCCTTGACTTGCGACGACGAGCTGAATCGATGGCAAAAGTACGCTTTTGGATGCTCAGAACTGTTCTTCCATCCCTTCAAGAAATGGTTTACAAAAGGCCCTCTGACTCCTCTCTTCAAGACCTTCCTCTGGTCTGATCTACCAGTACACTACAAGTTTTCCGCCTGCTCCTACATCTTCTCCTACTACGCCATCGGATCCGCTCTACCTCTCACCGTTGGTCTCTTCCTCGCTCAGGGATGGTACTACCCAATCCTCGATCCAGGTGAGTCAGACCACTTGGGCGTTTCACTGTTGGTCTCTCTTTCTCACCATTCTCTTCCCTTCGTTTCTCTTTCTTCCTTGTCTCAGTCTTTATGCCTCCCTTCCAGATCTGGGTAGCTGTAGCTGTCGTGTTCATAGCCGGCGGAAACGCTGCTACTATCATTGCTCGTTATCGCTCCAAATCGATCGGTCTGGGATCCGCTCTCGTCGAGCAGCTTACTTGGTTGCCTTTCACTTGTGAGCGCTTAATTGAAATGGTCGTTGTTGCTTCCGTTCACATTTCTGACCTCCTCCTCCTCCTCCTTCCCTCTTCACCTCCTTCCCTCTTCACTCTCTTCCAGTCGTCTTCTTCGGAGGTCTCTCTTACCACGTTATGACTGCCCTCATCTCTCATCCTCTTGGAATCAACATGACCTGGGGAGCCACCAACAAGGACGCAGACGAGAGCAACTTCTTCATTGAGCTCCCTCGAACGATCAAGAACTTCTGGAAGCCTTCCTTGATCTGCTTCGCTCTCCTCGGCGGGATCGTCGTCTTGTCGATTGGGGTTCTTCCTCTGGTCTGGAGGATCGAAGACTTTTTCACTTTCTGGCCACTTCTACTCTGCGCTGCACTACATATTCTCTATCCAATCGTTCTCAATCCAGCGCTTCTCAGGTTCTCGTTCTAGATTCTGTTCCGTCGCCACCATCTCTTTCCCCTTGCTCAGTCTCCCTCACGAATATTTAATCATCTATAAAGTTATTCCATCCTTGTATTTTATGTTTCTTTAGATATTACTTTTTTTAAATCATTCAATTTGTTTTCCAAGATCAAACGTAGATCGTCGAGGAAGGACCACTTTGTGTTTGCCTCAGTAATTATCCCATCAGAGGGTCAAAACGAATTCTTCAATTCTTCAAACTCCACCTTATCTTCCTTACTTCCCTCCCAACCACTCATACTCAACGATGTGTAAGTCATCATTACATCTCTTTCTTTCTTTCTTCTCATCCTTGAATTGACTTTCATCTAATTTCTTTTCTTCCTTCGCCTTCCGCAGCCATGCAACCCAACTCTCAACCAAACTCTCAGACTCAGTCTCAATCCCAATCCCAGCCTCAAGTATCTGGAAAGACTAAAGGAAAGGCCCCACCTGGATCTGCTTCCAAATCCAGAGGTAGACCAAAGTCCAGTGGAGGAGGAGGACGTCGTAAGAAGAAGAATCCTGAAAGTTAGTGAGTAAAAAGTCAGGGATAGAGCGGATCATGCGGTCTGCTGAGGTCGATTGAGTGGGCAAGCGCGAAATGAGATCCCTCAAGACTCTCAGAATGAGAGATGCAATAGATTTCAAGAGGATTGGGAAAAGCTGAAGGATGTTGGGAGAGCTCAAACTGCTTGGTTGAAAGCGCAGTCTTGGGATCAATCTTCCTATTGACCTCACTTTTATCCCTTTCTCAACCCCTTCTCCACCCTGAATTCCTTCTCGTCTTCTTTCTGCGTCCCTATTTCTACGAACTTCTCACTTTCAGCTCGTGAGTGGGACGACTCCACCGGAAGACGAGAGTGGCAAAGTCCTCGACAGTTCGTCTTCCCTCGCATCTCTTCTTATCAATTCCTTTTCCATCTCCCCTTCCATCTATCCCATCAAGCAGCACTTTCATTCACAGAGTCTTGAAACAAGTGCACCCAGAAATTGGAAGTTCAAAGAAGGCCATGAGTAGTAAGTGTCACGAGCTACTCCTCCTGCCTCTCCCGCCCTGCCCCTCATCTCTCTTCTTTCTTCACACTTACTACTCGTTCCGCCTCTTTCGCCCTGCCCCTCATCTCTCTTCTTTTCTTCACACTTACTACTCGTCCCGCCTCTTTCGCCCTGCCCCTCATCTCTCTTCTTTTCTTCACACTTACTACTCGTCCCGCCTCTTTCGCCCTGCCCCTCATCTCTCTTCTTTTCTTCTTCCATTTCCAACAGTCATGGACTCTTTCATCAAAGATATCTTTGAAAGAATCGCTACCGAAGCCTCTAAGCTAGCTAAATACAACAAGAAGGCAACAATCTCTAGTAGAGAAATTCAAACTGCTGTCAGACTTATCTTGCCTGGAGAACTCAGCAAGCATGCCATCTCTGAAGGAACCAAAAGTGGTGAGCACTCAAGAAGCTTTCCAGGATGAAGGAGTAGCCCTGATTCGAAAACTGACCCTGACGTCTTTTCATCCCTCAGTCACCAAATATTCTTCTTCCAAGAAATAGAGGGATAATCTGGCTTCGTGTCGTGTAAATGCCTGTAAATAGTGCAGACGCATCAAATGTTACCTTGGGGCGTTGTGAATTGTAGGAAATTGGAGGGAACAATGGGAATCGTACTTGCTCTTTCTCTTTTAAAAAATCAAATCTTGTTCATTGTTCTCCTTCGTGGTTTGTGATCACGCTCTCGACAGCTCAGTCTGTCTCTAGAATTGAGATCCTATTTTGCCAAACCGTGTGTTAAGTTAAAGTATACCACCATCTACGTCATTTTCCCATTCCAGCTCTCCTCCCAACCACTCAACCTCTATAGAATCTGTTCTCAACAAAAGGCATCTTAACGATCTCAGCTTCTCTCAACTTCCTCCTAACCTCAACCAAGACGGTCGTTCCAGCCTTATGATTTCCGTTCAAAACCAATCCCATAGCAATGTTTTTACCTAACGAAGGAGACGGAATTCCAGAAGTAATTCTTCCAATCTGAACGCTTTCTTCTTCTGAAGAGAAAATGGCTGCACCTTCTCTTGCTGGTGCACCTTCTACTATCAGACCCACTCTACGTCTGGGAGGGTTCTTCGAAGCTAATTCGGAGAGAACTCGAGAATGACCAATGAAGTCGGCTGAGGCTCGTCGATCTTTACCTGGAGAGGAAAGAGAATTGGAGAAAAAAGGTCAGTGAAGTGTAAGAATCTAAGATGTGCGATCGACTGGCTTTTGAGTAATAGAGAAGAATCACTCACCGATAGTCCAAGCCAATCCTGCTTCGACGGGCGATACGCTCTCATCTAGATCGTGACCATAAAGACACATCCCGGCTTCGAGTCTCAGACTATCCCTAGCTGCCAAACCTGCGAGTTGAACAGGAGAGGTCTCGGTCAAAGCCCGAGTGACGTCGACTGTAGAGGTGGGTGGGATCGAGATCTAAGGAGCAGCCCAGCAGAAGAGAGAGTGAGAGAGTCGGAATCGATTCCCAAGGAAACTGAAAGCCTATGAGACGACACTGTCTCTTTATCATAGCCATACGAGGCCCGGTAGACATGTGAATAAGACAGAGAGAGAGGCAACAAACTCACCTCGAAGCCATCTTCTCCAGTGTACCCTCCTCTGGCGATGTGGCAGTCAACTCCAGCTACCTTTGCGTTTGCGCTCTTTCCAAAAGTCAACTCTGATAAATCAATGTCTGCATGTTTTGAGAGAACCTCTGCTGCTTTTGGACCTTGAAAACGTGGTGGGAGTAGAGAAGATGGAGAGGTCAGATGTGCCCTGTTTCACTTCCCCTTCTCTTCCTGAATGCACCAACAAGCCAGCCATTTAAGTACTGCGAAATAAACAAGCTTTTCCAAGAAGTTCTTATCCAGAAGATCTTCCCAATCCCTTCATGGTCACATGCTCTCTCTCTCCCACATTCGATCATCACTCACCTTGTAAAGCGACCAATCCCCAATTCTCCAGAATATCATGTTGAACACTTTCACCTTTCCATTCATCCAATCTTGCCTTGATCCAGGCTAGATCCTCAGTACTTCGACCCGCGTTTGTGACCACGTAGAATTTATCTCCATCTTGACGAGTAACGACAGTGTCATCTAGGATCCCACCTTCATGATTCAAAAGAACAGAGAGAGTGGATGTGAAAGGCTCTAGAGTTGACAGGGAAGACGGGAGTAGGTGAGAAAGGAAGGCTAGAGAACCTGGTCCAGAAAAGCTGCAAGATAAGAAGGAAGGTGGGGGAAGGTTCATCAGCTCCTTCTGCTCAATTCGAAGAACAAATAGCGAGAATCTACTCACTGATGTTGTACCATATGACCGACATCGAATAAGCCAGCTTGTTCTCTAACATGTAGATGGGAAGCTACTTGACCCACGTCTTTGTAGTTCAGAGGCATCTCATACCCAGCAAAAGGAACCATCTTGGCTCCGTTCTCGAGGTGGAAGTCATAGAGACCGGTCTTGGAAAGGTCTTTGAGAGTAAAAAAAGTAGATGAGAATGTTCTCGAAGAAGTCAAAGGAAGGGACTTGCGAGGAAAGGAGGTGGTAGTTGAAGTTGGAAGGAAAGCTGAGGACAACGCTCGAGTCGAGATGCTGGCCGAGACTCGACTGCTGCCAATCCTTGAAGCTAGCACTGCTGTTGATCTTGGACTCATCATCCTGTGTTTTTGGAAAGTTGAATTGGATTGTGCGTTGAGGAGGAGAAGAGAAGATTCTGCTCAAAGTGTTGTTCTCTCTGAGGTCACGATGTTCTTTCCGAAGACTTATTCCCTCTTTCTCCTGACCACTCCCTCCCTCTTCTGGTCTTTTTTCTTTGCTTGATTTCAGGATGCCGTCGGCTCCTACGACTTCTACAATCAATTCTCAAACAACAGAGTCTACCAACCAAGCTGCATCGATCCCAACTTTACCTCCAATTTCAGTTCCAACTTCACCTCTTCTTAATCCTCCGGCCAGATTCTCTACCGTTTGCGAAAACGTTCATAGAGCTTCAACTCAATCCTTAATTCTTCTATCAAACTCATCATCATCATCAGCCAAAGACAGAAGTGCACGACATTCAAGAGCAGCAACGACTCCAACTACAAATCTTCATCTCAATCCTCAAACTCCAGTAGATTCAAATTCTTCTTTCAACCCTTACGACAACTCTCAACCTTACAACAATGGTTCTCATACCAGCAATTCTTCAACTTCCTCCCTCTTCAACAACTCTAGTCCTATCATTTCGAACCCAACAAGTGGAGGTATCTCTTCGTCAAGAACTTTGCAACCGGAAGAAACTATCCCTTCCGACTCCTCAGCTCCTTTCCTTCGGACTCTCAAGTTAAAGACCATCTTGTTGTTATCACCTGAACATGCTCCTGCTTCTTTGATTCGGTTTTGTAGAAAGGATGACATTCATCTAGTCCATGTTGGGTTGGAAGGTCAAGTCTTGGATTTACCTGCAACGAATGGACAACCTCAAAGAATGGGAGTCTTGAATCCTTCGATTTCTACTCCTACATCTTCGAATGGAAGTACTAGTGGTGGGATATTGAGAAGTTCAGCTCCGTTTCCGACTACTATGATCACAGAGAGGACGGTTAAAGATGGGTTGGAGATGCTTTTGGACACGAGGACTCATCCCATATTGGTTCTAGACGAGTGAGTGTTCCCTCTTTCTTGGATCTCGATGTCAATCAGCTGATACGGTTTTTTTTTTTGCAATCGCCAGCTCGGGCATTCATGAGACAGGCGTCTTGATAGGTTGCATGAGAAAGATGATGAGATGGAACTTTGCTAGCATCGTCGTAGAGGTAAGTTGCGGTTCCCTTCCATCTTCATCTGGTCTTGACTAATTCTCAGAAATATTTGAACCTCCTACAGTATCGATCCTTCGCGGGCTCGAGAGCTAGAGCCGCCAATGAGCGCTTCATAGAGGTAGGTCCCTTCTCCCTGTTCACCAATGACTATCCTCACTTGCTTACATTCGAACCACTTCTACTTTGTTCTTCTCTTGCCACATTCAGATGTTCGACACGGAGTTGATCACTGTGCCCCCGTTATCATTTATGCCATCATGGCTCGCAGAAGATGAAGAGAATCAAGACTTCGAGTTTGATGACTGAGAAACAATTTGATCACTTTTCTTTTTCCCGGTTCGATTATCGATCCCATTGTATCAGTAGCATTTTTCCAGCGAATCAGCAGAGTTCTGTTCAGAGACAGAGCAAGCCACGTGTTCGTGTGAACTATGAGACTTCTAGAGACGAGCAGAAAACATTTCCCCTCTCGGCATCGCCTCTTTTTTTGAAGGCAGTCAAACAATAGTGAGTTCTACTTCTCAGTCTCCGTTCTTCCTAGATTCTTCTCACAGAAACCTCATCTTTTCCCTTTCGGCTTTCTCCCGCCTCCACATCTTCTATCAGCTCATCACGTCTACTCGAGCTACTTCAGAGTACAATGTCGTGTTGGTGTACACCGGGATCTCTCAAAAATCCAGGAGGTGCCCCTTTCTTACATCCATCTCAAAGAGTATCAACTCAAGAGCTGGAGAAAAGAGATCGAGCTTATCGTAAATCGAGAGACTCGGACTCTTCATCCTCTCCAGAACAATCCAAGTCTCAAGGCACATTAAAAGTTTCTGGAACTACTTCGGATGGAAATGGGAAATAGACCTAGCTTGATCTAAGAGAAGATAGAAGGGAAAGGGATGAAGGGGAAGGCTTGAAGTTGAGGCGGGATTTGGTAGAAGACTAGAAGATGGATAGGAAATGGGGATTTTGTCTAACTGCTGTAAATAAGTGTTATCATATGTATCTTTCGCTCTGCTATGTATCGCATTCTCTGGCCTCAGCTTCATGAGAAAAGAAGGCTGTAGATCAGGGAAGAATCGTCTCATGAAGAGTGCAGCTGTGCAGGGCTGATGGCCCTCTGGCCTCTGTTAAATCAGACAATATCATGGTGTGCGACTTTGACTAACTGTAGAATGGGACAGTAGCTTGAGAATGAAGTCGAATAGGGGTAGACGCTTAGCTACAAAAGCTGCGTCTTCTCGACTTTTTTCTTTGAACTGCCTCCCTTCACTCTCTCATCGGATGGTCAGAAACAATGAATTTCCAGCTCCAGCTTCCGACGCGAAACACCTTCCAGAGATCGATTATCCTTTTCCATCCTTAGGTGAGAGTCTCAGAGAGAGCCAACGGGCAAGGTCGTCTTATTCAAGAGAGCAGAAAACTTCTTCACCTCACAGTCTTTCTCGCACCTTCCTCCACTGACCTTTGTTTCTGATCTCTTTAACAAAAGAAACGAATTTCAATCTTCAACAGAGCAACACCTCAGGATCGACCGGATCGTCGCTCTGGTTATCTTCGCAGATTTTGGCTTGCCATTTCGTTTCGAGCTCCTTCGTGAAGACCAAGTCATCATCCACCAAAAGGCTCCGAGCTCTGGAACTTGGGTCTGGGATTGGACTCCTCTCTTTGCTGCTATCTAGATTAGGATGGGACGTTATGGCTACTGACATTGAGCCGGTTCTGTCTGGAGTTCTGAAGCCAAACGTCGAATCGAACCGCAATGAATTGATGAGACAAGAGGGCGCAGGTTCTTTAAAAGTATTAGAGCTTGACTGGATGACCTTTAAAGAGGAAGCCCTTGAACGGCTTTATCAAGAGACAGGTAGCGAAAACATCGATCTCATCTTCACAGCGGACACCATTTACCACCCCAAACTAGTCTTCCCTCTCTTCAACGTGATTTCTCTCTTACTCAAAGATCAAGCCTCAAAATCGTATAAGCCGAAAGTACTGTTGGGTCTAGAGAGAAGAGATGACGCTCAAGTCATTTCTGCTTTCTCAGTCGGAAGAGAAACCGGATTGGAAATGGTTAGACTCCAAGACAGAAAAGTCAGAAGATCAGTAGATGAATACGTTGCTGGATTCAAGTTTGACGAGACAAATAAACAAGGGAAAGGTTGGAATAGAGACGATTGGGAAGGGGTTGAACTATGGGAGATAAAACTTAAGAAGGATCTGTGTATAAAATAAAACGATTCTTCTCAATCCAAGAGACTACTTTCTCTAACGGACCTACGAGTTCTGTGAAGATTCGAGCTTGAAATTTGATTGGAAGTTGAAGTAGAAGCAGAAGTTGAATTTGACTTTTCTGGAGAGGAAGTGTAGGTGCTGCTTTGATGGACAGAATTAGTTCTTCTTCTTCTCTCTCCCAACACTGCTCCAGCTCTTCTACCCTGAATAAAACTGATAGAGTCTTCCCCCACTGGAACTTGATACTCCATGTTTCCCTCTTGAGCGACTTCCTTGCTCTGTCTGGTGTGAGAACTGGAGCGAGTGGAACGAGTTGGGAAGGCTTGAGATCCTGAAGTCGATGCTTCACATCTTGAAGCCAGCTTGGCGAGACCTTTCTTACTGAATGATAGCAAGTTAGAATCAAAGATGTCAGGACCATCTTCTTCCTCCTCTTCTTCTGAATCTTCCTCTTTCATAGCTAAAGGACTTTTTTGACGGGGAATTCTGTAAGGGTTCAAAGCCGTTTGAGGTCCAATAGAAGACTTTTCTTTCGGCTCAGCTCTGAAACGAGGTGAAGTCGGAGCAGAACGAGTCTCGAGTGATTGTAGAGATCCTCCAGCAGAAGCATTTGAGCTGTGGCAAGAGGCCGCGTGAAGGAAGAAGGGGGAAAGGTTCTCCGGAGTGAAGTTGATCCAGAACCTACAGATACGGGTTCGAAAATGGTGTCAGTTTACGTACAGTGGTATTATTGAGTGAAGGCAACTTGAGTTGAGCTCTTACTCACTGGCAAGCATGGCATTGTCCGACCAACGCATCCCCACTTGAACCTTTGAGGAGTCTAGTTTGAGAAGGAGCCTCTAGAGGTTGAAGGGTTCTGGGATTCAAGCCATGAACACGGGTTTGATGATATCTGTAGGTTGAATTTCTCAGAGGTAACCAACCTCCAAAGGTATATGGACCTCTCTCTGGAAACTCATCTTCCGTCTTGCATAGACTGCACCAACCTTCCTTCGAACCAATAGAAGCTCCAGCATTTGCTTCCCTAGCAGTCCCTCCACGAACAAACCTAGGTGAATAGAAATCCAAATAATTCTTTGGAAGTTGTTCTCTAGGCTCCAAGTACTTTGGTTCTCCTTTTCTCAGAGGAGGTGGTCTTGAAAAGGAAGATCTGTCGAAAGTCGATGGATCTGGCTGCTTTCCTCTTGGAAATGGAACGAGTTGAGCTTCTTGAGGAGGTGAAGTTGAAGAAGAAAATGGAGGTAGACGTGGAGAAGTTCCTCTTGCTGAACGAGGCCCTCCAGTATTGGTGAATCTGTTTGACTGGGAAGTGTCGATTGAGAGTTGAGGGACTTCTGAACCAGCTCTCTTGGCTAAGAGAGTTCTTCTAGGTCTTGACTCGGCTTTTGGAGCTAGATACTGACTATCTGAAGAGATTGTCTCACCAAGAAGTGGTGCTTCAAAGTAAAAAGGAGTTTGAGTTCTACTTCTCTGACTTCTACGCAATCCAAGAGCTTCCATTTCTACGTCAACTTGGTCTTCGTCACCGTCTCCATTCCTCTCCTTTCCCTCCAGAAGATCGATGCATATCTCCTCTTTTACTACTATTACCTCTCTCAAGTCTTTCATATCATCTGAAGATGAAGCAGGAGGTTCCAAGATCTGTTGTCCACCTTCCCCAGTAGGTTCTCTGAGACGAAGAGTGACTGGCACGGCCAAGATGGCTCTCTCTGTCATCTCTTTCTCTTTTTGGAGTTGATTCCCAGAATCATCTGCTTCTTTTTCCACCGATTCCTCATCTAATCCAGTTAGATTGGAGAAGGTTGTTGATGGTGAGAAGAGCGAATTGGGTGAAGCCATTGAACTTGAAGAGTCGTCATCGACTGCAGTGGGTACTTGACGATCCAACTTGGGAGACTCTAAGACTGGAATCTCGACCTCTCTTGAGGCTGAGCTTCTAGTATTTCTAACCGGAGTAGTTCTAGCAGATCTCTTTGTATCACCACCTCCTCCATTTCTTTTTCCTTCCACAATCTTCTTCTTCTTCGGTTCAACAGTAGTGGATCTACTAGTAGACGTCTTCTTGGCATTCTTGGGGTTCTTTCTGGTACTACTTTCAGTTGTTTCTTCTTGAAATCTTCTCTTGTTAAGGGAAGGAGGAATACGAAGAACTTCGGGTAGCCTAGTTGGAGGTCCGAGGTCTGAGCCTCTCCAAGCGCCAAAAGGACTAGTAGTAGATTCTCCAACGTTCATAAAAGTGTGAAGGTTTCTGAAATTTTGAATTGACTCCAGACTAGCTACTCCGTTATAGTCTCTGCGAGAACTTGCTGCCCCTGCCCCTCTCAACATTCCTGGGATGAATGGGATCGAAATCGAAGGGGCAGCCCTTTTCCTAGCAGGAGAGAGCTCCTCTTGAGCTGAAACCTTACGGAAAGAACTTCTCTGACTATGAGAAGGTGGTTGGACTTGAGGTTCTGGGGGACCTAAGAACCAGGGAGAAGGTGGAAGACTGATAGAAGGTGAAATATAATTTCTGGGGAGAAAGGAGATAGGTTGAGAGTTGGCGTTGAGGGCGATAGGTCTTCCAATTTGAATTCTGTATTCCAATTGACTGAGATTGGTAAAAGTTTGTGAGGCTGGATCTGAATGGAGGCATTGGAAGCCTGCAATTGAGCTTTGAAGTCTAGCTGAAGGATGATGGCTATTTGCGGAATCTTGGTGATTTTGTTCTGCGGAGATGGACCCAAGATGCTGAGATTGGGTTGAAGATTTGATAAGTTGATATTTTTGAACATTATTGGAAGAAGTTGATTTATGGAACCAGCCGAGAGTCGGTTTAGAAGGTTGGAACGGTTGATCAGCAGCAGTTTGGGCAGCACCCGTCGTACCAGAAGCCTTGAGACCTCTAAAATTGAGATCACTAGGATTATCCGATGAATTTTGGGGAATTGAAGAAGGAGTCATAAGGCGAGAATTGGGGTGAGGGACTGGGTTTTGGGAATGGGTTTGAGAGTCATCGACTCTTGCTGGTCTGAATGGACGATCTTGTTGAGGATGCGACATGATTGAGAATGGCTGATTAGAGTAGAAAGAGAGGAAGGAAAGAAAGTGACAGAATGGGTGTAGTCGGGGAAGAAAAGCAAAAGAAGGAGTCGACTTGCAAAAGTTGCCTAGCAACCGGAGTCATCCGGAGAAACCAGACTTATCCCTCGAAATCTGGACTGGTGGAAGATTCAATTAAGATATCAAGTGAACCACAGCGTAAAAGTTCTGTTCTCGAGATGTACTGTATACGTCATGTGGCGAGAACACTTCGCGCTCGAAGCCTCCCCTCCACCTCTAGTGATCTATTGACCTTCCAACCTTCTTCCCCACTAAACCCACGATCCATTCACACCCACGATGCCTATTCTAAACGTTCATGCTGGTTCTCTACCATCCTTCGCCATCAGGATGAAGCAAGATGACACTTTGGACTCAATCCGTCAACGCTCGGCTAAGAAGATTAGACTTCAATTGGACGATGGAATCCCTCTAGTCATCAAGTACGGTTGGGAGAAGAAGACTTACACTTTGGAGGATAGTGAGTACTTCTTTGGGATTCAGTTAAGACAACGAGTCGTAAGAACCGGAAAGAGAAGATTGAGACTGGATGTGGATGGAACATCACCCAATTCGATCCATGCGATCCTTCCATCATCCCGCATCCAGTTCGATGGCAGAGAGGGAGTGAGGCGATGCTGGGGCTGGCTGTCTTGAGTATTCACTTCCAATGCACGTTATGGTTGTAGTCAGATTGCGTGGAACGCAAAGGAAGGCTGCGTCACTTCGGATCGGCATGATCTCCCCGGGCTAGAGTGAAGGAGAAAGAACGATCGTTGTCGGAGGAAAGATGGATGGAACTTCTGGAGAGTATACACTAGAATCCATCGAAACATCATGGGTTGC
Source organism: Golubevia sp. BC0850 (assembly GCA_012976225.1). Classification (NCBI taxonomy): domain Eukaryota; kingdom Fungi; phylum Basidiomycota; class Exobasidiomycetes; order Golubeviales; family Golubeviaceae; genus Golubevia; species Golubevia sp. BC0850. Next base: position 718,932 of record JAAVVG010000001.1, on the reverse strand, counting down.
TGAATTGCTCAGGAATTCGATAGGAGAACAAAGAGGTTTTCCTCCAACTCGGATTCTCCCACACCTCATGACCTGACCTCTCACTCATCTCCCCTCTCCACCCTGTTTCTCACCAGACGATGACTACGAAATCTTCGTTGAGAGAGTCTCCAACCAAAAGGATGCTGACAGTGAGTACTTGCAGCATACATTGATTCATTCTTCCTCCCTCCGATCCTCTGATCGAATCCTACTCACCTCCATGGAACTTTTCTTCTCTCCTACTTAGTCTACCTCGAATCTCCAGAGATCCCAGCTGCCAGCAAGGGAGGCGATTCTTACTCCGAAGAAGGACACTCTCCTCAAGCCAACGTCCCGGTTGTAGACGATTCAACTTTAGTAGCACGTACTCCAGGTCGTGGAAAAGGAGGACCAGTTTCAATCCACAGAGTTTCACCAAACCCAGTCACGACTTTAGATGACTACACTGAAGCCGGAGGAGTTTCTGGAGGAGGTAGGGATTCAATCCTCTACCCACCTCCACGCGAGCCATCAGCTCAACCTGGATTCTCCAAACCAGTCGTTCCAGAATATCCATCAACGACTCCAGCAACCGATGCCATGTCAATGAGATCAAGGAAGACTGCTCAAACTACCGCCTCAATTACTCCATCTCATAAGATCGCTTTCCAAGAATTCCACTCTCAATTAGGTGTTAGATTGTTAAAAGGAAGTTTAGGTCCTGTTCAAGATGTCCCGATGATGTTGAAATCTGGTTACAGACACGTTTATGTTTCTAGATCTTTTGCTTTGAATCATGGTTTCATTCCCAAGGACACTACTCCCGGAACTTATGGTTTCAATGGAATTACTAATTTGGGTAAATGGCCAGTTCAAGTTGGAAGTAAGGCAGTTCCTTGTACTGTTATGTTGGCTGAAGATAGTTACTTCCCAGTTATTCTTGGAAGAAGTTTCATGGAGAAGAGAGGAGTTAGAACTGGTGAGTTGGAGACTAGGATGTGTGAAGACTCGGCAGAGTAGGTTTCATCGCAATGCAGTCTTCTGACTCTTTTCTCTTTCCTTCTTGCTCTTCAGATCCTATCGATATGACCTCTGTCACTTTCATGGACAACGGCGAACGCGCTGACGTCGAAGTGAGCACGCGAAGATATGATTCGACCAGCTCACGAATTACGGCTCGCTGACCCAGCTCTTCCTTCTCTTGTTCCTTCTCGTTTCCTTCTAAACAGGTCGTCGTGGTCCGCGACGAACATGGAGAGCCAGTCCCAATCCCATAGATTGTCAGGCATCTGTCTCAATGTATTCGGACCCGCTAATTCCAAATTTGATCCTTGTTTTCTCTTCCCGCTTGGCCACTTCTTGCTCCACCTCAACAAAAGTCGAAGTTTCCAATAAAACCAAATACCTCTTTTAATGCTGTCTCGTCTATTTTCTGTTCTTTCTTCTTCATCGTCCTTTCCCTTCCGACAATTGGGGAAACTTCCACTTTCCTTTGCTCTGTCTTTACTACTGCTTTTCTTTGACAAAATTTTCATTCTCTGTTCACTTAGCCATTCGTTTGTAAATAATACGAAATATTTAAGATTGAATTATAAAGGGCGAGCGTGATTGGAAATCAGCGTGCACTCCAGTGGCTTGTAGTTTCCAATAATTTTGACAGCGATGAGCTTTCTTTGTTCCCTCCCAACAGAATCAACGAAGTCGAGTTAAGAAGAAGGACCACGTCTAGAATAATAATTGGAACCTCTTTAACGATGCCGAGAAAGGACATATCCTCAATTTATCCAGATTCAACTTCTTCCAAGAAGATTCCAAAGCTCACTCAGCTTAGCCTTCAAGCACCGAGAGGAGGGAAATCGGCCAAGATACAGGGCGTATCTGCTACCTTGTTGAAAGTAGCTGTCTATATCTTCCTCAGATGGGTGAGTGAAATCGAAATAGAGAGTTGGAAACCGTGGGAAGGGAAGAGGCAAGGTGCTAGGAAGAAGGAACAGATAAGAATCACAAAGGCAGGAAGAGGAGGTGAAAGCTCGGTTCAACAATACTTTCCTCTTTCACAACGAGAAGAGATTGAACAATTCTTCAATTCGAAACAAGAGAGGGCCGGGATCGAAGGATGAACTCCATTCCATCCTCCTCTCACCCCAGCTGTACCTTCTCGCGTAGAGCTCGCGTCATGCCACCTCTCCTCCAGTCTGGAAGTCAAGGAAATTACCCCAGCTCATCTGGCTCTTATAATGGTCTCTTGTCCCTTCTTCCCTCTCCCCACAGATCCCCTCGAGGCTGCTTGTGTACGCCATCCCAGTCCTTTTCATTCTCTACCTGACATCTTCCTTAATTCGAGAGGGTCGAATTCGATACTACCTCAACCAAGTTCTGGAACGATCTCAGATTCAAGCAGCATCAAATAATTTGGTGAAAGTTGCTTCAAATGCAACAGATTTGAATGGAGATTCCTCTCTCGAAGCTCCTCTAGTCGGAATCTCGCATCAAGCTGAGAAGGATACGATTCAGGATCAGAACAAATCAGAGATCGAAAGAGTAGAGAACGCCAATACCTCTGTCTTCTCTCTATTGAAGCTTTGGATTCTAGGTCTATCCTGCAACTCTCTAAAATGGAACGGATTATCTCTCTTACTTCATACAATGCTAGTTGTCTTCGCTGCCGATTTTGCCATTTCTCCTTTCCTATTCCCTTCGGTTAGGTCAGGTATTTTCATCGGTAGAGCTGGCTCGATTGGACCAAATGAGGTCAAACTTCACATCAGATACCCAAACCCACTTCCTACTTTCGATGGATTCGAGGAGATGCAACAATCTTTGAGAGAGGGATCTGAGGAATTGGAAGTGGACCAGATTCTAGGCCTCAGAGATGGATCGATCATTTCAGAAGAACCTCTCAGAGTCATCTACAAGGAAAGGAATGTCGGAACAAGCCTCGATGGAAAACGAGCAGCATCGAACTCTAGATGGGAAAGAGGCCCGTTGCTAAGGTTGAGCGAAGGGACCGATTGGAACGTCGTAGCAAAGTTGGAGAATCTGTTCCCTTCTACCGAATACGAATGGAGGCTCTCCTTTGTCCACAACAACTCCTTCGCTCGTTTCCCTGAGAAGCCTCTTCGTTTCACCACTTGGCCAGACCCTCGAGACGGTGCATCGAAATTGGAGTTCGATGAGGATGGAAGTGATAGCCCTATGGACAATCCTAATCTGTAAGTGGAACATCTCTTCGTTCTGGTTCTGTCTATCAAAACTGATCAAACTTTTCTTTCTTTTTCCTTCCTTCTCTCTTCAGGTTCACTTTCGCCTCCTCTTCTTGCGTCAAGCCTGACTTCCCTTATCATCCTGCTCAATGGTGGGGATGGAATCGTCTCCTTCAATACTTCGAGATCGGAAACGAACCAGGAGGAATCAGTCAACGTAACAGGATTCAAGGCTTCGACGTTATGGCTGAGAGAGCTTTGAAAGGAGCCGGAACAGGAATCAGATTCTTCTTGGAACTAGGAGATCTAGTTTACGCTGACGTGCCGTACCCCATTGGCAGCACTGCTGATCGTTATAGAAAGCTCTATCGCAACATCTTCGCTTCAGACTCCTTCAGACGAGTGTTCGAACGGATTCCCGTCATCGTGAGTTTGTAGAGTTGCGACTTTTGACGAGTATTCAGATCTGACCTCTCCCAAACTCTCTTCCTCTTCTCCAGGGAATCTGGGACGACCACGAGGTCGAAAACAACTGGGGCGGCATAACAGAGGAGGGTCTATCTCTACCTTCGTTGGAACCAGCTAGTACCGCCTGGAAGGAATACATTGGAAATGCCAATCCGGATCCTTTGGTCCCAGGAGAGAACTACTACACTTTCATGTACGGAGAGACTGCTTTCTTCGTTTGGGATACTAGGAAACATCGAACCCCAGCCTCTGAGGAAGACGATGAACACAAGACTATGCTCGGAAGCGAACAGAAGGACGCCTTCTACAGATGGCTTTCTGCTGTCAATTCCACTTCTACTTTCAAGTTCGTCTCAAGCTCTGTTCCTTTCATGACTCTTTGGGGAGGTGCTTTGGATGTTGATAGCCAGCAAGATAGTTGGGCAGCCTACCAGACCGAGAGAAAAGAGTTGATGGACGTAATGCAAGTGAGTATCAAGAGAGTTCGCAAGTTCCGTTTGTTTCAGATTGGGTCTTCATTGATGGATAAATGGAAAAATCGAGAGACAAGTTTGAGATTAGCTCCTGCACGACGGAATGTTGAATCTCAAGAGACGCTAACCTCCTTACCCCTCCCTCCCTTCTCCCAGTACGTTCCTAATGTGATTGTGTTAAGTGGAGATCGTCATGAATTTGCGGCAGCTGGAATTGGTTCTTCCGAATCTATCAAGGCAGGTCAACATCCCGTAGTGGAATTCTCCACATCTCCTCTTTCGATGTTCTGGCTTCCTGTCAAAACACTCTCTCAGGATAATGGTCTCGGCGAGACTGGTGAAGACAAACTCTATAAGTATCTTCCAGAGGGTAACATCAAGTGGAGTGAATTCACGGTCGACACTCGAAACCCACTCTCACCTGTCGTCAACGTTCGAGTCGTCATCGATGGAGAAGTCGCTTGGAAAGTGAAGATTGTAGGAAAGCAAGTCAGGGAACCACCTCAAGCGATAGGTGGAATGGCCAAGAGCTTCTTGGAGCTGCTGGGCTTCAAGAAATTCAAGTGGTTCTAGATGATGTGGAGGAAGAAGGAGGAAAGATAAATGAGAGTAACGAAGGATGCCATGCTACGAAATGCTACATGAATATGAACTTTACCCCTCGATTGCTTCCCTCTAATTGATTGTACTTGTTTAGCTGTTTGAATCTGATGACATCTCGTTGAGCCTTAGAAGAAGTGACACTCAGAAAGAAACAAGTCGCTTTATTGTATGATAGATTAATTTTGAACGAGTCTCGTAATGCATGGGAACATGTAATGTTGAGTATGGAATGGGGTTGAGACGAGATTCTTTGCTAGTTGCTAGACAAATGAGAGGTGGAGTCGAAAAGAGAAGGAGAGGGGAGAGAGGTGGTCGTCGTCACTACACAATTCATTAGAAAGTATCCCAACCGCCTTGATCCATTAGCTGGAGGAAGAAAGCAGATATGAGAGGAGGGGATGTCAGTGAGCGTTTCAATCGCGAAAGGCTTAAATCGAGATACTCACAGCTTCGATTTTACGAGCAACGATGTTGGAGATGCCATGAGCCAACCATTGCTTTCTCAACTCATCGTAACGTTGAGGCTGAAGTTTCTGTGGTCGACCTTTTCTGCTCACGAAGAATCGAGGAGAGTGCAAGAAGAAATCAGTAGGTGTCCCTCACCGCTTTACTTCCAAACGATTGAACTCACCGAAGACCAATGTCGATCTCTCCGTGAGAATCAAGGTAAGGAGAAGAAGTGAAGGTTCCGTTCTTTTGATGGAGTAGGAGAATAACGTTGGCTTTGACTCTGTAGAAAATTCCAGTAGATCCACCGCATCTGTGAGAAGTAGAGAAAGAAAGTCAGAAAGATTGCGAGACCATCGGATGTTTCGCCTGTCGACAGGAAAAGAAACTCACTTGTCCAAATGAACGTTACACTCTCCTCTCCTATCTTCTGAGTCCTCGCAGCAGAAGGATTGGAAGCAGACCAAGTCTCCACAAAGAAGACAGAGAGCTGGTTCTGGAGGAACATTCTTGCACTTCTTACATTTCCTGCTCTGAGTAGTTTGGATCAGCCTAGCTAGATCGACTGGTAAAGGAACCAGTTCGTAGATGTGTGGGTGTTCCAAGAGTAAAGTCGGTACTGATTCCTTTGAATGGAGATGAGTTTGACCTTGATTTGAGGAGTCAAAGCCATAATTAGAGGCAGATCCAGATGCTGGAGAGTTTCCTCTAGAAGACCCAAAAGAGAATGGCTGAGTGGAAAGAGAAGATGGTTGAATTGGCAGAGGTTTGAACAGAGAGGCTAGAGGATCATGACCGTGTTTGATCCAGCCTTCAACTAATCCAGCGATCGGAGTCTGTTGCTCTGCTCTAATTGGTAACCCTTGAACTGGAGGCGAGATCTTGAGAATGTCCAGAAGTCTGACGTACTCGCTTCCAGATCCATTCTCGAAAGAATTGAGTCCACCTCCTCCATTTTTCGAATCGAAGGCTCCCACAACTCTATGAATGATGGCAGCTCGTCTCAAGAATGGTAAGGTGTAAGAGCAGAGTAGCTTGGCCAAACTATTCTCGTCCAGATTGTCCACTCCCAGAGTGATATTGCCTCTAGCGTATCCGACGAAACCGATGATGTTGGCTGCGGTCCAACGAGCGTCTGGGAAGATGGCTTTGGCAGTCTCCATATCGATGGAATCCGCGTCCTTTGCTCTGAGTCCGGCACCCAAGCCTTGACTTTGAGCATGTAAATGAGCTTGGGGCCAAACACTTGGTTGAGCCAATCCGAAGACGGCTTGAACCAGAGTTGCGTAGAACATGAGCGAAGTGACTTGACGAATAGACTCGGGGATCAAAATAGCGGCTTCTATCAAGATCGTTAGAGGGTTTCGAAGGAGTAGAGGTGATCTGACAGCGTCGTCACCTCCCCACTGAGGAAGAAGACGTTTCAGTAAACCTTCTCTCAAAGACGCCATCGCTGAACCACCAGCCTTTCCTACGACAGCTAGAGATCTCATACAGTGAAGTAGAGATCTGAGTAGCTGAACGGTTTGGTCAGAGATGCTATCGGCGATAGTTCCTGAGAGGGGATCCGAACCAACATTGGAAGGATTGAGAGCGATTCCACGCTGAGAGATCTCCAGAACAGAAACAGTATAAGCCACCAGCTCCTCAGGCATATACATGTTTCTGCTAGGAGGGGCCAAGATGGTCCTGTTTCTGAGAGCGTTCCTTTCAGGTCTTGCTTCGGCAGAAAGAGGTTTCAAAGCTTGAAGCAACCTAGCTATCATCTGAATGGTAGGTCCATCAACTTTGTCTGCCATCTTGGTCCAGTCGTTGTTGACAAAGGCACCATACTGTTCTTCAGCGAACCAAGCCAGGAAGGATCCAGTTCCAAACTCCGTCTCTTGATGTTCAGCTCCTTGAGAAGAAGTTGAGCACTTCAAGATGTCGATGTTGATCTTTCTGATCCAGTCTCCCAGTGGAGTCTCGCTCATTTGAGGAGCTTGAAGTTGGTGTAGCAGTTGCTCTGTGGAAGTCAGACCAGGATTGGAGTGAGAGTTGACCCCAGGTACTGGAAGGATGACGTTACCCAAACTCTTGCAGAGAGGACAGACGAATTCACATCTGGAAAGATCTTCCGGATGATTTCGAGCGATTTGCTGACCTTGTCTCTGTTCAACGCTTCGACAGTACGACTGGAAGCAACCGAGGTGCATCAGATGACCACAGGTGGAAGCGTGGAAACCGAAGCGATGATCCTCGAGTGGAAATAGACCTTTGGACGAAGTTGAAGTAGCAGTTGGATTTGAAGAAAAGGCATCCGGACCTTTGACTCTCTTCCCATCAGTACTGTTTTGATCTAGAGTGAGAGGAGAGACCAAGCTCTGTTGAAGGTATCCAGCATCTTGAGGAGGAGTTGTACGGATCAGTCTACTAGATTGAACGTGAGCCAGACTTCCAAAGGCTTGAGAACCGTCCAAGTTCTCTTGGCAGAGAATGCAACTTCCGAGAGAGCGTTTGGGAGCAGCTTCAGGTTTGATGTCTTCTCCTTCCAGACCTTCCATCTCATCGTAGCTCTCTTCCTCATCTTCATCTTCGTCATCATCTAGAGAAGCCAAGAGACTTGCTTGTTGAGCAGAGAATTGCTGCATGATGGCAGCTTGTCTGGCTTTAGCAGCCGCCTTTCTGTCCTCTGCAGCTTTGTTTCCATCTTTCTCTTCATTTCCTTTGAGTTCCGAGTTTCTCCACTTGTTGAGAACCGCAGAAGCGAAACCGGATCCTCCAGTGACGGTTCTCTCATTCTGCATGATCTTGTTCAAGATCCAGGAGATCTTGGGTTTGAAGGCTTTGAACTTGGAGGATTCTTCCCAAGACGAGATCAATCTTAACAAAGTGAATTGATTGATGCTGTTGGCTTCGTTGAGATCTAGCTGACTGTTTCCAGTAGGGCTGTAAATCCAGGTCGAAATTCCTTCCAAGAGCTTTCTTTGAACAGTTGGGTCGTCTTCCACCAATCCCAGCATCAGCAGATGCAGAGCGGATTCGATCAAAGACTCGGGAATCTCGTCTTCGGCTTCGGACGAGCGATCGGAAAGACTTGAGTAGATGATGGAGAGTAATGTTGGATCCGCGAAGACTTTAGGTAGGATGTGTTTGAAGGGTCCGCTTGGAATGTCTAGCTTCTTTGGAACAGTGACGCCAGTGTCTCCGGTCTTCTTCTTTCCTTTCTCGCAGAGGATCTCCTCTGCCTTCTCCCTTTGATTTCTAGTGTAGTGGTAGAAGTGAGGCTCGACTTCTTCGTAGAACTCTTCCTTGAGGTCAAAGATTCCAACGTCCGTCGTTCCATCAGGAGAACGGAAGTGAGCGACTTGAGAGAGGCATCTGTCGAAGGAGGCATGATCAGTAAGCCTTTCGGAGATGTTCTTGACCAACTCGGAGTACGTTCCTTGTCCCAAAGCCAAGAACTGGATGATTTCCCTCCTAACTTGTTTCTCCAAGGACCAAGAAGCAGCGACCGAGACCTCAGAGAGAAGAGTGATGAGAAGTAGAAGCATCTCATCTGCCATTGAGATTCTTTGATCCGATTCGTAAGTCTTGTGAGGTACCTGAGAGCTTCCATCGCGAGATCCGAACCAATCTAGAAGGGAGAAACGATCCATGATTGAGACCAAAAAGAGACTCGGATCAACCAATAGGAAACCGCATTGAAGAAGATAAAGATCTTGATCGCACATGATATCCCTCATCGAATTGTCACGATAGTGATGAGCTTGAGATCTGAGAGCGTATCCGTTTCTAACCCAAAGTCCGACTCTGATCTGAGCCAACTTGACGATGACTCGAAGAGGGAAGTCTAGCAGAACCAACATCCCCTTGGAGTCACTTCCATTTCTCATCACTACTTCAGCAACAGCAGAGGGATAGGTGTCTGAAGGCGTCCCTAGACCATCTGGATCGATGAGATCTACGTGTTTCATCATCTCGGCCAATAACCAGTGCATTGGATGATGGAAAGAGACCGGTTGGTTCTCTACAGAGAACTCGACGATTTCGTAGATCTGACCTCCGTAGCTGGCGTTGTAGAATGCGAGAGGAGGATGGGTTCCAGGATCGTTGGAATGAAGAGCTAGCGAGCTTAACAAGATCCTTCTAGTAGCATATTCCAGAGCTCGTTCAAATTGGGCCGATCCAGCTTTCTTGAAAGCTTCTCCGAATAGTCTAGCAGCTCTACCTAGTTGAGAAGAGACATGGAACACCGTGATCCAAACGTCAGTCTCGAATTCGACGTGAGCTGAAACTGCTCTCCGATCTGGAGTGATGGCGTTGAAGTAAGCTAAGAAATCCAAGAGACTCTGAAGGTGTTTGGGATCCGAAACCAGCTGAGATTGAACTCCTGAGGCTTGAAGTAGATACCTCAAATCGTAGAAGCTTTGGTAACATCTCTGCTGACGTAGTGGCATTGATTGAGGACTAGCTTGACCTCTAGGTGGGGGAGTTGGTGGTAACCTTAGAGACCCAGAGGAGAGATGACCTGTGAAGACGGCTTGTAGAATTTGAAGAAGCTTCTGTAGGAACCCAGTCTGAACTAAATGATCCGCAATTGAGGGTACGCTGAAGAGCTGTACTGTCATGTAACAGATCGAGTGCTCTTGTTCTCTGTCCTTGAGAATGAAAGTCTCCATCATCTTCGGATACATCTTAGCACATCGAATCGCTGTGGAGGTGAAGAGAGGAAATGGAAGTCAGCATCAGAGATATGACGCATCAGGGAAACTTCCTGAATCGGAAGCAGTTGCAACTTACCTAGCTCCTTCTTGACTTCTTTCGCTCCCATGATCATCAGCCAGACCTCCCTAGTAGTACTTCTAGCCTCTTTCCACATCTTGGCATCCATCAGCAGCAGACCATCTACATTTCTCAAATCCGTAGGATCGAAGAATTCCGTACTCATCGCCCCTTGAGCAGCAACAGAAGAATTGTTATTACTCCAAGGTTTTAAAAAGGCTTCAGTGATCAAAGCTCTAAGAGCGCTTGCATTCGTCACGAAACCTTCATGAGGATGAGCAGCTAGGAAATCGGAACCTTCTCCAGTGTTAGATTCCGGTAAATAAAGAGCAGCACTAGATAAATCTAACAAGAAATTGAGAACTTGACCTGCGACTTCTTCAGCAAAGACATCGTAACTAGGTCTAATAGTGACAGCTAAATCAATGTGATTAATCCTTCTTGCTAAGTTGAGGAGTTGCTTTAGATTAGTAGAAGTCTCCACGATTTCTCTTCCATGTTTGTCTACTCTTTCAGCCATTTCTTTTGCGATTCTTTCATCTACTCCAGAAGCATCTTTGATAGTATCGATGACTTCTGAGAAAGAATGTTTCTCATCGTTCCAAAGAATGACAGAATAAGACCTCTGAACGGGAGTAGAAGTTGAGGTATTGGCATCGACTGGTTGAAAAGACGAAGAGGTTTGAGGTGGTTGAGGAGTTACATTAGAGTTTGAAGGAGATCCGAAGCCTCCGAAACCTACTTGAGTGGGTTGAGAATCATAAGGACTACTTGCTACTTGATTTGAATTTGAATTGGATCCAGAGGCAAAAGCAAATCCAGAAGGAGCCCCTTCTTCTGGATGAACGGAAGTCTCTCTTTCTCTTTCTCTATCTCTTGCCTGGGCTTCGCGCATTACTCTCAAAAACGGCTCGGCCTCAGCGATGTAATCTGGACGTACAGGTGGAGAACCTAACCAGCTTGGAACGCCTCCAACTCCTCCTGTTACAGTAACAACTCCTGTCGTTGCAAAGATTTGATTTCCATTCGCACTTTCTTCAAGAAGCGTTGTTTGAGGTTGCACTTCACCTTCAGTCTCATTTGAATGGAGATCCACTAAATTCCCAGCTTCAGCTAATTGCCATTCCACTTCCATTTCATCATCTCCTCCACCATCATTAATGAGATCTTGGATTTGAATTTGCATTTCATCTTCTCCATCCAAAAAAATGTCTTCTTCTTCATCTTCAGCATCTCTATCTGATCCTTCAATGTTTTCAGAATCCGAATCCATTGACACCAAAGAAACATTTGAATTTCCTTTTCCCTTTCCTTTATCATGACTTTCATTTGCATCCTCTAAATCTTCTAAACTTCTTAATTTCTTGAAACTTTCCAAAGCATCAGGTCCTTTTGGTAGATTCATATTATGAGGAGCATGTTCTAAAACCTGAAGAACATATTCCAAAAGCGATTGGATTTCTAAAGAAAGTGAAGAATGAAGTTGACTTGGAATTGGATCTAGAAGAGAAGCTAAAGGATTGGGATTTGAATCCATAGTTTCTATTCCTTTCCCTTTTGAATCTGAAGTTAAGAGGTGATTTGAATCCGGTAGCATAGATTGATAAGAAGCAGAGCTTGATCCAGAAGAGGAACCGATGACATTAATTTCTGAGCTTGAGGAGTTCAAAGGTTCTACGTCGTTATCATGATAGCTACATCTTACTCTTTGAACCCAAGCTTCTTCATCTCCACAATCACAGCAACCACCACCTTGAGAGGAGATACTGAAGACGATGTCATGACCTGCATGATCAGAGGCATTGAAGCAAGGAGCACACTGAACGCAAGTGTCGTCCAAACCGCAATCACTGAGCACAGAGATATGAAGATCAGAGCGGTTAGGATTAGAAACGATCAAACTCGAAGTAAGGGAGTGACAACTCTCAAATTGGACCCTTTTCGTCCATCTCCTCCCTTCTCCCTGCCCTTGCGACTCTCATTACTCACCGACATCTATAAATCGGTTCGCCCTCTTTGAAAACATGACCACAAGGCATTCCTTTCCTATCACTGCCATACTCAGGTCCTAGAACTTCTGCATCGTTCCCAAATGCAGATCCCAATCCCAAAGTACCTTCTCTATCTCTCTCTCTACTCTTGTCTTTCCCCTTTAACCTTCTCAATTCTTCTTGAGCTGCTTTTTGAGCTTTTGGAAGTGAATAACCGTTTTGTTTGAAATAGTTTAGAGCATGTTGATTGGAAGGAGCTACTTGTCGAGGTAAGAGATGAGAAGAGGTTGGGATTGAATCCAAGAGTTGAGAGAAGAGTGAGAGCTTGAAGGATTCGCTTAATGTTGGTGTTAGAAGGTAGGAACAGCTTGAAGCAGGTGGAAGGTGACTGGACAAGAATTTGGGTACTTTCACAGGTTTAGATGAGCCAGAGGGGGATGACATCGTTGGTAGATGGGAGGAGGAGCAGGGCCTCTTTTTATCTCTGTTTCTCTCTCTCTCTCTTCAACTGCCTTCCTTCCTTGGTCTTGGTGATGAGTAATTGATCTAGAAGAGATGAGTTGTAATCTACTCAACTGATTGATCCGAGGAGTTGAAAGAATGAGCAGTGAGCAAGAAGCGAGTCCTAGACTCCTAGAGCCCTTTGAGTTTGGAGAAGAGAACGACTCGACTATCCTCGCTCTCTAAAGGTTCACAGTGCTGTCTCGCTGTCTTTTGACATCGAATGAATATAAATCTTGTCTTTTCACTCTATCTCCATCGAAAGGTCATTGTTCCGCTGTCACCTCTTTCAAGCTCTCAGCATCTAATTTCCCCCAACTAGTAGTCGCACGAAAGAAATCTCGTCAAGTTCTGTTAGAAAGATCGGAGAGCTTCAGAGATCAAAGGTAACCTGGAGAGTCGAATCCAGAAGCATGGAGGCAGGAGGCGGGAATAATTCGGCCAAGGCGTGGGAGTGAAGTTCGACCTCTCTTGAGTGCCAGGGTCACGGTAACTGATTCAATAATATTAGACCTTTGGAAGAGCAGAGAAGCAAAGCCATCTTTGATTTTTGGATATGAGAAAGAGAACAAGAGATGCTAAGGTAGAAGGAGAAGGGGGGCGAAAGAGGAGAACTTGAAGATGCAAAGAGAAGCAACGATAGAATAAAGGATGAAAAGAAACCTGAGATTGAAAGATGAGAGAGATCCAAGAAGATTTAGAGTTAACGAAGTTTTTTGTCTTCGAAGAATCCCTGTGAGGGGACAAGAGATATGAGGTGACGGAGCGAGAAGTGGGAGAAAGGTGTGAGGAAAAATCTTCGAGGGAAAATGACTCAAAAGAAAGGAATGATTCATCCAGTCGAGAAATTACGTTGATCCCTTGCAACATTTCCTCAATTCTTTTCTCAGGACTTACTCTCAAATTCCTCAATTGCCAAACACAAGTTCCAACCAGAGTAACCAATTGAATAGCACTCCACCAAACCGCTCTACTATTAGTTTGTTCACTTAAGTTCCTAAATTCACTCTCTCTTTCTCTTTGAAACTGTTGTTCTTTCCTGATGTCTCTAAGTTTTGCGTTCAAATCTCTAACTCTAGAAGCTAAATCCGTGATATGAGCTCTATCTCTACCTGAATTGTCAGGTTTGGCGTCTCCTATAATGATATCTAAATGCATTCTAACTTGTGGTGCACTTCCACGAGAAGAGGAATAATCGGTTGATAAACAGATTTGATGATCCCCTGCTTCATGAGATGTGAAGGCAAATTTACCCTCTGAAGGTCCTCGAGTTGAGGTTAGGACGTGGTCATTGTGAACGGTCTGGGAAAGAGATGGATGGAAGGGAAAGTGAGAGGCGATGGACAGAGACAAGGATTGGAGAGAGGAGAGAGAGAGAGAGAGAGAGATGGAGGGGAAAGAGTAGGAAGAACGACTGAGGAGAAGCCTCCAATCTCTATCCCCACTACTACCTGAATCTCTGCTCCAGATTCCCAGTCTCTTGTTTTCATCTCTTGTCTTCTCTCGTACGACACTGGCTCTGACATTGTTCTTCTCACCTTGACTACCACCATAATTCCCAAATCGTCCTGAACCTGAAACTTCTGATTCTCCTTATCCCATTCTTCCGCCATGTAATGACCTACTACGACAGTGTTCACTGGTAATTCTTCCAAGAAACATTTTGTGGAATCAGCATCTAGGTAGAAGTAGAGACATTGAGAGAAAGGTAGTAGAGAGAGAAGAAGGAGTAGAAGCGGGAATCGTGAAATTGAGGAGAGCATCGTCTGGAAGATTAGATTGAGTGGAATAGTCAATTTCTTTTTCTTTGATTGCTGATTCTGTCGTTACTGGAAGTTCGTTAGAGGAAGATGCAAGATAGGATGCGAGGTGTTAGAAGCAAGTGCTGGCTCGAATGATAAGGCCACAGTGCCTTGACCTTCTAACTAAACCCGCCCACTCACTTCTTCAAAACAATTCTGTCTAGGTTTCAAGCCTCGAATGACAAGAAATAACGAGCAGCCCAATGGATTCAGTCAATCACAGAAACAGATTGATTGGCGACGAGAGAAGGAGAGGGAGAGGCAGAGATTGGATCCAACCATCAGGAGGAACATCAAAGTTGTATTGATCGGTGATGGAAATTCTGGTAAGGTGAGTACGAGTACCTTGAATCGATTGGTCATTGGTAGAAATCTAATTGGATTCAAATTTGGATGGTCGAAGTATGGCATACATCCAGGCTCGGAAGGTCATTCATCTAACCCCCCAATCTCTACCGCCCCTCTCCCACAAGACCTCTCTTCGAAATCATTGGTTAACATCAAGATTCACCTCCAACTATGCAGCTACAATCGGAGTAGACTTTCTCACAAAGACGATCCCACTCTATCCAGATACCTCTGATTCAAAGTCGGTGACCATCTCATGTTGGGACACAGCAGGTCAAGAGAGGTTTCGAAGTCTCTCCTCGAGTTTCTATAGAGGTGCAGATGCAGTCATAATTCAATTCGACACTTCAATACTGTCTCCAGAGAAACAGGCCGAGAGAATAAAGTTCTGGTATCAAGAGTTTTGTAAAATGACTCCAATCATTGGAGATGAAGAGATTAGTAGATTTTGCTGGATAGTGGTTGGTGGGAAAATGGATCTATTGAATCAAGGTCATGGAAGTAAAGAAGCAGACATTAGGAAGGTTTTGGATCAGATTTTAGCGAGATCTGGAGTTGATGATGATGAACCTAAGGATGAAGTTTTAGATGGATCTGAACCACCTTTACCTCCAAAACAAGTCTTATCTAGACCTGATCCTAATTCTCTAATGGAATCAACAAACGGAACTTCCAATTCGAAGGTTGGGACTCTTTCAAGAAGTGAAACTAAAGCTTCTTTGGCTTCTTCAAAAGGTGGAGATGAGACGTTAACTGTCACACCAAGACCAAGACATAAATCATTAACTACAGCAAAGAAAGCTCTGAGTAACAGGAAATCTATCAAAAGCATCGAAATTTTCAATCCAACTGATTCAGATGATGAATTCCAAATGGGACGTAGGATTCCAAGATCTTCTTCTAAACTCTCAACAGCTTCTTCAAGTCATAGACCTTCTAGAGTCAATTCCTTGAAAGATTCAACTAATTCTCCATCAGTATCAAGTTCGAGAAAAGAGAGTCAGAAGTCCAAGAAATCCCATGGGAGGAATCAAAGTTCAGTCTCATCAATTGGAAGTCAAGGCTCAGGTTCGAAATCCAATGACGGACCACCATCCTTTTCTTCTGATTTAAATCCGAGACAAAGGTTCGATTCAACAGTTTCTCAACTTTCAGTTTCTGAAAGTATTTATCATACTCCTAGGAATAGCATGCATTTCTCAAGTTCAACCAATGGAAGTAATAGTTCAAGTTCAAACGGAGACGAACAGAGTTCCTTTAGTTTCCATCAAGGTCAAGATGCAAGCCCTGGTAAAAGAAAGACTCATTTAAATGGTTTGGGAGTTGGAGATTTGGATTTGAACTTAGAGAATGGTGCTTCTGGCTCAAGATTGCTGAAACCTGAAGGAAGTGGAGTTGATGACAGTCACAGAAATTCTTTGGCTTTGTCTGATAGGTCTACTACCCCGACTTTGAGAGTTGGGAATCCAAACGATAATTCAAACGGAGAAGGAAAAAGAGGATCGCAGGTTTACTCTGATGAAGAATTAGAAGATGGATTAATGACACCTCAATTAGGGAAAGAATCTTCAACTCCAAGAATTGAAGACATGATTCTAAGAGCTTCAACTTCTTTCGAAGGAAAAGGAAAAGATAAGAAACGAGCCAATAGAAGAGATGATTATCTTGAAACTTATGATGATTTCCAAAGTGGGAAAGAAGTTAGGGTAGCTTCTCCTTCCCAAGAATCCCTTGAAGAAAACGAACGACAGGAAGAAGATGATGGGCCTTTAGCTAACCCGATTTTGAGTGGAGATCCCATCCCATTCCCTACCACTCAAGATGATTATGAGTTGGAAGAAGAGCAAGAAGAAGAAGAGACAAATGATGTGGAAGACAGGTTTAGACAAACTGAAGAGGATTGGGCTCAAATCCCTATAAGGAGAGGTTCTAAATATGGGATGGGTTGGAAAGGCAAAGGGAAGTCTAAATCTACTTCAAACGATAAAGCTCGGAACAGTAGAGATTTCTCAGATCCTTATTCCACTTTAACTTCAATTCCACCTTCTGAAATGAATGAAGATCAAAATCCAACTCCTCCAATTACACCTACTAGAAGCAATCGAAATTCTTTCTCAAGACCTAATCGAGAAAGAATTGAGTCTGATTCAGATCCAGAACCAATTCTGAAACAAGGGTTTTCTCTGATCTACACCTCTGCAAAGACTGGTCACAATGTAGATAAGGTATTTCAAATTGTGGTTGAAAGAGTCAGGAACCGTTGGGAACTTGAAGAATGGGAAGAAAGGGAAAGGTCTAGAACCAGATCTGAAATTCTTTCAAGTTCTTCTCCCGGTGCTGAAAGGAAGAGGATCGGAAATGAATTTATTCTGTCGGATTTGAACGGTCCTCCCATTGGGAATGATGAAGCAAGTAGGAGAGAGGCGCTGAGAAGAGGAATTCGAATCGCTGCTGGGAAGGAGCAGAACCCTAGGAGTGGATGGAAATCCTGTTGCTAGAAATCATGTACAGCTCTATACCAAAGTCAGGTCTTGTCAATACCTTCTCTCCATGTCCCAACCGTTTGGTGAATTTTTCTTGGTTCTTTTCATTCTCAGAGTTGCGACTTTGTTAGAATGAGAGAGAATGTTCTATTTTTTGTGTATTGAATTTGACCCCGAAAAGAAGAGACAGGGATTAAGAGAAGAAAGTAATGCGTGTTGGACGACTAAACAGGAACAGGGAAATTGTTGAAATGAAGGAAGTGAGAAGATGCGTTGAGCAGTTTTGGTTACAATTGAGATATAAATGATGATATTGATAAAGACGTAGGGTGACCTGGCAAAAAGAAAGGGATAGGGAGGGTAAAGAACCGGAAGAAAGGTATTGACAAGAAGTTGAAAGGAAGAGGTGGAAAGATGTAAAGTCTTGAAGGAGAAAAGGCAGTTGATGCCCTTTGTCCTTTAAACGAAACTATCGGAAATTAGAGGGGAAACTGGGAATGATTCTGTTTTTTTTATTTCTCTTGAAAAAAAAAAGGAAAGGATCTCTAGTTACTTGCTAATCCATTTGATTGTCCGTTCAAACTGGAAATCAACTCTTTGACTTTCTCGGCGGTGTTTCCAGCCATTTCTCCGATAGTCTTCGAGACTCCATTGAGAGTAGTGCCATTTAGACTTCCGGAAACTTGAGCAGCTGGATTCTTGCTTGGGCCTAAGAAGATCTCAAAGATTCCTTCGGAAGACTTGAAGTCGTTGTGGACCACGTTGACCAAGAACCAGGAATCGAACATCTTCTCCAAGAACTTTCGAGATTCAGATTCAGGTTCGTAGACTCTAGCCCAGTTCCTACCAATCTCGTAAGCCTCGTCTTTCCATGCCAGCTGGGAGGTGCAAGTGAGGACAGATGGGGTGGAGACAAAGTCAGCACCGACGCTAAGGAAGACGTCTCGAGCTCGAAGAATGGGATACTCACGAAAGAGATAGATTCGACAATGGTTGGCTGAACAATCTCACAGTGAGGGAAGACTCCCCACGTCACGGCGTTTGGTGCTTCAGAGGTAGTGTTGGTTCTCATATCACCAAGAGAATTGACAGCGTGGTAGGTAATTTGTGGATTGGATTCGATCTTCGAGATCAAAGCAGTCAGATTCTCTGGAGAGACAAAAAATTCGAGATAGGCCTGATGCAGGAAAGTAGGAGAAGCAAGAGAGGGTAAGCAAAGGACCTTGAATGTATGCCGCCCGATCTCGACTCCCCTTCTCTTATTCCTGAGATCTCTCAAAAATGAAACCGAAAACTCACCTTTTGATAAACATATCCATTCTTTGGTCCCCATCCGTGAACCTTGTCGTCACTGCTGACTCCGTCGACAGCAGGCTGAGAGTTGATAGTCAAGAAACCTTTGTCATTGATAGCTTCTAACTTCTGATCGATGACTTTTGTTTCCTTAGCGATCGGAGTTTCAGACCAAGGTAGAGCCTTTAGGTCACCAGCGCAGAAGCTCTTGAAGAGATCCTTGACGTCTAACAAACTGGTTGGATGTCCCCACATTTCCTTCGCTTCGTCGTTATTGTAACGGAGCTTGACTCCATATGCATCGACGTCACCATAAGCTGGAGATCGAGCATCTCCCCATCTTCCATTAGGGAATTCATCCCAAGTTTCGGTTCTGTTAACGTAAGACTTGGCTCTGTTAGCCCAGAAGATAGGTCTGATCTTTTCGTCTCTTCTCTTTGGAGTAAGAGATGGAGTCCAAGGAAGAGGGTTGACTTGATTGACTGAAGGAGCTAAATCTAGGTATTCCAACAACATTCTTGAACCTCTTTCTAAATTCATAGTATAAATGTGAAGACCAGAAATTCCTAGGCCGTATTTTGGATCAATAATCTTCCTACATAAATCTCCCACCAATCTAGTTCCAACTTCTCTGACTGCCTGATCATCATCTTTGACTGGTTCTAGGGCTTGAGTGAAGCTGTCTGGAACGATCGTTTGGAATCTAGCGGTAGCTCTCTGGAATCCTCCATAAGTTTGAATTGGCATAACTCCTGGAACGATCGGACAATTGATTCCGTAAGATCTAACTTCTTTAACCCATTTCTCGAAGATTTCAAAATCATAGAACATTTGAGTAAAGATGAAATCTGCTCCTGCGTCGATCTTGTACTTCAATCTCTGCATCTCCACTTCCTTCCCTTCCTTCGCCTCGAGATGACCTTCTGGGAAACCTGCGACTGCGATAGCGAAATAGTCTCCGTACTGTTCCTTGATGTAAGAAACCAATTCGTGAGCATAGGTAAAACCAGCGGCGTGAGGCTCCCATTCAGATAGACCAGCGGGAGGATCTCCTCGAAGAGCTAGAATGTTTCTGCATCCGAATTCCTTGGCTTCTTTTAAGGCGTTGTCCACCTTTGATCGTGGCATGTTGGTACATGTCAGATGCATGCAGGTCTCGAGTCCGATGTAGGTGTGGACTGTCTTGATGAGCTGAGCAGTCAGATCTGAAGTACGTCCTCCAGCGTTCCAAGTAATGTCTACAAATTCAGGTCCTAGATCTGCCATTCTCTCGATACGATCGTCTGTGGGGTGAGATGTGATGGGGAGAATGAAGTCAGCGACTAAGTGGACCCTCATCTCGATTCGAGAAAGGAGAAAGAACTCGGATCCTCATCCGATGGAATTTTTAGGTGAGAAGGAAAGTGCCCACCCAAGCCATCCTCATTTCTGATCATGAACTTTGTCTAACCATTCACTTCTGTGTTTAATTTGAGCACCCAGAACTCCATCCACAAGTTTTCAATGGGCAATTTCAACCAGCCTCTTGTTGCTGCTTCCCTCTTTCTTCTTGCTCCTTCTCTGTGGCCTCAGAACTCACACAAGTTGGTCAGACCTTGAGCAGTCCTGGGGGGAAAGTATTCGAAACTCCACCTGTAAGACAGAGGAAGAAGCAGAAGAGACAGGGTGAGCGATGTGACATAGGAAGATTGTGGATTCTGGTTTGTAAACTTACCAGATTCTGCCTTCCTTTTCAGCCTTTGCGATCTTGTTGGTGACTGAGATATTAGAATGGAGCAACTAGATTAGAGAGAGAGTCAAGAACAAATAGATGGAAAGGCGACTTACTCTTCCATGAAAGATCGCCTGGAGGAGCTGGAGTGGAAGTTGGGGAGACCATGATTCGGAAGAAGTTGAAAGATGAAAGCTAAAGATATTTTCGAAGCTTGCGTCTTGCTCTTGCTGATCTAGGTCAGAGTCAATTTTAAGGTCTTGCTTTTGTCGATAAGAGGACAGGGATAGGGCAAGAAGAAGGTTGTAATCTGAATCTGTCGTCTCTTCAGGCTTCAGCTCGAAACGTTGGGAGAGTCCAGTTCAGCTACAAACGTTCAGTCTCCCTCTTCAGACACCCATAACATCATGAAATCTTTCGAGTTTTCAATGTTTGATTTATGACTCTTCCGGAAAACACATACATACTCTTTACATGAGGTGGCCAAGTCCTCATGGGAGGCTGCGAGGCTGACTCGTTCTTAGGCGTGACTCGAAGCATGCCTACAAAAGCGAGACTCTCCATCTTCTCTTCTTCTTCCCGACCATGTCTTCCCTTCTATCAAGAGTCTCTCAATTGGACTATCAAGAGATCTCCAAATTCTCGATCCAAAATGGATCAGAGTCAAACGGACAGGTACAAATGTCTCAAACGATTCATCGCGGGAACATTCTGAAGACTTGGTTGGAGATCAATCAGGCTAAGAAGGAGGCCACTTTCGACTTGGAGAAGATCGTACTTTCTGGAGTTTCCCTAGATGTCGGATGTGGACAAGGAGACTTCATTGGATTGTTGGCTGGCGCTCTCTTGCCTGAGCAAGGGAAAGCTCGAGTAGTCGGAATTGATCCAGCACGATTGGATTATGGTGAGTTTCGTCTACTTCTGGAACAGGAAACGGACATTTCTTTCATTATTCGAATCTGAAGGGAACGGAAATTGACTCATCTTCACTTGACCATTCTCGACTCGTACTCCCACCCAGGTTCACCTTTCACACTCGCTCAAGCCCAAGAACATCTCGTTTCCTCTCCTCTATCCTCAAGGCTCTCATTCTCTCAATCAACTCTAGAAGACTATCTCTCCTCTAATCCAAGTCCAACAGATAGTCAAGCATACTCTACTCTCTTCCTGGTCCACTCCCTCTACTACCTCCCATCCCAATCGACTCTCACCTCAATTCTATCCTCAGCTCGGAAGTCCGGAGTGAAATCTCTCTGTATGGCGGAATGGAGTCTTTCAACCTCCTTGAAGACCGGAGAAGGGTCTGCTGTCCCTCACATTCTTTCAGTCTTGCTTCAATCGATTTCACCAAAACACGAAGCAAACGTTCAAACTATATTCACTCCTCAAATGATACGTTCCTGCGCTCAAGAAGCAGGCTGGGAGCTGGTAGGGGAGGAATGTATTACTCCAGAAGAAGGGCTAAGAGACGGGGGCTGGGAAGTATATGGAGCGAGAGAAGTAGTCAAGGCTGTCAGCTTAGAAGGAGGCGAAAAGCTCCAGTCCGTGCAAGCTCATTCCTGTGCATTGGAAGCCTCAATTCCAGAAGGAAACGTGGAGGATGTTAGAAGCATGGACGTGTGGTGTGGCGTTTTCAAACCATCTCAGTGAAAGGGGTGATCTAGTTTCTCAAGCTTACCTTTCTTTGAAGAAAGGCATCTTTTTGTAGTCCCGAATCAATTTTTGTCCATGTGCAATTAGCCCTATCTACATCTTGTGTTCTGAGTGACGAGCGACAAACAAATCTGGGAGCTCGAACCATGAGGCTGAAGAGTGAGAGCACCAGGTGCTCTCAGATTTCTTTCCGTCTTTTCTTCACCGTTGCTTCATTTTTGCATTTCAAATCTTTTCCTTTGATCACACTCTCTTCAAACCCACGGCCAACAGTTCACCTTGGTCCTACCGTGCGAACTCATGCTCTTTTTCTCATGTCCAAAAAATCAGACCCGTTTTCTTCTCCCCTCTTTCAAAGTCCCAGTCTTAAGTAGACCTCTTAAACGATTGAATTTTTTGTTTTCACAACACCATAATTTTCGAGAGTAGAGAGTCTGAACCAAACAACGCGTCGACAGAAGAGCATCCTCTACCCCTTCCTCTCAAATCTGAGGCATTCCAATCCTCGCCGAAAAAAGGGAACAGATACAGCTTTAGTCTAGTTTTTCATCAGTCAAGGTTAAGGACGAGGTCTTCCAAAGGGAAGAATCTCGAACGCTTCTTTCCTCTTTCCCCATCTACCCACACAACGTAGCTCACAAGCCCCTGAATAGCTTGGACTGTACTGATGTACGTCTTTTACGATCCGAACCTGATTATTTAGATCAATTGGCTCGAGCGAACCTCTGACCCTTTCTCTTTCTTTTACTCAATTCACGCGCATAGCTATTGTATGTATCTGGAGTTTGGACTGTGGAATCTTATTAACAGGAAAAGGCAAACAAAAAAAGCAACGGAATCTATGTATAGGGAAGAAAAGCTTATCCGCAATAGTAAGACAGAAAATTAGAATAAAGGAGAAGCCAAGAATGATATTGAAAGGACTGAAGAGAAACGGTAACTTGAAGTTTAGCAACTTATTTTCGATTGATTGGAGTTGAATTGAGAATTTGAATTTTCGTTTTGTTAATCGCTACGCCTTCTCTCCCACCTTTTCCATCTCGATCTTCTCAGCAGCTTCTCTTGCATTCGAAGCTGGTTCAACATGAGCGTCGTTTCCAATTGGTTCGGGAGAGTGAGAGCTTCCAACGTCTTCCTCACTCCTACTTGGGTCAGGTGAATTAGAGTTGTATCCTGGAGCCTTCTCGTGCATGTTGAGTGCAGGATTGTAGTCTCTGTGAGATGGGATCTGAGAAGGTTCGCAGTTTCCTTCCAAATCTCTGTTGATGAAAGCGTAATCGTAGGCAAATTCTCCACACTGATCTTCATCCACCCCGATAATCTCTGCTTCGACAGAAGTTCTGAAAGGTCCGACGTAAGGGGTGTGATCGATGATGAACCTGGAAGAGGGAAGAGGAAGAGTGAGTTTTGTATCTTAGAGCGCAGTGGTTTCTGGGGAGCTGCTCCATCAACGACATCGTGTAGATCAGTTTTTTTTTCTTTTCTCCGAATACTGACATCAGAATGTAGGTCATGAGTCCAGTCCAACCAGCACAGACGGCACACCATGCGATCTGCTTTGGTAACTGGATCCAGTGTCCATCTAACCAACCTCCGGGAATCTCAGTGTATCCGTCATTGGCTGCGACACTAGCTTGAGCGAAGATTCCGGTGAGGAGTAGTCCGACGATACCAGCGAGAGCGTGCACGGCGAAGACGTCCATAACATCGTCACAACGAGCGAACGACTTCAATTGAGTAGCATAATTCGAGATGACAGCTGCTGCAACTCCGATGAGTACAGAGGCAGGTAGTCTGAAAGAGGAAGGGAAAGAGAAGGGGAAGAAGTCAGACCTCGAAGTCTCTACCTTGCGTCGTCGGGCTCGTTCAACTGACCCAACGAAACCAGCTGCTGCTGTGATAGCCACAAGACCAGCGATTGCTATGAAGAGAAATTAAAAGCGATCGCAATTGCAAAATAGGGAGCGTGGTTGTGAAGAAGAGAGGAGGGTCGAAGTCATTTTTCAGAAGAGTGGCAAAGAGCTCAACATTTTCATTTCATCCATTCAAGAATTCAAACCCATCCACAATCGAGAGATCGGAATGTTCACCTCTATCTAAGAGACTGGGAACAATCCTTCTCTACTCACCTCCAGTGCAGAACCCGACGACACTCCACTTTCTTTCCAACCTGAAGTCCATGAACATCCAAGCAAGACCGCCTAGAAGAAGCCAATCGTTAGGCAGGTACAGAAAGGGTGGAAAAGAAGAAAGGACAGAAAACGTCAGAAACGCAGGCATGTAGGACGATTGAGGAAAAAATCAAGTTTCTGATCTCATTACGCACCTACTGAGGCCGCAGTATTAGTGGTCATGATAGCCATTGCTGCTTTGATGTTAGCATCGAAAGTAGAGCCTGGATCCGCAAAGGAGCGAAGGGAAGAAGAGCAAAGGAGAGGGGCTAGGTCAGAGACGGATTCCTTTTTTCCCCTAACAACTCGCAAAGATGCTAGATCCTTCTCGATTCGAAACACACCACCATTGAAACCCAACCACCCAAACCAAAGGAAGGCAGTCCCCAAAACAATATGAGAAACATTGTGAGGTTTGAAGAGAAGTTTCTCAGTTCCATAACCTCTTCTTGGTCCCAAGTAATAAGAGATGACAGTTCCAGTAATACCAGAAGCGATTTCGATTGGTCCTCCTCCAGCATAATCCAAAACTCCCCATTTGAAAGCCCAACCATTTGGATTCCAAACCCAAGCAGCCAAGAAGTCAAAGACTAGAGTGTTCCAGCAAAAGACTAAGACCAAGAAAGGCCAAACTCTGCCTCTCTCACAAGCAGCACCGATGGCGATGGCTGGAACTAGAGCTGCGAACATTCCTTCGTAAGCAGCGTAGACGATCTCTGGAATCTTGTTGTTGGCAGCTGCGACTGGATCTTGAAGAACGTTCATAAATCCAAAGTTACGCATGTTACCGATGAAAGCGTTTGAGGTTTGTGAAAAGGCTAGAGAGTATCCCCAGAAGAACCACTGAGAGATCGGCCACAAATAAAAAGATAAGAGGTGCAGCAAGAACGTCAGAAGCGGCTCAGGTTGAGGCATGAGAGACTCAGCCTTCCTCTATCACAAACGCTCACCTGAAAACCAGTGACTGCAAGGGCAGCGAGAGTCAAGAGAAGAAGATGTAGAGCATTCTTACGACGTGCTAGCCCAGAGTATAGGTATCCGAGACCTGATCGCAGAAGCAGACGAGAGGGTTAGAAGGGGAGAGTAGGAGGAGAGTGGATGAGTCTCGACTCTCGATGTCTTGACGTTTGAAAGAGGTCTGTCTCTCCATTGAGTTCATTCCTTTCAATCCCACGCAGAGAAATCGATCGAGTTAGAAATCGATCGAGTTCAAAAAGACCCATTGAGTGGCATCCTTATCTGAGGCCACTCCGATCTCCTTCTAGCCCCAGCCTGCCCCTCCCAACCACCTCTCGAGCCTCCTTGCAGCACTCCCTAGGGAACTTACCCGGAATCTATTGAATGAGAGAGCAAGAACATGATAGACGATGCCAGGTCAGATTTGAAGAAGAGAAACAAGAGTGAGAGGAAGAAAGAAGTAGTCCGAGGTTAGAGAGGATCGGAATTAAAAGGAGAAGAAAAAACACCAGACTGGGTTGAAGTGAAGAAGAAGGGCAACTCACCATGATCCAGACCAAAGCGGTACAGGTTAGAACCCAAGAGATCGCGCCAGGATTGTAACTGGCAATCTTAGTACTGAGAGAAGGAGAGAGGTGGAGAGAGGGGAGAGAGAGTGAGCACCAGTGGACGGGATAGGACATGGTGAAAGGGTATAGGACAGAAAGTTCTTACTCACTCTGAATCGTACGTCACTATGAGATCAGTTCCATTGGGTGCAATGTTGGCAGAGCCAACTGAGTTTCCATCAGGATTGCTCAAGACTCCATATGTAATGTTCACCATGGCGAATGAGAGACTTTTGATTGGAGGTTGGGTTATTTGACGGTTCTTCTCTCTCTCGACTCTTCCAGTTTTATCGCCTCAAGTTCTTGCAGTTGGTGGGAGGGAGGAAAGAAATGGAATGGAATGGTTTGGAAGGAAGAAGCAGAAAAGGTTGAAAGCCAAGGAGGAAGAAGTTGGAGAGAAGGAGTTTAAAGCTCGAAAAACCTGCTAATCTAGCCTCGCTCGACCAAAGATAAGGAATCACTGCAACTATCACACACTGCCCACGATTTTCAAAACTTCTATCTTGTCCATGATCGACATCAAAAACAAGTCAAAGATTTACTCCACTTCCATTGCGTCTCTTCTTTTGGCTAGAATCTCTTTTGGGGGCTTGTGCCACTAAGAACCATCGGATTGTCCCTCTTGGATTTCACTCGCACGACCTCCCTTATTGAGGGGCTATTTCGGGAAACAGAGACAAATAGAAGTCCTTTGAGGGTAAGGTGGGGGCTTTGGGTTCCCTACGGGCCAGAAAAGGGGGTGCACAGTGAACGCTCATCCAGTGACAGATAAGGGATTTCTCGTAAGACTTCTTCAGCTGGCTCCAAGAAAGCCCCACCCAGTACTTCTGGAGTATATCAAGAAGCAAGTAGAAGGGTAGCAAGAGGGAGGTCAACGGAGAAAAGCTGACAGAATCGCTCTTCCTCTTCGTGGCTATGGAGTGTGGATGACGACGACTTGAGTAAGCTGGATGAGCCTCTTGCAGGAACAAGACTGAGCTTGCTTCAGGCATCTGCACTATTAGGAGCCTCGAAAGCCTACTCCTGGTGGCTAAAGAGATAAGAGAATCACTTTGAATCCTCCACTCCTTGTTTCGCCACTCGAGGCGGCATTCAAACTCCAAGATAAGATTACGAGCCGTACTGACGTTTACGCTTTTTGTAAGTTGATTTTACTCTAAGCATTAAGTCTTGTCCTAATACAAGAGTTTTGGAAAGGAAGATCGAGTCTTTGGTGGAGAGAGACGATACGCACCTGTGTGGCGGCTGACAACCTCCGTCAAGAATCGATGAGGTCCGAACAAGTTTTTTCCAAGAGAAGGAGAACAGAAAAGAGAAAAGATCGAGTAGGAAGGATACAGGGAAAAGGTCGGTCGTGAAGGAAAGTCAAGTCGTCTGAACCAGGCTTCGAGGAAAGAAAATTGGAAAGTGATAGGGAGAAAATGAATGTGTGAGAAGAGTCGGAACACAAATCTGATGAAAACAAATTGGAGAGGTCGAAACAGAAAGTTTATATTGTGGGCCGGAGGGTATCGATCTTCGGTTTGAGGTTTTGTGGAAGAAAGTAACGTTCGAGGAGAAGAAGAATTTTGAGGTCTGAATGAATAATTTTGAAAGATCCTTTATTTTGAATTGTAAAAAGTGAGAGGTCGTGAAAGTTGGGAACAAGAAAGAGATAAGAAGGCTACAGGTTGAGGAGCTGAGAAAAAGTGTTGAAGCCTTGAACTTTGTGTCTTGAAGATGATACTAGGAAAGTAGTGAAAGGGAACCCGATTTATTGGTGATTGAAACTTGAGAGAGGCGTTCATTTACAGAGAAAGCTCGACTACCTCTCCTTAGTGCTTGTCGATCCTTCTTGAATGACCATGATGGGATTGATTACCATTCTGAATCGAGCTTTGATGATAAGCAAACTCAGCGGCATCGGATTGGACACCTGACAGCTTGTTGCCGGCGAATTTGGCAGCAGAGCTGGCAGCGTTGATAGGAAAGAAGATATAGAATAGCGCACCCTTGTTATACCAAGCTTGCTCTGGATTGTAGTACAGTGGAGCATAGTTGGGAGGAACTGCTGTTGTGGGCGAGCTGCTGGATGGCATGGAATAGGCTCCAGCTCCGTTGACTTGAGGACGTTGAAGGTGTTGGTGTTGATGTTCTGATCCAAGTCCCAGAGATGCTGCGGAGGGGAGAGAACGTGGGACGTCGTAGAGTTGATGACGAGACGAAGATTCACGGGAACCTAGAACCAGCTTGAAGGCGTTGATGAGAGAGATGGGTAGGGATTGGTTACGCTCTCTCTCGCGACGCTCTTCTTCCAAGAGTTCGGCATTGATGGCTACCTCGCGGACTGAGAGAATGAGAACAGACAAGACGCGGATGAAGAATCAGTATCTGTTGCTCGAGTGAGCCCCCGTTGCTCCTTTTGTCATTTGCCATGCCCCAACTCTTTCTTCGTTCTAGGGAGTACTCACGCAAGTCTTCCAATCTACTCTCGACTACGCCAAACTTGTCTTCGGCGCTCATTCTCAGGTGCTCCTCCTTCTTCTCGTAGCGTTTGACAGCTCTACTAAGTTGAGTCAAAGGAACGTCAATTCCGTCTCTCAAGACTCTAACGTCTGCCTTGGTAGCGTAGAGCTTCCTGAGTTGAGACAAGTCTGCTTCTAAACGTTTCATCCTTCTTGAAATTGTCTCAACTTGCAAAGATGGGTAGTGAACCTCCTCTTGAAGCAGTAGAATTCTTCTCCTGATTAAGCTGAAACCATGAGTCCAAGGCTTGATACCTGCAGCTAGAGTAAAGAGTCTGATGTTGAAGGCATTGAGATACCTTTCCCCGTCAGTCAAGGAAGCTTGAAGCCAGTGTAGAACGTAAGCACCAATGAGAGGAGAGAGCAGAGTGAAAGCTAGAGAGACCAACTCTGCCGTTCTCAACTCAGCAGCGGCTAGTTTCCTCATCTTGGTTCTCTCGGGAGATTCGTCTTCGTCTTGTTCCAGAGCGTCCGCGCTCAGAATCCTTCTGGTTCTGGAAGCGGCGTACATCTCCCAGGGGACTCTTAAGAATTGATATAGCCAGAAAGTAGCCAGGATGAGAAGTAGAGCGTCCGACCAAGCATCAGCTCTTCCTCCTATGATGGCTCCTAGAGGTGGTGCTAGAGCGATCGCAAGTGGGGCATAGTGCCATCCTCCAAAAGCGTACTCCGAGATGGTCTCCTGTTCCACGCTGTCTGGATCGAGCGCAAGGCTGGGAGGAGCAAGAGGGATAGTGCTTTGGACCTCTCCATCGGGAGTGGCAGGCCCTCTGGATTGAGATGGGAAGCCTGGAGCGAATCCATCTCTCTCTGGAGACATGCTTGCTGAGGACTTGCTCGAAGAAGAGCGTCTACGGACTGGAGGCTGCTGTTGATGGTTGATAGAAGATGATGAAGACACGGAGGCAGTTGGAGCTGATTTTGAGGAGGTTCTAGAACTTCCTCCTTTCAAGCCCGTCATGGATGGCTTGCCGTCTTTCCAATCCCAGTCTCTTGCCTCGGCTTCAGCGTCCATCTTCTTGAGGTCTGACAAGTTGGTAGTATCCATCGAAGTCCCGAATAGGTCTATGGCATCAACTCTAGTGACAGCTTCCCCACCTTGGTTCGAGAGAATTGCCAGTTGAATAGAATCCACGTTTTGGAATTTGACGAACTTGACCTGGACCGCTTTCCCACCTCCTCCGTTGACTCCAGCTTTGACGTGTTCTTCCTTGAGTTCGATTTCCGTACCTGCCTCTTCACTCTCTGCGTCGTCGAATCCCAATCCAGGGCGGTTGGAGAAGACTTTGACTCGAAGAGGAGCCGATGAAAGGGAGGAAGGAGTGGTACGAAGAAGGAAAGAAGAGAGGCGAATCTTTTGCATGAACTGGAAGCATGAACGAGAGAATGAATGGAAGCGCAAGTCAGTATGCTGTAGCTCGCTTTATCAGGTCCTGATTTACCACTTACGGAAATGTCGATGATGAGCTGCTCATCGGCATCACTCTGCAACCATTTACCTCCGCTAGGACCTTTGATGATACTATTGAGGGTATGGTTGGGATCTTCATTAAGAGCGGAGCACTGAGAAGTTGAGACGAGGGAGAGAACTGAGCTCTGGCCCTGTGAGGAAGAGAGAAAGAAGTAGATTTCGTCGTTAGTCCCTCGGAAACTTGGCTGGGATGGAAAGCGTCACGACAGAGGCTGGGTTCCAATGTCAATAAAGCTGCTATTCAAGATTCTTAGGTGCTACATATACATGTAGGTAAGTAAAGAAAAAGCAGTCTTCTGAATCCTGATTTTGGAATCTCCTTGACGTCTTCACCACTCCCTCCTCTTCGACTGGCTTGCTACCTTACGAGAAAACGACGTAAGCAACATAGCCAATGAGGACAACCAAAGGCAACACGTTCTCTAGCTTCAAATCATTCACCATATTTCCGATTCCACCTCCAGCTGCAGCGGGAGTAGACGCTCCGGCTCTGGATCCAGATAGAGTACTTCCAGTTCCAGAAAATCCTGAGGAGGCACCTCCAGAAGAGTGCTTGGCTACCATGGAGGTGAGTTGACTTGGATTGGCTCCTTTACAAGTATCGACCACTGAACCATTCTTGAGAAAGAGAAAGGTTGGCATGGCTCTGACGCTGTACCTCTGAGCTGCAGCTGGGACTGCATCTACGTCGATCTTGCAGAATACAGATCCAGGGTTCTGAGAATGATCAGGATTCGAGAGAGAACTTTGTGAGCTTGAGCTTTGGAAAGGGAGGAGAGCACCTGATTTGAACCTACCTTATCAGCAAGGGCTTGAAACGTTGGGGCGATGGCATGACATGGTCCACACCAAGTGGCATGGAAATCTAGAGAAAATCAAACGGCGAGGGAGACAAGTTAAGAGAAGGGGTGTTGGGATGAGTTGGTGATGATGTGCCAGGTGGAGAGGAAGAGAGCTAGCAGAATAATTAAGTCACTTCCATCCTGAGACTTGAACTATCTAGCGAAGCGATGTGGCTTCGTTCATATTCAGCTCCTTTATCCCATCGCCCTTTGGCCCTTTGAGAGTAGCAGATGAGGTCTATCAAGAGCGATTGATCCTCAAGCTGTGAGCTGCGCTTTCCTTCTCTCTGCTCCTCTCAGGCAGACGTTCCTATTTACTACTCACCAATGACTACAGCCTTTGATCCAGCAGAGGACAAAGTACCGTCTAGCTCTGTTTCCCATCAATTTAGCCAAGGAGAGAGGAAGCTCGTCTAATCAGCAAGAGAGAGCGAGTTGGGAGAGATGAGCGCTGTCTACTAACCAGATATCGAGCTGATGTGTTTGATTGGCATAATGTAGATTCTAGGATGAATCCCCTCTTTCTTTTTCAATTCAAATGAAAGGAAGGTGGTGGAATAGGAAACTTTGAGATTAAGGTTCTCGCCTCCCATTCACAGGTTTCCTTGGTCGCTTGTAGCAGCAACATTACTTTGCGCATGGGCCAGATTCAACGTTACACCTCTCTCTTTCGTTCCCAACTTCATTACGGTCAAACTACTAATTCAAGAAAGTGAGCCACAGAGAAGATTGCGGAGGATACTTTGGTAGGTAGCACTCAGCTTCTCCGGCTGCAACCTCAACAACTCGTTCATCTCTAACAGTTCACTCTCTCCTCGGAACAGCAAGGCTCGCACTTCCGAAATCAACAAACGTCATCGAGTTCATATGCAGGTCACGCTTTGATGGGGGTGGACGTTGACGTGTTGACGTGACGCCTTCAAGCTCAGAGATCGACCTGTCATTGTCATTCCGGCTCCACAGGCCTTCTCTCCTCTTCTGCCTCTCCTTTCATTATCATTGAGGCCAAGAGAACTATCGAGGTCCTTGAAATCTGACTGTTGGGACAAAGTGGCTCGAACGTCACTCTTCGTCAATCGGAGTGACTACGAAGGAGGGCAGGGAGTGAATGGCTGTCCCCAGCCGCCTCTCTCCCTCTCTCGTCGGAGTGTCTGTTCGAACCATATGAAGAATGTTGAGTGTTGTTCTACTTTTTACCCTGGAGCATGGTCCGAGAAAGGAGTATTTAAGGAGGACGTTGCAAAATTTCGTTTCTCTTTCCCCTTTTCTTTCCCTCACCTACCCTTCACTCATCTCCTCTCTCTCTTTCGTTTTCTCCGTTCTCCCATCTTCCTTTTCACTTCCTCACAGACTCTGGTAGTCTTCAGTTCTTCTTTTCAGCTCCAGGTACCTTAATCTCCTCCTCCTCGACCTACTCTTAGCGCCAGTCGCCAAAGAAATCCCTCCAACTCCAAAGGCCCAACAAGCTAGACTTGAGAACTCTTTTCTTCAACTTCTCCTTTTTTCCTACCTTTTCGACCCTTCTTTTTTCCTTTCTTCAAACTCAACTTCGTCAACGTCAACATGTCTTCTTCCAACTCAGCTTCTTCTTCTTCTTCCCGTCGCTCCAACTTCCCAGCTCTCTACGCCTCCGTAGTCGCAGCTTTGGCCATCTCTTCAACCGTGCAGGGAGCTCCAACTTCAGGAATGCGTATGCTAGGTCAACCTGGTCTACTAGCTGTAGGATCTGCCAACTCAACTGGAACTCCCACCTCGCAGCAGCTCTCCCCTGGAGCTCAGTACTCGGTAGGAATCCCTCCAGTCCCTTCTGCCTACGCAGCTGCCATTGCAGCGGCTTCCAGCATCGCTCAAGCCCAAGCTACTCCCCTAGTCAATGGCCAAGCCTTGGTTCAAGCTCAAGTCTCTTCCGCTCTGTCGCCAGGAGCTCAATACTCGGTTGGGATTCCAAAGGCTCCAGATGCATATCTCTCAAAGATGGCAGCTGCTGCTGCTCCAGTAGCTACCGGCGCAGTTAAGAACGCTCAGCAAGCTTCCTCACAGCTCATCTCAGGAGCCGGATCAGCCTGGGAAGCCGCTGCAGGAGTAGAGCAACAGAGGGAGATGTTCGGTGCTCCTTCCACTCAACCTCAAGCCAGAGGTCTCATTGGATCAAGAAGGTCTAGATGGGGTCACCATGGAAGGCAAGAGAGATTCGCCACTCTTGGTAAGAGAGGTGCGGAGGAGGTCATCACAGCGTTACTTCCACATCAAGTAGTCGACAAAACTCCAAACGCTAAGGACCTCAAGCATGCCAAAAGACAGGAGTTCTATGAGCCAGCTTTGCTTCCAAGCGACGTTGAGAACATGACCCCTGACTCAACTGATGTCACCAATGCTAACATCGCCAGTGCCAACGCCAACAGGTTAGCTACAGACACCGACGCCACCTCGACTGGAAGTGGAAGTGGAAGTGGTATCGCCGCTGAAGAGACGGCTCCAATCGACACCTCCAATTCTCAATCTCAAGTCACAGATTCCACCACTTCGGATCCAATTCCTTCCACCGACAGCAGCGGTTCTGGAACTGCCATGGATGCTTCAGGATCTGGTTCTGGATCGCAAGCCACCTTCCCTTCCACTCCCATCGATCCAACTTCCAGCTCTTCTGGATCGACGTCTGAAGACTCTGGGTCAAAGACTTCTTCACTGGATGGTTCAAGCTCAGGTTCTGGATCGGATGGTCTCGCTGTTCCCGCTGTCGATGGATCAACGGCTGGTGATCTTTCCAGTTCTTCTTCTTCTTCATCCTCATCATCGGGCTCTGATACCACTCCCGCAGACGGATCAGTACCTTCAGATGGATCAGTGGCTTCTTCTTCTTCTGGTTCGGGATCTACCTCTTCTATGGACGGTTCAGCTGGCTCTGACGCTTCAGCGGATTCTTCTAAAGCCTCTGACGCCACTGACAGCGCCTCTGGTTCTGGTTTTCCAGCTTCAGAAAGTGCGACCCCAACCTACACTTTCACAGGTGAGTAGGAGCAACGGCTGGCAATCCTCAAATAGTTTCATTCGACTGACTCAGTCATTGCTTTCTCTCCCCCCCCCCTTTGGTTCAGTGACTATAGATCCAGCTCCATCTGAAAGCCCCGACGCAACCACTGCTGCACCTGTAGTCACTCCTACTATGGACGCTTCTTCTTCTTCGGCGGTCGAAGCCAGCTCGTCTGCTGCTCCTTCGCCTTCAGCTTCCACTCTCGCAGCGGCCCCAACTGGAGAAGCCAGCTCGTCAGGTAGGTAGAGCTCTGCTCTCTTCCATTTGCTTCCTTTCACTTTTCTGACACCTTTCAAATCTCATCCTTTGCTCTCACAGACTCGGGTTCCAGCTCCAGTGACTCGGCTGAGCCATCTTCTTCCGAAGACGTAGCTCCATCTTCTTCAGCCGATCCCTCTTCTTCAGCTGCTCCAACTGCTTCAAATTCAGCCTCACCTTCTGATGCAGCCAAAGCTAGCATTACTGTTTCTTCAGCAGCTCCATCAAGCTCAGCAGTTGCCTCAAGTTCAGACGCTCCAGCCAGCTCAGCAGCCCCTTCAAGTTCCGCAGCTCCATCTTCAGATTCTACTGATCTTCTAAGTGGACTCAACGATTTCTCCAGTACCGTAGCTCCGTCGGCATCTAGTATCGACCAAGCCATCAGCTCGGTCCCAACCCCTACTGTCGCCTCTGCAAGTGAGAGTCCCAAAGCAAAGGATTCTTCTGCTGCAATTGCCACTCCTTCCATGGCTGCATCCGGGTCTGGATCGGGTTCTGGAATCGAAGATGAAGGAGATTGGACTACTTTGACCATCCTCATTCAACAAGGAGCTCTTGGACAACAATCTA
This sequence comes from Golubevia sp. BC0850, assembly GCA_012976225.1. NCBI lineage: Eukaryota > Fungi > Basidiomycota > Exobasidiomycetes > Golubeviales > Golubeviaceae > Golubevia > Golubevia sp. BC0850. Next base: position 684,780 of record JAAVVG010000001.1, on the reverse strand, counting down.
CTCAGACTCAAAGTGCTTCTGACGACATCAACATGTCTGCTTTCACTTCGATGCCAATGGTCAAGGCCACTTCCACTTCTGGAGATTTCCCAAGCGTCAGTCAGATCTCCAAGGGATCGGTTTCTGACAAACTACTTTCAGCAACTTCAGCTGCTTCCGCTACTTCTTCCGTCCAAAAGAAGGTGAGTTACATCGACGAACCGAACTCTGTCTTCTCTCGGCCACTCCACTCACCATCCAATTAATTCTCTCCTTTTCTCAGAAACACCGTAAGACCAAGACTGTCACCGTCACCGTCACTGAAGGAGGTGCATCCAAAGCTGCTGCCACTGCTTCGTCCAGTTCTATGAGCAAAGCCAGCTCTTCAGTCAAGGCTAGCTCTTCAGTCAAGGCTAGCTCTTCAGTCAAAGCCAGTTCTTCCGCCAATAAAGCCACCTCCTCGGCTGCTCCTTCTAGTTCAGCCACTAAAGCTGCTTCTTCCTCAGCTCCAGCCTCTTCAGCCACAAGCAGCAGCTCGAAGGGTGTCAACTCTATTCCACCTCTTCTCCGTCCTTCCTCTGAATCGTCAACCAGCTCCACCTCTGCAACTGATGAGGATGAGGAATGCTCGGAAGATGACTTGGAAGATGACAATGCTACTGCTTCAACTTCATCATCCTCTGCTTCTTCATCCACCGGGAGAGCTCTCTGGACCAGCGTGTTGAACACTCTAGGTCTCGGAAGCCGAAGTGTCGATTTCGATGAAGATTTAGATTTGGTTAAAAGAGCTGCTGTTCTCACTTGGGGTCGTGAATAAAAGAAAATCATCCGAAAAAACAACCCCTTTCTCCGTAGTCATTCTTGTAGGTCAATTTTAAAACACACAAATAAGCTCTTGTTTCATTGTCTCTTTTTCAACTTCGAAATACACACATTCATTTGAAAACCAAAGTTTCGAATGCGATTTTAATGAGAAATTTCAGGCATCTGCTTTGATCATGTCGGCAGCTTTCTCTCCAATGGCGTAGACAGCGCTGGGAAAAGGGGGGAGATGCGAAAGATATCGTCAGAATCTGTCTATATGTAAGTGTTGCTTCGCGATGAACAGTGGAAGATTATAATCGCACGATAAGGTCGTTACTCACCTGACAATGTGGGAAGAGACGTGCAAAGGGATGATACTAGTGTCGACGACTCTCAATCCTGAAACTCCATAGACTCCGAGTCTTTCATCAACTACTCCTCCTTCTTCCTTGGAAGCCATCGTGCAAGTTCCAACGTGATAATACATGATCTCAGAGAAATGTTTGACGAACTGTAGAATGGTAAGAAAACAGAACAAAAGAGATCAGTTTGAAGGTCTTTGCGGCAAGCCTGGGAAGGCTCTTACTCACCTCTTCGTAATCCTTGTCAGTCTTGTACTCCTCAGAATCTGTATCTTGACGTCTAGTGATTTCGCCCTTCAAAACGTCCGCTTCGACGATCTTATCGCAGTATTCGACAGCTTTGGCCAAGACAGAGAGATCAGATTTGACTTCGAAGCAGTGAGGATCGATAGCAGGAGATGTTTTGGCGTCTTTGGCTTGGACGTGAATGTTACCTGAAAAGGAATCATACGAAATCGACCAAGAAATTTTGGAAGCGAAGGAGACGGGTTCGTGAGCCTCGAACCATCGAGCTACCAAAACGTAAAAGTTGGCAGTACAGAGGCGAAACTCACTACGATAATACTTTAAAAAGATGACTGAATTGGAAAAAGAGAAAGAAGTAAGAGGAAGGTGGGAAGAAGAGAGAGGGGAAGTGAGTAAGATCGACTTGAAGTCGATGATGAGAATCCACACTTCACTCACTAGTCGAATTCAGTGAACTCAGCAGGATTGACTCCAGTATCTCTGCTTGAAGCTGGTATGACTGAAGATCTCGTACGTGATAGAAATGATATGCGAAGAAAAGAAGGAAGAATGAGTGGGAAGAGAACTTCCTGCATGATAGTAGAGTTAAAGGCGCACACAGGCGCGCGTACACGTGTACGACGAGATTTTTACATCTGGGTTCGTGATGTTCTCTCTGGAACAGACCACAGCTCTGAAAATTCTAATCCTTCAACGTTCAACACGTCGCTCGAAAAGAGAATGAGCCGAGTCTGTCTCGTCGAGTTGCTTGCACACCGAGAGGGGAGTGACAATTGACATTCTCGTTGATTACCATAGATTCGAACTTTATTACTATATCACCCCAAGTCTCAATCAAGTGATGATCTTTGAACGAGGGTTAGAAGGACAAGAGAGCTCCAGAACGACTCGCTTGGCAACAAAAGGACCAAATGCATGGCAATCGTGTTTGGTGGCATGTTTCTTCTTCGATTTTCTGGTGGTTCAAGTAGTTACAGTATCGTGGTGATGGCTTTCAGTCTCTTGGAGGTGAATTGCTACTCTCAGCAGAGCTATCGCCTACGGCATAGCTGTGACGACGACAACAAGATGATCGCCGTCACTCACGCCGCTCTCGAAATTTCCTTCTTTACTGCAGAACAATCTCGATTTACTGATGTCTCTAGATGCTTATTCCAATCATGTCGGAGTCGTTCTCATGGAATTCTTGAAGTTTTACGTTAATTTTGATTACAGCACCGACGGAATCAGTGTCAATGGACCTTTCAAGAAGGAGATGAAAGCTGTGGATTTCTTTCCGAAGAATCAGGTATTTTCTCAAATGGCTATTAGTATCGAGAATCCTCAAGATCCTGGTGAGTTTCTCTGTCATCCTTCGTTTGGGTTGGAACCTTTTGCTAAGGCTCTCCCTTTCCCTGTCTCCGCCCCGTGTTTCACAGACATGAACATCTCTAGTGGCACAAATAACCTCATAGGAATCTTGGGGACCTTCTCTGGACTCTTGAGAGTCTTGTCAAAGAGCTTTATCGTCGAAGTCGACCCTGACTCGTTACTGAAGAGCGTCGCCGGAGTCACCGCTGAAGAGATCGTCGAAAGAACTTCTGTGAGTGTCCCCTTGTCCTTCAAGCCTGGTTCTAAGTGTAAGTGAATCGTCTATGGTTTTGGACTTGAAGGTTTGAGAAGTCGAAAGCCTACTTCCCCTCTTACCTCTTCTCTCCCCTCTCTATGCAGGCCTTCAAGCTCTGTCAGTCTGGAGAAATTCCACGCTTTTCCAGAGAGCAAGATCAAGCCGAAGGTCCCCTTAGTAAGATCGACGATCCAAACTTCCAGGTCTTTGCCGGAAACCTACCTTCAACCACCACCGAAAGAAAATTAAGAGAGAAGTTCTCAGGGGCTGGAAAGATCACGAGAGTCAAACGCGCTGGTCAGAACTTCGTTTGATCTCATTCTCTTCGCTAGGGGAGGTTAGAGCTACAATCCTAAGGTTCAGGAACCAGAGCTTGAACATCGACGGAAACAAGATTTTTTTCACGCAAGCTAAAGGTCCAGAAGAGAGAAAGAAGAAAGCTCGGTCTGCTGAACTTGGTGGTGGAGGCTCAAGTTCTAGAATTGGCTCAAAGCGAGGATCTCAAAGCGGTTCGAACTCGAACGCTAAGAACAAAAGAAAAAGAAGTGACTCTGTCGATTCTTCTATCGCTCCTCCGATCAAAGCTAGCAAGGATGGCAAAGGAAAGGGGAAGAGAAGGGAAATAGGGGAAGGAATTTATAGAAGCATGACCTGGAAAGCAGCTCGTAGGGAGTAGGGCTGCGGAGGTGAGGGGAAGGGCGGGGATAGAAAGGTGCGCTTCGACTTGGAGGATTCGCCATCTTTACAACAATACTTATTTGTCGCTTCTTTCAATTCCAAACTTGACTCTCATATCTCTTTGCTGTATTTGTATCTAATCGTTTCTTGCATCTCAATTGGACAACCTAACATCATCGCATCATCTCGATTTCATTCCTAGTCAATTCATATCTGCTTGCTTTATCAGGTTTAAATCAAATCCAATGGAAGTGCTCTGTGTTCGAAAATGGAATAGAATCAAAAGAAGGGTGAGCTTCTCAAAGTACGCTGTCAAGAATCATGTGGTCAACCCCTTGCTCTGATGTTGGACAGTCGAACACGTTGAGAAAAGAGAACTCGACTCGCATTACCATCCCCAAGAAACAAAGAAACTCCATCTTACTAGAGAGTGTTTCCTCTCTTCAAGTTCAAATAGTAGTGAGAATCAGATTTCAGGAGGAGACAAATGGTCAAGGGTATCTTGGTCAAGTCACGGAAAGCTCCGTAAAGGGTAGAAGGTTGTGATAACTCCCTTGCTTAATTTTTTATGATTCATTAGAATGGATATACCTTCTTGGTCTCTCAGTTGGCAAACTTCCTTTTTTCTTGCCTAACGCTCTCCCATCCCGACCCGTCAACTTCACATTTGCGGTTCTGTCGCTTTCTCTTCAACAGCCCCTGGCTTTCTTTGCCCCTCATATCTGAATCTCCATTATAATCCTATCCAATTCAGACGAGGCTGCTTACTTGCTTCATCATCTGCTTTAGTTCAGTTCACTGCAAGTTCGTACTCACTCCCTCGTTCACCCTACAGACTTTTGTTTTCCCGATTTAACTCTTGTTTTGTTCCATTTTTTCATTTGCTGTAGTTCAACGTCCTAGTCTCAAACCATCTGCTCATGTTCACCTTCAAACGGTGAATATGGGCCTGGTCCAGGGTAAGAGGGAAGCAAGCGTACTGCGTAATAAGTGCGTTTTTATTTGTCTCCACTTTCACTTCTTATGCCTGGAACTATATCTGCCAGTACAGACCCGTCAGTATCAAGCTATCGTTGAATCAAAGAACTCTTCCTATCAACAAATATCTTGCTTCTTTCCATACTGACAGACTTTTCCTCCCTCTGACCCACCACGTTCACTTCCTTTGCCCCTTCCTCTCTCTCCTTATAGATCAATCACTTCTTCAACTGCAGATTCAACTTTCATTTCAACTTCGAAACCTCAAAATTCCTTTTCTCTCAACTTCTTCACCTCCTTCTCATCCAAGTTCAGGAGTTGCATCTAAAAGTCTCTCTTCACTCATGGCTGCCTCTTCTTCAACTGCTATTGCTCCAACCAACAAAGCAGCTAAATCAAACAGCTCTCTAGCAAAGCAGACCAATGCTTCCTCTTCAAAACCAGACGAGAAGAAAGAAAATGAGTTGAGGAAATTCGTGGAGACTGAGGGTCATTTCAGTTTGGTACGGTGAGTGAATGCAGTCAGCTAGGTTGGATCTCTGGCATCGATGTTTGGGGGAGAGCAGTTGGTGAATTCTCTAGAAAACAAACCTCAGACATCGTATCGATTGGAAGAAAGAGAGGTTGTCAGTTGAAGAGAATAGGACATGCTGCCTGTTCTTCCTAGAAGCTTCTCTCACTTGACCTCTTCTCTCACTTCCAAGGCAATGAGGCCGTGTTTTTCTTGCAAAAGAGCTTTTCAGGTCAATTTTACAGACTGGGCAAGCTTCTGAAAGTCTCTGTGCCCTGTTGTGAGCGTCTGTCGTACTGAACCTAATCTCTCTCCTCTGCCACGCCTCTCCTCTCTAGCAACTTCCATCTAGCAGACGCTTTCACCTTGATGAACGGTTTCTGTGGTGCTCAATCTCTATTCTCTTCTGGAAAATACCTATTAACCTCTGATCCAAAGCACGCATGGATGGCTCTTTGGTTCCCAGTCTTCGGAGCCATCTTTGATCTCTTAGATGGAAAGGTTGCCAGATGGAGAAAGAGTAGTAGTATGCTTGGACAAGAACTTGACAGTTTAGCCGATTCAGTGAGTTCTTCATTTTTTAGCTGCTTCAACATCTCTCCTTACTGACAGTTCTTTTCTCTCGTTCCTGTACTCTCCAGCTCTCATTCGGAGCAGCTCCAGCTTTCGCTGCTTTCGCCTTAGGTCTTCGTTTACCATTGGATACTCTATTCCTCACAATATTCGTCTGTTCAGGAATCGCTCGTTTAGCTCGTTTCAACGTCACCACAGCCTCTATCCCTCATGACTCATCCGGAAAAGCAAGATACTTCGAAGGTTTACCAATTCCTTCTTCTTTGATCTTGGTTGGTGGAATGGCTCTTTGTTTATTAGCTGGAAGAGTCGAACCAGGGGGATTAGCTATGTCACATCAAATCGCTTCAAACCTTCAATTCACTGGAAGTCTTAAAGATTCTATTCCAGGTGCTAATCTAGGTCAAGGAATTCCTCTTGGAAAGTGGTCTTTGGATCTTTCTCCTTTCATTGCTACCTTCTTTAACTATCTCAATGGGACTCTATCTCTAGGACTCAAGAAGGAAACTTTGGCTTGGTTGATGGACTTTGGTTTGATCGAAATGCATAAATTAAGTCTTATCTGGGCAGTTTGGGCTACTCTACTTTTGAGCAAGACTATTCACTTCCCTAAGTTCTAACCTAATCAAGCCAAATAAGGGCGTATCGATTCGAAAGCCGAATGGCGCAGATGCAAAGATGGAACAGGGAGAGGGTCAGGGAGGGATGGGAGGAGAGAAGTAGGATCTCTTACACAGACACAAACAAACATTCTCTTCTTTAAAGTACATGTAGCTCCCATTTTGCGCTTTGCCATTTTCCCTTCTCTCTTCGTCTCCTATTTTCAAAGGCGTGGGCTTGGTTATATCGCACCCCTCTCACCCTCCTCCACTCCCCTCTATTTCCCCAACAACCTTTCTTCTCCCTTTGCTTTTGTTTGTAAATTGTTTCCTGGAGAATTCAATCTCTCACCGATCAATTAGGAGCGTTCCAAGAATGACTTGTTGACTTGTTGTTCTTCAACGTGTGCTGCGAAATAGAGGCAAAAGAAAAGTTATCCAGCCCCCAAACCACCTTTCTTCATCACATTCCAAATGGTTTGAATTAGGAGATCCTAGTTCTTATTTGATCTCAAGTATCCATTGAACCTCAACCACTTCCAACGAAAGTCAAGACAAGAGAGAAAACAGACTGGCCCAAGGCTCTACTGCATCCAATTGTCTATCTCCAGAAACCAGAACCCCTTCCTTCTATTCCCTCTCATCTTCCTCTTCTTTCTTGCTTCTTTCAATCTTCAATTCAACTTCAAGATTGAATCTCTTTCAATCTAAATCACTTTAATAGCCATGACTGGCCCACCAGTGTCACCAAGATTGAATCATCCCACCACCTCTAACCCATCCCACCTTCAATCTCACACTCGTTCCTATCTAGACTCTATCTTCACAATCAGATCATCAACTCCTATTCAATCAAGCTCAACTTCAGCTTCATCCTCTAACCCAGCTCCTCCAGCTTTGACAAGGAGTCCCTCCTTCCTTTCCGCTTCTGGTTCCGTTTCTGCTTATAGACCTCAGAAACCTAGCACCCTCTCCTCAGCAGAGGGTCCTGAGGATGACGATGAAGATGAAGAAGAGGAGGACAATGCAAACGGAAACAACGAAGATCAAGATGAGGAGGAAGATGATAGGAGAGCTCTAGGTTCTCTAGTCTCCAAGTTGAATCAATACGATTTGGATGAGGAGGACTCCAATCCTATGGACTCTTCATCTAGTTCAACTTCAAATTCAAGTCTCAGCTTTCTTAATGGTCCTACTGCTTTCACTCCAGCTCCTTCTTCTGACAGTCCCAATCCGGAACCCAGCCTGATGAGCAGAGTGGGCTCTACAAATGGCCAGAAGGACAGATCCACTTCAACAAAGGAGCTGCAAAACGAGATCCTTTCAGCTTTGGATAGGGATGAAGATGATGAGGAAAGAATAGAAATTGTCAGGGAGAAGTTGTCGAGGGCTTTGATGGAAGTAGAAGGGTTCGAAGTGGTGAGTTAAGGAGCTGATAAAAGCAAGTGTGGGGGGACAGAGCAGAGTTGAAATGTTCCTTCTGATTGAACTCTATCTCTGACCTTGTGGCTCTGGTATTTTCACTGCAACAGCCATCTTCAAGAATCGACAACATCGTGCTGGATCTGCTTCACAGGCATAGAGAGGATCGAAATCCGACTGGAGCCACCTTCCCCTACCCTTCCTCTCCCAGTCGTAGACCCTCAAGCGTCAGATCATTCTCCGGAGCACCAGTGACCACTCAAGCGTCTAGACCATGGACTCCTTCTTCTGGGATGGAGAACCCAGGAACTCCAACTCATAGCAGCTTCGCTGAAGGAATGTCAGGAGGTCCTCTTACATCTGGAGGCAGTGCTGTCAACTCTAACTCTCCCTGGAACACCTTTGGATTTGGAACTGCCACCTCTACTCCAGGTGGAAGCACTTTTCAACTCCAACCTCCAGTCAGTCCGAGTCCTCAACATTCTCAAGTCCATCCTGGGATCATCGGGTCTGGAAGCCCCAGAGCTTCTCCTAGGTTGTGGAATCGCAGCGTTGCTTCGTCCCTCGGAACTGGAACTGGGAGTGCAAAGGAAAGCTTTGCATCTGCTACTGGAATGACGCTGGGATCTTCTGGAGTCGCTTCAGCCTCATCTCCCTCTGCCCATCACGCCTCCCTCATCCCAACTTCTCCTATCTCCTCCGTACCTCCAGGGCTCGGGGGTCCATCCTCGAGACCGGCATCTCCGAGTCCACTGGGCTCACCACGTCTCAACATCAGTGCCGCTGCCTTCAAGCCAAGAACTGGATCCTCCTCGAGCAGCTCAACTGCCTCAGGCATGCTAGGTCATCAACTCTCCTCCAACTCTGGTACTTTCGTACCCAGGGGAGTCAATCTCAACAGACGAGGCAGTGCTACCTCTACTTCAAGTGGCACAGCTCTAGCAAACAAGAGTCATGCAGGTGCAGGCGAGGACGACGATGACGAATTCTCTCCCTTCGGATCCAAGCCAACACCCTCATTCGGACGACCGGCTTCAGGAAGCACAGTAGCTACATCTTCCAGAAGCAATGCTCTTGGAGGTGCAGAATCCGACTTTGGATGGTACAGTGGAAGCGCTTCAGGAACAAGCGCTACTTCATCAAGCGGAGGTTACGAGCCTAGTCCTCTGTCCATGGCAGCTCAAGCATCGGGAGAAGTCACAGGAGAGGAAGACTTCCAGCAGCAGCAACAACAGATGATGATGTCAGGTAGCATGTCGCCTTTCGATGTCCTGTATTCGATTCTCGCAGGAGTCGCATCTCAACACGCTTCGGGCTCCTCAAGTTCCGACCAAACCAACGAGAACAACGATCAAGCTCCGTCGTGGTCTCCAGATCAAGTGGAAGAGGCTCTCTCTAGAAACGGTTGGGATGTAGAAGCTACTCTTATTGCGATCATAGAGAACGGAGGTCAGCCTTACACCTACACTGCTCCTCCGCCTAGATCTCCTCCTTCCGCTCCAAGAGGAGTTGCTATGGACGGCCAATCTCCTTATGGTCCTTCTCCTTATCCGATATCTCATCCAGTTCAAAATCCAGCCTTCAGACAATATTATCACACCCTTCAGAACGAGCTTCAGCAGACTCATCGGGTCGGAAACTCTGGAGTCGCTCTTCTATCGAGGGAAGCCTTTGCTTCACATAGAGCTGCCACTGGCTCTAACCCTTCTTCCCCTTCTCATCGATACGCAGCTGCAGCTGCAGCTGCTAGTCCTGGAAGAGGGGGAAGTTACGCCGTACCTGGAAGCGGTGGAAGGACAGCTTCCCCAGCTCGAGGTCTTCCTCCCGGACTTGGACCGAGTGGAGCAGCTCCTGGAATGCCGAGTCCTCATTCCCTTGCCAGTGCTCAAGCAGCTCAAGCTCAGATCGACCGGAGAGTCTGTCGTTATTTCTTGGCTGGAGAGTGTCGAAGAGCTGATTGTCGATTTTCCCACAACTTGGAGAAGGCTTTGTGCAGATTCTGGTTGCGAGGTCAGGTGAGTTGGCTTACTGGTATTAAAGAATTTCTACTCTCTGAGATTGGAGCTTACCTTTCTTCTCTTTCATCTTCAAACAGTGCTTGAACGATCCTTGCAATTTCGTTCACGACAGCGACTTCGGCGGTCTAGGGAACGGAATGTACTCGCCTTCGATCGCCCCTGCAGAACCAGAAACACCTCCTGTCGACGAGTTCCCAGAGCTCGGAATGTCAGTTCCCAAAGGTCCCAAAGCTCAAACGAACAAGATGAACGCAGCCGCTGCTGCTAGAGCTGGAAACGACAGTCCCTCTTCGCCATCGATTTCTCACGCAAACAGTCAGCAAGCCTCCGATCCTCACAAGACCAGATGGGCAAATGCTCTCTCTCGAAAGCCAGCTCCAACGCCTCTGTCTCTCGTTCAAGGTGGTTCGGCTGACTACACGTCTCTTCACTCGAGAGGTGCCCCAATCGCTCCCCGAACTGCTCCACCTTCAGGTCCAAGGTCGAGTGGAGTCGCACCTGGAGCCTCAAATGGCAAGGCATCAAGACTCGCCTTGAGAGCTCCCAGCCTTCTGCCAACTCTTCAAACTGGAAAGGCAGCCTCCATCGCTTACAACCAGTACCGGTCTGGACCTTTGGCTTTGCAGGAGCAGAGGAACCAATGCCTCGCCAAAGCCTCTCAAGCTTACCGATCTGGTAATGGTGCTCAAGCTAGGAAGTGGTCTTCAGAGGGCCAATCTCTGAACGCTAGAATAGCAGAGGAGTCCAAAGTGGCGGCGGTGAACCTTCTGAAGGACAGACATGCTGAGCTGAGAGAGAGACTCTGGGATGGAGATGGTCTTCCAGGTTGGTCTGACGAACCAGGAGCAAGACAGTACAAGGGCAAGCTGATAGCGAACGGAATCGGAATCTGTCTGGGAGTGTCTTTACCTTCGACAGTCTCTCAAGCCAAGTCTCCGGTCACTTTGGAAGAGAGAATAGAGTGCTTCATCGATCTGCATGGACTGCATGCCGAAGAAGCTGTGGAGATGGCAGAAGAGTTCTTGCGTGAGTAGTCGAAGGTGGAAGAATCGAGAATCGAAGTTCTTCGGTGGGTCTGAGTCGCTGTACTGATTTCTTCTTGGTTTTTCATCCCACGTTCACAGTCACTCTTGAACGGGAATCGATGAAAGGTTTGGCCTTCTTGGGAGTCGGAGCTGGTCGACACTCCTCTACTTCTACAGATCGTAGGAGAGTTCCGTTGGCGGTTTCGATGAGGAGTTTCCTGGCCTCTTGGGGTTACGTGAGTATCTCGACGTCTTAATCTGGCTGTCAATTGCTTTCTAGCTCGCTCATGGTGATTAATACGCTGACTCGCAGGCTCTTTCCATCTTTCCTTTGTACTCTCCCAGCCTTACGGAGAGCAAGAAGGTATCCTAATCGTCGATCCTCTTACTCACCATTGAACGGAGGAGCTATCTCTTTATTCTGGACAGTTCCCAGAGCTAGCGGTAGTGATTGTCTCTCGAGCGGAGCGGATGTTGGTTTACGAGAAGGTAGGGAAGGAGAGCGAGAGCGACGTGAGATGCGAAAGAATCACATTAATTTAACATCAAAGGACTATTAGAAACGGGGAAATACTTTATTAGAGAACGAAAAAATTATCAGAATGAATTCAAAGGATGTATAACTATTGTAGAAGAGGTAAAGAGAATCAAGGGAAGGGGACGACAGAGAAAAGAAAAAGCAAGAAATATAAAACATTGGATACACTGGTGTGACCTCTGTGTGAAATAAGACTGTTGTTATTAGAGAGACTTGACTTGACGGATAAGTGTGTTCTGGTTCAAAAGTGGAATGAATTGCCCTGACGCGGCTGGTCGAGTATATACATGTAAGGTCGAAGAGAGATAGACAAACGAGTCAGCGATAGAAAGTCAATCCACCCACTGAGATCTCAAGGAGAAAAGATGATTCTGACTTACAGAGTAGAATCTATTTCTTTCTTGACTTCAGGGCCTTCAAGGCAGCGGCTTCTCAGTCTTTCTTCCCCTTTCCTTTCGTGCTGTTCACAGACAATCCGACTCCTAGAGCAGCGCAAACCTTGGCCGCCATAGGGATCAAAGTTGTTACCATAGTGAATCCGATATCGAAGTCCCACTGTCTGAAATCGAAGAACATCCTACTTCCTAAATCAATCCAGAGCGACGAAAGGTAGAACGCATCAGACACCAATCCGCCAGTTAGGAGTAATTTCCAAATTTGTGGGTCTCTACTGTAAGGAGAGAAAGTCAATATTCCTAGATCTAAGAAGACTAGAGTAAACCACGAGCCCGCTTGAGCTACGAATAATGGGTATAAAGAGGCAGGAATTTCCTTAAGTGCATTGGGAGTTGCGGCTCTTAGCAGTTCTGGTTTTAATAGACTTGCTAAAGCACCTGACGATGCAAAGAATGGTTCCATGAAGTTGAATAAGATGCGGTAAGCCAGCGGAATCGGATTTGGATCTGACATGTTGAAGGTAGTTGGGAACGCGGAAGAAGAAGCGTGGGACAAATAATTCGTTCATCGCCCATTTTTGTATCCACCCTTTTGTCCTTCTCTGATATCTCAGAACAAAGCAAATTGTAAACTTCTCTATCGTTTCCAATCTGACTTCATCTATCCCGAATTTTCAAGCCTCACCGCAACTCATCTGCTGCAAGCAAGGGAACATCAAGGACAAGATTGAGCTGTGATTTCGAAAGAGACAGAGACGTGTATAGCACTGGCAAAAAGAAAGAAGAAGAATGTCCGAGAAAGAAGGGAAGGAAACAAAAGAAGTGAAAGGTGAAGAACGGTAAAGACAGAAGACCGAGAAACAAAAGGAGCTGAAAATTCGAGCGTTTAAAAGGAAACGAACAACGGAAGCGGGATGGAAAATACTAATGAGTTATGCGGATTTAAGGTTACAATTGCTGATTCTTTGAAGGTGGCGTGGGAAAAGAAAGGGGGGGGGGGGTTCGGGGGCACAAGAGAAGAAAAGCATCTAAAGGAGGAAGAGAAGAAGGGGAAGGGACCAAATTGACCATGACTAGAGGATAAAGGTGGGATCTGAAAAGATTTTGAAGAGGCTGGAATTGACAAGGCGTAGAGAATGGTTGATATCTTGAAGAGAAGAGAAGAGAGGTTTGATTGAGAGGCCCACCTTGTTGGTGCCTCGGAGTTTTTGAACGGAATCAAGAACGTGATAAGCCAAGTTTGAAAGGTGTGGCAGAGTGAATTGGGCTGGGAAATTAAAGAAAGAAGAGTGACTAGACTTGATGACTGAGACTTTTGATTAGGCGACGCTGCGCTTGATTTTCTGAAGATTTGAGGCTTTCGTAAGTGGTCGGTAGAAGAAGGTTGAACGAGAAGGTAGATTGTCGTTTGATGGAGAGGGAGATCTAATGCCTCTGGTTGGTGTTGTTCTTGGAGGCACCGAGGCAGTGCTCTGTAGGATTGATAGGTCGTAGATACCAACGGGTAGTTGTAACTGCATCGATGATTCCCTGAATCAATAATCCATTCAAATTCAGTCTCTTCGCCACCATCTTCTCCATATCCCTTGACCTGGAGTACCATGGGAAGGAGGACTCAGCCCTCCCAAATCTCTCCTCCTTTGTCTCTCTCTCTCCTCCTCCCTTTCCATCTCTCTAACCTGTTCCATCAATAATCTTTCCCTATTCAATCTGACTCCTCTAGTAGTACCGACCAAAGTAGCATCATCGTCCCAAGTTCTCTGTCTCTGAGGTGATTGATAGATCGATGGATCATTCAGGATATCTTCGATTCTGACCGGACCACTTGAAGTCGTTGGTCTTTGACTACTGGAAGGAGCAGATTCTAATCTCAATCTTGCTCTTGCATGCCCGATTTCTCTCATTCTTCTCCAGTTGGCATCTCTTCTTTCCAATTCTTGTCTAGTGACTTGCAGATTTGGTGGAAGGAAGTATGCACCGCCTGGGGTAGTTAGAGAACGTGGAAGAGGGATGACAGATGCCATAGGAGATTTTAGTCGGTCGATAGGTTGGGATAGGTAGATAGAATGGTCTGGGAAGGATGGGAATGACACGGAGGTAAGCATAATGAGCTTTCAAAGCCAGCTTGAGGATGATTACTCACTCTTTGAAAAGCGTTGATGACGGTAGTGTTAACGCGGGTTTGAATCCTTGCTTCTTGATTCAGGAAAGAGTAGAGACTGTTACTTGGGCGACTTTTTGTGGGGTTGATGTGATGGTCTTATCAAAGAGAGGTCTCACAATCTATCGCGACTCCTGGAAATTTGATGATTGCAGGCGGCGGGAATATCGGAGCACAACAAAAAAAAGAACAAAAGTCAAGTGTCAACTGTTCAGAAATTATAACAGAAGTCAAAGAGTATTAAAAATGGTACAAAAAGGAGAGGGGAAGAAGAGCGGGGAGAGAATCTCTGACTAGTACTCTAATCTACCACCAGAGCTTGTGGTTGGCACCTGCAGATGAGAGATGGAGAGAGGAAAATGTCAGTTCCAGTTCGTCTAGTTTGGAAAGCAAGAAACGTTCAACATCCGAACTCACATTGATAACCATTTGGGTGAGTGTAAAGATACTCTTGATGATAAGAATCAGCCAAAAAGAAGTCCTCCTGTTTCCTTTGTTCGATTTGAGTGACAATCTTCTTTCCTTTAGGATCGAAATGTTTGCCTTGAATCTCAGCAGTCACTTTCTTTGCGATCTCGTCTTGTTCTTGAGAATGAGTGAAGATAGCAGATCTGTATTGAGTTCCACGATCATGACCTTGAGCATTTAATTGAGTTGGGTCGTGAGTCCTGTAGTGGAATTCGACTAATTCTGCGTAGCTGACCTTAGCCTAAGAAAGAATGAAAGCAAACGTGAGTGAGCACGAGAGGCATAAAGTGAAGACAAACGGGAGTTGAGAAGAACTTACTGGGTCGAACTTGATCTGAGCAGCTTCGGCATGGCCGGTCCTACCAGTGCATACCTCTTCGTAAGTAGGATTTTTGCTTTTCAGAGAAAAAAAGATAAGGACGAGAGGTGAGAATAGAGTAACCTTCAAAACGCCTCAACTCGCCTCGTTCTCTTTCCACTTACCTGGACTCCTTTCCACCAATGAATCCAACTTTAGCATCTACAAGTCCTTTCCCTTTGTAGTGTTCTCTGAAGATGTGTTCTGTCCCCCAGAAGCATCCCTAATGAGGAACAAAAGAGAGAAGTTTCGAGATGAGGTCAGCTCCACCTTCCACGATTACGATTACAGACGCTCGTCACCACTCTTGTCAGCTTACTTACAGAGGCAAAGGTAGCGTATTCGAGTTTAGTACTTCCAACAGACATGTTTCTGATTTGGGATTGAGCTTGTTGAGCAATAGAAGTGGTTGGAGAAGTTGGAGAAGATAGAATGATTGGACTTGGTAAAGAAGAAGATTTGAAGATTCCGAAAAAGCGACCTATCATTGAGGGGTCTTTATAGAGGAAGAAGGCGGAAAGAACAGTTAAGATCAGAAAAGTTGTGAGATTGGAGTTATATCTCATAATCCATGTGAGGTTCTACGATGGAAATGGGGTGATTGAAGCTGTTAGGACCGAAAGAGCTTTGAATGAGGTTCTACTCTTGGTCTATGAGTTAATTTCAATGAAGATGAAAACTCTGACACTTACTATTGAGTCTGAGCCTGGTTTTAATTAGAAGATCTAAGAAAAAGATCTCAAAGAGTGATGGTTTCTAAGAATGGAGACGATTTGCCTCAAAGTCCGAGCTGAACTCTTGCCACATCAGCATCAACACCAACACATTCAATCTTGAATCATGTCTCTAGGTCACTGGCTTCTGTGAGTGTTACTTAGATCTATCAACGTCAACTGTCAACGCTCGTTAACTCAACTGCTCTTATCTTTCTTCCAATCGCCAGCATTCCCTTCACCGTTGCTCCAATGGTCTGGATCTTGTTCTCCTTCATCATGAAGCCAAAGGGAGCTAAACCTTACGATCCAAAGACTGGAATTGGAAGAGGGGCTCCCGGTTTTCGTGAGTGTTTCAGCGAAATGGAAGTAGTGTCGAGAAGAGAGAGAGGGAGAGGATCATGGTCGAGGTGGAAGAGCAAAGAGCATTTCAGCCCAAGGTCAGACTGAATCGGAGGACCAGTGAATCCAACAAGTATTTACTCGCGTTTGGATTGGATTCTAGACGTTAGATTTCCTGCATAAAGAAGGATGCAGCTGGCAGGATAAGAAGGGAAGCTAGGGATTGCAGCTCCCTTGTTTCTCCCACTCTCTTTCCGCATCGATCCCTGCTCACAAACAGTGCAGGTGTTTGTCACTGCTACAGATGAGCTCAAATTAGAGGAAGACGCTTTCTCTCAACTAACAAACTTACGGCCAACTCTCTCTGATTTCCTATCGCCCTTTTTCTCTCCCCATCAACGATCCTCTCCACTCCAGAAACCAACGTTCGAAGAGTAGCAGTAACACCAGAAATAGCAGCTAGGATTCGAGCGGGAGAAAGCGTTTCAGCTGAAGAAATCACAGCTTCTCAAGCCGAAGCAGCTCGAAGAGCAGAAGCTGGAGAACCAGCTGAAGGTTTAGATTCAAGGGGAAATGTCAAAAGACCAGTCAAACAGGTGACTCCTCAAAATGAATGGTTGCCTGAAGCTCAACAGGCGGGAGGGAAGAAGAAAGGTAAAAAATGAAGAAGGGGATTTGGTTGTAATTTTTATCTCCCTCTCAATTTTAATTCTTTAGTGGGATTCAGTTGCATGGATTCTTCTAGATTAGACCCTGGATGCTGAATGGCTCTCACCTGGAGCTTGAAGGTGTATACGTAAATCGAAGCAGATGAATCGGGTGAGCTCTATCGTTGTGAGCAGCTAAAAGGGCTTTGCCAAGGACTCGACCAATTCGCAACCACTTCACAAAGAAGTCGAGAGCCAAATTGAAGGAATCTTTGCTTCGCGTCTCGACATTACAAGTCATGGTATTTCCACATCGACTCTCCAACAATTCTACCTCTGCTCTTTCAACAACATAACATCTGCAAGGTTTCGACCAAGTCGTGAGGAAGAAGAATACATGACAACCAATAGGAACTTAAAGAAAAAGATAAATTAGTGGTTTCTAGTACAATGCAAAACTCAATCGACATCTCAAGTGATCTCCTCATTCCCCAACAATCTATCAATAGCTCTCTCCCGATCCCCATCAGACAACTGTAAAGCTCTAACGATTCTATCTCTAGAAGTGTCCTGAAAGACAGCTTGAAGTTCCTCTATATTGTTCTGATTGAAGTTCTCATTTACCTCTCCACTGATTTGATTGAGATAATGTCTTAATCTTGTTGGAGGATTTGAAGTAGGTTGAGGTTGACCAACTATATCAGCATTCCCAATCTCTATCTCACTTCCAATCCGATTTCTACTTTCGAATGGACCCATCCCTTGATTTGCTTGTGAAGTTTGATTTGATCCCAAAGGTCTTCCAAACCTACCACCTTCTCTAGATCTAACAACGTTCAATAAATCTGCAACTCTACTATTTCCTTCTTCAGTATTCCCATCCACCATTCTACCATGTTCATCTTCAACTCTAACAACAACTTGAGGTGTGACAGGTTGTTGATTTCCACCTCTTCTATTAGCTCTTCTAATCAAATTCAATCCATATCTTCCACCTCTTTCTCTTTCTCTTTCCAATGCAATCCTTTCACCTTCTATCCTTTCACTCCTTTCTTCAAAAGTTGGATTTCTAGGGAATTCAGCTAAATTGGTTCTTGGTGGTAATTTAGTTGTACCTATGATTGGGGAGAAAAGAGATGAGAATAAGAATTCAATTCTTGAAGGTAGACGAAAGTGTTTCAGAGCTTTGAAGGAATAGAGAGAAGAGAAAAGGAGACCTAAAAGAGAGGGAAGTATTGATTCAATAGGATGAGAGAAAAAAAGCTGGAGAAAGAAAACAGGAAAGTTAGGAACATTGAAAGGATGGCTTCGAGAGAATTTGGTTTTCAGAGACGAGAAAACGTTTTACAAAAGACTCACCAAGCCTGCCAAAATCCAAACAGTCCATCTTTCTCCTAACCAGAAATTTTGACCGATTTTTATGGTCCAACTATCTGGAACTAGCCTTGCATATTGATCTAGACAGGCGAAGATCAAACCGAAGGGTCCAGAGGAGATCTTGCCGGTTTGAATGAGATTTGAGGGAAGGAGATAACTCAATGGATAAGAGAGAGGCGATAGAACTAGAAATGGAAGTAAGATAGAAAGTGTGAGGGTTTGAAATGTGATTTGAAGGAAGAGGAAAGCCTGGGAGAGAGAAGATAAGGGTTAGGGTTCAGAGGGCAGGTTGGCTTGGGTTGCGAGGCTGTTTTGGCCTCAGTTCTTTCTTTTTTGGGAGGTCTGATAAGCTTGAGATGCTATTCTGAGTTACTTGCAGTCAGAATCTCTCTCCAAAGGACTTGCGGAAGGACTGTACACCTGCGACCTGCGTCCTCTTCTCTCTTTTCCCTCCCAAAGCAGAGCTCTCTTCAGTTGTACTATCCTCTGCTCAGGACTCATCACTCACAGCGAATTTGCGTGAACCAAAGAGCCTTTCAATAGTGATTGAAACTCTGTAAAGGATTAGAGTCGATAGGAATAGTTGGGAGCTATCTGTGAAACCTAGTTGATGAACTAGCAACCTCCAGTACTGTGATAGAAAGGCAGAGGTAGGATGAGTCAATGTAGTGGAGAGGAAAGGGAAGGAGATGACAAGTTGACTGACTAACCTGATGATATTGATAAAGATGAGGAATGATATCCAAGTGGAGTTGATATTTGGATTGAGCCACTGAGAAGCAAACTGAAGCTAAAGTTGTGCAAATTAGAATACCTGACAGATTAAAAGAAGTTGGAAATGCTTCAGGTTAGTTGTCCAAGGGTTGATTGAAGAGAGAGAATCATCTCCTCACCTTTTGAGACGGCTGCATTGGAGAAACCTGTCAGCATTCTATGCCTGGCCGGTTGGATGCTATCTTATCTTATCCTATCCTATCCTATCCTATTACTCTGTTGGTCTTTCTATGGGCTTCCAGATGTACAAGTACTATGCAGTACTATGTAGTAGATGCTACCATCTGAGAATAACTGATGCTTGTTCAGGAAGGAGATCAGGCGCAATTCACTATCACTTCTTCTTTACAAGCCAATCGCCCTCAAATCTTCCTTTCCTTTCCCCTTGCAATTCCAGATGGTCAAAGCAAGCTAACGACCCAGAGAATCTTGAAATTTCAAATTATCACCTTGAGGAATGAGTTTCCTATCATCTCTCTCCTCTAATCTCAATCTGTCTAGTTCTCCTCCAACTTATCATCCAACTTCTTTATCCTATCTAGCAATCTTTTCTCCCACTCTCAAACCTAATCCAATATCTCAAGAGGAAAATGAAAATCTATCAGAACAAGATGCAGAGGAGAGGAATACTTCAGCTCAATTGCTTTTCTACACGAGCAGGGAAAGAGCTGTTTCCAATCAAAAGGTTTCAAGGCAGTTGGGAAGTGCTACTGGTGCCATTCAGTTCGCTGATATGATGGCTTTGGAAGAGAAAAGAGGGGAAAGAAAGGAAGGAAAGAAACAGAAGGCAAAGGGAAAGGGGGTCTGGAAAGGAAGGTCTTGGAGTATTCATTCTTCAAAGAGAAGGTTGGTTCTGGTTGAAGTTATGGAGGATGTTTGGATACATGCTGTGAGTATTGTTATTGCTTTGAGATTCTAGATTCCACTTTGATTTGTCAAAAGAGACTGGAGTCTAGAGGTCTGGCGAGCTGGACCCAATCAAACCTCTATCTTCCCTTTCTCCTATCTACTGGGTATGCAGCAAGATATAGAACCTCTAAACCTCCCATTTCTTACTTTCTGCATTCTTACCAGACCATAGATCTTCCAAGAACTGGTCGATCAAATCCAATTTCTACATCAGAAACGAACCCACCTTCCTCTTCCTCTTCGACTTCAAAGAACAACCCCAAAGACCCAAGTTCCGATCCAATTACTCCAGGAACTGAAAAGGAGAAGTTGAAGTTCGATTATCATGATGAATGGTTAAGAGATGAATGGGTCGAAGAAGGTTTGAGAAGAGCTTGGAGAGAGTGGAGAGTGAGTTTTCATAGTATCAGCCTCTGGTGTTGATTAGGTTCTGACCTCTCCCGCTCCCTTTTCTTTGGTTACCGAAACAGCTGTTGAATGGAAGTCCTTCAAACCTATTCAATTCTTCACAAGGAAGAAAATCTTTAGAGAGATCTTTGGAGAAATTCTTCTCGGTTTGGGTTTGGAGTTGGGATCTGGAAGCTGGTGGAAGTGGCAGTTGTAATTCTCACTTGAATGCAAGTTCTGGCCGGGATACCTTTTCGGATACACTTCCAGGTGAGTCGAATTGAGGACCGACTTTGCCTTGGACTTTTCATAGACTGAAGTGTTCTTGTCTTAACTCTATTTCAAAAGCCATCCCCGTTGCCCCACTATCTTCAAAGAACAAGATCTCCGATCTCATAACACTCTTCAAAACTCAAGCTCCCATCGACCTCTTAGGTTCACCTTTAAATCAAAGGGAAGACCAAATTTCTACTTCCATTGAACCTGATCCTCCTATCTTAAGTGATCTCTTAGTTCTTCAAGACACTTTACTACTTTATCCTCCTACTTCAGCTTCAACCTCAACTTCCTCAATCGAAGATCAAAGTTCTACCTGCTTGTCTTCTAGAGATCTAGTTGATTTGATCAGACACATAGTTTCTCATCTCTCTGGATTAGAAAGAGAAAGAGATTTAGTTAGAGCAGCAGCAGTTGCTTCCAGTGGAGGTGGGAGAAGGAAAGGTACAAATGCAACAGGTGGAGAATCATCTGGATTGGGAAACAAATCGGTTGGAAAAGGGACTCAGAAAAGTAGAAATCATGGGAAGAATCAATCGATTTCGATTAGAGGGAATGGAAATGGAAATGGAAATAGGAGAAGTCCAAATAAAGAAGGGTCATTAAATTCAAACAGAGAGAAAGAAAGAGAAAAAAAACAGAGAGAGATGGAATTGAATGGTGGGAAATGGTCTTCTTGGGGTGGAGTTTGGAATTCCATTGGAAGAGGAATCTCTTTGGGAACGATTTCGGGAGGTGAAGTTGGGATTGCTTCGGATTTGAATTCAACTCGGAAGGCTACCCAGATTTCAAGTCAAGATCAAGCTGTCGAATCCAAGTCGCAAGATCATCGAACTGGTAGGGAGAATGATTCGGCTGAAATTTCCGCTCCTACTACTTCTGCTTCAAAAGCTTTGGAGGCTTCTTCTGGTTCGGATGGTGCTTTTAAGAAACCTCTCCCTCAACGTCTTGGATTTGGTGATTATATCACCATACCGGATGGGATTGGTGCTAAGAGAGTTTGGAGTGGAGCAGAGGAAACTTTTAAAGGTTGGGGTGCTTCCTTTGGGATAGGAAGTGGGAAGGAAGACGTTCAGGGAGAAGAAACCTCAAAAAAGGAAGATGAAGTAACTCAAGAAGCAGACTCTACTTCAAAGAAAGAAGAAGTAGAGACGATTCCAATCCAACCTGAAATTGAACCTGAAGCATCTCGACCCGAACGTCAAGAATCAGAAATCAACAACCCTAGTGAACGACGAGATTCTCATACAGCTCCTAACGTGGATCTGTCAGACTTAGCAGAAGCTATGAATGATAGAACTCCGGAACAAGAGAAGAAGCAATTCAAGGAAAATACTGCAAATGAGGAGCCCTCTAAGGAACTTGAACCTCTTCTCACTTCGGAAGTAGAGACCTCTTCTAATCTTCCTACGACTGCCATCTCTCAACCCACTCCGCCCATCAAGTCTTTTCCTTCTCTCTCAGTCACTTCGGCAGCTTGGTACACTTCTCGATTACCGAAGGACAACTCTAGTGGCTCAAGTAGTAGTGTTAAAGGATTTGATGGCTCAAATTCTTCAGCTCCAACTGCCTCAATAACAACCACCACTCAAGAAGATCTAGATTCTGAAGTTCAAAGTTCAAGAGGTTCTATCAAAAGTGGGAGTACCAAGACTGCAGTCAGTAATGGTGGGAGCTCTAAAAAGTCTCATTCCATCTTGAAAGATGAATTGTTATTATTAGGTCACGATCATGAACTTGATGGATGGGGAGACGAAGCTCCTCTAGAGTTTAGTAGGCTTAAAGTTTTCGTTGGTGGAGATGACAGAATCAAGTCTAAAGAAACTGATGAAGAGGACAAATCTTCAAGAGAAACCTCAACTCAGTTGGAAGTTCTTTATACCACAAGAAGACTTTTGACTATTATTTTAGTACTTTCTTCAAATTCTTTGGCTACTACGAATTCCTCTGAACCTCAATCTCATCTTCGAGATATCTCTGAAATGACGTGCAACTCAAAGTCTATTGATTCAACTTCTTCAAAACTTCTTTTACCTTGTTGGACTCTTCTTAGAAGGGTTCAAAGACTTCTCAATGATGAGACTAGGATTTTAGAGAAGCAAGCTGAGAACTCAGAAATTGAGAAAACAAACTTCTTACATTTCAGTCCGTCTGAATCCGTGATTCAAGATCGATTGTTTTCAAATTCAAGTCTGACAGCGATAGAAAACTTTGGAGTTCCGATTTCCAATAGATCTTTGGGTCAACTAGGTGATGAGGCTGATGCTGAGGGTCAATTGTTGTCGGTCAGACAGATTAGTAGGAGGTGAGTTTTTAACGATTCAAACCCATGATTGAAGGATTCCTGGACTTGATATTTTCGGTCTCTCTCTCTCTCTTTCGACCAGGCATCCTTACATAACGGAATCCTTCTCTCGATCCAACAATGGCAAAACGTGGACCATTTTCTCTCGATCAAAATCATCTTCATCCTCCAAGCCAAGCGAGGTTTCTCCGACTACAGCCTCTTCGATCTCTCTTCCCCCTTCTCCAACTTTGAGCAGTGAGACCTACCTCCTTGTGAATGGTACCAGACCCACTTCAATCAATGATGCGGATCATGAGTTGAGGAAGTTGGCCAAGGAATTTGGTTCTTTTGGTTTGTAGTCGGCACTTCCTCTGTTCTTTTTTCCCTCGATCATACCCAACTTTGTCTGTATTCCATTGATTCTGTGAGTTGAAAGCGACTCCCCAAAAACGCTTCTCTATCTGATGTGTGATTCGTGATTTTGTAAATTGTGATTTAACTTAAGGTAGTAATACAGAAGAAATAGGAAAAGGGGGACCTAGACAAGAGTCGAGAAGGATTGCAAGTCGGCATCTTTAGTGGATCTGTTTGTCAGGTTGAGAAGAAGGAGAGGAGGGAGAAAAAAGGAAGTATCAGTTCTCCGGTCAAAGTCACTGGTGTAATACTTCAAGCCCCTCTCTTTTCTTGACGTCCGAATCCTCAAACTCACGTAAACATCCAACCTCGTCAGCTTAGCATAAGCATCATTGCTCAATCTAAACCTCAACATTCCAGCCCACATCATAATAGCTTTCCCCATAGTTTTAATTTCAGCCACTTTGTTATTCCTAATCCCATCTTGCCAATTGGAATTCTTATAACTCATCATCAACTCATAAAGAATCTTCATGACCATGAGAAGTAGGTTTTCCAAATTCTTGATGAGATTCTCATCGAGGCTCTTGAATTCTTCAGCCTTTCTAGTGATTGAGATGACGTCACCTTTCAGTGGAATGAGATCTAAAGAAGAAATGAGTTGAAGAGATGTCTCATAAGCTGATGCATGGAAATAAGAAATGGCTTCTTTTAATACGAATAGAGTCTTAAGAGTCGAAAGATTTTGAATTGAGATTGAACGGATGATGTGATTTTGTTTTTCGTAAGATGAGAGGATCATTTTAGCTAAAGATAGAATATCCGGAGCTGCAATGAAAGATGAAGAACTCAGATTCGAACTTTCGATTGCTAATTGACCTTTTTGATCTAAAGGAGGTCTAGCGACTGGATCCATTAGATTAGACCCAAGCTCTCTATTTAAAACCTTGATGACCAAATTCCATTCTTTAGCCAAATTGAACAAAATAATAGAATCCTTGATCCTATTCCTCTTTTCTGAAGTCATTGCCATTTCTTTGACCAGGTAGGTGAGATACCCAGATTCATTTCCTAATTCGATCAAAGCAGCGTTCTTTTCTATTAAGCCTTGAATCTTAGTTTGACCATCAGCTTTCAATCCTCCCAAGAGTTCCTCAAAGTTCCTACTCTCTAGAACTAGATTCTTGATCATGTCGTGACATTTTTCAACTTGCTCCTTTCCTACTGGCGCTGGACTATCGGAAGAAAGACAGATCAAATAAAGATATTCCAAAGCTTCCCTTGAATCGGTTTGAGAGAAGATCTTGGTGTATCTTGAAATCAACTTGGGGAAATCTAGATAAGCAACTTCTTTTCCTGATTCTTGAGAGAGGGTCAAATATTCGACTTGAGATGAAATGGAAGTTGGTGGTACTCGAAGTAGTCCGTAGTAGATTAGCGCTGAGGCGAATTGAACTGCTTCGACTTGGTACTGAGGACGTGAGTAGAGGAAAGCTATGGCCTGATGCAAGAAAGGAGATCGAGAAATCGAGCGTCAGTTTCCTCCTCGCGATCGCAGCGCTCTCCCTTTCGCTCTCCCTTCAATTCTCTTTCACCACTCACCCTTTCGAACTGGGCACTCAAAAGCAGAACCTGGAAGTAGTGAAGCGGTCTGGTTCCCTTAGGATCAAAATGAGCTTCTCCATATCCTCTCAACTTCTTTCCCAAAACTTCCAAACTATAATGATCTCTTCCACCATCCTCTTCATCCTCACTTTCTCTAACTAGACTCATCTGTAACCAAAGCCAATTCTCAGTGGATCTAGTCAAAGCATTTGGGAATTTCTTACTCAAATCAATTCTACCAATGATTTTATAAAGTGCGAATTTAAATGGATCAGCTCCATCAGTTCCAGATCTAAACCTAGCATTGAAATCAGTAAAGAATCGATCACGTAGATTAGTTGGTAATTTTTGATCCTGAGAATCATTGAAAGCTTTGAAATAGGTTGAGAAACTTTGATCTAATCTACCTAAACCGGTTTCATTTTCTAAGATCAATTCTAAGGCATCTTCAGTTTTTCCAATTCTAACTAAATAAAAGACTGCAGCCCAAATTGGGAATGCACCAGTTCCATCTGTTGGTTTAACGATTTCTAAGTCATTTTCCCACTGACCTTCTCTAGTTAATAGTTGACATCTCAAAAATCCTTTGATTCTATTGACAATAGATGGTCTTCCACCTAATTGAGCCTTCGATGGGCTCCCTTCAATAGTAGAATCCATGAATCTTTCAAATTGGATTTCCAAAAACTTTTTACTTCCTTTGATGAATTTCTTTCGAAGCTCTTTACCTTCCCTTCCTGACCAGTTGTTCAAATCAATGTAGCTATTTGAGAATTCTCTTTGTCTGATTGGGTTTCTTCCATCAGGCATTTCTCCTACTATATGGAACAAAGCTTCATATGATTCTAAAAGAGGTTGAGATTTAACTGGATCTTGAGAAGCATTTGTCATTGATTGAGCTGCTGTTAGAAGATTTGAGATCAAAGCATAGGGAATGTTCAATAGACGAGATTCATTAAGAGATTGGATGATTGCATTGTATCTCATCATTCTTCCATGCATGTGAGTTGATTGAACTCCTGAAGGTGGTAGAGTTCGAGACAGATCCTGGATGAAAAGAAGGAGAGAAAGGGTAAGTTCCCCCTTTGCTTCCAAATTGTCATTGAAAATCACTTGAGTCCAATTTCATCTTTCAATTGCATCTCAACTCAGTCGCCTTTAATAGACATTGAGCCCACTCTCTTTTGACAAGCTGTCCAATCTCGAATCTAAAGCCCGTCCCTTCCTCGCGAACCGCTCTGAGCACTCACCGCCGAAGCATTAGGATTAAATCCCCTACTCCCATCTCCCATCATAGAATCCCTCCCGTTCCAATCACTGTCTCCAGCTGAACCAGGTAGGTGTTGACCCAACTCTTCAAAGATCTTCCTCTTCTGAAATTCCCAATCTCTATGCATGGTCCTTTCTAGATTTCGGTGAAAGTCTTCCAGTGTCTAAGAGGAGTTGAATGAAGCAGATAAACAGACACATGAAGAAAGGAGAGAGAGAGAACAAATGCAATCAGAGGAGGGAAGGCATGGAGGAAGAAAGGGTTTCAACTCACCTCTCGTCTACCTTCTTCGATGGCACTGAGGATCACTTGTTCGTGTTCGTGTCGTAGAAAGCTCTGTTTTGAATAAAGGAAGGGATTGAGAGTAGAGCGTCAGAGGTAGAGCCAAGGCAGAGAAAGAAAGAGAAGCTCACTCACCTCTACATCAGTATCGTAAACTGGTTGAAGTTGTTCGAATGCGCTTGCGATGTTGGTAGAATTGATGTTATCTGTCAACTGAGCCGCGTTAATTCCAGCATTGGCTAAGAAGTAGTGACTGTGAGAGTAGACATAGCTTGAGTTAGCTCTACGCACACACCAATCTCTTACTGTTTCTCTTTAGGAGCTGAAGATTTCTGGTTGTACTTACGCTCTTGGATCTAATTCACCATTAGCAGTTGCACCTCTTGCTACGAGTTTTCTTGATTGATTCTCTATCTGATCCAAACCTAATTGAATGCTTGGAAGATCTGTTGTTGAAGAAGAAGAAGCTAAGTGAGAGTTCAACTTCTGTGCTTGTTGAGCTAACGCTGAAAGAGAATAAGTTCCTTGGCCATGACCATTAGTTTGATTTTGATAATCCATCCCAAGAGTAGCAACCGTTCGAGTTAGGATGGAATGGAATGGTGGGAAGCAGCGTTGTCGTGACCTTTGTGAGACTTGATCTCATTCGCCACCAACAGCACTTTTGAAAATCAATCGATGCTCAAGTGTACGATCATCGATCGTCAAGCAAGAACACGTTCTTTTACAGAGTTTCCACATGATTTCCCAAGATGGGTCAGACTTTTGGGTAGAGGACAAAGCTGGAAAAAGATTTCCAGAGCATTCGATTAAGATCGGCCAGCGAGATTTAAAGACTCTGATTTCATGCTGCGAGTAACGGAGAAGATGCATACTCCTTGATCTAGCTCATGCGCTTTGAAGGCAGCTGAGAGGAGGGAGGGCAAGTGTTGCTCTGAGCAGCGAGCAGGGGATGAGTCGAGATTGGGTAGCAACTGCTAAGGAGTTGAGAGCTCTATGCTTCTTCCATCACATTCGTTTGACAGGAACTGTCTGTCATTTCAACCTGGATAGCAAGCACGAAGTCTCAAAGACATGAGAGCACCATCAGCCGCGAATGAGAGGACCAGCTTCTTCGACTAATCCCTCCCCTTCCCCTCTACCCAACCCGCTCTCAGACCTTGTAATTGAACTTGGAGCTTTCCACACCATCTGTTGCTCACACTACGTAAGCTTCAGTGTCTCAAGTCTACTGGTCAACACCCAGATTCACCCGCCCATCTGCTTTGCCTTCATCTCCTTTTATCTCCTTCCAGCCTCAAGTTCAAGATTCCAGATTCGTCTTTTTCGCAAACGATACCTTTCTAAGAGGTAAGTTTTATCCTCCAGGAAAAACAACTTATCACAAGGTCTCTGAGAAGAGAACCAGCCCGTCGACTTCAAAGCCTTTTAGGTTCTCTGACCTGGCGATTACAGATGATGACGAGTCCTGTAATGTTGATCAGGATAATTGGATGAAGTTGGTGAGTGTCAGTTTGTCTTAGATCTTAGCTTTGAAGGGGATGATTGTATGCGGGTGGTTCTTACGGAGGATTTTCAAAGAGGTAGACCCACTTGAGCTCGAGATGATGAGCTCGAGATGAAAGGTCAAGCAACTCACCCCTGCCCCTATTGGAGATGAAGCTCCTCGTGTCTATAGAGAGAAAACTCACGCCAAAAATCACGATTGAGTTGACACTAGGATCCTTCTATCTTTCCCCTTTCTGAAAGCCCAAATACTGACAAGCCCCTCCTCCTCCCCAAACTCCATCACTTTTCTAACAGAACCTCCAAAACAGCAACTCTAGTAGGAGCCATGACTTCCTTCGGAGAAGAATTCAGCTCGGTCTCAACTAAGCGAAACCTCAAGTTCTATCCAGACCGTATATCAGCAAGTACTTCAGCCATCTTTAAGTACCGCACCAAAGAAGCTCTTATCTTAGCTGGAGGTTTGAAAGAGAATGAATTCCAAGTTAAGCAAGAAGAGGGTTTGGAATCTTTTGCCTCGAAGGGAGCTGGGAAACTTAAGGCTGGAAAGAGTGGAGCGAAAGGTGCTTCAGCTGTTGTTGATGATGATGACGATAAAGAAGAAGATGTCAAATCACTTCAGAAGAAATCTCGTGATTGGATTGGAGGTAGTAGGGACGAGCCTTTCGATCTAACTGCTCTGTAAACTTGTGGGAAGTTCATTTTGTAAATCTACAACACGTATTCAACTAGGGATGGTAAAATTGTCGTTCTATTTATGCGTCATGTTTGCTTGTGACCAGGTTTTAGTAAAAGTTGGTTGGATGCTTCTGTCCTTGGTGGCCATTTCATGGTTCCTTTCGTTACGAATTGGAGAGACTATGATGAAGAAGACGGAGATTCTTGATGAATTGCATGTCTCATGTCGACTGTGGCTTCACCGTACAGCACATTTGTTGGCTTAATTGAAAGTTATCGAAATCTGAGTTTGGAAAAATGGAATTTTCGCCTCGAACCAAGGAAGTTGTTGAAAGATTGAAAGGCTGACTTCATTCTCATGGAAAAGTCCAGGGAAAGCATTTCATCTGTGTTCGTAGTCCAATCTTCCATCATTTGTTTGATTCCGGAGCTGAAACGAGCTTTACGGACTTTCGTTTGGCTCTCTTCAATGGTCGAATTTGATCTTGAAAATGTAAAGTCAGAAGGAAGAAGATGAAGAGAAGCGCATGGGAATTGAACCGAGTGAACAGCGAGCGCACCAACGTCGCATCTTGTTCGGAACTTGTTTGACTTGTTTCTCCGTTCACCTCCTCGAAGAGAGAGTCCCTGCTAGAGAACACCACCTCCTCAAGATCTCTTTCTCATTGATTTCTTTTGAACAGCTGAGCTTTTTCCAGACTTGTAGGGGTACTTGATAGGATTATCTTAGAGAGGGGAGGGAGCTGAGTGCTGTCTCTTTCCTGATTGTCTCTTCTCCCCGGTCGATCGATGGCGAGTGCTGGTTTCTTAATCTGTCCCCGATTTCTCCTTGAAAAACGATGGCATGCTCAGTCAGGGACTTGTGAGTAACAGAAGGCGTAAAAAGAAGGGAACCGAAAAGCTCCGATTTGCCACCAGCGCCCAACGCGCCCAACGTGGAACCATTTGTAGATTGGCCTATAAGAACTTCTCCCGGACTATTCAACTTTTTCATAACTCATACTCACCTTCTACCAACCCTATGCTCACAATCATGGTTTCCCCTCCTACCACTTCTAAAGCTCCGAAACGAGAACTTTTCTCCAGCTGTGATGTTTGCAAGCAACGAAAGGTGAGGACCATCCATTCAACTCTCCCATTCTGACTCACTCCATGGCAGCACTGAGGCCAAAGATCTTCAGATGGAGGTAGTGATAGAAGGTCTCTGCTTTGATCGCACCCATAACTCAGCTATGCGACTTTCGAGTCATGGGTCATGCCGTCAGGGTCTCAAACTAATCACCATCCTTCTTTGTCTCCACGTCCCATTCTCTCCAGGTCAAATGCGATCGAAGAGAGAAAGTTCTGGCCAAAAGGAAAGCCAACTCTCAGAGCCTGAATCTATCGGAGTTCTCAGAGGACGATGCGCAAGTATCATGTTCGGGATGCACCGCTCGAGGCTTGGATTGCATCCTCTCGCAGGTTCCAGGTAAGTTCAGAAACGTATCAGATTCTGGCCCCTAGATGATGCTATTCCTGACAAGGAAGAAGAGCAATTGTCTCTTCCGAGGAAGATCAAACTCTGACGAACCCTTCTTTGACAACACCTCTCAACCGCAGTCAAAACTCGAAAGGGAAGGATCCTGAAGTCTCTATTGGAGAAACAGAAACAATCTGAAGTCTCTCCGAAATCAGAAACGGAAGCTGATCGAAGTAGGGAGGCGTCCTCCTCCATCTCCTCAGACTCCGCTTCTTCGTTCTCTCCTATTACAGGACATGTGTTCTGTATTCTGGGTCTGACAAATGAGATACTGGACTGTGAGTATCTTTGATATGGCTGTACTCAACGTCGATTGATAATTCCTTAGCCGGGCTCGACTCGCTTCTCTGACCTGCAATCCTCTCTTTCTTGTCCTTCTTCAGCTTGCATCTCTGCTTACTTCTCGTGGGTCAATCCCCATCAACCCATTATTGTTCAAGATGTCTTCACTTCGCGGTATCGAGCCTACCTTAAAAGTTCATCGGGTCCAAATTTTCAGGTCTCTAGAGCCAATCCTAACGATCTCTTCGATTCTTATAATTCTCCGATATCTGAGCTGCTTATTCTGGCCATAGCAATCGCTGGCTGTGGGGCTTTAGACTTCTGCCCTAAAGGCTTCTCGGACAAGTTTCTGCTACAAGAAAATCTAGGTCTAGTCTTCCGCCAGAAGCTGTTCGAAAAGAGAGAAAGTCTCTTAGAGGACAACCTGGACGCTTTAGAAGCTCTCTTCATTCTCTATTCAGTTGGCTACTTTTTGCCTTCACATAATGAGATTGATTCTCGCCACTTGATTCGAAATGAACACCGAGACACCTTCTCTATCAATCCCACAAGTCTCGAAGGGGTTCTGAGATTCGCAGAGAGGATAGGGGTGACTCAAGATGTTTACCGCTTTAGAGGACAGAGCTTGTCGGACAGAGAAGTAGAAAGAAGGGTGAGTCAGTCATGAATGTCTAGATCAAGAGAATCGTTGAAGCTTTATTTAATCTTCGCCTTTTGACCCCCTACGTATTCCAACAGAACCGACCTTTCTTCTTCCTCTACTTTCAAGATGCGCTGAGAAGTTTTGAGCAGAAAGTCTCGCCTCAATGGTCAAATGACAATCACTCTCATTCGATTCCTCTGTTTCTTCGGAAGAAAGGCCATAGCGGAGAAATGGTGTTGGAGAATCTTATCCCCAGCTGCACCCCTCTAGTTCAAGTCCATCATGGAGCTGCCTGGTCTTTAGCAAACGTCAAGTGGTGCTTCTTACTCAACAGATGGCGCTCATTCTTCGCAACGCCTCGAGTAAGATCTCAAAAGATCTGTTCAATTCAACTCTCAAACTTCTTAGATGCTCTCTCTGAATTCAGATCCGATATTCCTGCTCTGATGAGTTTCAGCGAAAGCAGCTTCATTACTCAAGAATTACTGGAAGGACCGATAGAACCTGGAACTGAAGCTCATTCCAACGCATGTCAAGTCGTTCAGTTTGAGTTGATGCAGACTCTCTTCGTCGGAACCTTGGAAACAATCCTTAATGATTTTGGGCTCAAGAATGACGGTAGTGTGGATAGCTGGGAGATGGCTTCTGCTAGGTTCAAACTCGAACAGGCTTTGGCGTCTGCTTTCTGGAGGTAAGTGTTTATCCAGAGAAGAGACGACTTTTGAAGCGACAGAAGACTTACCTTCTCTCCTCTTCGCTTCTTCCTTTCAGGACCGTCTCATCTACTCGTGCAGCCCTACCTCGGAATCTTCTCCGAGGGAACGTCTGGTCGAAACGCGCTTGCCTCTCCTACTACATCTCCTGGGGAATTCTCAAGATCGACAGAATGGTTGAAGAACAAGCCGATTCAAGCCTCTTCGAACCTATCTTGAACTCTTTGGAGGTGCTTCTCGAAGGAGTCAAGTCATCAGGGGACTGTGTTCGGGACACTGAAGCTTTACTTTTTTCTTTGAGAGGCAACATAGACCAAGCAAAGAGCAAGTTCGACCTTTATCGCAACTCAGGCCTTCAACATTCTACGAAAGAGTCGGAAATGAATCTAAGATTTGTCTCCTTTAATGATCGATCGGCCTTAGATGATTTCTTCCTAGAGCCACTTCAAATTGAAGACCAAGACGAGCGACTCGAT
The DNA here is from genome assembly GCA_012976225.1 of Golubevia sp. BC0850. Taxonomy (NCBI): domain Eukaryota; kingdom Fungi; phylum Basidiomycota; class Exobasidiomycetes; order Golubeviales; family Golubeviaceae; genus Golubevia; species Golubevia sp. BC0850. The sequence continues at coordinate 653,019 of JAAVVG010000001.1, read as the reverse complement.
CCGAATCAATTTTGTCAATGGGTTTCAAAAGATTCAGGGGTTGAATTTGAGCCAGATGAGCAAAACGGCCCCTGGTGATGACGGGATGTGAGTTGCTCTCTCGAGCTCAGGTTGCCCGATTTCTCCTAGCAGTCATCCTTTCTGACCGTCTTATCTGAGCTCCAGCTACAGTCGAATTTACTTTGCTTCACAGATATGGATTTATCAGCGCCTCGGAAAGGAAGATTTATCGTCCAGTTTGTCGCCTTTGTCTCTTGGATCTCCCTGGATTTCTCCGCCTTTGTTCTTCTCCCTTCTTCTGCCTTTATGTACTTGCTTTCTCTTTATCATCACTTCAAGCTGTCTCTTGACCCAGTCTTCAATTGCCACCTCCGGTCCGTTTTCCTTCAGCTTTCATTTCATACCTTCTCACTCAATCCGGATTCGCTATTTTCTTACCTCCTATAGACTCTGTATTCTGTAATGGATAAGTTCTTGCCTGAATGCCTAATACATCACCAGAAGTGCAAACAAAGAGTGAAAAGTGAGAGGTTTTGTGGCTATAAAACTGGGCTCTTATCAGCTCGAACCTCGCTTCCTTTTCTTCTCCTGAACTTCATCATCGCATCATCTTTCGCTCTCTTTCTTCATTCTATCCGGTTTTTCTACTCCTTGGTCGAATGTCTAACGTTCTAGTCTATTCTGGACCTGGAGTCTCCAAGTCAGGGCTTCAACATACTCTCTCTTCTCTTCGAAGATTACTTCCGACCTACGATGTTCAAACCATCTCATCAAATTCAATCGCAACAGATCCATGGCAAGAGTCAACTTCTTTGTTCGTTCTACCAGGTGGTAGAGATCTTCCTTACGTTGAAGAATTAGAGAAGCGGATTCAAATTCCAACCAGTTCTACAACTTCCAATTCAACCTCTACCGTCACTGCCGCAGATAAGATCAGATCTTATGTCTCGAATGGTGGAAACTATCTTGGAATTTGCGCTGGAGCTTACTTCGCTTCTGGTTACTGTGAATTTGAAAAGGGAAAACAGTTGGAAGTCTGTGGAGAAAGGAAAGGATTGGGATTCTTTGGAGGCAAGTGTAAAGGTTGCGTCTATCCTGGATTCGTTTATGAGAGTGACGAGGGAGCTAGGATGGTCAAGATGAAGAGGGAGAATACTCAAGACCCAGCTGGGAAGGGCAGAAATGAAAATGGAGAGGTCAATGAGCAGGATGAGGACTGGTGGTGCCAGTACAATGGTGGTGGAGCATTCCTCGGAGGTGAAGAAGCCAGTCAAGGACTTCGAGTCTTAGCAAGGTACCCTCAATCTGACAAAGATCTAGATTTAAGCTCTGCAGATGGAGAAGAAGACTACAGAGGCAAGCCTGCTGTCATTGCAACTCAAGTTGGAAGGGGCGTTTCAGTGCTCTTTGGAACTCATCCTGAGTTCCCTCTGGATAGGAAACTCAAACGTGGTTTCTCGAAAGGACTGGATCAGGCAGTAAGTTCTTTCAAGATACCTTTCATAAAGGAAGAAACGGAGGAGGAAGGCGAGAATCAAGACGAGAATCAACTACTCCAAGCATTCGAGATCAAAAGGCTCAGGTTATTTGGGTCAACTTTAGCTCAAGTATTTGGTTTAACAATATCTTTTCCTGAAACTGAACCTCAACTGACAGCAGCTGGGGGTGTAGATTCAGCTTCAAAAGATGAAAAGACTTCAACCCAATCCTCTCCTCCGATCTCGACTCAAGGGCCACGATTAACTCCTTTATTCCTAGCTTCTAGAGATTCTTCAAAAATCTCCACCTTCATGAATTCTTTGTCCGACCTCTCTCGTCCAAATTCAAAAGCGAAACAGCCTCCTCGACTGTCTCATTTCAAAGAATTGATGGCGTCAGACGCTTCTTCGAATTCTGATCCAACTTCTCAAGATCCGACTTCCTTATCAGGTTCTCATTTATTAAGCTTTTCGGACGTGAATGATACCTTCCACTTCTACTCCTCAACGTCAACCAGTGAAGAAAGTCTATCAAATTTATGCAAAGACACAGATTATTCGATCTTTGCCACCTCCTCTCTTACTTCTGAAGATCAAAACGTTAGCAAAGCAGAGGTCGAAGTCGATCTTCAGAAGATTCCGAAATACATATTGGTCAACTCCACTTCTACTCCAACTCCTTCCCTAACACCTCACTTCAACCTCGATTCTTATTTCAGTCATCTTTCAACATCTAGACAGCTTCTGAGGGGAATTTCATTCAACTTTGAGAGTCAGAATTTCAGTCCTTGGGCGAGCGGAATGGGGAGATTAAATCTGAATGGAGACGGAGAAGATCAAGGTTCTCAGATTGGAGATCCGCTCATATATGGGGAGATGGTCACCAGTACCCAGACGATGCTTGACAAGTGAGTATCGACTCCATTTCCGCCTTTGACGCCTTTGAGATCTAACAAGTGAGGAGAGTGAATCAGTAAGAAGAGAATCTTTCACGTTGTGGTTCATCTCGGTCCTCATGTCTCTTCTACCTACCTTTCACTTTTGGCAATCTGCTAATCTTCTTTCTTCTGACTTCCAGAAACTTCAAATTCCTGACTCGTCTACCTTCGGGTCTCACCATCCTAGCAACTCATCAAGCAACTGGTCGAGGACGAGGTTCGAATTCCTGGATTTCACCTCTAGGCTGTCTTCAATTCTCACTTCTCTTACGATTACCTACCAATAGAGCATCCTCTGTCGTTTTCGTTCAGTACCTAGCTGGTCTTTCTATCATCCAAGCGATACGACGTGGATTAGGAGAAGAATATCGGGATGTTGGAGAAAGAATCAAGATCAAATGGCCGAACGATGTCTATGCAAGAATCGACGACGAAGATGAACAAGAGAAAGAGCAAAGAAAGGGAACTCTCAACATTGATGGGAAGACTTATGCCAAATTGTCTGGGGTCTTGGTCAACTCTCAGTTCGCCGGAAAGGAATTCTCTTTGATAGTTGGATGCGGAATCAATTGCTTGAATCCTAGACCTACCACCTCTCTATCTGACTTGATTCAATTGCATAACAAGAGGTCGCAGCAGAAATTGGAGGTGGTTAGTCAAGAAAGGCTGGCAGGTGCAGTCCTCGCTGCTTTCGAGAAGTTTTGGAAGCTCTTCCTAAATGAAGGCTTTGAGCCCTTTGTAGAAATGTATCGGGACTGTTGGTTGCATTCGTGAGTAATCGTCCGCTTCTTTGGAGAAAAGAAATTAAATTCCTTCTCTGTCTCTTTCTGACCCCTTACCCTCTTCCGATCCCACAGAGATCAACTGGTCACCTTAGAAGACTCTGACCCACCAACTCAAGTCAGAATTGTTGGAATCGCAACAGACTATGGAACTTTAAGAGCGGTTACGGTATCCTCGGACGTCAGATCAACGAGTGCGGGAGCTTGGGGTAGAGCTGGAGATGCGAATGGAAAAGCGAATGAGTTTATAGATCTTCAACCGGATGGAAACAGTTTCGATATGTTGAAGAATCTCATTAGGAGTAAGAAGTGATGAGGGACAGGAAAAGTCGATGAGGCGGCAGATGTCGAGGTGTGTTAGAGGCCGGAGACAGAATGAATCGACCTGATCTCCTCCGATTCGGCGGGTGAAGAGATAAAAGCAGTTGGAAAGAAACGGCTTTCTCGTTTTTTGAAATCATGCTTAATCATGCTTTTTGAAATCTTGCTCTGATTGCGGGTCTTGAAAGTGCGAGGGTGGGAGTAAGAATCAGAGATCAGCGAGTGAGCGGATCCTAAGGAGGACCAAAAGAAAGAAGCGGGCAGTTCTTCTCCTTTCTTCGATTTGGACTCATGGCGTTTGCTAAATTAAGACGCGGAAGCAAAGTGAAACAGTGAGAATCAACGTTATTCATTGACGACGGGAAGAATCAGCGGCTGAGGTGTTGAAGGTGGAAGAGAGATAATGTGCTGTTACAACTTTTGGATTCAGGCCGAGCATAAGAGGAGCTGAAGGGCTTATATGTGGAAGAGCTGTGCAGGGAGTTTCCGAGGGGAGTTCAAAAGAGAAGTCAAGTCAGTGAAGCTCCGAGACCCATTCTACTTCTCACATCTACTTTTTTTTAGCCGAGTGTCTATACTCACCTGTTCTGATCGTTCCGGAGGATGTCTCTCGTTCCACGCCTCGACGATGTCTTGCGACAGCTCCTCTTCTTGAAGAATTGAAGAATAAAGGTTCAAAGAATGAGCCTGATCTTCTTCAGCCTCTTTCCCAAGTTCTTGAATATCAGACGCTTCCAGCAGAACTTTTTCGCGAATCGAGAGCGCTTTGAAGTGAGGGCAGAGCTGCGTCAAAGGTTCCAACGAACCACGGAGAGCGGTGACTTTGAAATCGAACGTTTCCATAGAGGCCACCATCGATCCTAGAAAGTCGAAGAATACGGATGAGTCGATCCAAGAAAATTTGCGAAAACGCAAGAGTCTGGAGTTGCCGAGCATCCCGAATGATTCGAGAGACAAGATGTACTTGTCGTTGCAGAATAGGTCTGGTGCCAATGGTCCATTGATATCCCTGAGCCTTGCTCCGAAATTTTCGATCTCCAAATGGGCCACTTGGCTTGCTAATCTCCAGATGGGAGCTGTGGGAGAAGTGGAAAAGAAAGGATTGTAGTGTCAGCAGGGGGTGTCACTCAATTCTGAAGAAACAGATTGGCAGTCTAACTGGGAGGAGACAGCTCTTCACTGTTTTTGTATGCCTTCGTTGAAGTGAAGAAGTCCTCTTCACAAGCAGCCGGGCAGATCGAAAGAGTTTGAAGAGCCCTCAACTGTTCCACATTCTCGATGACTTGCGTTAGGAGGGGGACATGTTCTGACTTCCATCGTATTGTCTTGATCTTGGTCCAGGAATGAGAGATCTCTATCAGCGCGGCTTTGAAATCTGTCGGGCTGGTAACGACTGAGTCGAATCCTTTGCCATCAGGTCCTGTCAGGCGATGCCTCTCCAGGTATTTCGTACTTCTGAAGTTCATCTTGTCTGGGTACTTCTGCTTCATCTCTTCCATCTCCTTCTCCATTGTTCTCTCTATGAACATCCTCTCCATCGCTTCTGAAGGAATCACAGCCAGCGGCCAAAGCTCCGCTTGGAACTCAACGATTAAGGTATGAACGTGAGATCCTAGAGCCGGGTTGAGTTGGATTGATCCACTGAGTCTTCAAATCTTCCATAAGAAGAGACCCTTTCCCTCCGCAGTCCTTCCCATCCTCCCCCTACTCCTTTCATTTCTACTTCTCCTTACGCTCGCTGGTCGAGTTCCTCTTACACCTGCTTCAAATTAAATCGACAACTCATCAACACTCCCTCCTGATTCAATTGTCAACTGATGCTCTTCTCCGCTGTTCACCTCTTTCTGCTCTTGTCGACATTCCTTTCCTCTTTGGTTTATGCGGTCCCTATCGAAAGAGCCACGAGTGTTGGAGTAACCATTTGCAGTGGCTTAGGCATTAAGTCCTCGAATTACAGGGATGTTTGTAGAGGTCCACCTATGCAACCTGGTCTAGTTCAAGAAAGACTTCCAAAGATTTACAACTTTGTCGGCTCAAAGGGAATTTCTGATGCTATGAGGCAGAATATCAATATCAGGATGACTAAAACAGGGCCGAGAACCAAGATACAATGAGACCATGGTGAGTGGAGGAGGAAGTCGGGCTTGTTCTACCGAAAGTGACCTAGGTTCTGAAATCTAATGCGGTTTCTCACACTTTCTTGAAATCCTCCACTGCTCTCGAAGCTCAATACACCAGACAATTGATTAACGCGTTCCCAGATGATGAAAGAGAACTCTACCGGGCTTTATTAGACAAGCAGATTTATGGGATTTTCTGAAACTGGTAAACGGGCCGCTCAATCTTTTCAATCTCGATTCAGCAGGTAAGTGTTCAATCACATCCAGTTGCTTCACAGTCTCTGACGTTTCGTTATTGTCTTTCATTGGCCTTTGACTTAGTCAACAACTACAAGGGTAAACACGTCTCCAGAACGATTTTAGCTTCAGAGGAAACCGAATTTGGCAGTAATCAAAGGGTGTTTCCTGTGCTCCCTTTATTCAAAAGAGCAACATCCGTCTACCCCGGTCTGAAGCATATTATCGGGAAACCAGTGCCGCTCAGATTCAGTTTGCCGGTGAACTCTGGACCTTTTTGAACTCTCGGACAAGAGACGGCTTTGGATCAAAGGAGAATTTTGTTCGGGACGCAACTTTTCAAGTCAACTTTCTTTCAGAGATCTTCGAGAACGCTTCACGGGCTCCTCCTTCGTCCAATTGGGTCACTGTCAACTCATAGTCTATTCCAGCTTCAAGCTTCCAGTTCAACAATGAAGGTATTAGTCTCCCTGATGCTCAGTACTCGGAATATCGAAGAGGATCCACGCCCATTGACGAAGATGACGAGGTGGAGTCGCTGATAGAGATGCAACTCACAGAGGAACTGGAATGGGCGGCTCCAACAAAAGACAAAAAGAAAAAAAAACGAAATAGGAGGACTTTCCAGGGAAGTCACAGCTTCCAGCTGCAGGAGGTCAAGAGACGAAGATCCATCTTCTGCAAGTTGCGCTTTGGGGCGGCCTGTCTCCAACTCGACGGTTCCGCCAGCAATACTTACATCCGAAATGGGTAGCGGTATCATCTCAAGTCAGCTTGTTGAAACTTCTACTCTCGGATTCCCAGTCCAGCAGACTCAAGTACTTACCCACGTCTACTCCGTTAGTTCATTCTCTTCAGCTTTCACTCCAACCGTCAGTTCTTTCAAGCCTCAAACTCAGATGGACACTTTCCATTGTCAGAACAAGGGACTTCAACCAACCTCGAATTTTCACTCCTCCTCTTTTCGGGCCGCAGGTTTCAATCCAAAGACGTTGTTCCATTCAACCCCTTTCATCAATTCTGCTGCCCCGAACAAATCTCCCACCTTCACCCTGAAACCCCTCTCCAGGCCCACTTCCACTTCCAGAATCAAAAGCTGGCCTTTTTAGTCTATTAGTGCGTGCTCTGCATCATTTGTATCGGCAACTCTCTCAGACAATGTATCACGTTTCACACCCCAATTTCAAAGAGATCACTTTTGTGAAGTCTACCTCCTGAGGGAAGATTGAAAAACGTAGCTTGTATTCGAGAAGTCTTGAAGAGGTGCCAAAGTGAATGAAGCTTCCATACTTGCAAGTATATTCTCTCAGTCAAGCCACGAGTCACGCTATTTCAAAAGGCAGATCAATTTGCAGAGATTTACAACTATTTACAATACCACCTACTAGACTTCACCCCTCAAATGCATCAAGCCAGCCTTTCAACCCCCGGCAATCTAGAAGGTGTCTCAGGTTTCACCTCTCCACCGATATAAACATCTCTTGCACAAGGTCTATAGATCCAAATTTTACCTTTCGAGAAAGTTGATAGATCGTAAGACTTTCGAGTGGGTACCTGGAAAGAAGCAGATCATCTTAGTTACGCGAGGTCTTGATGGCAGAGGGATGAAAGAAATGAATATGATTCACTCACCGAACCAACACTCTGTTCAATCACAGTGATTTCACCCAATTCCCAGGGTTTCAATTCAGGTTGATTTTCAGGATCTAAATCTTCTCCTAATCGATCTGGAACTGGAGAATCAGAAATAATAATCGCAGTATGTTCTGGATCTCCCAGAGTTGACTGTTTGAGAGGGTTGAAGAACCTTTGAATAAGCATGGATGTTCGGCTCAAGATGTAAAGCATTTTCTAGTTGACTCACCCAACTTCCTTTCCTAGCACCAACTTCTGAACAAGTTGTCTTGTACCATTCAACAATATCACCTCTTCTAACACCACCCCAATCATCTCTTTTCCTATCACCCCCTCTCCATCTACCAACTTGTTCTTCTTTCGAACTTCCACCTTCACCAGCGAAAATCAAATGTCCATGAGTTCTACCTATAGTTTCAAGTAAGAAATCTTCTCTACCATCACTTTTCAATAAATCATTGACGTATTTCAAAGCTTGATCTGCCAAAGTCCAACATTCACCATCCCCAACTGGTTTCCCACTATTCTCAGCATCTTCTGCAAATTCAGCAATCACATTTCCATAAGTTGCACTGGCAGCTTTAAGACTTTCTTGGTCTAAAGGGGCGGGAATATCTTTATATTCAACTACTATTTCAAAAGTTTCAGATCGATTAGAATCCCATTTAACAGAATAGATTAGAAAAGATAGATCAGAGAAGAAAACACTTCCTATCATTTCGTTGGAAGTTCCAGTATAAGAAGTTGAACATTTCCATAAAATGTCTTTACGATCTTTTAGGTTTGGAGGTTGACGATCTGTTTTTGAGGTATACCATTGAGATTTCCATTCTGGAAATGAATCTGGATAGACAAAGAAAGTAGCTGCCGATAAAGCAGAACAAGGATCATCTGGAGAAGTTGTAGAAGCTGTTAGAAGATGGAAAGTCGAAGAAGGATTGGATCTTGGAGCTGTAGGTGGTGGAGGTCCTCTGGAGGAGTTGTTGGTCGAGTTCGTTCGAGAAGGTGGCGTAGGAGCTGATTCTTGTGTTGGAGGAGTATAAATTGGTGGTGGAATTGAATTGAAAGAAGGTGGTGGAGATGGTGGATGAGGAGTGGGCCTTGCATTGGATTTTGAAGTTGAAGATGGAGATGATATAGAGAGTTTATGATTGAAGAATTGATCCAACACTCCAAAGAAAGCTTCCTTATCTTGTTGATTGAATTTACTGAATTCTATATAACTCTTTCCATTTCCTGCATTAGAACTACTATTGGTTCTGGCTGGAGGCAGAGGAGGTGCAGCTTGAGTGGCAGTGGCAGTGGCAGTAGCAGGTGGTCTCCTACTGGCAATCGCAGGTGGAACTCTACTACGATTATGACTACTTGTTGAAGCTTGTTGATCTTGTTGATCTTCTGAGTCTTTCCTTTTTGTGAAATTGTCCCATCTTTCATCTTTACCTTTGGCTAACTTCCATCTATCTTGGACTCCAACACCTTTACCTGCATCCCTTTGACCTCGAATCTTTGCCATTGCAGATTCACCTGCCATGTCAATCTTCTTCATAGTTCCAACTCTATCCCATGACATGCTCATCTTGAAGGTGTTAGTGATGTGATCGAGGTCGATTCGGTGAATGTGGTCAAGCTATAAGAAAGATTAGATCTTAGATCCACATCTTCCTTCTCTCTTTATATCTCCAACTCATACATTCCAAGTCATGGCAGCCAAATCCTTCACGAAAGCTCTCCAAAGATCTTTAGATGTTTTCAAAGAAGAGACATCTCGAGTGATGAGAATGGAAACTTCACCAACAGCAACTTCTGAAGGACCACTTCATCTTTATTCCTTAACTCATCCTTCACACATCTCAAACTTTGCAACCGGAAGCGATTCTGATATAGGTGGTCTTACAACCTGTAAACTAAGTTTAGATGATCAAGAAGGTAAAGGTAGATTCTTTGGTACTATCACAAATCAAGTTCCAAGAGGTGCAAAGATTGAGAAGAGTGGTTACGCTGGAATGAGGAATAAGGTCAGTAAAGTGTCAACAGTAGGAAAGAGAAGCTGAGTTTTGGAAGTTGGTTGTGTTTCATTGAAAGTGGGACATGATAATGGGAGAGAGGAATCTATAGAGAAGGACCATTCTCTCAAAAGGTTGCTTACCTCAAAACCCTCTCATCTCTCTCTCTCTCCTTTCCTTCTTCAAGAATCGACCAACTCTCTTCGGTTCTCAAACCTGGGATACAACTCTCTATCCATATCTAGCTTTGAGAGTTCGAAATCGTTTAGCAGGTCCTTCAACTTCCTCATCCAATATTCAATCTTCTTCAAGTTCCCCTTCCACTTCCACTTTCACTCCTTCCTCTTCCTCCTCATCATCTTCATTGAATGCAGCTCTTCATGAATCAGCACCAACTAATTCACCTCCCATCACAAGAGCAGTTCACGCCTTGGGTTTAGGTAGAAAGGAACCTGTCGGACCTAAATATTTCGTCAACATTCAAACTGATGGACCTGTCACTTCGGATTTGTTTCAACATAGATTATGGTTGGGAGAGGAAGAAGGTGGTGAATGGCAAACGGTAGTGGTGAGTAAAAGAGAAGAGGCTCCAGAGATTTATTTGGTTTTTGAGATTCTTGAATCTTCTGACTCTGTTCCCCTCCCCCCCCCTTTTTCTTGACCGCTTCTATTGGAAACGATTCTTCACTCATCTGAAATCCATTCTACAGATTCCATTTGATGATTTCGTTCTAACAAACACAGGTCAACTCTCAAATTCTCAAATCACAATGATGCGAGAAAAAGTTCGAACGGTTGGGATTTCAGTGGTTTTGGATGCTCCTACTTTACCATCTAGTGTCTCCAATGCCTCCTCAACTTCTTCTTCTTCTTCCTCTTCAAACTCTTCCTCATCTTCAACTTCTAGCACTCCTTCAGCTTTGAAGAAATCTCCAGCTGAAGAATTAGATTCAGATGATTGGGGAAGAGATGGGAATTTCATGGATAAGGGGAAAGAGAATGGAAAGGAGGAAAGAGTTGGTTTAGGACCTGAGAGAGGAAGTAAAAAGGGTAGATCCTTTAATTTCGATTTGGGTGTGGAGAGTGTTTGGGCGGTTGGTAGACCGGAGGGAGAGTAAACGAACTTTGTAGAGTGATGAAGAAAAGAAATGAAGTTCGTAATCTTTTCCTGACTCAGACAAAGATAGGGTTTCCCAGACTGTAATCCCTCGCTTAGGAATCGCTTAGGAAACAGTGTTGAAACTACAAAGATAAAAACACTTCGGACTTTTTGAACCTCCTGAATCCATTCCATCTCAAACATAAAACGACGCCATAGCTTCTGCATATTTTCCTTGTTTTCTCTTCTTCTTTTCCTTTTCTAATTTCTCTAACCTTTCCTCAACTGTCAATTGCTTTTCTTCTTGACCTTTCATCTCTTCTTTCAATTGAGCAAAGAACCCAGGTTTGGTCTCGACTGGTTGGCTTTGAGAAATTGCATCTGGATTTCCGTATGGATTCGAATATGAGCTTGACACCTCGTGACTCGAAGATTGGTCTGCTTGATGTCCAGAGACGGCAGGATTGAAGGAAGTCGAAGGATAGTTGTTGCCAGTACTGCTTTGACCTGGATTGTAAGGACTTGTAGATGAAGAAATATAACTTCCAGTAGGAGCTATTTTGCTGGGGCGAATTGCCTTGGATCCAGTCAGAGCATTTGGGTTGAGAAGAGAAGATAAAATCCTAGCGCAGAACCTTGCAACTTGGACACTGGGAGAGAAAAGCAACGAAGTCAGACCCTCCTCTTTTATGCTTCTTTGTCTTACCTTCTCCAAACGTCTCTAACGAGATTGAAGTTTGGAAAGATTCAAAAGAAAAAAAGAGTCAAACGGAACTGAGCGACTCACTCGGTATTCTCTCCCTCAAGAACTCTGCAAATTGGAAAGTATTTGTCGACACCATCTTCTTTTTTGAAAGGTTTGTACTTTCCATTCTCTTTGAAATTGGAATGAGGTCCAGGCATTCCATCGATTTCTCCAGAGAAAGGTCCAGAAATTGACCAATCACCAGAAACGTGGATTTGGAAGATGGGGTGACGAAGAGCTGAGAGAGTGGCTCGATGAGATCCTGAAGACGAGTCTTTCGAGACGTCTGGCTGGGGTTGAAAAAAATAAAGCAAATTGAAAAAGGAAGAAAGTGGAAGGACGGCAATTTAATGTGAAAGTTCTGTGAAAGAGTTCAAAGTCGTACAACTCACAATGTACTCGTAAATGACTTGTTCAGGAGCATGCTCGGGAGCTAAAGCAAGCGAGTAGAGATTTTCGCCCCAACCAAATGAGTACTTTCCTCTTTCAAGCTTGACAAAGTGAACTACCAAGTTCACAGGACTTGGGATGGCTTCAGGTCCAACGTTCAGCGCTCGATTGAAAGAAGCCGAAGTCTGAACAAGGGGGTTTTCGTGACCGTTTCCTCCGAGTCCTATTCCTTGACTTGAGTTTGAAGATGATGCGGTGGCAGAAGTGTATGATGGAGGTGGCTCCTCTCCTCGTTGTTGGGCATTGAAGTACTCCACGTTCTTCTTGTCATCTAGAAATGACGAGGCTGAGTAGATGGACATCCTGAGGAAGTTGGTTTACAAGAGATAACGAGATAGGAGGGGAAGGATTCCATAGCAGTTGGGAATCTAAGCTTCTTATAAGGAGATCCTGACGTCAATCGTTTCAGGGGTGTGAGAGAAGAGAGGCTCAGGCTCGAGGCGCAAAAGTGGCTTCCCACGCTTCACTTTGGTGCTCGATCATAGAAGGTTACCCTCAATCTCTAGGGTGTGTTCATACAAGAGATCAAGAGGTTCAATACATACGTAGGGAGAAGAGAGAAAGAGAGAGAAGGGACTCACACGATCAACCGGCGGCAGTTCTTCTCTCCCTCCTCTTTCTCTCGTCCTTTTGGACTCCGGATTCCATCCTTTCGAGAGACATCTAAAGGATCTCAGATATTGAAGAAGTTGGATTGATAAAGAAGACGCACCGGAATTGTCTAAAAATGAAGTCCTTGCCGTCCAGGGCCAGTGCTGCGAGCTGCGAGTGTCTCAAAATGAACCACCCACATTATCTTTTTCCTCCTTTCTTTTCTTCCCTCCTTCTGTTTCCATCCACTTCATTCTAATCTATCCAATCCATTCAGATGGCTAGTACCTCTCAATCAACGACAACAACCTCTGAAGATCAAGAAGCTCTCTCGAGAGCAGCTTCTCTCATTCAAAAGAACTATCGTAGCCATGTCTCTCGCAGAGAAGCATCGGGTTTGACCCTGTCAGCAGATAGGAGATGGATTTCTGCAATGCAGCAACACAAGGTTAAGCAAGCTGGCAAAGAATCAAAGGCAGGTGAAAAGATGGGAGCTTCAGATCGATGGAAACGAGGGGGAGTTCTAGTAGGTCAGCTAGCGGGAGGGAACGATGGAGCTGGAGGACCTGGTCCCGGAAATGAAAGAGAAGAAAAGGGAGGTGGGGTTGAAGGTGGTCCTAGTCTGACGAATGGGGACGAAGGAGAGGAGAAGAAGAAGATCGGAGACGTTCCCGGAGGTGAAAAGGATGGCAAAATAGATAACATCAAGCCAATCACAAAGCGTGGTACTCCCATGCGTCTCTTAGAGTATTCTTTGAGGGGGCAGGAAGCTCAGGAATTGAGCAAGGTGATGGAGGCCCAATATTGGTTAGAGGTGAGTCAAAGCAGATAGATAGCATTTTGTTTTGGAAGGGAAGGGGAAGGCATTCCTCCGACTGAAATCGACTTGGAACTGCGAAATCAACCTCAAAGATAGGAGCATTCCATCCATCGATTCCGGGGAGAGAGAGAGAGAGCTTTGGAGGAGGAGAGAGGCATCTCTTTAAACCCTTATCAACAATCCCGATACCTTATGTCCTCCCTCTCTCAGATGGTAGACAAGTATCACAGATATGGAACAAATCTGAAACCCTATCATCAGCACTGGTCAGATGATGCTTCTATTAAGGACAACTTCTTCAAGTGGTTAGATGATGGAGCTGGGAAAGATTTGGATCTTGAAGAATGCCCAAGGGAGAGACTGGAAAGGGAAAGGATCACTTATCTGAGTGTGAGTACAATTCGAGCAAAGATTGCATCTATTGGCATGGTCAAGAGCAACTGAAAAGAATTGGGTTGACTCTCGGTGAGGGGAATCGAAGTTTGGGAGATCGGAGAGGGCGGGCTAAGAGACCTCTCTGCTTCCTCTAAGGCCATGTCCTTTCGTCAAATTGAAGTTTGAAAGTGGAAGAAATTCATCGCATACACCCCGCTTTGAACCGAGGCCATGTTCAATTTGAAGCTTTATCGGTGCCAATCTTCGAGTTCTTACTGACCTCCTTCCTTCCCATGCCCCCCAATCCTTCCTTTTCCAAATCCCTCTTCTTCTTTGTTTCTTTTCCTGTGTTGGCAGGCTGAGCAACGAGCCAACTACGTAGTAGATATCAAGGAAGGCAAGCTTATCTGGCGTAGAAATGGAAAGCTGGTGGATACGACCAAAGGAAAACACAAAGATTTAGGTCATGGTCAAGGGATCGTGGATCTCTCTTCCGATGAAATGAAGGAAATCAAAGCTGTTAAGAAAGAGAAAAGAGAGCGTAGAGGTTCTTCTTATTCTTCAAGTAGTAGTAGCTCTTCAAGTGAAAGTTCAAGCGACATGGATTCAGAAGAAGAGAAAGAGCAGGAAGATGCGAAGAAGAGATATGGAGCTGATGATAAGAAGAAGGGAGCCTTTACTTCGAAAGGTTGGCAAGACGCTTTGATGAGGAAGACTGTGGGAGCTAATACTTGGTGAGTCGCGAGAGCTCTACGGAGAAGAGCGTGAGAACCTCAAGGTCTGACTTCTTTTCTTGATTCATCTCTGGACTTTCGCATCCAGGATCTACGTTCTGAACGCAAGAAAAGAGTTCTACGTGGGAATCAAACAAACTGGAAAGTTCCAGCATTCTTCTTTCATGTTTGGTTCGAAAGTTCTTTCGGCGGGTCTTTTGAAGGCTTCCGATGGAACTCTCACATCACTTTCACCTCTTTCGGGGCACTATCGAGCTGGAACTTCTCACTTCAGATACTTCATTTCTCAACTTCAAGCTCAAGATGTCGATCTGTCGAGAGTCAAGATCAGCAAATCGTTGTTACTCCTCGCTGGAATGGAGAAATATGCTAATTTCAAGAAAGGTGGTAAAGGGAGGATGAGAAGAAAAGACGAGAAGACGAAGAAGGAGATGACCAAAATTGAAAAGGTTAAAGATAAGGTTGATGAGAAAGTGGACGAGAAGATGAAGAAGAAAGATGGGAAGGAAAAGGATGGAATGTTAACTCGGATGATGGAGAAGCTCAACCCTCATTCTTCTAAGGGTGAAGCGAAGAAAGAAAATCAGGATCCTACTGATACCCCTGCTTCAGCTTTGGCTTGAGGCAAACTTGTTCTGTAACCATTCCATGCTCCACAACTCTTCATTTGGCCACCATTCTCCCCTCTCCCCCAAAGTTACCTTGTCCCTTTCTGCTCTTCCCATTCTCTATGACTTCCTCCATTCTATCCTTACACTTTGCTTTATTGTTTTGTTCTTGGGTGTTTCTTTTAATGTCGCGCCACCTCCTCTCTTCCACTTCTTCCACTTCTTCCGCTCTACCTCATCTGTTGTACATACTGAGTACCTGAGTGCACCTCTGGGAAACTCAAAGGGTCAGCTATCGGCGTGGAACTTTCGGCGTGGCTGCTGGGCTGAAGCTGATTTAGCTGAGGTTGTTGATTAACTCTTCGAGGATAAGTTTCAGCTTCAACCTCGCGGTCATGCACCCCAACAGTCTCTCTCTCTCCAGATCGTTCCCACGTTCCTGTCCTTGAAAGACGTCTAAATTTCTTATCAAACCCAAACGAGATTCCTATCTAAGAGGACGTCCATCTCGAAAACCATTTTCATTCTTCCCTCCCTCAATTATTCTCAATCAATTTTTCGAAACTTCGCTTATAATTCTGCTTCGAGACCAACCATCCATCTTCTACAACCAAGATGTCGCGCGAATTCACTGCAGAGCAGATCTCCAGGATTCTTAGAGAGCAGTTTGGTGCAACTTTGATCATTACGAGGTGAGCTAACAAATGAGAGTGCAAAGTTTGCGAAGCAGGAATTTTCCTTTCACAACCTCGATACTCGTCTTCCTTCCCATCCGTTCTCTCTTCTCTTCAGTGTCTGCTTCATAATTTATGGGATCAACATTTCACAGTTCGCGAATTACTTCTACGTGTTCCGCAAGAGAGATCAGCTGCTGACCAAAATCTGGGTTTCCTTGGTCATGCTATTCAACACCACCGCCACTTTCTATCAAGTGTATAATGACTGGACTCTAGCCATTGTTGGGTGAGTGAGAGTTTGCTAGTCTCTTGATCATTTTGAGCCCCAAGCTTATTCTGATACTCATCCTTCATTCTGTTTTCGTTCCTTCCACGAAAATTACAGATTCACTGTGGGAACGGGAAAGATCCCCTCAGTGGTGAATGGAAACAAGGTCGTTCTATACTCTGTAGTCGTTATGTGAGTAAGTCGCAGAGAGGAAGGGGAAAGGGGTGAAGAAAGCAAGTGTCAGAAAGAGGTGAAACGCAGCTGCGAGCACGATCCTCCTTTGGCTACTGACTTTGGCTTCCCATTTCATCTCCTCTATTTACACCAGGCTCGTTCAACTCTTTTGGCTAGGCTGCGTCACAAGAATGATGGTATCGCGACCAAAGCTCGCCTATTTCATCACCGCACCAATCTCAGTCATCTCTCTAGCTTCTTTCGGTGGAGCCATTGCTGTCGGAGTTCTTTCTGAGACTGAGGGACCTTTCGAAGGATACTGGCCTTTGGAAAAGACAGGTGAGAGAATGACACCGTTTCGAGATGCTGCACGGGCCACCTCTATTAACCCTGCTTCCCTTTCTTTCCTTTAGCCCAAGCCCTCAGGGTGACTCTCGCATGCGCCTTAGGAGCTGATGCAGCCATTCTGATCGCAATCATCAGTCAACTCACTTTACTCAGGAAGAGTTCTTCGAATCTACGGGGAACCATCTCGAGATTGAGTTACATCTTCTGTGCAGTCACCTCAGTCTCAACTGTGTTGATCATCGCTGAGATTATCTTCCAATTCCCTCGCAACGTAAGTGATAAAGCTCACTGGGAATACTTCGTCTCCTGAAGAATACGTTCGATCTGATTTCATCTCCCTTCTTTCCACAGAACGGAGGAATCTACACTGGATTCTCAGCAATTACCTTGACCTTCTCCCCTCTAATCCCTCCTATTTATGCGATGGGCATGCTTTCTATCCTGAATGCTCGAACTGATCTCTTCAGCAAGACTAGATCTCCAACTAAATCAGAGGGAGAAGGTCACAGTTTCTTGATCCCCCGCATGAACTTCGTCGTAAGCTCCGCTTCGAGAGATGTTCCTCTTGAGAACGTCGCCCAGCAGAACAGTGTTTCGACGCATCGTGGGGAAGTAGAAGCTGGGTCTGCATCGGTCGTTGAGGAGAAATGAGCTTCTTACCTGTGAGTAGAGCTTTTTCAGTTTCTAGACAATTCCTTCCTTTCTGGATCTCTCTTCTCGCATCTTCAAAGGAAAACTCCCCCTGATGAATGATTTCTTTGCTTTCGTTTCGTCTCACAGTCAAACTTTACTCCGCTGTCTCTCTTCATCTTCAAGTCTCAAGCTCTCGTTTCGCCACCTTCTTGTGTCAACTGTCACCTCTACTTTGGATCTGCCTCCCTTCCCTGGATACCTTTTGCTCCTTCCAGCTTACTTATTCGACTTCTATCTATCCTTTTGTAAACAGTGCTCAAATTACTTGTCTCGTTTATATACTTTTTCTTACTTTTTGTTTGCAAGTGGTTTTCACGAGATGGGCGCGATGGGCTTCGGTACCGGGAGCTCGATCAAATTCACTTCCCGTTCTATCCACCTTCCCCCAACATTTCCTTCTTCTTCTCCTCCTCCTCTCCTCCATCCCATCCCAATCATGTCCATCAACATTCCATCCAACCCAGCTCCACAAGGATATATAACTCGCCCAGCCGAGTACACTGAAGCTCTAGAACGAGCTCAAAAGCTCCTCGATGAGGAAACCAGTCCTTCAGCTGAAGACACCTGGGAATCAGATGGTGAAAGAGATGGAGTAACTCTTCATAGGAAACCAAACCCTGAAAACCCTTCTGATGTCCCTCTAGTCAAAGGAAGAGTTCTCATCGAGAACGCCACTCCAGAACAAGTGTTGGCTACTGTTCAACTACCTGGAATCAGGAAGAAGTGGGACGACAGAATGGAGGATGGTTTCGGTTAGTATCAACTGAAAGAAATTCTTACCTCTTATCATAACTCTTATCAGAACCCTTTATCCTTTCCTTCACTTTCTGATCTACCCCTCTGCACCTTATCACTTCTCCAGCCGTCCAACGTTACTCTCCTCAATCCTACCTATTCTACTCTGTCATGAAATCCCCTTCTTACTTCATTTGGGCTAGAGATATCTGTGGAATTCAAGAGAACAAAGCTTCCGATGATGGTTCTTTGATCACAGTTCTACAAACCTCTGTAGAGAATGAAGAGTTCGTCCCAGATGCTGGTTCATATGCTAAGTCTAGAACTAGGGCTACTGTCGCTTTGAGTGGTTGGAAATTTGAGAAGAAGGGTGATGACACTGAGTTGACTTATGTGGTCAAGGTGTTCTTGAATGGTGAGTGAAAGATAGGGAAGGTTGAGAAGGAATAGTATAAGGGCAAGGTGAAGGCATCTCTGGAACTGGAACTGCAGGACGAAGTCTCGCTATCTGAGTGGTAAAGGAGGCTTAGGGAGGCTCAGATTTTTCGCATGTCTGCCCAGCTTTCTTTGGAAAAAGACGTGGGAGAAGGCTCCACCTTCGAGCTCTCTCCACATTTCAACCTTACAATCTCAGCAAACCGTTGTAAATGCTTCTTCTGACTCTCTTTTATCCTCGTCTTCACCTCCCTTCACTCTCGCAGGTAACATCCCAACCGCCGTCGTTGCTTCTATCGCATCTGAAACTCCAGTGAGTAGAGCATTGGAAACACAGATTTGAGTTCCTTTTCTTCTCGCTCCCAGCTCCTCTTTTCTCCCGCATTTTTCTTTCTTCCGAAGAGTACCTCGATTCGCTCCAGTCTCCTGTTTGCTCACCCCGACCTCTCTTTCCCCTCCCAACCTCCCCACCACCTCGTCTTTCCACCTCCCTAGATGTGCTGTGCCAAGATCCGCGACACTTTCTACAGTGCAGGATGGGCCCCTCATGAGATCATTAAGTCCGAGACCAAGACTTGCAACCAGACTCAATTGTTCGAAGATGGTAATGGAAGTGAAGCTCAGAGTGGAGAGAAGAAATGGACTGGATTCTTCAGAGGTTAGTCAGAGTTTGTTTCTACGAGTTGGGCCTTCTTGCCTTTCTGAACAGGTTTTTGGGGCTTGTCTTGCCATCCTTTGGTCTCGAGAAACCTCGAAGCTCAATCTAGAGTATCTCAACCAAGCTTTCTCCCCCACACACCCTCCCTTCTCTTCTCTTTCCCACACTCCTCCTCTTTTGCCTTCTTCTACAATCTGTCCCAACAGGCCAAGGAGCCGACTCCTTCTCAATCGCGTATGATTCTCAGCGCATGTACTCTTCTGGTGTTCACGTCGAGGTTAACGGAGAAGGTAAAGATGGTGTTTCAACCAAGGTTGACGAATCCTCTTCAACTGTTGTTGTCACGGTCGAGGACAGTGCTAAGGACAAGGATTTTGAGATTGTCATTACTCCTCAATAAAGGGGTTTCCTCAATTGGATGAAGGGAGAAGATGATCCTGTTGATGTCTAGTATCTTTCTGGAAGTGCATCTTTAAACTGCTCAGGCGTTCTTTCCTCTGTTCGATTTTCACCTTAAATTGTGCATGTTTCTTTCCTTGTCCTTCCGTACCTGCCTTCTCCCTTGCTTTCTCTCTCCCAAATATCTATTCCCCTCTGTGTTTGCTCTATCTATAACCCATTTCTTCTTGTCTTAATCTATTTGGGCGAAGCCCCAGTGCTTCAGAAAGAAGAGGCTATTGAGCTCCTCCCCCTGTTCTCCCAGCCCCAATCTGGCAATGAGCACATCGAGGCGCCCAATCGATAATGGAATTTCCGGAATCCCAGGAGAACTAGATGAGAAGCTTTTCATGATGCCCAGTCAAACGGCTAGCGGCCAGGCCTCATTGAAGCTCAAATTCAAAGGACAAATCACAAAATCGATCTCGCATTCGATTCTTCGACTTCAACTTCCAAAAGTTCTTACTCCTACTTACATTCTTTCCCGAATGGCATCACTTCCATTACTTCAAAACGCTTCATCAATGCTTAGACTTTACTCAGTCAACTCGGTCAAAAGCCTCACAAGAGGCTCGATAATCCAGCGCAATGCTTCAACCTCCAATTCGAGCCCAACGCCGTCTAAAGAGCTGCCCCAGCTGACTCTCTTCACTGGAACTGACTGTTCGCTATGCGATGTAGCAAAGGAGGTCTTGGAAGAGGCAAAAGCAGAGGTGAGCAGTTCAAACTCTCAAACGAGGCTCAGAGGCTCAGATTTTTGATTCACTCTGAATCGACTCTCTCTTCTCTAGCATCCTTTCGAACTGTCGTCATATAACATAAGGGACGATTCTCTGCCGGAAATTAAGCGATGGAGACGGGCGTATCAGTACGATATTCCAGTTCTTCATCTCGAAGGAAAAGGTGAGCTTCCGACTTCCGATCTATATTCTCGTCTCTGGTTACTATCTGACCTTCTTTAACTTCCTCTCTGCAAATCTGTGCTTCTCACCTGGTGGCTTTACTTCACACTTGAAGAGATCGCGAGGCATAGTATAGACAAGACGGAACTACTGAAGAAACTGAGAGAGGCAGCACAGTGACGATCCCCAGTGGACCTTGGTGGCATGTAAATACCTAATGTTTTATGAATTACCGAAGTACTATCGAACTGCTTCCAATTATACAAGACAGGCAGCGAGTGAGGTGTAATGCGCTCGAATCTGTCGTAATCTGTGCTGCTGACTGCTGCTGCTGAGAGAAAAAAGTTGAAGGCTACACAGAGGACCATAGGACCAACCACCACTCTCCTCTAAATCAGTCCAACCAAACTTCCTTGAAGAACGATGAGCAACAGAAGGAAATCATCTCAGGCGATATCTGGACCATCAAAGTTGGAGCAAAAGCTTTACGGAAGTCTTTTCCCATCCTCCATTACACCTGCTTCCACTCCCAGCTCTTCTTCAAGTAGACCTGTGAAGAGGCAGAAGAATGATCAGAACTCTTTCGTGTCGAGGAAGAATCAAGAGGAGGATTTAGGGACCACTCAGTTGGAGGACGATCAGGTGAGTAAGAAGTTTACAGCTCTAGGACAGAACAGAGGAACAAGGAGAGCAAAGGGAGAAGGAAGTATTGGTGCATAGGAGCTCACTTTCTCGCATCTTGCTTCCAATTGCTCTCACTCCAGCTGTTCATGCTTGATACTGGAAATGGACTGGAAAATGAAGAGGATCAAGAAGCAGAAGCCGAACAAGAGGAGCAAGAGCAAGAGGAGTCAGACCAAGAAGATTCAGATCAAGAGGAAGAAGAATCAGACGACAATGAATCAGATCAAGAGCAAGACTCAGAAGTGAACGTTGAAGACGAAGAGTCAGAAATAGACTATGAAGCATCTTCAGCTTCTTCTACTCCAGAGCCAACAGCTCTTCCTCGAGGGTCCAAATCCAAGGCTGCTTGGACAGATCAATCCTTGAAGACTATGGTGATCCCTTTGTCAGGCCCAAAGACTGCCCATAAGCTGATAGATGGAACTTTGTCATATGCTGGAACAAACAAGCTGAAGAAGTTGAGGGAGGAAGTGGGAGAGAATGAGATTCGAGGGGATGAGTATGAGAGGAGGTTGAGGAAGATGTGAGTTACTAGCTAAAGATTCCTTCGAGATTCAGGAGAAGTTTGACTTGGATCATAAGTAAAAGTCTCTGTCGAGCAAATCGCAAAGGGAGAGGCTCGGAAGGGAAGATTCTGAAGGTTCGAAGGGGAAGACCACTCATGGCATACATTCCACTTTTCTCCACCACTTCTTTTCTCCCTTCCAGGTTTCAACAACTTCATCCGCCGCCTCCATGGGCTTCTCTCCGACTTTCAACATCTTCTGGCTCCTCTTTGAACTCGTTACTTCAGAGTGATTCAGGTCTTCTCTCCAAACCCATCACCTCCACTGAAATCCTTTCTGGTTCAAGATCAGGAGGCAGAGTTAGAATCTACGATCCATCTCAACTAGAAATCAGCAGATTAAGAGATGTCAACCAAAGTGAAAGAAAGGAAGGTGCCAAGACATCCATTGAATCTCTAAACTTTCACCCTTCAAGTCGAACTCAGGTTTTAATGACTGGATCCAAAGATAGAAGAATCAGATTATTCCAGCTAGATGACGGTTCCAAATCAAAGCTACTCCACACTCTACACATTCCAGATCTCCCGATCTCGAACTCGATGTTCCATCCTTCAGGCACTAGTGCTCTAATCTCTGGAAGCAGACCTTATTTCTACAGCTACGATGTTTCGACTGGTCAAGCCTACAAATCAAGTCCGTGGAGAGGAAACAAGGATGCAGATGAGCTAGGTTTGGAATCTGAGAAGGACCTATCTCTAGCTCGTTTCCAGCCGAACTCAGATGGTGATTCTACTGGATCTGGAAGCAGTATTCTCGCAATCGGTGGAAAAGCTGGAAATTTACATCTATTGGACTGGGGAAGATCAAACAACAAAATCTCATCTGGGTCAAGCATCTCAAGTTTAGGTTCTAGAATTCTATCCTTGAGGCAGAACTCTCCAATCAGAGGTATCTGTTGGGATAAAGATGAGAAGTCCAATGGTAATCGCTTGGTTTCTTTAAGTTTAGATGGCAGCTTCAACGTTTGGGATAAGAGAAATCTAGGAAGTGCTTTCGATTGCGTCAAAGTGAAGAAAGATGTCGGACAATTCGAGCCTAAGGGGATTGAATCAAGACCAACTTTCAGTAATTCAGTTGGAGGAAGCGATGACTTGGTTAGATTCGCTGTAGGCTCAGATGGTGGATTCGTGAATCTTTATGGTGATCTAATGAAAGGTTCAGGTGAAATTGATAATGATGGGAATGAGATCGTCAAGAATTTGGATCCAAAGAAATCTATCGGCAATCTGACAACTGCTATTACTAGTTTGAAATTCTCGAACGATGGTCAACTATTGGTCACTGCTAGTAAGAGTAAGAAGGACTCTTTGAAGGTGGTGAGTAAGAAGCGTGTCTGTCAAAGATGACCAGCGAGCGAGGAATGTTTCAAGGTCCGTCTCCTCTGACGCCATCTCTGTTCTCTTGCCTTCGCCTTTTCTTCGCTCTTTTACGATTCTTTTGGTATTGTGCTCAAATAGGTTCACGTCCCAACTTCAAGAGTCTTCGCCAACTGGCCAACGGCTGGAACTCCTCTCGGCAACGTCACTTCGGTAGACTTCTCGAGAGGTGACGAATACTTAGCAATCGGTAACACTGGTGGAAGAGTCCTCCTGTACAAGCTTCATTGAATTTCGCAACTCTGCAAAAGAGGAAGAGAAGCCTCGTCGTACTTGTCCATTCTCAGTCAATCGAACATTTCTCAATTATGCAATTCATAGACTCATTCAATCAATCAAATATAAACTTCAGTATGCCAGTCAAAGTTGACCGCCTTCCAAAAAGACTTGAACCATCGCGTGGAAATCAGAGATTCAAAAGATGTGGTGTTCGGAACAAAGAAACAGGGTGATGAAAAGGATGAGTGATGTGCGATAAAATTACTAGTAATACAAGTTTCGAGGAAAGAGGCAAGACGTGAGGTTCAAACAAGAAAATTAGAGAGGATTTACAAAGCAGAAGTAATCAGGCTTGGAATCGCAAGCTGATCTCTTCCTCCTATGGCTCGACTGCTTTCTTGACGAAGATTGAAGTTGAGGCTGGGATTGAGGAATCGAAGAAAACTCGGCTTGAGGGAGTGGGATGGTTTGAATCATAGGAGCTTGTGGCGCTTCAACTTCTGATAGAGAGCAGTAGTATTTGGTTTCAGTAGAGTAACCTGAGCTCATACCGAAGTCTGAATTGAGGTCGAAGTTGTTGGAGAAATCGAAGTGATTGGTAGGTGTTGGAGGAGGAGATGAAGAAGCTGCAGATGATGTTGAAGAGAAGGACCCCTGGCTTTCGAAGGTTAATGGACTTGGAGTTGAAGAACCGACGACCCTCGTGTTTAACCCTTCCACTCCATTCGATCTAAGAGGACTTCTGGTTGAATTCTGAGGCTGAGATAGAAAGTGATTCCAGCCGATTGGGAAGGCGAGTAGGCTGTCGAGAGGTAGGCGTCCGTCCTTTAATGCCTGCATCGTCAGAGTAGGCGAGAGCTTCAGCTCTCCGGAGCGGCGATATGATGAAACACTGAATAAAAGAGAAAACGGATGAGTGGTCAGTGAAGTGGAGATGAGAAGAGAGGTGATGAAATGTACTCACCTTTGGTTTCCTTCAGAGAATCTACTATAAGTAGGCAAGTTGATGTTGATAGACATTGGTTGATGTTGTAAGAGTTAAGATTGACGAGGTTTGAAAGGTTTGAAGGTTTTGAGGGAAAAGGCTTGGGTGAGAGGACACCTCCTTTTATAGTTTGGAGGGCTGTAAGGAGAGCTTACATGCTTACGTGCTTACATGCGGGCGGGTGATCTTACGGGCGAGAACAAGACCCGTAAAATTTCGCTCCTGCGCAGTTCTTTCTGGCTTCTCACTTAATCAAAACAGAATGTCAAAATGCTCACCTTGGCTGGTCGGTGATTACTGATGCCTACCAAAAACTCAAATGCAGAGGCGCAGAGAGGGAAAGGGGTGCTTCGCCCCGCAACGGATTTCAGGCCCTCAAGGAGAACGTTCTGACCAAATTTCACAGCTTCACAGCGAAGAAACAAACGGAGGTGGATTGATCCCCTTCCTGCATAAATCCGAAGAGAGTAGGCAGAGGAGGGAAAGAGATCAGTAGGAGTCACTGAATACAGTATAAGCCGATCTGACAATCTTGAGCACTTCGCAGATCCACCGAATGACCGACTTCACTATCCTCTCATGCAACTGAATAGTCCGAAGAAAAGTTTTAAATGCTGACGGAAGCATTTCTGAATTCTAATTTCAGCTTAAGGGGAAGCTTGGAGTCGAGATGCCTCTCACCCCCCCCCCCTTCTTTCTCTGCCAGCCCTTCTCATAAAAATCTGGTCAACCCAATCAATAGAAAATGACACAAGAGAACAGAAATCGAGCTTAAGGCAACAAGGCAGACGAAAAGAAGTGGAGCACGAAAAGTAATACAATTGAAAAATATCTAACAGCCGAAACCGGGGACTTCAAAAGAAAAGGAAGGTCTCTTATTCACAGCATCTTCGTTCGATCCTCTACGAGCTCTTCCCGTTCTGTTCCCTTCTCTTCTACACTATGACTGGGAGACAGATTCTTCATCTCTAGTAGACCACCTTTCTCCTCCTCTGGACTATCATCTCGATTTAGCTTTGAGTTCGAATGAGAACTGAGGACCTGATTCTCTAAGCCTTCTTCCAAAGTAGGTAACCTTTCAACTCCAATCTTTCTTCTGTAAGCTTGATTCATATTGTCATAATCTTTAGAATCGTAACCAGCAGCGTCGCCTCTTAGAGATCTATTATCATCGATAGTGGCGTAGGTCTCCACGTCCAATTCCGCTTCAGTTTCCACGATTCTGACGTCTGTTGTGGTATGGTTCCTTATCCTAAAGAGAATCATTGGTAGAATTATGACTAGAGATGCTGAAAGCAAACACCAAATGATGATCAGGAGCTTCATAAAGGGCATGCTTGTGGCATCGAGATGCCAAAAGACCGCATTGAGAGCAGATTGTAAACCTTTGTAGAAGCCAGAGTAGTAAGCCAATTTCTTTGGAGAATTAGACAGACTACCAATGATGTAGAGGGCCAGGATTTGCCAGGCGGCGTCTCTGCAATGAGGAGGGGGCAGTCGGTCAGCAAGCTGCAAGCGCAAGTTTGAATCGGCAGACTGGGATCTCAAGGACTCGAAACTCACGAAAATCCACAGAAGATATAAAGGACCGTCACTCCACCATAGTACGCACGATTCGTAGACCCGCCTTCGGATCCAAAATCCAGCGTTCGAACGTTCTCTCGGGAGAACGTTCGTTGAACTAGATAAGAGCAGCCCCAAACGACTTGAATCAGCACTAAGAGCATGGCCCAGCCAGAGAAGGCTCGAGTTCTTCGAGAGAATCTGGGCGAATCCAGAAAGGCTCCGACGATTGGAGCGGCTAGGATTTGGGCGAGCCAATAGAGGAGCGAGTTGAGCTGCGAAGAGAAGGAAAGAAACCGCGGTCGTGAAGAGCATGCTTTAGAAAGAAAAAGCTATGAAGGAGAGTCGACGAGAAGAATCTTCATTCCAACTCACCGATCGAGATCGAAGGGAGAATAGCCCAGCGTTGAGTGCGTTGAAGTGATAGACGTAGAAGATGTTCGATACTGCGAGAGGATATGAACAAACAATCGGTTTGAGACACTACCAGAGAAGAGATCTCTACGTGCTAGGAACTCACCGGCGAAGAAGGGAAAGCACAGCAAAATCATTGGATCGTTCTTCAGACATCTAACCAGACCCCACATCTCACTTTTCCAACTAGGATGAATAGGTGTTATGACTCTTGTTCCATCCGACCTAGTAATCTTTCGAGGAGAAACTAAAAGGAATGCCAGTGAAGATCCAAGAGCTGTTAAGCCGACGAAGATAGAGTAGCCCGCTGTTGAGAGAGAACCAGCGGTATCATGTTCATGGTTCTCTCCTAGTAAGATTGCAGATCCAATCACGTCTCCCATATTAAACAAAATCCAAAAAATGGAGATAAACCTTCCCTTCTCGTCTTCGGCTGGTAACGAAAGCATGACTGTAGCTTGAGCAGTCCATAAAAGAGCGGCTCCTAGTCCCAATATTGCTCCGGATGCTATCACAAATGCTGAGACTTGATCTTTCTTAATGTTGTAGGTCAAAAGAGATGCGACATAAAGCACATATCCTAGGGAGCCAATGAACAGGGATTTCTTCACTCCCAAAACATTTATAAAAGTTCCAGCAAAGAAAGACCCGACTGCAAAGGTCGAGTAGAGAGCAGTCAAAGAATTTGATGCTAAGGTGGTCGAGACTTGGCCTGACGGAAGAGATAGAAGAATGGATGTGAGAGAGAGAAGAGATCGGTCTTAGGCGGGAGACTGCTTACCGGCGCCTCCCAAAGAAGACAGAGCGTTGAATCTGGATCACAATTGAATGGGCGAGAGGATAGCATTTGCAGTTGATAAGAGAGTAGGCGATGAGCTCATTCTCTTCCTTCATCTTGAGCGCTTGGAGCCTATCTTGGCTTTTTGAGGGCTGTGACGCCTGCATCGGACAATTCCTGCAGTACAAGTATACTCACAATCCTGGACAGGCGAAGCAGATGAAGCCCAGAAGAATTACCTGTTATAAAATGGGCATCAGTGAAAGGATGGGATCAATTATTGAGGAGCATATAGAGAAAGAAGAGAATTGAACTAACTTGACTGAGAGGTCTCTGGAAAATCCTTGTGACTTTCGAGCTAGGCTCTTTGGTCTCTCTGAGAGCTACTCCTTGCTCTCCTTCATCTAGATTACTGTGGAATAGTTTGGAAACCATCCAGAGAATAAGGGTTTCAAGGAGTTGGTGGAGGATGTCAAGAAAGAAAGGGAAGAATTTCTTCAACGGGACTACGCAAGGTACGGACCCACGAGATAGTGAGATAATTATAGGTCCGCAGCTGGATCACTTCTTTTTTTTGTAGATCTCTCCAACAGCGACAGAAATCCTGAAATCACCTTGCTGATCATCGATCGTCTCCAAGAAAAGTAGAAAGTAGAGAGAGAGCGTCGAAAACTTGGGAAGAAAAATGCAAAAAAATGCGTGAGAATGACACTACATATGACAAATGATTACAAGAGAGCAAATCGATAACTGAAACGTGTTTCTATTTTTTACCTCTCGAACTCGAAGGTTTAGAAGATGGAGGGCCCATACTTCTAGCAGCTTGAGCTTCTCTCTCCTTCTCCTTCTTGATCCTCTCCTCTTCCAATCTAGCCGCCTCCTTCTCTTCATCCATCAGAATTCCATCCTTCAGAATACTATCCAGATCAGGAGATAGTACAAATTTCCGAACCACATCTCCAAGGTGTAGAGCTCTTCCTGCCTTTTTGCTAGTTGGTTGAGGTTCTTCCATGAGCATCAAGGACTCTAGGAAGGTCGATTGAGTTCCACCGGTCAGCTGAAACGGACATGAAGGAGAGGAGAAAGAGAAAGTCAGATACATGATACAGAGATTCAATCTTTTGATATGGGTACTCACCTCCATCAGAACTTCACCGCATCTCAGCTTGACCTTGCCGTCTTTTCCAATTTCTAGATTTCCAATTCTCCCTTCTGGCATACTTCTAACTTTCTCCTTCCAAGCTTCTCCAACACTTCCCTCTCCCTCTTTCCTAAGAGACGCAGCTTCAGCTGCCAGAGAACTAAGAGCAGTAGGATCAGGTTTGATTTCCTTCTTAACCTTTTTCTCATCGTCATCATCTTTCTCTCCACCAGCAGTTCCTTCCGCAAAAGCCACGCTTCTACGACCACCATCACTGCCTTCCTTCTTTTTCTTGACTTCAATCGGAGCAGGTTCGAAAGTAGGGAATAATGCAGGGAATTGGAATAGATAAATCTTGCCTTCTGGAGAATCTTCATCATCACCAAAATTGTTCATCTGATGGAAATCATCCACTAGATCATCCATCATTTCTTCTTCTTCCGATTCTGAAAGATCCAACGCATCAGCATTTGGTTCGTCATCACTTGATTTTTCATCTTCATCATCTGAATCTGAGATTTTAGGGGTAGAAGTCCCAGAAGAAACCGTTTGAGCTCTTGAATCTTTCTCTCCACTTGTAGTTCCATTCGACATTTCAATATCTCCATCTCCATCTTCATCCTTAACCTTAATCAAGTCTTCTTTTTTCCTTTCCTTTCCTTTCTTTTTCTTCTCTTCGCTTCCAGCATCTTTTTCTTTCTTTACTTTCTTATCTTTCTCTTTATATCTTCCAAGGGAAGTTGGGGCCCAACCATCTAATCCTTCAACTTCTTCCATATCAACCGGTTTACCTCCAATAACTTCTTCGTTATCTGAATAATCTTCTTTTTCTAATTTCTCATCTGGATTTCGGTAAGATCTTGACATTCCAGGTTGTAAACCCTCTGAGGCGGAATACGAAGTTGGAGTTGAAGATGAGAATCCTCCTCCTCCACCTGATTTACTTCGAGCTGCCCGAATAGCTCCTGATCCCATCGAGAATGGACCAGAGGCCACCATGGCTTGAGGTTCGAATCTAGGTCGAGCTCCTCCTCTGCCGCCACGACCTCGAGAACTACCTCGAGTGGATGGTGCATCTTGACTCGAACTCGCCTCCTGTATGGGTGGGAAGTGAGAGTATCAGCACAACGCTTAAAGCAGATCTTTTGAGCGAAAACAAAATACTCACAGGAGCTGGTGTCAGAGAGGCTGGAGGAACGCTGAAAAGCAACAGAAGGAGTAGGGTAAATTCGAGGTCAGCTCCTGACCTCGAGCTCTTGCTTCAGAGTATCCTCAGTTTGACATTGCATGAGCTTGAAACTCTCTATCCAGGAGAAACTCGAAGAGTTCCGGAGGCGCCCAGAGAGTGAGAAGCCCAATGACTCCAGCTAGCAATCTATCTCAAAGAGCCTCCTTCCTCCCCTGATCTCTCTCTCTCTCTTCCTCCCTCTATGAATCTGAAACGGAGAAATTTCCATCTTCCATTGGTTAGCCGATTGGTACTCACGTTGGTTTTCTCCTAGTTGGTACTACCGGCCTGAAATTTGGCCTTACACCTGTGGCAGCTCCTCTAAGAACTACGCCTCCTCTTCTGACTGCAGTTGGACCTCCTCTTGAGGGACCAGCTGCCGCATTTCCAATCGCTGAAGGAGTTTGAACTGGAGTGCTAACAGGACGTACGATTGGACGACCTACAACTGCAGCACCTCTTCCTCTTGTTCCTCTGATTGAAGGTGTTCCACCTCGAGAAGGAGCTCCATTCGGATTACCGTTAGGTGGTACAGACATTGATCTTGAAGAACTGCCTGTTCGTCCAATGGAAAGAATCAAAGAAGAATCTGATGATCTGATGGTTTGCTTCAGGTTGTTCAAAATTATTTCGACTTGAACTTCTTCTCTTCGCCCCCCAACCTCGAACCTCCAAAGCTGTGGAAATGTCGATTCAAACTTCAAATGAAGCTTCAAGTTCTAGTTCCAAACTTTCACCATCAACAAGACTTTATGCTCCTTATCTGACTCCATCCAGTCTCGCCATCTTAAGCGATCGGCAAAGAGAGAAAGCACCTGGAAGGCAAGCTTTGACGGAAACAAAGGTCGAACAGAGAAGAGCCAAAGCTTGTGGTCTCATAGAGGCTGTGGCTTCCAGAATGGGCTTGTGAGGAATCTCTTTTCATTTCTGTTATCTACATAAGACGTCTGAAGGGGCGGCAAGTAGAGAAAAGCTGACTGACAACCTCTTCTCTCTGTTCCCTTCTCGAAACGAACAACTCTTCTTCAGTCCAAGGCGGACCATTGCAACAGCTCAGTTACTATTTCACAGGTTCCACTTATCGAATCCGCCAGCTGACTACGCATACCATGTGAACCTTCGAGTCGAGTGGGACAAAGATGCTCGTCTTCTCTTTGAAGTCCATCCAACCCGCTACCTCAGTCATCATGACACTTTCACTGATACGTTTTCTCCTCTATCCTATCGCCTTTTACTTTTCTCCAATCAATCAGGAGGTCGCTCTCTCAGCTCTTCTCCTTTCATCCAAGATGAACGACACTCCGAAACGAACCAGAGACATCCTCTTATCTTCCTACGCTCTTCGATTTCCAGAACTCATCAAACTACCAGACTTCAAAGCTATTATTCCGACGAACAAGGCATCGCTTGAAGAAAGCGATGGGAACACAATTGCCTCAACTTCTTCCAATTCGACGGAATCGGTAAGAAAAGAAGGGAATGGCACCATTACGAATTCAGGTTTGATGAGTGGATACATTCAGAACGCCAACACACTAGCTAGTGTCCCTGAAGATGCTGTGAATCAGAAGGTGAGATATGAGAGCGAATCGTAGCTGCCGCCTTCAATGGTGGTGCACCTATGCATACTATCGTTTCTCTACCCTCTCATTTGAGCCCTTTCGAGTTTTAGCTAACTATAGATTTGGTTTTCTTTGCTTCAATTTTCTTTTCCCTTGCCAAGGCCTTCGACACGGAGCGAAAGCGACTTCTGTCTTTGGAGAGGCTTCATCTAGAATGCT
This sequence comes from Golubevia sp. BC0850, assembly GCA_012976225.1. NCBI lineage: Eukaryota > Fungi > Basidiomycota > Exobasidiomycetes > Golubeviales > Golubeviaceae > Golubevia > Golubevia sp. BC0850. The sequence continues at coordinate 622,020 of JAAVVG010000001.1, read as the reverse complement.
CTTGTTTCAACTTTCAGCTGCGAGCCCAACAGGTCCTAGGTCTAGTCATCAAGATTTCCAGAAAATGGAACAGTGAGTCTAACTATTCTATCTAGGGTTTCCTTAGACTTCTTCTCAATGACTTTGTGCCTCTCTTCCTCTTTCCAGTCTCGAGAGATCTATCGCAAAGCGCTTGGCGGATAGCCGCTGATAGGTAGGTTCTCTCTCAGCTTCTTGTTGCTCTCAACCACGTCAGCTAACTCGTGGTTTCTTTCATCCTTTCTTCCCTTGCAGTCATCGCACTCTCACTCCTCTCCAGTATCCTCCCAGCGTTCTAGCTCTCGCTTCGATCTATCTAGCTGCTCTTCTTAGAAGTCCCAGATCCTCTGCAGGAAGATCCCCTGTTCGAGAATTTACGGCAAATGAATCTGGGGAGACTTTCTCAAAACAGAAGTCGAGTTCCGATTTCGTCATCTCTGTTTTCAGTGGAGAAGCGGAGGCTCAGAAAGGAACAGAGAATCGAGAAGCTACTTTAGGTTGGGAGGAAGAGATGAAAGCTCACATTGAAGACGTTGAAGGTGAGTGCTTAAATGAAAGATCAGAACGAAAGGAGCTCGCTTCATTCCTAGAGCTGAACCTCGGCGTTCCCTCTCGCTTTCTTCTTTCTTATGAGCAGAAGTCGTTCATACTCTGTTGGATCTCTTGGTCTCTTCATGTCAAACTCTTCCTTCTACGATTCCAGGAAGTATCAGTCTTACTACTTCTCCAAGTTCTCCAGCTGAACCATCTTCAGATCCAGCAGGATTGGATCAGATAGGAACTCAAATCCCAAACAAGAAATTACCTCCTCACGCATTTTCACCTCCACCTCTATCTCTTTTGAATTGGATTAATGAGAAATGGTCTAACTCTTCAAAGAGTTCCAATTCTACTTTAAGGGATTTCGGTCAAGAGTTAGCTCATCTTTTAACTGAAAGTAAAATTTGGTTGAGAGGGGTTGAAGATCTTAGAGTCAAGAAAGATTTGGAAATTCTTAATGATGAGGCTCAGTCGAACGGGGCAGGGCCTCAAAGTGGTTTGAAAAGAAGTGCTGATCTTGAAACTGATGAAGAGAGGGAAAAAGAAAGAGGTAGAAGAAATGCTGCTAGGAGAAGAGATATCAATTTCGTTAAGACCAGCTGGACAGATATTGGTGACGTCAATCTCTTTGGTGGGAATGAACAAGATGATGTTGCTGCTAGACAAAACAGGCATCAACCTAAGCAAGCTAGATTTCTGTTCTGAAGGCAATTTTCTCGCAAAATGTACAAGTACTGTGGTCACAATTTTCACCTCCTGACTCATCACCGGATTTTGGGATTGGACTCGTAAGTTAATCAGCTGTGCAGAGTCCCTCATGATTCTTCTCCTCTGGAAAAGTAAAAGTCGACGTGAGAAGTCACTCTTTCACCTTCGCGCCTTCGCCCGCCATGTCTTTTGCGAATTCACGTCGACTCAAAGGACAACTCGAGCCGAAACGAGTCAAGCATTCACTTTTACATTTGTTATGAAAGTGATGAGACCCATTGCATGGTAGAACGCGAGCCTACAGACTTACCAAAATTATTCCCGTCGTCTTCCCACTTGGCTTTCCAGTCCCTTCCCCATTCCCAGTGCTAGAAGAGTTTCCAAGGTTTGTAGGATTGCTATTGAACACCAATTTATCAGTGTATTCTGAACAAAGAAACTAGCCCTGCGGAGTTGAAAAAGTGGTAGGAGAAAGGTTCTCTTTTGTATGGCGATGAGAGGTGGGAGTCATCTAGCGCAGCATGTGCTCTGAATAAACTTGCACTGCATTGGAAGCCATCCGACTGATGACACTTCATTCAGGATCGACAAGAGATCGGGAGGTTCTCAAATGTAGATCCTTTGCGTATCATTGAAAGAGACGCATCGGAGCTCTTCCAACAACACCCGGTCTCATTCTCCCCACCAGCACGAATCTTTGAATCAATCATTAAGATGTAATTCTGTACCACGACTATATGTACAACTCATTGAAACGCCTCAAATCAGAAATAGATTTACCTCAATTTCCACTGGATCAACCAGATCTACTTCCAATACGGGCGAGAGACTGTGATTCGAGAAAGTGGATTTACGTCATGAGAAAGTAGATCCGATCTTTATCAGCAAAAGAAAGAGAAAAGGAGGAGGGGGAGGGGAGGTAACATCGATTGACGAGTAGCGAGGTACTCACGTCTTCTGAATTCTCTGCTTCCTCAATACTATCACTCTGACTGACTACTCTTAACACTGATTTCTTGCTTGATTCCTGCATTTCTCCAGATATGATTAGCTCGTCCAGGATCTATAAGGGCCAGGAAAAATGAGAGGGGAAGAAAGGTCAGACGAAGGGAAGAAAGAGAAGAGAACAGAGAGGTTAAAAGAACGAGGGGGAAAGGACTTATCACTTACAGAGTAGGCTTTCTGGAAGTTGAAGATTCTGGGAAAAAGAGGGCGGGGGAAGGTTAGAGAAGAGGAGTGGGAAAATGTTAGTTTGAGATTAGAGGGAGTCAGACGGAGGCTCAGAAGGATATGCTGGGCCTTGGACTTACAAATCTAGCTCGCAAACCTTAGAGAGAAATTAGAAAGAAGTCCATCAAAGAGTTAGAAGAAGAGGCATAAGAGTCAGCTTCGCCAAAGGGAGAGCGTTGATAGAGGGAAGGGGAAGATCCTGGTCTCTCCCCTGCATCCCGCATCTTGTTCAGCTGCGACTCTTTCTCAGATCACTAGTCTAACTCATCATCTGAAACTTGATCTCGAGACCCTCCCTGCAATCACTCATGGAGAGCATCATCGAAACTTACATTTCCAAAGTACCTATCTAAGATCTCTACGTATCTGTGAATGATCTCTAGTGTGACTAGCTCATTATCCCCCTGAGAGATTCCCGTCACAAAGAATAAGGAAGCATATCGCCGATAGACTACTTTGGAATCTGTGTGAGAGAGAGAGAGAGAGAGAGAGAGAGAGAGATGAGGGAGGAGTTGGAGATCCTATCCTCGAGATGTGATCTTGCTTGGGTCCTTTTCATCCAAAGAGAAGGTGAGCTCACCTTTATATTCCAAGAAGTTACACATCCTTGTCTGTTTACAGAGAGGAAGAGAAAGGGAAAGGGAAAGGGTAGTCAGAAAGTGATTGGCTGGCTTGCTGCTTTGTGCTATACTCACTCTTCTAGCCAGAACTAGCTGTGTGACGTCCTTGATAATTTTAGATTTAGCTTTCGGATTCATTGTTGTGAACCATTTCGCTAATCTGACTTTTCCTTGACGTGAGATTAGTAAAATCCAATTGATTCCCATCTTGGAGGTGGTAGTGGGGAGGCAGAAAGATTAGGCTGCTGTCTATCTTATCCAGCCCAGCTGCCACCCACATCCTATTCTACTTCAACAGGTGATCATTGATTAATCTACATAAAGGATTGGCTTTTGACTGTTGTCTATGCTGCCGACTCATTTGGCTCAAACCTCAAGCTCAAATTTCTATCCCATGTCTAATTCTTCTTATCCACCTTCAACTTCTCCTCAGTTCAACAGCCCTTCATCGAATAACATACTAACCAGAATTCTTGGTAAAGGTGGAATAACTTCTTTTACAGTCACTACCGAACCTGAATCATCAAACTCACAACAGCAGTCAGCTAGAGATCATGATACTACCACTACCACTACACAACCTAAATCAACTAAATTTCAAGCTACTCCCAAGCCTTCCCGATGGAGAACTCCAGAGTTCATCTTCTATGAGATTATAGTAGCTATGGCTGTGGGCATCATGATTTGGGTACCAAGTGATTTGAGCAATGGTCAGTAAAGGAACCGAGCTAGAAATCGAGCAAGGTCATTGGAAGGGGAGGGCATGAGCTGAACGAGTGACTTGAGGTTCGGAACGAGGCTATGAAACTTTCTTAATAGCTATACTGATGAACGGTCGAGAGCTAATCCCAGAGTCAAAGGCGAGCTGGTAAAGTGAGAGAGCTGTCCAGAGTGTTGCTCTCTTCTTCTAACACCTCTTACCTCTCCCTCGCCTCCTACAGAGCAAAATCCCAACTATAACAAGTTCGCAAATCATCTAAAGCAAGGTTGGATCCTAGGTCGCAAGAGGGTGAGCGCTGTCTCCAATCACCTCTTCCGAAATGATAAGAGCTAATGACTTTCCCCCGACTTGTCCCCAATCAGGATGATTCCGATTTCCAATACAGATCCTTCAGAGACTACGTCATTTTGTTAACAATAATCATGGGAGTTTATCTAGCTATTTCAAAGATAGTTTCAAACCTACCTTCATTCTCCAAAAGAGAAGGTTATCGACCTCTCACTTCAACTTCAACTTCAACTTCAAAACCTAGCCCCAATCGTCTACCTTTCCTTTTAGGTTTCATCTCGATTTTCGTCCTAGCTTTGCATGGAAGTAATGCTTTGAAGATCATATCAATTCTTGGGATCAATTATGGGCTCGCAAAATCTTTTGGTGGAAAACAGATCGCCCCAGTTCTGATCTGGAGTTTCAACTTTGGAATGTTGGTTGCTGTTCACTGGAATGATGGTTTCGGTTGGTCAAAGTTTCTACCTCCTTTAGGGATGCTGGTGAGTCGAGTCTAGGAACTCGCCCTCTTCGAAACCCATTTGTCTCATCAGTGGATTCCTTCCATCTTTTTCCCTAGGACCAATATCAAGGTCTTCTACCCCGGTGGCAGATCAACTTCAACATCACAATGTTAAGACTGGTTTCTTTCGGTTTAGACTATCATTGGGCGATCCAAGCTTCAACAACAAATACTACAACTCAAGAATCGGATTCTCCGCAGCTGATCGCACGTCAAAGAGCTTCGATCTCGAGACATTTATCCAAATATAACTTTTTGAACTTTTTGGTCTATGTTCTTTATCCTCCGTTATTTATTGCTGGTCCAATTATGACTTTCAACGACTTCAATTCTCAGGTGAGCCTCAGTCTTGTCTTCTTCAAGTTTCGATCCTGCTTTGGGAGCTCCAATCTGAACTTGTTCTTACTCTTACTTTTACTCTTACTCTCTCTCTCTCTCTCTCTCTCTCTCTCTCTCCCTCTCTTTTTCCTCAGATGTACCGTCCTCTTCCGTTCTCAAAGACTCCAGTCGTCAGATATGCAATTCGAGTTCTATCTTCCATGCTGGTAATGGAATTAATACTTCACTATATGTGGGTTAACGCTATCAAAGATGCTAGAGCTTGGAATGGCTTGAACCCTCTACAATTGAGCATGGTTGGATTCTGGAATCTGATTGTGGTTTGGCTGAAGGTGAGTATGGAAAAACAGAGCACTCTCATAGCGAGCTTCTTGTCCCTCCGAATCTTCTAGTCTGTTCTTTCTCCCTCCCTGATCCATCGTTACTTCTCCTCAGCTACTCATTCCCTGGAGATTCTTCCGATTATGGGCTTTAGCAGATGGAGTAGATCCACCAGAAAACATGGTCAGATGTATGGCCAACAATTATTCAACTCTAGGTTTCTGGAGAAGTTGGCATAGATCTTACAACTTGTGGATAGTTCGATACATCTACATTCCATTAGGTGGTTCCAAGAATCCAATCCCTTCAACTCTTTTGGTTTTCACTTTCGTCGCTCTTTGGCATGATCTGAGCTTCAAATTGTTGACTTGGGGTTGGTTGGTCACCTTTTTTGTTTTACCTGAGATGATTGCTAGGAAGTTGATTCCTGAGAAAAAGGTGAGTGCTTTGTCTTTCCCATCGACAATTACAAACTTTCTCGCAGTGCTGATGCCATGCCTTCTCCTGTTTCACTGTCAGTTTGGATCCACATCTTGGTATAGGCATCTTTCTGCAATTGGAGGGGTGGCCAATGTTTTGATGATGATGACTGCCAATCTAGTAGGATTCGCGATAGGAGTAGACGGAGTCAAATACATGTGGGATCAAATCTTGGGTAGCTGGGAAGGTAAGTCGACAAACTCTCTCTCCGTCTTTGATGTTGTACAATCTTGTTCCATTGACGATCCTTCGCAACACCTTTCTCTGTTTTGCTCAGGTGTTCGATTCATGGTTGGAACTTGCTTTGTTCTATTCACGGGAGTGCAAGTGATGTTCGAATATAGGTTAGTTCTGTTTGAAGAAGCATGCTTCGCAATTCGAGTCCATCGACTGACTTTCTCTCTCCTTGTCTGCACTACCACACCTCTCTCTCTCGCTATCTCTTTTCTTTTGCATCGAACAGAGAAGAGGAGTTACGGCATGGTATCTCTCGAAAGTGTTGATGAGAAGTGTCTCTGCTGTACCATTTGTTCATTTTTGTCCGAATTCCAGCTTTTTCAGTGACTTCTGCATCATTCCTCTCCCTCATTACGAGTCAAGAGTATTCACATCCCCAAATCCAAAGAGAGAAGTCGGAGAGATGTGTACTATGATGATCTGCTTGTGAGATGACCGGAAGACTTCAGTCGAGATTGGGAGGGTGACTACGAGGAGAAGGGAGATTCTGACCTTCGAAACTAGAAGGATTGGGGAACAATGGATACATAAACGGTGAAGAGAATAAGTGAAGGGAGGAATTGTCCGAAAAAGAAGGGGGTTAGGAACGGCAAGGAACCGAAGTCACAGAATTTCAAGCTCAGAACTCTTGTCCTTCTCCAACTCTCTTTCAAACCCTTTCGTCATTTCATTCAACATTTAAGCTGGTCTTTTCTTTTCTTTCAAATAATTCACTCCCTTTCTCCCTATTCTCCCCCTTCACCGCATCTCTCTCCCTCTCTCCCTCTCCCTCCCTTCAAAATGCAATCCTCTTTTCTATCCCTACTGATCCTGAGCATCTGTTTCTCTTCCACTCTCATCAACTTGACTTTCGCCTCAAACTCGCTATCTATCAAACACAATCCACTTGACTCAATCTTAGGTCCTGATGGAAAGTTGACCAAGACAGCCAAATCAAAAGTTCAAAGTAGATTCAAATCCTCATCTCATTCCTCAAAACGTGCATTAATCGATAAACCCCAAAGATCAACTTCTCTAAGGTCTAGAGATCAGCAGCAACAGAGAGCTGAATTTGTCAATGAGTCAAAGAGACAGCAGCAAAGTCAGAACGAGAGAGGGTTGATCTCTGATCTTGTTGGTGGAGTGGTAGGAGCCGCGCACTCTGCCCTTCACGATTCTCTCAGTTGGAGGGATGATAATGGCTGGGGAATAGCTGTAGCAGAGACTGAGAATGATGAGATTGATAACGAGGTGAGTCTGAAGGAGAATTCTCGGTAGAGTCACAGGAAGGTCAAAGTGTTGTTTGAAGGGGGTCGCATATCCTGTGTCCTCCTGATGGAGAAACTGCGTATGCGCGTCTGTCTTGCTGGAGATACCCTGCGATTATATCCATTCAAACCCAGTGGCCCATTGTCCTAGAGCTGGGTCGACGTTCTAACGTGAATGTCTCTTTCTGCTCCTTGCTCTCCCGCCTCTGCTCCCCTGATCTCTCCCTGTCAGTGGCTCGTCAACGTTGGGATCGGACGACCTTCTCAGCGGCTAGAGGTGGTACTAGATACAGGATCTCCTCTTGCCTGGGTCTACTCTCCAGCTTGCTGCTACGCCTCAAACCACACCTTCTTCAATCCACGAAAGTCCATCTCCTATCACAATCGTACCATCAATTCCAAAGGTGAAGCTGTCCCAGCCAAATCGTCCAAGACACCAGGACAGCCGTGGAATATCACGTATGGAGGAGGAAGTTCTTCTGGTGGTTACCTAGGTTACGATCGAATGGTCTTCGGAGAGGGATCCGACGAGATCAAACTTCCATCTACAAGTGTCGGACTGACGACTGAGATCACTGGAAACTCACGTGCTGGAAGAGGTATGGAAGGAATCATTGGAATGTCTCCTGGAGCAACTGCTGGAGTCGAAGGAGGATGGGTTACTCCCTTCGAAGGAATGGTCGAGGATGGACTCTTGGACCAGAATTACTTCTCAGCAACTTTCATCAAGGCCGATAGGAGAACTGGTAAAGATGGTGGAGGAAGATATGTGTTTGGAAGTTTGGATCATGAAGTCATAGATGGAGACGTCATCTGGGTCAACAGCACCTCGACAGTCTACTGGGGTGGTCTTTACGATGGAATGAAGATGGTCAGGGAAAGCGATGGAAAGTCTTACGATGTCTCTTCTGAAGTTACTCTCAAGAGGTGCATCTTGGATACCGGTTCGGCTCTACTCAACGTTCCTGCTTCAATCGCTGCTGCCGCCAACGCTCGTATCCATGGTTCTCTACTCCCAAGTGAAGAAGTCGGTTGGTTAGTTCCTTGCAAGACCGGTCTACCTGAATACGAAGCAAGTCTCAAACCAAGTCAGAGAACTCCTGACTTCTACTTCCAGATCGGAGGAAGCCAATTCAAGATCCCTACTGAAGACTTCGTGTTCTATCCATTGGAGCCGGTCTCGCTGGAAGAGTCTAATGGAAAGAAGGACATGTGCCCTAGTGCTTTCCAAATTGGACCAGAGGCCTTCGCAGTCATTGGGGCTTCTTTGTTCAAGAACACTGCTGTGAGTATCAGCTCCAAAGATGAGCGGTGCCTACTTTTAGCTTTACCTGCAACTGACCTTTCCTCTCTTCCTTCTTTCTCTCCAACAGATCACCTTCGACCTTGGTAATCCTGTCACAGCTACCTCTCGTAGACTTGGTTTCGCCAACAGAACCATGGAGTCTTTGACCATCTAGGAGAGCTTCTAAATCGGTCTGCAGCGTCTCTCATCTTTCTTGCCCTTTTCAATATCAGCTTCTTTCCTCCATATGGTTCCCAGTCATGGTCTCTGCAAGATCTCAAGCATCAGTTAGGAATAAATACGACAAGGTCATAAATGTTTTCCCTTTCCACTCCTCTTTTCCACCCCTCTTTTCCTCCCCAGCACCTTTCGCCTTTTCTTTCCCCAAGTTTTTCATCATGTTCCCCTCTCAAGGTCACCGAACTGTTTGTCTCTATCTATGTCTTTCATCTGTTAAAGAACATCTATCTACTCCGCAATGTAAGCAGTCGAATCAAGTATTTGAATCCTCATAGGCTCACCATTGCAACCCCCCCCCCCCCTCTTTTCGACTCGAGAGATGGATGGTCTCCTCAGGCCACATTCTGAACCTTTCGAAGAGTATTGAAATAATGGATTACAGGCCCCACACAGGCTCATGTACATCCACGGCACAGCGTCGCCGAAGAGACCTCCTATGTATAAGACCTTGTGGGTATTGACCATGCATGATGAGATTGAGAACCTCCTCTTCTCTTCTTCTTCTCGACTTCTACCATGTTTGGGACAACTATGTTAGAAACAGACTCGCCCCGCCTAAACGTCGTAGAATTGCTGCTCGTCTGGGTGGGAGTCTTGATGGCAGGTCTCATTTCCTTAGTCATTTTTCACCCTTTCTCTGGCTCTCTGACCAGACTCAGAGCCAACTATTTACCAAAGGTAAGTCTTTCGGCTTCCTCTTGAATTCTTTAAACTCTCAGGCCAATCATCACAACTCTGTCTCCTTTACTCCCTCGCCAGGCTATCCAATTAGGCCTGCAAGATGGAAATGGTCCTGCAAATAGAAATCAATCTGCAAAGGTGAGCTGCCTTTCTCTTCAACATACACACAAAGCAGTCGACAGACATTGGCTGATCAGCTCTGTTTATTTCCGATCCGACTCCATAAGATCGGTCCAGTGGTCTCGGGAATCTGGAAGATGTTATTTCGGACAAAAAAGTTGTCAGGCTGGAGCGGAGTCTACCAAGGTGCTGCTCCATCTCTTGTTCAAATTTTACTACTCTCGATTGTTGGCACATCTTTAGTTCACATCAATGGACCCGGTGGAATGACAGGCATGTACGGAGATGACTCTCTACGTACTTGGAGTTTCTGGGCAAATCTCCTTCTCATGCTGTTTTCGACTTTAGCTGTTTTACCTCTGAATGTTATTACTACCAGGTGAGTTAAAGTTCAGAACAAGAATCGTAATGTGAGAGTCCTGTAGGTGACTCTGTCACTCTTTTCAGAATCTCAGCTGATGACTATTCCTTGCTTTTTCGCACACCCTAGGTGTATCGTTCATCCTCGCTCTCTTTCCTACAACAATCCCCGTAAAAACCTTCGAGAGCTACTTTCTCCTTCAGAATTCAGGCAACCTTGGCGCCTCTACTTTCTACCAGGGCTACTCTCAGTCACCTTCGCTCAAGTGGTTTGGAGTGGAGCTGGTCAGATCATTCGTCAACTGCTGATACCATCTTTGGTACAAATTGCAGTCGGTCCAGGAGTAGGAGCAGGGGTAGGACCACCAGGAGAAGGAATAGGATCAGGAGAAGGAGATGCAGACCACCCAACCCCGACTTTCAACTTCTCTTTCCTCGGACTGAGTGTCTTCATCGCCTGGCTGATCCTTTCAGTCGTCGTTCTAGTTCCTTTACAATGCGCAACCATCAGGCTTTCGATTCAAAAACCAGAGAGACAGGAAGCTCTTCCAACCGAAGCTCGTCCAGTCGGAGAAGATTCTCAACGTACGTCTCAAGAGGCCATCATCTTGGGCTCATCCCCAGAACCAGTCATCGCACCAAGAAATTGTGATAAACCAAGATCAGAGGAAGAAGCTGCAAGACTTGAAGCTGACGGGTTTGGGGCTCCAGTAGCAGAGAGATACACCGGATTGGCGGATTGTTTGAAGAAAATGTTCGAAGAGGAGGGAGGGGAGAGTTTGAGAAGAGCAGCTTGGGTCACTGTCTTAGGAGTTTTGGGTGGAAGTTTAGCTTAGGAAGCTCAGTTGAAGAGACTTTTCTCACATCTTTTTGTTGGACATTTCGTTTCGTTGGTTTTGTCAATTCGTGTATCTGTCGATGTATCTCGCTTTCTTCACCGTTAGTCAACAAAAGAAAGCATGGCGATTAGGTCTTCTTTGTTTATTTGTACATCAGATTAGTGGAAGAATAAGTGATTGGGGCAGTCTCGAGTGATCCAAATTCAAAGGTGTGCCGGGGGAAGCGTCGCTATTTGTGCTGAAAAACGTTCGAACTCTTTATCTGATCTAACGCTTCTGCCATCTTTCGTAGCTTTCATCGTATCGCAGGTCTCCTCTTTCCCTTCCATCTCATTCCTTTCTAGATCTTCAGTAGGCTCACCCGATCTCCCAAGCTTCAGCGCCAAAGTGTCGATTCAAGCCCTTGAACCTTTCCTGGTAGTTGGAGGGCAGAGACTTGGGGTGTCCTTCGCTCTGTAGCAGGAGTAGCTGGATACTAGAACAACAAAGACGACAACTGCAGCAATGGCACCCTTTGAGACAAGAGATGAGCCAGAGTGGGAGAAAAGGAGATCGGGGTTCGTTTGCATCAGCCCTCACAGTTGGCTCTGCCTTTGTTTCCTTTCAACAAATCTTTGAATATGGTTAGGTAGGACTTCAAATTCAAAGGTGAGGTCAGCTTCTACCAGACTTACCAAAGCGATTCCCGTTGCCTTGCCACCTTTCTCAGGTGAGCTTGAAGAACGTCTGAGTTTGATGAAACTGAAATCTGATACCATGTCTTCTGCAAGTTCGATCGAAAAAACAAACAGCGAGAATTGAAAAGTGGAACGAGAAACGTTGTCTTTTGTATTCTCAACTAGGAGATGAAGCCGTTCGGGTAGTAGAGCGCAGTTGCTGAGTTGCATACCTGTAAATCCGTATTGCAATGAGATCTCTGGTTCGGAGCTCGGCCTCAGATCAGAAAACTTTTTTCTAGAATCTGAAATGGAGCAGGAGGTTCTGAACGACGGAGACTGGAAAAGGAGGAGAAGGTTGACTCAAATCAGAGTTCAAAGTGAACGACAAGGGGATACCTCAGATGCAACGCATCGAAAGAAAGAAAGTCAAACTGTAAAATTAAAAGACTGTAGATCGGATAAAAGACAAGAGCCTTATAGCTTGTGCAACCACCGTTATCGACACCCCCCCCCCTTTCTTCTCTTCTATACCAAAGCCTTTGTATGACTACCCTTAGCAACCAATCTACCAACACACCGCCCACTTTTCAGCTTCTCCAAATCAACCTCATCTTTTTTCACAGCCCTGATTTCAACGCTAACGAATCCTAAAGTTCTGCCAATTTTATCTGGCTTGCCATCAATGATTAAAACCTCATCTTCCTTTGTAGTTGAAGTATAACTGACGTGAATGTCTACTGAAACTCCTCTTTTAGCTTCTAGAGGTTTGTCTGAGGCTGAAGCTATGACTAAAGAGCCGAACAAATCTATTATCGTGGCTGAGACCGAGCCGTGAAGAGTTTGTCGAGAGTTTAAGAGAATGGGCGACAGTGGAAGGATAGCTCGAACTAGAGAAGAGTTGGAAACCAGGATTTCTAGAGACGGGAATAAGAGATTGTAGATGGGAGATTTAGAATTGATTTCGGTGTTGAGCTGGGAGAGGTTCAGGTGGGAGGTGGGATGAAAGGGCAAGGGGAGGAGGTGAGGTGAGATAGGTTGCCCGCAGTTCTCTCGATTCTTGATGTGCTTTCTAAAGCTTACCTTTCGAATCATCTCTAACTTTGAATTTTCCATGATCTCGATGGGAAGAGAGGAGGAAGAAAGAAAGAAGAAGAAAGTAAAAATTCTCGTCAAAATCTCTTTCTTGACTCGACGATAAGGCTGGCTACAAGCGGGTTACCATCACACCCAACATCGGTCCTGCCACCAAGCAATGCTTTACATTCTAGATTACGGAGCTGGAAGTAAGTCACTTTCTCAAAGCAAAAAAAAAAAAAAAAAAGAAGAGAGAGGAGGTGACTGGCTATCTATCCTATTCTATCCTATCCTGGCCTTGCAATCGCTCATCTTCCTTCTTGTCTCTCCACCTCTCTCCTCTACAGATGTTCGAAGTCTTGCCAATTCTATTACAAAGTTGGGATATGAGTTCAAGTGGGTCAATCATCCAGATGATATTCAGAAGGCTGACGTGAGTATCAATCAACCCACAGCGAGAAAGAGAAGGAGACACAGAAAGAGAACCTGCTATCGTAGATGGAAGATGGCCGACATTGCTATCAAGGCCCAGAGAATCAAAAACTGCTGGTCGAATCGTTTCTACTGATAAAAGCATGGGAGATGTTTGGGAGGTTTTGGAGGAATAGCTCACTGCTCATGGAAGGTAGATCTGGAAGGATTCATACCCAAGGCCCTTTAGAAATCCCTCCTGAAATTAGGTTTGTCTTCGGGAGGCTCACATACCAACTCTCTATATCAACTCTATCGTATCCCAACAGAAACTTCTGTTTCCAGGAGTTGGAGCCTTTGGACCAGCTCTCCAATCTCTAAGATCAAAAGGATATGCTGAACCTCTGAAGAAATACCTAGCAAGTGGTAAACCATACATGGGAATCTGTATCGGAATGCAAGCTTTATTCGAATCATCGGAAGAATCACCAGAAACCGAAGGTTTAGGAGCAGTTCCAGGTCGAGTGACCAAATTCAAAGAATCCGATCAAAAAGGTTCAGACTCAATTAAGAAGACAGTTCCACAAATGGGTTGGAACACAGCTAGATCTGTTAGAAACAAAGCAGAACTTTATGGTCTGAAAGAACCAACTGAAGCAGGAGATGAGAATTCAGATCACTTCTATTTCGTTCATTCCTATAAAGTTGGATTTCAAAAGGAATTACATGAGACTTGGGCTTTGTCTTTAACTCAATACGGTCAAGAATTGTTTGTCTCTTCAATTCAAAAAGGCAATATTTTTGCAACTCAATTTCATCCTGAAAAATCTGGCAGAGCTGGATTGGAATTGTTGAAGACTTGGTTGAAATTGCCTTCAACTAGCTCTGATAATTCTTCGATCAGTGAGAAAGTCATCGATTCAAGATTGGAGATTAGAGAAAAAGATGGGTTAACAAAGAGAGTGGTTGCTTGTTTAGATGTTAGAACTAATGACGATGGAGATTTAGTTGTAACGAAAGGAGAAAGTTATGATGTCAGAGAAAAAGAATCAACGCCCTCAACTTCAAATGATCAACAAGCAGTAGTCGGAGGAGCAGTTAGGAATTTAGGAAAACCAGTCGATTTAGCTCTAAGGTATTATCTATCTGGAGCTGATGAGATCGTCTTCCTAAACATCACTTCGTTTAGATCTTGCCCTTTGAAAGATCAACCTATGTTAACTGTGGTTTCTAATTCTGCTGCTTCAATCTTCGTTCCTTTAACGATAGGTGGTGGAATCAAAGATTCTGTAGATCCAGATGGTACCAAGAAATCAGCTTTAGAAGTTGCTACCACGTATTTTAGAGCTGGAGCAGATAAAGTTTCAATCGGAAGTGAAGCTGTTCTAGCCGTCGAGGATCTTTTAAAAAGGATAGAAACTAGAACAAAGCAAGCTGAAGTGGATCCAATGAAAGCTGAAGATAAAGATTTAGGTGGCGAAACTGGAATCGAAACGATTTCTAAAGCTTATGGAAATCAAGCTGTAGTCGTGTCTATTGATCCTAGAAGGGTTTATGTTGATGAAAACACGAAACCTGAAGGATTGGAGAAACATGCAAGTTCTATTGTCGAGGGATTGGATGGAAATGAAGATGCTGGAAGGAAATGGTGGTATAGATGTACTATCAAAGGAGGTAGAGAAGACAGAGATGTAGACGTAGTTCAATTAGCTAGAGGCGTTGAACGACTAGGTGCAGGAGAGGTTTTGGTCAATAGTATTGATAGAGATGGAAGTAATAAAGGATTTGATAGACAGTTGATTGATTTAATTAGGCGAAATGTTGGGATCCCTGTTGTGGCCAGTTCAGGTGAGTTTCCCAAGAGCCTTTGCAGACTCATTTCTTGAAAGACCTGAAAGCTGGCCTCTGACTTCATTCTTTCGTTTTCCTTCCCTTCTATCGACTCACATCCTTTCGAATCGCACAAACAGGAGCCGGAAACCCTACTCACTTTTCACAAATTTTCGAACCAAAGGCTCTTTCACCTGGATCGTATCCTTCTTCTGTAGAAGCTGCACTTGCTGCTGGAATCTTTCATAGAGGAGAATGTGAAATTGGAGAAGTCAAATCTCACCTCAGAGAGAAGGGCTTTGAGATTAGGCTGGAAGAGGTTGGAGAGGGAGCTGGTGAAATCTCAAGAAAGTAAATCAGAAACGTCAAAGAAATGAAGGAAACGTCATTTGAAATTCATTTAGAACTAAATACATCGCAATAGAAAAGTTTGGGATCCACTTTGTGGAATCTACAAGTGAAACATGAGACTGATAGAACAGATTTAGTTTTGATGCAGAGAACGCAACGTTGCGCAGTCCCTCTCCAGACGCTTCACGAAAGGCAGCTTCAGACTCAGGACTAAGCTTTAACATAAAAACGCCTGATAGAAGCCCTAAATGAAAACCGCCAACGACGTATGGAATCCAGCTCCTTGCCAGATTGAATCTGCCGTGGGTGATTCAAAAACAGAGACTGCGTTGTTTCAGAAAGAAAAAGGGAAAGGGCAGGGATTTAAAGTACAATCTCAAAAAAGCGATCTACGAATGAAGCAACCTATTTAGATAGAGTACAAAAGCAAAGATGAAGGGAGAGAATGCGAATGACTAGGGAGAAAGATCGAAAGGGAGAAAGGAATCGTTGCAAGAGACAAGGAATAGAGAGAGAAAGAGGACTTGGTTTTTAGCACTTGAAAGCAAAGACCTATTGGTAATAAAGTAGAAGAAGTAGAAGAGGCCATTCGAGAGGGTCTGAAAGGAATTCATTCCTCATTGTTGACTTCAGACTTGACAGCTTTCTTTTTTGGGGTCTTCTTCTTGGGGGCCGGCGGTGGAGCCACGCCTCCATTCTGAGCAGCTTCGAGCTGCTTCCTCGCTCGAGAGACAGCTCTGCTGTACCTCAGACCACAGGCATTACATAGAGATTTACCGCCGCCTGGACCTGAAGAAGAGAAGAGAGAACGAGATTGGGTCAGTCTCGATGAAGATGAGACTTTCTCTACTTCTCTCTCATCCTATCGTCGATTCTCACCTTTTCTCCATTCAGGACTATTAACAGTTCCACAACCAGTACAGCATTTATCTCCATCTTGATTAGTAGGAGGATGACTAGAAGCAGCTTGAGTAGCCCCATCCAAAGTTCCATCCGAAGGCATTTTCTGAGTTGGAGTAGGTCTAGCTCTAGGTTTACTTCCACCTTCCATTCCGCTTCCATCTTCTGAGGGTCTTTTACGTTTCGGCTGAGGACCAATTCCTTGATGAGGCATTCCATGTCCATAGTGACCATTCAAAGGTGAAGCGGTATGCATTGGATGAGAGTGATGTAGATGATGAGAGTTTGCTAGACGCATTGAAGCTTGACCTGCTGAGTTCTCTATTCCGATAGGTGCTAAACCTGCAGGTCCACTCCCAGGTGGAGCATCAGCGTAGGCGATGGTTGCATCTGCCAATTCGCTCAAAGAACCCAAAGAAGTTCTACTTTGATGACCTCCTTGAAGTTGATCTGGATGATAAGGTCTTCCACTAGCGTCGTAGGTTGATCCGATACTGTTTCCACTTGCTAGAGGGATCCAGCTAGGCGGAGGAGGATTGGAATGACCGAGAGAGGGATGTTGTTGCTGCTGCTGTTGATGTTGACCAAGATGATTGTAGGAAGGATGATAAGAAGGTTGAGAGTTGTATGCTTGACTTTGGGGATACAGATTTGCAGTTGCGTTACTGTATGGAGATCCAGTAGCTCCATTCGACCTAGACATCATCTGTTGATAGGTGGTCTTGAAGCATGCTAGAACCAGACTTCCGTAAGGAATCAGCACACTTTCAACGCTTCGAAGCATTCCCTCAGAGGTGAGAGTATGCTTTGCTCGGAATCTTCGAGTGCAACAAGTGACTGCTCCACTGCTGTTGTTTGGAGAACAACTAACGTTTTGAGCTAGTCTAGCAAAATCGTCCGCGAAGTAAGATCCATCTCCGTAAGATTGACCAGATGATGAAACTGAAATTTGAACAGCATCCGCATTTGAGATGTAGTTTGGGAAAAGTCTAGGAGGTGGCCAAGAGAAGAGAACATCTCCATCGTTGCCAGCTTCCAAGATCTGAAAGACGTGTTCTGGTGCTTGACCCCCATGTTGAGACGGTTTCCTCAGCGTGAGTACTTGATTCCATACCTTCTCAATTTCCTGTGACGGCAAACAATCAGGTAAAGGAGAAAGATGGCATCAGCCAAAACGATCCATCCTCTCCTTTCCCCTCGCCTTGTCCCATAGAGAGTCACTCACCTCATCGGAGAAGAAACCATTGGGCGTTCCACACCAATTGGTCCATTCGGTCTTCTGAGCTTCATCGTTGTCTTCCGGTGCTTTGTCTGATTGAAAGAGAAAGGAAGATGTTAGCTTGAGCGTGAAGGACAAGAGATCTCGACACCTATTAAGAGTCAACTTACCGATGACAGCATGAAAGAAAGCTAAAGCCAACCCATCTCCTACCCAGTTAATCACAATGTCAATGCAAAGATAATGTTCGTCGAAGATGTACTTGTAAGAATCCGAAGCTACGGGAGGAGCAGCACACCCAAGCAAAGAACGTATCTGAGGAACTCGAGAGTATCGACACCTGCGAGACAAAAAAGAGTTTCGACACGTCGAAAAGAGGCGAATGAAGATGTGAAAAGTAAGCAACAAGTCAAGGACACACCAGCTACTTGATTCGAGGAAATTTCGACTACTCACCTCGTCACACTTCCAAACAAAGTCTTCTCCTCTGAGATCTTTGCCATATCTTCCAAAGTTCTCTGCCTTTCATCCGGATGAACGTAGTCAAAGAAAGAAGTTCCAATCATGGCTTGAGCTTCCGTTCCCATGTGCTTCTGAAGCACTGGATCGAGGTAGATGAATTTGAGATCCGGTGTCTGAGAGGCTGATCCTGGAGACACATAAGGAGGATTTGCAGCAGATAAAAGAACCCAGTCTACAGGAGAAGGAAGGAGGGAATATCAAGATGCTACGTCAATCCTCAATTCTTGGGCTTTCTTGGGTCCTTCTCCCTCCGAAGACCTGCTAAAAACCGCCACTCTCCGTCTAGTTTCTCCTTCTGTGAATGAGCACTCACAACATCTGGTCTTTCCCAACATAGTAGGATCAGGAGGAGGTCTAATTCTCTTCCTCGTGAGCCTGGTAGGACCACCTCCAATATCAAAGCTATCCCAAGCCTGTTTGGATCCATCATTCTCATCTTCCTCTGGTAGACTGCTACCGCCTACGGTTCTCATTCCAAGGGGTAAAGGGAAAGGAGCTGGAAGCTCTTGATAAGGAGTTGGATGGGCATCTGGAAGGTGGAAAGGAGCGTTTGAATCTGGAGGAGACCACTGAGGAGGAGGTGGTGGATAGGAAGGTGCGAACTGAGTGTGAGAAGTAGTAGGAGGCCCTGTATTGAATGGTGGGTATGGATTTGGATGAATTGAATGATTTGATGATGAAGAAGAAGGTAAAGAGGAATGATTGGCAGAATTGGGATTAGGATAGGCAGAAGAATAGTAGGAGTAAGGTTGAATGTTAGGAGGTGGGAAGTAGAAATTTCCATTCCCTGAATCTGAATTGTGTCCATTGTTTATTGAATCGGAAATATTATTTGACTGAGAATGCTGTTGTTGATGTTGATGATTCAGATTTGAATGTGAATCTTCTTGAAGATGATTGTTCATTTCAAGGTGTACTGATCTACCTGGAGAGGAAGGCATCCCCCTATAGCTGACCTGCTTCGATCGATTGACTAGACTGACTGAGCGCTGATTACTTCTTCTAATCTGGATTTCTCTCAGCTATATCTGTTGCATCCAATGCGTTGAATCTTGATACTCTTGAATCGATAAGCTTGTCGACTTGTGGTGGAAGAAGATCTGGAGGAACTTCGATCATCTTTCGATCTGCTCTGCCCTCGTCGATCAATTCCTTCGCGGCGCACATCCAGATTGCGTTGAAAAGCCGTTCTAGATAAATCTCCATTCTTCTCCAATACATACAAGTATACTTGCCATCCATCATGAATTCTCTAGACGAAACAAAAGTCGAAGCAACTTCTTCTCTCTCTCAAGAAGATGCTCAGCTCGAGCCAGAGTCGCAAGTCGAAGAGCTGGAACTGGACCTGGAAGATTTGATCCAAGAATCAGGTTAGTCTTCTACAAGCCAGAAACAATGGATGATTAATGAACCTTTTGAGTAATTCTTCACTGATTCTAAAACAACAACCCCTCAATCTCCGGAATTTTTTTGCAACCGCTTCCAATTGATAACCAGAGGAATTCGTCAAGAACCACTTCAAGAATCACGACCCTTCCCACGATTTCAACCACGTTCATCGTGTCAGGTTACTGGCGTTGGGACTTACGAACTGTCCATCTTTGGGAAGAGAAGTCGATAATCTAGTTGTTGAATTGGCAGCGTGAGTTGAGAAAGAGTGATCGTCGTGAAGAGAAGAAGGAGGACTTCTTCACTTCTGCTGACGACTCTCTTCAACTCTAATCGCATTATCAACCCTCCGAAAATCTCAACAATCGGAAATTTTCAAACAATCACTCAGACTTTTCCATGATCTATGTGACAAGAAGTACCTCCCAGAAGGAAATACCGGTCCAATCAAAGCTTCAAGCGTCCTCTCACCTCTTCTCTCTCACTTCAAACTCTATCTAACACCCTCTCAAATTTCAACAATCCATCGAATAGTAGACAACGTTTCTTGGTCAAAAGATGAAGCTCGTCGTAAAGAAAGATCCGTTCCAGATTATCAACCTTCTACTTTAGATCAAGAACAAATCGAATGGGAAAACTCATGTTTGGAATTTCAAATCGTTTCAGACGCAGATAGATTAGATGCAGTTGGATCTATTGGAATTTTAAGATGTGCAGCTTTTTCAGCTATCAAGGATAGACCTTTATTCATTCCACCAAACAATCCGGAGAATGATTCAATTCCTCCTGCTGAACAAGCTCAAGGTTATAATGGTAGTTGTATTGCTCATTTTCATGAGAAACTGTTGAAAATCAAAGGTGATAGATTGAGAACTCAATCAGCTAGAGATGAAGCTGATAGGAGACAACGAATGGTTAGTCAGGTCGTTGAGTATGGGTGACAGAACTTCCCTTTGTTGGCCCTTTGCCCTTTCTGAGACTGATTCTTCCTCATTTTTTTGTTTCACAACATCGCCCCGATCTCTACCAGATGCAATCCTTCTTGACCGAGCTGGACTTGGAATGGCTCGTTGCTTCCCAAGGAGCCCAACTTTCAATGTTCTGATTTACATCGCTTTATTTATCGTAGATATAAACGGTCTCTCAAGCTTGTTTTCAACTCCCAAAAGAACGACAGTGAGTCTTACATTTATTCGTTCATCCAACCTGTCGGGTTCCAAAATCATGAAAGTTCTCTCAAACAACGAAAGGACTGGAGAAATGCCTTTGATTTTTTGTGGGTAGATTAGAAAAGAATTGAAGATACAGAATACAAGGATTTTGAACAAGAGAGAGAGAGAGAAAGCATTGCGAAGATTTTTTTTGTTGAGGTGATTCTGAAAAGGAAACAAAGGAATTATTGAGTTTGAACGTGAACGCAGGGACTTGAGTCGAATGTTGTTTGAAATTCCTACATGCAAACTCGATAAGAGCAGTAACGACCAGAAGTTTCGGACGCTGAAGATTTGGAGGGGGAAAAGGAGCAAAGATCAGAAAATCAGTCAGGGCAGATTTTCCGAAACGTGTTCTCGGACCAAGGGTCTTAGGATTCCAAAAGAAAACCCACTCACCTCTTGTGATTTTTACCACCTGGCCCCTTGAAAGACCAAAATATCGTGCCACTGGATCCGTGGATTGGATTCTTGGGAGCTGAGTTTCTTTTAGACGACTAGAGAAAAAGAGAGAGAAGAAGAAGAAGAAAAAGATTGAAGAAATAGCAAGTCAGGACAAGAACTTCTGGACAAAGAGAGACAGAGGTTGCGTCTTCAGAAGGTCGAAAGCTTGATGGAATTTCTCCTTGATCCTATTGCAAAAGCTTTCGGCGTCTCTCCAGCTAAAGCATAATCTCAAAGTCTCGAATTGACAAAAGTTTTCCTTCCTCTTTCGAGTCTCTAAAGCTCTTTCCTCCCTCCCGATCTTCTTCCACAGTCATGTCAAACTGCATTTCAATCCTCCATCCTAGTCTTGAGAAGCTTCTTTGATTTCCTAAGGCAAGCCTCATGACCTAATTGGGAGGGAGGGATACTTACTACCTAGCCAACAAAGCTTTCTTCTCCTCCGGAGTCAAGACTTCATGTTGAGGAACCAAATGATGATGGGTGATATTGACTAAAAGATATGCTTCATCGAAATCTTCGATGTGATATTCTGCACGGAGACCGTCCATTGCCTGAAAGGTGATGTTGGTAGGTAAGAGAAGGAGATGAGAGAGGTTTAGCGGACTGGCCTTGTGGTGGACTGAAGGGGAAATTCGATTGTAGTCATAGATCTGAAAAAAATTGTCTATTGCAGACTTTGAATAGAGGAGAAAAAGCTTTGAGTTCTTGATAGAGGAGCCTCTGAGGTTGGGATTTCTTCTCTACCTGGGGATCTCATTCTAGCTTGAAGCTCTCTTTCTTCCTTGAGCCTTGTTCTCTTTTAAAGGTTTTAGTATAATTGATAGATACTTGGCTTGTAAGGTCAAAGCAAGAGACTCTCTAGGATGGCAGGCTCCATAAATCTAACAACTCAACTCTTCTCCATCCTGCCTGCCTAGCCCCCTTTGTGCCACATCTCCCTTCTTCTCCAACTCTGGTAAAACGAGCTAGAATATTGTTACTAACCTTTTTAGCAGCCGGAGACATTTTTTCACTCCAAACGATGATTCCCCTTCTAATACCCTGCATTTCCAATACATCGACCAACTGTCTAACAACTTTTGTGGTAACACTTGGTTCTGGACTGAAGAAAACGAAAATGTGCTCTTCTGGGTTGTCTACTAAAGTGGATCTAAAGTTCATTAACATTTTATCTGCACCACCATTGTGTGGCATTTGTTTGAATTCTTCTAAAGAAAGATCAATTTCATCTTGTCCTACTCCATATCCTCGATCTCTAACTAATTCGTGAATCGTTTTGTTCACTCTCCAAAGTCTGGCTGCTTCTCGATCTGAGTCCATTGTCTTCGTTTATTAGTTGAGGATAGACTAGATTAGAGGGCAAGGAAGAAGAAGAAGATAATGAGGATAGGATGGTGGATAGGAAGAACCTATATATCTCAAATCTCGAAGGCAAGAAGGGATCGTTTACTCTCAAATCTCCAACTCCAACAACAATTCAACAGAGATTCTACTTTCTCGACGTCTGAGCAGCATCTAATCTTCTGAAATCATATACTTATGGCTTCTTCAACTTCATCCAAATCAACCTTCCAGTTCCCAGCCATTCATTCCTTCCCACCATTCTACACAATCCAACCAAATCCATCTTCTCGATCTGCACAACTTTCAGCCTGGTCAACCATCCTTCTAAGCTTCTATCAACAGAATAGAATTTTCTACTTGGATTCAGATGGTCAATGGGAGAGAAACGGTGCAGATGGTCTTTTCCAGAATAAACGCATAGACAGTCAGTTTCAATTCTCGCCCTTCGCCAAACTCTACCGAACACTTTTCACTCACCCTTTCTTCTTTTCCAAACAGGGCGATTATCTTCGGATGCACTTAAACAACTTTTAGCTCACTTGGTCAAAGAAGGTTCGCAAATTGACATCCGATTCTAAATCCTAGCTCAAGTGAATTGACCTTTGGTTCTTCGTTTTTGACTCATCAGGCAAGGCTTCTTATGATCCCCTCCCGCCAAAAACCAAGGTCTCAACAACTGCTTTACCTGGAAGGGCTATGATCTATTGGCGGAGACCTGAAGAATGGGGAGACATGATTCATAATTGGGTGAGGCTTCTGTAAGAACATTTTCGAAACCGTTAATGGAGAAACACTTCCAACTAACAGAAGTGCTTTGTTGTTGTGATGATATGCATTTTGTCTTATCAGATCACAGAAACAGGTCAAAATGGAAGTATCATGACTTTCTTCGAATTGACTGAAGGAGATTTATCTCAAGGAACTGGTGAGTACGTCCCTTTCACCTTTCCTTCACTTTAGTCCTTCGATGAAATTTGAAGATAGGATTTTCAACCCACTATACTATATCTGAAATCATGATGTTGGTTTGACTACGTGACTTGTCCTCTTCATCTTCCCTCTCAACTTGCTTCCTTTCCCTGACTTCCCTCTCTCTCACAGAATTCGCCTCCCTTCCACTTCCACTCCTCCGAAAAGCTCTAGAATATCTATCGAAGACTGGTAGAGCTCAAATGTTTGCCATTGAAGGTGGAATTGAAGAAGGAGAGGGTGTCAAGTTTTCTTGAAATGAAATCGCTGATCCTTTAGTTTGCTATGTTGTATCGTGCTCTCCTCTTTCACGAAATTTGTGTAGAGATGTTTTAAACATATAGCTTGAACCTGGAGATGATGCAGAGGAGAAGAAGAAAGTTCAAGATCTCTTGGTGGAAAGGAAGTAAGACCAGATATAGGATTTAGGTTAAGCATTTCTTCGGCTCGATTTCTAAATCACTTTAGAAATATGTCAAAAGACTTTGAAAATCCGTTGATTCGATTCCGGAAGTCGAAGCTCAAGATGAAGCTTTTAAACTCGATCGTAGGTAAAATCATCGATTTCTACCTTTTCCTTTCAAGTGAAATCAAATGCTATTCTCTCGTCTGCCAAAAGGTTTTTCAAGAAAGTCATGGTAGAATGGTGGCATTACGTCTGAAGTGCATACAAGCGAAGAAGAAAAAGGTGTGGGATTTTGCAAAAGAGAGAGAGGAAATGAGATTACACGAATAGAGAAACGAAAAGGGGAGGGGGATGCAAGCGAATCCGAAGTCAAGAAAGATGTGGCGAGACTTGCGAATGACTTAAGGAGAAGAAGTTGGGGAGGTCGAAAAATGAGAGGTGAAAAGAGTGACGAGAGGGAACCAAACTGGAAAAAGAATGATTTGATGGGGGGTTCAAGAGCTTTAAGGCTGAACATTGAGACTGGATTTGGGATCACCAGAACGAGGAACATGTCAGAAAGAGATACGAAAGAGAGTGAGCAAAGAAACCACCTCTCTCTTCCTCCCAATCATCTTCTCGCTACTCCTACTCACAGCATATTTCCACCATGAGGTAAATAAGTGACGTTCCTAGCATTAGCCAAAGTACCAGCAATTTCTTTTGAAGCTTCAATCCTTCTCATCGTAAGCAAACCATCACCAGCTTTCTCCAAAGCTTTAGAAATCGTTTGAGCAGCTTCTGCTTCTCCTTCAGCTCTGATGACTGAAGCTTGACGTTCTTGTTCAGCTTTCTCTACTACAAACTTGGCTCTCTCTGCATCTTGCTGAGCGATTTGCTTTTGTTCAACTGCTTTTGTGAATTCTTGTCCGAATGTCATGTGGGTCTGAGAGAAAGGGAGGATTAAGAAATGAATTGGTTAGATCTCTTGGGCTTCTTTCTTTAGGTTCGATGAATGACCGTACTTGTGATTTCTAGAAAATTGCTCTTGGGACTTGGGGTGCTGATTTGAAAACCTAGGAGTCATCAAGGGAGAGAAGCCTCTCTTGATATATCTGGGTGCCACCAAAAGAACCCATCTCCTTTCCACTGCGAACGCTTTCTAATTACGGCATCCTCTTCTTTTGAGACTTTTGAACAAAGTTCGACTAAAGATCATCTTCGAGTAACTCATTCCTCTAGCCGTCTCCTCATCTCATCCTCCATTCCCGTTACTTCCAATCAAGACCCCAATCCCCACCAGGACTCACTATCGAGACATCCTCCAAAACAATGTTGAATTCACTAGCCCTCTTTAGGAGATCCTCTCTGATTCTCGAGGAAACGACCTCTCTCTGAGTGATGAGTTCAGCAGCATCGAACTGAGCTACAGTAGCCTTCAACACCTCATTTCCAATAGATGGAAGAACTCTTTCATCATAATCTTGACCTAAAGATTGATAAATCTTGGGTAAATGACGGGTATCTGGACGAGAAAGAACACGTAGAGTTAAAGAGACCTGGAGAAGTGGAAAGGAAGGAATGGGAGAGTTAGACTCGGATCGAGGACTCGGTGTAGAGCTCTCTCGCTAGAAGTTGACCATGGCTTTGAATTCAAGTTTGTCGTTTCGTGCAGCTGATCTTGAAGTTCCAACCCAACTGTATGCACTTCAGCTGGGATAGCGCAGCTGCCTCCAATTCCATCTTATGATCGAGATATCTTCTGCTTCTATCTCTCTTTAACTCACCATCTGCAAATCCTTTGAACCAGTCGTAGTACTGATGTTCCTTGGCTTGACCCTGACATCGTATAAGATAGCTCTCTGTAACCATGGAACCAAGAAATGAGTTCCTTCGTGAGAAGGAACTGGCTTCACTCCCTGAAACCTATCGAACATGACAGCTCTGTATCCTCCTGGAACATCGTATAGAGAAGCTTGAAGGGTGATGGCTGCAAGTCCCAACGGAACTGTTTGGGTAGAAGCCGTAGAGAGAGGCAGAAGGGAAGGGAAAGAGAGCGTAAGCAATGATGCAATCTTGAGATGCTTGAACTTCTCGCAGCGAGGAGCGACTTGAAGATCTAGAGGTATAACTGACCTGCAAAACGAGCTGCTAGAGTAGACATAGAGTTGAGGAAGAGAAGGAAATAGGAACAGGATCAGGAAGAGGATGGGTGGGGAGGGAGCAGAGGGAACAAGATTCCTCGACCTCTTCTCTCTCTTCTTCCACCCATCGTTAATTGCTTGCATCCTCTTTGATCTCTTTTCTACTCATTGAACTCCAATTTTGCGCTTCTGCTTCAACTTCGCATCCATCGTCTTCGACAGGAGAGCTTTCAATCAGCCCTGGTAGGTGCAATTTAATCATCTCTCCATCTCTCTCCTCAGAACCCCTTCCACTTCGAATTCAAGCACAATATGTATCGAATGTAGAAGAACCCTGCTGTCAGATGCATCTACTCATCGCACTCTAAACTTCACGAGCTGCAAGGATATCGACGAAATGGAGATCATCGATCACGCAGCCATTACGTTACAGGGGCCTCTCCTTACAAACTCTGGACATTTGCTTAAGAAGTATGGAATTGGACTGGACCTCAAAAACGCAGAGAAAACAGATTGGAGAAGAACTCAGAGAGTTCGGTATCTCTTTCCATCAACCTCTCTCAACAACCAACAGCAATTCATTCCTGCAACTCTACCATGCTCTCGATCGCTCAGTCCCCCTTCTTTCAACCAGACTATCTCCATCAAACCTTCAGAAACTCTTTCTAGGGGAGATCAGTCGCCACATAACTCAGCTATGCATAGAAGCTCTCTTGTCAAAACTCCAATTCCTCAACTCTACAATGGGATCTAAGACGAATGTTGCAGTCTTTCTTGAATGCCTTGGTCATCACCCGAAAGATTTTTTAATCGAAGATTCCGAGAAGGAAGTTTGAACTATCCAGGAATCCGTCTTTGTTTCCGAGCCTCACACCCTCACATTCTCAACGTCTAGCTCTAGAAGGATGTATGGTGAAGTACTTGGAGAAGATTCGAGTTCCGAATCACAAATGGTTGAGCATCAAGAGACTTCAAGTAGCACCTAGAACCATCTTAATCTAATAGCTCTCTTCTTCTAGCAGTTCACTCTCGACGCGCGATTCACAGGAAGGATTACCAGAAATGACATGGCATTCAAAAACAAAAAGAAGAAAAAAAATGTGTAGACAAAAAAAAAGAAAGAAAAGAAGGAAGAAATCCAAAAAAAAACGTCCAAAGAAAAAAGTGGAAATCGAAACGACTCTCCAGAGAATCGACTCTGAAGACGGTCGTAACGAACAAAGAAAAAAGAGAAGAAAGAAAGAGTTCAAAGGAGGCTCACGAGTGAAACTCCTCATCCGTCGACCGTCGAAAGAAAATTTCCCAAAAAAACAACAACATGAAACATTTGAAACGATGATGATTCATGGGTCTAGCGAGTCCCAAGCGAGGTTCCAGATTCAGAACCAAGGGGAGCTCTGCCGTCGACCAAACAGAGGAGTTTAGTTTCAGGCTTTTCCGCTGCCCTCTCGAGAGAGAGAAGCGTTCGACTCGACTGGGGTTGCGGTCACATTCGTTCGAAAATCCAGATTGGTTTGGATTACCCCACTCGTAGTTACGCCCAAAGGCCATCGCAATTGCGGGAAAGAGTACGTGTGAGATCTTTCCACAGAAAATTCCAAAAACTTAACAGCTCAAAAAATCAAGAATCTCTACTTATAGCACGTAGAGGACCCAACTCTCCGAACTGCCAAGTAACCTAAAGTTTGATGGTTTGCGGGTGAGGAGAGCCAACGTCCTAGGAATTGGAAAAAGAGTAAAGGAAATTGGGGTGTTCATTGTTATTAGTTCTTAGATAGGGTGGTTCAAAGTTGCGATCGCTCTTCGTCGACTCACCTTTGAGACGGTAAATCCTCCGACATGACTGCTGAAAAGAGAATGGAGAGAAAGGATAAGAACGGATGATGATTGAGCGGTTGTTGTCAATGAACGTTTTGAACGGGTATAGATGAATGGATGGGAGGTTGTTTGGATGTTGTGTAGTGTAGATGAGGAAAGAAGAAAGAAACGCTCGAGATCCTCTCCTTTTGTGGGATCCGAGTTAACGTTTACGGATGTAATACCCAGGCCAGACTGAATCTGTTCACTTTTTTTCGCTAAGAATCGGTGAGGATTGCAATGTCTCAGATTCGAGAGAGGGGGGGGGAGAAAGAGAACGCGCTGTCGACGCGTTTCAAGGCCAGGCTGAAGTTGGTTCAGAGATTCTCTACAGTTCGAGGTCAAGCCGTCCCTTCTGCGTTCGAGCCAAAGATTGGGATGCGATTCGAAATAGCCGTCATATAGAGGATCTACCTATAGGCTGACAAGAGAATCTACTCAGGATCCAACACTTCTCGAAACGACCTCCAGCGCTCTCCTTACGCTCTCTTCTTCGAAAATCGGGGCTTTCGAATTTCCAAGGCTGTCCGCTTCTGGCTTCGAAGTTGGGATAGCCTTGACGCATTTTATACCCATCTCCTGTGAGGTGAAGATACCATTCGGAAAAGGAGAGGAAAGGAGCAGTACGAGAAAATTCGAAGGAGTTGGAAAGTAGGCGCGTCAGAACCGAGAGTGGAAGCCAGGATTCATTGGTCCAGCTACTCACTTTCATCTTTTCAAGATCTACCTTGATCTCTCCAGCTTCGAAGTAGATCAAATGAGTAACGAAGTCTTTACTTTGATAGACTGTCTTGGGCACTTCATCTGGATCTGAAAGCGGAGAGTCACTTCTGTTGAGTGAATCTGTGATAACTCTTTGGAAAGGGTAAGAAGGAGAGGAAGAGAGAGATAGAAGCGATTCAGTGCAAGAGCGGCCATGAGTGAAGGAAGATGCGACTCACCTCAAGAAGTCGATAGCGTCCATGCCTCTCGTCTCTCTATCGTGAGTGGTGTTCAAGAGCAGAACTTTGATTTTCAAGCTTGAAAACTTGGCTATGGAAGCCGCAACCCCTCTCAAGACAAGACAGGGCATCAAACTTGTCCACAGAGAGCCACAAGAATAGATCAAGGTTTTGGATTGTGATAAAGAAGTAATAATTTCTGGATTCGGTCTTGGAAAAACTTCGTGACGATAGGCCTGAGAAGGGATGGAAGTGGTCGTTAGTGTTCTTTCAGCTTGTTCAAAAATCATCCTGTTGGGAGCTCACATTGACATAGTAGATTCCTGAAGAGAGAAGAGAGGGGGGTGGAGGGATCAGATGCTTCACACAACACGAATCGAGGGGAGAATCGCGACAAAGGCTACTCACTTTTGATTCTAGCACCCAGCTGATCTTCTTGACTTTCTCCCTTGTCTTTGTCAAATGCCACGTTGCCCCTCGCACTTTTCTCAGTTCCAGCGTTAGTCTTCGCACCGCTTGAAGTAGAAGCCCCCTGATCTTCGACGAAACATTCATCGTCGTCCTCATCTTCTTGCTCTTGATCGTCTTCTTGTTCTGGATCCAGTCCATCTCCAGAGTTCCCAACTGCCAGTAAGCTTGGAGAAGGCATCGGTCTGCTGCTTGAAGAGGAGACGAGAGCCTCGAACCCACCTGAGACCCTCAGGTGGTGTGTCGAAAAGGGATCGAAGATCTGTGATGTGGGGGTTCCTGCAATTCCTGACTGAGATGTTCCATTGCCATGCTCAGAGATAGGGTCAGAGGGAGGATCAAAGTTCTTGACGTTCCAGTTCCAGCTACCTCCCGCCTGATTTGAACTCGTAGGATTGGAGGTTGACGCTTTGGGAGGGCTTCTAACGGGATGAGAGATCTCACATTGCCCGACCACTATTTCATCGTTCTCCAGCTCAGCTGCTATTGTTGCTGTGTGATTGGTGTTGATGACGGGTAAGACTTTGCTCGACGAGAGATGCATTTGAGTAGTCACTGAGAACAGGAAAATGGCAGATTGAATAGATCGGAAAAATTTCTGGGATGCACTGTGTGGCAACCGAGAATAAGGGACCGAGGAAGAATGAAAGGTGGGAGAGTAATGATCGAGTAGAAGATCAGAAAGGTGGTTAAAAGAAGAAAGATCTTCCGCTTCCGAACTCACGCTAAGAACGCATTCCCGACGCTCATCCCTCTGAACTCGAAGTTACGATGACTTCGTCTCAGAACTTCGCTCTGGAAGTGGACCAAGAAGCCTCTGATTACTTCCTTCCTTTCAGGCTCAATCCCTTTCCACAGATGATGTTTGCCCTCAAGAATCTCCAGCCATTCTTGTTTGATAACTTTCACTTGGCCTTTCGAAGGCAGACGGTAAGATAGAAGTTGATGGACTGCATAGTTTGAGGAAGGAGCTTGAAGCAGAGTTGAGGAAGCTTGCTGAAGGTCGAGATCTGTCGGAGGCAACGGGATCAATCGAACTAATCTGGAACGAAGGTCTCCTATTGACGGCCCACCTATGATGATAGTCAGAGTTTAAAAGGTCAGGTGTCGAAAAAGAAGGAGGCAAGAAGAAGCTCCTCTGGCGCCCAACTAACCTAAGACCCTGATGATTTCACTGGACGAGCCTCCATCGTCGGAAACGGGTAGACAATGCGTCGTGTTGGAAGGCGTCGAACTGACCAAAGAGTTCCAACCACTTCCACCTGAAATGACGATGACTGGACCGAGAAGAGAGAGGTCATGCGACGAGGATGAAGACGAAGGAATTGGAGGTCTCTGCGGTGTTAATGGAAGATGAAGGTTCGATCGGCTAGCTCCTGTCTGACGGTCTATCTTGTGTTCCTCATTCTGATTTTCATTGACGGATAGAGTAGCTAGAGGATGCGGACCAAAAGCAGCGTCCTCCAAGTAGGCAGAGTCCTCAGAGGAGTTCGGGATCGGATGGTTGGAGAGAGTTGGGGTTGTGAGAAGCGGCTCCTCTCCATTTGGAATCGACCTTTCCTGTGATTCTGAGTTAGAGTTTAAGTCTGAATTGAAAGGAGGAGAAGAAAGAGGATTAGACATCCCGCGAAGAATGGTCTTGAAAGACGAGCAGATTGTCTTGTCCCCCTCTTTGCATCGCGATCTTCCAACAGCAGCAGCGCGCTTCTTCGAAATCAATCCCAAGAGCAACACTTTGGGAGAATTGGAAGATTGCAAGGTCAGCAATTCAGTTGGATAGTCGGTTCAACTCATCACCTTCTTTTAGACTTACTATCAAGATCAACTTTCGCTACAGATAGACAGTACCCGCCAATCCTCCCTCTTCTCCTCTACCATCCTCATCTTCAAACTTCATCCTCAAACGTTCCAGTCACTTCAAAGAATCATGACGTCTCCTTCTCCTGCTGCATCTGCTCAAAATGGGACTGCTTCTCTTCCAGCTCTCAATGGTACCGCTCAGCAAGTTGCTCAATTCACAGACCAGCAGGTCCAGCAATTGCTACCTCGTCTAACTCAAATGTTCAGTGGATTCACGAGGGAGAAGCTGGCTGCTTTGGTTCAAGTGAGTACTTTAGCCCCTAGAAAGGACGAGTCTGACTAATGAAGGCCGCAAATTGAGATGGATTGGAATTGGATGGGGCTTGGAGATAGAACTGATGAATGATGGTATCATCCTTCCCTCCGTCTTCCTCTTACAGAAAGCTCAACAGCTTTCAACTCTTCATGCAAATGACAAGGATCATCCAGAACTCACAAAGACCATGCAGACGCTACGCTCCTTCCAGACCTACCAGCAGCTCACGCAGCGTCAGAAGATGAAGACCTCCAGTGAGTTCCAGCCTTCCCTCTTCCGCCTCACTACTCGTGATGCTAGAGCCTCAAAGGACCAGAAACTAATGACTTCCTTCTTTCCCTTCCCCAGCCACGAACGGCTCGACTGGACCAGCAAACGGTACTCCTCAAGCTGCCGCTTCCTCCTCCTCTTCGAATGGAGCAGCTCAACCTCAAACCATCGTTTTTGGCCAGGATCAACTGGATGCTTTGAAACATCAGATCGTAGCTTACAAGATGCTGGCTCGTAACATGACTCTACCAGCTCATGTTCAGGCAGGAGTCTTCGACCCAGCCAAAGCAAAGGAGGATCTTCAAGCTGAACTTCCAGACGTCTCCGCTCTATCTACTCCAGCCGTTCAGCTCGCAACTGCTGCCATCAACTCTCATCTCGGAGCCGAAGAAGTCAATGGAAAGACTGGAGAGGACGCTGCTTCCCCCTCAAAGTCAGAAGAGAAAGGAAAGCAGAAGGAGCAGGAAGAGAAGGAAGCTCCAACGTTCCCTGGTCCAAAAGACGATCCTTCAAGTTCCATCTATCCCTACAACGCATACACTCATCCCTTCACTCTACTATCGGACTTCTTCCAATCTCCCGACAAGATGACAGCCACCAAACAGCAGAGACTTCTAGCACCGAGCTTGATGCCTGCTGGAATGGATCCTCAGCTTCTCTTGGCTGAAAGAGATCGTTACACCAAGGCTAGGATCGATCAGAGGATCAGAGAACTCGAAGAACTACCTTCTACTATGTCCGAGCTTCCTCTCATCGGTTCCGCCGCTGCTCTACAGGGAAAGGAGAACGAGCTAGAAGCCAACTCCAAGATCAGAGCCATCATCGAATTGAAATCTTTGCAACTGTTAGATCGTCAAAAAGCTCTCAGGGAACAGGTGGTCAGGAGCATGAATCAAGCAACTACTCTAGCCTTGGATCGAACAGCTTTCAGACGTTTCAAGAAGCAGACTCTCAGAGATGCTAGGCAGACTGAGCAGCTGGAGAGGAAACAGAGAGTGGACAGAGAGAAGAGATCGAGGCAGAAACATATGGATTACCTCATGACTATCTGCAATCATGGTAGAGATCTAGTCGCTGCTCAGCGTGCTGCTTCTCAACAAGCTCTCAAGATCGGTAGAGCTGTTCTGAAGCTGCACGCGGATACGGAGAAGGATGAAGCAAGGAGAGTCGAAAGAGTGGCTAAGGAACGTCTCAACGCCCTCAAGGCTGACGATGAAGAGGCTTACCTCAAGCTTATCGACACCGCCAAGGATACGAGAATTACCCATCTTATTCGTCAAACCGATGCTTACCTGGAAGGTTTGGCTCAAGCTGTCCAAGCTCAGCAGAACGACGACGTTCACGCTGATGCCATCGCAGCCGAGAAAGCTGGAATCGCTCCTCTATCCGCAGATGAAATCGCTGCTCAGACAGCCAATCAAGAGGTTGGAGTGGCTGTCGACGAGACCATGTTCGGAGCTCAGAGACAAGATGATCCCGCTGAAGACAAGGGCAAGGTCGATTACTACTCTGTCGCTCATCGAATCACCGAACACGTCACTGCTCAACCTAACATTATGGTTGGTGGAAAGCTCAAGGAGTATCAAGTCAAGGGTCTTCAATGGATGGTTTCGCTCTACAATAACAGATTGAATGGTATTCTAGCTGACGAAATGGTGAGTAGCCGAGAGTGGGAGCGGTCGATGAAGTACAGCTGCAAACTCGCTTGAAGACAAGAATCTGATCTCGTTCTTTCTCCCTCATCGTATTTCTCGATTTTGATCTGCAGGGTCTTGGAAAGACTATTCAAACCATCTCTCTTATCACCTTTCTCATCGAGAGCAAGAAGCAATCCGGTCCTTTCCTCGTCATCGTACCACTCTCGACTCTCACCAACTGGGTCAACGAGTTCAACAAATGGGCACCTACCGTTTCTATCTTGGTCTACAAAGGAACGCCAGGAGTCCGTAAGCAGCTAGCTGGTCGTCTACGTCAAGGCAACTTCCAAGTTCTTCTCACGACCTACGAATACGTTATCAAGGACAAAGCTCTCCTAGGAAAGCTTAAGTGGGCTCATATGATCATTGATGAAGGTCATCGTATGAAGAACACTCAGAGCAAGCTTACGATTACTCTGACTTCCTACTACTCGACTAGATATCGTCTGCTTTTGACTGGTACCCCTCTTCAAAACAACCTGCCAGAACTGTGGGCTCTGCTTAACTTTGTCTTACCCAAGATCTTCAACTCTGTCAAGTCTTTTGATGAATGGTTCAATACTCCTTTCGCAAACGCTGGTGGAGAGAGCGGAATGCAGTTGACCGAAGAAGAGACTCTTCTTATCATCAAGCGTCTACATAAGGTTCTCAGACCTTTCTTGCTGCGTAGATTGAAGAAGGATGTCGAATCGGAACTGCCAGACAAGGTGGAGAAGGTCATCAAGTGTCAAATGAGTTCTCTTCAAGCCAAGCTCTACCAAGGAATGAAGAAACACAAGATGATCATGACTGGAGATGACACAGCTGCTGTCATTGGAAAGAAGAAGAACATTGGAATAAGAGGTCTTCAGAATGCCATCATGCAACTTAGAAAGATCTGTAATCATCCTTACGTCTTTGGAGAAGTAGAAGCTGCAATCAATCCTTCCAAAGAGACGGGTCCAGATCTCTATCGAGTCTCCGGAAAGTTCGAGCTCTTAGACCGATTGCTCCCAAAGCTCTTCAGGACTGGTCATAGAGTGAGCAGAATGCTGAAACGCGAATAGGAACTCGATGTATGCGTTCGACTGACACCGCTCACTTTTATCTCTTCCCTCTCTTTTCTTTCGCCAGGTTCTGATCTTCTTCCAAATGACTGCCATCATGGACATCATGGAAGATTTCCTTCGCTACCGTCACTTCAAGTATCTACGTCTAGATGGATCTACCAAACCCGACGATCGTTCTCACCTGCTCGCAGAGTTCAACAAGCCAAACTCGGACTACTTCATCTTCATTCTGTCTACCAGAGCCGGAGGTCTGGGTTTGAATCTTCAAACAGCAGATACTGTCATCATCTACGATTCCGATTGGAATCCTCATCAAGATTTGCAGGCTCAAGATCGTGCTCATCGTATCGGACAAAAGCAGGAGGTCAGAATTCTTCGTCTGGTCACTGAGAAATCAGTGGAGGAGCACATTCTAGAGACTGCAAATTACAAGCTTCAGATCGATGGAAAGGTTATTCAAGCTGGTAAATTCGATAACCAAGCAACCGCAGACGAAAGAGAAACTCTTCTGAGAGCTCTTTTGGAAACGAACGATGATGACGACGAAGAGAGAGGCGGAGAGATCACTGACGAGGAACTGAACCAGATCCTCGCTAGAGGAGAACATGAGATCGAAAAGTTCCAAGAGATCGACGAGGAAAGGGAGAACAACGAAGCAGCAATCTGGAAAGCCGCTGGCGGAAAGGGACCGAAACCACCAAGGTTGATTCAAGAGAAGGAATTACCATCATTGTACCAGCAAGACTTCGATGCTGTCGGTGCCTTCGTTGAAGAGACGGAGGAGGAACCTGTTCATCGTAAGAGAGGAATCGTCCATTACGACGACGGCTTGACCGAGGATCAATTCTTGAAAGCCTTAGAGGACGACGACGTGGACATGATGGACGTAGTCGAAAGGAAGAGAGAAAGAGATGCCAAGAGAAGAGCCAAAGGTCAACAAAACGAATACGAAGACTCTCAAGCTGGATCTCCCGAACCTGGCTCCAACGACTCTCCAGGTCCAGGAAGGAAGAGGAAGAGAAGAAGTGAATCAATAGCTCAAACTCCTGACTACGATGGAGACAGTACTTCTCAGCAGCCAAAGGGGAACTCCAAGAAGAGAAAGCAGCCTGGTCCAGAGGATGAAGTGAGAGATGCGGTGAGAGAAGCTCTGCTCTCTTGCTACGCTGCTGTCGAGGACGCTGCCGAACCAGAGACTGGTCGCAAGCGCTGCGCGCTGTTCTTGGACGTTCCTAAGAAGATGGATTACCCAGACTATCATGTGTGAGTACGATGACGAAACGGAAGCGTAAGAGCGCGAGATCCTGATTTTACATTCCCTGACTTCCGATCCTTCCTTCTCTTTGCCTCTCAGTCTCATCGCCAAACCAGTTGCGATGCGTCAAATCAAGAGACGATTGACTAACAGAACCTACCGTACTGTCTCTGCTTGCAGAAACGACTTCCATCAGATGTTCGCCAACGCCAAGCTCTACAATCAAGAAGGTAGTTGGGTCTGGTTGGACGCAGTCGAGCTTCAAAAGGTCTTCGACGAAGCCTACGAGAAGTTCTGC
The DNA here is from genome assembly GCA_012976225.1 of Golubevia sp. BC0850. Classification (NCBI taxonomy): domain Eukaryota; kingdom Fungi; phylum Basidiomycota; class Exobasidiomycetes; order Golubeviales; family Golubeviaceae; genus Golubevia; species Golubevia sp. BC0850. The sequence goes on along the minus strand of JAAVVG010000001.1, from coordinate 586,438 downwards.
GCCAATACGGATCTTCCAGGCCATTCTGATCCCGCTCCAACTTCGCTCACTGGATTCTCAGCAGCTCCTGAGCAACAATTACAAGGTGGAGATGGACAAGGGAACGTGAAGATGAATGGGAGTGAATTTGTTGAAGAGAGCTCGATGAATCCTGCTTCATTTGTTTAAATTCAAATTCTTAGATACACCTTTGAAATGTTGAAACCAATTGTACTTTTTTGTTGACCCTTTGAGTGACCGATTTCATCACAACACGTTTTAATTTTAGTGCTAACGAGTTGGTGGAGGTGGTTCTTCTGTTTGACGGTTCTTTCCACCACGACAACACCTCTTTCGGAAACTCACTCAACTAAGTCAAATTCTTTCAACATGCCTCTATTCGTCTTATCTCCAGCTTCTCTAGCTCACTCAGCTCTCTTCTCAGGTGAGTCCTGTCTGATTCACCTTGCTTGCTTGTAATCGCTCTCTCACTGACGACCTACCCATCCAACAATCAAACGCTCAGGTTACTACACTTACCTATCCAGTAATGTTATGGCTCTGAGAATCAAGTCTGGAATCATGATCGGTGATGGTGATTCGTGAGTTGCTTCTATTCTCATTAGAGATGGTTTGACACAGCTAACAATTTACTTCCGACCTTTCTCATTCACAGTGGATCCATTAGAGACCCAAAGCACAAAGCCAGCGCTTCTGATGCTGAAACTGAATCCAAGCTAAAACGTTCCATTCGTGCCCACGGAAAGTAAGTGCTGAAACATTTAGATGGAGTAGATGAGGTTGAGGTGGTGGGAGGAACTGTCTTGAATGCTCTCTCTACTCAAGGCGTTGTCTTTGAAGCTCTTTCTGAGGATGAAGTTTTATGTGATTTTCTGATTCTTGATCTGCTCTTCTCCCTCATCTTCCAGCTTCTCTGAAAACGCTCCTTTCACTTTCTTCCTAATCTTCCTGGCTGAACTCAATGGTGCTCCAACTTCTCTCGTCCACGGTGCTTACTCTGCTCTCTTCTTGGCTCGTGTTGCTCATGCTGAAATTGGTATTCGCGCTAACGACACTGTTGGAGTTGGAAGGCCCATCGGAATCATCGCTACCTGTAAGTGCACTGGGATAGTTTGAAAGCAAGAAAGCGGAGACATCTGGAGTCGAATAACAGGCAAGAGGGTATTCAGGAAAGCTCGATTTGATTTTGGAGCTTCTTACTTACTCCCTGTCTCTCTCCCCTAATCTTCAATAGACGTCATCACCGTTGGAGCTGGTTTGTACAATGTGAGTTATCAGATGTCAGACAGGAACTGTGGTGCTTGGAAAAGAGCTTGAAAAGGAAATGGAGAGAAAGAGATAAAACCATACTTGAATTGTTCCGATTTCATCTGACGACGATCGTGCTATCCTCGTCCTCTCCAGCTCAACTTGGGTTACGAGCCACTCAAGAGCTTCCTCGGATTCAAGTAAACTACTAAACAGCTTCTGTGTTCTCTTCCGAATACCTGAATGATCCTGTCACTTTAAGACTTACCTCTATTCTTCAATTCAATGAGTCTACCACTCGGTAGACTTGATCTGTTGACCTTCAAGTTGAAATCGGGTGGCGTCTGAAGTGTTACTTCTTCTCGACAACAGCTACCAGCTCTGCTGCGCTTGGCTTTCGAAAGAAGCTCAATCACAAACATTTCGTCAATCCTCCTTCCTGAAGTTGCAACTTCAAGACTCGCAGGCTCGCTCCTACGTATTCTCGCCACGAGTCTGTACTAGGAGTTCAGATGTTCAGGTATACTCACTCTGCTTTAAACTTTCCCCTTTCTCACCGGACTGGTTCAGTTGATTTCTGAACAGTCACCTCCTTCTGGTTGGAAGATCTCAGTCCTGTGCAGCACTCAAGTCCCCCTTCTCACAAGTTGCAACACATCTTCAACGCTTCAATATTGGCGTACGAAAAGGATCCTCTGCTCCGGATCCTTCCACTTGGCAATACTCGATCACTCCTGATGTTTCGGGTGCGACCACTCTTTAAATCAAAAACGTTTCCTAAATGTCAAGGTGCTCTCGAAGGATGATCGTACTGCGGGCGTCATCAAGTCAAGAAGCGAGATGCTTTCCCCCTTTTTGTTCTTTTTGGGGAAAAAGGAGGAGCCCGGGCAAGAAGAGGGGCATCTGTCAACATTCTCATGCGTGGATGATCTTCCCTCAGGAGGTAGCATGAGCCTCGTCGGTCCATGCACATTTCGGGAAGAGGTCTGAAATGCCTTTCTTCGAGATCCAAACCCAATAATCCCTATCTCTCGGACTCCCGTTCTATTTTAAAGGAGTCGATATAAGATGAGAACTTTTCGGTTCTTGCCCCTTTCCGCTTTTCTAATGGGTCTCAATTCTAATCAGCTGAACAGTGCAGTTCTGGACTTCAAACTCAGTTTGAGTCATATTGGGTATGGGGGGTTTATGGGCATTGCAATACTGTGAGTACTCAAGAAGAGAGACGGTCGTCAGTTGACTGATGCTGGCCACGCTGACTGAGTGCCAACGTTCCTACTTCAGCTACCTACATAGATGGAAGAAAACAGATAAAAATACAATATTATCGACGGTGATCTTCTGTATGTTGTTGGAGTGAGTAGTAGAAGGCCGTTGGGAAGTGAGTGTCGACTCAAGTGTGCTTGACCTCCAACTATTCTACTGTACCTTTGACAGGTCTGCTGCTACCGTAGTCAGATGCGTCCTTTCATGGAAGTTGAAATTTTCAGAGAACTCCGGCTTCAATCTTTACGTACCTCTAGAGATGATGCTCAGGCTGATTTCAGTTCAAGTGGCACAAGTTTTCCTTGCCTTATTGACGTGGTCACTCTTCTCCAGACCTCTCTGGCTTGGTATTCTTCTGGTACTTGCAATACTTCTAGAGTTTGCAGCTGGAGAATCCATGTTCATCATGACGGTAATCTTCATTAACAACCCCTCCCCACACCCAGTTCTCCGTGAGTCAGATGTCTTCAGATCCCAATCTGTCTCAGACTCGTATCGGGAAGGACTGGGAGTCATACTATCTGGACTTGAGAAAAGTTTTTTTACTTAACTTCTGACATCCCCTTCCCAAACAGCGGGCGTCTTCAAATTGTACATGGCTTCGATGATCGTGATGGATTCTCTCATGATAGGTTCCTTATCCGCAAAGCTTCTAGCACTAAGATCTTCCATGAGACATAGCGATAAAGCGATTCACTTCATCGTTCGAAATCTTATCAGTGAGTCTCTCGTGGTTGAGAAATGCTCAACAATCAAATCGCTTCTGACCCCATAATCTCTCCAGTCTCAAATCTAATTCTAGCCGCACTTTCAATTTCTGTGCTCATCACTTTCGCCCTTCAAGGAGATGTTCAATGGTCTCATCTACCATTTGAGATCCTTTACCGGTGCTATACCTTTATTTTTCTGCTCGGGTTGCTAGCAAGAGGAAGAATGCGGGACTATTTCACTGCCCTCGAGACTCCATCGTTGGATCTTAACATAGATCCTCCAAGATTGAAGCATTGAATTTTGCCTTAAATCTACCAGTTTGTAAATCTTTCAATATTGTAGCAAACTTTCTGTAATCTCACCTTGGAATGATGGAGTCAATCGGAGGAGGTTGGACTCTCAGAAGGTGTTGAACCTGTTTTTTTCTTGAAGAGTGCCTACCTGGTTCGGCCTCCCGATCAATTTTACTTCGGATCGAACGGACTAAAGGCAAGAGAGAGGGTCCGACCTTCTTTGCAGGCTAAACAAGTATAAGAGAGGACTGAATTTCCGCATAGAATTTCTTCCCTCCCATTTTCCTTCACCCGCAAACATGCAGCATGGCTACCACGATGCCACAAACACTTTAGCAATTCTATCTCTAGCCAATCAGCTCGGATTTGTGCTGGAAGGGGCTTACTTATGCATGGTGATTTTGTGAGTCTCAGAGCGGTGCGTGCCCAACGACTTCACATACTGACCCTTGTTTTCCGCGTTCTCAACCCCTCAACCTCAAAGATATTTCATTCGCTACAGAAAGACAGATTCACCACTTCTTCAAATCATAGTGAGTCCATATTGGAGGTTGAGAGGGGAGACAGAATTCACTGATGCCTGTTTTGATTGATCAGGTTGGGACCTCGACCATACTGGAGCTTGTCGGCACTGGTCTGTGCTTCCTTGTTTGTTGGAGGATCTCGAGTCAAGAGCTTCATTATTTTCCAGTCTGGGAGACTTGTACCACTTACGTCGTTCGTATCCCAGGTTAGTAAACACTCCAAACTCCCTTCGCCTTCAAGGCCTTGTTCTACACTCCTCTGACCTCCCTGTTTTCGATCCAAAAGTTCAAGTACTAGCTCAGACCTACTTCGGCTACAGGTGAGTTGAGGTCTCTGCTACTCGCCCGTCAGCTCTGTCCATCCCCATCCAACCCCTTGTTTCATCCATTCTGACGCAGATGTTGGAGTCTACTTTCCAAGCCAAAGTTCCTCAAAGAAATCTGGATGATTTTACTTCTCTGTGAATTAGGATTAGGGGAACTGACGTTAGTTTATTCCTACTCAAGATGGTCGTTGGATGATCCTAGACCTTGGCCTGTAGGGCGTAAGTTGAATTCAATCAGAGATGTGACACCTAGAGCACTCCTACTGATCTGACTTTTGTTCTTCCTCTCTCACCCCCTTTCTCCCAGCTTTATTCACGACCCAGATCTTCTTCACAGCAATTTTGAACATCTGCGTAGCGGTGGTCTTCGCACGAGCTCTCCTGGCCATGCGCAGTCCTTTCAGAAGGACAGAAAAGGTTCTCTACAGAATAATTCTATTGTCCTTCTGTTCCAATCTTGCTATAGCAAGTTTGACCATTGCTACGGCTCTACTTTGGTTTTGCTGTGTCGACGCCAAGTTCCACATACCTCTCGAATTGTTATCAAAAGCTTACCCTATTGTTCTCCTAGCAGCCTGTCTGGCGAGGGACTCGAATCAGGAAGAGCTCAGGAAAAACTCTCTTGGATTGGATGCACTTGGAAGTTCAGAATTAAGGTTGGACATCAATCTAGATTTCATCAATTTGAAACCCAGCATTTCGAGAGCGCACGCCTCACCCAACTCTAGCCCTCAAAGCCTCAACTTCGAGGAAAAGAGCCTCTAACGTCATTCAGTTTCTCTCTAACTACTGTAAATTACTGTTTCCCTCTTTCTATTTGGTCGTTCTGTCCTTGTGAGCTTTTGGGTGAATGGACGAGAGGGGCGTCAACAACCCTTTCTGAAGTATCAACGCAGACAGCCAAATTGTTCTAATAATTTACCACCTTTAGATTTCTGTTCATTTTAACTACAGTTGCTTTGTTTCTTCTTCCTTCTTTCTTCCGTTCTCGTTCTTTCTTTTCCTTTTTCCCCTTCTGCCATCTTGCCATCCCCTCCCGCCATTTTTTTTTGTCATTTTGTGTATGATATAGTTGTTTGTGAAAGTGAATCATTGATAGTGAAAGTGAGAAAAGTTGTGCTAAGACAAATCGAGAAAGGAAACTTTATACAAAGAGAGAGAAAGAGAAAGAGAAAGAGAAGAGAACGAAAGACAGAAACATAGACCATTCCCTTTCTAACCATTTGCCACTGGCTTCTTCTTCGAGACCTTGACTGAAAAGTTCGGAGACGTTCTAATGTTGTTTTGCTTTGGCATTTGAGATTGTTTGAGAAATGGGATTTTGAGAGGGTCGAGAAGAATCTTGAAAGGGTTCCTCTTCTTTTCTTCGAATTGAGATACAAGAGATTGATGTGTTCTGGAGAAAAGAGTGGGGTTAATAGTGAAGTGAAACTCGTAGTATATAGAGCTACGGTGAAACTGAAAGAGAATTGTAATAGATCGTTAAAGGAAGTGTAAGATGAATCTCACAGAGACTTGGAGTTGAAGCGTTATACGAGAAGTGGAAAGTTGAAGGGAACTTGACAAAAAAGAGAAAGAGAGAGGAGAAAGCTAACTTGCGACTTGAGTCTAATTCTTAACACATTTGAGATGGGAGCCGAGTCTATTCCACGCCGCTAACCATTCCGGAAGGCCTGGAAGTAGGAGTGCTGACTTGAGCTTCTGCTTCTTTTTCTGCATATTGGAAAGCTAAAGCAGCCAGTTCTGGATGCGAATCTATGTCTTGAGAAGAAGGGAGTGCGTGGGAAGTAGCAGAAGAGCTATCTTGAGAGAAGAGATGTTGAGATTGACCAGATCCAAGGTCGACTTGCATCATTCCATGATCTTGATTGTAAAGAGAGGCTTCCTTGTCTCCGATTAGAGAATGGTGACCGTGATGGCTGGAAGGTTGACTGCTCCCACTTCCACTTCCGCTGCTGATTGAAGCGGTGGAACTTGTCATCCTCAGAGCTCCTCCCCATGGTCCTAAGTCGAATTCTGACCCCCCGAAGCTGGAACGACCACTGCTTTCAGTAGCCGCGGTGGTGTCTGGACTGGAGGCGAATGGCTGGTCGTAGTAGTAATTTCCAAAAGACGAGTAGACGTGATCTGACTTGAATGGCGAAGGTCTGAAAGGCGAAGGAACTCTCTGCTGGAAAGCGTCAGGGACACTAGAGAAGTACTCTGAAGATTCTCTCTCGTTTTGAGAAGGGCTGCTCAAGTCCAAGTCCACGTCTAGATCCATGCTCAGATAAGCTCCTGACTCCGAGTTGTGGGATCCTAGGTAGGAGGTACTGGAGGCGGCGGTGCTGGTCTCTTGAGAGTGAGAGGCGTTCTGCATCCAAGGTTCAGATCCAGTTGAGTAGAAGGTGTGGTCGTCGTGATGAGAAACGGCGTCTCCGTAAGGATAGGATCCACCTTCGGATGGAGCGAAGCCTCCGAAAATACGAGCTTCCTCTGAATCTTGATTGAAAGATTGAGCTAATCCACTGAGAGTTCTCTTGGGACCTTCTCTTCCAGTCTTCGAGTTTCTAGAGGAGGAAGAGTTGATCCTATCGTCCATCTCGATCTCGCTGTCAGAAGCTTCCGAGCCGCTGAGATCTGCTGGTCCTCGAACCCAAACCTCTGGACGAGGATTGGATTCAGTTGCAGCTCTACGCTTGGAGCGAGGAGAGTCGAAGAGTCTTGAGCGAGCGAATCCAGAGAGAGTTCCAGTGCTACGGCGCTGCTCACTTCCTCCGAAGATGACTTTAAGACTTGGTCGACCGGTTGAGGTTGAAGGAGCTGGAAGAGCAGTAGTTCGAGGAGCTTCGTGGACCTGCTCATCAGGTGTGGCTAGATGTTGGTCCAAACCATGCCAGCCTTCGGAGAGCAAAGCTGCTGGTCTGTTCTCGATGACTTGGAGATTGGTAGTACCGAAGTCTAGTTGAAGTTGAGGAGCGTGAGATTCGATAGGATGACTCTCATGATGTGAAGAATGCAATGAAGAGATTGAATTGTCGAGTTCTTCTTCTTCTTCTTCCTCCTCCTCGTATTCCTCCTCTTCCGCCTCTTCGCCTTCGCTTAGAGGTGGGGTGACAAGCTTCTGTCGACCTTTCAGTCTAGGCTTCCTTTCCTCTCTTGTACGAGACTTCTTCTTTGGCTCAATCTCGACAGCAGGTGGAGAGCGAGACTTGTTGCTGGCTGAACGTGAGGTGGAGTGCTTCGAAGCTCTCTTGAGGACATGACCGGAAGGGGAAGTTGGACGTTCTCCTCTGAGACCTCGACATTTTCTGAAAGATGGCGAGAGAAGGAGAGGAGAGAGGATCGAGCCGTGAGGGGAGATGTCAGAAGTGGATCGAAAGATAGCTGAAGATCGGCCACGAGGTAGCATGATTGCATTCGAACCTCGACGAGGTAACATGCCAACGAAGGTATGAAAGACGACCGGTAGTCGATAGAGGGATTGGAATGCCCAGTCGTTGTTTTGAGCTAACGTCTACCCCACGTTCCAGCACACCCAAGCTACTCTATCCTCCCCTCCACTCCTTTCAGCTACTCACGCGCATAGACAACGATCCTCGCATCTTGGACACCTAAAATCGACAGCAGATGGATCGAAAAAGATGTCTGGATGTTTCTCGATACAAGTCTTGCAGTATCTTAAACCACATTCTCGATTGTGAAGGCGTTCATTCGAGCATCTCATCTTATCACTCTCAGATCTTCTGGAGCACTGGTGACAGTTTGTCCTTGGATCATCGTCATGCGGATATTGGTTGTGAGCAAGTCTTGGTTCAGGTTTCGACTTTTGGAAAAGGAGAGAGAGAGAGGAGAGTAGGAAGATCGGGAGGTCAGCTCCAGTTTAAATAGAGTTGAGAAGAATGGGGCGGGATCTGCAGCCTGGCTGTGAAGGGGGTGAGGAACTTCTCATGCTGATGAGGCTGCCCTCCTAGGTTCTGAAGAATCTGATGAATATGATTATCAGAACCACTTTGATCTCATAACAAGAGACTGAACAAAGGAGAGCTGCAAGGCTACTGCTCCTGGGAACCTTCTACTCCTCAATCAACCCAGACCACTTGCTGGCTATCTTTTTATAACCAGCTCCTTAAACTCCTGTCTTCGCCTGCTTTTGTACTCACTGGTCGTTTCATTACTGATTGGCTTTAGATTGGGTGCAAGTCGACTGAAGAGTTATGCTTGAAGTTGAGGGGTTGAAGCAGGCAAGCTAACACAGCAATGAAGGAAACAATGGAGTTTGAGTTGGAAGAAAGCGAGATGTCGGGAAAGTTCTTGGTGACGATTGAGAGACCGATTGAGAGAAAGAATCTAGAATGTAGAGAATCAAGAACTTGAAAGTTGAGAAAGGAGAGAAGATCAACTTCTGTTTTGGAAGATGCTGCTGCCGAGGAATAAGATAAGAGGGGGGTGGTTAGCAACAGAGACAAAGCAGATCCACACGGTGAGAATCCAGAGTTGTAGTGAATCTACTAACCTTTGAGGAAGAGAATGGGGCGAGAATTGAGTCTATTCACTTTACCAACGTTGGTTTGGTTTAGGTTTGGGCTTGTGTCTCGATATCTCAGTGAAATTAGGGGAGGTTGCTTCAAACTGGTCCGTGCACTTGAGATTCCAGCCTCTCGCAGCACGCAGCTCGCATGCCCCCGAAGCTCTTGACCAACCCTCATTCTCCTCAACCTTTCAATGGCCTCTAGATTCGCATCTGTTGGACGTCAAGTAGGTCGTGCTACTCGTCAAACTCAGCTTTCAACTCGTTCTTACTCTGCTGCTGCTGGAGAGAACGCTTTCGTTTCAGAGAGAGCTCACACCAAGGATCATGCTGGAAGTTAGTATCCGATAACAGCTACTCCCACAGAGCTTCCAAGTTCTTTCTGTAATCTGGAAAATTTCAAGCAATCTTTTGATTACCCATATCAATCATTAGAAAAGAGGCTACAGGAGATGGAGAGGTTCGATTAGCACTTCTCTTTCAATCTCTAAACCTTGAACCTTTCCATCCTCTCTCTTCTCATACAGAATCCGCTGATCTATGGCGTAAGCTTTCAATCTATGGATGTCTTCCAGGATGTAAGTTTGTAAAATCTCAACCTACTCAGTTCCTCAGGACTTCGTCTGAAGTTGAAACTCTTTCCTCCTCCTTCCTACTTCTTCCTACAACCAGCCATCGTTCTAGGGGTCTACATCTACGGAATCGAATCGGAACACATTGCTCACCGCGATCACGAACTCCATGAAAATGGTGGTGAACTACCAGAGAGAGTTTTCTACGATTACAACAACATCCGCAAGAAGGTTAGTTATTCCGACTTGGTGTGGAAGTCGAAGTAAGAGACGGCAGGAGGCTCTTGGGGAAGCAAGACGAAGAGCTTTGAAGATTTGGGATCACTCGGAGACTGGTCAAAGTGGCAACTTCGAAGGATGAGAAGAAACGAGAGTGGCTGCGAGAGAAAGTGAAGGACAACAAAGCAGACGCAGTTCAGGAACCCTCTTCATCCCATCTGGAGATGCTGCTCAAAAGTTCAAGTTACTTTTGGTATAATTCAGGCCCGTCGACTGTCTAGTTAAGACGACCCATCTTGAGACTGACATCTTAAACTCGATTCTTCTCTTTCCACTCTTCTCAGTCTTTCCCATGGGGACAACAGTCTTTCTTCTTCAACCCAAAGGTGAGTTCGCGTTTGGAGAAACCCTCCAAACATATCGCAAGGAGGTTAATGAATGTATGCGGTCTTTCATAAGCTATCTAATACCTTCTCCCTTTCTCTTTCTCTTCTTCTTTCTTCGCCTCTTCTTCTATTTTGCCTTCCTGCTCTTCTAAAGGCTAACTACCCAGCTGAGGAGATGTAATCAAATACACACTATTTTCTGTTAAGGAGTTATGAATTGATCGAATTGAAGTGAACAGGCTTTCTCCATAGTCGATCTCTTTTCAGATTTCTTCTTTCTTCTCCCCTCCATACCCTCGAGCGGTGGGGGAATGTCAATCCAAGCTGTCCCCTTTGTTTCTCTTTTTACTTTCCTCGCTTTAATGGAATCTGTTCCGCATCGTCACTTTATTGGGTCGTAAGGTTTAAGATCCTTAGGGGGTTTGTCTCTTCTTGCCCCGTCGACCCTTGAGATCTTGAGAACTTTTCGATTCTTTAGAAATCAAACGAAAGAAAATAGAATGAAATTGAAGGACCCTTCTTTCCAGGACGATGGAATTGTTCAGAAGCGAAAGATTAGCTTCCCAACTGCTTCCCAATCCCGCCTTTCTTCCCTTCCCACCACCACTCTCTCTGCCCAACCATATCTCATAAGAAGAATGGGTCTATATGCCGTAGCGTGAGTACAACCTTGGAGCTACATCCAACTCTCCAAGAAGGATTCCAGGCACTTTCGTTCTAACATCGACCCTTTCTTTCTCTTCGTTTCACTTGGGACTTTTTCCATCTTCTTCTTTGAAGAGATTTCTGCCTCATCCCTATGGGTCCAACAGAAGCCGGTCCTACAGTATCTGTAGGTGTGTACATAGCAGAATGTCAGAGAGTTCTAGAGGGCTACAAGCCAAAAGGAATTAGTTATGAGGTAAGTAGAAGGGCGGCCAGAAGAATCCGAACGTCGAAGTTGTTCGAAGCCTCTTGATGTCCTCTCCCTCACCCCTGGCTGCCTTTCATCTGTTATCACTACTTTGTTCTTTACCCCTTCTTCAACAGATGCATGGCTATGGAACGAATCTAGAAGGTCCCTTCTCGTTAGTCTCTGAAGCTATCGAGGCTTGTCACGATGCAGTGCACAAGTTAGGAATCCCTAGAATCTCGACAGACATAAGGATCGGAACTAGAATCGATAAATCTAAACCTTTGATCTCTGAGAAGACGGAAGACAAAGTTGTCGAGAGCAAGGAGACCTCTGATGTGAAGGCTGACGAAGAGAAAGCAAGTACAGGCAAAGAGACCGAGGCTCAAGATTGGACAAAAGGGCTTACCGAGAATCAGAGAAAGCAAGAAAGTGTTAGGAGAACTTTGGAGAGAGAGAATGTGGCAGCCAAGATTTCTGATCTCGATGGGATGGACTTGTTCGCAGTTGCGTGAGTTGAACTGAGTTTGATTCAATGCTGTTCTTTAATTGCTTCGAGATACTGATGTTTCTGCCCTGCTTCTTCTTCTTCATCTTCGGGTCGAAGTGATTTCTGTCGTGAGTTTCAAAAGCTCTCACCTTCACCCATTTTGCAGTCGCTGATTCCCTACTTCGTGCCTTCATTTCTTTCTGATACTCAGTTCTACCAATGGGTACTCCAACGAACTCAGTAGGGATCTACATCGCTGAATGTCAACGAGTGCTGGAAGCAATGGGCTCTGAAGGACTTCAACATGAGGTCAGTTTGAATTTGTCTCTCCCCCAAAACTCTCTTCTTTTTTCTTATCCCCAGCTATTCTTTTTCTTTCCAGATTCACGGATACGGTACAAACTTGGAAGGCCCGTTCCCTCTTGTTGCCAAAGCGATTATGAACTGTCATAAAGCGGTCCATTCTAATAAGAATATTCCAAGAATCGCAACTGACATTCGAATTGGTACAAAGTGGAGTGCAAAAGATCCGGAAAACAGCATGAAAGACAAAGAAGACTGGACGAAAGGCTTGACAGAGAATCAGAGGAAGAAGGAAAGTGTGAGGAGAAGGTTGGCTGGAGCTGAAGAATGAAGGTGCTCGTACATGTTGCTGAAAGTCAGACGGTAAATTGAGAGGCAAGACTTGGGGTTGCTAGTGAGGCTTGAAGATGTGATTTTGCTCAAATTTTTGCAGTGTTTCTTGAAATTTGATTTTGATGAATGTTGACTCGACTCGAGGAGCGCAAGGTCTCTCTTACTCCTTGGACACGAAGGCGATCTCTGTATCTATCCTTCTGAATGTAGAATTTCAATTCCTGTTGAGTTTGGCAACGGAAGAACATAAGGTAAACAGGGCAAGCAAGGAAGGATCTGATCAGTTGGCTGTAGAACAGATTTGAAGGATCTTCCTCGGGCGAGAAACTACTTCTTGAACTCAAATTCGACTTGAACTCAGATATCAATCATCATAGTTTCCGGAGCACCTCGAGTGTTTACCAACTCTTCCACCAACCCTTGAAGTGAAGTGAGGTTCTCAGCCACGAACGTTTCAGTGTTGATAGTGAGTTTCTCAATCGTCTTCATTTCGACCCCTTCGACCCTCATTCCCATATCGGAATAAACTCTACGTGCATTCAGCATCCACAAAATCGTTCTTGGAATGAAAGTCGTCTCCAAATCGATTCTCAGTTCTTCCAACTCTGGAGCAGAATGTCGCAGCTCCATGAACCTGTTTATAGTCATTTTAGGGTTACTTGTTGCATACCATGCTTTTCCGAGCCATAAACTCTTTAAAGAGAGAGGTAAATCTTCAGGGACGTCGATAGAACCATTCGATGTAAGTCTTGCAACTCGTAAATTTGGAGTGCTAAACCATTCAGGGAAACCGAAATGACAACCAGCAAATTCGAGGACTTGAAGATTCGGATGATCAATTTGATCAGATGAGGAGTTGGTTCTACTTCCTGGTAAGTTTTCCATGAGGAGAGAGAGAAATTTGAGAGTCGTTGAAGATTTCAATAAGATAGGTGCGATGAGATGGAACTTCTTAGAGGTCCACATGACGATCTGGCTGAGAATGAGGTTTTCAGCAGTTGAACTTTCTATCAAACTTGGACTTCTCGTTTCTCTTATCCTGAAGCTGGTTCTGTTTGGAAGATAGGGAGAAAAGCTTGAATAGACCTCTAATTTTGGGAACTCTGTGATGTGAGCTAAATCTGAAAAGACTTCGGCAGGATATGGATCTGAAACTGGATGATGAGAATAAAACTTCAATGTGTTAGAAGATCTTGCCAAAGTGTTAGCAAAAGCTGAGTCTGGTGTTGGATTTGAAGGGCAGATCTCTCTGATTCCATTAGGGGCTTTTTTCTCCTTCCAAGTCTTTTCTATAATGTTTTTATCAATTCTGACCCCCTTTAACTTATTCTTGGATTTTCTAGTGAAAGTCTCTAGCATCTTCTGTTAAAAGCCTTCTTTACCTTCTCTCGGAATGTAAAAGAAATCCCATAGAGTTGATTGTTCGTCCACCATTTCTTTCCATTTCTTAGAGACCTCTCTACAACTCATTAGTGTTGGAGCATCGGCGTAATCAAAGGTCAATAGCATAGTGTCTGCAGGTATTTGACTCATCTCGAAGGACTCGTTGTGTTCGATGTGTTCGATGGTGATGTTCTGAACGAAGAAATTTTTCTCCTTCGTTTCTCGACTTTCTCCTCGCCAACATTGGGGCATCAGCTCACGAACCAACCCGATTCTCGCAGCTCAGTCGTTCATCCATTCGTCGTGATTTTGTTTTCATTGCCTTGGAGTCGAGCATAGAAAGTACATGTGGTGTTCGTGAGAACGGTTTTTGGTTGGGATTTGGGTTTGGGCGTGGGATGCGTATTGAACAAAGTGATCAAAAGGAGAAAAGAAAGAAGAGAATTGTAAGAATAAAGGAAAGCCGAGAAACAAGAAAAAGAAGTAGGGGTGAGGGCAAAAGGAAGTACCTATCGGATGGCACAAAGTGATTAAAGGGAGAAAACGAAATCGAGAACTCTCTCAAGGTTTCCAAAGAACATAAAGAAGTTGAAGAATTTAAAGATGAAAGCATTCTGGGATCCGAGAACTACCTTAATCTCCAATAATCATCCTCTGAACATCTTGAAAACCCTGATTGATTTCCCCAATCTCAACCAAAGAAACAACCTAGAATTTCAGAAGTAACCAGAAGACCTAGAGATTCACTGATGTTCTTTGATTTAAAGTCCGTAGACAGCTAGCTTTTGGCTAACTGGCTCTAACTTGGCACCAGCAGAGGTGATGGCGGCAGCACGACGCTTGGAAGCAGAGACCTTACGTTCGTGGTAAGCTTGTTGCTTGACCTTTCGCTTGGCCTCTAGCTTGTCAACAGTCTCGGCGTGTTTCCAGCCGACTTCGTGTGAGATACGCTGTTGGAGTGAAGGAGGGAGGACATATTGGGTCAGTACGTTGTTCGAGGCAGAGGTTGCTTCTCTTTACATCGCCTGCTTTTTCTCTTCTTCCCTCTTTATCCGTCTCTTAGTACCAGCCAAAAGAACCAACTGCCCATCTTGACCCTTCTCTTTCAGCTCAACCCCTGATCTTCCAAACTTTCCACCCCTGCATCTCCCACCTTCGAGTTCTCACCTTGATAGTAGCGTATTTACGACCTGGCTTCAAACGCAAGACACGTAGGGCAGCTGGGATGACCATCTTCTTTTGACGGTCGTATGGAGGTGGCATACCCTCGTAGAGCTTTAGTCTTTGAAGAGCTTCAGCACCACGTTGAGTCTTGTGAGGAACCATACCACGGACGGCCTTGTAGAGGATTCTGGAAGGAGCACGAAAGTGGAAAGGTCCGGACTTGGTTGGGTTGACCAAATGACGCTTGTGGAGGTAGGCGTGGTATCTTAGCTGGAAATGTTCAGAGAGGAGAGGGAGTGGGTGTGTTAGTAAGGTTCGGAGTGGTGGGTTTGAGGTTCGGATCGGGAGAAGGTGGACCTTGAAGTGATAGTCAAAGGAGTGTTTTGATCTTGAGATTTTGGATTTGATGAAGAGATGAATGAGCTTGCTTGAAGGACTGTTGAGAAATCAAATTGGCGGCTTTGAGGTTGGGTGGTTGACTGTGGGAGAAACCCGAACAGCCAAAGTCGAAGCCGCGATCTACTCTCAAAATTGGATGTTTGGAATGATTTGATTTGAACTAGAAGGATTCGATACTTGATTGGAAGTCCAGAGCTTGAGGATTGCTAGTTCATGGGTTCCTTCTCCCAAGCTTCCTTCCTGCCTGGCCACCATGTCCCCCAGCCTGACCCTTCTCCCCTTTTCATCAACTCTAAGCCATTCTTTCTGCATACAACTTCATCTATCATCTCTGCGTTGTCAGCCTCTCTTGTACGCCACCCAAAATAATCCTTCATGACCTGTGCCTGCCAGTGCTCACCTTGTTTCTGAAGAAAGAACCAGAGACGTTGATGAGTTCACATCTGACGACGGTGACCTTTTGACCAGAAAGGATCTGCTTGGCTAGAACAGAAGCGAGACGACCTAAAAGGTGACCTTTTCCATCCACGACATAAGGAGTTGACTTGAGGAGAGACATCTGAGGAAGAGAGAGGAAGGGACAGCGAGTTCAGCCTGCCTGTTCTGCGAGTTGCGATTTCGGGATTTGAAGATGACTACAATTTTGAATTCTTGATTGATCAAGATGAGCGAGAAAGAGAAGAGTTGAGTTGAAGATGGCTGAAGTTTTGAATTGGAAGAAAATCTTCCTCTCCTCCCAAGTTGAGCCAATTCGTTCCCGCTCTTCTCTCTCTCTCTCTCTGCCTCATCTTTGCATTTTGATCATCTTGAGTCTTCTTTCATGAACTCTGGATTTGATAAAACGAACCTTTTTTGTGGACTTGCGTGAGTTCGAGAAATTGGTAACATCGATTTGTCCTCCCTCTTGGTGTCAAGAGTGAACCGAACGTTCTAACGAACGTTTGATCTGGGCTCTTCTCAAGTCACCACCACCAACAAATATTTTCTTCCCAGGATCTATCTTCAAGCAAGTTCAAAGTAAGTATTTCTTCTTCAGAAACGAGCCAATTCATCTATCTCATAAGCATATTCTATCGGACGAAGCAGAAGTGGAAGACGAGAGCCAGCATCCAACCAACAAGAAGAGAAGAAAATTCAAAATTCTTCCATCCAACCTCAAATCCTTCAAAAAGCCTCAACATCCTCTCCTCTTCCCCAACAAAAACAATCCTCAAAATCGAAAACAGCTTTCAAAAAGACTAACGCATCTTTCCTTTCACCAACAGAATGCCAGCCTCCAAGATCCCCATCGTCAAGAAGAGAACTAAGAAGTTCGCCCGTCACCAGTCTGACCGATTCAAGACTGTCTCTGAATCATGGAGAAAGCCAAAGGGTATCGATAATTGTGTCCGTAGACGTTTCAGAGGAAAGATGTCTATGCCAAAGATCGGTTACGGTTCCAACAAGAAGACTAGACATCTCATGCCAAACGGATACAGACGTCTAGTGGTCTCTAACGTCAGGGATATGGATTTACTACTCATGTGCGTAGGAGGATTGAGAGTCGAGGTGGAGGGGAAGAGACTGGAGAGTGGATTGGTGGTGGGACATGGTGGTGCTGAGGAAGGTGCAAGCTCAGGCTTGGGGCGCTGGACAGCAAGGGACGGACATGAGAGAGGGCTTGAACAGAGAAATGGAGTAGATTTGACTACTACTAGAGTCGAAGGAAGAGGGAGTTGTCGTTCTTGGGTGAAGAAAGGGGAAATGTCCTAATGACACACCAGAAGTAAGTGCTGACCCTCGAATCTCACCCAAATTCCATTCTCCCAACAGGCACAACGGATCTTACGCTGCTGAAATCGCTCACAACGTCTCTTCCCGCAAGCGTATTGAGATCCTAGAGAAGTGAGTAACTTCTCTCGAGGACAGATTCCGAAGTCGTAGCAACAAGATTTGGGATCGATTTCAAGACGTTAAATTCAAGAGCTGGGAAGCGGCTGGATTGTACGATTAGACAGGAAATCAGAAAGCCCACGAGCGATGGAGGCGGAATGAATTGTCGTCGGAAAGAGAATAGGGACTTGGTGGGAGCTGATGATGGCACCTGAAGGACAGGAAGGAAACAGAAGGACCTCTCCCTTCCAGC
Source organism: Golubevia sp. BC0850 (assembly GCA_012976225.1). NCBI lineage: Eukaryota > Fungi > Basidiomycota > Exobasidiomycetes > Golubeviales > Golubeviaceae > Golubevia > Golubevia sp. BC0850. The sequence continues at coordinate 569,294 of JAAVVG010000001.1, read as the reverse complement.
AATGAATATACCTAACTCATATGAGGACCTGTTAGATCTGCTATTTCTACCATCATTGGGAGCCTGTCAGGGCGTCGTAATGTTTCTAAAATCTCGCATACATTCGACCTCTGGATCCCCTTCTAACCTCCCCTCTCTTCCTCTCCTCCTCCTCTTCCAGGGCCAAGGTTCTCGGAGTCAAGGTCACCAACGCCAACGCTCGTGTCCGTGCTGAGGAAGCTTAAGCAACTTCTTTTAAATTCACAACCCTTCCGTCGTCAAGAACCTCCCATCGCACATTTCTTTCTTTCCATTTCATTGTTTTTCTTCAGATTCCTATATTTTCTTGTTATGCTTTCATGTACACTCATACTCTTCCTCCCTCATAACTACACACTCACTCAAAAGGACATCTCTCCTTTTAAAAATCAATTGAAAAGTTGAAATCAAAGGTTCTGATTTTATGGCATTCCTCTTTCGCTTGTGGTTTTTGGATTGAGACTGAGTTTCCATACTTAGGGAGATCTCGTCAAAGGATAGAAGAAAGGCATTCATTGTTGGGAATAGAACCTGAATGGAGGAAAGAGGAGATAAGAATCTCCTCGATACATCTTGCTCATGAACACTCGCAGCATTTTCAAGAAGTCATCAAGATCAGCAAATGACAGAGCATCATCACAAAGATGTTTATTCAGAAAACAAGCCGATTCCAAGAGTTCAAAGGTTCTTTCAGAAAGGACTGAGTGAAGTCATAGAGAGAAGGGGAAGAGGAGAGACTGAAAGTGACACGGAAGAGTCACTCGGAAGTAGTGAAGATGATACAGATGGTGATTCTTTAGCTGGTGAGAATGAGTTTGATCAAAGGAAAGGAATTGACAACGGTGAGCAAGAAAGCTTTTCGAATGGAATGAACAACGTCAAGGGAAAGGAAAAGGAAAGAGATTCAGCTCCACCAGGAAATCAAGGCTCGGAGATCAAGAGCCTAGACACTGCAAGTACTGGTCAAGATAAGGACAGGGAGGACAGTAAATCGAAGAGAGAATTAAAGAGGAGGAAAAGGAGGAATGAGAGAGTGGTAGTCGATCCTACCACCAATCGAAAGATCAAGATCAGTGATGTGAGTGGGCAGGAGATAAGAGGAAACGACTGCTCTCCGCTCCCTCTTCTGATGCTCAATCCATTCTCTATCATTTTCGAATAGGTCGGAAGGAGAGAATATGCCGATGCCATCGCAGAAACGGAGCAACGGACGGACTCTCAAGCAAAGCCTTCAGAATCACCAACACTTCCAACAAAATCTCCGTTCAGTTCAATCAAGAAGCGATTCAGCTCAGCTCCAACGAAAGATCAGAAGATATCAGCGAAACTCAAAGCAAAGGGGAGACAGGAAGAAAGGATCAAGGGAACTCGAGCGAATAACATCCTCAATCTTCCCTTCCCACCTGAGATCCCTCTCCCAACTTCAATCACAGAAATTCATTATGCTCTTCTTCCCCTCTGGAGCATATGGTCTCTTGCAATTCTCTGGTATCTCCGGAACTCTCTATTCGTGGCTCTTTCTTTGGTGGCTTCGAACGTCTATTTGGGCTGGTTTGCTTTTCATCATTTGCGAGAAGAGATCGAAGATAGGCGATGGGAAAGAGAAGGTCAGAGAGGAAGAGATGCTTTGAGGGAGACTGATTCCGGTCGAAGCCCGACGAAAGAGGACAATGAGACGTCGGATGAAGAAGCTCAAGCGCAGGAAGAAGAAGGTTTCAAGGAGGGAGCGGAATGGTTGAATACCTTGTTAGGCTCTGGTGAGTTTCAAGAGCTGTCTTGACCCTTTGAAATGTAATCTCATCTAAGATTCTCTTTCTCTATTCACCTCAGTCTGGGAAGTGATGGATTCCAACCTCTTCAGCTCTTTAGGATCGACACTCGAAGACGTCATGCAAGCTTCCATCCCTAGTTTCATCAACGCTGTCAAGGTCGTAGACTTGGCTCAAGGTTCAACTCCAATTAGAATCACTGGTCTCAAGATTCTACCGGATAGAGAGGTCGAAGATCTTAGGAATCATCACGAACAAGGTGATACTTCTGCTTCTGATCCAAAAGCAGCAGACAGTTCAACTACAGGAGCATCAAAAGAAAGGCCGGATGAAGAGAAAGGTGCCGCTTACATCAACTTCGAACTCAGTCTGGTCTATAGAGCAAAGCCAGTAGCTAACAGAGTAGAATCAAAATCTAGAAATGCTCATCTTTTAATCAACTTCTTCGTAGGTCTGAAGAAATGGGTTTCTTTTCCTCTACCGGTTTGGGTGGAGATTAAAGGTTTCGTAGGAACTGTCAGATTAAGAATTCAGATTACTCCTGATCCACCTTTCGTCAAAGATGTGACCTTTACTTTTGTCGGACTTCCTAGAGCCCGCATAGAAGTAGTCCCTTTGAGAATCAACACGTCAAACCTACCTCTCATCTCAAACCTAATCGAATCGTCTATCAAGGTAGCTCTAGCTGAATACGTAGCTCCTAGCTCCATGAAGATCGATCTTGGAGAGATCATCGCTGGAGATAACGTGAAGCGAGAAGTAGATGCTCTCGGTCTGATCGTTATTTGGATTCATTCTGCTTCCGATCTCGAGAAACAAGACAGAAGAGGCTCTTCAGATCCTTACTGTACCATCAGCTACTCTAGGCAGAACAAGGGTGAGTCTAATCCGAGACTTGCTTTCTTAGATTCGCCCTACTGATTCTTCTCCCATCTACTTTTTCCGACTCACAGTGCTCTACGCCACCAGAGTTGCTTTGGACGATCTGAACCCTCGTTGGGAGGAACGTCACGTCTTACTTCTCCATTCAGCTGCAATTCGAGCAAAGGAAAAGGTGACCATTTCTTTGTGGGATTCGGATCGCTTCTCTTCAGACGATGTTCTTGGACGTGTTGAGATCGATCTTGTGGATCTCGTCAATTCCTCTGGAAAGTTGCATAACAGAAACGTCACCTTGATGGGACTCTCGAATACGACGACGAAGCAAGGAAACCTGCAATACTCAGTCGGATACTTTCCTAAAGCTGATAGAGTTCAAAATCCCGTAAAGTCCAATCCTGAGAGCGGAGAGAAGGTACATGACTCCAAGGACGAGGCCAACGCTCGTCGATTGGAAGAAGACGTTAAGAAAGAGGTCAAGATCGAACCGAGCAAGGAGAATTCAAGAGAAGAACAAGAAGAGGCTAGACAAACTCGACACAAGGACTTTGGAGTCGGCTTTCAAATGCCAGATCCTGAAATGTGAGTATTAAAAATGGATTTTTTGATTCAACTGACCGACCTTCCTTTTTGACGAAGCTGTATTCCACTTTTCCCAACCTTTCTAACCGACCTTTCCTCCGTCTTGTTTGACAGACCTTCGGGGATCTTGTCGGTCCAGATTCATCAAATCACTGGCTTGGAGATCGTGGATACCAAGACTCACGTTCGTCCAAATTCGAGTTTCGAGCCAGGTCAGAGCTTCGACGATCTTCATAACGACGAGGATAGTCCAAATGCTCCAAGCTCTTACTGCTCGGTCATACTCAACGATCAAACGGTCTTCGTCTCTAGAGTCAAGTCTCTGACAAATGCTCCTTTCTTCCAAGCGGGAACGGAGAGGTTCATCAGAGACTGGAGAAGGACTCTGATCATGGTGGTCGTTAGAGATCGTAGGTGAGTTAGGGTGAATTCTTGTATCCCCATCATTATCTTTGACGATCTCCTTTGACTAATCTCTCTCCCCGTTCTGGAATTCTCTTAGGCTCAGAGAAGCGGATCCGATTCTAGGAGTCGTCCCCATCAAGTTGCACGAACTGTTCAAGGAGGAAGGAGCCTCTCAAGTCACAAGATTCTTCCCTATTGGGGGAGGTACTGGAAGAGGCCAAGTCAAACTTTCGATTCTTTTCCGAGGCGTGGACGGTTTAGGAAAGGAGAACTCGAAGCTTGGTTGGGATGTCGCTACAGCTCAGATTCATTCAAACCTTCAAGCGACAAAGCTAGCAGACGACCACCTCAGAAAGGAGCTTCAAAGCTGCAACATCAAGTTCAGTACCTTATCATACACAACGAAACTCTCGCATCTACATGCCAAGAAGATAGACCAAGGAGAAGAAATGGAAGCAGGAGACTTGAAGGAACAGCCATCGATTCCAGAATCGAGCTCACTTCAAAAGACCTCTTTGACTCTTTCTGGAGATCGGAAAGTCTACGGAGTCAGATGGAACGTTCCCAACAAGACACCAGCTATGAAGATTCCTCTTCGAAGACGTTATGCAACTCCCCTTCTACTGGAATTCAAAAGTCCAGCAGCTTTAGGTCGAAAAACTCATTTCGTTTCTATTCTCTGGCTTCAAGACATGGATGATGACAGGGTTATTCATCTCAGATTGCCTATCTGGAGAGCTGACAATAATGACTTCCATAGACTGAAGCAGAACTATTCAGATTATCGAGACGAATCGGAAGCTGAGAAGTTTGGAGTTCATAACGTGGGAGAATTGGATTTCAAGATGAGATTGAAGTGAGTATTCTTTGAAGCCAGATTTGATCTGGAAGAAAACTTCGACCGACTTGCGATGCTTCTTAACAAGTTGAACAGAAAGCGAGAATTTGGGTCGACGCTTACCCCCTTTTGCCTCTTCTCTACCCACCTCCCCTTCTTCTTTCCCTTCTTCTCGCCTTTCTTCTTCAGGTCTGGTATAGGCTACATTCACGTAAAGCAAAACGCTGCCGACTCCAAAGACGTGATGGAAGCTTGGAGATGCTGCGTTGCTCAAGGAATGAGAACGGATCATGGTGACTTCACCAAGTCCGCTTCAGACGATTTCAGAGATTCAAACGACGAAGACGGAGACGATGGAGAAGGTTCTGCCTCTGATTCTGGAAGTGAAAGCGAGAACCCAAAGGAAAAGACTTCGAACTGGAATGTTGGAGAGGACGATCCGGTGGAATCTGAAATCTTCAATCAAGATGATGACGAGAGTGAGGAAGGAATCGAGGGAGATGGGAAAGAAATGGGACTGAAAGAAAAGTTTAAGAAGTGGTCAGAGGAGAGAAAAGAACTTCATCGACAACAGAGAGGAATCAAACAATTCAAGCCAGTTAGAACTGCTACTTGGCTGGCTAATTCTGCTGGAGATAAAGTTAAGAGAGTTTCTGGTAGTTTTAATATTCAGGACAGGAGAAGTCAACATGTTGAAAGTGAGATGTAGAATGTAGACCAAGAGCTTCGACAACGTCGAATTTTAGATGCACTTCCCTTCCCTTTCTTTCACACATTTTCATTTTGTCATCGGTACTTCACATTCAATTCAAATCAATCCAAATCAATAGCATTTCAAAAGTCTGTATCTACAGCAAGAAAGTAGAAATGTCACTTCTAAAACCAAAGCGCATTTGAATCCAACTCCCACTAAAGGGTTTCAAAATCTCACTTAATCCAAATTCGGATTCTAATAGGGCTTCATTATAAAGTGTAAGCTCAACTTTACAAATCCCAAACATTCCCTCCAGAACCAGAGGTCTAAAAGTCGAGAAGAATCCAGGGGAAACTTCTCTTCCAGAAAACGTTTGTTAAAGATGAAACGATGAGATGAAAGAAGAGGCTTGTTCTTGGCAGTTTATGACTCAAAAACTAGACTAAGGATTTAAAGTATTTAGAGAATTAACTCTGGGAGATACTTTGAGGATCTAGTGCTCTTAAGATCTGCCGTGGAAGGGGAAGGGGTGAGGACAGGAGGAGTTCTTGACCTTGCATTTATGCCAGCTTTTCTACCTGAAACTCAGTTCTGCCTTGAACCCATCATTGAAGCTCTTCTCTCTTTCCTTCGGACTGAACTGCCTTGCTGCATCTCGTATCACTCCCAAATAGCTCCCACTTGGGTTCACCTCGATCACCAGAGGAACACACTCATGAACAACGTTTGATCTCAACGATGAAATTGAATTTGAGAACACATACCTTTGGAACGGAAGAGAAAAAGAAGAGACAGGTAAGGTCAGTAAGAGTCGCAGGGATGCAAACAAAGAGGGAGAGAAAAGATAAAAGAGAAGATTTGCTTCTCAGGAAGGTAGCGGCTCAGAGATCAAAGTTGTGATTCATCGCAGACTTGCCCGTTAAGGCAAATCTACTTGTTCAAGAGGTGCCAGTTAAAAGGTGGACAATAAATTGAGCTGATCAAGGCTCGCTGTCCGTTTCTTCATTGCCGAATCGAGGGAGGATGGAGGATGGGAACTTTCTTCTGCGAAAGGGTGACTGACTTGAGGACTCCACTCCCAATCTGTCTTGTCTTGAAATGAGTAGGAGGGGAATAGGAACATTTTCTGACAACTCACACTGAAAAACTTTGGGAAGAAGGAGAGACAAGAAGAAGAGAAGAGAGGAAAGAGGAAGTATCGCCGAAGCAGCACCGGCAGTTTTGGAGTCCAGAGGTCTTCACCCACCACTTTTCTCTCCTCTTGAACACATCAAGAACATTATGGCTTCCGCAAACATTTCCAAGAAGAGAAAGGTGAGAATACACTCAGACTGTCAGTTGGAATCAACAGATGAGTCAGAGGTCTGGAAGGACGAGGGAGATTCGGAGGATGGCAAGAAGGAAGCAGGAAGAAAATAGGAAGAAGCAAAGAAAGATCAAGAAGGAAAAACAATCTACTTCTCTTCTCTTTCTAGAAGATCAAATTTGACTAGATAATAGTTCATAATCATTTTCGAACCTCAAGAATCGACTTCGTTGGAAGCAGTCCCACCTGCCTGCTGGCCCTTCTAACCACCACCTTCTCCTCTCTTCCTCTCTCCAGTTCGTTGCTGACGGAGTCTTCGCCGCTGAACTCAACGAATTCTTCACTCGTGAGCTATCCGAAGAAGGATACTCTGGATGTGAAGTTCGTGTCACTCACGCCCGTACCGAAATCATCATCAGAGCCACTCACACCCAAGAGGTTCTAGGAGACAAAGGTCGTCGTATCCGTGAACTCACCTCTCTAGTTCAAAAGCGTTTCAAGTTCCCAGACAACTCCTTGGAACTTTATGCCGAGAGAGTTCAAAACCGTGGGCTCAACGCCGTCGCTCAATGTGAATCTCTACGTTACAAGTTACTTGGTGGTTTGGCCGTTCGTCGTGCTGCCTACGGAGTTCTTCGTTTCGCTATGGAGAACGGTGCTAAAGGTTGTGAAGTCGTTGTCTCTGGAAAGTTAAGAGCTGCCAGAGCTAAGGCTATGAAGTTCACTGATGGATTCATGATTCACTCTGGTCAACCTGTTAGAGATTTCGTCGATGAAGCTGTTCGTCACGTTCTTATGAAGCAAGGAGTGCTCGGAGTTAAGGTCAAGATGTGAGTTTTCAAGTTGGAATTGGCTGGAGAGCCGGGAAGAAGCGCGGGAAGCAAAGATGGGAGGAGCTGAAAGGAGAAGGCAGAAAGGAGATGATGGAAGGGAAATTAGGGAACAATGGATAGAGTGCTGAAGGAGTCAATCTAGTTCTGCAAAGATTGCTGGAACGAATAGAGGCCAACTGCGTAGGAGAGAGATCGTTTGGATAGACAGGAGCTGACCATCCCCCAAATCTCCCTCCCCCTTCCTTCACTTCCAACCTCTCAGCATGTCCGGATGGGATCCAACTGGACAAGCTGGAAGACCCTTCCCTCTCCCAGATGCCGTCACTGTAAGTCTCAGCTCTAGCAACGCTCATTTCTTGCTTTCACTTCGGAATTTCGAAGCACACATTCTGACCTTCCCCCCTTTCCCCCTTTCTTCACTTCCAGATCCTTGAGCCAAAGGCCGAAGCCGAGATTACCCAAGTCATGTCTGAATCCAAGATGCCAGCTGAGGTTCCACAAGCTCAAGAAGCTCCAGTCGAAGCTGCTCCAGAAGCTGGTAAGTATAACTAGTCGAAGAAATTCGTCTCTTTTGCAGCTCAGCTCTCTGACCCTTCCTCCTTTTCCTTCTTCTGTCGTTGTTCTTAGCTGCCGAAGCCCCAGCTCAAGCTGCCTTCTAAGTATTCTCGCGTTCTTATTTTTGTTCTTGTAAAAAAAAACCAAAAATCAGATTGCTTTCGATCTTTCACATTTACTCTTTCTGTCTTTTCAGAAACTTGTGTGTCTCAAAAACCCTCCATTATTCACCTTTACTCATGTTGAAATGCCTTAAAATGAAACTCTTTCCTTTATGCTAGAAGATCGAGCGAGAGAAAGTGATTTGGAGAGAACAGACGCGACCGGGGGACATTTTCACCATCCCCTTTCGCTTTCTGATTTTCCGACGATGAAATCAAAGTATGATCAGATGATTCCCTAACTTTACTGCAATCATTTGACGATGACATTTGATGTTCGCAACGTCCTTCGATGGTGCTGCGGCGAGTAGACAGGGCGACAAGCGTGAAGCGGAAGAAGAAGCTGTGGGTGCAAAGGAAGTCGCTTGTCTTTACATTTGAACCCAACCCACACCCACCCTCTCCTCTTTGTTTCTTTTCTTTTCTCCTTGAAAGCTCAAGAAACTCGATTTCCTCAAGAAGTCAAATCAAAGCTCAACTCCAATTCAAGACAGTGTAGGTATTACTTCAATTCACAGAACAAGATCAGCAGCCAGAAGTGGGAAGGATTCCTTCCATCTGATTCGATTCATCCTCTGACCTCTCATCAATCTTTACCTTATCATTCATTTCCTTCAAATTGATCTCTATTCACAGCTTTAAACCTCCACCTTACTTATCAAAAGTCGACAGCCATGTCTGGCGTCGCAAGTAGAAACTCTTTCGCTCTCCTCGGTGGTTAGTAGCAGAAGCAAAGCAGCAGAGCAGCATCAATCAGAAACTGCAAGCAACTCCCTTCCTCCTCTTCTCCCATAAAGATTATGATTGATTTCTGGATTCCGACTGACCTGACTGTATGCTATCAATTCTCATTCCCTCATTCCATCTTTGTCCCTCGCTGGCCCGCCCTCTCCTTCCTCCCACCTCAACCTCAACTCTTCCAATCCTCCTCAACTTTTCCAACTCACTCTCACCTCCTCCACCTCAATTCAACAACCTCAATCTCATCAATCAGACGATGCCGATACTGTTGCTGCCCCCGCCCCAGCTAAGGCTCCTGCTACCGCTCCAGCCTCTGCTCCAGCTCAACGTAACGTAGTCGGTGCCGCTGCCACTCGTGGTAACAACCGTGCTCCAAGAGGTGCCGCTCGTGGTGGTGCTGCTAGAGCTCCTCGCCCAGAAGGTGCCGCTGGAGGTGATGCTCCACAAGGAGAACAGAGGGACGCCCGTCGTGAGTACTCAGGAAGATTGGCCTGCTGGGAGGAAGGAAGAGCGCTGAGAGAACGAATAGACGATCAAGCGTCGATCTCGCTTCACTCTCGAAGGACAAGAGGGTACAAGAGGGTACAAACAAGATAACTGGAAGTACTGATCTGATTTTCATGACTCAAATCTCAACAGGTGGACCCGGTGAAGGTCGCGGACGTGGTGGTCGTGGTCGTGGAGAGGGACGTGGCCGTGGAGGACGTGGTCGCGGACGTGACTTTGACAGACACTCTCAAACTGCCCACACGTGAGTATCGAGTTAGGAAAAGAGAGTTGAGAGCGAGAGGGCGCCGATAAGGGTAGCTGGACCTGGGTTTAGAGCTGGAAGGAATCGCTGATCAGAATCTAATCTGCAAATCTGCTTCTCACTTATCTCGCTCTAGCGATACTGACAAGCAACTTCGTCAAGCTTGGGGTGGTGAAGATGGAGAGCGTGAGCTCGAGACCGAAGAGAAGGCCAAGGCTGACGCTGCTCAAGAAACCGGTGAAGCCGCTGCTGCTGCCTCTGCTCCAAACGGAGAGGCTTCGGAGAAGCCAGCTCCAATCGAAGAGGAGCCAGACAACACCAAGACCTACGACGAGTACCTTGCTGAGCAATTGGCCAAGAAAGCTACTTTAGGTGGTGGAGCCAAGGAAGCTCGTACCGCTGCTGATGAGGAGAACTGGAAGAACTTCTCTGTCACCAAGGCTGCCAGAGATGACTCTGAGTACTTTGCTTCTACTCTAAAGGTGAGTCTCAAAAGCTTTGTGCTTCGATGCAATAACGGAATCGCATGTAGTCGATCTTGAGCTAATCATCTCTCTTCCATCTCCTTTTTCGATTTCGATTTCACTTCCGATTTCGATAGGAGAACACCAAGACTCAAAAGGAGAGAAAGCAAAAGCAGACTCTCGACATCGAGACCAGATTCGAGTCTCCAAGACAAGAGCGTACTGAACGTGGTGGAAGAGGTGGAAGAGGAAGAGGTGCCGGAAGAGGTGAGTTTTCGAGTTACGGAGAAATGATCGCTAGAGCTTCTTCTCGAGCTTCTCCTTACGCTAAGCTGGCTTTTGCTCTTTTTCTTCTCACCCCATTTCAACAGGTGCCGGAGGAAGAGGTCGTGGAGCTCCTCGTGGTGGACGCGGAGGATCAGCTCAATCCGCCTCTGTCAACTTGGCCGATCAATCTGCCTTCCCATCTCTAGGATAAATCAATCCAGAGAAGGACTGAAGATCTCGAAGGGAAAAGGTCTCAAAGATTGGAAAGTAGAATCTCTAAAGGGAATTCTTAATAGGGCTAGGAAATTACTACTACTTTGGTTTCTTTCTCTCTCGATTGGTTTATACTCTCTCTTTCTCAATCAACTTCACCGTTTCACAGACTCATCATGCCTCATCGTTATCTTCTCGGTACTTTACAACAACCTCCTTTTCATTTGTTCTCAAAACCCTCCAAAACATTCGAAACTACCCCAAGCCCAAAAGAACTCTATTTTTCTCTTTTCTCCACCACAAAATTCAACCTCTCATATTCAGCTACAGAATCAGGCAAAATTTAATATAGCATCGTCTTTCCTGCCTATCTGTTCTCTTTTTCGTACAAATCAAACCTCACAAAAAATGCAATAGCTAAATGAATCTCCAAAATTCGCGGGATCCTTCAGATCCATCGTCTCTGATATCTGATGGCTGCACCGCTGAAGATCTGACGACGCTCGATCGGTGGATCTGTTTCGAGATCTCATATCTCACAGGGAAGATTAAGTCATGTGAAGAAGCTGAAAGGACGATTGACAGCGAAATGACTAGTGTTACAGAATTGATATGGAGTGGATGCGATTTCGAGGCTTTGCTCGTCGTTTGAGTTTATTGGAGAAAAATTGACTTTCAGCGACGTTCTTTCTTGATCCCGGCGAAAGATTCCCAAACTTCTCTCTCCTTCTTATCTCCCTTCCATTCCCATCTAACGAATTTAACTGGTTCAGAGAACCCTTCTGCTTGAGTTGGAGGTTCATTCTCGATGTTCGAAAACATTTCCTCGATGACGGTAGAGGGAATCTTGGATCTTGAGGCTTGATGTTGAGATCTGTAGAGATTATTTTGCTTGCAAAGCTCCAGGTTGACGTTGAAGAAGACACAGCGAATCGGGACTTTGTAAGTCTGAGCGATCATCTGAGAAAGTGGAAGAGAAATGATCCAGTTAGGAAAGAGTTTCGTTAGGAGATGAGCATCAGAGTTCAAGGGTCGAGGTGACTCACGATCCAGCTTTTTCGCCCATCTCTAGTAGTATTCGTGTTGTCGACGACTACTTTTCCGCCCTTTCTTAGCTCAGAAGTGACAGCTGATTCACAATTCGCCTTCGTTTTCAAAATATCTTGATTGCACCAAGCGTAACCAGCCTGTCGGAAGTAGGAATTGAAGAATTGCGTCTTGCCAGCACCTGCTGGACCGACGAAAAGCACGATTTCGGAATGAGTCTCAGAGAAGTTGACGAGCGGTGTTGAAGTGGGGGTAAATAGAGGTGCTTGAGCCCTTAGGGACTGGAGAGAAGGCTTGCGTTCCGAATTCTTTGATGAAGTTGGAGTTGGAATTGGCGATGTAGATTGAGAGGCAGCAGAGGCGGACTCGAAAGACGCTGTCTTGATCAAGGGTTTCCGGAAGGAGTGACAGAAGAGAAGTTTCAAGTCGTCAGCGAAGCTTTAGCTATAGAATAGCCGGCTGAAGAGCGAAAAGTACACACTCACTTCGTCAACGAACTCAAAACAGTACTCCTCCGGGGTGAAGAACTTCAACGAAGCCTGCTCTGCAAAACCTTTGTCTGCATTTGAATGATCTTTCACACTTCTACCTTCCTTTTCATTGGCTTCTCTTCCAGCTGCGTCTCCAACAAAGAAACTTCGATGTTTCCCGAGCATATCGATCTCTCTTCCCTTCTTCTCTCTCCAAATCTTGACGAAAGCTTTCCACATTCCAGCTCTTGGTTTTCTGAATGGATCAGGTTCAGGTCTAATGGCGACAAAGATGTGATGAGGCACACCTAACTCTTTCGAAATCAATTGGATCTTCTGCTTCCATAGATCTAAATCCGACCTTCTGATGTTCTGATTGGTGAACAGAACTACGATCCTTCCGGCTGCGTGCTCTGCGCGAACTCTGTCGAACATCGATACATTGTAGAACTCGAGTTTCCTGAAGTCTGTATGATCGGTCTTAGAGGGCCACTGGGAGAAGAGAGGAGGAGAGAAAGTAGAGAATTAGCATTCCTTCGACGAACGAATTCTCTTCGTTGAAGCTCTACCTCACAGTTCTTTGACTACCATCAGGACTTAATCTAGGCTTGATGAGAGTTCCGTCTAAATCAAAAGCTGCTACTGTCACTTTTTGAGATCCTTGACTGATGGCTGCATTAAGCTCCAAAGGCCAAGGAGAGTTGAAGGTAGCGTGCAGAGCAGAGAAGATTTCATCTTTATCTCTGCCTAACGATGGCTGCCATTGAAAGAGATTGGATGAAGTTGCAGCACTTGAAGTAGATGGCATAGTGGAGGACGGGGGTGAATCTTCAGAGACTTCAGCAAAGAGAGAGAGAGTAGGGGAGTGATTAGTAACTCCAGCTCTGGCAGGCTGTATCAAGGCTTCCGAATCCTTGAGGATACCTCAGCTCCCGGCAGATGGATGCCCACAGCTTCCTGAGGTAGCGATAGGATCCATTCCGAATTTCTACTTGTATAGAACAACACCAGGTGGTCTCTTCCTTCATCAAAGCCTGTGTAGGTTACTCACTCTTTCTTTTCTTCCCCTTTTGGACAGAGACCTCTTCTTCTTCTCCCTCACTTTCAGTCTCACTGGCCTCTTGATCGACCTGAGTTGTTGCTCTCAAAGAAGAGCCGTTTCCACCAAAGGCAACGGTGGAGGAGTTCGATCTCTTTAGAGGTGTCGATGTCTTAGTTAGGGGATCTGAACTTGTCTTTGTCTTTGCCTTAGTCTTGCTTCCTCTTACAGTAAAAGACATTTGTTGTTCTGGTACGATACGGTTGCGTTGGAGAGAAGACAAGGAGAAGATGACGAGGACTTTCTTCTTCTCTTGAACATCAGCTTCGAAGTCTGCAACTCCTTCAAGTTATGTGAGTAACAATGTTTGCCAAATTGCTATCATATTACTGACTCTACCATCTCATTACTGAGGACTCACTCACTTACTATCCACCTCCGTCTCGACCCATCGACTCAGCTCATCCCAGCCTCAAGATGAGACTCGCCTCTGAAGATCTCCTCTGCATCTTCTCAAAGCTGCAGTCCACTCAAATCGTGGCTCCAAGAAGAGTCCGTTCGCAATGGCACGAGGTTATTGACAACAACCAGTCTCTCTGGAGAAAACTGGAGTGGCAGCAAATAATATATCACGAATCTCCTAAATGGGCCCTAAAGATGTTCGATGAGAAGTATGGAGGTACTTGAAGAACGGTTCACATTCACCTTTCTACAACAGATGAGGAGACTGTACCATCTATTTCTCCATCTCTTCGTAGATCCAGCGGAACTCTGGTCTCCCTCAAACTATTCACTCCATGACACAATATATCATCTCCCAAATTTACAGATCAGATCTTAGAATTAGTTTCCATAGCATCCAATCTAAGAACCTTCGTCTTTTGGGATTCAAGTTCACCCGAGCTTCTGCCCCCTTCGAGATTTGTCCCGGTGGAGGGTCAAATGGTAGGTCACCAAGACGAGTCTTATTCTTCTAAGCTTAGAGTACTTTGGTATCATCATTTGGGAAAGGATCATTTCGGTTTCGATGTTAAGTTGGATTTGTCCGTCCTCAATCCTCTTGTCTCTTTCGCTACTTTCAAGAACCGTAAAGCCTCAGACGGGCATTCAATTATAGCTGCATTCTCAAGCACCATTGTGCATCTCAAGTTAACAATAAGCAATGGATTGGATTTGAGATCTCAACAACTCTTCTGCCCTTCCTTAAGAGTTTTGGAGGGAAGCTTCTTCTCAGAATTTCCCTCCTGGCTAGAGACTCCTAACCTACACACCGTCGTCTTATCTCTCTCAATCTGCACAATGACTATGGCCTTACCACCTACAGTGGAATAGATTTGGTTGATTGGAAGAGAATGGTACGAGAGTCAATATTTTGGTGCAGAATGTTGGGAAGCATTGGGAGACTGCCCAAGTCTCAAAGTTTTGAAGATGACAAATTCATTTCTCAATGGGAGCCAGTATTTTTCGGACGAGTATGGGAACTTGGTGGATCATGAAAAAGATTTCAGACCTTTAGTCGAAGGGCTGATTGAGGTGCTCTATAACAGAGAGTCAGACGTTCAAGATGGGAGATCAATTCAGGGGATCGAAATGGAATCCATTCAACAACTAGTGATCTCAACGGAACGACTGGAAGATGATCTGGAAAGACTAGAGGAGGTCGTTGGAGAAGTGGTGGCTCTGGAATCATGCCCGGAGTTGTGCAGAATGGAGGCGTGGTCTAGGTGAGTATTTGAGAGTCGTTCTTCCATTCTGACGTGAAGTTGAGTGCTGACAACCTATTTCCTCTTCTACTCACTGCGTATTCTACCACCGATGGTGAGGAAACCGCATATCAGATTTTGGAGACGTTCCTACAGACCCAAGGTGAGCTTGATCCCATTCGACCACTGTTGACCGGGAGAGCTGACCCTTCGCCCCTCCTTATCTTCTCACCTTCGAACCAACAACGAACAGAAGAACAAAGTTAGTTATACTTGCCTGGATCGAAATCGAAACAAAAGGTGCGAGACTTCGGCTCACGTTCCATTTTCTCCCTGCTTCCAGATACGTTTCGACTGAAGAAGCTATCTTTCATTGGGTGTTCTGGTTCTTCTTGGTATAGCGATTATGAACATCAAGTGCCACTCACTGTACGATCTCTTGACATTCTCGCCATTTGTTAGACCTTGCAACGAAGATAGTCGCCATAAAAGTCTGATCTTTTGTTGTTGCCCTTCTTTTTAAAGTTCACCAACTCTTGCCCAGAATTAGGTCAACGATTAAAGATTTTTATTCAAGTCGGTATATACATAAAGCATCAAAGATTCTGAGTACATAAGCAGATTTCCTGAACAGGCCTCACGATTACTCTGGATCGACAACACAAAGAGTAGCACCTTCACCCAAAGTTTCACCTTCCTTAACGCTCATTTTCAAAGTTCCATCAGTTTTGGCTCTAACAGTGACTTCAGTTTTCATACTTTCCATGACGAGAATTCCATCTCCTTGTTTGACAGTAGAACCATCCTTTGAAAGTAGTTGAAGAATTTTGCAAGGCATTGGAGTTGTGTATGTCAAATCTGAGAAAGTTGTCAGGAAAAAAAGAGAGAGCAAGGAGTGAGAAAAAGTGAGTCAAAAAGAAGTCGCTAGGGAAGAGAGGGCAAAGAAGGAAGGTCAATGGGGAAACAAAAGATACTCACCATCACTTCCCCCACCTCCAGCTCTTTCTTCCAATCTACCAGCCCAAACTCTCAAACCTTTCCTAACGACCTTAATTTGACCACTCAAAGAAGGAATCCAAACCCAGGCTTCTTGAGCTTCTCTTTCATGTCTATCGAATTTCTCATCACTTGCGATGAAAGCGTTTGAAGTTTTCCCATCGACATTGGATTGGATGAAAGAAGTCACCCATCTCTCTTGATTTAAATCTGGAGAACTAGAATCGATTGAAGGAACTTGATTAGAATGGAATTGGAAGTTTTGAGCAGAAGAATTCAAGATGACTTTAGTCTTCAAGATGTCAGAGTCTTGCATTCCAAGTTTCCATTCATTTTCATCTCTACCTTCTAAGGCATCTCTTGAAGATCTTGAAGCATAATATCTAGCTGTATGACCACTTCTTCTAACAATCAAATCATTCTTCAATTTCTTCTCGTCAATTGTTTTGCCAGATTTTTCAGCTTTCTTTTTAGCTTTCTCAATGCTTTGGGTAATAGATTTCTGTTCTTCTTCATCACCTTTGTTTAACCAAATCTTAACTTCGAAAGCTTCACCACTCTGTTCTTCATTACCAGAAGCAGAGATAGTTTGATCATCCCCTAACTTGTCGATTTTCTTGTACTCTAAGACGACTTCCCAAAATCCTAAATCGTCAGGTAATTGAATGGTATAAATCTCAGTTGAAACCTGAGCAGAATCAGAAGAATGCAATCTTAAAGTTGAAAAAAGACCGATTCTTTTTGGTCTTAGGATTTCTCGAAGTTGATAGAAAAATAGGAAAGCTGGGATGACGAGTTGTAAAGGAATCAAACTATTTAAATCACTTTTAGAAACATCTAATTCACCAGCTGGAGAACTAACCAAACCATCCTTAACAATTTGTCTAGTTCTATTTAAAAGCTTCTCCAAATTCTCAGGAATCAAAGAAGTAGAGTAAGTTCCCTTTCTAAATTCTTGATGATCTAAACAAGAAGCCAAAAAGCTGGTATTAGTAACGACCCCTAAGATTGGAGTAGTCCTTAAAGCAGACAAAGTTTTTTCGATGCAACTCTCTCTATCTTGAGAATGAATGATCAACTTAGCAAGCATGGCATCGAAATGAATTGAAACATTGGAAGAGGTTTCAATCCCACTATCCAATCTGCACCCTTCTTGACCTCGCATTCCGAATTCTAACAACCTGACTAAACCAGTTTTGGGAGAGAAATCAGAACCAGGTTCTTCTGAACAGATCCTACATTCGATTGAATGACCTTTAGCCTCTAGATTTTGGAGGATTTCCAAATCATTAAGGTTTCCTCCACCACCAATGTAGAGTTGTAACCCTACTAGATCGATTCCGAAAACCATTTCAGTGACTGGATGTTCAACTTGTAATCTAGTGTTGATCTCTAAAAAGAAGAATTCGTTCTTTGATGCGTCGTAGATATATTCAATCGTAGCAGCTCCAGTATAATCTAGAAGCTTTCCAATTTTAACGGCACTCTCATGTAAAGTCTTACGAGTCTCTGATGACAGGGATGGAGAAGGAGATTCTTCTATCACCTGAAGAGTGAAGGTTGTGAGGGAAATGGAGAGGTTCAGTTGACTATCGACTCCGGTTCACTTGCCTCTTACCAACTCAGATCAGTCCATCTTTAACTCACTTTCTGATGACGTCTTTGAACACTACATTCACGTTCACCGAGAGAATAAACATTGCCGTAGTTGTCTCCAAAGATTTGAACTTCAATGTGTTTTCCTCCTGCAATGTAACGTTCAAGAAGTAAGACTGATGAACTGAAAGAACGCAATGATTCTGAACGAGCTCTTTCCAATTCTGATTTGAGGCTGAGAAGGAAGTGAGAGGGGAGAATAGAAGAGTGGAAAGAGAGGTGGGAGTCGAAGGGCATGACGGTCAGAATCATTACCGAATGCTTCAAGTTTGCCTTCCCTTGAGATCATTCTGGATTCAAAGATTCTACTTTAGAAGCCCAAAAGCGGTTGCTAGCGGAAGAGCTCGATCCAAGAGCTCCCACCCTTCAAGTCCTTCACCATTTCCAACCTCCCCGGCCATCGTTCTCCATCTACTCACTTTTTCTCCTCCCAAACGATTCTCATACCTCTCCCACCTCCTCCAGCACTAGCTTTAATCATAATCGGAAATCCGACCTTAACACCTTCCTTGACGAGATTCTCAATCTCTTGATCCTTCTCACCAGAGTTGCCTTCGTAACCGGGTACCAATGGAGCGTTCTCTCCCATTTCCTTTTTCAAAAGCCTTTTACTACTAGATTTGTCACCCATTTCTCTCATAACTTGACCCTTTGGACCTAAGAACCTAAGTTTACTACCATCCTTCTTCCAAGGAAGAGTCGTACTTGCTACCTTATCAGCGAAATCTGGATTTTCAGATAAATAACCATAACCTGGATGCAATGCATCACATTTGTTCTCTAAAGCAGTTTTGATTAATAGGTCTGGGTTCATGTAAGGGTTTAAACCTGGAGTTCCATCTGGTAGGATTGGAGAGATTGGGCCTAAATTGATAGAGCTTGTTGAAGCTGGAACGTGAGGTGAATTGGAATCTATTGAAGAGTAGATTGAAACGGTTTCTATGGATTGTAAATGACAGGTTTTAATGATTCTTAAAGCTATTTCACCTCGATTGGCTATTAAAAGTCTTCGGACTGGAGTTGGAACTTGAGGTGAAGAAGTTGGACAAAGATAGAGTCCTGCGGAGGGAACCATGATTGGGTATCAGATTGAAGTGTTGCAGTTGAAGAATCAGAATCGAAATCGTCAAGGAATAGGAAAAGAGTCACTGTTTATACGAGACAGGAGGAGGAGAAGATTGCGAAAAGTGTGGAGATGGCTAATCTGAGCCGGTCCTAATCTTTTTCAGAAGTTGGCTCTTCTGCATCAATCAGCCTTCCATCCTAACTCGCTATTCAGTCAAATCACATTCACATTCCGAACAGAACACCGCTTAGCTAGTCTTGAACCGGTTCATAAGTGAAGCTGAAGTGGTGGGGTTGCTGTTGCTCTAACCATCTCTCTCCATCTCCACCATCTCCAATCTTCCAATCCATAGCCATGTCACATTCAACTTCTACTCAGCCAACTCGACCTCATCCAGCTTTATCCTATCCTATCATAACACTCCCACCTTTAATTCAATCTCCAGAAACCGAAGCCAACAAACTGGCCAACCTAGAATTAATCTCTGAGCTCAAAGAAAGATCTTCAATTCAATGTAATCAAGGTTCAGCCAAAGCTCAAAACCTTCATCTATCTAGAGGCATGCTTTTAGCAAGGGATAGAATCGCTTTATTATTAGATCAAGATTCTCCTTTCATGGAATTATGTACCTTTGCTGGTTTTGATCAAGATGATTCAACTCCTTGTGGAAGTGCTATCGCTGGAATTGGAATCGTTGAAGGCATCCTTTGTATGGTTAGTGCCAACATTCCTACTTTACAAGGTGGAGCTGCTAATGAAATGGGTGTGGCTAAAGGTGAAAGATTGGGTCAGATCGCTTGGGAGAATAGGTTGCCGGTGATTTCCATTGTGTGAGTACGGATAAGCTGGAGGTGGGGAGGACAAGGTGCGAGGTTGGCTCGGTAAGAAAGGTTACTCATCGCTTTAAATCTCTTTTTCTTCTTTTTATCTCTTTAATCAGTCAAACTGCAGGTGCAAACTTGACTCAACAGTTCAGAGTCTTTCACAAGGGAGGTAGCTCTTTCAGAAATCTCGCTAGAAGATCTTTGGCTGGAATTCCAACGTGAGTTTCCCCACCAGTTTCCCCCATTTCCATCTTCTGACTCTGATCTGAGATTCGAATACCCATTTTTTTGTTCAAGATGTTCGGTCGTAATGGGTAGTTCAACAGCCGGTGGAGCTTGTGAGTAAAATTGAAAGTCACGAATCTCCCTACATCGTCACTAGTTTCCATTTCTCATTCTCGATCCTCGTTTCCATTCTTAACTATCACCCTATGATCTTCCATTTCATCTCTCCCTTGACAATCTCGGGATAATCTCTTCTCTCTCCCCATCTCATTCTCTGTTCACTCTTCTCTCACAGACACCCCTGGAATGTCAGATTACACCATCGCAGTAAAACTTCAAGCTCAAATCTTCCTGGGTGGACCTCCTTTAGTGAAAATGGCCACCAACGAAATCTCCACCGCCGAAGAATTAGGTGGAGCAGACATGCATAGCAAGATCAGTGGTGTAGTAGATGAATTAGCAGAAGATGAATTTCAAGCTTTAACTTCAGCAAGAGAATGGATTCACTCTTTAAATTGGTCTCAAACTTATTCAAACACTAAACTCAAAGAACAGTTAACCTCTTCTTTCTTCAGTAATCCACTTCAAAGAGAGATTGAATTCAAACCAATTGTTAGAATGGAAAGTTTGTTGCAAGTCGCTAAAGCTGATATCAGGAAACCTTGGGATATTATGGAATTAATCGCTAGAGTCGTTGATGGAAGTAGATTCATGCCTTTCAAAACTCTTTATGGAACCAATTTGATTTGTGGTTGGGGTTTCATTGCTGGTCATCCGGTTGGGATTGTTGGTAACAATTCGGTTTTGTTTCCTCAGGAAGCTAATAAGGCTACTCAGTTTATTAGAGTGAGTCCAGAAGATCCAGTCAAGGAAGAGTTCATGAATGCGATCTGTCAGACTCGAGACTCCAGAGAGAGTGCTGACCTTTGACTCATCTCTTCCCACTGTTTCAGCTCTGCAACACTAGAAAAGTTCCTATCGTCTTCTTGCATAATATCAGTGGTTAGTATTCTGATATTGAAGATGGTAGTAGGAAGATTCACCTCCCGTCTATCGGTCCTGCATTTCTCGATCGCCGTTCGCTAAAGCTTCACGCTTCCACTCGTTGCCTTCCCGCCTCTCATCACTCATTTCATTCTTGTCACTTATATTTCCTCTAAATCTCTCAACACCAGGTTTCATCGTCGGAAAGAAGTACGAAGAAGCTGGAATCATCAAAGCAGGTTCCTTGATGATCAACGCTGTTTCCAATTCAACAGTTCCACATCTTTCCATCATCTGCGGCTCATCATATGGAGCTGGTAACTATGCCATGGTTTGTACCTACTGTTCTGCCTGGCAATAGCTCATAACATAACGGAAAGCTGATGTTCGTTCCCTAACTCCTTTCAGGTTGGACGTGCCTACGAACCACGCTTTTTGTTCTCTTGGCCACAATCAAGATGCAGTGTCATGGGTTCAGACGCTTTGGCTGGAGTTCTAGATCTAGTAGCTAGAGATGCTGCGAAAAGAAGTGGGAAAGTCATCAATGAAGAAAAGCAACAAGGAATGACTGAAATGTTCAAGATGGGAGTGGAATCTCAAAGTGATAGTTATTATACTTCTAGTAGGATGTTGGATGATGGGATCATTGATGTGAGTAATCTTCTGGTGCTTGGGATAGGTTGAGTGAAGATTTCAGATGAAGACTTGTTTGTTCGACAGAGGCGCTGACTCCGTAATTCTCGATTCCAATTCTCTCTTCTTTCCAAATTTCAGCCACGAGACACTCGTAATATTCTTGCTTTCTGTCTTGAAATCATCAATCAGGATGCAATTGAAGGGAACCAAGGATTCGGAGGTGTTAGTAGAATGTGAGGAGATGACGACACCCCCTTTTCTCTTTCACTTCTCTACACCTGAGATCTCACCCGTCTCATTTTTTGTATCTAAATCTGGCTTTTGGGTTTGATCTCGACTTGCCTTTGTCTCTGAATGTGTATCCCTTTTCGTGTTCTCATTGATGACGCTTTGGTCGAAGCACAAGTCAAACGAATGGATCACAAAGTTTGTGCTCTATTCAATGTGGTTTACGTAAGCTTAAAAGTGAGTCAAATTGGAGATAGAGAAAAGAATAAAGTACAGTAAGAGATATGTAGCCTTGTTGGAAAAGATACGGGAATGGAATCAATGATAAGAAGCGTCGGTTTGGGTGTTGTACTTGTTCACGTTCGACTGAAATGAGAAGCCTTCTCCCTCGACTCCTCCCATCGCAAGCCTGATTCCACCTTCTGGATCTTCCACAATCCTTCATATCCAAAATCCTTTGAGCCACTAGAACCAGTTCTTTGATCTCCATTTCCTACAAACCATCTCTTGATGATCTAATCCAATCGTCAACGTCCTAGGACTTTTCCTTTCCCTTTCCTTTCTTGTCCGGGATCGATCCTTTCAAATCCTCAAAGTCCAGTGCTTTTCTAAGCTTGTCTGAAGACGGTTTCTGAGAGGCAGAAGAATTGCTTCTCTTCGTACTTTCGATCCGAACTCTTGATCTTGGTCCATGAAGAACGACCTCCACTTGAGGCTCCACTTCTTCGCTGTCTTAGACTCCAGTTCTACTTCATCGGAGTTCCAATGCATTGTGAACGGTGTTTGGCAAAGAGAAAGGAATGAAACCCCAGCCGATCTTCTTGGGAAGAGCGACGGGACTAACGGTTCCAGCTGGAGCGAGGTTCTCCTTGATCTGTTCTTTGATAATAGCGGAAGGGATGGTTCTGATACTTTTTTCGAGAAGATCCTGAGCTTGATCCCGATCCAGCACCAATAAAAACTGGAACTTTCGAGCTGGAACCACCGACTTGTTGATCGTCGCTCCCAGCAGAGTCGAATTCTCTCTTCCTTGACTCCTTTGACTCCGTTGACTCTTTTGGAAGTTGAGTTTTCTTCGAATTCTTTGTCTTCTTTGATCTTGGTCTGCAAGCAGGCTCTGTGACTTCGATGTCTTGCCCATAGATTCTGACGACACGTCCAGTTGCGAGTTGCGCGTCCTCTTCAGAAGAGAGTCGAACGACAGGGGTCACATCTTTGTCTCCGTTGTAGTTGAAATCGATTTTGATGGTGGTAGTACCAGCAATAGCAGAGAGAGCTTGGATGATGGCTGCTTCGTTGACTTTCTGAGGGAGACCTTACGAGCTTTGATGTCGCTGTAATCGGGAGGTGGTTGAACTTTAGGTCGAACCTCTGTGGACTAGTTCTGCTCATTGAGCTGCGTTTCGGAAAGGAGAGCGTGCGAAGGAAGGTAAGCTTCAGCAACTGGAACTCAAGGTACAAATCTGCAACTCTATGACGTCTTCACGATCTTGAAAAGAGGCGACAGAGAGAGGGTTGAGAAGAGCTCACGCTTTCCTTCCTTTCCACAAGACGTTGGATACCTTCCGAACCGCCCAAGAGACTTTCCAACAAGCCTTTGTTTCGTTTGGAGATCCTTGATGCTGAAGCCCTTGGATTCCATTTGATAAACTGTCAAAACCGTTGCTGAATATGATCTTGGTCTAATCGATTAGAAGGGCGAGATCCGCGATGTTGTTGGCTAGGATCGAAAGAAAGAGGCGAGAAGACAAGGAAGTAAAGGGAAGATAGGCTGTCAGCGAGGAGTCGCAACCAGCTCCAGAAGCTTTGAAGAAATCTTTGTCAACACTCACGTACTCACTACCATTGTTAGGATCTCTGATGAAGATGCTGCTGCGCTTCTTCCTCCTTTCACCTTTAGCTCTAGGGGAGACTCCTCCGTCTACCACGCTGATAACAGAGTCGTTGTAATTGAAAGTTCCGTAGTACTTCAACCATGCCAAAAGAACCTCAGATGTGTCTCTGGAAGATGACACATTGGCTCTTCCGATGTTAGGATGAATGTGGAGAGAGAGAGTGTGTGTGTGTGCGAAGAGATGGAAAGACAGGATATGAGCTTCAGAGTAAAGACCGGCAAGATCTCTGCATACTCTTCAGTGGAACATGAGCTCCCCTGAAGGAAGTTGATGGTCAATAACATGACACTCAAACCACTCAAACCACCATAAGAGACGTTGTTCAATCCCTTCGAGTCCAGCATCTGCTTCACGATCATCGAGACCGGTCCTATCGAAGTCTTTTTGACCAGTCAAGCATTCAGCAGATTGGTTGTTTCAATTTTTTTGTACTTGATCGACACAGATTTTGACCTGGTAATTGCTTAGATGGCAGAAGAACTGAGCGATATGAACCCTTCCATAAGGGTCGATGGTGACGTTGGCGGTCATTTCCGCGGTCTCGAGGAGCTTCTTGACTTGTGTGAGGAAGCGATGAGGTTTCTGACTGACCCACGTGACTTTCGATGATCCAGAATACTCGATGACCAAGTTGATGTCTCTGTAGTCGCGGAGAGAGAGGGAGAAAAGAGATTAGACAAGAGTCAAGGCTCAAGACCAGAGACTATTCTCTCTTTGGGCTGGATGTCCTTGGCTTCAGTTGAACTTGCCCATTAGGAAGATATGTGCCTGTAATTTGACTACCGTAGCAACTGACTTTCGTACTGGGCCACTTCCCTTCAATGGCATTCTTGAAGCGAAGGACGGTGGCCTGTCTCGATTGATCCCCTTCTGCAGTAGAGCAGATCCAAGATCCAAAGGCATTGATTTCTTGACGAGGGCTCCTGAAATGAAAGGGAAGTGGTCGAAGTGAACGAAGATGAGGCAGGAATCAGGAGGAAGAGTGGAAGAAATGAGTAGCGGTTATCTTTCAAGCTCACAATTCAGACTCAATTCCCACAGCCCTTCACTTGCAACCCCTACTAGATACCCTTAAATATCTTTTGATAATACCAAAGATGTATAAATCACAGTTCTTGAGCCGATTCGCCGTTTCCACCAAGCCAAGGAGAGTCGGTTTCACCTCCCATCACAAAGGCTCCAGTCTTTTGCCCCTTACGTTTGCCTCCTTCGCCCCTGACCCTTTCTTTGAACGCATTTAAAGATTCACCAGGCTTAGAGAGAGAACCGGGGTTAGAAGAAGAAGAAGAAGGTGAGGAAGAATTGGAGTTGAAGTTAGAAGAAGATTGTAGAGGTGGGGAGACTCTCGTCGGAGAGGACAGAGGGGTAGTTGAGGCTGGGTTTTTGAATGGAGATAGGAGATGATGGAATCTAAGCCTGTCTTCTGGAGAGGGCGCTCTGCTTCTTCTTGAGTGGTCATCTGAGGGGTTGTTGGAGGTTGCCACGTTTTGGATGGTTATTTGAGATTAGGTTCACGTAAATTGAGGCTAGAAGATTAATAAGTGGAGCATTTCTCCAGGTATCAGCTCCAGTAATGAAAGCAAGAAAGATAGTTGAAAGAGTGTGGGTAGAATAGAGTAGAAAAGGACGGTAGTGTTGTGTGTTGGATAGAGAGAAGATATTCAGAGTTTGAGATGCTCTTCCCTTTCCTTTCCGGGTAGGTTTGTTTTCAAACTATGTAGTGACAACTTTTCTGGGTTCGGGACCTGCATCTCAAGAACATTCGATTTTGAAATGTAGAGACTCTCTCGACCAAACTTCAGCCTGGCGTGGAAACGCGTCGACAGAACGCGCTCTCACCCTCCCCCCCGCCCTCTCGAATCTGAGACATTGCAAACCTCTCCGATTCTCAGCGAAAAAAAAGTGAAAAGATTCAGTCTGGCCTGGGTATTACATCCGTAAACGTTGACTCGGATCCCACAAACGGGGAGGATCTCGAGCGTTTCTTTCTTCTTTCCTCATCTACACTACACAACATCCAAACAACCTCCCATCCATTCATCTATACCCGTTCAAAACGTTCATTGACAACAACCGCTCAATCATCATCCGTTCTTATCCTTTCTCTCCATTCTCTTTTCAGCAGTCATGTCGGAGGATTTACCGTCTCAAAGGTGAGTCGACGAAGAGCGATCGCAACTTTGAACCACCCTATCTAAGAACTAATAACAATGAACACCCCAATTTCCTTTACTCTTTTTCCAATTCCTAGGACGTTGGCTCTCCTCACCCGCAAACCATCAAACTTTAGGTTACTTGGCAGTTCGGAGAGTTGGGTCCTCTACGTGCTATAAGTAGAGATTCTTGATTTTTTGAGCTGTTAAGTCTTTGGAATTTTCTCTGGAAAGATCTCACACGTACTCTTTCCCGCAATTGCGGTAGCCTTTGGGCGTAACTATGAGTGGGGTAATCCAAACCAATCTGGATTTTCGAACGAATGTGACCGCAACCCCAGTCGAGTCGAACGCTTCTCTCTCTCGAGAGGGCAGCGGAAAAGCCTGAAACTAAGCTCCTCTGTTTGGTCGACGGCAGAGCTCCCCTTGGTTCTGAATCTGGAACCTCGCTTGGGACTCGCTAGACCCATGAATCATCATCGTTTTAAATGTTTCATGTTGTTGTTTTTTTGGGAAATTTTCTTTCGACGGTCGACGGATGAGGAGTTTCACTCGTGAGCCTCCTTTGAACTCTTTCTTTCTTCCCATTTTTTTTGTTCGTTACGACCGTCTTCAGAGTCGATTCTATGGAGAGTCGTTTCGATTTCCACTTCTTTCTTCGGACGGATTTTTTGGCTTTCTTCTTTTTTTTATAATTTCTTTTTCTTTTTCCCTTTTTTTGTCTGGACAATTTTCTTTTCTTTTTTTTTTTTGAATGCCGTGTCATTTCTGGTAATACTTTTTGTGAAGCGACCTTTCTCGAACCATTTCTCGCCTTTCTTCTCATCTCGACTTCAGAAGTGACGAAATGACCATGTGTTCTTACGAACAGGAGAGGATAACGATGAATACAATGATTCTAAATGAACGAAGTAGCTTTACAAGGTCTATGTTTGACTGCATGGGCTGATTAGAGGTGCGAGAGGGAGATTCTGGATGAGTCGAGAGTAAGAATAACAAGAAACGGACGGACGATAAATCGGAAGAGAGGAAGTTGTGTGCGATCGATGAAGTCAGTAGAGAAGAACAATTAGATTCAGTAAATTTACTTGACTCCTACGACTCTCAAGACCCCCTCGTCGGTATCCCTACCAATCCTCCAACCATTATGATCCAACCACTTCTTGATAGCAGGTTTGAGAATTGATACACCACCTCTTGAATGCCTGCCAGCACCAGTGATAATAGAGAATGGCTGTAAACCTCCACCATTAGAGCTTGAAGGTTGAGACCACCAAGTGTTTAGACATTTCTCGATGACGGAGAACGATTCTTGCTTGGTGAGACCATGTAGATCGACTACGTTTCTACTACTTGAACGGGTCCTAAAATTGATGTCAGAAGAAGAGTAAGATCCTAGATGAGATGAATTCGAATTAAGATTTGAAGAACTTGACCTTTGTCTGTCTCTGACCAGAGCCAAAGCCGCTCGTTTACCCCACTCGTATCTCATGTTGTCCATCTTTGTGACCTCGTTGGCGTAATACCACGCGATTCCACCAGAGCCTAGTCCATTGGCAGAGTTCGAACCACCAGAAGCCTTTCTAACTGCTTGGCCCGCAGACTGTCGATAAGAGTTGGCTCTCAGCCTATACGACTCTTCCTTGGCCCTACATTCCGCATAGGAGAGTTCGAGCAGGTTGGAGTCGTTTCCGGAGGTTGAAAGGATGTTCAAATCCGCTGGATTAGCGATTCTGGAGGACGCTGCAGGAAGCGAAACTACCGAAGCACCAGAAGCCAAGGCCAACGCTGCAGGTGAGGCAAAGGCATTGGTGGAAGAGTTCCTCAAAGCAGCTCGTGCGTACTGAGATGCAGCACCAGTTGAAGAAGCTGTCGATGAGGTGGATCCTGAGCCCAGACTTGGGAAACCTGGTCCAACTGAGGAGAACCTTCCGACGTTGCCTGCTACGTCTACACTGTTGACGTTTGGATTGGAGACCAAAGCAGTAGAATTTGCTTTCCTAGCTCCGTCATCTCTGAGCCTTCCAAGAGGGTCCAATTCGTCTGGTAGAGTCTTCGGATCGGAGGCTTCGACCACCGTTTTCCAGAGCTGAAGAAGATCTATAGTAGAATCCTGTCTGCCCTTGGTGGCTGTGAATGCCTTCTCGGACTCCTTCTGATTAGTTCCAGTCAAACCAGAAATTCCCTTCGCTAGACCGAGAGCCGTTCCAGGAGGAGCTGATCCCATCTCGTCCAGGTCTTCAAGAGTGAATTGATCCGATGAATAGGTCAAGAGTCTTGCGAAAGTGATTGCGAGATTGAAGGAAGAAAGATTGTAGACTGAGGTGATCTTGGAGGGTGGAAGCTCTAGCAGAGTTGAAAGTTGAGATAGTACCGAAGAAGTTAGTAACCAAGAATTGTCGGTGACTGGAGAATCGGCAGGAGCGTCTCCATTCAGAGCTCTTTCTTCGTCGTTTAATCTTCTGGCGATTTCTTCATCGGTCATTCCGCTTGGAAGAGACGAATCCAATGAAGAAAAACTTCGTTCCAAACCAGCTAGTGAAGAGGAAGAACTCGCCACTCGCGAATGTGGGACGTTCTTGTTCCTGATTGGAGCTCCATGTCTCACGTCTGTTAGGTTGATAACTGTTCTTGAGCTGTCCTTTCCATTTCCACTAGTCAAGATTCCATTCTTGAGTGCTGCTTCCTCGTCCCGAGCTTTCCTTCTAGCGTTCCTTCCTTTCTTCCCTTTCAGTTCCGACGAAGCTAACGAGCTGTTCCCAAGACTGGGCGAAGAAGGTAGAGATCTAGTCCCTCTCTCCAGCAAGAAATCGTTCATTCCAACGTCTTTTCCACCGGAACGAATCTTCCCTCCACTGCCAGAACGGAATTCGATCTCCTCCCAAGTCATTCCGTTGATTCCATCTTGAGTGATTCCAGAGTCGAACGCGCTGGGACTTGCGTGGTTTCTCTCTCTGTCTAGAGCGATCTCCTCTTCCTCGACCAGAGCTTGAGCAGTCAGAAGATCCAAAGCCAGAGAAACGTCTCCATCAGAGGCTTCCAGAGCCGTTCGAAGAGAAGATTTGCTTGAAAGAGGAAAGACCGTTCTGAGAAACTCCAGGGATTCGTCTGGAGGATCCTGCGAAGACGTAGACTCAATCTCAGAGGCTGATTTCGATTCCAGTTCGTAATCCTCTTCCGGAAGAGAACTTGTTGATGAGGAGGAAGTTCTAGTCATGAAGATGTCTCTGGCTTCCTGAGATTGTCCTTCCTCGGATGAGTAATTGGAAGTCGAATACGATCTATGAGATAGAGTGGGGGACCGAATCTCGTTTGCATGTTCTTCAGATTCAGTTGATCCTGAGATTATAGCTGGTTCATTCGCAGAAAGAATATTTGAGGAAGAAGAAGATTGATCCTGTTGCCTTTGAATCTCCTCCTGCCTTCTCTGGTTCTCCTCTTCTTCTTCTAGTCGATCGATCATCTTCAATCTTTGTAGATCGGTTTTAATTTCCTCTTCATTCCTCTTCTTCTCCTCCAGGTCTCTTGCGTGTTCGTCTTCCATTGATCGCGGAGAGTTCGTTTCATCTGCGGAGCCGAGATTGGATGCAGAGGCTGAAGGAGAGGGATGGAGGCAGGCTGGGGCTTCGAGTGAAGTAGGAGTCCTTCCAAAATCTCGAGTTTGAGGTGTAAGTCCAACGTCCAGAGCCTCTTGAGTGAGTTTGCCTTGAAAAGCTCGCCTGGTCTTGATTCCACCTGCTCGTCTCGAAGTTCCTAACTCTCCTGCTGGGTTGCTGCTGGAAGAGCTGGCATCTCGATTCTGACTTTGAAGATTCGGTTGCGAAGGTTTATCGTTTGAAAGTTTCCGCTGGGGTGGTTGATACTCGAAAGCAGATCCAGTGATAGATTCGACGAGATTGGATAAGGTTTGGATAGCCACCGATTGAGGGTGACCTGGTTCTTGAAGTATGGCAGTCACCAGATCTAAATCC
This sequence comes from Golubevia sp. BC0850, assembly GCA_012976225.1. NCBI lineage: Eukaryota > Fungi > Basidiomycota > Exobasidiomycetes > Golubeviales > Golubeviaceae > Golubevia > Golubevia sp. BC0850. Next base: position 539,925 of record JAAVVG010000001.1, on the reverse strand, counting down.
AGATATGGAGTAAATTGAGCCTGAAGAAAGGAGGAATAGAGAACGGGGTGGAGAAGGTTGAGACTCAAGACGGAATTCAGAAAGGATGGAAAGAAGATTCAACTCACCAGCACATGGCTCTCCTCGTCCTGCAACTGATACATGGTGTTGATAGTAGGAGCTTATGTAGATATTTTCCTCTTAAAGGCTCAGATTAGTCAAATGCTGTGTGGGAAGAAGAGAAGGAAGAAAATTTAACTTTTTGGTAATCCAGACAGCGATCAAGCCTCTCCACTTGCTTGCACTTCCACTTCTCAACTCTTTCAGCTCAACCAAATCATCTTCAACAATGTCTTCTGATAACTCTTCTAACACTAATTCTGCTGCTGGAATGCTAGGAGGTCACGCTCAATACGCAAAGGGAGCAGCAGAGGTGAGCTTCCCACCTCCTCCACCCCATCTACTTTAGCTAATCGCCTTTCTTCTTTCCCCTTCCTCTTCCAACAGGAACTCATCGGGAACGTCACAGGAGCTCAAGACTGGAAACAATCAGGTGGGGATGACAAGCAATCGGCTGTCGAGGCTATCAGACAAGCTGCTCAAAATGTGCCAGATAACCAAGAAGGTCTTGTGGCTAAGGCCGAAAAGTTGGCTGAACAGGGTGAGTTCTTCACTGGCAGAAGAAGCAATCGAGAACAAAGAAGCATATGGGAGAGGAACAAAGAGAAGTTAGGAGTTGGGAAAGGAGATAGAGCTCATTCCCCTGCCCATTGCAAGGTATCAGGTAGGAGACTCACCATCTCTGACCAAGCCAGAGAGAGGTTCTGCTTTGGCCAGCTCCTTCACCCTGCGAGGGTCTTGGAGTTTCAATTGGAATCATTTCCAAAAGGAGAGATCTCACTTGGACCCTAGCACCCTTGCTGCTCCATCTCCTTCCTAATCACGATGCTGAACGTCTTCTTCGCTGCTTCCTTTCTATTCGTTTCCTCTTACCTTTCGAATCTCAGCTTGTCCACAAGTAGGAGATGGTGTCGGGTCAACCGAAACCTCCGGAAACAAGGCTTAATTATAGGGCTTCATTCTCTCGTCTCATCCTCTGTAATTTTTTGTACCTTCATACGCTCTTGTACCAATCTGGATCTCTCTTTCTGCATCTGCAAAGTCTGTTTACTTCTGAAGCTTCAAGCTCTTCGATCCTCTGTCGAATCATTATGGGCGTGGGAAAAACTGACATTTGCAAGGGGTAAGGAGTTCTTCTCACCGCTTCTCTCGGAGGCGAACCTGTACGCTGGAAGGGGATTGGAAATCTTAGAAAGAGCAAAAGGTATATAAGCAACAAAGAATCAATCATATCTCTGTCGGTATTCCCTTCTCCTAAGTTCAACGCCATGTCTTCTCTTCAAACCGATTCCAAGTTCAAAGGTAGATCGAGATCCGGAACCATCATGTCGATGATGTCTGCATCTACCGTCGGTCCCTCTACTCCAACCGCTTCATCTTTCAACCATTTCACTCCTTCTTCACCATCCAATTCTTCCAATCAAGTTAATAGACCATTCAAAAAGGTTGATTCAACTTTCGTTGGTCATCAACAAAACCTCAAGCCACCAACTCATCACGATGAACCAATTCCTCGTACTACTTACCATTTCACTACTTTGGAAGGTTTGGACTTGGAATTGGATCTCTACTTACCTAAAACATCTAGTTCTAAGCAAGAGAATGGAGTACCTTTGATGTTTTTCTTACATTCAGGAGGTTTCGTTAGTGAGTCGAAGAGTCACCTTGACGACGGTGTCCGCTTGCTCCACCCACTGACCAAGTTCCATCTCTCTCTCCTTTCATTATTCCCCAGCTGGAAGCAAACTTGGTCATCCTCTTCATGAGATTCAAGAAGCTCAAGAAAGAGGTTGGGCAGTCGTCTCTCCAAACTATCCTCTAGCACCTCAAAGCACCGTCGCAACTCAAGTCGAAGCTGTCGTCAGAGCATGGAAATGGATCGTGGTAGAGAGTAAGAGAAGAGCCTTTTCCAACGTAAAAGGTGAAATCAAGTTTGATCTCACCAAGTTGATGGTAGCCGGAGGGTAAGTAGCTCCCGCGTGGTGAAAGTTAAAGATCAATCCTCCCCCCCCCCTTTTTTCTTGACTAACCTTCTCCTCTCTTCCCCCAACAGTTCCGCTGCTGCTTCCCTTCTCATCTTAGCTCTTCCAAAAATGGAACCACTTCCAATTGCTCAACTTTACCTTTACCCTTTCTTAACTTTGATGGAAACTGCTGGGGATACTGCTGATCTGAGCGATCTAGGATCTTTAGCTCCACCAGCTCAAGAGGCTTCAGCGTCAGATGAGAAGACTCTAACAAAAGTCGATGAGATTATCGGAGGGAAAGTTGGAGGGAAGAAAGCTGAAAGTCCAATGGAAGACTTCTTTCGTTTGGCAATGCACCCTTACGCTTCTGGTTTGCCTTTCGAACCTGAACTCGATGTCAACACTAAGTTCCTCTGTGAGTATCTTCGGTCTGCTGCATTAGTGGTCAGCCGTTCACTGATCAGAAATCTCTCTCTTTTTGTTTATCCAGTCTCTGCTGCCATCAGACCTTGTCACTATAGAGATTCAGTCCTAGGTTTCAACTATGAAGACTCTTCTCTTATTCAACAACGCAACGAGTTAGATGTCTTTCAAATTGCAAAGAGTGGTCAATTACCGCCTGTCATCATTATTCAAGGAGAAAAGGATACAGTCACTCCAATCGAGTTCACCAAAAAGTTCGTCTCTACTTTACTTTCAGCTGGAACTAGAGTTAGATTCCTTCCACTTAAAGATCAAAGCCACGTTTTCGATTTCTTATTACCTAGTAGAAACGATGAGAATGGGGTTTGGAATCAATCACTAGGAAAAGGATTTGACTTCTTAGAGAACGAAATTAACAAGGTTGATAGAGAGTTGAGAATGAGAACTGAACCTACAGAGAAGGGATTAGACGTAGAGTTCGAGTCAGAAGTTGGAAAAGAAACCGAAAAGGAGAAACTAAGTTGGATGAGATCTATTGGAAGAGTTGGAAGTCAATTCGGTAGTTTGGTTATTAAAACTGCTTTGGAAAAGAAGAAAAGTTTCAACTTTGGAAGTAGAGGTGTTGTCAAGAAGGCTTCTGAAGAAGAAATGCCAGTCAAGACATCTCCTGCAGAACTCTCTGATTCAGCCTCTACTTCTAAACCAATGTCTAAAACCAATTCAACCTCTACTTCTCAAGGTCCACGTCCAGACAAATTGGTTGAGGCCATTCGTTCAGGTTCTTCTTCTAGCGTCAACAGTCTTAATCAACGTACTTTACTCCAATCTCAACTTTCATGTTCAAACAGCTCTCAATACTCTTTAGCTCTTTCTGGATCTGAACACAGTAGCAGAAGAAACAGTGCTTTGATTTCTCCGGTTTAGACAGCTTTTCTCTCTTGGGATTCTGGTTCTTTCGTACTCTTCCCTTCTGCTTTCGTCACATGTCACCGATTTCGACTTCTACTCCTTTTGTTCTTTTCTGATTCTCTCATCTTTTTTCCAAAGTAAGCTGAAAGAGATTGATTCTTCAAGATTCCATTTATACCCACGACTCCTTTCTTCTCTCGATCTTCGACTGGCTGTTGCCTAACTGTCTCCTTAATCAAAGTTTTTCATTTTTTTATTCCTTTCGTATTTCGTTTTGAACCTCTTTCGATGGTTGTTGTTTCTTCGTTCTTGACGCAATACCTGGTAACCTGAATGAAGGGAAGCAACTTCAAGATTTTCTTCTCTGTGATTCTTCCTTCTTCTCTTAGTCAACCTCTAATCCTCTAGTCTACTATATCGCCTTCCATGTTACCTTCAGCGACGAGGAAAGCGATTTCCAATTCAATCTCAAAATCATCCCCAACTGCCGCTGCCAGAATCAATTCTATACGTCAGCCTACATGTTCACAACTTCGATCCATTCGACCATCTTCAAGTTTACCACGTATCAACAGAAACCTTCATAGAAACTCTCCTTTATCCTATAATCAATCCAAATCTTTGTTTCACACATCTTCAACCTGTAAAGATGCACCTCGATCGCCCTTCACAGTTTTCGTAGAGACTTTAAAAGAAGAACTACGGAAATCTCAAGAAATGCAAGACAACGTAAAGACTCTTCAAGGTGAAGCTGGTAAAATTCAAGATTCAGAAACTATGAGGAAAATGAAGGAAGCTTATGAGAGAGCTAGAATCACTGCTTCTATAAAGGAGAATCCAAGGTTAATGGCTGCTGCTCAACAGTTGAAAGACGGTGGAGGAAAAGTTGGAGATGCTGTCAGTCACACTCTTAAACAGATGGAGGAAAGTGAAATCGGTAGAGCTGTGAGTAGCTGATAGACAGTGTTGCAGTGTATCTTGAATTTCTTTTGGGTATTGGAGTCGGATTCATCATAGAGAGGACAGGTGGAAGCTAGATGAGAAGAAACTTTCCTCTAGCTGCGCTTCATTCCTATCCTTCCTCTTCTTGTCGCTCTGGAACGATCGCATCTCCCTTGTCTTCTACTAACACAAGAGACCATTCTCCACCGCCTCTCCCAGCTCGGAGCCATGACTTCCCGTCTAGCCAGAGACATCTCCTCAGCCACAGCACCAGTTCGAAACACAGAAGCCTACAAAGCTTTCTCTCAAACCCTTACCGACGCTTTCGATGATGGAGGATCTTCTTTAAGAATCTTTACGGATTCAGAGTTAGACGCAGCTGGAGCTCGTAAGATCAAGAGAGATGCCAGATTAGCTAAAATCGGAAGACCACCTCCTTCTGAAGATGCAGAGACAGCTGGTGCAGTCTTTGCCAAGACAGCTGAAGAGATGCAGGAAGAAGAAGACATCAATTTGAGGGATATGGATATGGAAGCTATTAAGAGAGCCGCTGAAGCTGGAGCTAGAAGAGGAAGGGAAGATGCGGAGAGAAGTCAGAAAGAGATGGGAGAGGAGAAGGTTAAGGAAGAAAGTCCCCAGGAAGAGACTTCTGAGGGAAAAGAGAAAGCTGAAGGTGAAGAATCAAAGGAAAAAGAAACTGCGTCAAGCACTACTAAACCTTCCTCTAGTTTCGAACCACCGAAGAAACCTCTAGGTTATGCAGTTAGAACTAGATCTATAGCCAATGATCAAGCAGGTTCAGCTTTGGTTCTAAGACCTGAACCAGCTTATAAACAAGCTTGGTCTTCCTTTTCAGAGAACAATAGCTTTATGAGGAAATTAGGAACTTGGAGAGAAGCTTATGATGAATCTGAAAACCCATTCGTGGAAAGAGTTAGAGGAGTTACAGAAACCATTGGAGGTTGGTTTCAAGAAAATGAAACTGCAAAGGTAGTTTCATCTTTCAAACTATTAGAACCAACATTCACTTTAGAAAGCTTTCAGAAAGATTTGAGAGAGTATTTGATTCCTGAATTGATTGATAGTTATCATGGTGCTGTTAGACCTTTGTTAAGACAATGGTGTGGTGAAGCCACTTATAACGTTTTAATGGCTACTATTGATCCTTATCTTCAAAGAGGTTATACTATCAATGGAAGGTTATTGGACGTTAGAAATATTGACATCGTTCAGGGTAGAATGTTGGAGAATAACGTTCCGGTTTTGGTAGTTAGTTTTTCAAGTCAGGAATTACTTTATTTCAAAGATCCTAAGACCGGAGAAACTGTTGCTGGTAAAGATTCTCAGGCGGAACTTTGTAGATATGCTTTGGTTCTCACTAGAGTTGAGGCGGAATTGGGAAACGAAATCACTGGTGGTTGGAAGATTATGGAGGTGAGTTTTTCTTTCGATCTTCTTTTAGTATGACAAGGACTAACTTGAATTCTCCCTTTCCTTAACTTTCTCAAAGCTCGCACGTAGAGGGCAGAGTGCATTCCTTTAGGACTTCCCTTCTCTTTTCACATTCACAGTTTTATCCTTGCTTCTTTGCATCTTTCCGCTCGCATTCAAACTTTCAACTCCCACAAAGTATCTTCACAACACCACTCAATTCTTCTGAGAATATCTGATCTAAGCATCTAAGTATGAAAGCAAGATTACGCTAACCTTAAGAAGTGTGATGACTCTTTCTCCTTTCACTCTCATGTCTATGCTTCGTTCTCGCTTCTTTGAAGACTCCCAGAACCTCAGAAGGGTGGACTCTCTCTCTTTCTCTCTCTCTTTCATCTCCGCATCTAGAACCTTTTCACCAGCTTCCATTCTTCTCAAATCAGGTCAACCAGTCTTTCCGAAAAGAAGCACTCTCAAGAAACGAAACACACTCTCTTGACATTAAAGGATGAACCACCTTACTTTTGCACGTCAGTCGTAGCCCCTCTTAATTGAGGAATTGCGATGCTGAGTCATTATACCGATCTTTTTCTAAACTGATGATGTCAAGAGAGGTGAGTTTGAGAGAGGTCTTACTTTTTGGGAAAGGTTGGGAGTCTTGCTGAGAGGGTTGGAATAAGGAGAGGGGGTCTGAGAGGGGGTCTGAGAGTGAGAAATGGAAATCGGAGGCAAATTTTGAAGAACGATAGTAACGCATAACATTGAACCGAGAAGTGAACTGCTCTTTTAAGACCAGCCGCAGGGTTTCAAAGTCTCATCTGAGCTCGTCTGTTTCAATCAACTTGGTGGACAGATTGTGACTTGGCTGTTATTCAGGAGCCGTTAGATGGCTGTGTGAAAAAGGAGACGATCCGATACGGACTGGAGCTGACTCGAATGGGCAACACAACGAAAGATTGAATCGATTTGAATTGAATTGACTTGAACAGCATTGATTCGAATTCGTCATTTCAGTCAAGCCGCTTTTTTGGTTAGAGACGACGAATTAGGAACTTGAAGAGAAAGAGAGACAAAAGCTAATTCAAAGTTATTCTTCTCCTTGAGGATCTGGAGTAAAAGGAGGTGGAAGGGGGATCCAGGGATAACGAGCGCTGCGCGTTAGAGAAGAAAGAGGGCTGGAGACGAGCCAGTTCAGCTGTCAACGTCATTATTGCAGATCCTCAACCAAAGAAGAATAGAGACAGTTCCAACATTGTCCTAAACCCAATAAATTGCTAAACATACCCGGATATTCACCCAGCAAACTGAATGTGATTTAAATCAGCATTGTGTCTTCCTTCTCCATCGAGATACAATCTTGAGACTGCGTCACATTTAACCATCTCCAGTCTAGCATACATATTATCAACACCCCGATGACCCCATCCAGCGGCATGCTGACCGCTTTCAGGAACCTCCCATAGACTTCCCGTCTTATTTGGTTCTTCGAGTTGTCTCCATTCCTCAAAGGGCTTTGGGGTCCAACTATGGGACTCAAAATCTATCGAATGACTCTCTTCGAAATCGAATTCGAGGGTTTTGAGAACGTTAGAAACTGTGACTGCCTTCAGCATTGAAGATGGAAGTTGAACCAAATCATGGGTTCTTCCTGGAGGTGACTGAGTGAGATCGGGAGAAGAAGAGGTAGCCTCTTGTCTTTGCTTCATCTCAAATAATCCTTTGTGGCATCTTTTGCAACTCCAACCCCTCCTTCTTTGACATGATTCAGTTCTTCTTCGACCTCCTTCACTAGAGAGGAAAAGTCTGATGATGAACTTGAATAAGGAGATGAAAGGGGAGATGGGGCTTCATCGTCAGAGAGTATAGGAGCAGATCTCTCCTCTTCAGTATTGATCCATAAATACGATTCTTGATTCTCAGTTGGACGATATAGGGCAGTGTTCCATTTCCCGTTTCTCATTCCATCACTAGGCCAATTGTAATCCAGTAGATCGACTCTATGTACCGGAGGGTTGGTTGCATTTTGCTTTCCAAGATTCTCTTCCCGTCCTTCTTTGAAAGGTTCGTCTCCAATCCCAAATTGACCTGGCTCATCATGACAAAGATATATATCTTCCCAATATCTTGGATGCGATTTGGTTGATTTGAAAGTAGCTTGTAAGATTGCAGGGTGGACTTGAATTTCATCTCCTTCTTGGTGGTTCATCTCGAGAGAATCTGCGTCGAATGGGGCTAGAAAGAGAGCCTCTTGAGCTGAGCGGACCGACGAGCTTTGATAGAAGAACTTCTTCAATCTCCTGATTCTGTTGAGATCAAAGTACTCTAGATGTAGGAAGACTTGGAGCCAAACGTCGGCTGGTAGAAGATTGGGATTCATGGAGCTCATCTTGAGTCGTGGAAATGGGGAAGAGGAAGAGGAAGATTAGCAAGTGCGAGTGGATGAATACGATCGGATCGAGTTATAGAGACCTACTTTTGCTATCAAAGCTAACCGAAAACAGTTTTGCGAAACGGTGTGATGGTCAAAGAGGGAAAGAGATCGAGCTCCCACCTCACTTGCTGTTGCCAAACCACCACTGCTTATGGCTTCCACTTCCATTCCGGAATGGCAGCAATCGATAGCCAACAAGCTGGCTACAGCTTTATCCCTGCCAGCTCCTAATCAACTCTTGACAAGCAGAGTCATCTCCTTAGCTAGAACTTTACCTTCAGAAGCCACCTTCTTCAATGCTGCTAAATCCTTTGGAAAGTTCCCTGAGGACTTCCTCAGAGACCTCAGGAATACTGTTCAATCTCACGGGGATGAGGTGGTTCTACCAGCAAGCAATGCTCAAGGAAGTGGCAATGGGATCGGTTGGAATGAAGCCAACAAGAAGTTGGATGAGAGTCAAGGAGAGACTTTGGCACCTGAGGAGCCAAGGAGAGCGGGATTGAACACCTCTGGATCATCTGTGAGTATTGAAGGAGCTGAACGAGTCGTATGACAGAGGCTAGTACATTGCTTCGAGCAGCGATTGGAGGGAGAGGACAGAGGAAGCTCTAAGCTGAGGACCTGAGATCTGCTTCCTCGCCACAACTCCCACGAGCTTTGAAGTCACTCAGATTGGTATCAAAAGAGATAAAGAAAACTTTATCCGAGTTGAAGCCAGCAGGTTCCTTTATTGACTAGCTGTCTTATGCATCATCTTCCTCCAGCGCCATGTCTTCAAGCCATCTTCATCTTCAACTCCTAGGTCTTCCCTCGGATTGGATCGCCTAGCTGAAGAAAAGCGCAGAGAAATTGCTTCATCATCATCTTCTGCCCAGCCAAGAAAGCGAGCCAAGCTAGATACCCTCTCCTACGAAGATGAGCATCCAGACGAACCTTCTACCTCCTCTTCGGCTGCGCCTCAATTCAAGGTGCCTTCAAGACCTGCATCCTCTTCTACCACCTTACAACAATCTCGTGTTCGCGGTGATGAAACGCCTTCACACTCAGGTGGACTTAGTGAAAGCGGAAGACAGAAATTAGAGGAACGACGAAGGAACAGAGAGAAAGCCTCTTCTGGAAGCCAGGCAGAAAGAGAGCCGGAAGGAAGTGAGAAGGGAAGATTTACTGAATTTAGAGAGAGATTGAACCGAAATACTAGTGGTGGAAGAGGGAACATGAAAGAAAGAGAAAGTGATCGAGAGGAGAGAGAGCGGAGAGAGGCTAGGGAAAGAGACAGGAATCGACCGTACGAGTCTAGGGACTCTAGAAATGGGAACAGAAGATGGGATTCGAACTCTAGAGACTCAAGATCCAATTCAAGATGGGGACCTCCAACCAACTCTGCCTCTTCCTCTTCTCGCAAGGACAATGGATGGGATTCTACTCCAAGGTCTTCTGCTCCTCTTCCAAATCGTTCTTGGGACTCTACTCCAAATCCAGGACAAAGGTCTTATCAAGATAGAGGCTGGACTCCTCGTCGGGAAGACGGATCTGCAACTCCTGTAGGATCGAGGCGTGGCTGGGAATCTACGCCGAGGACTGAGAGAGGTGGCGCCCGGGAAGGAGATGAGTCCAGGTTGACTCTGGCAGGAAGGAACTTCGAGGAAGAGGACTCCTCTACTCTAGACCGGGAGTGGTACTCCATGGAAGAAGGCGGAGTGGCAGGAGACGAAGAACGCAATCCATTCGCTCAATACGAAGACATGTCCGGTGAACTAGCTCCTTCCATTTCCGAGAACAAGAAGAAACAGACGGCAAGACAAGCTCAGTACAATGCTGACAGTGACGCTTGGGAATTGAATCGAATGCAGACCTCTGGAGTCGGTGGACCTAGGACCTTCGACCTAGATCACATGGACGACGAAGCTGAGAATCGAGTCCATCTTCTGGTCCACGATTTGAAGCCACCTTTCTTAGACGGGAAGACTGTCTTTACCAAGCAGCTGGAACCAGTCAATCCCATCAAGGACGGAACCTCAGATCTAGCTGTCTTCAGTAAGAAAGGAAGTAAGCTCGTCAAGGAGAAGAGAGAGCAGAAGGAAAGGATCAAGAAGGCTGGAAAGGTCGCTGCTCTAGGAGGAACCAATCTTGGAAACATCTTAGGAGTCAAGGAAGAAGAAGAAACCAATTCAAGAGGAGAAAAGATCATCGAGAGTAGCGAGGAAGAAAAGCTGGAAGCTAGAACTGCTAGCGGGAAGAACACCTTCAATGGAAAGGAAAAGGAGGGAGACGATCAGTATAACCACAAGTCAGAGTCTCAATTCGCTTCTCATCTCAAGTCCAATACCGGAGGATCGGCCTTCTCAAGATCGAAGTCTTTGAGAGAGCAGAGACAGTATCTTCCTGCCTTCGCTTGTCGAGAGGAATTGATGAAGGTGATCAGAGAGAATCAAGTCATCATCGTCGTAGGAGAGACTGGTTCGGGAAAGACGACTCAAGTAGCTCAGTTCTTACACGAAGATGGATACACCAAGCATGGTCTCATAGGATGCACTCAGCCAAGGAGAGTCGCCGCCATGAGTGTAGCCAAGAGAGTCTCTGAAGAGATGGAGGTCGAGCTAGGACAGCTGGTAGGATACTCGATTCGTTTCGAGGATTGCACTTCCAAGCAGACGAAGATCAAGTACATGACCGATGGAGTCTTGTTGAGAGAGAGTCTGAACGAGGGAGATCTGGACAGGTACTCGGTCATCATCTTGGATGAAGCTCACGAGAGGAGTTTGAGTACGGATGTTCTGATGGGGTTGTTGAAGAAGAGTGAGTTTCTCAAAGCGGACCATGAAGGGGAAAACAAGGGCAATCTAGACTGATCGCCTTCCTTTCTTGCCCTTCCGCCCCAGTCCTGACGAGAAGGAGAGATTTGAAGCTCATCGTCACTTCGGCCACCATGAACGCTGACAAGGTAAGCTCGTCGATGTTGATTCGTGATCTTTGTTTATTTTTCTCTGATTTCGCTTCTCTACCTTTTCCCTTGCAGTTCCAACAATTCTACGGAGGAGCTCCAAACTTCACAATTCCAGGTCGTACGTTCCCCGTCGACGTGCTCTTCTCCAAGACACCTTGCGAGGATTACGTCGAGAGCGCTGTCAAGCAAGTCCTATCGATTCATTTATCGCAAGGTCAAGGAGATATTCTAGTCTTCATGACTGGTCAAGAAGACATCGAAGTCACTTGCTCAGTCGTCGTAGGTGAGTAAACTAGAGCAAGTTGCCAATGTCGGAGATCAAAATACATACAGCTCATCTGAGACATATGACCTTCCATCTCACAGAACGACTCGAGCAGCTCGACGACGCACCGCCGCTGTTGGTTCTACCGATCTACTCTCAGATGCCCGCGGATCTTCAAGCCAAGATCTTCGACGCCGCTGAGAACGGAGAAAGGAAGGTTATTGTAGCCACAAACATCGCTGAGACATCTCTGACGGTCGATGGAATCATGTACGTGGTAGATGCCGGATACAGCAAGCTCAAAGTCTACAATCCTCGAGTCGGTATGGACTCTCTTCAAATCACTCCGATCTCCCAGGCCAACTGCAACCAAAGATCAGGTAGAGCTGGTCGAACTGGATCAGGAACGGCCTATCGACTCTACACCGAGATGGCTTTCAGAAACGAGCTCTTCGCAAACACGATTCCTGAGATTCAAAGGACAAATCTAGCCAACACCGTCCTTCTCTTGAAATCTCTCGGAGTCAGAGATCTTCTGGAATTCGACTTCATGGATCCGCCTCCTCAAGATAACATCATGAATTCCATGTACCAACTCTGGGTTTTAGGTGCTCTGGACAATCTTGGAGATCTGACTCCAACAGGAAAGAAAATGTCCGAGTTCCCAATGGAGCCTTCTCTTTCCAAGATCTTGATCTCTTCGGTCGACTATGGATGTTCCGAAGAGGTTCTTACGATCGTCTCAATGCTGAGCGTTCCTTCAGTCTTCTATCGTCCAAAGGAGAGACAAGAAGAGTCAGACTCGGCCAGAGAGAAGTTCTTCGTAGCTGAATCGGACCATTTAACTCTTCTTCACGTCTACACTCAGTGGAGGAATAACGGGTATAGAGACGCTTGGGCTGCCAATCATTTCTTGCATCCCAAGTTGTTGAGGAAAGCAAGAGAAGTCAGAACTCAACTCGAAGAAATTATGCAGAATCAAAAGTTGGAAATGAAGAGTTGTAATACCGACTGGGACGTTGTCAGGAAATGTGTCACTAGTGGTTATTTCCACCAAGCTGCTAGAGTCAAAGGTATTGGAGAGTACGTGAACTGTAGAACCGGAGTGGGGATGCATCTGCATCCTACCAGTTCTCTGTACGGTCTAGGATGTGAGTGGGCGAAAGCATATGACAGAAGTCGCAACATCTTTCACTGACCTTTCTCTCCGTATCTCCCCAGACACTCCCGACTACGTCGTTTATCACGAGCTGACTCTCACCAGCAAGGAATACGTGAGTCTTGTTTCTCTTGCCGCCAACGACGACTCTTACTAATTCTGACCCTTCCCACCCTCTTAACATCAGATGGGGACTGTCACTGCCGTCGATCCTCATTGGCTAGCCGAATTAGGAGGGTGAGTACTTCCGATTCTTTCTCTGTAGAGGGCTGTTTCTGACCATCCTTCCCTGCTTCCTCCCAGTGTTTTCTTCTCGGTCAAAGAACGTAATCTGAGTGGGGCTCGTCTCAAAGCTTCAAGAGACACGGAATTCTCCAAGAGAGCGGAATTCGAAAGGCAATTCGCTGAGCAGAGGAAAGAGGTCGAACAAGGGAAGGTGAAGCAGAAACAATTGGAGGAAGAAGCAAACACCCCTAGAATTGCGACGGGTGCTGGTGGAATGACTCCAAGAAGAGGTAGAAGGATTGGAATGTAAGATTAGTGTATTCCTTTGAATTGAGAAGTTAGAACTGATGTAGTCATCTTTGAACCAGTGTGACGTCGAATCGAAAAAGAGGCAATGAGGTCAAGACTCTTCTCTCGTTTTCTCTTCAATGTTGGTACTGTGATTTCATATCAAGATTGGAGCAAAGACGACAGACCTTAAATTACAAAGAGATTTAGTGTTTCATTTGTCTACTCTTCATCGACGTCCATTGCATCTCCGTTTTGATTTCCATTACTCTCATTTTCTTTCTGACCAGCTTCTCCTTGATTTTCCATTTCTCCTGAAGCTTCGACAACTGGTTGGTTCCTACTTCTTCTGCCTCTTCCAGAAAATTCAATATTCTCATCATCTCCAGCATCACCTGCTTCAGCTTTCAAATTAGCCATCTCTTCATCTGAGTCCATTTCCTCCCCTTCTGCAATTTCCTCGTCGTCATCATCTGTGCCGTTTCCATCTTTCTCACTACCCTCGCTTCCTTCTCCATCTTCTCCCTCTCCCTCGCCCTCTCCATCTTCCTCGTCAAGTTTGGAAGATTTGCCTTCAGCAGCAACGTCGATCTTCTTGATTTGATCTCCGAGTCTGATACCTCTTTCTTCTTCATCTCCATTCAAATTGACGAGGTTCTCGTCCTGATCTTCAGCTTCCGATTCGATGTAGTCCAGATCGATCTCATCAACTGTTCTCTTTGAGTTGGCTCTCTTTTCAGCTTCTCTTTCTGTTAGATCTCGATGAACGAGAGAGATAGTGTCCCAGAAATCTGGAGTAGAATGCTGTTCGTGTTTCTGATTTAAAAAGAAAGGGGAAGGAGAAAGAGATTGGTAAGTCCAACCTCTCCCAAATCCAAAAAACATAAAAAGAGGCACTCACTTTCACCCTCTTAATCCTCAATCCATACCTCATATCAATAGGATGGAAATAAGCAATCTTTCTATTTCTCTCAATCCCTCCAATATGATTTCCATCTTTACAACCTTTTCTATGAATGTTTTCAGCCTTAGATTGAGGTGGAACAGTCAAATTTGAAAGATCTCCATTTTCACTCAATTCTCTACCTTTTCCTTTTCCATTGACTATTCCGTTCGAGACGTATTCGTTTGAATCGACATGTGGATCAGAGATATCGTTGTCTTTCTCAATGATTGAAGGATCTGGAATTCCATCGTCTAAGACTAAGACTAATTGAGATCGAACTTCTCTTCCTTGATCTATTGGTTCGTAATCTCTTGTGAAACGGAAGGAAGTTGAGATCTGGAATCAACAGAAGTAGAAGGGAAGAATTGAAGTAGGGAAGTTCATTGTCAGTAAAAGCAAAAAGTAAAATAAAACAAATAATGGGAGAAGCCTTCTTTTTTCGAACCTCCTCTTCTTGCGAATCATTTGCTTCAATTCTAAACTCACTCGCTGGCCTTCTTTCTCTTCCAACTTGATCTTCTCTTCCTCGTCCTCGACTCCTTCCAATTCCCCATTCATTTCCTCCTGAGTTTTGGCCTTTGGGAATTTCCCAGTCCTTCTCCTTTTACTAAACCTCGCCGCCATCTCATCTTCCTTCCTTTCTTTACTCTTGCCGTCATCCATTTCTTCTCCTTCAAATCCATCTGCAGACGGTAAATACAAGCTCATTCTCTGTTCACCATTGCTATCCATAACAGGTCTGAACAATCCATTAGTGATTCTCTCGTCCACCAGAGGTTTCCCATCCTTTTGACTAGTTCTTCCAGGCCAATCTACGAATTTTAAGATCTGATAACTAGTAGACCAAGTGTCTCGATCAGGTAAAACTTGATATGAATCTATAGCTCGAAGGTTTGGTTTGGTTGGATGACGTAGAGAAGATAATGGAGTCGAAGCTTTCTCAAAGGTTGATTGAATTCTTGAGATATGAGCTTCTAAGGAAGTATCAATTGAAACTGTTGGTCGTTTACGACTGTCAAGAGATAGAGAAGGAACAAGGATGAGTTCTCTCGATTCTTCCCTATCTTTTCCCTTCCTCATCTGCCCAATCTGACCTCCCATAGCCCTCAGACTGTATGGATTTCGATTGAAAACTCACATAGCTTCAGTTCTACTCTTTGCTTGTTCAGCAGCCAAATATTCAGTCCTTCTCAACCAAGTGATGTCTTTAGCTGGAGCTTGAGTTCCAAGAGCTGCAGCTCCAGTTGGTAATGGATTTGAAGTAGTAGCAGTTGGAGCTGGTAAAGCAGAAGAAAGATCCGATAAAAGATAGGCATCTTCTGGATCTAATTCAGTTGGATCTAAGATTGGTGAGGATTGAGGAGCGACGGCTGAATCAAAGGAAGGGAAGACGTCAGTAGGAAGATCAGGTTGAAATGGGTGATTGGAAGTGGAAGCTCACAATCGTCAGCCAAACCATCTCTCTTTCCAGCGTTATTCCAAATGCCTTCGAAAGCCAACAAGTTTAAAGGCATTCCAGCTTCTGCATCTACAACTGTTGGAATTGGATGAGCGTTGGCTAAACGCTGTGAGAAATCTGGATGAGCATAAAGTGTTGAGGGATTGTCGAGTTGAGTTAATTTGGGTGGGAAAGGTGGAATCGGGATTGGATTTGGATATCGAACCCTTTCAATCAAATCTCTGAGAAAGAGAGAGAGAGAGAGAGACAAAAGGAAGAAGGATGGAGAAAGTGTTAGCAGCAGCAGTAAGACGAAATAGCCAAGCTGCAGCTAACAGGCACTCACCTCTTTCTTGAAGACATCCTTCAGAGATAACGGCTATGATTGGATCCTGATTAGCTGAGAACAAGTTGGCTAATAACTTCGAACCGAAAGGATCTGAAGGATTGCAGATGGGGATGTTGCTTGGAGGCAATCTTGACTTGTTTCTTCTCGAGTTCTTCGCGCTCTCCCTCCTCTTACCCTTCTGCTTCCCGATGACCACTCCTTTTTGGGAACTATTGGAAAACAGATTGATTGTAAGTTCCTCTTCTATGAAATATCAAGAGATCCCTTGCCTCTTAACGTATTGTTGAGCGTCTGTTCGACCTCCCTTGTGAAGAGAATGAAAGCAATGGTATCGAATTGGATCACTCTCTGCGGAAAGCCAAAAGATTTAAAGTAATTACAAAATTTGTTTTTAAGAGAAACGAATCAAGTTTGAGTTCTTTCGCTTACTTCTTCCCTTCCTCGCTGCTTTCCCTGCTCTTCCCAATCCCTAATTTCCCAAGCAACCTCGCTCCTGTTCCTCCACCACTTGTACTCGGTGTCATAGGTGCTGAAGTAGGGGTTGAATTCGTCAGAGAGCTGCCGCTGTTGGAGTTCGCCATGAGCCACGGCCGCAGAGCTGGAGCAAGAGGATTTGAAGCTCTTGGATTCGGGAAAGCTCCAGAGGGAGCTGGAATCGATTTCGGCGGAATCCTAGGTTTAGGCTGAGGAGCTTTCGGTTCGAATTCGTGCAGACGAGACTTGGAGAGGTAGATCGAAAGAGCTGTCGGCGGTTGATAGGAAGCTCGAGGAGTTGAGGGCGGCGAGACGGTTGAAGGGCTGAGAGGCGAGCAGAGAGGATAAGAATTGGGGTTCAGTCAACTAAGAACAAAGGTGAAGAGAATTGAGCAGGAACATACTCACCTTGGACCATCCAGCTTGATCCTTCTACGACCAGGGCTGCCATTACTGGTCACATTGTCAGTTTCCTTCCCTTTTCTGGATTCCTCTTCGTCTTGCCTGACGTAAAGAAAAAGCTCTTCCTCCTGTTTCTCTCCTTTCTCTTTCTGAGGAAGTCGATAATATGCGTTCTTTACTTCTGCTGAAACCTTGATTGCTTTTTGAGATGTCTCTTGAGAGTTGGATTTCAGGACAATCAAAGAGAGGCCGGGTGCTTGAGGATCATCAGCTTTCAGTAATGATAGAGCATGCGACACATAAGAGCTAGGATCTCCATGGCTTGTGATTGGGATCTCATTTGGAGAAGAAGACTGAAGAAGACTTTGACCTTCTCTGCTGTCTGGCCGCCTTCCTAGACTTCCTGTCTTTTGAACCCCTCCAGCACCAACCATGTTTGAGACATACATATTGGATCCATCCTTGTTCTTTTCATCGTAGTCGAGATCCAAGAGGGAGAACAATGAGATGATGAAAAGCAGCTCCAAACCTCGTTTGTCGAAAATGTCAAAACGTGAAAGATTGTAGTCGAAGAGCTGCATTAAGGCTGGCCTGTTCTTCGTAGATGGTCGATAGATAGCCACTGATATCGAGGGATCAGGTTTCCTGGAAGCGAAACAATTGTCTGAAAAGGAAAGAAGCAAAGTTAGGAACCGAGGGAGGTAGGAAATGAACCAATCTCACTCACATTGATTCTTCCCTCCTACCGATGAGTCCTTTCTCCAATAGAAGCTCTCTCTAGAGATGAGAAGGATCAAATGGAGAGGGTGTCAGACAGAGGGGACGGGAAAGCGCTCTAATCACCTACCACTATCAGCAGACTCTCCGAATGAAGCTCCCTCATGAAGCAACTCCCTCCTTCGCCTTCAGAACTTAGCTCTTTAGAGCTGAAAGACCTTTCAAAGAGTGTTCTGGCATCCTCTATTCCTGTCCCATCCTCACCACCTTATCTTTCATGCTTTCCCGCAGCGCCACGTACTCACCCTTCCCAGTCAAAGCACCAGTCCTGATGAAAAGTACTACCCTTCTTTTCGATCCAAATCCCAGCTTCTGGATTGTGAAGCTTGACCTCCTTCTTCTTATCTGAAGTACTAGAAGCTGTGAGACTAGCCAGTGGAGCCTCGACAGCTCCGTCGAGTAGGAGAGAGTCGTAAAGAGGAGAGGCCAGAGCTCGATGGCGAGTGTATAGAGGAGTAACTCCATTTGACGAAGAGGGAAGATCGGCTATTGAAGTTGAGAGAGAACGTAGATGAGATTGAGAAAGAGAGAAAAGGTCCACTATCGAGGGTGATTCTTCCCTCCTCATGAAGCTCAGAGTGAAGAGGTTCGAGTCCAAGGCCATTCCGATCTTGATTATAGAGTAATTCGAGGATCAGAATCAGTAGTTAGATCTAGAAGCTTTGAGGTTGTGGTGGTTGGAGAAGAAGAAGAAGGAGATCTTGAAGCTTGAAGCTGTGCAAGCCAAAATCGCACAGCCCACAGTTCGGTTCCATCGGATCAGGAAAGATGACTTCCATTTCCCCTTCAAACCTTTGTAGCTTTACTTCAAGAATAGGAGGATTGGATTGTTATGTCTGACTAAGAGAAGAATGAATATATCTATTTACAATTCAAGGTGTCTCCTTTCCTCCTTCTGCTTTTCGCCTTTCTCCTTCTCTTCTTTATCTTTGTACATCCTTCCTACCCTCTCTGCGAAGGTTTCGGGTTCCTTCTTCATAGACTTGGGCTGTAGAGGAAGTTGCTGCTCCGGTGAGTTTCTCCTTACCTGCCCTTGAGGAGTGAGTCGAGCTTGAGCGACGTCTTGCTTGTGATTCTGTCGTGTCGGTTGCTGACGAGAATCTTGATTGTGACCTTTCCTAGCCGCCCATTGAGATCTGGCTGTCTCACCAAGTTTCTCGTCTCTCTGATTCCTCTCTTCCTCCCTCACTTCAGCGCCATCTTCCTTTCCGAGATCGGCAACTTTCCCTAGAATGTTATTCAATTTCTCAAGCTCTTGCCTTAGAACCCGCCTTCTGGCTTCGCTTTCATCTTGGTTGGTTGAAGCTTTACCGTCTCTCTCGTTCAATCTCTTTTCTAAAAGACTTGCTAACTGATCTGGAAGTCCTCTTCGTGCTTCTTCTGGGGCATCTCCAGCTCTGGCAGGCTCCTCCCCGTTGATTTGACCATTTCCTCCTGCATCGTTTTGGTCTCCTTGGTCTCCCATGAAGAAATCTGCAGGATCAAACATGAGTTCTAGGGCCTCCTCTAGATCCATTTCTTCAATGCCTTTGAAGATCGAATTCTCGAGATTTCCGGCGTCTTGAACGCTCTCGACCACGTAGTTTCCATCTTGATCCACAGCGATGACATATAGGTTGTCACCTCCTTCCGATGAGCTTTCTGTTGAAGGTTTCTCGGATTGAGATTGGCTGGCTGCTGACGTCGACTGAGTCGTTGTCTGTTCGCTGGCTGGACCCGAAGCTGCTTGTTGAGTTTGCTTTCCATCGGCAGAGGCTACGTTTGAGATTTCTGGCTTTGCATCGATCACTTGAGCTCCAGCTTGATCTTTGGGACTCCATTTGTCACTTGCGATTTCCCCTTCTCCTTTCTTCCAGCCGTCTGGGACGATGGCTCTACAGGCGATCTCGGAGACCTCTTCTTCCTTTCCTACTGAAAAGGCTGGAGTAGAGCAGAGCTTTGGAGTCTCGATGATCATAACATAGGCACAGGTCGTAGTTTCTTTGATGAGGGAGATCTTGGCTTGAGGAATCTTGCTGTTGCAATGGAACTGCAGCAAGAGAACGTCAGAGTAGAGATGACAATCGTTAGTAGAGGAACCAAAGACGAATAATTTTGAAACTTCGAATTTGTCAATTCTAGCCACATCAAAAGGCAGAAAGAGAGATCTGTTTCGTTGATCCACTCCTCAGTTGTCCTCCAGTCTATGCGACACTCTCTGCCCAAGCTCTTAAGCTGAATTACTCACCTGAACTTCTGTTTCTCTTGGCTCCGTAGTGATATCACATCTGGTTCCACCACCCCATTTCTGACTAAGATAACGCTCCGCCAGATCATCCCCAGATCCAGAGAATCTCATCACCTCCACCAATTCAGCTCCATCTTCCTCTTCCTCTTCGGCTTTGATCTGTTCAGGGGTCTTCTCTTTGTAAACTTGAGCATCAGAATTCGAAGTTGAACTCAAACTAGTTCCAGCAACATCCTTATCATCAGAGCTTCGACTTCCATAGACCTTCTCTGAGTTGGGAGAGAATCTTCCTAGAACGTAAGACTCTTCTTTAGGATCTGGAGCTGGAGTTCTGCCTTGGATGTTGGTTCCAGCTAGAGCTCTGAATTGTTTAATTTCAGCGCCATGGCAGAAGGAATAGGTGAACCAATCGATGGTCCTATAGAGACATTGTTTCTTCAAAGGTTCCAGAGAAGTGAGACCAGACTGAAGCACTGAAGCTCGATCTAGATTCTTCGATGATGATGTAGATGCAGATGATTCCGGAGAGAAGGAGGAGGAAATGGAGCACAGATAGAGGACTGATTCCGAAGGTCTGAGAAGATAGTGGGTTGAGGAAGGAGGAAAAATCTGGAGAGACAGTGTCCAAAAAGGTCTCAGCAATTCAACTATGTACTCCAATTGTGTAATTCACCAGTATTCTCCACCTCCCAGCGAAGACTGACAGACCCCATCGACAACTCACCTCTTGGCTCTGATCTCCAGCTCCATTCCGAACGTCAATTCCCATCTCCACCTCTCTACCCTTCCCTTTCTCCCTTTGCCTTGACGATTCTTTCCACCTCTTCCAGGCTAGATCCTCCTGTTCTATCAGATGCAAGGCTGACGAGTTGGTGATTGGTTCAGCATTCCAATTAATCTGATAAGCTGGCGAGGCAAAGATGTCTTCAGGAAAGCTCCTTCCGCCCGACGATGATTGGCTTGAACGGGATAATCTCAAGGATTGTACTGGAGGTGAGATTAGAAGACAGGATATCAGAACGAAGATTGGCTGAATCATGATAGTTGGGATTCCAAGTTCTGATCGCTTCCAGCGAGACAGCTATGAAGCAGCCAACTGTTGTGAGGAGCCAGCGCATCTCCCACCCCTTCCCAATGCGTCTTCGAAAATTTTGCTCTCCTTCCTTTGTCCCAACATGGCTCCTACTTCTTTCCCAAGATTACCCCTGTCGATCCTTAGACATCAAATTTTCTTGAAACCCTAGCAACCGTTGGGGGCAAAACTTCGATTCTCTCCCCTCCTTTCTTTCGCTTTTGAAGACCCGAGCTGGGAACGTCGAATCGAATCTCGAATCTCAGGGCGTCATCCCCCCTTTCAAAATTTCTCTGGGCATCTATTATTAAGGTACTGGATTAAGGAACTCTTATAAAAGGCGAAGTTCTCCGTTCCTTCTTCTTCTCCCAATCATCTTCTCTCCCATTTTTTGCACAATCCTCTCCTGCCCTCACGCATCCCCTCTCCTTCTTTAACTCTGCTCTCTTTCCTTCTACTTCTTCAAAAACCTAACCTTGTCTCCTCGCTCTTCCTTCCACCCTTGCCAAAAATGCCCAACCTTCTTCACTCTCGTCAAGATGCCGCTGGAGATCCTGCTGCGCAGACTCAAGCTGTCGTAGAAGCCACTCTCACTGCCTATCGTGGAGCTGTTTCCTTTTCAATCAACTAGTCAGTATCATCAATTTGAGAGTTGTAATGTTTTAGCTTGGCACAAGCGGGTTGCTAGCCATCGCTTCACCGTCTGCCTCACCCGTCGATCCTCTTCTTACCTCGGCTAATCTTCCCATTTCCCCCACTCCCCTCCATTTCTCTTCTCTTCTTCTTTTCAAGTATTGTTGTCTGTGGGTACTCTTCTTCACTTTTACTCGGGAGTGAAAGGCGATGTTCTCACCCGTCTCAGACCGAGCGAGCGCGTTTCTGACTAGTGACATCTCTCACCGTCTACTTCTTCAGATCTCGTGCAAACCTTCTTGGTCGTTTTCGTTCTGGCCTTCATGGCTCGTTACACCACCTCAGCCATTCGTAGAAATCCGATCTTTTCAATCTTGGTAAGTTACGCTACCTTGGATACCCTGATGCAACTCGTTTCGACTCGGTCTGACCGCATCACCGTGTCCCTTCCCTTCTTCGCAACAGATCATCTGCGGTATCTTATCTATTGCTGAATGTGCAGGTAAGCGTCGTCGTTGATTAAAATGACCCTCCTTGGCAAAGTAAACTCGTATCCTTTTGGCTGACTTCATTTCACTCACTCGCTCCCATCAGTCAACGTCAGTCAGCTACGTGACACTCTAGTCGTCGCAAACACTGCCATCTCAAGAACTCGTTATACTGCCAGTAAGTGTCTCCAAGTCTCAAAGAAAGAGAAGCGTGCGAGATACTCGCGCGGTCCATTCTCATCCCCCCTTTTCTCCTTTCCTTCTTCTTCCTCCGTTAAGGCATAGCTCTTCTGTTCTTTATTCCATTCCTGTCAGACGTGACTTTGATCTTCAGAATCGCCGCTTTCTACCCCGCTCAAGGTGGAAGAATGAAGAACAGGATGAGAATGTTAGCCGCTATCGCCTTCCCATGCGCTATCAAGGTGAGTTTTTTTTAGTTTGTTAGTTTTTTTCTCTTTCCTTACTGGTAGCCACCATTTCACTCCTTTCTGACAAAAAGAATTTCCTATCCTTCTCCTCTCTACAGATCCCCAGAATCGTCTTCATCTCTCTCTACACTTCCTTCGTTTGGAATGCCACCAAGGGGAATCCATCTATGGCGGAAGTCGTGCTTGCGATCACTGACACTCAGCTCTCGACCGTCGAATGGAGTCTTATGCTTGCCGATCAACTGTACTGTACTTTTTTCCTGGTAGCAAAGCTGTATTCGTTAGGTTGGGGTTGGTGAGTAACCGCGCTCGGAGTCGCCTCTGTTCTCGCTTCTCGAAAATCGATCGCTGACCATTTGTCTTTCCACTTTCCTTTCATTCTCAGGGGTGACTCTAAACGTATCTCTGGAAGTTTACTGGAATCTATCAAGCTGGTCCTGGTTTCAGCTCTGGCCTCATTCGTGAGTTTGATAGGTCTTCAACTTTCGATGACATCGATATTGACTGTATGCTCTCCTCGCCCCTTCCACCAGTTCATTCCAACCTGCTTTCTCATCACTTTGATCATATTTCAAGTCAATCAATTGAATCAAGTCGTTCAAGGTTTCGTCTTCGTCACTTGTGAGTGTCGATTCGACTTGACGCCACAGACGAAACTCTTGACCCTATTGATCACCCATCTTCCTCTTACTCCCTTCAGGCTCTCACATCGTCATCATCGGATGCTGTTTCGCTTGTCTCTGGCCTGCCATTCGTGCAGCTAGGGAGAAGAATGCTTCGTCTCGTGGAATGGTTTCTTCTCACGAAAAGACTAGTCCAAGTCGTTCCCGTGGAAACCAGATGCAATCTCAAATGCAATCTCGCGGTAGGAACTCACTTCAACTTCGTCGTCTGGACTCTTTACCACAAGATCTCGGATACGAAGACCAAGGAGCTCCTTTCAGTAGCTACGTTCAAAAGAATGCAAGCATCGTCTCCGGTCAAGACTTGGAACGTCTATCTTCCAAAGGTGACACTACTCTAGAAGCCGAAGAGAAAGGAGATTCAATGAGAGAAGAGATGAATCCTTTCTCACAAGACGAGAAGAGGAGATATGCCGACCTCGAATACTCGCCCCCAGCTTCACCATCCAAAGCTGGAGTTCGTTCAAGACAGGTCAGATCAAATTCAAACACCCTATCAATCGAAGAAGAATGTCGTAAAAATCGTCCAATGATGGGAGAAAAAAAGGGCTCTAGTGGAACTCTCTACTTCGAATCCCCTTCCACTTCTCCTTCTACTCTCGTTGGCTCACCTCAATCTCCTTCCAAGTTCAAGTCTGGATCCGATTTGGAGAGTTCTCCAACCTTCGGTCGCGGTCGTGATCATGGAAATGGAAACGAAAACGGAAACGGAAACGATGGCTTCGTCATGAACTCTCACCCTCTTCAACCCAAATTCGCTTCCAAAGCTAGACCTTTCACTCCACCCAACAAGTCCGAACAAGCAAACGAAATCTCTCCTACTGCTGGAGATCATCCTTACTCTTACTCCAGATCCAACTCTATTGGAAGTAAGAGAGAAAGTAGAGAAGGTCTCGAGGGTAAAGCAAAGCCAAATCAAGTTCACGCTCAAGAGTATCAAGATGTCGAGCTAAATGACGGTGGATTCGGTGGAGCTACTCCTTCAACAAGTAGTCAACAAGTACCACGTCGTCCAGTTCCAACTCAATCTCGTTCCAACAACAACCTTCGTTCCGAACAACCTCCTACCAACTCAGCCGCTGGAATCGCTGGAATCACCGTCACTTCAGAGACTCAAACTACTACCGCTCCATCAGTTGAACAGAGAAAGTTTTGGAACGGAAGAAAGAATCCTTAACGAGATTTCAATCTTCAAGTTCAATTTCTCCTCAAGCTTCTCTTCTTAATTGTGGTTTAGGTCTCAAGATCTCAGGGTCCTCTCGTCTTCATTCTCAAGGGGTCTCAATCTTCCAAGGTCTTCAAGCAAAAGTGGTCTTCCGTCACCTAGAATTTTCTCCACCTTACTTTTCTTTCTTTTCTTCAAATCCTTTTTCATCTTCGTTTTCACCTTCGCCACCTCTTTTACAGTTTCTCTCTTTCGAGCAAGTCTTGTCGAAAATCGCCAGAATCCCCTAACTTTTTTTCTTCGTCCCTAACTTTCTTCTTCGTTTTTCCGTTTCTTGTTCTTTCCTCCGAAAGTCTTCATCAATCCAAACACTCTCTTTTTGTTCTCTCGTCGATAGTTCCTTTTGTCTCTAAAATCAACATCATTCTTATTCTGAACTTTCGCTGGGCCTCCGTTTTGAATGGAAGGACAGCTCACGGGATTGACAGACTTGTTCAGTTTGAGACATTGATGAGAAAAGTGGATTCCTGATCGGAGCACAGGTATAGTTACAGTGAAAGAAAAGGCTTTGGCATGCATGGGATCATAACTGAGAAAGAGCTCCGGCGGGAACTCTAACTTTGATAACAGAAAGACAAATTTGAGCATAACTCTTTGCTTGACGATCGAGTTGAAGACCCAGAAGACCTCCTCCACCGAGACAGCTGTTCGAGAGTGAAAGGCAAAGTGAGAAGAGAGAAAGGTCAGCCAAGGCAACTCAATCTGAATCGCCACCGATAGAGATCGACTTTGACAAACTCACTTTGAAACCACGAAATTGACAGCCATCATTCCAGGTACTTCAAACCTTTGAATCTCAGTTTCCTCACTTAAAAGATGTTTCAAAGTGTTTTCAACAACCTCACAAGTGACTTGAGATCTAATGATACCATAAGATTCAGGGGATCTAGAAATGAAAGCGATATTAGCAGCGTTTCCTTTATCACCAGATCTGCCAACAGCCAATCTAATCAACGGAAGATTGACGTCAGAAATGGAATAAGAAACCTTAGAAGTTGGAATTTGAACCAAAGGTAAATTAGAAACCGAATCCGAAATCTCTTTGATTTTCAATCCAGATTTGATTTGAGCAATTGAACTATATCTTCTTTTCTCGATCTCAATATTATAAGGTTTAGAACCTTTCATTTGATGAACATATACCAAAGGTTGAGTTTCACCAGTGACTAGACTTTTACATTCAATACTATCTCTATCAATAAGAACTGAAGTAGTAGAGAAAAGTGGTGCTGGTCTAGCTCTACCAGCACCGGAACCGGTAATGGCAGGTGCAGTAGAAGTAGCAGCTTGAGCCATTTCCATTCCAACCCAAAACAAAGCTTTTGGATCTTCATGACTTGCAGATAATCTCAAGTAAACTTCTCTTGAACCCTCAGTTCTAGAATTTGAACCAAACAGAACTTCACTTCCAACCACTTCAATTCTGGTCTCGATGAAATCCTCGAACCCTCTAAGTTCCATTACACCTTTTGCACGAGTTAAAATGGCTCTACCTAAAACTTCAGCTTTCAATTTGGCTTCTTCACCAATGATTGCAAGTTCTCCTGCTATTTTGTATCCTTTAGACATAATAGCTGTACATTTCAAATGTTTTGGTGGTGGTTTACCTTTAGCTCCTGAGATTGAAACTCTGTCAACTCCAGATTGTTTAACCTTGATATCTGTTAAATCTAAAACTACGTCAGGTAACAAATAATTTTCAGGATCTAAAACTTCATAAAGGATTTGTTCTCCAACACTCAATTCAGAAACAATTCCTCCAGTTCCAGGTGGTTTGGTGATGATGAACTCCAATCCTTCTTTCTCTCTTGGGAACTCTGCGATTGAATACCCCATATTTGACCATCCTCCATTATCACTCATTGCACTTTTTCTCCAATCTGTAAAGTTTCCACCAGTTGCTTGAGCTCCACATT
The DNA here is from genome assembly GCA_012976225.1 of Golubevia sp. BC0850. NCBI lineage: Eukaryota > Fungi > Basidiomycota > Exobasidiomycetes > Golubeviales > Golubeviaceae > Golubevia > Golubevia sp. BC0850. The sequence continues at coordinate 513,784 of JAAVVG010000001.1, read as the reverse complement.
CTAAGATATGTCCAGCTAGAGAGGCACTGGCTAATCTGTCCAAGTAGTCAGAAGAAGTTGGGAGCTCCTTTGTCCAACCGAACTCGTGAATCAAAGGTCCAACGATCAGAGCAGAATCGACCACTCTTCCAGTTACCACGATGGTGGCTCCTCTGGATAGAGCTGAGGCGATGGGTTGAGCTCCAATGTAGGCGTTGAGAGAAAGTAAAGTTGAAGAAGATTTGGAAGAGTTTGGAGAGGTGGAAGCGGTCTGACCTAGGATTGGCTCGAGTGATTTGCCGAGAGCGTTATGAGGAGAAAAGGCAGTGAGAGTTGATGAACTGAGAGGACAAAGAGTGAGATGATAATGGTTGAAGATTAGCGATGGACCGATGCAAGTGGCATAGACGGCTCAGCTCTTTCTCCTCAACGATCTAACCAAAGAAGATAAGGCCATTCTCCTGATCATCTATTTGATTTCAACTCCGGAAAACTTCCATCCTGTAGCAGCCCTACCATCCTCAAGAAAAGTAAACTCACTTTGCAAGCTTCTCCCAACCTTCATATAAATCATCTCCCCAAACCGCGGCAACCTTATGGGCCTTGCCGTTCTCAGAATCCTTATCCAATCCTTGTTTCCTAATCTCTTTCTCGATTGCATTCTTTAAGCCAACTGGATCTAAACCGCCAGCGTTGACTACGAATTTGGTGCCGTTGGCTTGCAAAGTTTTGAGCAAAGGAGAGATAACCAAAGGAATCATTTCATCAATGTAACCTGGTTTTGGTTTAGAGTTTGGTTTTGCTAATCTAGATCTTCTTGCTAACAAACCCATTGTGACTTCTGCTAGATAGTCACCTACAAGATAATCTAAAGGTGGATCTGGAAGATGAGCAAGTTGTTGGAAGGCCATGATACTGTCCCCCCAGAAAGCAGCGGCTGATCCAATTCTTATCGTTGAAGAAGTTGATTTCGACATCTTGGAGGGAGATGGTAGGAGGTTAGAGGATTCTCAGGAGAAAGAATATGGAAAGGAGACCAGAGCTTTTACTTGGATTGATTGTGGGGACTGAAGGAGATACGCTTCCAAATCTAAGCGGATCCTCGTCAAACTCAACGGAACCTGAAAGTGAATCTTTGACCGAAATGAATGATAGCGAAGAGTTGAAAGAAGAAGAAGTGTTGATAGGTTGAGTTGCAAACAAGATTGCGATTCTAATCGACTAATCGGTCCAAAAGTTCTGTCTTCCGGACCCCACACTTCCTGTGACTTCCTTCTCCTTTTATTAGATGGTTCTATCTTCTTTACTTCGATCCATTCCTTCCACTAGAATCTCGTTCAATTCAGCTATCAGACAATCCCTTCCATCCTCAACCTTAACCTCAACCCGAACATTGACTCCTCATCCTCATCTCTCAAGGACTATCTTTGCAACCAAGATTTCATTTCCATCTCTGATATCTGAACCAGCCATGTCCTCCTCAGCAACCAGTTACACTCCTCTACCTGATTTCACTTCAGTAATCCTATCTCGTCACATATCGGCTCCAACCATCTTACACATCGAGTTAAACGAGCCTCAATCTTCAAACGCTCTGTCAGTCCCAATCTTCTCTCAATGGACTCAAGCTTTACGATGGGCAGCAAAAACTGATGACATTCATGCCGTAGTCGTCTCTGGAAGAGCTAGAAAAGGGGCTCCTAAAGGTAAAGAAGTCTTTTGTGCTGGAATGTCTATGGGAGGAGAACTAAGAGATAGTCTAAAGAAAAAGGTAGAGGCTGGTGGAGACCCTTATGTCGATATTGAAACTAGTAGACATAATTCTAGTTTTGCAAAGTGAGTGATTCAGATGCTTTTCGTGGTCAAGTAGGTTGTGAGAGGCATATGGGAAAGAGTAGAGCATCATGGCTTCAGTTAGGCTGAGATCAGCAAAAATTGGAAGGCTGCGAGTAGATGAGTTTAGGCTTGAGTGGAATCTTTAGACTTAATTGAGTGCTTCAATAGTTTACCATTTGTTTCTGGGTGGTTGGGTCTCGACTCGTCTCGCTCTCGCTCGCAACTGACTTCCTCCCTCCCATCATCCCGTGCTCAGGAACTTCATCGCAGCCTGCATCGACTTCCCAAAGATCTTGGTAGCTGCTGTAAACGGAGGATGTTTTGGAATGGCAACCACTATGCTGCCATTGCACGATTTCGTCTACACTTGTAAGTGCCTTGAGTTGACGGAGTTCTCAGTCTTTCGACTCATCTTTCATTGCTAATCCGCCCCTTTCTCTCCATATCCTTTTTACAGTACCCGGTACCGTCTTCAGAACTCCATTCGCTGAACTAGGAGTTTGTGCAGAAGGTTGTTCAAGTGTCGTGAGTCTGCTTTCCTGTCCGGAGCTTTCCCTCCACACAAACGTCGTGTTGCTCTCTCTGCTTCACCTCAAGACCCTCTCACTCTCATCCAAGCTAGAGACGACCCAAATATATCCCCAACCTGATTCTAATCATCTCTCTCTCTCTCTCTCTCTCTATTCAGACCTTCCCTCCAATCCTAGGTCCAGGCCTAACCTCCAAAATGCTGTCCTTCGCAGAACCTCAGACTGCTGAAACCCTTCTTCCAACCGGTTTCCTGACCGCAGTTTTACCACCTTCAGTAGCTGATGCCTCAACTCTTCCAACCTGGTGTTTAGATGACTTGGCTTCCAAGTTCGGTATCCCTAAATTGGACTCCAACGGCCTAGTAGAGGACACTGGTGAGAAGATTGGCTTGGAAGATTACACCAATCTATCAATGACTTCGATTTTGGAAAGCAAGAAACTTAGAATGCATGATGAATATAAAAAGTTCTTACATGAGGTTAATGAAAGAGAGTTAGAAAGCGTTGCTCAGTTGGTTGCTAGTCCTGCTTTTCCAGCTGGTATCCAAAGATTCTTTAACAAACAGGCTGCTAAGAAAAAGGCTGCTAGTAAATTGTAAGAAGATCGGTTTGGAGGGGGAAGGTTTTCTAGAGGTCTCCTCTTTATGTGTTGTACCCAACTTTTTCTCGATCTCTCTTCTGCTAAATCTTGCACCAAATCTTTTTTCAGAACGTCAAAAGGTCTTTGTACGTTTTCTTTTTTGCTAATCAAATCCAATTGGAAGGATCATTCTCGCTCAGCAAGATCGTCTCGAACAACGAACTGGTCGTCCATCAACGAAATGGTGGCGTTGGAAGCCATAGATTGGAAACATAAGAGGAACCAAATGATGCTAAAGCTTAGTAAACAAAAGTGCAATAGTGAAAGATAGGTATAGGTATTTGTTGTAGGCTTCGAGTCTTCGCTCGCCACCCTCCGTCTTCGCGCGTCGATGCTAGGCTTCAACTTTCTACATCTTCTCGGTGGAAGAAAGAAAGAGAGCTCTTAGACATCTTTTCCAAAGGTTTCCTTCCTATCTAAGTCTGATTTCCTTCCCTTTCCCCTTTCCCATTCCCTCCTTCTCAGACCTTGAACCTTCCGAATCGACGACAGCTGAAGTCTTTCTACGCTTGTTTGGAGAAGTGCTGGAGGAACTCCTTCAGTTGCTTCTCTTCCTCCTTTCTTTTGGAGGTCTTGAACTTGATCCAGATGCTTCACCGATCGAGAAGTATCGTTGAACTCTGCGTTCTTCTATTTGTAGGACCTCGATCACTTTTCCTCTGAGCTCTGTAGACTTGTGGAACTGTTGGATTGCATTTGGAGCCTCAGGCGGTGAAGAGTAGGTGACGAAAGCATAGCCTTTGAAGTTGGTCCCTAGAACATCGACTCTAACGACAGATCCAGCCTCAGTGAACTTCTCTTCGATCTCTTGTTCGGTAGCGTATTCACTAAGCTTCTTGATGATGACTTGACTTGATCCCGGTTAGTTGAGATTTCGAGATGCTCTTTCCTTTCCTTTTCGGGTAGGGTTGATTTCAAACTTCTAACAAATTTTCTGGGTTCGGGACCTGCATCTCAAGAACCTTCGATTTTGAAATGTAGAGACTCTCTCAACCAAACTTCAGCCTGGCCTGGAAACGCGTCGACAGAACGCGCTCTCTCTTCCCCCTTCCTCTCGAATCTGAGACATTGGACTCCTCACCGATCCTCAGCGAAAAAAAGTGAAGAGATTCAGCCTAGATTGGGTATTACATCCGTAAACGTTAACTCGGATCCCACAAAATGAGAGGATCTCGAGCGTTTCTCTGTTCAACATCCAACCAAAACATCCATCCAAATATCCATCCAAACATCCATCCAAACATCCATCCAAACATCCATCCAAACATCCATCCAAACATCCATCCAAACACCCATCCAAACACCCATCCATCCAACATCAAGTACAATAACACATCATCCATCACACCGCTTCACGGTAATGTCAAGTATTCGAAAGTCTCAAAAGTAAGTCACACACTGTTCCAAACCAATTCCATTCATCCATCGGCTGACATTCCTCCCTCATCCTCCTTTCAATCGGCTCTCCAAAGGGTGTCCTTGCCAACAAACCTACAAAAAAGAACTTGAAAAACCAGAGAAGGTGGGAGAAACTCGGATCCTTCTCATGTGGAGAAGGGCCATTCGACTCTCGTAACTCTCGGGGGCTTCTACTGGAAAGGATTAAGTTGGAAAAGCCAGATACTTACCTACATCTGAGAACACCAACAGGTCTGACGTTTCTGGGAAAACTAGTACGAGTAGTTCGCGGTCAGCAGGGAGACTCTGACCGTTCGATCTACCGGGGCGTTCACCCATGGATGAACAGGGTTTTTGGGAAGTTTTATCGACGGATGAGGAGGTCTTTCATGACTCTCCTTTGAACTCTTTTTATCCATTCCGATTTTCTTCAGAGAAGATTCTCTAGAGAGTCGTTTTGGTCCCACCCTTTTTTTTCTTTTATTTTTTTTGGCTCTTTCTTTTTTTTTTCTTTTTTTTTTGTCTATTCTTTTTTTTTGTCTACGATCTCTCTCTCTCTCTCTTTTCTTTTTTCTTTTTCTTTTTTTCTTTTTTGAAATGCCATGTCCTTTTCTGGTAAACCTATGTGTGAAACGTTCGAGCCGGCATTGCCATTGTCTCCTCTTTTTCCTTCACTTTGACTCTCATTACCTCGACCCACAGTATCTGAGAGTCGAGAGAACTATTGCCTTTCAGTTTCAAGCAATTGATAAACACAGCAGTGGCCTCGTCCAATTGTCCAACAAGCGCAGTCACTTCGTCCTTTGAGAATTTACTGGGCTGCTCGAGATGTGAAGAAGAGATCTTCAAACTTAAAGCTTGACAAAGAAAGTACATTATAGAAGGAAGATGTTACAAAGTTCAACGTTCAACCAAAGCTTCGCAGGCTGATTCCCTCTTTGGCCTTGATCTCTCTCTGTGAGTTCAATGTGGGAGCGCCCTTTCGATCACTCGTCGGGAAGTTACTGACGAGAGCGTTTCTGATACTAGTCTCTAGAATTGTTCTTCTATCAGCATCCAAGGAGGCTGTGGCTTGTCTGAAGGCGGCCTGTTGAGTTGAAGCCAGAGATAGGAGATGGTTGACTGAGAGCGTGTGAAGGTAGGTTGATAGAGGTGTTGGATTCGAGGAATTCAGCACCAAGATGAAGGTTGGAAGGAGAATGGCTGCGATACGTGGACCTGAGATGAAAGAGAGAGAGAGAGAGAGGATCGGTGAGGGGTGAATTAGCAAGGGAAGTGGTTGCTCGGTCTCATCTTCTATAATCCCTTCGATATTCTTCGAATGATTCATGCTGAGAAGTGCTCACGATGATCTTCCCCGACCGCAGCTACGAGAGAGATAAAAGCCTTCAACGTTTCATCCAAAGCCTTGACCCTGGAATCATTCCTATCCACTTCTTTCTCTTGATTCTTTTCAGTCCGTAGAGAGCTGACAGCGCTCACTACGAGTTGAACCATACCAGGAAGAAGTTGTCCCACGCTATAGAGCAAGGCAGGAGCCCCTCTAACGGAAGCCAGTAGTAGAGATCTGACGCAGGAGAGAGATGTTTGAATGACTGCTGCCGACGCGTTTCCAGAACTTGGTGAATCGGAAGGAATGGAAAGAAGTGTCTTCTGAGTCAAGAGGAAGCACAGATACTCTATCGCCGACTTTGAGAGAGGAACTTGAGGAGGAAGAGATGTCAAAATGACAGTAGAGGCTAGGAGACTATTCTTAGTCTTATTCTCTGCGATTCGACCTGCTCGAGTTCTTTGATTTTGGAAAGAGGGGTGGAATTGTCTCAGATCAGAATCGAAGGCGAAGGCGTAAGAGATCCAGAGGGGAAGAACTTGACTCACCTCATATCATCCACATTTTGAAGAGCTGAAGAAATGAAACCATGAATCGCTTTTGAGAGAACTTCGCTTTTCTCTCCCATACAAGTCGGAGCCGTTTCACAGAGCTGTTTGAGGATCGGAAGACTTGGACCGACCAAATCGACCTCTGAAGTTTCGTCTCGAAGCATTTCTGTGGAGAAGAGAGATGATGATTGAAAAGGGTCAGAAGATAAACAACTTCAGTCAGCGAGAGAGGTCGATACTCACCAGAATAGGTGAAGAAGGCAACAGTATAGAGTTCCTCTTGAACTGGTAAAGAGTAGAACTTAATCACCCTTCCAAAGACGTCATAGGCCGTCCGAAGTAAGATGACTTTGTCTTCCGGAGAGCCAATCTGAGATGGCATGCTTGTTTGAGTTAGGACGTAGGTTATGATCTGAAGGCATTGTGTTAACTTGGCATTGTTGGGAAGGGAGCTGTTTGAGAAAGAGAAAAGGAATGAAAAGTTAGCCTGGCATCATCAAATAAAAGAGCCCCCCCCCCTTCGTTTTACACTGACTCCAAAGGTTCTTGACTATCAAGCAATTTGTCTCCGTAACTTTCCACCAATCCAGCGATCATTCCAACTACATTCTTCTTGATCTTGCAATCCTCAATAGCAACCAATCTGAAACTCAAATTGTAAAGTTCTTCAAACAATCCACTTTTCAACAGAACTTGACCTGAATATTGATTCTTGCTGAGACATCTGAGAGCATTCAGAGCTATCGTCTTTGTTTGAGAATTGTTCGAGGAGCTGGAGCTCTCTGAATGACTGGAGAAGGAAGTAGATCCAGAAGAAGAGCTCAAAGCCTGGAAAGCTAAACCATAGAGAACGTAAAAGAAGTATGCTGGCTCAGATCGGGTAGTAGAATCCTGCTTTCCATTTTCCTTTCCGTCCTTGAGAGATTTCCCATCCATAGCCAACAGAACAGCTTCGTCATTCTGATCCATCAAAACAGAGACAGCATTGAGAATCTTGATCCAACTCTTGTTGTAGTAAGGTAAAATCGCTTCTCTAGCTTCGGCAGCGTATTCTGATTCCAAACTTTCGTTGACCACAGGACCAGGTCCTCCAGCGCTCAGCCCAGCAGTTTCCGGATCGGTATCGATCTTTGCGAACTCTTTGAGGCATGATATCCAAAAAGGAGCTAGATCGGGTAGATGAGGACGAATGACCTCTACTAGATAAGCCTGAGAGACACTTGAGACTTGCAATTCCGCCCAAGCTGTGAAGACTGCTACTTTCAGCATTGCCGACGCATTTGGAGAAAGGTGTTTGACGTCTCCTAGCTGCTTCATCGAAGGATCTAGAGATAAGTTGGAAAATAGAAACGTGTTAGTGTCGCTCTTTGTGAACCCTCCTTTCGCTGACTTCGGTTGGACTCACTCATGCACGCCTCCAAAGCACCGACCAACAATTTCAGTATCCTACCCATCTTCCCAGTTTCTCTAACAGTTCCAGATCCAACGAAAGTGGCGCAAACTTGAACTGCAGTAGCCAAGACCTCAGGAGTAGAATCAGCAGTGAAAGCAGGAGTAAGAGCAGCAGTGATAGGAGCTTGATGTTGTTCCAAAAGCATCGAATCCTGGAAATCAGGATCTCTTGCGTTTTTGAAAGATTCGATCACGTCTTGAAGAATGATCAGACCTTCCAATCTGATCTCCACATTTGGAGAAGTCGAAGCTGTGAAGGCCATTTTGATTAGATCAGAAACTCTTGAAGTCATTAGATGTCTTCTTGTAGCCGAGGTGGAGGCAGAAGCAGAAGATGGATTATCTGAATCGTTGTTGCTACTAGGAGGAGGAGTGGTGAAATGTTCCGTCTTACCAGATTCCTTAACAGTCAAGAAGATCTCGTGTAAACATTGTAAAGCGAATAATTGAGTTCTCCATCTTGAAGATTGATTGTTCTTGTTTCCATCCTCCAAGTCCAAAGTGGCTGATTCTTCGTCTTGGATAGCGTTCGAGTTGACAGTCTTGGGAGTAGTGGAAGAAGCGACATTAGTCGTAGAGGCCTTCACCGAAGTCTTTCCACTGATGATCCTTTGACATAAGTCGATCCAACCATTAGGAGCTAGATCAGCAGTCTGCCTTAGCCAACTGAGCAGAACCTCTTTGACTCCTCCGATAGTATCATCTTGATCGATGATTGAGAACAGCTCTTCGACTAGTAGGTCTCCACCAACTCTGCTCATCAACAGAGCTTCTCTTTGAACTAGCTGATAGAAAGAATTAATAGCAGAAACTTTCAATCCTCGTTTGTTACTCTTGAGCAACGTTCTCAAACTTGAGACGTATTTGTTTGAAGTGGCTGAGGATTCCAGGATGGAATGACCAGTGAAGAGGGTTAAATGTTGAAGAGCTTTGGTAGATTCGATGATAACTCCTCCTTCTTCTCCATCTCCTTTGCCTCCCTTCAAATCTATTGAGAATTCGTTCAACAAGATCAGGATCAGAGATCTGACTTTTGTTGCTTCCTGTAGGTCCGGGCCTAGAACTCCTATGAGAGAATTGATGACTCGGCAGATAGATTCATGAACTTGTAAATCAGCTTTTAGATAAACCGAACCTGGACTTCCTCCTTCAGGTTCATGAGTATCCGACATGTAAAGTTTGACTAGCATTCCAAGTGTACTAGGAACATGATTTGAATAGCTAAGACTAGCAGAGTCGATAACCATCTTCAAGGATTCTAATGACCAATAGTGAACGACTGGGTGAGGATCATTAGAAAGAGACATTAGGATGTTAACCAAAGTCTTCGTCAGAGTGCCTGCACTCAAACCTCCAACTTTCTCGTAAATTTCACCGAAAGCCATCGAGCAACCAGCTCTAGCATTGGGATCTCTATTCGAAACGACTTGATCTACTAGGAATTGAACTTGACCTGACATAGCTTGAGAACCAGAAACAGAAGCTAACCTACCGAAAGATTCGGAACAGATGGTTCGTAGAGACAAATCTCCATTCAACAAACCGTCTTTAACTATTTCTCTAATCGTCGATGAGAGCCTTTCGTTGTTGAATCCTGAAGGCTTCTTCCCATTTGGTCCTTGATGACCTGAAGAAGCTGTTCTCAAAACTCCCAGAAGAGAGATGCAAACGTTGAGTTGAATCGCCATCTTCCTACCTGGGTTCTTGTCCAATTTACTCGATCTGGTATGATCCAAGAGTTTCTCGACTGCCGCGATCTGAACTTCTCTTTCTTGATAAGGAAGCAAAGAGGAGAACAGGTCGATCGCAGAATCAACCTCTCCGGTGGCGACTGGAGGAGCTAGAGGAGGAGTTGAAGCCAACTCCGAGGTAGACTTCGAGTAGAGGATGATAGAATCGTTTTCAATCGATCCTAAGATCGGTCGACGAAGTAGTGCATCCAATGGAACGGAGATCCCATCCCGATTTCTCCAATCTTTCTTTGCGATTTCCGAAGTTGCTGGGAAGTTCTCGACGATGCTTCCCCCTCCTCCCATTCCACCATCACCAGTTCCATTTCCAATGAAAGATTCTTCATCTCTTTGAAGACTTGAGACACCGAAAGAGTATCCATCGCTGACCTCCCATATGGTTGTAAAGTTTCCAGAACTTATGCTTGCTTGAGTCATGGAACCTACGTAGTTTTCAGGTTGAGAGAAAGTCCTAATTGATAGATTGATGAGTTGAGAGCTCAAAGAAGAGGTCATGATAGATGAATTGGAGAGAAAGTTGAAAGCTTGAAAGATTCTCCGTCTGAGCATCTGTTCTCTGTCCAAAAGTGTTAGAGAACTTCTTTCTTCCAATCCTCCGATTCCTAAGCTTTGACTCTGTTCTTGACAAAGATCGGGAAACTGACCCTTGAAGATCTCGAGGAAGTTCAAGCTATTCGTCAAGAAGCCAAGAATCCTTTTCGAGATATCCAAGTTCAACTGAGTTTCCCAAGTCCTTGAGTGATTCAGGAAAGAGACCAAACCGCCTAAAGCAGATTCTTTAATGTGAAGTAAGAATCCCCATTCATTGTTCGATCGATTTGAATCCCCAGTTTCACTGGGTTTCGATAAAGAGATCCTCCAATTGTTCATCAGCTTCTCCAAATACTTCTCAACGAAATTAGGTCCGAGAGACATTAAAGAACCGATTAAAATCCAGGAAACTTGAATTTCAACAGCGCTAACACTTAAATTATGATCTTGACTCTTCTTCAATAGATCGATAGCTAAATCCATGATCTTGGAGCTGGTCTCAAAAGAACAGTAAAGAGTCTTCTTTGGGATCAGGTTCAAAAGTGTGGATAAACCCCTTGCATGACCGATTGTTTTGAGTGGTAAATCATGACCGGCACCGATTGCATTCCCTCTTGGCCCAGTACCTTTCTCCTGAGATAACTTGCTCAAATCTCCTTTCAAAAGTCCAAGCAATTTCTCTATCGTAGCATCCAACACTCCAGGACTTGCATCACATAAAGTGACCAAACACCAAGCGCTTGAAAGTTGGATTTCAGTGTTCCAATGACCTAGTAATCTAACCAAAGAATCATAGAGAACTTCAAAGACTGGAGCTGGACAATTGCCGAGCTGGACCAAAAGACTTGAAATCTCATTCAAAGATAAAGCCAAAGAATGCCTACTTGTAGGCTCTTTTCCAGGAGTCAAAATTGGCCAGTTCTTCAAAAAGCTATTTGATAATTCTTGAATCGCTGCGATTTGTGAGGATTCTTCTGATAGCAATTTCGTTCCTATTAAATCTCTGGCGATGATTTGAATCGCTTTCTTAACCACCAAAAACTCATGAACGTTAAATGAACCAGAAGACGAAGCATTGTTAGGAACATAATCAAACAAATGCGTCATCAAAATTCCATAATGAATTCCACACCACCTAGATCCTAAAGTCTCAAATAGTTGAGAATACGTGTCCAAAATTGCTAATCGAAGTTTTCTAGTTGAAGAAGGTCTTAAAAGAACGTTTGAAAGTATGTTCAAGACTTCGTTTGGAGTTAACAGAGTTCTAATATAGGCATCAGAAGTGGAGGCAGCAGCAGCTTCAGCTTGTTGTTTTGCAACTTCCTCTTCTTCCGAATCATCTTCCTCCATTCCGGGTTGAGTTGCTTTCTTCTTCTTAGTACCTTTCTTCCCTTTGGTCGTACTGGGAGCTGGAGCTGAATTCTCAACTTGAGTTGAAGCTAATAAACCAGCACACATTTTGGAAATGGATCTTTTAGTTGGATAATCTGACATGCTTGATTCTAAAGCTTTGAATCCAATTTGAAGAACTGACTCTATTTCTTGACGTGTTGAGAGTAAAGTTGTTTGAGATGATAAAGTGAGAATGCACTGTAGAAAGAGAAGGAGAGGCAGAATAGGTCATGAATTTCACAAGTTTCATAGGTTCAAGTTTCGACCTCTCACTCACCTCAGCACAACCTCTTGAAACACTACCACTTTTATCCATCAAACCAAATTTCAAAATCTTCAACAAGTCTTTCCCTGGAGAATCATTCAAACTTCTTGCACCAATTTCCAAATTCTTCCTCAAAGTCAAAGTAGCATGCCATCTCAAAATCCCAGGTAATTTCTCATTCTTGATGAATTTTTGACAAACCAAATTTATTTCTGAGAAAAGAGACATGACATTCGGACCTTTGACTTTAAAGATTTCTCCAAGAATGTAGAGGATTGAAGTTTTGGTTGAAGTTGGTAGAGGAGGAGTAGGAGTTGCTGAAACTGAAGAAGATGAGCTTTCATCCGAAGAGAGAATGCTGATAAAGGATTTAAGAATTTCGAAAAGAGATTTCGAAGAGAAGTCCTCTGACTTTTGAAAGAGTGATAGAAGGATTCTGGAAAGTAATTGTCGTAGAGGTTTGCCTTGCTTTGGGAGAGAGGTTGGAGGAGCTGGAGGAGAAGAATTTGAGGGAATCGAAAGTACACGTAGGATTGAGGAGGAGATTGAGGTGGGGAGAGAACCCAGATTGGACTTTGTAGGGAAGGTGGGGAGTGGAGAAGAATTGGGGTCAGTCTCACAAAGCTCATCGAGGGCGCCTATTTTCAAGGTCAATGAATGAAAGGTTTGAAGGAGTCCAGCTTCCATCATGTTTGCTGGAGATTCTCTATCAACAGCCTAGGCTTGCTGGTAGCGGAAGCTTCCTCCGATTAGACGATGGAAAGCTCTCTCTCTCATCCTCTTCTCTCTTCCACTCTCCCTGCATTTACCTAATAGATTCATATTGCTTGGTTAATCATTGGCCAAGAAGAATAAGGAACACCATACTCGAGAAGGCTTCACTTCCCTCTCGTACTGCTATCATTTTCAGTTCTGCTCTCTGCTCTGGCCTCTGACTCCACCTCTACGCCGATGCTGAAAGTCAAGTTCCATCTGACGGTTCCAACACTTGCATCTGACCTGCTTCGAACCAGCTTTGTACTCACTGAATCGATGAGCTTTAGAGTTTTCTCGGCCTTCGAAGCCCATTGTAAGATAAAGATCTCTCCTTGCTCAGAAGCGACTGCGGCTGCTAGCTTGGCCTAGGAATGCCATCAGATTGATTGAGTTGAATGATATGAATTGAGAAGTAGACAGGCGTGAGCATGGAACAGAAGGATAGGAAGGGCAGCTCCAATCTTGCAACTCACCTCGTCCAAGTGTAAGTCAGCCTTCTGCTGCTCTAGTAAATCAGTTTGAGCTTGAGCTGATTCTGAGCTGTTCGCTTTCTGTTGGACCATGATTAATCAATTCAGGCTAAATCAATAGCTAATTGGTGAGACGTTAAAGGTGGTCAGTGGGTTCAGAAGAAGAAGATAGCACCATGTAAGTCGCCCTCGACTCTACCTCCAACCCATCCATCCATTCATCGATCCTGTTGATTCTCTTCTCCTGATGGCAGGGACCTCTAAATCTGATGCACGAGACATTCTATCACTTCCGTCAAGTTCAATTCGAGGTGAACATGCTTCAACTTCAAGCAAACCTAATAAATCCAGTGGTCCACCTGGAGTTCCCAAGACGAAAGGAGGTAAATCTGCAGCGGCCAGAGCAGAATTAGGTATCTCAAGAGAATTGTACGCTTTGTTAGGTGACAGTGCTCCAAGTTTGTCTTTAAATCCAAACAATCTAAGTAACAATCCATTATTGGCAAAGAAACAGAATTTCAAACCCAAGTTCAAGAGGAAACCAACCAAAGCTAAGAAATGGAAACAAATCGGTTTCTTGAATCCAGCTAGGAATGATGGTTTGGTCTTGAAGCATTGGAATTTGGCAAAGTTGGCTAAAGGGGCGGAGAAGGAGAAGGAGGCAGAGGCTGGGACTGGGACTGGCAAGGAGAAGGAGGCTGCTGATGGTATGAATCAGGCTGAGGATGAGGAGCAGGTTGAGAGAGGTGAGTAAACAATCCTTTCCGTTGGGTTCTTAGCTTAGGGAGTGGATTGCCTTGGAGAGAAGCCAGAAGGAAAGCTGATGGCGAATGATACACTCCAATTCAACTCTCCCCTCCCCAGAGTATCGTTTCTCACAATTCAACACGACTTCTGGAGTCTACAGTTACTCGAATGACGAGTATAATGCCCATCTCAGGGGTAAGTGGTAATCGGAAACTTTTCCTTTTGGACTGAGAGAGAATCCTTCCAAATTCTCACCCAAGTAAGTCTCTTTTCCTTCCTTCCCATCATCACAGACGAAGATTGGACTCAAGCAGAAACCGATTACTTAATGGATCTTTGCGTTTCTTATGATTTAAGATTTGTTGTCATTCAAGATCGATATGATTGGCCTGGAGGGAAATCAAGATCTATTGAAGTATGTTCATCTTACCTTTCATCCTTCTCATTTCCTATCTAATCAACTTCTTCCCTTCCCTTCCCTTCCCTTCCCTCAGGATCTAAAATCTCGATACTACGCAATCTGTCGTCGATTAATCCGTTCTCGAATCAGTGCAGAAGATTTAGAATCTCGTCAAGCTTTAGTCAACACGTATCTTTTCGATCCAAAAAGAGAAATCGAAAGAAAAAAAGGGGTTCTTAGATTATTTGAAAGAACCCCTTCACAATTAGCTGAGGAAGAAGCCTTGTATGTTGAAGCTAAAAGGATGGAACAAAACGAAGCTAGGTTTTCAAGTGAAAGAGAAAGTTTGTTGAGATTGTTAGGTGGATGGGAAAGTTTACCAAATGCTGGAATGGAGGGGGTTGCTAGAGCTGGAAGTGGTTTAAATGTCGGATTGAGTCAATCAAGTGGAAGCTCTAATGGAGGTGTAGGAGTAGCAGGAGGAGGAGGAGAGGAAGAAGGTAGAGTGAGTAATTTTTAAAAAGAAAAGAGCAAATGAGACACTCGGTCATTGATTCTCCTTCACTCTCTCTTCTTTTTATCCTCAACAGCTGAGACGTAAAAGGCATACGGAAGATCAAACTCCACAACCAGGTACACTTCAAGTCTTAACAACCAAACAGAAAAATGAAATGAAACAAGTTTCATTCGATTTAGAGCATTGTATTCAAAGATTCGATCCATTAATGACAATTCCATCAAAACCTTTATATCCACATTTGATTGGAGTTCCTTCAAGTTATCCTCCAACTTTAGCTTCAGCAATCGATGGTCCAACTCCAAATACAAATGTCAATTTAAATTCAAATGCAAGTCATGGGGCTTACTTCAGATCTGCTAGGATTTTAACTACCAGACCTCATTTAACTACTAGAACCAATCAAACTTTAAGTGAATTGAAACCTCCTGTTGGTCCTAAACTGGTCTTTCCAACTGCTAGGAATATTGAGAAATGGGAAGGTTTATTGGGAGCTGTTACTAGTGGATTGGAAATGAAAAAAGCTTTGGATAGAGTTGAAAGTGAACTTAGAGTGGCTCAAGCTAGATTTGATACTCTTTTGAAAGAACAACAGGAGAGGGAATTGGAAAATTCTGAGAAAGAAGGTCACGCTCAAGGTGGGGGGAATGAAGAAATTAGAGAGAAAACTCAAGAAGAATTGAGAGCTGAGAAAAGTATGGAAAGTATGATTCAAGCCAGAGATCAAAATTTGGAAAGAGATAGAATTGATCTCGAAGTTGGGTTGGCTTTGAAACAAAGTATTGAGAGAGAAAAGGAAAGAGAAAAGGAAGGGGAATTGGAAAATTCTAACAAAGAACTTCGAGAACCTGAGGTGAGTCCCTTTGAGCGGTAACAATTTCTCTTTCACTTGAAGCAATCATTGACACATTCTCATCTATTTCTTCTCCATATCTCTCAATCAGGAGGCTTCAAATAAAAGACCTAGATCTGAAGGAGAGGCTGAAGAAGAAGATGCCAATGAAGATCCCTCTCTCAAAAAAGCTCGAGCAGAATAATTTTTCATTTCGCTCTATTTTCCTGTTCATCTCTTTTCCTCTCCAACTCATCTCAATGATTGTTTTGTACCTTTGTCTGTACTGTAATACTATGACTTAACACGCTTTTGAACTGATCCAAGAGTGCTGACTTGCTGTGATTTCGTTATTGGCTCCGACAGGTACACTGATAATCACATCTGAAGAGAAGCGTTCCTAAGTCCTAGCCCTTTCCCAACGAAGGTATGTACATAAAAAGTTTGGGGCCGTCCATTTCAAATTGAGTTGGTTAGCTTCGTTCTAATCAAAGAAGCTTCGGGGCCGCAGTAGGTCGTAGGTCGGGAAGAAGCCCAAGCGCCACGTTCGCGGAAACCTTCTCTCTTTTTAGAAAGCATTTATAACGGAGTCCCTCCCAGTGGTTTGTCAATCTTTCCTCTTCTCCCAGAGTCTCTCATCCCAGCATCCTCGTCTCAAGAATGTTCAACCTTCAAACCTTGTTCCCAGCAGCCCTTCTACTCGTTTCAGCTTCAGTCCAAGCTGCTTCCCCTCTTTGTAGTGGAAGATCTTTGGTCAAGGGAAAATACACTGATAGGGTTTTGACTATTTTCTTCGAAAATGAAGACAAAGACGATGTGGTGAGTAAAGAGCGAGAGGTATTC
Organism: Golubevia sp. BC0850; assembly: GCA_012976225.1. Lineage (NCBI taxonomy): Eukaryota > Fungi > Basidiomycota > Exobasidiomycetes > Golubeviales > Golubeviaceae > Golubevia > Golubevia sp. BC0850. The sequence goes on along the minus strand of JAAVVG010000001.1, from coordinate 497,564 downwards.
TCGGAAACAGGGGCTGTGGCTCACCTCTTTTTCCACTTCTGCCTCTCATTTCCCGTACCCCTTTGCAGCTCGCTGACCCTGGATTCGCCAAGTGGGCCAAGCAAGGTATCAACCAATCCAATTACTTCGCTTTGGCTCATCCTTCTCGTGAGTATGACACCCTGGTTTTTGCCACTGTTCCTTCAACATCTCGGGAGCTTGACTTCATTCATCCTTCCAATTTTTGCATCAACAGAACCAAACTACATCGCATATGTTTCTGGCTCCACCAACGGATGTACCAAGTGAGTCAAGACGTGAGATGAGTCGCCTAACACTCTCTAACTGACCTGAAGCCCTCCGTTTCGCCCACAGCGACAATAACATCGATATCTCCGCAGACTCGATTGCCGATCGTCTCGAAGCCAAAGGAGTCAGTTGGGGAGCTTATGCAGAAGGTCTACCTTCATCGACCTACACTGGAGCGCGCACTGGCAAGTATGTGAGAAAGCACGAACCTTTCATTTCCTTCAACAACATCAGAAACTCGGCCTCTAGAGTCAAGAACATCAAGCCTGCCTCTTCTTTCGATGTCGATTTCAAAAATGGAAATTTACCTCAATTCACTTGTGAGTCAAGAGGAAAAGTGAAGAGAGGACCTGCTTTCCATCCCTGGCCCCTTGCTGACGCCACTCTTTCAACACTTATCACTCTTCTCAGTCTATGCACCAGACTTGGACCAGGACGGACATGACACAGACATTCCCACTGCTTCAAGCTGGTTATCTGGATTCTTGTCCAAATACGGAGATGGGTTCTCAAACTCCAACACCCTTGTCCACCTCACCTTCGATGAAACCGCTTCTTACTCTGCCCCAAACAACGTCTACAGTGTTCTTATCGGTGGAGCCGTTCCAGATTCGTCTGAGGGAAAGACTGACGGAACCAAGTACAACCACTACTCCACTATGAAGTTCATGGAAAACAATTGGGGTCTTTCTAGCGTCACCAACAATGATGCCTCTGCCACTCCTTATGCTCTGCTCAGCCGTCAAGAGAGATGTTAAACAATCTGTGTAGAGTGAAAACCTTTCTCGTCATCCTTTGGAATTGCTTTTTGAATCCTTCTTCTGAACGTGTGAAAGCGAGAGCATTCATGTTTGTTTAAGGCTACTTTGTCGACATTCAAAAGGAAGAGAGAACAGACGATACAAGATCAAAATTCCATCGATCAAACTCCTTCGACTACAACTTCGCGTGAACCAACTTCAACTGTTGTCTGACACCCAGATCCAAGAGAACCTATCGATAAGGAGAGAGGAAGAACGAGAGCTTTGTCAACAATCTTGCTTCTCTTACTACTTTGCTGGCTTCAGCTGATCTTCTTCGAATGGAACTCACATCTTCTGAACCTCCTGGAATTGTAAGACCCTTGATCTCTCTCCAAACTCTTTCGATTCTTTCACCAGCTCCACCTCTGGTCAAGCCCATTCCTCCCATCAGTTGCAAAGCTTGACTGTTAACCTTTTCTAAGACGATACCTGCATGAGCTTTCAAGAGGGCTGTCTGACCTCCAGTCAAGCGATTTGACTCGCTGATGGAAAGTTTAGATTGTTGGTAGATCAGAGATTCAGTCCAAGCTTGGAGAGCTTCGGTCTCTCTGGCCATGTTGGCGAGCTTGTTGCGAACTACTGGCTGCTCGATGAGCTTCTGACCAAAGACTTCTCTTCTTCTAGCATGAGCGGCGGCGTCTTCGATGCTGTGAACAGGAACGGGCCAGAGGTCGCAGAGGAGAGAAGAAGCGATGTGGTCAGCATTGCGAGCGTGCAGAAGCGAGAGCGCTTTCCGCCTTTGCGCCCACTTCTCGCCTGTGTAGCCAACTCACGAAACACGAGCCATTCTCAAGGCAACATATGCAATAGTCATACGTTCGTGGTTGAAGTTATACATCTGTTTGAAACGAAATTCTGGTTGTCAGCTCAACTGAGATGCTGCTGAAGCTCGTCTCCTTCCTCTACTCACAACGTAACGGAATCCTTCTCCTTCCTTGCCAACTAGATTCTCAACTGGAACTTTGACCTCGTCAAATTCAACCCAAGTAGTTCCACTAGCATGCGCTCCCTGCATTTTCATCTTTTTGGTAGAAAGATCTGCAGTTCGAGGAATTACAAGCAAAGAAAGACCTTTTGGGTCTCCTGCCTTTCCAGAAGTTCTGACCAGAGTAGTGAAGTAATCTGCCCAGATTCCGTTGGTGATCCATTTCTTTGTACCGGTTACGATGCTAAAAAAGAGAAGGGGAAGGGGAGGATCGAGTATGCAAAGGAGCCTCGCCCTTTGAATTTCTACAAAGCGATCACCAAGGAAGCCTCGGAGCTGCTACAACTTCCTACTCACTAGTGCTTTCCATCGCTAGATTTGACAGCAGAAGTTTGAACGTTGCTGACGTTACTTCCAGCATTTGGCTCTGTGATTGCGAGACAGATTCTCTTCTTTCCTTGCAAGAGATCTGGAAGCATTCGGTTCTGCAATTCTTCGCCTCCGAAGTGAACGATTGGTCCAGCTCCATAAGCCAACCCACCGTATGATGACATTACAGCACCATTCGATCCGCATCTGTAAAGTTCATCGATCAAAATGAAATCGTGGAAGTTATCCCACTCCTGAGGTGGGACACCACCTGGAAGCTTGATTCCGTTGGCCATCTTGTAGAAGCGTTCGGGAATCGAGACACCTAAAGCGAATGGGATAAGCATTCCTTCTTTGGCGAACTTTTGATAGAGAGCTGGATCTGGAGCTCCATCTGAGGGGAAGAAGAAGAGGATCGCTAATCAGTTCGCCTCTCCCCCACTGGAAACACTGCAAAGAAGGGCTGGAGGTTACAACCGGCTTACCTCGGTTCTACTCCTCGTTGTCCGAGAGCTGTATAGTCTCTGAGGAGAGCTCCGGAGAACTACTCGACTTGCTCTATCCTTTCCCCAGGCGCCACAACCTTTAACAACCACCACCACCACCCGCATGCAATTGAACTCACCATCATCCCACTTCTCGGAGTTTGGAATCAAGTTGTCTTCAGTCCACTGACGAACGTACTCTCTGAGAGCAGCATGAGATGGCTTGTTGTAGTAAGGAGATGGCAATCCTGACTGCCAACTTCCTTCTGAGAAGATCTGATTAGGCTTGCTGAGCTTGGTTGAAGACATTTCGAACGAGCTGGATTGGATTGGATTGGATTGGATTGGAAGAGAAGAGAAAGAAGTCTAGTCAAAAGATTGCGACAACCTTTTGAAGGTCGGATGTAGACATGTAGTACCTGGTTCCCGGTTAGATACTTCCCGACCTTGATCGCTTGATCAGACGTCGCATGATGCAACCCTCCCTCTCGACATTGATGAAGTACGAACGAATGCGTATTAAGGAATCGTGAATTGAGCACTTGAGGCTGGGAAATGTTTGAAGGACATTTGAGACATTATGCAGGTCCCGAAAATGGTCTGGAGTCTCCTTCAACGGTTGGCCCATCTCACAACTCCCTTTTGAGACTTTTGCTTTTTCTCTTTCTCTTCTCTGCTTTTCCCCATCTCTGGGCTCTCCCTTAGGTCATACTCTCTCTCTCTCTCATTTCTTGTTCCATATTTTTCAATCGCAGACTCAAACACAGAAGCTGGTCTTCTGCAGGGTTCATCTTCTTTCCAATTCCTTTTCTCTTCTCTCGCCTCTCCTCCTCCTCTCAAGTCTTCCAGTCTCTTCAGATTTCGATTCAAACTAGAGTTACCTTCAAATCCAAGGCTCAACATGACGGACCAAGGATCGTCGTCTTCCTCAGCCTCATCTTCATCTTCAGAAAGCCACAGAAATTCCATCGGTTCAAACATCGCAACATCATTGAATAGTCATGCAGATTCCCTCTCCTCTCTCCTTCCTCCGCCTTTCTCTTTACTTCCAATCGATCCTCCAACGACAGACAAGCTCTATTCTTTCGCCTGCAGCAACCCAACCAACTCAAATGCGGAAAGAAGATCTTCAGGTTCAGACGGAGACAGAAGGGAGAGTACGGGTAGTGACCCAGCTTTGCCCTCCTCTTCTTCAACAAAGAAGAGAGAGATCAACCACTCTTCTTCAGACGAGAGCGGACTCTCGTTCGCGGACGAAGAGAATCTAAGGAGAAAGTCCAAATCCGGATCTATCCTCACACCTCCAACCTCACCCAAGAGAGTCACGATCAAGGATTTGAACAAACCACTTCCTCAACCTCCAAAGCCAGCATCTCCTCCAGAAAGCAATCCCAGACTCTCGGGTTCAAGTCAGGATGAGTCATCGGCTTCTCCAATCAGTCCAAGTCCTACTGGTGTCGGGTTAGGAATAGGTCTGGATCTCAAACCGAACCAACTACCTTCTTCCTCCTTCCTTGGGGTCTTCTCTGAATCTAACGAAGTCATCTCCGATCTTAACTCACCTCATTCTGGAAAAAGGAGAGGCTCCTTCCTTGGACTGAGAAGGAAGAGTACGAGTGGTGGAACCAGACCTCCAAATGGAAGTTCAAGCAGTCCAGTACCTTCGAGTCCAATCCTCGGTGCCTTCAGAAACAGAAGAAAAGTCTCGATGACTGAACATACCTTGAATTCCAATCTACTTCAAGATCAATCTACCAAGAGGGAGTCGAAGCAAACGGACAGCTCTGGGAAGAAACGATCTTTCAGTAGCAGCGCTCATCAACAAGTTGGAAATTCTGGATCGTCTTTAGGTCTACTCATCGCAGGCTCGGCTGCTGGTGCCTGTGCTAGTCCGCTCCTGGGGAGACTGGAAGCAGAGAGAGACGGGAAACGGAAGGTCAAAGACTTCACCTTCAACCCTTCTCAGCAGAAAGGTTCCGAGACCAGTCTCAAGGTGGAAGGTCGACAGGAGAGCGAGACAAGCAGAACTCTGGCTGCTTTGAGTCTTGCTCCTCTGCCCTTGGAGCCCAGTCTAGTAGCCGCAATAGAGAAGTTGAGGAAATCCGCCTTTGCTGATCCTTCTCTGGGCCAGAACTCTTCCTCTCTCACGCCCGCTCAAACTCCAAGAATGTCAAGCTCTGCAACGTCGACTCCCCGAGTCCAGCAGCTTCAGTCGCCAGTCACCTCCGAACTGAACGTATTTGGGAAAACGGAGAATCTAGGTGAAAGGATCGACTTCTCTTCTCCCAGCTTCAGCGAACTAGCGGCTCCTTGGGAAGAAAGACGGGATGCTAACGGGAACTCCTCCAGTCGTCGCTGGATGGGAATGAAACTGAGCAAGAACAAAGTCAAGCCCAACAACAGAAATGTGTTAGACTCTTCTCTCATCAACGAGCTCCCTACACCATTCCTTCCCGCCGAAACCGTCGACTCTCAACTCGAGGTCTCTGCTGCAGAAACCCTCGACGATGCGAAGAGGGCGATGGCTCGTTTAGGATGGATCTATGGATCCGATCAGGCTAGATTGTTCTCAGCTGAGAGTGTTAAAGTGTCTGGTCTGGAAAGATCTGGCTTCCTGGACCAGGACAGAGAGGCGGAAATCAATGCCATTCTTTCAGACGATGTCGACAACCCGACTGAAGGGTCCCAATACAAACCAAAGCCAATCTTGTTACCTCAACTTCGGAGATGGTCAAACTTCACTTCAATCTACTTCAAATCGGAGCTCTCTATGGAACAGATTCCTCCTCTTCCACCTCGCAACGTCCCCTCTCCAGTCTTCTGTCCTTTCGCGACTCCGGTCAGCTGTGGTCCTCTAAGCGCTGTAGCTCCGGTTTGGGAAAGAGAACGTCAACTAGCTCTGGATAGACTAGAGCTTCATACCTTGGATTCAGTCACTTTGGCCAAGATCACAGCTCTGGTCACGGAAGCCAAGGAGAGCATGGAAGCTGCCGACGCTGTCATCAGCGTCTTGGAGGGCGAAGAGACATTCGTCATTGGTACGGCGTCTGAGGATGGAAGTACAACCGTCAAAAGTCCTCTGGAGAGAGCTTCGACCATTTGTGGTCATACTTTGTGTGAGTGCTTGAAGTGACTCGGTGTGGTGAGAAAGAAGACCTCTGCTGACTGTTACTGAACATGACAACCTAACCTGATCTCTTCCTCCGACAGTCAATCGAAACAATGGTCAGTTCGTGAATAACGTTCGAGAAGATTGGAGGTTCGCAGGTGGTCCTTCGGCGGAGAAGTGGGGCTTCTACTCTGGCATGCCGATCTGCAGCGCCTCTGGGATGCCCGTAGCTACCGTGAGTATTCTGTCGGACGCAGAATAGCGAGTAATCCAGAAACTAAACGACAGGTCCCTCTTCTGTTTCCTTTCATTCCTTCAGCTCTGCACCTTTGATCACAAACCTCGATCTGGCGTCTCTCCTTTACAGAGGACGATCCTCAGAGATATAGCTACCAAGATCGGAAATGAGCTTGAGCTCGCTTATGCCTCTCGTTATGAAGCAAAGTTCAAAAGAATTGAAGACAGCTACTCAAGACTCGAAAGCCTACTCGTTGTCGATCCAACACCTTTCGCAAGAATCACCGGAATCGTTTCAGAGTCGTCTTCCAAGACAGAGGCTGGACGTCCCGTCAGAATCAAGCTCCCTAGATATCACACTCAAACCCAGAAGCGTGAAGTGAAGAGACTAGCTAAGGAAGCAGGAGCAATCGCAACTCCTACCTCGCCTTCCGCTGCTCTGACTTTGGACAGAGTAGGAGGATCCGTGCTTCCCTATGCTCAACAAGCCAAAATGAATAGTCCTTCGATTCCCGAACCTGTGGAAACGATGGGCCCAGAGACTAAGCTCTATGCTCTAGGTCTCCACGTCAGTCAGAACAATCAGGAGAGGTTCGATAGCATCATTCAGCTCATCGCAGAAGCTCTCCAGCTGGACACGGTCTATCTGGTAGCTCTGGATCGACAAGTCGTAGGAGCTTCCGAGAGCTCTAACAGGAGGTCTTCTACCAAGGTCGTTCTTCAAGATCCCAAACTGGATTCGCCTACTTCAGCCAAGAGCGAATCTTCATCTCCGGTCTCAGCAGTTCCCATCGTTTCGACTCAAAAGAACACGAGCGAAGCTCTGAAAGAGAAGCAGACCTGCCAACTCATCTCTTATCAAGGACCTTCTATTTCTTCGGCTCAAGATTTGGACGCAGACCTCTATCGTCGCGTTCTCTCGACCGCTGAAGAAGGAGCTGACGACATCAAAGGGTTGGTCTTTCAAAATCGATCTGAGATTGGAGTGGACGAGAAGATCGGGATCGGAACCTTCACTTCTACCAAAAAGGGACTCTGGAGAGAAGCTAGCTGTCTACCTGGAGGAACCGCAGCCAGCGATGGGAGAGTCTTCACTCATCAATGCGGGATCTTCATCGCCATCGAACTCGAGAGTCGAGATCTGGCTTTCAAGACTCCTGCGGCCGCACCTGATCAAGCAGGCTCACCTGAAGAGAGCTCCTCAACCCAAGATGTAAAAGAAGTTGAAGAAGTTCCTCCCCCCAAAGTCGGATTCGTTCTCTCAGCGCTCTCCTCGTCTGCAAGAAGGGTCCTAGGAGTCGAAGATCTGCGGTACCTTCAATCGGTCTCCAGTGCTTTAGGTGCTCTGGCTCTGGTCTGTCAGAAAGACGGAGACGCCGAGAAGGAGAAAAGGAAAAGGATTCAAGAGGAGCTTCGTAGAGAAGAGGAGCTGGCTGCCAAAGCTAGCGAAGCGAGCAAGGTGGCGGCGGGCCAAGGCCTGAGACGAACCATCTCGCTGGAGACGACTGTTAGCGTCCCCAACTTCCCTACCCTCAAACCTCCAGGAATCAGTATCAAGAACAGAAAAGGTCTCAATGGAAAGTCAGGGAAGCCCGGTCCACTAGCTCTCGCTGTTTCTGGATTCCCTTTTGTCGCCGCCCTCCCTGGAACTCCAAGAGAAGAAACGAAACTCTCAGTCAATTTTACAACATCCCTGCCACCTCAAGCTTCTCTAGGATTGGGATTGAAATCAAAGTATCAAGCTGCCATGGACTCTTACTCTCTAGCAGCAGAGCAATCTTCGGATGTGGATTCGACGTCAACTCCTCCAATCAACAAAAAAGAAAACCTAGCCAGAACGATTGCGAGAAAAGCTACCAACGCGACTGCTGCAGCAACGGCGACTACGATGAACTTCAAGCTCCCCAACGCTGCCAACCCTGCTTCTCTGATGGCTCCTTTGTTGAGCTCAAAAGCTGACAAGAGGAAGAACCGCAACTCGACCACCAACAGTCCAACGACTCCGGATTCTGCTCCCCTTCTCTCTCCTAAATCTCTTCAGCCAGTCTTCAGCTATGGATACGATCTTCCCCAGACTATAGAAGCCCAGGAACAGGCGATATGGAGGAGAGATATGGAGCAGGTCGAAAGGCGCTCCGCTGGAGCCAACTCACTATCGCCTTCGAGTGATAGAAGGAGATCAAGTATTGGGGGAGTTCCAAGCTCTCCTCTACCGAGTCCATTGGAGTTCAAGCCTATGGGAGCTTTATACGGGGGAGTGGGGCTCAAGCCATCACCCAGATTGAGGTCTTCTCAGAAGTTTTCGACCATTTCAACTCCTCCCCTTTGTCCGAACCGCCCGCCACCTCCTCGACCTGATCAAATGGAAGTAGCTCAAACCGGTCTGTCTCTTTTCGAGTCTGCTTTGACACCTCCTCCACAGGACCAGGACTGTTACTTTGAGGTCGACCCGCCAATCTCTCCCATCTGGAAATCAGCCTTTTTGTCTCCAGAATCGTCAGATCCCTCGTCAACGGTTGCTCAAGCCAAGTCAATCGCAGACATGGAGTCCAAATCACAGATTCCACCCCTTCAAAAAGGTCCTGAACTCAGCAGGCCTTCACTGAGGCAGAGGCGAGCTACCTCATCCTTTTCTGTTACCGTCGTTGTCACTGATTGGGAAGCTCAGCCTGCCTTAAAGAGGGTTTCAGCTTGATGAACCCGAACCTTCTTTGTCTTTGACAGTTTGTTGTTTGTTTCGCACTCTGTAAACATCAGCCAGCCCCTGTAATCGAAGATTTGATCGCTTGAACACACATCGAGAGAGAGGAGACAAAGAGAAATTCCATCTATTGATTGTACTTGTGTGTGAGAAGAGTTGAGTCGAGTCCAAAAACGATCAGAGACAAAAGAAAGATTGAAGGGGAAACATGTGAACCAACCCAACCTGGCGCTGGCTACAAGCGAAAGAAGCTCTGGAAAGAATGCGAAAAGAGTGTGGTAACGCGGACTATGATATAGCGAATTAATAAGGGAAAAGAGAAGAAGTGTTCTTTCTAAGAAAAATGGCCAGAATGATGAACGAGACTCAGGTTGGAAGCGCAAAGACGAGGGTCGACTTGGAAACCAGAGAAAGAAAAAATGTAGTTGCACCGGAGAACTTGATGGAGAAAGTCTTTATTTACTTGAGGAATTGAGGAGAGAGATTAATGAGTCAAGTTCGAGGAATCAGGATGTTGTTGAAAGGAGACGACGCTCAGCAGAGTTTCCACATCTTGACGTAGTCCACAGCCATTCCTCTTTTTGTCTTGTCTTCAGGCTGTTGATGGAGAAGGTCAAGGAGCATAGAGTCAGTACTAGAGGATGAAAAACGGATCTAGACAATCTTACTCACCCAAGATGGCAACCACGAGTCTTTGGCCTTCCAGAAGTCAGAGACAGCGTTCTCGGCGTTGTTGGACCATGGTTTCTCGCTGTAATCGCTGTCAGAAAAGTATCCGTTGGTTCCACCGACAGCTACGTTGAGAATCAAGAAGAATTCTTGATCGAAGGGGGCGGCATCCTTGTCTGTCGCTCCACTCCAAGGGTCAACGAGTTGAGTCCCATTCGACGTAGCAGTTGGGAACTGTCCTCGGGTCCAGAATTGTTCATCGAACTTGACAGCGAGAACTTTCCTCACAGGACTATCCTCCCAGGTGAAAAGACCCTCTGAATAAGCAGAAGAGAGAAGGAGGAGAGAAAGAGGTTAGGTGAGTCTCAGGCGAGGGATGTCGCCTGCTGCTGCCGGTACTAACCAGGAGTCCATTCCAGACCGAAGGTATGGTACTCTTCGTTGTAGAAGTCTCTGTAAAGCTTGCGAGTGTTGGTTGTCTTGAGGTAGCGATCCTGGTCAGAGCTTGGTCCTAGAGAGCGAAGGTCGCAGAGGGAAGACCAAGGACAGAAGAACAAGAGCAACGATAGAAAGCGTGAAAACGGAATGGAGAGAAGAACAGAGAGAACAGAGAGAAAGAAAGAAGAGAAGAGATGTCAGCGTGGCCCCTCGAAGAATTTTGGAGAGCATCAGAAGACTCACCCCAATGGAGAGAAGAGCGGAAGATGTTGTTGAGGTCCTGGTCACGCTTGGTAGCAAGGTTACCAACCGATTCAACAATGTCGATTTCACTGTAATCAGAGAGCAAGCCGAGAGAAGAGAGTCAGTTCGAGCTCGAGAAAGAAAAGGAAACAAAAGAGGGGCATGTCTCCAACTCACCCAGACTTGGGCCAGGAGCCGTATACTGAGTCCTTGGGCTGATAGAAGGGAAAAGGAAAGAAGTCAGCAGGCTGGAAAGTCTGAGCACCAAGGTGCCTCGAACTTACCATCATCCAAATTGCTGGCCAAAGCCAGTCTCCGGTTGGAAGGCGAGCCCTGACCTCTACCCTTCCGTACTGGATAGTTCTCGAGAAGTTGGTGATCAAACGAGCAGATTGAATTGGAGGAAGAATGACACCAGTAGTAGAGTTGGAAGTGACAGCACAACTAGCGTCTGTTCTGTTGGCAGCGGTACAGGTGTTGGATTGAGTCAAGTTGAGATTGAACCCATTTGAAATGGCAGCGTCACCAAATTGATCAGAGGTGAGAGTTGGTACGATGTAGAGGTTACCATCTTGAACCTAAGAGAAGGGCAAAAGAAAAAAAGATAAGAGATTGATCTCCCTGCAAAGGTCCCTCTGTTTTCCTCCTAGCTTTCCTTGCCGTTCCGTTGTACCTCCCTTCCCCTCAATATCTACTCACATAACTGTTGTTGGTACTGTCAGTAGTCCACTCAAATTCACCATTCCCAAAACCACCAGTCTCTTGCTCGTGGAACCAGATGCTAGTGTCCAAAGAATCCCCATTGAAATCATCTTGAAGAACCAAACAGTACTTGTCGTTAGGAACCATGGCTACACCGGAGAAGTAAACTATGAGAGCAGCTCCTAGAACACCAAAACCAACAGCAATCACGAAGATCCAATAGGCCTTCTTATCGGATCTCTTCCTAGCCTTGTTGTCCAGCCATGGCTTTTCTGGGACCTGGTCCTTAGCCAATGCCCTCGACTGGAAGGCTTTCCTATGCCTGAGGAATTGGGAGGAAGGTAGAGAGACTCCATTGGCCATCAAGCCAGCTTGAGGAGTGTCGGAGAAGGTGGAATCCACACGAGGGAGAGCTGCGAGGTTGCGTGGCGGAGAGGAGGTAGGAGAAGCCATAGCAGATGCTGAGAGGCTCTGACCGAAAGGTTCATATCCACCTTCGCTTTCGCCTCTGTTGTGCTGAAATTGGTAGCTGGAGCTTGAGTTGGGGTTATTGGAAGATTCTGATATGGAAGAGTAGGTGTTGCCGTTTTGAGCAGGTCTGGTGGAAGGCTGTCTTCTAACTCCCCTCGAGCCAGAGGATTGAGAACCGGTTCCGACAAAGCTGGAGCTCTCTTGGTCGAATGGATCCGAAGTGATTTCCTCTTCGTATTGGTTGTTTCTGTCACCCAAATCCATCTTGAAGTCGAGTTCGAGGTTGAGATTGAGGTTGAGGTTGAAGTTGGAGGGATAGGGGGAGAAGAGTGATGGAAGATGATTGAGAGTCTTGCGAAAGTATGAGGTGTCAGAGAGATTAAATAGAGGGCAATTGAAGGCAAAGAAGATGGGAAGGTAGGAAGAGGAAAAACTTTAGACAACGAAAGGTATGGTAAGTTTAAAAGGGATCATCGTTTCTCATTCGTTGCCCAGAGAGGGAGAGGTCGAGAGGATCGTGCACCCAGGCTCCCTTTTCCAGCTCCGCCACTCTGTTTCAGGATCGGTTCTGTTCCATGATGCGAACTGGACTCGCTTTTTCGACCAAATTCACTGAAATTCCATCGTTTTTGATTCATTTCTCCACTCGTGAAAAGAAGAAACAGGCCCACCACCACGCGGCTTTTGCCTCCTCTCGTAATCCAATTTAATGTTTCATTCAGGGCTGCTGCCGAAGACTGAATTTCAATGAGGAAACCGAAGAAAAGGAACCCCGGAAATTTTCCTGCTTTTCGAAAATCGATTCCAATCCTCCGAGGACGTTTCTAGATCGGGTGTACCCGAAGTAAACAAACAAGCTTGTCTCACATTCAGTTTCGGTGAGCGTTGGCGGCTGGGCCTCGTCATGTAATCTTCAAGACCTTCGATACACTCTGTAACAAGTGTAGAAGCTTTTACATAAACTTGAGGTTATCTGTTGATCTATACTTGAGTAGATTGATGATTAGAAAAAAGATTGATTGACTGGGGGGCCGCGCAGGACGAGGAGAGACTGAAATTGAAAAGGCAGCAGAGCTAAAGCGGGCTTAGGTGGGAAAAGAAGCAATTTGTGATAACGTAACAGAGGGAGAAGGTCCTCCGAATAGACTCCCACCGGAATTCTGGCTGAAACAAATTCCAGGCGAAAATTGAATAAACAAACAAAAAATCGATCGAGACCGAATCTGCCTTTCAAATTTGCCTCTTGTCCTATTCCTTCTTCCACTCAAAACGCAAACCCTTTCCACTCTAGATCTCCCTCGTTGTCTGTTCCAGTTTCAAAGTTTCAAACTCTTGTCCTTGTCGTTGGTCGCCGGTCTTTTCATCAATCTCTTATAAGAAGAAGTTCCTCGTTTTCATCTTCCCACCCACGCTCTCTTTTCTTCCCTTCCCAACCTTCTTTCCCTCAACTCTCCCCCTCAACCTCTCCTCACACTTCATCGACCCCCTATAGTCTTAGGCTATTCACCTTCTTTCACCGACTTTCACTATCTCAAGTAGCTCAACTTCGATCAACTCAACACTATGAGTTCCATGCTCAAGAAGATCAGAGCCGCAAAGGCAGAGAAAGGAGACAAAGTTCCGGAGATGTCACAATCAGATGCAAACTCTTCACCTCTCATGGGTCCAACAACTCCTGGGAATGCCTCTCCTAATGGACCAATGTCCGGATTCGGTTTCAACTCAAACACTCATACCAGAAGGAATTCCATCAACTCGAACCCGACTACTGCATCAAATGGTCTTCTGAACGCTCAAACTCCCTACACACCAGATGGTTCATCAAATGGCCACATGTCTTGGATTGGACAGCGAGAAGCCTTCGAAATCATGAGTGCTCATTTGTTCAAGCAAGGACGCGCTAAAGTGAGTAGTTGAGAGATTCTGTACTTTAGTCAGAAGGTCGGACCGACACTGACCCCTGACCTCGCGCCTCTTCCCCCTCTCTCCAGAACTGGTTCTCGGAAGATCCCAACGTCGCCTCTGGAGTTGCTCTACGTCTCGCAAAGCGTCAATATGTCATCTGCCCAGCTGCCGATCCTCGACTAGAGTCTTTCTACCAAGCTCTCACAGTTCTCAATGTCGAAGTAGCCATGAAGATCGTGAGTTTCTTCTCTCCTGCCTTCAGTGCTCCAGCTTCCTTCTACGAAGCTCATTTCCTTCCTTTCTTTTTCTTCTCTTTCTTTCTCTCCTTTCATCAGACCTCACCTGTCGTAGCTGCCATCACTTCCCGTCTAGCTCCAGGAACCGATCAAATCCCTCTCACTTCAAGTGAACACGTTCAAGTTGTCGAAACAATGCAAGACGTTGCAGGAGCTCGTAAGGCTCAGCGAGCCGCCTTCGTTCGTCAAGAGAAGTGCTTGGTCATCTGGACGGATCACGTCGACAGGTTGGAAGCTTCAGCTCAAGCTCTAGAGGACAAGATGATCTCTTTCGTCTGGAGATCCGCCTCCAAGACTCCCGCTACCGAGATCGACGCTTCTACAGCCGATTGGAACTACAACCAAGCCGCCTCTCAAATGGGTCATGGACTAATGGGAGGAAGCATCGCTCATGGAGGAAGTGTTGCTCACAACGGAACCGTCGCTGGCCACGTTCCTAGCAACGCTGGTCACGAAAGTGAAAAGCAAGAGAAGGACTTAGAAGCCAGTCCTGAATACGAAGAACGACCAACGAACCTTCAAGCTCCTCTCCTTCACGGTGTCGCCGTCGCCGTCGTCATTCTTCTGATCAGCCTGATGCTCCGAACTCTAGTTCAAGAATCCCTCATCGATGGGAAATGGATCAGGCTAGCGATCTTCGCAGCTGCTCCTTTCATTGCAGTAGTAAGTGGAAGATCGAGAGAGTTGAAGGTCGAGAAGAAATCTGGGATTCTGATTCACTCTTCGATTCTAACACCTCTCCTTCCCCCTTTCTCCTCTAGGTCATGCTTTTCTTCGCCGACAATATCGTTGGAAGTGTTGCTATGATTCTTCTACCAATTCGTCACATGAGCTCAAACACTCGCTACTACTCTGGAAAAGCGCCAAAGCGCATGACTGGAAGCCTTCCACACGTCACTATTCAAATGCCAGTCTACAAGGAATCATTGGAAGGAGTTCTCATGCCATCCATTGCCTCTTTAGAGAAAGCCATCTCTACTTACGAACTTCAAGGTGGAACTGCTTCTATCATCGTCTCTGAAGACGGTATGCAGCTTCTCAGCGCTGAGGATCAAGAGATCCGTAGGGAGTACTATGACCTTCACAACATTGGATGGGTCGCTCGTCCACCTCACGGACAAGATGGATACATCCGTAAAGGTCGTTTCAAGAAGGCTTCCAACTTGAACTTCACCTGCCAACTCTCTCTCGCTGTCGAACGTGCTATGGACGCTCTCCGCCCAATTTCTGGGGAAGCCTGGTCGAACTGGACCGAATCGGAAGAGAAGTCGCTCTATCAATCGTGCTTGGAGAAGTGTCTTCCAGAACTTCACGAGAAAGCTGAAGCCGCCGGAAACATTCGTATCGGAGACATCATTCTACTTATCGACTCTGATACTCGTGTCCCTGAAGATTGTTTCTTAGACGCAGCTTCTGAAATGAGTCAGTGTCCAGACGTTGGAGTTCTTCAGCACTGTTCTGGAGTCATGCTCGTCTCAGACAGTTACTTCGAGAAGGGAATCGCTTTCTTCACCAAAATCGTCAACTTTTCCATTTCCTATGTCGGTGAGTAATAGGAAGAGAAGGTATAGAGACAAATGAACTTCATCTGAACTTCTCCGATCCGTTCTCGATCTCCTCTTCTGCAGTTTCAAATGGTGACGTCGCTCCGTTCATGGGTCACAACGCTTTCCTTCGATGGACCGCCGCTCAAGAGGCTTCTTTCGTGGACCAAGATGATGGAATCTTGAAGGTCTGGTCAGAATCTCACGTATCTGAAGATTTCGATATGGCTCTTCGTCTCCTCATGAAAGGTTACATCACTCGATGGGCTACCTACTCCAACAACGAATTCGAAGAAGGTGTCTCCTTGACTTGCGACGATGAGCTCAACAGATGGCAAAAGTACGCTTTTGGATGCAGTGAATTGGTCTTCCACCCATTTCGTCAATGGCTTTTCAAAGGTCCTCTAACTCCACTGTTCAAGACTTTCCTCTGGTCCAACGCCTGCCCAATCCACTACAAGTTCTCTGCCTGCTCTTACATCTTCTCTTACTACGCTATCGGAAGCGCTCTACCTCTCACTGTTGGTCTCTACTTCGCTCAAGGATGGTTCTTCCCAGTCTTGGATCCGGTATTCTTACCTCCTTTCCAGATTTGGGTCGCCGTCACTGTAGTCTTCGCAGCTGCTGGAAACGTCGCAGTCATCATCGCTCGTTATCGTGCCAAGACTGTCGGTCTCGGAACTGCTATCCTTCAACATCTTACTTGGTTACCCTTCAACTTGGTCTTCTTCGGAGGTCTCTCTTACCACGTCATGACCGCTTTAGTAGCTCATCCTTTCGGAATCAACATGTCGTGGGGAGCCACCTTAAAGGACTTGGAGGACTCCAATCTCTTCATTGAGTTGCCTTTGATGTTCAAGAGATTCTGGAGAATGTTCCTTCTCATGATCGTCTTGCTCGGAGGTCTCGTCGTCTTGACTATCGGAGTTGTTCGTGAGTATTCTCTTTCTACTAGACCAGTCTCCTCAACAAAAGCTGACTTTGTTTTCCTTTTCCTACTTTTCAGCTCTCGAATGGGTCATTGTTGGATTCTTCACCATCTGGCCTTTAATCCTCATGACCTCGTTCCACATCCTTTACCCCATCGTGCTCAACCCAGCGCTCTTGAGGTTCAGTTTCTAAACGATTCGCTTTCTCTCAACTTCAAGTTTACCTTCAATTTATCCCTCAACCAGTATATTCTCATCCCCCCTGGTCTATTACATTCAATTTAATTCGCTCAAAGCGCTCTGCCTTCGCAGGTCAACAGATATTTCTCTTTTCATCAACAGTTTAGCAAGTCAAAACTCAAGACTCAAATCACACTAGTTTCAAATTGATTCAACTTCGATCCGCACCCTCTTTTCTTGTCAATCACATTCCTTTTTCGTCTTCGACATTTGAGCAACATCCCTCAAACCCTTTTTAAACACCCTGGTTCCACTTCCCAACACCTCAACTTCGATCAGTTTTGAGGCAATACATCTAACTCTCTCCCGAGTCACATTCAAAAATAATCCTTCAGTCCAGAACAATCTTTCGCTTTCTACTTCTTAAATCCTTGTATTACTATCCCAACCCCTTTTTTAGCCTTTGTGTCCTTGCTTAACTTCAACATCTGGTTTCTGATTCTCATCCTGTCTTTTGCTTTTGGCTCTTTTTCGGAATCACATAGAGTTTTCATTCTTCTCTTCGCTGAATCGCTGTGGTTTGAATTGAGAGTCGAAATGCTTTGAGCAAGCGAAACGAGCTGTCAAACGGAACTCACGAGCTGCGAGAAGGTCGCTCGAAGCGGGAGCACTTGATGAGCAAAGATAGTACTCAAACGGAATGAAAATATACTCAGTACATTGAAATGAGCATGCTTCTGAACTTCCAAATCCAACGTCCCTTGCATTCTTGAGCTCGATAGTCTCACACCTTCTATAAATGACCTCTTCCTTCCTCTTCTAAAGCCTTTCTAACAGCTTGGATGACTTGTTGATGAAGCTCTTTCTGAGCAGCAACCACACCCTTATTGCTCTTGAGAGTTCTACCAAGACCGAAATCCAAAGGTTTTCCACGAACATCAGAAACGGTGCCTCCTGCTTCTGTTACCAATAGAGCGCCTGAAGCGTGGTCCTATACAACCAAGAGTTGAAAGAGAAGGGATAACGAGATGAAAAGATCAGCAAACACAGAACGCTCTGGGCAACGAGTTAGAGGATCGAGCGATGGGGGAAAACTTTCTTCATACTCACCCAAATTTTCTCCTGATAACTTCCATCACCAACTGGTAATCTCAAATAAACATCTCCATCACCTCTAGCAATAGAAGCATATTTAGCTTGAGAATCCATTCTAACCGAATCGGATTTGATTCCTAAAAGTTCAGCAATTCTAGCATTGGTTCCATGTGAGGAATGACCTGCTTCTACAGATTCACAGAAAGAGGCTTCTGAAAGTGAAGTGATTGAGCGCATTGAAATTGGGGTTTCGTCTGCTGAAGTTAGGGAACGCTGAGAGCGGAGAAAGAAAAGTTGAGAGGATGGGGGAGAGAAAGAGAGAGAGAGAAAAGAGAGTCAGTATGGTGGATCCTTCGAGGTTCGATCAGTACAGTTGAGACAAAGAACCTTAAAGACCTGGAAAGGGAATCAAAGTCTTGAAGCGAGAGAGTTCGAGGACCAAATGGCATACCTTCGTGCTACAGCATCTTCCTCATTTCTACTAACCTGGAAAGCTCCCTGTCCTTTGACAGCAACAAAGATGGTTCCTAGATCTTCTGTTCCTTCGGAAGATTCACCTTCTTTTGGTTTGGCAGTCTTTGGATCGACAGGTAGGTTTGGACATCCCATGACTCCAACTTGAACTTCACCATCGATCAAGAAGGCTAGACAAACTGCATATTGACCACCACGTAAGAAACCTTTTGTTCCGTCGATTGGATCTAGAGCCCACATACCTGAATTAGAGAAAACCATAGTGTCAGAAGAGAGCAGATGATAGCTACTTCCATCCTTCTCAAAGAGCTCCTTCCTTCCTCAGACCTGTTAATTTCCATCATCTATACTGCCCAAATCCCCCTTGCTTGAAACTCACGACCAGTATTTCCACCTTCAAAATTTCCCTTGTCAATATTTTTCAAAAGCACTTCCTCACTCAATTCACTTTCTCCCCAACCATTCTTTTCATCACCACTAAGTGCAGGACAAGCTTTTGCACTTCCTTTCAAAGCTTCGTTGGCCAATTCAATGACTTGTTTCTTCAAATCTTCCTTTCCAGCTTGTTTCAAATCGCTTGCATCTTCTTCTCCTACGATTGGATCTTTTGGGAAATGAGTTGTTAAAACTGTATTGACAACTGCTTGAGCTGAGAAATCTCCGACTGTCACTGGGGATTTATCTGATTTAGTGACTGTGTCTGATTTTACTAGACTGTGGAAAACTTTGGAAGTTAAGCTTGATGCTCTTGCTACTGCCGAGATTGCTACGGATCTTTCTAAGGCGAAAGGAAGTGAAGAAGAAGTGGAGGACATGCTTCTGAATGGGGCTGATGAGGAACGGAACAAGTCAGTTGATCTTAAAGGGCTTGGTTTGAGAATTGAAGGTTTAGTTAAAGCTTGAAATCGAATTGAAAGTGAAAAAGTTTGGTTCATTAACAAGTGGGAAGAGACAAGCAGAACTTTTTGCTCTTCCGTCTCGAATATCCTTTACCAGGCCAAAATCGTTTCAGTAAAAAGCAAATACAGGGAAAACAAGACCAAATCGTCCCCATATGAATTTACAAAGCCTTTGCTAAAAACTCGTCTACAGCTCTCCAGTAATTAGCCTCATCAGCCCGACCGATATCTATATGACTTGGAGTTTCCCATCTCCTCAGCTCTAGGTTCCCTCTTGCATAGCTCTCATCTTCTCTTTCCACCTCTTCCTTCTTCATAGATTCCTTCTCTCTCTTCTCCATCTCTATTAAGAGAGGTGCAGTGAGACCTTTCTCTGCAGCCAAGTCGTTTGCGTGTTCTTCTACTGCTTTGAAATCAATTAACATGTCGTTTTTGGAATAAAGATAACATCTAGGAGGCAGCTTCAAAAGACTCAATTCATTACGAGCAACGGGTTTTGAGGAATTTTTGAGGACTGAATGATAATTTAGGAGGTTATTCAATGATCTTCTCATGATGGCTGAATTGGTTTCCTTGCCGGTGACTCTCTTGACGAACAAAACTAAAGCAATGAAGACGTAAAGGAAAGACTTAGTGATGTGAAAAAGGAATTTAGATTTCTTCAATAGAGGTAGAGAGAAAGCAGTTGAGCCCGAAGAAGGAGACGTTCTTCCGACGCTACAATCGAAGATTTGAGCTCGAAGAAGGGGAAAGAGGGTAGTTTGCTTTGAGTTCGTCTTGTGAAGGAAAGAAGATTGATTTCCAGCTCCTCCATCTGAGAAAGAATGAATGATAAATCCATAGGGTGAAGTTGACGAAGAATCCTTCACTTGATCTTGCTTCTTTGCCTCTTCTTTCTCTCCCTCTTCTGTCAATTCACTCTTCTCGATCAAAGTGACAGTACTCTCTTTTAACCTGTCTTTCTCTTCTTTCTCCAATCTGGAGACTGTATCTTTATCCATGATAACAGCCTTCGACTTGTTTTCGAGTTCCTGGAATTGGAGGCTGAGAAGTTTCCTGGACTCTTCTCTTTGGCTGTGAACGAGGAAGTTGAAAGATCAAAATCACAGGTTCGACATTTTAAGCATCAGGGAAGAGAAGCTCCTACTCACCCTTCGGCCTCTAACAATCCAACCAATTCTTCCACAGCCTTCAGCTTTTGAGATTTACCCTGAAGATAGTGATCGCCTCTGCTGAGCTTGATAATGACAGTGGCATGGGGCCACTTTTCTGCATACTTGGATCCATATTTGCTCATTATCTTCAGAGGTCCATCCATAAACCCGAAGAGAATGACGGTTCGTGGGGGAACGATTGCTGAGAGACCTTCGTTCGAAGGAGACTTGGTCTTGACTGATGGATCGGGTTTGTGAATGTATAAGGTTTGATTTAATCTTTCGAACACTGGCGCTGAGGTGGCCTTACTGTCTCTCTTGGAGTTGGATGACGGAGAAAAAGACATCGCGGTAGTTCCGAAAAAACGTGAGGTAGTGAGTTGAAGTGATTTTAGTTGAAGATTTAACGAGAGCAATCTCAGGAGCATAAACAGATTGACTTTTTGTTGCTCTCTTTATCGATAAGTGAAGAATCAAAAAAGAGAGGGGTGGAAGGGAAGGAGAATGCGGGAAGGAAGAGAAGTGGTGAAGTTTGCGAGTACACTCCGAACAAGCTGAAAGGCCCCTAAATGAATTTCATGGGACTGCCCATTGAATAAGACGTTGAACATGTAGCTCCTTTAATTTCGTGTGATCGAGTTTCGTAGAGCCAGCAGGTTAGCTGATTGAAATCTAGTCATCGATTCTTCCTTACTCGCTCGTCGTCGCTGTGACGAAGCTGAAAGAGTCAGTCGGGGCAAAGAAGGACTGAAATAGAATACAGCCAAACTTTATGAATGATTGACAATGCTGAGGTTCTGAATGGCACATGCTGGAGGAGCAGAAGTCTACCCAATCCAACTTCAAAGACGAGCCAACTTCAAGCCTCGAAGTCGTAGATGAAGGCGTCTGCCAGAAGTGTCTTAGCCCAAGTCTTTGAACACAGAGGATTCAGATGAAACGAGGGATTGATTTAGAAGCGGGAACAAGTTCACAAAGAAGATGGCGAACCTAGCCGAAGAGCGAAACGACAGAGCACTCACAGCGAATTTTTGGTGTACTGGATCCGTCTCGATGTAGTACAAAGCATCTTTTTGATTTTCGAACATTACGATGTAAGCATGCTGGGGTTCGAGAATGAAAGAAGAGCTCGTGAGAGTGGGCTTCAACAACTCATTCTGATTCCATCTTTTACTTACTTCCAAGTCCTTTTTCGCGCCCTCTGGACTAATGTTCTTCTCTCCACCTTTGATGTCCAAGATATAAGAAGACCCATCTTCCTTTTTGCACTCGGTCTTGAGACTGTTGAACTTCTGATAAAGCTCCGTCTGGAAACCAAAAACAAACAGTGAAGTGGGTGAGTACTCTGCTCGAAGGGGTCAGGCGAAATTTTTTCAAGCTCACCTTTGTCTGTTCAGATGTCTCTGGCTTGAACTTGAAGGTGACTATATGGATGTACTGCATGGTCAAGGTGTTGACGTTGATGGGAGATCAAGGGAGAATCGGTCCGTGGAGCAGAAGATTTTTGATCCGAGTCCATCCTTAGTTATTTCCAATCCTCATCTTCTCAAAGCAACTCCTTTGAGATCGTCTTAGATTTGCTACTTTCAGCTCAGATTTAACATCTCCTTTATCTCAACTCAATCCTGGGCGAAGCGTCAAAATTCTTGGTCACAGCAAAGCCTTTCTTCTCTCCACCTTGACCTCAACTTCCCTTCCCTTCAAGAAGTTCAGTCAAAGCTTCATCTCTCTCCAGTCATGGCAGCTCAACCTCCTCAAGCAGAAGTTCAACCTCAATCGGACCAATCAGAGAACCAAGTGGCTCTCAATGGAGAAGTTCAATCAGAGGAAGAGCAAGGTAAGCAAGGTGTCTTGTCCTTCCTTTCCATTTCTTCCTTGTGACCTTCTCTATCTACTTTCTCTCTACATCTTGAGCTGACACTCTCCCCAATCTCATCCAAATTCCCTAATTACCACCTCAGAGCTCCTCCCTTTCGAGTTGACTATCCATCTACCCGCCAGGCCACTACTTCCAGATGGCGCTGTTCTAGCTGGATTACCTGAAATCCCATCTCCTTTCAAGATTGCCGTTCAACCCACGGAGATGCTCAATGATGTCCGTGTAGCTCTCACTGAGTTCGCAGAGGGTAACTGGCTTGGCTCTTTCTGCTTCCGTGGAGCTGCTGCTTCAAGCTCGAAAGGAAAAGCCAATGGCAAATCTTCCGGTCCTCAATTGGGAGAACGCTTGCCGGAATGGGTGGAACTTCAAGAGCTCTTCAAAGGGGTTGAGAAGGGAAAGGAAGAGATATTCATCCAACATGGTGAGTAAAAGTAAAGAAAGACTGCGAGGGAAAGAGGGTCAGAGAGGGCCAAGCCTGGGAGAAGAGTGTTGCTTCTGAAGCCTTTGTAAAGAAAGATAGAGACTCTCCTTTGATAGGAATTCGTTTGCTTACTTGTATCTTATCCACAAACCCCACTCTTTCAGTCCCATTCAACGATACCGAAGCTCGTGCTCACGTCCTCCGCCTCAGGAATATGCTCTACGAGTATCATCCCAATCCCAGCGATGTCGGTCTTGACCAAGGTCTGACGGTCCACGACGCCATCAAGAATCCGGAAGAATGGCTCAAGGAAACTACTCAAGCTCCCGTAACTGCGGTAAAGGGTGCTCACGGAAAGGTTTCACCTCCAGCTCCTGCAGTGCCACAGCCGTTCGTAGGATGGGAGAAGTGGACTAATTCGCCTCTCTCCAACTTCATTCCAGCTCACGCTCAAGCCCAACGTACCCTAGTCAACTGCCTTAGGACCTTCGGAGTAGCCCCTTGGACCGTCCCTCCTCAGCAGCTTCGTGCTCAAGGTCACTTCTTCTACCTTCACGTTGTCACACTGGAAGGAGAGACACTCTATCTCACTGCTTCAGCTCACGGATTCTACGTCAACAAGAGTACCTCAACCAAGTTCGACCCAGCTCCTCGCATTCCCGGACAATCCTCCTGCTCTCTGATAGATCTCCTCTGCTTCCTATCACCTCTCTTCCTCAACAACTACGGAAAGCTCCTCAAGAATCCTCTAGCAGAGAGAGATATGCTCGCTCTCACTCACATCGACAACGGACTTCCTGCCAACCCATGGCTAGCAAGAGAAGCCCCTCATCACCCAGAAGCCTTCCGTTCTCAGGCAGCATTCCTTCTGACTGGAGGAACCTCGACTGATACTTTGGAGAGTACCAGAGACTGGCACGACGAGCTGCAAACAGCAAAGGAGCAACCCCGTAATACTGTCGTGGAGAGACTTTGGAGAGATAGACTCATCAATCGAGTCTACTCCGAGTACACCCTCGCTGCTATTCGCGCCGTGCCTCGCGTTGCCGCTGGAGAGGTCCAGGCGATGAACCCGAACGACAAGCCGGAAGCTCACATGTTCCTCGCGAACAACCTCTTCATCTCCAGAGGAGCTGACAGCGTGGGAGTCTATCCGCTTTTAGGAGGCGACGAAGCTGCACACGTAGCCGTCGGGAAAGACGTTCGCAACACCTGCCTCGTCAATTCGATGGACGTCGATGGACTCTGTACCCTCGGAAGCGTCGTCGTAGACTGGATGGGAACTAGATGGGTGGCTCAGAGCGTGGTTCCAGGACTCTTCCGTCAGAAGGCTCCTGAGGAGGAGCAAGAATTGATCGACGACATAGCTCAAGCAAAGGAGCAGGAATCCAGCAAAAGTTCAGAAGAGAACGAGAAGGTGAAGTCTTCCTTAGCATCTCGCAAGTCGGACCTAGGAGAGGAAGTTAGCTATCGCTACGGAGGAGCTGACGGACCGGAGATCATTCGTGCCAGTCCTGCTTTCCACCCTCTGTTCGCAGAGGTCGCCAGGAATCTGCACCTCTCCCTACACGATGTCGCTGACGCAAAGGAACAGAAACACTCCCTCTGGCTCAGCGTCGAATGCAAAGGTCTTCGTGGAGCAGATGGACGAAAATACATTCTAGACCTCGCTCGTCTCACCCCAGTCGACATCGAATGGCTAGAAAAGGATGTTGAAGGTCAGGTCTTCGACTCTGATTCTGCTGGACCCCAACCCTCAGACGAGAAGTCTGCCTACCCTCACAAGATGGCTCTTCTACGTCCAGAACTTCTACAGCTCTACCACGACAACGAGCTCCGCAAGTGGCTCAGAGCCCAGGTCAAGGAAATCGAAGCAAAGGAGACCGAAGCCGAGAAGGAAGCCGACAAGACGGAGGCTGAAGGTGAAGACAAGAAGGAAGAGGCGAAAGATAAGCCAGAGAAGAACCAAGAACTTATCGACGCTGCTCAGTTCAAGCTGTCTTACAATCCTGACGCTTTCGTTCAATTCAAGCTAGGAGGAACTAGTCCAGATGCAGCGGAAGAGAAGGATCCGAAGGGAATTGTCTTGTGCTCTGACGAGAAGGATCCATCTGTCGCCGCTGTCCGCTCGGCCAGTCGTTTCCTCAGAGACGAGACAATTCCAGCTTTCGTCAGCGAAGTAGCTTCTGGAGTCAGCATCTTCTTGGATGGAGCCACCTTGACCAATCAAATGCATGGTCGCGGAATCAACGTCAGATACCTAGGTCTCTTGGCTCAACTCTCTTCTCCATCTGAGATCAGCAAGCTCAACCAGGAAGCCATCTCCAACTTCGGTCCTGGTCACGAAGGTCTTCTCAGAGCTTTCCACCAAATCACCCTTCAAGAGATGGTCGTCAGAACGTCCAAGCGCGTCCTCCGTTCACTCCTCAAGAACGTCGAGGAAGCTTCCAGAACCTTCTTCACTACCAGCAGTTCCTGCGTCTCTCACTTCCTGAACTGTCTCGTTGGATTCTCAAGAGACGCCTCTCCAGCAGCTGTTTTCGAAACCTCTCCACTCTACATTGGATCTCAACCTCCCTCGTGGACTGAGATCACTCCATCCAGCGTAGAGGAATCTATCAGGTCGGAAGTCAAGAAGAGATACCGTTTCTGTCTATCCTCCGACTACTTCTCGACTTCACTCCGAAAGCAACAAGTTCTTCGTGAAGTTTGTCTCAGAACAGGAGTTCAGATCAAGTTGCAAGACTACCACTTCGACTCCTCAGCCAACCTCAACGGACATGCTCAAGAGACCTCAGAAGAATCAGTCAACGAGAACTCGGGCTCAGCCAGTGCTGGTCCTTCCAAGAAAAAGAAAGGAAAGAAGAGCAAGGCCGCAGCTGCTGCCGAAGCCGAACGTGAGCGCAAGCCTCGCACCACCACCTTCGAGCCTTCAGACATCTTGAATCTCGTCCCGATCGTCAAAGACTCTGCTCCCAGAAGTCTTTTGGCTGAGCAGACCTTCGAAAGTGGTCGACAGGCCATCAGCCGAGGAGCAGTCGAAGATAGGACGGCTGCAATCGAACTCATGACTCAAGGTCTTCAGTTCTACGAGCAGATCTACGGAGCTGTCCACTCAGAAACCGCTCGACTCTTCCAACAGTACGCAACTCTACTCCACACCTTCGTTATCGTCCAGAGTCAAGAGATGCAGCTCAAGGTGGCCAAAGCGCAGAGGGAAAATCAACCAGAGCCAACTGAGGAAGAGCTTCAAGGCCATCCAGACATCACCATCGCCAACGCGATGAGGTATCAACGTTTGGCCATCACTATCAGTGAACGTACCACCGGAGTGGACTCGCCAGAGACTCTAGCCGCTTACAACAACCTTGCAGCTTTCGAGAGGATGGAGGGGTCTTTCGACGAGGCCTTCAAATCTCACGCCCGTGCTTTGGAACTCATGGACTTCATTCATGGATCCTCCCACGATCATCCAGAATCCGTCAACCTGGTCGCTAGCGTAGGAGTCACCATGTATCAAGCTGGTCGAATCGACGAGGCTCTGGTTTTCCTTCGGGAAGCCTACGCTGCAGCTCTTCGTCTCTACGGATCTGAATCTCTTCAAGTAGGAAACCTAGCCCACGAGCTAGCTCAAGTCCACACTATGACGAGAGACCTCAAAGCTGCCGTCCAGAGCGAAAAGGTGGCTCTACGAATCTTTGAACAAAGGCTCGGAAAAGAGGATCCTACAACCAAAGAAGCCGATCAATTCCTGAGCGGCCTGACAAGTGCTGCTGTCCAAGCCGCAAAGTCAGAGAAGGAACGTCAAAGTAGGCTTGCTGCACGTGGTCTTCCCAATCTCATTTCTGAAATGAATCTCAGAATTCAAGGGAGACCGGCCACGACCTCTGTCAGTGCCCCTTCTGCCAGTACTTCTTCTGTCCCAGTCAAGGCTGAGAATCTGGATGAGATCGTCGACTACATTCAAGGAAATGTAGCCTCAAAACCTTCATCTGCTTCCAAAGGCAAGAAGGTCCGCGGAGGAAGAAAGTAAATTTGGTCAACCATTCCCCCCGCCCTCTTCTCCCCACCCTCCCTCTCTCAAACGTTACTTCCTTTTGTTTTCTTTTCCTTGCATCACTCATTAGCTTCATCATCTCTTTTCCCTATGTCATTCCTCTAATCTTTTGTCCCTCACCGCTATGTCCTTATTCTCTAACTTGCTACATCAATTTGTAACATGCTCTCTCCTCCCCCCCCCCAAAACTCAGACTCACCACTCAAAAATTCATCTTGAATGATTCACTCTTCTTTCTTGTTTAAACTGCGTTGTCCGTGTGAACGAGTGTCGTCAAATTTCGCTTCTATTTCGAACGACCCGAGGATCCCAGTTTCGAGATTGCTCTACCCCATCTCTCACTTGCATCCTCACAATGTTTCTGCTCCTACTTTTGAACTGCGAGAAATAACTAGATAACTAAGGGATGCATACCAAGAAAGAATACAGCACGCGATTCAATCATCTTCTAACAATCTAAACACCCGTTTCTGATCCATCTAGAGCTCATCCACCACCCTCCTTCCCATCTTCACAGCACCATCAGCAGCCTCTTTGATTTCTTCAATTTGTTCCTCCGCATAGTCCCGTACATCTCCGACCAGCTCTTCCAGATTGGTAGGCATAGGAGTCTCTCCAGCCTCTTTCTTCAAACTTCTTGTAGCAGACTTGACCGAGCTTGAGGCAGCAGAGTAAACCTCACTCTGCCCTTGTTTGACTTCCTTCACCTTCTGCTCAGCAAATTCTCCTACCCCCTCGAGATCAGGAGAAGCGCCTACTGCCGACTTGATAGAATTTGTAGCTTGATGGATCGTTGTAGAAGCTGAATCCGTCAGTGAGTTGAGATGAGAGGCAGCCGTCTCCGCCGCTTCGTAAACTTGTGAGGCTGGCTCGGAAACGAAGGAAGAAGCGCTAGATAGAGCTGCTTGGGCTGCTGATTGTAGATCAGCGACTCGATTGGATGCGTCTCCAATGTAGAATTCTACATATTCCTCTGAGCTTTCCGGAGAAGGAGTGGCTCCTGCAAGCGATGCAGCGCTTCGAGTTCCTTCGTGGAGAAGACTAGAGGCATCCTCCAAACCAGAAGCTCCCGCTTCTACTACTGAAGAGTAGATATCGGCAGCAGAACCAGTTGCTTGAGAAGCAAGAGACGAAGCATCATCGACCGCTGCTTCAAGGTATTCTCCTGCGGATTCTGGAGTTGGAGATCCGCCGACTGCAGATTGGATAGACCTGGTAGCGCCATGAGCGATGGAGGAAGCTTCGGTAGCATAGCTAGCCGCAGAAGAAGAGATTGAAGAAGCGTAGCTATCTCCAGAGAGATCCGAGTAGATTGATTCGGCTTTCTCGTAGACATCCTCAGCTCCTTGTAGGACGCTGTCCTTGACGCTCTCCACATATTCAGTAGCAGTCTCCGGAGTTGGAGATCCGCCAGCAGCAGATTGAAGAGATCTGGTTGCTTGATGAGCCTCATCTGAGGCCTTCTTCAAGAGATTGCTGATATCTCCACTTCCTAATCCTAGTCTCTCCCTAGCAGCGATAGCAGCTGCAGCCATTCCGCTTGCTGCTCCTCCGATGAGTTCAGTTGCTCTGTTAGATAAAGCTTCGGTGGCTACCGAGACTTGTGCTCTAGCAGATTCTCCTCTGATAGCAGCTTGACCTGCGAGGGAGAATGCTCTAAGCTCTGTCATGGCAGCGTCGTAGAGGACCGTGACTCTAGCTTGAAGGTCATCGATGTGAGGTCCGAGCTATAATAAACAGATACAGAGGCGAAGGGATTAGATTAGGACGAGACAGCCATCTTTCGTTGCCTCCATCTACTCACTGTGGGTTCTTTTGACAAATCGACAGCTCCCTCAACATCTAAATTTACCTTCTTCTCTCCACTCTGAACAGCAAGGACTTCTTCCTTGTACAACTCAGATCTAGTTAGAATTCCTCTATTCCATCCGTCTTGATCATTCATGGTATGAGAGAACTTAGCTTCATCCATCAATCTGAAAAAGTCCTTTCTAGCCTCTTCGATGAACCTATCGATCTCACTGGCTGAGGCTTCTAAAGAGTCCATCTCGTCCTTCAAGAGAGTAGAATAGTAATCAGAAATTTGAGTCGATAAGTGAGAAGCTGATTGAGATAACTTGGATTCTTGCTTTGCGACTTGCTCCTTAGCTTGAGCTAACCTTTCTTCCAAATCTTCAGATGAAGCGCTGTCTGAGCTTAACTTCTTAAAAGATCTGTCAAGTCTTTGAAGAGCCAGGGCAACTTCTTCTTCGACGAAAGCTTCACTCATAGAAGCGAAACGATCGGGAAGGTCAGCCATTCGACGATTACGCTAGAGGAGAGGGAGAAGGATGAATTTCCAAATGTCAATGATGAACGAGAGCGACCCCTCTTAAGTTTGAGATGCTTACGAGTTCAGCGAATCTGTGAGTCAACAATCCGTACTCCTTGGAGATGAGATTCTGAAGACCACTTTCCCAAATCTGTTACAGGAGTGGAAAAGGAGGGTTAGCATCGATGCGAAACACGCAATGAGGTCTGAGAACTCACCTTCAACTGCTTCTCTACCTTCTCCATTTCAGCTTCAAGTTCAGCATCTAAAGCAGCAGCTTCAATAGGATCTTCAGAAGATGGTTCTTTACCCATGACAGAATCCTTTGCCTTGTTCAACCTATCGAGGATCGAAGGGTCATCTTCGACCTGTTGAGCTTTAGCCTTCTAGTTTCCAAGAAAAGAGCGAAAGTGGAGGACAGAGACCAAAGAAAGAAGTCAGCAAACTTAATTTTCCAACGTCAACTTCTCTTCCCAGCGTTTTTCTCTGGCCAAAATCTCCTCCCAGATTTCATACTCACAGCCTTCTCCACAGATTCTCTCCCCTTCTCCTCACTTTCCTTCTTCGAAACTTTAGCTTCTTCTCTAGTTTCTTTGATAGCTTCAGTTGAAACCTGACTTGCTTTTCTTTCCCAAACTTTAGCCAGGACTTTTTCGATTTGAGGTCTAACGTATTTTGAAAAAGTACTTCTGATTCGAGGATCTATGTGATTGACGTAGAAAGAATGAGAAGCTCTTAAGAAAGAAATGACTCTAGGTTGAACGTGAACTGTTAAGAAGTGATATGAATGTTGAGATCCTGCAATGGCCGCTACGTATGCTTGTTGCATGTAGGGATCTACATCTCGACGGCTGAGAAAGGAAGGGACGAGGAAGATGTTAGTTGGGGAGAACTTAAGGATTGACGGGGAGCATCGGAGGAAGTAGACAGGAAACTCACTAGACCTCTTGATAAGGTTGAACTGTCTTTCTGAAGTCTGCGAGAGAAGAAGAAATGAAAACGATTCGAAAGGGTTGATTAGCTTTCCAACTCCCTCTTCATTCTCCTTCCAAAACCTTTCCACTCACTATCCAAATGAGGTTGAACATGTCTTCCATACTGCATTTCAACCTCCTTTAAATGAGGATCCAAATAGTTCCTACCTCTCTTGACCACTTTCTTCCTAAAAGGTTCAACTTGTTTTTTCCAATATTTCGTTCCTTGAACTTTAGCTCTCTTGTAATAAGGTTTAGAAGTCTTGATAGCTTGGTAATAGTAAGGCTGTACTGGTTTATAATAAGGTTCGATTTGGGTATTGAGCTTTGAGATATAAGGAGAAACGATTGGTTTGATGTGAGATTGAAGTGATGAAAGTTCTCTGCAGAGAAGACGTGGATCATTTGGATCGTATTTGAAAGTGAAAGGAGTTGGTGAACAGTGCCAGAAAGCTCCTATTAGCTGTGGAGGTGATGGGGTCACAGAGGTCAGGGAGATGCTACTGATAGAGAGATGCTGCAGCTCCTTCCCGAGCAGCTTCTGAAGGAGTTGTTCTTACTTGTACGTTCTTATTTCAGCTTTATATCAAGAAAAGCACATGAGATACTCACTGCCCAGAAGATTCCGACTTTGATGAGGAAGTTGAACAAGAAGCTGGTGAAACCTCCAGACTGATGTGATGGATCGTGAAGGATAGAGGTTATCCGGTCAGCTTGAAGACGAAGCAGATGTTCAAATGGCTTAGATTTAGCTCTTGTAATGACAACGAGGCTCACCTTCTTCTTCTTCTTGATGGTCTCTAGGTAATTCTGCGAGGCCGAATTGGAGGTCTGGGTTGGTTGGAGAGCAACAGGTGTCAGAGATGGAAGTTAAGCTAAGCTGCCTCGATAGACGAGCGCCCAACTAATCTTGATTCTGATTCTGATCCTGATCCTGATCCTGATCTAAAAACTAGAATCACTACGCCAAACTCAGATAGAGGCTGGGATGGTTCTCTCTGTCTCTCTCTCTTCCCTCGCTCTGGCTCTCTCTCTCTCTCTCTTTCCTCCGGCTTATACTTACCTCACTAGCGAATTTGATCGGAGGAGTTGGAATGTTCCTATTTCCATACGGATTCCCCTTCGTCGGTTTACCCTTAGGTTGGTTGGAAGCCATCGTTTGGTCAAGAGCAAGAGCAGCATCTTCTTTCTACAGAACTTCTCCCTCTCGATACCATAGGAATCACCATGAGCAGTTCAACTCACACGTCTTCAAGATTTCCAATCCCAAATTGGGCATCTCTACTATTCTCGTCATTCCCATTGATTCTCTACCCTCAACCTCAAATCTTTTCACCTGAACCCACACTTGCAACTCTACCAACTCTCTACATCTCACCACCTCATCCTTCCCCTTCCTCAGCCTCATCTCCCAGCTGGCCTTCTCGAGATCCAATCTCTTTACACTATCAACTTGAGCTAACCCTTCGAGGAATAGAATTCAACTGCAAATACCTTGACCAACAAGATTCATTCGCTGGAAATTTGCCTTTTCTACTTCTACCAAACCCTCCAGGAATCACCAGACCCAATCTAATAAAGCGTAAAGACTTAGATCGATATCTAGAAAATTATCTTCCTTTCGATTATCAGAGGGAAGAATTGAGAGAGGAGAATGTGGAAAAGGAGAACAGAAGGAAGAATCCTTATCGGGATGAGAAACTTGGTCTGGAGGCTTTGAGTTGGAGATATAGTTTCGAGAGGGAAGGTTTGGCTGGTGTGGTGAGTATTTAGTACATAGATGATGGAGTCACAATCTGATGGAAGAGAGAGGTCAAGAGCTAGACAACTTGGGAAAAGACCTTCTAGGAAGACTTTTAATTCTCGATGAAAACCTCGCTCTCCTACTTCCCCACTGGTCCGTTTTTCTTTCTCTTTCTAGTTTCACCAGGGTTTCGCTGCTCTGACACTCACTCCGCTCCCCACTTCTCCAACATTACAGCTCCTAGCAACTCTCCTCCTGACTCCCCAACCCCTCCCATCTCCACACTCAGGTTTCCTCTCCAAATCCATTCAATCCCACCTTCAATCCTCCTCTTTCATCTCTTCCCTATCTTCAATAGCTCATCTCTCAGGTCTAGCATCAATTCAATCCTCTGAAAAATCAGTGACGGGTTATGGTTGGTTTAGTAATGTCAGTTGGGGTGGACCAGCAGTCATTACAAATGGTGTCACAACTTTATCCACCTCAACAGAAGAAGAAGAAGAAGAAATAGATGACGTTGAAGTGAATTTAGAGATGAGGGAGGAGATTGTTCAGAAATGTGAGAAGTTGATCGAAGGGATTGGCAGGAGGGTTGAACAATTAGAGGATGGGGATGGGGAGGATGATTGGATTCTTGGAGCTAGGTGAGTATCTCTGGATTATTCATGTCTCTTCTGACCTGAGCAACTGTCCTCATCTGGATGACTTCAACTCCTCTCTCTCTCTTTGTCACTCAGATCTCCAACTTCTCTAGACGCCCTCCTTTTTTCAATCCTTCATACTATACTTTCACTTCCTTTACCTTCAGCTCAATCTAAACCTTTAAGTTCAATTCAAGAAGAAGGTCTTAAAATATCATCTAGGCTGAGGAAGGCGGTTGAAAATCATCCAGCACTTTTGAAGTTCACAAGAAGGGTTTGGGAAACCAAGGTTAGAGATAAGAAAATTGGGAAAGATGATTTCGTGTATTAATGAATCATAGTAATCTAAAAAATGGGGCAACACTTTGTACAATAGGTTTTCTGGTTCTTATGAAATCCAGAAACTTTCCCTTCACGGATCATGGAGACTTCTATTCACTTTCTATTCTTCCTCTCTTCTGTCGAGTGATCATGAAAACCACATCGAAAGAGAACCTTCTACAAGATCTCAGAAAAGAGCTCTAAGTGCCTCTGGATCATACCAAGGAGCTTGAGGAATTGGATTTGGTCCTCCTGGTGTGGTTGTCTCTGGAACATCACAACCTCCTGCAAAGAGAGAAGGGAAAAATAAGGGGAAGAGAAAACAGCAAGGTAGAGAGAGTTGAGGTTCCAGAGCAAGAGAAGGAATGAGTAAGTCTGGGAGGAAAGACTCGACTTCGATTCTTCCTTCAACATTTACTCACCATAGAGTCTGTTCTTCGGCCAAGTGGCATTATATCCAGCCCCTCCCGCGGTTCCCCAGCGGGTTAGATCTGAGTTGTGGTATGCATCCCAGTGGCGATTGATCTGATGGAAATGATGGAGAGGGGCTTTCTTGAGATAATGAGTTCAAAATTGGAGGACTAGAAACGAAACGAAACTCACGTAATCGAAAGTGGGATAATCATCTGGAGAGCAACCGATGTTGATCTTATCCTTTGGTTGCCAAACTCTTACCCAATCTACTTTCATAGTGTTTGGGAAGGTGATCTCGTTGAACTCTATGTTACCAAAGTTCTTTACACAGGGAATAAAAGGGCAAAAGAATTGATTTTGAAGAAGAATTAGATTTAGCTGCCTTCTTCTCTTCTGCTCGCTTCGACTCTTTGAAACTCACAGGACTGATACCTAAGTTGAAGATGATGTACATTGGTTCTGCCGCCATGGGTCTCCTTCCTATCAAACTGACTGGATCTGGATCGAGTCCTGCAGCGTTAAGTCTGGAAAATTCCGGTCAGTTGAAGCTCTTTTAACAGGAAAGGACCCCCGGGGGGGGGTGAACTTCGCACTCACTTCCACGCTGGTACGTCATCGCTGATCCAAGTGGCAGTTCCTTCAGGACCTGGTGTATACTCCCTGGGGACGATTGTGGAGAGAGTAAAAAAAAGGTGGGGGGGGGTTTCAAAGGCCAAAGATAAGTTTCACGGGTGGGTCGGCAGCTGTCTCACCGCGCTCTTACTCACCCTCCATAGACGGCAAACTGAAAAAGCAAGAGAGAGCATTTGTGGTCAGATGAGCAGAAGACGTTGGATCGTTGACGGGTAGCTCTAACTCACTTGTCCTCCTCTGGCTCCCCCCTTGTTTCCTTTCTCTGTCGCTTCTCGAGGTGTGTCAGAGACGAAACTGATCGCTTGTTGAAATGCAGCACCTAAGTATGAGTTGTGTTGGGTTCTACTGTTATTGAAGATCTCAAAGCCAGGCTCAGATTGGTTGCTGAGGATGTATTTGTCGTTAAAAGGGGCTGCTTGGAAAGACTGATGGAAGATTACGGAGAACATCAGGCACCTGCCATGTCTCAAATTTAATCTCCGGATCGATTGACACTTACTTGGGAGACCTGGGGTTCGTGTCAAGGAGGAAGAGGCGTTCCAGGAGGTCAGATTTCGACACTTCATCAAACTTTGATCTTCTATCCTTTACTCACCTGCATGACCTGATTTCTTCGATCTGCGTAAGACCGACCAACTTGTCCTTCGACAAAATCTATCTCAGGGCCACTTCGTCCTTTGAAGCTGCCATCTGCGAGGATGGGTCCTGGTGAGGCAAAGAAAATCGATAAACACCTTAGAAAGGAAGAGCTCGATGCCCAAATCAGGACTTACCTGGATGATCTTCTCCTGGACAAGTACAGGCTGATAGTCTCTGGCCAGGCAGCCAAGAAAGAGCTGAACGAGACAGGGAAGAACAGGGGTGAGGCGGTGAGGAATGTCATAGGGATTGACGTCGCCCTCCTCAGGGTCTCTTATCTTATTTTATTCACCAGTTGTATTGTAAGCAGCATTAAATGGATTATAGACTTCCAGGTTGGTGGTTGGGATACCATCATATCCAGTCTTTTCGAGGCAAAGGGTTGGAAGCTGGTTAACAAAGTAGCAGTGGCGTGGAAAAAGTGAGTCTTCGATACTTACTTGATTCGCAAGCGTCCCAACATCACAACTTTCGTAGGAATATGGCCATAGTCCTATTCAAGAGTTGGGAAGCAGAGAGAATCAGAAAAGGTTTGCAGAGCTTGTCTCAAGGTCATGCAGACCCCTGTCGCCTCCCTTTCTCTGTCTCGCTCTCAACTCCTGTCGATTCTACATCTATTTCCTCTTCATCGAACTCACCTTCAGTGGTGGCTCCAAAGCCAGCTCTAGCTAAGTTACCCCTGAGAAAATTCGGAAAAGAGAGGAGAGAAATAAACATGAGCTAGAAAGAAGCTGTGTAATACTTTGCACCTGTTCGTCAACCTGAGTCAGATCTACTCTGATCAAGCTGCTCTATTGTCTTGGCCAAAGTAGAACTTTAGAGCTACTTACATCATCCAGAAAGCTAGAAAAAGGGGGAAAGTGGAAAATGAGTCAGACTCTCATCTTTGCTCTTTGCGTACCTCTTCCACTCACCAGGCCATAGCCCTCCATGATCCGAGTATCCAGGGAGCTGAATCGAAGCTTCTATAAGCCCCCCAGTTACACAAAGCTTATTCCAGGAAGAAACGAATCCGCCTTGAAAGTTAAGGTTGTGAGTGGGCTGCTCTGACAAAACGATCGTTAGATGTCCATCAGATGTCGTGACAGCAGCCGGATCGTACCTGGAATCAGAAAGAGAGAGAATCGAATAAATCAAAGAAGATCCTCAACAAGTGACTTCAAAGCCTTTATAGATGTCGCACTAACCACTCGTAATTTCCTGAAGGGGAAGGGGAGATTAGAACAGTGAGAATGGCCAATTTTCTGATCTGGACTTCTTTAGATTTGACGCAAATCAGACCTACCTGTTCCCCAGTACCACATCGAGTCTGCCTCCCAGAAGCTGGAATGACGGAGAAGAAGAATGAGCATCTTTACCAGTCGCCCTTTTCTGACTCGCTGCAGAGATCCACTCACGGATCATCTCCTGGATAGAAACTGCGTCCTTCAACGTTGAACTCGTCTGAAAAGACCAGCTGAAGCTCTTCTCCATCGACTCCAACCTTGGTCAGGAATTCTGATGGCGTGTCAGGATCGATCAGCGAGAAGAGACCGAGTTCACTCAGGTCAACATTCTGGGTCGGATTCAAGACAGGATTGAATGTCCCAGCTCTTCTACGGATCTCAACGATAACGGGATATCCTTGATTGAAAAATGAAAGATAGAATGGAAGATTCAATCAAGAATTACGCGCAAGGGATGAAGGTTGACGACTGAGAACTCACCCAGAAACAGACCAATGAGAGCCAAGACCAGGAGCCCCAACGTTCCGATATTCCAAAGAGCTCTAACAGCTGAGAAACATTAGAGTGGCGCGCGGCACCGGGATAAAGTGGATGTGAGCAAACGGTCAGCTTGATGAGGCTTCCAACCTCGAAACATCATACTCACGGAATCCTTTACTGACAAACGACCCATGATTGTATGCGTCTTTCGGATCGTGGAGCCAATCATCTGGTTCTGGACCGCTCTCCCATTGAGCCAAAGCTGGTCTTGCGGGGAGGGCGAATCCTTTGCCTCCTCCAATCGAAGACGAATGAGAGAAGTCGGTGGAAGGGGTGATCCCAGATCGCGGGTCTAGAGTCTCCGTCAACGAGAGAACTTCAGATCTCGATCCCCAGTAAGATCTTATGTGGGGTTGATACGAATTCCAGCTCTCTCTACTACTGGTAGTTCTGGGAACGTAGCTCTCTGAAGAGTCTTGTAGAGTCTCTGAACCCTCTCTCGAAACTAGAGGACCGGGCTCAAGACCCTCACTTGAGCTTGGTGGTGAGCTATCAATTTCAACTCTATTCCGACTTTGTTGGTTGTTGAGTTGCGACTCGTTCTGACGAGTAGAAACTGCCGAGTAGAGTTGTGCCATCTTGGGAAGAAGAAGATATAGGGGATCGAAGTCCAATACCTTTTCTCACCTTCGTTTTAAGGTGGTTTCGACTTCTCTTGAACCTGGAGAGCATTTCTTGTAAGAAAAGTACGTTCCACAGCCTCAATAGTTAAGGAGAGGAGGTTCAACCTGAAGTTCTCGGTCCCATATAAGCTCATCGATAGAAGAAGCACCGAAGGGGTGCTGTCACCGTCACGATTAGAACGGTCCGGAATGAATCTGTTGACCGAACATCTTGCATGCCACGTTAAAGCCCCTCTCCCGCAAAAGGCAAAGACTTCCGAATTTGAGAAATGAAATAAAATGAGAGTGTGTTGCAAAACAAGGAGGAAATTAATCTATATGGTTGTTGAAAGAATAGTACAAAGATACGACCAGGAAATAAACGAATTCAAGAACAGAGATATTGCTAAAAACGAGTGTGGTTGTCAGCTCTTGCGAACAAGGGGTAGAACAAAATGGAGATGAACAAGAACGAAGTATTGGTATTAGGAAACGAGAAACGAGTTGAAGAAGAAATGAGAAAGACAGATTATAGAGAGCCAAACCTAGCGTAGTATCGAAGCTTCCAGCTCTTAAGCCTCTTGATTCACCTGATCCTTCCCAGCATCAACTCCCATTTCTTTCCTCCATTCCGTCGTATCTTCATCTCCTCCAAATTCTCTCCAACATTCCAATTCTGGATAAGCCCTTCTAACATTAAATTCAGCTCCCATTGCCATCAAAGCCATGATTGGATTAGTTAGTAAAGATAGAACTCCTCCAAAGATAAGTTTGATGACAGGAGCAATGTAGCTATTGACTAGAACTTCTTCTCTATGCTCATAAAGAGGAGCTACGATAGCAATCGAAATCGGCCAATACCACCAGAAAGTAAAAACACTTAAACATAAACCTTGAAAAGCAGTCCAGAGAATCCTTTGGAATCGGACTTTGCCCGGAAGACCAGGAGCTGAGATGTTGTTCTTTTCGGATCCCGTAAATATTGATCTGATGACGAAGAGAAACCATTGTTTGATGAGGGAGGCATCGGTTGATTTACCCATTGGAAGCGGAGAAAGATCGAGTTGAGAAACTTCGGATGAGGTTTTGAAACCGAAAAAGTTACCAGTGGGACTTGGAGTTGATGGGAGATGGAGTAGAGGAGGCCAAGGTTTACGTAGAGGAGCTACTATAGGGCCGTTTGCAATGTCTGAATGTACCATTGAAGAAGTGATTAACATTGTGATCATTTGTTGAAGAATGACAGTCAAGCCCATGTCTCCTGCTAGAGTGATTGGATTGAAGATCCAGATATGAACTGCTGGCTGATTGATGTAGGTAGCAACTCCGATACCGCTGCAGAGTCAAGATTAGGAGAGGAGATGTCAGAGAAGGAGCGGAATTGACAACTCTTCCCTCGGATCCATCTCTATCTCTTCGCTGTACTCACAAATTGATTGCCCCTGAGATAATTGCAGCTCCTATACAATGGGCTATCAGAAGATAAGCTCCCTGAAGGCTAATTAATCCCACCGGGCTAGGAATCCAATCCCTCAAACTTGAAGAAGTCTCCACAACCACTCCACTCCTCAAATTAGGTCCTCCAATAGCTTTCCCAATCTCCTTCTCTAAAGCTCTTGGTCTGATGTTCCTTCTTGGTTCTAGTAAAGGGTCTCTTTTGCTTGATTTGAGGTTTGGGTTCGATCCATCGTTCTGAGCTGATGATTTGACCTTCTTACTTGATGATCGACCTTTCTTCTTTGAAAGTGAACTTTGCATTTCAGCATACTGTTCAGCAGTTGGAGCTTCAACTCTTTCCCAACTTGAATCAGAACTCCTGCCAATCTTCTCCTCTTCTGCTTTTGACTTTCCAACTCCACCGTTGAGATTAAGAGATTCTTCAGCTGCTCTGGCCAATTGTACCTGTTCTCCATCTTGATCTTGAAAGAGAGCTGGAGATTTCAAAGCAGTAACAGCTGTGAAATTGGTATCAGCAGTGGTGGTTCTAGAAGCAGCCGGCTTGGTGATCCGACCAGCTCCACTTCCACTACCTTTCCTACTCTTTGAAGATAGAGCTCTACCCAAACCACCCAAACCTATTGATTTCCTTCTCGTTGGGCTTGAAGTTGGACTTCCTTCTGCATTGGATGGTTGACCTGTTTCCTCCAATCCTTCTTTCTCCCTCTCTCCTTCATCCCCACTATTCTCTCCACTGCTGATGTGTTCATGAAATCGACTTGTAGAATTGCTTCTCACTGGAGTGATTCTAGTTCCGATGGGAGAAGAGGGAGAAGCAGCACCATCTCTACCTCTGGATTGGGAATTTGAGATGTTGGGAGAGTTTGGAAGTTGGAGGGAATTGTCTGCTTCAGATTGAGTTTGAGTATTGGCAGATTCACTTGCTGGAATTTGTTGAGATTCTGTTTCAGAATTGCTTGAATCGTAAGTAGTCTGAATTCTGGGTAATTGAGAGGACATTTAGAGAAGAGAGGGTTATAATTCCTCAAATCCTTCCAGACCTTCCCGTTCAGCTAGATTGTAAGGTTTGAGAATAAAGTAGGACGTTCTGAAAGGAAACTAACTTGCTCTGAGGCCGAAAAGGAGGAAGAAGGGGAAAGCTTGGATGGAGGGGACAGGAGAACTATATACTATGTAGTACACAGTATGAGGTTGAGTGAAACAACATCACCCCTTCTTCCGCAACCCCTCGAACTTTCTCGAAAACTTGTTCAATATTAAAAAAGGCCCCTGAAAGAAGTTTCCAAGAGTAAAG
This sequence comes from Golubevia sp. BC0850, assembly GCA_012976225.1. Lineage (NCBI taxonomy): Eukaryota > Fungi > Basidiomycota > Exobasidiomycetes > Golubeviales > Golubeviaceae > Golubevia > Golubevia sp. BC0850. Next base: position 458,494 of record JAAVVG010000001.1, on the reverse strand, counting down.
AAGGGAAATGGGGGAAGAACAACGTTTGAGAACAAATTCCACTTCTCCAAACTCCAACGCTCTATCGACTACCGTCTTTTGCCCCGTCTGTCTTCGCTCTCGCCTTGCTTGAAGATGCTTTACATTTCCAGGATTTGCTTCTCCATATCGATATTCAAGTCTCAGTGTTGAGGTGAAGCCTCAAACGCAGGAGGGTCTTTTCTGGGACTCTTGATTCGACGATGGCTGGCTTAAGGAAGGTGGAGGTTGTAGATTTGTCGACAAAGGAAGCGTTAGTCTCTTTCAAAAACGTATCGCTACTAATTCTCGCATGTTTTGGTCGCTCCAGAGATCTCACCTTGCCTGCCTCGGAGGTCTCCAAACCTCTATCGTCGATTCACCTCCCCATTCCCATCGGTCTTCCCATGTTGACGAGATGATAAGTTTGACCAGACCTAGAAAGGGTTGTTTGAGGTTGGAGAAATGGGAGTGAGATGAAAGAACGAAACTTGAAATGTTCTGATGAGGTTAGATAGAACTTCTGGACCGTTCAATTCGGGCTTGGAATCTTCTTTCAGAGTCTTGAGATAGAGTGCGAGCATTATGATAGCTTGAAGTTGGATTTGGAGGTCTTGAAATTGGTAGACGGGCTCTGTAGAATCCTTCTGACGACTGAGTTCATCCCCACTTGGTCTTTCCTGAGTTGAATCGCCTCTCGCCCCCCCCCCTTCTTCCCATTCCGGTAACAGAATTGATCTTGAAGCTGAGAGGACTGACTCTATGGCGTGAAAAGGTTCGTTTCCTGCTCATTTCTCATAAATCTCTGCTCTCTAAATTTGACTTGGGACTTTCCATATTTCCATCTCTCTCTCTCTCACACACACACACACACAATTCCTTAGTCTATTTCACCCCCAGTAATCAATACTAACAATAGAGTAGTTCCAACTCCGTCTATAAAATCACCTAAGCCTTGGAGCATTCTTCTTTAATTCCTCCCTGATGTCTCTCTCCTTCGATGTCTAGAGTTACTAGACGAGGGTGCTTTGAAAACCACGGAGCATAATGTAAGTGCTCTTGACCGGCATCCTCAGAATCCCAATAAAGAGATAAAGTTGTAAGTCTAGGAAACACATAAAGGAAATTAGAAGAGGGTAACTCGGCCATACTATCATCTTCCGTCACGTCTGATTTAAAAGTTAAAGAAGCGATCCTTTCACGACAGCTTTTGAGCAGACTGGTAAGGCATAATAATGCGTCTTGGGGACCATCTGTAACATATATGGAAAGGCTCTTTAATTCAGATACATTGATGCTTGAAAAGAGACCATAGATTTGAGGGTTCACTGAATTGAGATCTAAAAGCCTGAGGTTTGGAAACGAAGCACTGGCCCCTTTGTTTAAACTTTGTATCTGACGACTTTGCGTTTGGATTGAGTATAAATCTATTGTTCTGAGAGTCTCTTTGGAGTTAAGGAGGAGAGATGAAAGGAAATTAGGGTGAATGAAAGCTAAAGAGTCTTCTGTGATGCCGACATCGTACAGGCGGAGTTCCACAAGCTGAGAGCCTGTCCGACCAGAATAAACGACCATGGTAGTATCAAGGCGCCTATGGATAGGTCGAGCCTCTTGTGACCTCCATAGTAGGCGGTACCTCCAATTCCAGCGCTTCAACTCCATTCCCTTCAGCTTCGTCTTCATCTGCTTCCTCTGAGTCCCACTCTAAATCCAAAAAAAAGTGAAGTAAGATTTGGACAACTGGTGGCAAAATTCCAAATCTGAGGTACTGAGGAGGACTCTCGAATACCCACTAAGTCGAGCTTCCGAAGGCTGGATCTCGAGTCAGAAAGCTGCTGAAGCAACTCAGATGTCTCCGCAGCCGTTATTCTATCAGTAGCACCATCAGAGAGACAAACCTCTGAAAACTCTCTCTGTGTGAATTGTCTCGCCATCCTCAGGAGAGAGATGAGTTCGCTAGGCTGATACGCTGTAGCTCTTGCCCGCCCTCTTCAAGATGGCTCAAATACCTTATTTGAGCCAGGTCGATCATCTCCAGATTTAAGTGAAATTCCTGTGGGAACCTTTAGATGTATTTCCATCATACTAGGAAAAGATTGAAGCTGTTTGAAGAAGTATAGGCCCACAGGGGCAGGACGAAGTCTTGAGGGTCGCCGTTAACCTGGAAAGAAACGTATCGTAGACTGTGTTTAGAAAGTTGAAGAGTCTCGAAGAGACAGTCTAATGCTATCCCGTGTGGAAGGATGAACTCCTCCCTGAACTGTGAGAGGTTCAGTGTTGCCTTCTCGAGTGAATGATGGGAAAGCTCAAATCGTGAAGGATTCTGTAAATCTGACTTGCATGTCCTGGACTCGTGAGGTCTATCTATCTATGAAGTGCTGGATTGGAGAGAATGTAAATTCTCCAAGACTTGCAGAGGGCGGAGGTGTGTGCTATCGAAGAAGGTGGAAGATTTGACAAGAGATGAGACAGCATCTCACTCGGTAAAGCTTGATAAGGATCTTGGAGATTGTGAGTTGTGTCTTGCAGATCATCTATCTTGACTTGAAGTAGTTGAACTAGGAAGGAGTGAAGGAAGAAGTGAGAGGTTCGAGGGTCGAGATTCGAGGGAAGAGTATAGATTTTCTTCGGATGAGTCGCAAAGTGTTTGCTTCCGATCCCATCTTCACTTACGTCCCAAACGAAGCAAATGACCTTAACAGACGCAAGTAAGCATGTGGTAATAGTCGGATCAGGAGTAATTGGTCAGTATAGATCAGTAGAGTGGGAAAAAGGGTACGAATCCGCCAGTGACTCATCCTACCTTCGCTCCCTCTACAGGACTCACCATTGCCCTTTCGCTCCTAGACCATCCAATCAATTGCTACAAGGTCACTATCATGTCAGAGCACCTCCCCTCGCGTGATCGAGACAAAGTATATCCAGCAACTTTCGCTTCGGCTTGGGCAGTGAGCAACTCCCAACACTGTTCCTTGCGCTTCTAATACTGATTCGAGTCTCAACATTTCTTCATTCAAGGGTGCTCATCACGTCAGCGATGCAAAGGACCAAAAGGAACTTCAATGGGATCAGGTCACCTTTCGCCTGATGAGCAGCTTGGCCGAGCAAGCTCCTTGGAGAAAGAATGGCTCGTCAGAGGACGCCTTGGTCTGGGTCAATCAGACTGAGTTGTGGTCAAAGAATTCTTCAAAACCTGACTGTTGGGTTCTAGATTGGTATCCAGATGTGAGTGTTTGACCTCGGGTGAAGACATTCATAGTACTGACTCAAAACCTCACCTCTCAGTATCGACCTTTGGAGCCTTCTGAGCTTCCCGACAACATTTCTCAAGGGTGCACTTTCTCAACTTTGGACATCAACGTTCCCATTTATCTCTCCTGGCTCTACTCGGAAGTGGCTTCCCGAGGCGGTGTCTTCGTCGAAAAGAAGATTGAATCGCTAGAAGAGACTCTGTCGCTCTCTCCAGATCTAGTCGTCACTGCTGTCGGTCTGGGTGCTGGAGACATTCTGGAGATCAAGGATACCAGAATGGACGCCTCGCGAGGTCAAGTAGTGCTCATCAAAGCCCCGTGGATGGAGAGCCGGTCTCGAGGCAAAATTCGTTGGTCTGGTCTGAGCAAGATCTGCGACGAAGGATACAGAGACGTCTATGTCATTCCGAGAGGGGACGGCACCTTAGTAGTCGGAGGCACTCGCCTGACAGGAGATTGGAACGAAGAACCGAGAGAAGAAACCACTAGAGCAATCCTAGAGCGAGTTCTGAAGTTTCTACCTCAATTAGCTAGACCAGGCTCTTCAAGAATGACTCCTACTTATGAAGACGTAGACATCCTCTCGGTGAACGTGGGTCTACGTTCTGTCAGAGAAGGTGGGGCTAGACTGGAGATTGGGAAAATAGGGAGTGGAGGGTCAAAGATCGTTCACGCTTATGGGTGAGTGCTCACGCACTTTGCTAGAGGTATACACGAGCAGCTGGTGACTTACGGGAAATGTTTCCTTTTTTCCCCCAGACTGGGTGGGTTTGGCTATCAAGCTAGCTTTGGATTCGCTCTGGAGGCTCGGGCTAGGGTCGATGAAGCTCTCCTTCTACCCCTCGCCCCCAATCAATCCCCGTTCAGGTCTCTCTGTCTAAGTAAATGAGGAAGAAGGTGTTACACTGAAATCAAAACTATGGTTCACGATACTGACGACTGGTTCCGACATGAGAAGGGAAACTGATCAGGATGGATTTACAAGAAGTGATGGTATTGAAGCGTGAGACTCGAGGCAAATTTAGCGCTCGCAGGATCTCGTTGATTTTTCTGAGTCTAAGTCGAGATATGGGTATGGATTAGACCCAGACATGTATTGATCTGGCTTTATGTTGAGAGTCGAGGGGACGAGGATGCGTCCATTCAGCTTTCCATCATCAAGGGGCACTCCTGAAATGAAATTATTCAAAAAGGATACTCTCGTCATCTCAGATCCGTGTTGGCTTCAGATTGTCTATATAGTCGCTCTTCTCTCTCTCTCTTCCGTGCGATCTATTCTGCCTGAAAGAAGTTGGAATCAATCGGAGCTAAAGCCTTTGGAAGACTAGAAGCAAGATAGCCAAAGATCCTATTGAGATACAAAGAGCAGCCTCTGTGATTTTGACGATCCTATTGAAGAAGTGGAGAAGACCGAGAAGTAGATGTAAGAAAGAGACCGCCGATTAGTGGACGCGATCTGCGACTTATTCAGTGGCTCTCATCAGGCCGATGTTCGAGAGAGATCTGAGTGACGAACTCACTTTCCAGAATGTGCCATATTGGCAACAGCAGCGTCGCAACTTCTTTCCCTTTCCCTTTGGATTCCACTCTCACTCCGCACAATTCCATCTGGATCTTCAGCGTTCCCCCATCCTTCAACTTCATCTTTGTCAGTGATTTCAAGATACTTCACACATCTCATATAATCGAACCAGCCTATAGAGAGGGTAATTAGAGATATGATGAAGAAAATGGCACCGATCGTCAAAGATAATGTGTGGTCAGTTGAAAGGGGATTTGTATCACCACTATGAAATGAAGGAGAGCTGAGAGTTGAAGTGACTAGACTTGAGTTTGAAAGTTGAAGAGAAGCTGAAAATGGAAATCGGGCTCGAGTTGCTATTGGATTGATGAAGTTGGGTTCGGTGAGCGAAGATGAGTTGAAGATGGCATTTGACCTGATTCGATCTTCATAATTCTTCCTGATGATGTATTTCTGTAAAGCTGATAAAATTCTCGATGTCTTTGGCTTGCTTTGACTTTCGTCGATACTAGGTTTGAGTTCTTCTGTTCCCACTTCTCCGGTCCTTCCTTCCTTCCTCCATGTTAATGACCTCTTCTCCTTCAAGGTCTTGCTTGATGACTTCTTGATAGAAGATTTAGGCTTCAGTCTAAGTAATATAGCCCCTGAAAGAATGCTAAGAATTTGAGCCAGCCTCAACCAGCTGAAGAAAGTTCGTTCTCTGGCTAAAAAGTCTCTAGAAGTCTCTCCCTGACACTGTCTCGACTTGAAAGGATTCGATGGTAAATTAAACGATGGTGCTGTTGATCGTGGTTCAGTTGGAGGTGATATGGGAGAGGTTGGACGAGGAGAGGTGGGAGAGTTTGAACGAGACAAAGTTGGAGAGGTTGACCGGGTTGAACGAGGGTAAGAGTTTGGAATGTGAAGGGTCAAGTGCTTTGGAGTAGGTGAATGACTCATGTGATCTGAAGTCTGATAGGTAGAATAGAGGAAAGAGAGATCAATTAGATGAGGGCTTGGAGACCGACAGGGGCAAGCAACGGCTGGGCTGCTGCGAGCGCTACCAACAAGTTGCAATCGGGATCTGTTTCTCAAGTGTAGCCTGCTGGAATGGGAGTGAAAGTCCAATTGTAGTGTTCCAGGTCGGCTGATAGGGCGAACTAGGGACGGAAGGGTTGAGAGAGAGTGAAAAGTCAGAACTGGAGGCTCAGCGTGGTTCTCTGCCACGTCCACTTACTTGTATCTGTTGTAATAATCAAAGGTCAAAGAGTCAAAACTTGAAGAAACAAAAGTAGAGAAAGTCGCTTGAAACGTCGTTGCGGCGAGGAAGTAAGATGGAAACATGTCTTGCATCTCACTATTGCTCACTCCTCTCATCATGACGGACAAAATGGATAAATACGGTTCCAATCCGAGGCAAGGATCCAACTCTACATCCAACTCTTCACTTCCAAGATTGAATCCTCAACCAGATTTCCTAGCGGTGGTTCTGGACATCAATCCATACTCTTGGTCCACAGCTCCTTCTCAATCCACTTCCACTTCAACCCCTCCACTCAAAAAAGCTCTCGATGATGTCAGGATATTCTTGAATTCTCATATCGCTCAGCAATCTGGAAACGGAGTGGCCATTTGGGCAGCTGGAATAGGTAAAGCGTGAGTCAATTTCCACTTTCTTCTTGAGAAGCTCAGCACCCTCATCCTCTATGCCTATCACCCGTCTCCAGTACGCTACTTCATACGACAGCACCTCAAGCTTATCTTCCAACTTCTGTTAACCTTGATGATAACGCCTCTCATCTACTCTCGAGTACCGACACTTCCAATGCTCCACCAGATGCAAGTACTTATCAGCATTTCTCGACCATGGATAACAGAGTCTTTAAAGGTGTCAAAGAGATGATGGAAGAAATGGCGGAACTAAGTTATCAAATGGATGAAGATGAAGAAGATCAGCAGAGGGATAGTGGCAGCGAAGAGGAAGGGAGGGAGAGGAATAGAGATGATCCAGGTGGCAAGAGGAGGAGGATTGAGAAACGAGGTGAGTCACACGGCAGTTGTATAGAGAATCTTATAAGTAGCAAGTGTACTGCAATGGAAGAAGGGTATCGACAGACCGGACATGGAAGAGGTCTAGGGTCTTTGGTATTTTCTCAATCGCATCTCTGATGCTCTCTTTGGGTGTCGTACGACTAACAAAATTAACATCAATGACCTCCGAAACGATCTCCATGATCTTCTATCAGCTCCAATTGGTATTGTCTCGGCCATAGCTCAAGCTCTCTGTCGTAAGTCAGCTTCCTTCCCCATCTCCTTCCTCCTTGTCTCAACGCCGCTCTTCTGATAGCCGTTTCCTTTCCTGCAATCTTTTACCGTAAACAGATATCAATCGACATGTATCTCCCTCTTCAGCACTCAATTCCAATCAATCCATCTCCATTCCGACCGCCAACAACTCAAACAAGAACTCAGCCGCGGGCGGCTCAGCTAATAAGAACGATTCTTCGAACGTCTCTGGAACTAAAAGTAGGATTCTCGTTCTCAGTGTCACTCCTGATGCAAGCGCTCAATACGTTCCGATGATGAACAGCATCTTCGCAGCTCAAAAGAGAGTGAGTCGCTCGTTCGGGAATTCTTTGGCCACAATGCTTGATCCAAGACTCGTACAGGAGACCATGGGAAGCATTCAGTTCACTGATCCACTAATTCACCACCTTCGTTTTTTCAGGACGTGACAATAGATGTTCTGAAGCTCTTTGGATCCGACACGGTTTTCCTGCAGCAGGCAGCTCACTTGACTAAAGGAGTCTACTTCAGGCTTGGTAGTAGGGAAGAGATGCTAGTCACTTTGATGGTGAGCTTACTTTTGGAGACTCGACCTAAAAGCAGCTCTCCCTCAATATCTTCCCCGCCCGGCCTGACTCTCCTCCCTTTTCCTTCCCCAACAACTGCTTTCGCAGACCACCTACCTTCCCTCGAGATCTCTAAGACATCTACTTCAGCTTCCTACCAATGATGAAGTGGATTTCAGAGCAGCTTGCTTCTGCCATAAGAAAGTCGTTGACATTGGATACGTCTGCAGTGTCTGTCTGAGTAGTAAGTGGATCTCTGCCTAATGGTTCCCACCAGCTTTTACTGATCTAATTTCTCGTATCTTCATTCGTTCCCTTCAGTCTTCTGCGAGCCTGTGGAAGCTTGTTTGACTTGCAGGTGAGTTCAATTTCTCGAGGTCTCGTTTTGTGCGTTCTGTCCGGAATCTCACCCTTTCCATCTTCTTCTGCCTCTCTGCATCAACAGATCCAAATTTCCAAAACGAACCATCACGAGATTCAGAAATGAGTTGACTGCTCTGGGGAAGACTTCGAGCAGTGGTTGAGGAGTGATTGTCTCTCCCTCATCCTCACAACCAAATCAAATTATTCGACCTGTACCTAGAATTCAAAACAACAACCTCGCATTGTTGTATTTCCATCATGTATTTCTACTTTCCAACTCTAAACGAACTCTTCACCACATTCAGACTGAGTGCTCGAAAAAGCGTTCAAGCTCCCCGTTCTTGCTGCTCCCTCCAATTCCATCTCCTATTGGTCAGATACTCAGAACCGTAGTCTTGACTGTGTTCTGCTTCACTCAAAGAACCAAATAAGTCCTCTCAAGGTTCTATGCCTCGTTCTCTCGATTCCAAAAATTGTCGAGTTCTCTCCTTCAAATCCCTCTCGAAAAGTCTGTCTCGATCCAGCTTTTCTTTTCACGCACTTAAAGCACACTTAAAGACCTGCACTCTTCACTAGGGATCGTTTCTCTCTCCTGACAAGGGCATTTCCTGATCTTTCGACCTGGGCTGCTTTCCAATTGCTGATTTCCAAACGATCGCCTCTCCTTTGCGTCTACTTGTATGTAATGTACTGAGATCGCAGCAGAAGAATTTTCTGGCAATACCACAACTGCACATTGAGATGACGAGAGATAGGCAACGAGGATTTCGAGGGCAACTGAAAAAAAGGTACAACACAATTCTGAGAGAATGAGATTTTGGGAGAATGAGCTTTCTTGCGCATCTTGAAATTGACCGATCGTATGAAGTCCTACTTGAACTGTTTAAGCTTGAACAAGCTAGACCATTTTGGTTTCTGTCACAACTTCCTCCGAAGCCCCAGACCCTTGAATCTTGGTAGATTCCTTAATCTGTTGAGCCTTAATGATTTCAGCTTTCTTAGCCAAATATCCTCTATTCCTAGCATTGGAGTAATAGACTATTTGCCATACGAAATCGAGGAGAGGAAGAGTCAGAATTAATCAAGACGGCCATGCTAAGAAAAAGAAAAAGCAGAACAAGAGAAGCTTTTCGAAAACTCACGAAGATCTCTCCTGCCCATGGGATCCGAACCTCTTGGAACGGGTCTACCCAAATCAGTCCATTTATGAGGTTTGGTCAAAGCTCTAAGAGTGAGAGGGGTGTAATAACGGCAAGTGATTGAACCGCCCAAAGCTTCTATGGCTTGAATTGCTGAGGTTGAGGCTTTGGAAACTAGGAGGGAGAGGGGTTGGGAGAGATGTTGAGAGCCCTGATTGAAGGTCGAAGATAGTTGTTAGAGTAAGGCGAGAAGTCAGCAGAAATCGGAAGGAAAAGGAGGAGGGAATAGGGAAGCAAAAAAACTCACATCTCCTAAGATTTTAACACCATCTTTGACGCTGTGAATACACCTGCTATCTAAAAGTTCTTTAGCTGTGATAGGTTGAGAAGGATCTATTAAACCTCTATCGATCCAATGTTGAAGTCTGTCTAGGTTTAGAGGAACGTAGGTTTTGGAATGACTTGTGGGAGATGGGAGAGGAAAAGGTCAGCCGAGATCCTTCAGCCTCCAAACACATGAATTAGATCAGATCTACGAGATCGTTTTTCTTATCCGAGAAATGAAAGCTGGGACACTTGGGGGAAGGCTCTACTCATGATTGACCTCTGTCTTCCTCCCCTTGCCCCTCCAACCACCTGGTTCGAAGGGCTTCTTTCAAGTAAAAGACTACTCACATATTGGTGAAGCCTCTCTTTGGATACCTCCTCATGACTGGAGTTTGTCCACCTTCGAAACCTGGAGTAGGTTTTCCATTACCTCTTCTTGCCTTTTGACCTTTGTGACCTCTGGTGGAAGTACCACCTCTTCCTGAGGATGGACCTCTACCTAATCGCTTGGGCTGAAAATTTGAGAGTTCAGTGAAATGAAGTGAGAGTCAGAAAGAGCGAGAGACAAAGCAATAGAGGGCAAGAAAGGAAAGAGAGAGAGAGAGAGAGAACAAGAAGCCAAAGCTCACAGTTTTAGGCGTCTGAGCTGGTTTGAGGTTTCCAAGAGTGAAAGTTGATGGTACATGGCTAGCATAAGATCTTTTTGTTGACGGTTGAGCTGCGAAAGTGACTTTACGAGGAGAAGAAGTAGCGATTGGAAGATTGGAAGAAGTTGAAGTTGAGAAGAGACGACTGCTGCTGCTGGAATTGAGAATTGACGAAGTCGGTGATTTTGAAGTTGTGGAAATTGCAAGTCTTGCAAGACTTTTTGAAAGAGTAGTTGCTGACATGGATCAACGAGGATGATAGGTTGATAGGATCGTGTTGTTGGAGAGAGAGAGAAGCCGTACTGGATAGCTTGACCTCAACATCATCACTATCTCAATTCGACATGAGTTCCAGAAAGGAACCACTTTCAGTAGAAGCCATTCTACAGAAACAGAAAGAAGCTGCTCAAATCAAGGTAAGTTCAATCATTTCAGTTAAGCTCAGCACCATCCGGACTTGCTCACCTCCCTCCTCCTTCTCCTACTACCCACAGCCCAAGTTCTTGACAAAGGCAGAGAGACAAGCTCAAGCTTTGGAGAAGAGAAAGAAAGAGGTTGATGAATCAAAGCAGAAGGAAGAGAATGGAAGAAAGGAAAGAGAAGAGTTGGAGAGAAAGAGTAGAGAGCAGGCTAGGATCAATGCCACTTCTAACTTCAATGCGAGGCAACAGCAGGGTGGACCTGGTAGAGAAGGTTACGATAATAGATGTGAGTATTGATCTAGCTTCCTGAGATATGGGAGAAGGGAGGATCGGAGATCACTCAGTAAGAGAGGCTCAGCGGGGACCTCTGTATCCGATCCTTGGCTGACTTTGTCTTCCAACCTTCTCGTTCCACAGATCAAGATCAACGACGACCTGGAGACTGGCGAAACGAACCCAGAGGAGGTGGAGCTGGAGTTGGACCTTCTAACTCTAGACCAGGATTTCAATCCTCAGCAATTCCAACTGGTCCTCGAGCAGATCGACCGCCTGGATCTTCTACTCCATCAACCAATACCAGTGGATATCAAGACCTAGACAATCCTTATTCCAATCCTTCAACTTCTTCAGGTCCAAGAGGAGGTCTACCACCTTCAACTTCAAGCTCTCATCAAATCTTACCACCCACTTTCACTTCTCAAAACAAACCTGGACTTTTGACCGAAGGAGAACAATCTCTGATCAAATCAAGATATTTAGGTCAGGAAACTAAAGGAAAAAGAAAGCTCAAGAAGATTGTGGGTGGAGGTGGTGGAGATAAGAAATTCCTTTTTGGTTGGGATGCAAGTGATGATACTTCTGATAAAGTCAATCCAGTTTATGAAACTAGTGTTCAAGCTAAAGCTTTTGGATTGGGGTTGGATTCTAATGGAAATCAAATCACTAATGGCAATGGTTCTTCCAATGGAGATTTAGATTTACATGATCCATTAGCTATTGCAAGGAAAAATTCAAAACTTAGAGGTGCAGCTTCTGCAATGTTAGAATCTCATTGGTCAGAGAAATCTTTAACGGAAATGAAAGAAAGAGATTGGAGAATTTTCAGAGAAGACTTTGGGATTTCCGGCACTCGTGGTGGGAATATTCCAAGACCTTTGAGAAGTTGGAAGGAATCAACAATTCCCAAACCGATTTTAGAAGCTATTGAAAAAATAGGTTATACAGATCCATCTCCTATTCAAAGACAAGCCATTCCTATTGGTTTAACAAATAGAGATTTGGTTGGAATCGCAGAAACTGGTTCTGGAAAGACTGCATCTTTCGTAATCCCATTGTTATCTTACATTTTGGATTTACCGAAGATGAATGAGACAAATCAACAATTAGGACCTTATGCTCTTATTCTAGCTCCAACTAGAGAATTGGCTCAACAAATCGAAACCGAAACCAAGAAGTTTTGTGATGTTCTTGGATTTAATTGTGTTTCGATTGTAGGAGGTAAAGACATGAATGATCAAGCTTTTAATATGAGAGACGGTGCTGAAATCGTTATTGCTACTCCTGGTAGATTAAAGGATTGTATTGAAAGACATGTTATCGTGCTTGGTCAGTGTACTTATGTCGTGATGGACGAAGCTGATAGAATGGTTAATTTGGGTTTCGAAGAGGTTGTCAATTTCATTTTGGATAGTTTACCAGTCTCGAATTTGAAACCGGATGACGAGAAAGCGGAGGATCCTTTGAGGCTTTTGAGAAGAGATGGTGGAGAGATGGAAAAGTACAGAGTTACTAGTGAGTACCAAAAGAAGTATGAAGCATTTGGAACTTTTGTGATTCACTCTTTGACTAACCCCTACGCTTTTCCATTCCCTCCCACTTCTCAGTGCTCTACTCCGCTACCATGCCTGCTTCTGTGGAGCGAATGACTCGTAAATATCTACGTCGACCTGCAACAATTACAATCGGAGACGCCAACCAAGCTGTTGGAACCGTCGAGCAGAATGTAGAGTTCATCAACAGTGAAGACAAGAAGAAGTAAGTCCCCTTTCTTGATTCCTTGCCTTCAAGAACCAAAAACCTTCTAAGCATTCTGATCATTTTTCTCTTCCTCTCCCTTTCTTCTTTTCCCACCTCTCAGAACTCGACTTCTTCAAATCCTCAATTCAGGTTTCCAACCTCCGATCATCGTTTTCGTCAATCAAAAGAAAATGGCAGATTCAGTTGGAAGAGATGTTCAAAGAGCTGGTTGGAATGCTGCAATCTTACATTCAGGAAAAAATCAAGAAGAAAGAGAATATGCTTTACAATCTTTGAGATCTGGGGAATGTCCGGTTTTAGTGGCTACGGATTTGGCTGGTAGAGGTATCGATGTTCCAGACGTTAGTTTGGTCATTAACTTTCAAATGTCAAATCATATTGAAGCTTATGTTCATAGAATCGGTAGAACTGGTAGAGCTGGGAAAAGAGGTACTGCTATCACTTTCTTGGAAAACGCTGATGAAGAGATGTTGTGAGTATTTGACAACTTCCAGGTTTTTGATTGGAAAGAAATGATTGTCTCTTTAGCTGACCCCCTCTCTTTCACCCTTTGTCTCTTCGCTTTTTAGCTACGATCTCAAACAGGAAATCTCCAAATCTCCAATCTCGAAACTTTCGAGAGAGCTCGAGAAACATCCGTCAGCACAAAGTCGTCTTCCGAAGGACCATTACAAGAGAAAGAGAGAAGATGACGATTAAGGGTGAAATGGAAGACATTAAACCTTTGTCACTTGTACTATTTATGAATTTCGAACTTCTTGATTTCCATTTCCGCAAACTTTTGAAACGGGCTGGTCAACTGAAGCCTTCAGACGACACACACCTTGCTCGTATTCCCGTCGCTGTGAAGCACTAGGAAGCAACTGTTTGTTTTTGACAAGGCGGAAACAAAGCTGGTGTTTGTATAGCTATTAGACTCATTCCTCTTTTTGAGCGGCTCAGAACATTTCATTCGATGGTAGAGACATGTGTACGTACAAGGAGGAAAACGAGATTGGCACATAGGTGGAAAGTATTAGAACGAAAAAGAAGAAACAGAAGAAACAGAAGAAAAAGAAGAAACAGAAGAAAAAGAAGAAAAAAAGAGAGAGAAAAAACCAAAGCTCTGAACAAGAAAACTTCAGAGAATCGGCTCTGAAGTCGAAATGGAGACAAAAAAAGGGGGGGTGGTCGTCTCGAAAGAGAGATTGGAAGAAAGATTTCAAAAGAGACTCAAAAAGATGATTCTCCTCCTCAGTCGATAAAATTTCCAAGTGTACCGACTATGTAGAAACATCAAAGATGAATCAAGGCGGGGTTTTGGGTTGGTCACGTGTCCAAAGTTCCATAAAGACATCGTGACCTTAATCTAAAGATCACGAATAAAACCAAAGGAAACCACTGCCCAACCGATCTGTAGCTGTGAGAACAGTGCATCTCGGTCTAATAGGCTCTACCACTCGGAAGAGTGTTTGGCTGGGGTAGGCTGACCTAGCACAACAGAGGGAGTTTTCGTCTGAGGCGCATTATCGCATCAATAGAAGAAGTTTTCCAGTAAATCTTAGTACTCGTTTTTGTCTTTTATCAGAATCGAATTGCTCGAATCCTACCTTGTTTCAAGGAGGCTGAGGTCCGAAGCTCCGAAAGTACTCCTGTAAAGGGGGTTGTGGTTTTTGGGAAGGAGTTGCCACAGTCCTTAAGTTGATGGATGGTCTGAACAGCACATTTTGCGATATATTTTGACGTCCATAAGAGGTGAAAGTAGAAAGAAGACTTGATGACAGAAAGGTAGGGGATGTGAGGTGAAAGCGTGTTGTGTTGACGCGATGTGGCTGTTTGAAAAGTGGATGGGTTGGGAAGAGATGAGAAAATGGGAGTGGGGATTTTAAAATGGAAGCCTCTGATCGCTCCTTTTAAGGGAACAGAAAAGAATCACCAAGAAAGAGCGGAGCAGAAAGGAATGTTTGGATCCAAGCTGGTTCAGCCTCGACACGTCACGAACAAAATCAGTCCGGCTTGGAGGTGGATCCAATGTTTCACCTGCAGGCTCGCGTCCTTTTCACAATCCAATTTGGGGTCAGATGATTCATAGTATGGGCGTGTTGAGAGAGGATCGGAGCAGGGAAGGAGGAGAGGAGAGGAGCAGGAATCAGTCCCATCCCAAAGCAAAGACCTCTTCTCACCAATGTATCCTTTGGTTGATTAAGCACTGTGAAACGGAACTCCTTGGAGATTCTGCAGTACAACACGACGTGTTCAGCATGGAACAGAATCTTTCGAGCCAAGGACACACTCGACACGCTCAGATTTGGAAATGAGATATAGGATGAATTGCGAGCCGAGACTAAGTAGGCGAGTATAAATTGAGACAGATCAAGAGCAAAGGAGAAGCGGCACAAAACAAAATGGAGAAAGAGGAAAGAAACTGGGAGACGAGAGTGATGACAATAGAGAGCGAGAGAACGACGAGAAGCGAGACTTGAAACAATACTTTCTACCTTTCCAACCAGAAACCTTTGAATTGTTGAGAAATCATTTGTGCTACTTCATGAACTTGAACATAGCGCCCAAATCAACATATCTTCTACCACTCTTACTCAAATACTTCATAGTTACATCCTTCATTGCGTTCAGTTCACTACGATTCTTGAGAGTGAGATCTTCGATTTGTTCATAGGAAGCTTTACCTTTACTCTTCTCCTTACACCTCTCGATATCCACCAAGAATTCGAAATAAGAGAGTTGAGTATAAAGATCCTTATCAGAATAAAGCGATACGGTCTTTCCTTTACAGCCAGCTACCAGACATTTCTTCGAATAAACTCCAGTAGATCTTGAACGAGTCTTGCAACTTGGTTCAAGACAGATAGTCCAACCAGAATAGTAAGCTTCGATGTGAGCTCTGATTCGTAGATCTAATTGAATAGCGATAGAGACTTCTGGAATTGGAACTCTACAAGCTTTATTCGAGCAAGTGATACCATTTAGAGTGACCATTCTGTCTTCGCTCTTTAACTTCTTGAGATTTGAGATTCCTTCAAAGACACTTGATTGTGAACATTTCAAGCAGTTGACTCTGAACTCTTGACATTTTGCGAACCTCTGTTCATCTGGAACTAGCGAATCGACAGTTTTCAGTTCCCAATCATTAGCTTTGAGCTCAACTCCAACATTCGATTTATACTTGTTTGGATCTAAACCTAAACATTCTGCTAACCTAGACCTTTCAGTCCCCTCGATGTTCTCACATAATCTTTCGATAGGAGGTAAGATTTGAAGAGCTAAATAATGTTCGAAGTCAATCTTCTTCTCCGAACCTTCTTTCCTTAAATCATCTGGATGGAAAGCTCTATCAGCTTGAGCTGATTTCGAAGTCGAAGAACCATCTTCGCCTAAACAGAAGATGTAAGGGATCACCGTTCCAGATCTAGCATCTCCTCCCTTCGCCTTCATTCTCAGAGCGACTTGAACATGAGGCTGTCCTTTCTTATCAGGATAATCTTCTGGATTCTTTCCTAGCCTCTTGTAAATGATGTAGTCGTCTAGAGAGATCTTATGATCTCTAACGTCGTTACCGACTTGAGTCAAGTACTCGTGTATTTGAGAGATGACGACTTCAGTAGCTTCTCCCGACAGAATTTGACCTAAAACGTAGTTGGAAACATTCTTTGAAAGTTGAGAGTATTCTCTTCTCTTCATGTCTAGACCTTTGATTTCAGTAGTGGTAGTCCCATTGTTCTCCATCTTGAGAGCAGCGTACTTCTTCTTCTGAAGTAACAGCATTCGCTGAAAGACGGCGTCGACATCGATTTCTAGCAGTCTGTACTTGTCGTTGACCGTCTTCTTGAAGTCGTATCCAATCTTCATGGCTTCAGCTAACTCAGTGACGTTGGTGTTGATCATGACGGAATCAGTATCTCCATAGATGACATCCAAGTTGAGAGAGGTTGCTAGTTCCTTAGTATGAGTTAAGATTTCTCTACCTTTGTGAGTAGTCAAAGCAGCTAGAGGTCTAGCGTAGAATCTTGAACCTTCGAAACCTAAACAACCGTACATTGAGTTGGCAGTCAATTTCAAAGCAAGTTGTTTGATGTCGTAAGCTTTCATAGTTGCAGGTTTGACGTTTGAACCCTTCATTAAACCTTTGACATCCTTTCTTCGGTTAACCAATTGAGCAATCAATCTCGGTAAGACTCCTTGAGCTACGTCTGAAGACGGAACCGAGGGAATCTTGTTGACATCTGATAAATCGTCATCAGATCTGTCGACAGTAGTGAAATCGATGTTGAACTCTTGAATGATGGAAGGATAAAGAGAATTGAAATCCATAACCAAGACGTATCGATCGTATAAACCTCTCTTTGGATCGAAAACCAGACCTCCTTGATATTTCTTCTGAGTTCCACTAGTCTTCTTTCCACTACCTTCTCCATCTTGATCGTCTTCTCCAGCAGCTCTTGAAGCTTGGAGTAGAGCTTTGGCTTCAGCAGCAGCTTTCCTTCCGATCTTGTCTGGACAAACGTACTTCTGCCTGTGGAATTCGTGAAGTAGAATGTATTCGTTCCTTTCAGCTCTACCACCATTTAAAGTTCTTGCCCAATTGTTTCCAGCTAAGTTGGTTAATTGTTTGGTTAAAGGTAGCATTTGAACTTTGCAGGTTAAAGCCATCTGGAAGAAGGAATCCAATTCACAATGTCGAACGAAATCGAGAAGACGATCTGAGGTTGGAGCTGAACTGTCGAAGTAAGAAGCCGTGTCGTCTGGATCGATATCGACACGTTCCACGTCTAGATGAGTCTTGCACATCTCAGTCAAAGACCATGTAGTAGATGAGATGATCGACTGTTGGAGGGGAGACGAGGTGAAAGCCTCAGATTAGCATTCTGGCCTTCCGTCTCAAATCGATCTAGCAATCCCTCGACTTTCTAGCGTCCAACGACTCACCTTTCCGGTATCACTAGCCAAGTCAGCGATCAACCTTCCAGGTAACATTCCAATGTTGAAACCTTGACTTAATCTCGGCCAAGCTTTTCTCTTCAGCTTTCCAATCTTATTCCAAACCTTAGGAGTCACATTCAAGTCCTTCAACCTATGAAGTAGAACATCCAAAGAGCTTCCTGAGAATTCATGTCCAACAATGACATCCGGATCCAGAGCACCAATCTGAGTTAAAAGATTGTTTAACATTAACCTTTCATTCTTCATCGGAGTGATTTTGGTGTTATACCCATCTCTTTTGAAATCTGGATTGGTAGCTCTTTTCTCGAAGTCAGGAGGGAAAGAAGTTCCAAGAGGTCTAACGACAGTATAATTAGAAGCGATTAATCTTTCAGGAGGAGTCAAATCTTCAAGGCTGTAATCCTTCCAAACTCTAGCACTAACTGAAACGATCTCTCTTTTGTTTTCTTTATGATTCATAACCTCTCTTGTAGAAAGTGACATGACAGTCAATAACGGAGCTTCGGTTGGAATAGTCTTGTCAAGTGAAGATACTGGGAACGGTCTTGCATCTTTTGGATCATCGACTCTTACTTCTAATTTGCAGAGTGATAGAGAATCATCTGAAGAGACTGGAGTACTGTTCTTGACGTCTAACCAACATGGTCCCATGATTGCATTCTTGATTACGAACAATTCAAACATGTTGGTGTTGGTTCCGAAGATTCTTGAGAAAGTTGATCCACTGGTTGTGAGAGGTAAGACTGGCTTATCGAAACCATAACGGATCTTTAGGTATTCAGTTTCAGCTGGAACTCCTGGTAGTTCGAAAGCGTACTTCCTTTTAACCCATTTCGTAAGTCCACTCCCAGCCTTGGCTCTCTCCATGATCTCTTCGATTTCTTCTTCGATTTCCTCTTCAGTTGGAGCTTGATCGGTCTCCTTTCCGTGGACTGAGAGGAGAAGGAAAAAGGAGTGAAGTGGTAAAAGAAAAGAAGAGAGAAAGAAAGATGGTCAGATAAGATGAAAGCGCTTCGCACCGTTCTTGTAGACCTCTCGGCACCCTCAGCTCTATACTCACTCTTCTTCCCAGGTCTGGGTAACAAGAACAAACACCTCTCAATTCCATCAACAACCACACTAGCGCTAACGAATTTCCCACTGTCCTTCTCCTTAACCTTTCCGAACAGAATCAATTTCCCATCTTGTTCAACATGGTCATACCAAAAGAATCTCAAATTTCCGTCTTTCTCCATAGCATTAATCTTAGTTTGTACCGGACTTGAATCTGCATGAGCAGTAGTAGTAGAAAGTCTAGCTTGTCTTCCGCCTTTTCTTTGAGGCATTGGAGTAGCAGAATCCACAGCTTCAACGGTAGAGATTAAACTTGCACCTTGATCCACTTTCTTCCAAGAAGGGTTTACAAGAGTAGGTTTTGAGTTGATTGAAGGTTTCGATTCTTCGACTCTTTGAACGGTGACTGGAGCTGGAGCTGAGATTGGAGTTTGAGGTTTTGATTTTGGTTTTGGAGCTCTGATAGAAGAAGCGTTGACCAATCTCTGTTTTCCAGTGAAAGCACCTGGAGCTTTGATAGAGAAAGAGTCTTCATCTTCGTCATCACTGTCTAACTTCAATCTTGAATCATCTAAATCCATTGCATCATCTTCTTTCTTGATACCATTTCCAAAGACATCATTTCCTAAACCTAAACTACCGATTCTCTTTGGTAATCTTCCTACATCAGATCTAAACTTCTTCTTATTCCCACCTCTTAAATCTGAATCTAGATCGTCAATTTCATCGGTAGCTTTCCAAGGAGGAGTATCACTTCCAGTAATATGAACATCTGGACCTATTCCATCTGAAGAAGGGTTCTCAGAACCTGAAGGTCCAGTAGAAGGACTTGAAAGATGATTTCCATTTGAATAGCTAGTTTGACGAAAATTAGAGAATGAACCATCACCATAAATTTCATACTCAGGTTTACGTTTACGATTTGAATTAGAAGAAGGGGTAGCAGGGATCTTAGAAGAGGAGGAAGTAGCAGAGGTAGTCTCATCCAAGCCACCCATCAACTTGGCCATGAAGTCCTGCTCCTTGTCCTTAGATTGAGGCTTCTTATAAGCATCAATGCTAGGTCTTGACACGACACCCTTTCTACCCCTTTCAAAAGCATCCATCTCTTCCCTTTTCCTTCCAACTCCCATCTTAGGTTTCCCAGAATAATCATCCTTCTTTGAAGAAACTTTCTTCTTACTCACACCCCCCTTCTTACGTTTAGGTTTCACTTTCCCAGTTCTATCATAGTAATCTTGTTCTGTTTCTGAATCTTGATCCTCTTCTTCTGAACCTGAATTGCGTTGATCCCAATCATCTACTCCATTATCTATGTATCCTGAACCATCATCGTCTTCTATGAAATCGTCTTGCATGATTTTACCTCTGGCATAAGATTTGTATTCTTCTTCAGTTACTTCATCGTAGATGTCTCCATCGGAATCTTCTTCAGGATCAGGCTACGCGTAGGTAGAGTGAGAGACGCGTCGGGAGAGGAGAGATGAGATGGGGATGGATGGATGAATGGCGTCAAGATGAGATTAGATAGTGGATTGAATTGGTATGAATTGAACTCATTAATAGGAATGGAATGGAGTGGATGGAATAGAAAGGAGAGGAGAGGAGGAAGTAGAGACGATTGACTCACCTTTGCAACAGGATTCCCACTTCTCCTGGCCTTTAAAGCTTCCAACACTGCTTTACGCTTAGCAGCCGCTGCAGCTGACATGATTGATCAATTGGAAGTTGAAGAGTGAAGACTAGAGATTGAGTTGCAGTCAAGAATGAGGAGTTTGATGATGGTATGAGGAGGTGAGAAGGTCAAGAAACTTTGTCCCCAGCTCGCGATAGCGCGACGCTTCATTTCTGTTTGGTTCGTATTGTTCACCCCCTCTTCTTCCTCTCGAACAGCCAACCCTGCAGCTGGGCAAGTCTCCTGGATCTCCAAAGTATCCCCAGAACTTTTCTTCTCTCAGTCTTTAACAAGCTCGGATCCTTCGACATGATCGCCTCAAGGGGGGTTTGGCAAATCTTGGTGGGAAATCATTGAGGCTCATAGAACGGTTTGAAGAGTCTTCGACTTCTTTCAGGACGATTTCGCTCACCCTAGATGGTCTCAGCAGAAGTTAGACCTATTCGATTAAGGATCTGGGAGGACCTTGAAGGAGGTTTCAATCGAGACTGACGTCTTGATGCAACATGAAGATCAGTCTCGTCTATTGAGCACCCTCAAGAAATCGAGGATTTCACTCCTTTACGAATGCCTAATCAAAGTGGTCGATATGATAATGATTGACGAGTTTCTAGAGGTGGCATCTCGAATTCCCACCATTAATGAGCTTGTTGTCTTAAACACAGCCAGCAAAGAGGAACCTCTTTGTTCGACTCCTTTGTTAGAGAAAATAATCGGCAAAGACGTCGGTAATCATAACCCTGGAGATTCAAAGATATTCTGGTCCTTTCAGCTAAGAGAAACGGGCTAGAAATATGTAGTAAATAGGTCATCAAAATGTCTCCAGATTAATCGTTTCTAAAAAGAAGCTCAACAAAAGTCAGGTCACAAAGCTGAAAGAAGTGTTTGGGGAGATTATTGACATCGAAGAGTACCCAGACGTCTTTGAGGTAGAGTACTAGAGAAGGCGAGTTTGGTCTTCTCAACTGCAGGTCGAGGCGGCGACGTCTTCAGTCAACTTGTCTCGTAAGCCCAACCAACTTTTCGATTCAACTCCATTTTCACTTTCACGGCAGTGCTTATTAGAAATACGAACTGGAAGTAAAAACAGGAAAAAGAAGGTGAGTGATGATCTTAGACGGAGAAACTTGAAAAGGTAAAGCTTTGGGACAGCTCCAGACCTGCGCAGAAGCGATTGAGGTCTTCCCAACTTTCGAAGTTCTGGTTCTCATCATTGTATACCTGGATCTCATGTCTACATTTCAAACGCTCTTGATGCCTTAAGAAGCCATTATCCTCGTCTACGTCATCCCAAGCATCATCCAAGTCGTATTCTTCTGAATTCTCACGATAGGGCGGGGAAATGGAAGGATCCCAGTTTTCATTCTCATGTTCTTTGAAGAAGTGGTTTCTTAAAGTACGCAAGACATCAGAGACAGTAATTGCAGAATTCTCAGGTTGGGCTACAGTTGAATTGATGATCTCTTCTCCGTTGATAACCTCCTCTCTGTTGTAAAAGTTTTCTCCTTCAGGTTGCTTGTGATAGACGTCTTCTTTGAAATCATACACTTGACTGTTCCTACAGAAGTCTCTGAGCTGTCGAGCGTTCCAAACCGTTCCCAGCAACTCGATGGCATTAAACGGAGGATTCGTTGCATTCTGAGGCCCTAATAATACGACGCGGTAAATCCACAGTTTCAAAAAACGGTTTTCGTCCATCTTTCTAATTTTTTCTGAGGTTTCCGAAGACGCCAAAAACGCGTTTTATCTGTGAATCGTTCTTTTGACTTCATATCATCATACTGTGAGGTTGCTTGATAGTCCAAAATGGTTTCTCAATAGGAGAGAAGTTCTCCTCTGTCGCTGTGGGCGCGGAGAGGCTGGATAGCGAAGAACCTCAACTTCTCTCCCTAGCCCATTCCAATTCAATTCGATGCTCCCAAATCAACAGTTTTGTCCGTTGGATCAAATTTCTATTCAGGATCTCGTGAAAGACTGTTGTGTATAGCGTACAGAAAGAAGGTTGAGACAAGGTGTACGACAGAACAGTCAGGGGAGTTGGTAGGACAAAGGAAGGGAATGCTATCGGCAGACAGATAGCTCGAAATACTAATCTATCTGATACTGCGGTAGCCAAGAGGTGAGAGAAGGGCAGAAGAAAATGTCGTCAATTGAGAGACAAGATAGAGCTGAAGAAGCTCATTCAAGCAAGAAGTTGTCCGTGTTAGCAAGTCAGCAAGTAATCAGGTTAGCAAGTCGCTCTATTGAGAAATCAATAGATTAGAGAGTAGTATGATAGAAGGAACGAGGGAGTACGCGAGAATGGATAGTAGGTGGAGGGAATCGCACTGAGAGAGTGGGAGGCAAGAGTGAGTGAGGATGATAAGAATAGAGAGAGAAGAAGAGCACTCACTGGCTGCTCGAAAGAATCCTTCTAAGAGAAATTATTATGGCTTGGAAGGAAGAGGAATGAGGATGAGCGAAGAAAGAACTTCACCAATCTTCACGCGGCTCGATCGTCATGGAGGGCAAGGGGTCGAGACCAAAGGTTCGTCATCTTCTCATGTAGGGTCACCCTTTATAAATGGGTTTTCTCTCTTTGTTGGCTTGTCTCTTACCTCTGGAAAGTGCTGCAGTGATGGGAAGCACGAATGTGGAGGGAAGAAGAAGAAAGAAGTTTTGAAGATCTTTGATCGACGCAAGTCAGGGGCTTCACCTGATAATATCGAGGAAAAGGTTCGAGAGGTTCGTTAACTGCACCTGCTCACTATAAATAGGTATCTTTCAAGCTGAAAATTTCTTCTCTACCTTCTCCTTCTTCCAAGCAAAAAACGATGAACAAGTTCCTCTCAACTCCCGGCCTGTGGCTGGATGGAGTCTTCCATTTCTTGCCATTCTCTTCAATCCAAATTCTGGCCTCAGTCAATCGCTACCTCCGCCTACTATCAAGACTGATCACTCATCCTACTCATCTCGGAATCTATCCAATCGGATTCTGGTCCCATTACATTCTAACCCTTCTCTCTTACCAAGACCTCAAGAAATTACAAAGAGTCAGTGAAGTAGCCAAGAGACTCACTACCTCGAAGAAGTTGGCCAACACCTTGTTTCGCTCAGACGTCAAAATTAGCGCCTTGAAAAGAATCGAGCAAGGGGTTAGCCTCAACACTAGAGAGTACACTAAGAAAGGTCCGAAAGATACTGCACTCAATCCTTTCTTTAGAGCCATCAGCTACAGTGTCCCTCCAGAGTACGAAGACGTCTATGCTTGGACAGACAAGGAGTACACCACGAAGTGCCTCATAGAATCCTTCAACGTTTCTTCTGAAAAAGCAACCAATCCTCCAGTACCTCCTATTTTAATCGAAGGGTTTGATCCTTCCACTTCATATTTTAGTTCGTGGGGAAGTGGAGGACCTCCCAGAACCATCGGTGTAGTCGGATCTGGTAGACCTATCTTTGGCGGGAAGCACTGTTCAGTCACAGTTAGAGATGTCATGAAGGCTCTGATTTAGGATGCCAATAGAATGGAGGAAGAGTATGGTGAGTCGAAGAACTGGATTCTTGTTTCGATGACACTTGACTGACCTCTCTTCTTCCGATCTTCAGACGCCGGCGATCATCGCTACTTCGAAGGTTTATCAGTATTTTGTTATTGAGGATATCTTCTGGGGGTCGTAACGTGAGTCGGGTTCTCTCATCTCTTCCCAACCCATCCACTTTTCAAACAGCCACATCGCGTCAACACAACACGCTTTCACCTCACATCCCCTACCTTTCTGTCATCAAGTCTTCTTTCTACTTTCACCTCTTATGGACGTCAAAATATATCGCAAAATGTGCTGTTCAGACCATCCATCAACTTAAGGACTGTGGCAACTCCTTCCCAAAAACCACAACCCCCTTTACAGGAGTACTTTCGGAGCTTCGGACCTCAGCCTCCTTGAAACAAGGTAGGATTCGAGCAATTCGATTCTGATAAAAGACAAAAACGAGTACTAAGATTTACTGGAAAACTTCTTCTATTGATGCGATAATGCGCCTCAGACGAAAACTCCCTCTGTTGTGCTAGGTCAGCCTACCCCAGCCAAACACTCTTCCGAGTGGTAGAGCCTATTAGACCGAGATGCACTGTTCTCACAGCTACAGATCGGTTGGGCAGTGGTTTCCTTTGGTTTTATTCGTGATCTTTAGATTAAGGTCACGATGTCTTTATGGAACTTTGGACACGTGACCAACCCAAAACCCCGCCTTGATTCATCTTTGATGTTTCTACATAGTCGGTACACTTGGAAATTTTATCGACTGAGGAGGAGAATCATCTTTTTGAGTCTCTTTTGAAATCTTTCTTCCAATCTCTCTTTCGAGACGACCACCCCCCCTTTTTTTGTCTCCATTTCGACTTCAGAGCCGATTCTCTGAAGTTTTCTTGTTCAGAGCTTTGGTTTTTTCTCTCTCTTTTTTTCTTCTTTTTCTTCTGTTTCTTCTTTTTCTTCTGTTTCTTCTGTTTCTTCTTTTTCGTTCTAATACTTTCCACCTATGTGCCAATCTCGTTTTCCTCCTTGTACGTACACATGTCTCTACCATCGAATGAAATGTTCTGAGCCGCTCAAAAAGAGAACTGAAGCAGCTAGCCAGCTCTGTCTAGAATATGATGAAGACACGTTGCTTGCTAAAGATTGATGAGAATGCTTACAATCTGAACGAAGTCATCAGACTCGACCATCTCACTTGAAACCAGATCTCTGCCTCTTCTTGAACCTGCCCATCACGAGATCATCACTAGCCATATCTCTTCTATCCTTACCACCATTTCCATTGTTACGAATTCCACCCGCATTCCCATTTCCGCCTGCATTCCTATTTCCTCCCGCACTGTTGTCCGTCCCACTCCCACTTCCACTCGCCACTCCATCTTGCAATCGAGCTTTGGCCAAAGCATCAGCATCAGATTGAGGTCCTCTACCCGACATCCCACCTCGGAAGAACCTAGCGTTGGCGAGCTGCTCATCTGTTTCTCTGGTCTGAGATCCAGTGTAAGCTCGATTCTTCCTTTTCTCGTAGAGTAGTTTCTTGGCTTTCTCAGTGTCCTCGATGTTCTTCAGCCTAGCTCTGTGAAATTGAAAGGGTGGTCGGGTCAGAGGGCGAAACGAGAAAAAAACACAGAAGGAGTGGATCCTTTTTATGGCAACTCGCTTCTTCTCCTTGTTTAGTCCAAGAGCCTTGAGTACTCACTCCATACCCAAATCAATCTCTGGAATCCCACTGAGCATCATCGCACTAGTACCAATGTTTCCCTCTTCATCTCTATCTTCATCCTTTTCGTTGACCTTCGGTTTAGCCATTTGCTGAAGAAGCCGATACTTCTCAGCCACTCTGTAGAGATCATCTTCTGGATCTGTGAGCGCTTTCTGGATTTCCGAAGTAGATGGTTGAAGAGAAGCAGTGGAAGCGGAAGGGTCTGCTTGAGATCGCCTCTTCAACATTTCCGATTCGATGTATGCCATCCTGTTTGAAGGAGAGAGGTCGGGGTATGTCGAGAGAGGCGTCAGAGGAAGTAAGAAGTAGGTGAACTAGACAAGACTGGGCGGGCTCGTTCAAGACTCACATGTGCTTGTCTACGTCGACAGTATTCGTCTCTCCCTGGAAGTTGTCCTGTCTGACCAGTCTCGGTTTGGCCGGAGCGTTCTCTTCGTCGTCACTATACAATCCAGTCGAAAAGCGATGAGGAAAAAAAGTTCAGAAAGGAAGAACAGCAAAGCGAAGGGAGAATCAATCTGTACTCACCTATCATCATCATCTCCACCCTCTTCTGCTTCGCCACCTCCGCCCTCGAATAGACCTCCTTTGTTCATCTTTTCCTGCCATTTCTCCTCGTCTGTCATTTCACTAGCTGACTTCTTCTTGTTCTTTTTCTTTTTCTTCTTCTCTCCTTGATTCAGACGGTTTAAATCGATTCCAGTAGGCCTCTTTTGAAGAGATCGGAGTAGCAATAGCTCTTCTAACGAGGCAGGTCTGAGATTTAGAGAAAGAAGTGTAATAGTCAAAACTCTTGTTAGGAAAGATAGCCAAGATAGAGCTTGAGAGTCTGGGAGGAAAAGAGAGAGAGACCAAGGGAAGCAAATGACTTTCTACTCCTCTAGATTCACCTGTCTTGGACCTCCCTCCTCTTGCGGAATTTGCCTCTTTGAATCTTTGCCATGATAGCTGTCTTCATGAAAGAGAAGATAGCTGAGAGCGGGTGGGCTCTCTCCTCAAGGACATGATGGATTCTCAGCTTCTTACTTCTTTCCCCCTGACTCCCTCCCTTTCACAGCTTCTTGCAGCGCTAGAAAAGAATTAGGTACTCACTCCTCTTCTCCCCCAGCTGCCTCCTCCCCTTCCTTTCGCTGATCTGCAGCAGTCCCATCCGCCTCCCCAACTGGTTCTGGCTCTGGCTCTGTGACCTTAGTCCTGGGCGTCGGCCTCGTTCTGTTTCGCTTCTTGAAGGGATTGGATGATGTGGATGGTTCTGGCTGTTCTATAGAATTTGGATCTTGAATTGGAGATGACATTGAGTATAAAGGTGGATGAGGTGAGCGGTAAGAAGTTGGTGGCTTCATCAAAGAGCTTTCCTTCCGTCCAACCCTCATCTCACTTTAAGTAGAGTAAGAGTAGAGTCAAAGATAAAAAAAATAAAAAAAATAACATCAAGATGACAGAGATAACCTCAACAGCCAATTCCAATCCAACCTCTCCAACTCCATCCTCTCCATCTTCATTTCATAGCAATCAAGATGATCTACTTCCAAGTGCTGACCCGTCTACAGAAGATGTCGACTTCAAGGAATTAGACCTGAACGTTCAAGATAAGCAGCAAGAGGATCCAGCTGAAGAGCAACTTGGAGGGGAGAAGCTGGGGAAAGGAGAAAGAGAAGGAGAGGGAGAGGGACTGGAGGAAAGCGAACACGATAATCAGAACCGAACTACCTCCAGCAAACCTGGACACTCCTTAGCCTCAGAGATGGATCAAGCCATGAAAGGAGATAGTATGGAAGGTGAGGAAGCGAAGGACAATGGGAATCAAGAGGAATTACCAGCGAAGCCAGAGGGAGATAGCGGGGTAAAGGAGTTAGAACCCTCTACCGCCTCACCACCAATCGACTCTGCTGCTGATCAAACTGAAGAGAATTACACTATAGATTCCAGCACCACTTCAGAGGAGACGCAGGAGAAGCCGCAAGAGGAGCCAAAGGAGGAGACTGGAATCGCTTCTACCTCGAACCTTATCAGTCCTTCTCAAGACTCAGCTGCCACTGCCCCTCTCCCAGCCCCTGCTGCTGTGGAATCTCCCAAGTCAACCTCTGACTCAAAATCAAACTCAAAAGCTGGTGGAGTAGCAGAACTCATGAAGCGATTCCAATCTCAATCCACCTCCAATTCAAAATCTACCTCTCCTTCAAGCTCGCCTTCCATCTTCAATTCTTCTCCCATCAATACTTCCAACTCTACCTTCAAATCTCAAAATCAATCTCCCAAGACCTCTATCGAAGCTTCGAGAGATGTCAAAACGAAGGAGGAAATTCCAATCGAGTCGAAAATAGAAGAAAGCAAGTCTCCAGATTCTTTCGCTCCAATCTCCCCTCCTCAAGACCATCAGGATGTTCTCTCATCGACAAGCCCTTGGGCTGATCAAGTCAGCAAGAGCTCAAGTTCAGCTTCAGTCAATTCAACCTCAACTACCATGAATCAAGAAGAGCCGAACAGATTCTCTACTCTCTCAAACTCTGATCCTACTAGACATAGTCAAGTTCGAGATACCGCTGGCAAACCAGAAGTAACGTCAATCAACAGAGGTTCAACTCGATTTTCCACTGTCAGCTTAAGCAGTAGCAATAACAATGCCGAATCAAACCCAAGCAACGGAAAGAGAAACACCATCACAGACAACAATCGACATTCAAGACAACCTTCCGGTCAAGATCAGAATTATGACTTCCTGTTAGCAAGGTTAGAAAACGAGAACGGAAGATTGAGTAGAGACCCAAAAGCCAATAGAGCATCCATCGACGGGAAAGATAGGCTGAAGGATGAATTCAACAGATTGAAAAGTGAGAAGGAGAAAAGTGGAAGACATTCTAGAGAGAACTCTAGAGAAGGTGGATCCAATCTTCGGACAGAAGTTTTAGCTTCACCTTCGAATTCTGAAATCAAAGAAGAGACAGTAACAGAAGAATTAGAAGATGATTCAATAGATTGGGATTTCTGGGGTTCAGTTATGAACAATTATCAATTAGTAGCTCAAACCAGACCTTCAGAATTAAGTTTAGCAATTCAAGCTGGTATACCGGCTGCTTTACGTGGAATGATGTGGCAATTAATGTCTTCTTCAAAAGATGAAGAAATGGAAATCATTTATGCTTATTATTTAAAACAAACCACCTCTCATGAGAAATCCATTCGTAGAGATCTTAGTCGAACTTTCCCTGAACAGGATTATTTCAAAGAGGGGAAGGGGATTGGACAGGAAAATCTTTTCAACGTTATTAAGGCTTATTCACTTTTTGATGAAGAAGTTGGTTATTGTCAGGGAATGCAATTCATCGTTGGTCCACTTCTCTTGAATATGCCAGATGAAGAAGCATTTTCTACTTTTGTTAGATTGATGAAAAGTTATGATTTAAGAGGTCATTTCACTCCCAACATGCCGAGTTTACAGCTCAGATTGTTCCAATTCGACTGTCTTTTGGAGGAGATTTTGCCTTTGCTTTATAAGCATTTGGTGAGATTGGGGATCACGAGCTCGACGTATGCCTCTCAATGGTTCATGACTTGTGAGTAGAGGCGGCGGTTATAGAGTGGGGGAATTATTCACCGAGAGCAGAGATCTTCTTCCTCTCATTCCTTTTCGGTGAAGCTCTCCTCACTCTCTTACGTTCGCAAACCTTTTCTTCTGACGAAATTGACCCTGTTCTCTTCCGCCAATTCTCTCCTCTCTCCATCCCTCTCTGCTCAGTATTGTGAGTTGCGTGATCTGCCAAGTCTCCCTCTTTCCAAACTTTCGTCTCTGACCAAGCCCTTTTCAATCTCTCTGTAGCTCATATCGATTCCCACTAGAGCTAGTGTACAGAGTCTTCGACTCCGTCTTCGCAGAAGGAATCGAAGCGATCTTCCGTTTCGCTCTTGCTCTCATGAAGAAAAGCGAAGACGCCCTTCTAGCACTCAACTTCGAAGGAGCAGTCGAGTTCTTGAAGATGAACCTTTTCGACGTGTACTTGGTGAGTCTATCTACCGCTTTTGTTCGAGAACCCAGACTCCTTGTCTCCAGTCTGCCTTTGCTGTCCCTCGCTTCGACTTCTAATCTCCTCGCTTGTCTCTCTCGCCTGGAAATCCTTTCTCTCCCTCAAAGAAGCACGACCCTCAAGACAGCCTCACTCCCTCAAACTCCAATTCCAGCATCTCCTCCAATCCTTCAACTCCAACCTCCTCTGCTCCTGCGAAAAAGGTCTATCGAACCAATCAATTCGTTCGAGATGCTTTTCAAATCCAGATCACTCCCTATCAGCTAGATGCATATGCTGCTGAATTCGAACAGAAAGTCAAAGCTGCGAATGCTCATAGGAGAGAGACCGATGCGCTACGATTAGTCAATAGGAATCTGGCTGCTAAAGTCAAGAGTCTGGAGGAACAGCTGACTAGTATTAATGATGAACATGTTGACTTGGTCAAGCAGGTGGTTATGGCGAAGGTGAGTTCTTTGAAGATGGTTTCTGTTTGGGTCAAGATTCTGACTTGTCGCCACTGTTGTCCAATCTCGTTCTCCGCTCAGCTCGCAAAAGAAGAAATGGCAGAAGAGTTGGTCAGATACAAAGTTCTCTATGCTCAAGCTATGGAGAATCAGTAGATACTGTCTATCACCCCTCCTTCCAGTTTCTCTGACAGTTGACGCATCATCATCATCATTTCGTCATTCATACCCCTGTTCTTGAGCAAGGAACCATTCATTCTTTTTACAAACCGAGAATGACTTGCCATGTTCCCTGTGAATTCCTATTCTCGTCTTGAGCATATGAGGGGTTCGCACCCTTTAAAGTCAGCGGTGGGTGCGACTCGATCGGGATTGTTAGACGATGAGATGCAAATTTGCATCTTTACCTTTCTCTCCTCCTCCCACATAACATACGTAGTCCCGTTGATCAGTCTCATCAAGCAAAGATGTTTCAAGCGATCATGCCAGAGAGTGTTGGTGTCATCGTCTCAGAGGAGCTCATGAATCTACCCAGAGCGGTCGCACTAAACTCTTCAGAAAGAGAAGGGGAAAGAAGGTGAGTATCGAGTAATCCTTCTCCTATTCGTTTAGAACGGGAACCATTCTAATCTGTGTTGATCCTATCCCTACTTCCCCTAGCCCCCTACATGGTCAGAAATCGAGACCAAGCTCTGTTAAATCTCAGTTTGACTCACAAGGCCAGTTCAGATTTATTCCTATCTTGCTTGAATCGTGACATTAGAACCTCGATCTTAAACGGAGAAAGCTTCCTTCCCAGATTATTCGATTCACCTCATTACTTTGAAAGGACTCACTCTTTAAGACTCGACAACATTGTCACAGAACGTGAGAATTATAGTGAAGCTCTAGGAGACAGATTTCAAGAGGTGGTTTTGAAAATCAATCATCCAGACTTATCCCCTCTGCAAGCTGAGTAACGATCACTGATGTCAGGCGGTGCCTTCGGCGGTCTACAACACTTTTCAAAGTTGGGAATTGTCACTTTGACAATCTTTGCCTCAGCTTATTCGATTATGATAGAAACGATGCCAAATCTGAAGTACCTATCCGCAACGGATGAAATAGGTTTCTCTTTCGTCAAGCTTTGTAAGAGAGAAGGTACCGATACGCTGTTCACAAGACCTTTGAGAGGTTTACCAAGATCCAACGAGAATTGTCAGGATTGGTTTGATTTCCGACGCTCCAAACGAATTCGTAAAAGAGAGTGACGAGCTTGACTGGGTGACTCTTCGGACAGTCGCCGTTATCTGGAGTGTCTGAATCTGGGTAATACATGTGGTTCTGATGATTGGCAGAATCGAGATTGGTTCCATCCCAGCAAGATGGAAAGACAATCTGTAGGAAGGGTGAAAAGTTGGTGGTCAGTCGAGAACGATAGAGGCGCGACTTCCCCACGGACAAAGACTCCTGATTTTGTCTCTCACCTGGGTGCGCAACCCATCCGGACATGACCCAGCTGGAATCGAATCATGCTGAGAAGAGCCGCTCTTGAATTCTTGACAAACGAAGCTGACAGCCTTCGAGGCTTGAGACTCTGGATCAGGTGAAATTGCAGAAGCATTGCCAGCTATCATTCTTAGACCTGGGAAGGAAGAGGATCAAATGTTTAGCTGTCTTCATTACTCGGACAGCCTGAACACCAGAATTAGTGACTCACCCTCTGGGAAGGCTTTGACTGTGCCATCTTTGACTGTCGGGTCTTTGAAGATAGTAAGTTTGCGAGTACGAGTGAGGTACTGAGGTGAAAGTTTCGTTGTTTTCATCATAAGAACATGGTTTCGGAGCCCAGTAAGAGAATTGATCAGCTCCAACTCCAGCAGTTTGACAGGACTTCGACTTTCTAGCTTGCTCCAAGCTGGCTGAATCCATTTGCGGAGAGATGACGCTTGTGCCTACAAATTGATGGACGGGACTGGAGGTTCCATTTGAAATGATTGGATCCAATCTTTGGCTTACGAGTGGATGATGAGATAGAATCAAGAAGGAAGAAGCTGCTTGTGAGAGAAGGACGAAAGTAACAACGACCGCCTGGGCGTAGTTGAAATTGATGACCATCTAGGCTTGTTATGATTTGAGAGTGATATCTTGAAGGAGGAGAGAGAAGAAGTAAAGAACGAGGAACCTTCTCAGAAGGCGAGATCTTTAAAAGAGATGGGGTGGTTGTGGAGTGAGAGGTGGTCGTAAGGATAAGCCAAAAGAGGGAGGATTTGGATTCACTCAGCGGAGAATGAAAGCTCCAGGCCCGAATTGGTTGATCTCGAAGTAGTGAAGAAAAGAAAACAAATGCAAAGTTGAAATGATTAGACGAACAATTGAAGAAGAATCACAGCTCGAGGAAAGATTTTTGGCGAACAGAGAACAAAGGGCAACGAACTCGGATCACGAGAATTTGGCTCCACTAAAATCCATCTCTGGGTTAGCTTTTTGAAGTTTGGCGAGCATTTCCTGCTGCTGTAGCTGATCCGAGGTCGGCTTGCCCATTTGCTGGAAGGAGATGGAAGGACAAGGAGAGGAGGTGGGAAGGTCAAGGTGGTCAGCAAAGCCTTGGATACGATTCGAAATTTAAGGAAACTCGCCTTCTGTCTGTTGTCGAACTGAGAAAGAAGAATTGGTCGGAAGGAAGGAAAGATACAGAGTCAGTCACGTAGTTAGGACGCAGCCTCGAGGTTTCTTCCTGCCTTGCTACCTACCATCATCTTCTCGACCATAGTTCTTTGAGGTGGAAATAGGGGAATGAGAAGAAAAGCAGAAGGGGTGATGAGCAAAACTAGATTCACTGCCGTCTCTTTTTCAAGGCTTTTCGAGCTCGAGTCGAGCTCTGTCAATCTTACCTAGTCTCTCCATCTAAATCATCTAGCTTAGAATTCTCTGGCACTAGCTTAGTAGTATCGATCTTTGGATCTTTAGTTAAGACATGAGCCCACCAATCACTGTTGTTCATCTTTTCGAGGTGAATGTTCAAGATCTTGTTGTCCTCTGAGGGATGGAAAGGAGGAGAGTAGACGAGTAAGGTATCAAAAGTGGAAGAACATATAAGCTCAAAAGTCAAATCTGACCTAGTCTACCAAGCTTAAGATAAATAAGATTTGTAGAGGAGAAGTAGAGGGAAAGACTCACCAACCGACCAGGTGCTCTCGTCCTCTTTGATCTCCTTTGAGAACTCTCCCTGGGCATGTCGAGATGCATATGAGAGCTAGTTTCAGCTTTCCATCGCCTTCAAAGCACCCCTAGAGCTCATTTGGACCACTGCCATCCTATCTTCTCAACTCTGCTTTAATTTCTTCTAGAATTCTTCGGCCTCGACTCACCTCGCAAATCGGCTCCTTTCCCTTCAAAGCCACCTTGAACTTTCTCTTTTTGATTTCAACTACCAAGTCCTTCCCTCTTGTCCCTTCTGGTACGTCGATGGAGAGAGCCAAATGATCTAGAGCCTGAGTCCAACGATATGGAAGAGCACCTTGCTCTGCAGCCTCCCTCGCTCTTTCCGAAGCGTCATATTCGACTTGTTGCTCAGATGTTAGAGCATCGTATTCTTCTTGAGATAATGGCATGATGCAAATAAGTGGAAGTGTTGGGCGAGGTAGTTGCTAACTTTTTCTAAGACAAAAATCTCCTCCCAACTCCAACCCTCTTTCCCCTTAGAAGTCATGGCCAGCCTTCCAGATTCGAGTTCAAGAAGCGATCTAGATCCCAGATTACCAGTAGAACTACAAGAATGCATTCTTCAATTTCTTTCGCCTCCCTTTACTTCCACACCTTTCCCCTCCACTTACTCTCTCATCAGTCGGCCTTTAAACGCAAGATGCACCTCCCTCCTCTACAAGCACATAATCATTGATTCATCTTTCAAGATAGCGAGTCTTCATTCTACTCTTCAATCAGAGTCATTCCTGTATACAGCCGTCAAGCATCTGTCTATCTTCTTCCCACTTCCCACTTCTCCAGATCGAAACAAAAGCTTCAATCTCTTACTTTTTCAGAACCTCAAGACGCTCTCAATAGAAAGTCAGAGTACTTCAACGTCCAGGGAAAGCTGGAAAGAAAACTTTAATTCAAATCGTACTGATCCGTATCCGTCTTTGTTTTCACCTTCTCTTCGAAGCTTGACTTTTGGACCTGATGCTTTTCACTGGTTTACAACTACCGCGAAGAAAGACTTAATTTTCAAAATCCAACCTTCTCCACTTCCCTTTGAAGACTCTTCAGCTATCAATTCAGACTCGTATGTGTACAAGAATTGGACCTTTGGGAAAACAGAAGACGAAGAAGGACAAGGATTAAAACTCTTACACCTTCACCTCTATTCTCCTCCAATGAATTCAAGACTCTTCACTAGATTAAGAACAGCTAATTGTTTCCCTCATTTGGAACGTTTGACCATCTCCTTGCCCAAAGTGGCTCATCCAGACGATTTAAGGTTGTTGAAGAGAACTCTCAAGCATTTGACCGACGATCATGAGTCGGCTTGGGTTTATGGAAGTAAGAGAACCTTTTCCAGAGGATTAAGAAAAATCACGATCCGAGTTTGGGCAGGTTGGGTGGAACATGTTAGTACCTCTTTGGGTCTTAGAGAAGAAAGATGGGACGAAGTGGAAGAACCTTATGATTTTGAGAAGTTGAACCCACAAGAGCTACTAGAAAGAGAGCTGAAGTTAAGGAATATGGATCCAGAAACTAGATACAAGCAAGCTATACGAGTGGAGAAGTTTGAGATGGAGCCTGGAAATTGGAGGCTGGCGAGAAGCGAAGAGTTCAAGAGAGGTGGCTGGTTGGGGGATCTCACAGATTGGGATTGAGGATATTCTTTGACTTTTGTACTACCTAACTATAGATCTTTTTTGTCTGTCATTTCGTCTTTGTCTGATGAAATGAACGTTGCGAGCCGAATGGGGCCTTATCTCTTCATCTCTTCAAGATCGTCAGTACAAGAATTTTCTTGCGTCAAAAACCATCTTCCTAATCATGTCGACTGCTCCCCTCGCTGGAATCGTTCTACTCACTCGTCATGGAGATAGACAGGGTTTCTACCAAAACCCAAAGACTTACACGTAGGTTTCTGTGGTTGACTCGCACGAGTTTGGGACATTTCGGCAGCCTTCAAACCGACTTTTCTCCAACCTCTCATTCCTATATCTTTGACAGTGCTGCGCAAACCAATCTCACAATTCTTGGATAGTAAGTATAGAAACCTGCTCATTTCACAGGGAAGCAGGTCATTGGACTCTGATTCGTTTTATCTCTTTTCTCTTCTTATCTTTTCCAGCCTGCAAGAGTACAAAAACGGCCAAGATCTTCGTGCTCTCTACCTCACTGGAGACAACGCAATTCAAGGAATCGATGCTCAGAAAGCTGAAAGTGTACAACTGAACGTTCTAGCTGATGCTGGAGGAGAGGGAGGGGTCATCGTAGATTCAGCCAATGCACTTCTGCAAGGAAAGTCCCTCGTTCGTTCATCTTCATCCCCTTATTTTGTACTAACCTCCAATCTCCTCCTCTCGCACTCTCAGGTCTGTACCCCCCGTTTAACGAATCGATTCAACTGGCCAACGGAACCACAGTAACATGGCCTTCCAGAGCTCAACTGATTCAAATCGAGACTGTGGAACCTGATCAAGAAGTTTGGTTGGAAGGTTGGACCGAATGTGACTCATGGCAAGAACGTCTCAGCGAATGGTATGCTTCTGATGAATTCAAATCTCAAGCTGCCTTGGCGAATCCCTTCTACGAAAGCATTTCGGACATTCTAGGAAACAGACCGAAGACTTTAGAGAACGCTTGGAACCTCTTCGATTTCCTAAACGTCGAATTCATTCATGACCAAACTCTTTCAGACCAGATTGGAGAACAGAACAGAGAAATCGCAAGGTACTGGGCTAATTATCATGAAGCTGGAAGTTTCAGTGACGAAGATATCTCGAACGTTGGAAACGTTGCTGGACAAGCTGTTCTACCTCCTTTACTGGACGGAATCTTCACGATTTCTAACACTAGTCAACCACTCAAGATTACTTACCTGGCTGCTTCCTATAAGCCGGTGAGTATGCTTCAGACGATGAGCCTACTTGCTTCGCCTGCTGATTTCTTTCCTTGTCTCTTTCCAGTTCCTTTCTCTCTTCGCCATGATGAAACCAGAAGGACTGGACAACAATGTTGTCGACTATGCATCAGCAGCCATCTTTGAAGTAAGAACCGATGACACTCTCAGATTCCTCTTCAGGAACGGAACTGATGGAGAATTCCAAGAGTATAACATTTTAGGCTCTTCAAGTCCGGACGTCTCTCTAGACACCTTCAACAAAGCCATGCAACCCCATAGTCTAACAGATAGAGCCGACTGGTGCGATAAGTGCTCTACACCAGACGCAAGAGGTTGTGGAGTTCTAGCTTCACTCAACGGAACTGGAGGAGCTGGCTATAGCCCAATCACAAGCACTAACGGCCATCATCGAGTCTCTCCAGTCGTCGCTGGAGTTATTGGAGCCTTCGTGTCTCTAGCAGTCGCAGGTGTACTTCTAGCTGCTTGGTTTTTCTTCGGAGGAATGGTGAAGAAATCTAGAAGAAATGAGGGAACTTCGAAGAGGAATGGGGGATCAGGTTTCGAGTTACCTCCTCGTCAACATCAAGATGCTACTTCTTCGGTTGGCACTGCTCATGATTCCCAAGTCTCTCTGACCCATGTCAAAGGCAATGAATCGTGAAGATTTTGCCCGGTCTGTTTGCTCTGTAACGCTGTAATGTCACCCTGCCCCTTACCCCTTGTTCCTCCTCTAAGTAGCACTCCATGTTACCTCATCTTTGCTTTTTCTCACTTTCGCCCCTGCACGTACTCAAGATCGAAGCCCGAACTTGTTTCTACAGCGTCGAAAAGTGCGACCAGTGATAGCGATAGTGAAGATCTACACCTCTCGACTGTCTACTGTCTCCCACTCGACCAAAACGCAACTTGCTCGACCTTCGTCTACTTCATAATTGGACAACCAACCACTTCAAGTAATTGGTCAAAAAGAGATTGGAAGGGGATACCTCTCAGGTGCACCATCTCCCTCCGACGACTTACCAACCATCACCTCCAAATTAACACGGCAAGTCTATCAATAGTCTATGGGCTCTTCACCAGTTGGGATTTCAGTCCCACTAGCGATCTGCTTAGGTCTTCTAGCATCATTCATCCAGTCTTTAGGTTTAACCATTCAAAGGAAAGCTCATCTTCAAAATGAACAGATCCCCCTAATCAAGAGGAAATCCATCTGGAAGATGCCTCTCTTCCTAATCGGTTTCTCGATTTTCATCTCTGCGAACATTGGAGGTACCGTCTTTCAAATCGGAGCTTTACCTCTTACAATCTTAGCTCCTTTAGGAGCTGTCAGCTTGTTATTCAATGCTCTTTTGGCTAGGGTGCTGTTGAATGGGTTATTGAGCTTCTATATGGTCTCTGGTGAGTTCAAGAACGGTTTGATGAGGGATTGAGAAAATCAGAAGCTTGTTCTCAGTATTACGAGAAGGCAATCGACGGAGAGAGAGAGAGGAAGCCTAGGTGAGGGCGAGAAGGGTATTAGATGTCTGCTCCAAGATATTCAAGCTCTGATCATGGCCAGAGCGAGCTGACTCATGGTTCAACGATACCAAACTATCAAAGGTACTGTCCTTATCACAGTCGGAGCGGTATTGATTGGCTACTTTGGAGCGATTCAAGAGACGCAGCATTCTCTAGATGAGTTGTTGTCTCTGTATGCTAGGCCAGCATTCGTAGCTTTCGCTACGATTGCTTTCTTGGTCTTTGTTGGAGTGCTAGCTATCGTGAGTAACCTTAGCTGCTGTCTTTCGAGAGAAGCGAGACGACTCAAGCTTCTCGAAGTGCTGACCTTCCTTCTTCACTTTCCCTTCTTTCAATTCTGAGGCTCACCTAGCAGAATGGCAACTCCAAACAACTCTCTTCAGAACTTCAGCCCCGTCTCTCAGCCCTAATCTCAAGAAGAAGAAGAAGCGATCTCAAACTTTAAGAAGAAGATGGTCAGCTCCAAGCTTAGCTCCAGTTGCAGAACTGAATGAATCTTCTTCTGGAATTGCAACTCCGATTTTAGATCTAGTGGATGAAGCTAACCGGAGAGGAGTACCAGCTGATAGATTGATCGAAGCTGCAAGACAGAGGGGGAAGGAGGCACAACTCAAAGAATCAAAGAAACGAGGAGTGCAGAGTAATTCGACTGTTCAAGCTCCTACTCCCAAATCAACTATTCTACCAAAGAGGAAAGATTATGGAACTCTCTCTTCGATCTCTCCGGTCAAGAAGGGATCCAACAAATCTCCAGCCTCACCCAGCAGAGCTAATTCTAGAAATCAAGATCCACCTTCACCCCTCAGAAGAAATTCAGAACCTCCAACCCTAAACCCAAAGGATTCAAGCTCCTGCTCAATAGAGGAATCGGTCATCCGAAGAACTCAATTAGGTCTAGCGGTCGCTTATGGTGCAGCCTCTGGTACTTTGTCAGGAGTTTGTTTACTTCTCGCGAAGAGTGGAGTCGAACTGTTGGTTTTGACTTTTAGTGGTCAAAATCAATTTGGAAGATGGCAGAGTTGGGCTTTGGTGCTTATTATGTTGGTAGCTGCTTTGCTCCAACTCTGGTATTTGAACAAGAGCCTGAAGTTAGCTGGTGAGTGAGAGAAGGAAGAGCGAGAAGAAGAACAGACTTGGCTGACCAAACTCCCTAACTTTTGATAGATCCCACGCTGGTTTGCCCGTTGGCCTTCTGCTTCTATAACACTTCTTCAATCGCTCTTGGTGAGTTTGACTCGTCCTCGCCTGCGGCAGCTTGGCCATCTCTGACCTTCCTTCTCGTATCGCTCGTTTCCTCCAGGGCTGGTGTACTTTAATCAACTCGACACCCTAGCTTGGTACTCGGTCCTACTGGTAGTTCTTGGAACAGCCATCCTGCTTTCAGGAGTCTGGATCGTCAGCCTTCATGGATCAAGCTCTGCAGAGGAAGACGAAGAATCAGAAGAAGAGACTTCAATGTCCACGATAACTCCAGTTTCACCAGTATCATCTCCTAAACCGATCTCTGGAATCGAAACTTCAGAGCTACCTGAAACGGCGGGACTTCTAGCGAATGCGGGAGGAATAGGAGGACCCCATCTACCTCCACTTTCAACAAGCGAACCAGAACAGTTACCTCAAGATCCAGATCGAGATCCAACAAGCCCAACAGCACCTCTATCGCCCAAATCAGAGAGGAAGAGGAAAGGTAGATCTCATTCAAGAACTGGTTCTATTCGATTATTCTCTGGAAGTGGAACTGCAAGTGGAAATGAATCTCCTGAATCACCATTTACAAATGAAGTTGACGAGAATCAATTACCTCAATATGCAACTATGAGTCCAACTGTTAAAGAATCTAGAATGAATCTTTATACTACTCTATTAGAAAGAGGTTTGAGTATCGGTATATCACCTTCTTCTCCCGGTTTCTTACTATCTGGAACCAATGAAGGACCAAGTTCTCCAACTACTCCAAGATCGGCTTCTAGAAGACTTAGTAGAAGAGAAAGACAAACTTTTTCGGAAAGTGATGCTGCGACGACACCTAGCGTTGAAAACGTTTTGGGATTGGAAGCTGAGAATGAGGTGGAAGTGGAAGAGAATGGTCTACCAAGTTCGGATTCGAATAGTACTATAGTGACGAATCATGAGAATCATGAAGGATTGGAGAATGGATTTTCTAGGTTCAATAGGATACCTGGAATCGATGTGGCCGCGCTGTCGGAGAGGTTGACTAGGTTGAGAGCTGGTGGTGGGAGAGGAGGAGGGTGGTTTTGGAGTAGTAGAGCAGACAGTACTGATGCCCCTGAAGAGAGGAGGAATCTTCTGGGACAAGAAGAAGGGAATGCTAGACCTAGAGAGACGCCACCGACTTGGGCTGGAACTCGAAGGAGGTGAAATGTAAGCGATACTATTTAGATACCCCACGAATTTGAATACGGAACAATTGACAGAAGTGAACTGTGAATGTGATTGGTCGAAGAAAGTCTTTAGTTGTCATTCCAAGATTGAATTTGAGCCATGGAGAAAAGTCAAAGTTTCGTTTCTGGTGGAGCGCGCTCGGTGAAACGTGAAACGTGGAACGCCGAAACTAACGCTTTTCCTTCTTCTCACTGAATTGAAAATTCTTCTTCCCCCCAACCACATCACCTTCTCATTAATTGATTCAACATGGGTAAAGAGAAATTGCACGTAAGTTTCCTTTTATCCATTTAACCCAATCCACCATTCTTCTTCATTTTCTGTTCCTTTCTCATTCTGAGAATTGGAGGCAAAAGTGAGAGCGAGAAGCTGGTCTGCTCATCTCATTCAACATTGCAACAACTTCTCAACTAACTCTTCCCTCTTCTTTCTTCCTCTTTTGCATTCTAATCTAACAGGTTAACGTCGTCGTTATTGGACGTGAGTACTCTCCTCTCCATTGCTCGAAATGTGGAAGATGTTGGGAGAGCAGAGTTTTCTTCTTGCTTCGTCCTGCCAGCGAAAAAATTTGCACCACCTACTCCACCTCCCCCCTTTCCATTCTTCATCACTGAACGTGCTCCTTCTTTATTTCATTTCATTTCTTTCTCATATCACTTGTTGATTCCCGACTAACAGACGTAGATTCGTAAGTATCTTGAACTCGAACTCGCAGCATCTTGTCCTTCCTCCCCCCTTTCCCTCCTCCTCGGACCAATCGACTCACCTCTCTCCTTCTTCCCCCTCTGCCTTTCAAACTCACAGTGGAAAGTCCACCACTACCGGTCACTTGATCTACAAGTGTGGAGGAATTGACAAGCGTACCATCGAGAAGGTGAGTTAGTCTCGAGGCTTGAGCGAATGGTGAATGGGAAGGCTGCAGACGGAGGCTGCAAGTTGGCATCAGCAGCATACAGAGTGCTCAATCTGAAAGATGCTCTCTTCAGAGGTCGCTGAATAAGCACTGTCTTTCCCCTTCAATCATTTCTGATCCTTCTCTCTTCTCTTCCATTCCATCCTCAACTCTGCTGACAGTTCGAGAAGGAGGCTGCTGAGCTCGGAAAGGGATCCTTCAAGTATGCTTGGGTTCTTGACAAGTTAAAGGCTGAACGTGAGCGTGGTATCACCATCGATATCGCTCTGTGGAAGTTCGAGACTCCAAAGGTTAGTGCTATAGAACAGCGCAGGAAAGCGAGTGTTAGAAGGAATTTTCGAACTGGCCCCCTCACTCCATTCCTCCTTTTCTTCCTCCTTCTCAGTACATGGTCACCGTCATCGACGCTCCTGGTCACAGAGATTTCATCAAGAACATGATTACCGGAACTTCCCAAGCTGATTGTGCCATTCTCATCATCGCTGGTGGTACCGGAGAGTTCGAAGCTGGTATCTCCAAAGACGGACAGACTCGTGAGCACGCTCTTCTCTCCTTCACCCTCGGAGTCAGACAACTCATTGTCGCCGTCAACAAGATGGACACCACCAAGTGGTCCGAAGACCGTTTCAACGAAATCGTCAAGGAAGTCTCTGGATTCATCAAGAAGGTCGGATACAACCCAAAGACCGTTGCTTTCGTTCCAATCTCAGGATGGCACGGAGACAACATGGTTGAGCCAACCACCAACATGGCTTGGTACAAGGGTTGGGAGAAGGAAACCAAGGGTGGAAAATCCTCTGGTAAGACCCTCCTAGAGGCCATCGATGCCATCGAGCCACCCTCAAGACCAACCGACAAGCCACTTCGTCTACCTCTCCAGGATGTCTACAAGATCGGAGGTATCGGAACGGTTCCAGTCGGACGTGTTGAAACCGGAATCATCAAGGCCGGTATGGTCGTCAACTTCGCTCCTTCCAACGTCACCACTGAAGTCAAGTCCGTCGAAATGCACCACGAACAGCTCGAGGCTGGTCTCCCAGGTGACAATGTCGGATTCAACGTCAAGAACGTCTCCGTCAAGGATATCCGTCGTGGAAACGTCTGCTCTGACTCCAAGAACGACCCAGCCATGGAAGCCGCTTCTTTCAACGCTCAAGTCATTGTCATGAACCACCCTGGTCAAATTGGAGCCGGATACGCACCAGTTCTCGATTGTCACACAGCCCACATTGCCTGCAAGTTCGCTGAGCTTCTCACCAAGATCGACAGGTGAGTTTTTTGACCGTTTTTTTTGGAATGCTCCTCAGTTTTCGACCACTTTAAGGTTTCTGCCAGCTACAAACCGTTTAGATTCTAGAAATTTTTAAATACTATCCAGCAAATAGAAAAGGATTGACCGTCGACGTCGTTCTGACCCCCCTCCCCCGGTCTTATCTCTCCCCTCCTCCCTCTTCAGACGTACCGGAAAGTCTATTGAAGACGCTCCAAAATTCGTGAAGGTTAGTATCGTTGATTTTAGAGAACAATAGTGGTCGAGAGTGTTGTGGCCGTCGTCGAGATCGATTGTGCCAAGTTGAGACTGACCTCACCTTTTTCTCCCTTCCTTTTCTCCCTTCCTTTACTCCCTTCCTTTCTTCCCTTTCTTTCTCCTTCCTTTTCTTCCTCCTTCCCTCTCTTAGTCCGGAGATGCTGCCATGGTCAAGATGATCCCATCCAAGCCAATGTGTGTCGAAGCCTTCAACGAGTACCCACCTCTAGGACGTTTCGCTGTCCGTGACATGAGACAGACTGTCGCTGTCGGAGTCATCAAGGCTGTTGAGAAGACTACCGGAAAGGGTGGAAAGGTCACCAAGGTAAGTTTACCTCGTGATCGTTGGAGAGTCGAACTCGTTTCTGTCTCGTCTCATCGATCGATTCCTGACTCTCTTTCCTCTTCTTTCTCTTCCTTCTTCCTCTTCTCTCTACTCACAGGCTGCCGAGAAGGCTTCCAAGAAGAAGTAAACGATGCCAACGGTCGTCGGCTAGGAGAGTGCAGAGGTCGAGGCAACCCCTCGGTCTCTTCTCTTCTTCTGCCTCAATTCTTCCCGCCCGCGCTGGTGGTATCGCGGAGTCAATATCACCCATCTCATTTTCCCAAAATCCCATTCTATTTGTAATAGTTTCTACATTGTTCCTTAAAATACGAGACCTACCTTAGAACTCGAACTCGTTTCAAAAATCTGTCGCGTTCTGAACTTAAGTCCTAGTCCCACCTTGCTCGAAGAAGTAAGCAAGAAAACTTGAATGAGAACTGTGTGCTTTTAAACCAGCTTTGTGAATCCGTAACCGACGGTGGTTGTAAGAGCGCAGAGAGAAAGTGTTGTTGAGGCGAAGAGGGTGGTCGACAGGACCTAGAAAATCTACCCGCTTCTCCGCTTTCGCTCGGCTTGACAGGAATCTACTCATATTCTAGAACCTTGTAGTCATTAGCCGTAAAATTTGACGAGTTCTCTAGAGAAGTCATAAGAGTCGTAAAGCTTTGGCTGATGCGCTGATCGTCAAGGTGCGAGGTGCGTCATTAGAGATTGACGTCTTCCCTCCATTCCAATGTTGAGACCAAAGACGCTCAAGACTTAGTCATTCAACCCTCCCCCCCCCTTCTTTCGCCCCTCAGAACTTCTTGCACTCCTACTTAGGCGTGCTGGCCATCTGCAGATTTCAGTTCCACCGTTCAAGGGAAGTTGGTCAAAGTACCTTGGGCCGATCCTTGCTTCACCCAACCAAACTCTTACAAGCCAGCTCAACGTTCAGCTATCGAAAAGAGTGAGTGGGCCTTTGAAATTGACGGGTTCTTCCTTAGGTTGCCATTTGGTTGAAGATCCAACTCCCTTTCACTTCCATCGACGCAGTCTACCTGGATGGTGTAGCGAGAGCTGGTGCGGTCTGAACTGCTCGATCTCGCAATTTGACCTTACTTTTACTTTGAAGAAGGGGATGTTAGTGAAAGGGACGGTCAAAAGGGATCGACGCAGAACTGTCTTGGATTACCGGCCTTTGTTCTAGGAGCTGGTGCTCTAGCTGGAGACGCTTACTCTTTACAGT
Organism: Golubevia sp. BC0850; assembly: GCA_012976225.1. Taxonomy (NCBI): domain Eukaryota; kingdom Fungi; phylum Basidiomycota; class Exobasidiomycetes; order Golubeviales; family Golubeviaceae; genus Golubevia; species Golubevia sp. BC0850. Next base: position 414,592 of record JAAVVG010000001.1, on the reverse strand, counting down.
CACCTTTGGAGCTTACGGAAGTGTCGGTGTTGCTGGAGTCGTTTCCCTCAAGGAGGGGCCATGGTCCCCTGGGTCCAGCACATGATCTAGCTGTTGACAACATTCTCGAGGCGAGTGGATGCCAAAGGGAAGACGTAGAGAAGCTGGCTTCATCCGTGGACTTTGTTGTTAAGACCTCTGGCTTTTAACCTTTTCACCTTCTTCATTCACGCAGAAGACCGTCGTCACGCCTGACACTTCGCTTCGCGAAGTCAATTCTCAGTCCACCGGAGACGACGCTGATCTTTTATTTGCTCTATGTGGAGAAGCCAGCGGTGTCTGGGGGAGTCGTAATTAAAGCCATTTACGACGTTCATCCAGCAACTCCGATGGTTGCAGCCGTGCTCAACGTCACCTTTGTGGATCAGATTCTCGACATCAACAAGGACGCGGCGACAGCAGATTGTTCCTCACAGCTAGCTTACTACCAACCCAATTGGACAGAACAAGGTTGGGCAGGCAGCACTTTCTTTTAATCACTTTAACTATCCTTCAATCAAGGTTTACCTTCTGGCGACTTGGCCGCTGCCAAAGCCAGCATGCAAGGGATGAACGAATTTATCGAAAACGACTACAGATTCAAAGTCAGGAATGCAACCATCGATCTTTGCCCAGACTTTGAATCCTGTAGTCAGCAGTCTCAGGAAACGGAGCTGGAAGCACTCCAGTTGCTTTCTCTGAAAGGGTGTCCTCTGAGGGAGCAGCGGAGAAAAGGGCAGGTCAGTGGGAGTGCGGTTTTTGGAATTGAGCGGCAAGAGAGTTGAGAGAAACATTTCAGAGGAAATTTGGCATAGAGGCTCAGAGGAAACTAGTCAAAGAGCAAGTCTCAGGATAGAAACGAGAGTTTTAAGAGAGAAGAAGTTGAGGAGATTAGTGGGAGAGAAAGGAGAGTGCTGGGAGCACGAGAGTTCAGGCGACGGGGGTGAGGCGAGAAATCATTAGTGGGAGGCAAGAGAACGCGTGAGATTGAAATGAGATTTTTGAGAGCAAGAGAAGAGGAGAGCAGACTCTTAATTTGGACGTTCCTATGAAGTGAAATTGTTTGGTAGGAAGAAGTTTCAGCTGACTTCGCCAGGGCTCTTTTTCGATGTGTTCCTGGAAGTAAGAAGTAGTTCGAATTTTGGAGGTACCAAGCCAATTCGAGGTTCTTTACTCCCACCGACCAGACAGAAAGTAGAATTGTGGAGTTTCGGCGACCCTCTGAAGGGTTGCTTTGTTCAAACTGGATCACAGACTTTTTAAAGGACAACCATAACAAATTTGAAACCTGAGGCTCCCTGTTTCTTCCCTTAAGGACCTAACTTTCACGAGTTAGAGGAGGGAGAAAGAGAGGAGAAAGCCCCTTGTTTTCGAGGCGAGAGAGGTACTGTTTGCGAGGTGACTGAGAACTGATTCGTTTTTTTTTTTTTTTTTTTTTTTTTTTTTTTTTTTTTTGCGACCCGAATCTCCCACTGCTTCTCACACAAGGTGCTTGAGACCCACATTAGGTAGGAGGAGAGTAGTGGGACCCAAATAGACAATGATTGACCGTCGACGTCGTTCTGACCCTCTCCCCCGGTCTTATCTCTCCCCTCCTTCCTCTTCAGACGTACCGGAAAGTCTATTGAAGACGCTCCAAAATTCGTGAAGGTTAGTATCGTTGATTTTAGAGAACAATAGTGGTCGAGAGTGTTGTGGCCGTCGTCGAGATCGATTGTGCCAAGTTGAGACTGACCTCACCTTTTTCTCCCTTCCTTTTCTCCCTTCCTTTACTCCCTTCCTTTCTTCCCTTTCTTTCTCCTTCCTTTTCTTCCTCCTTCCCTCTCTTAGTCCGGAGATGCTGCCATGGTCAAGATGATCCCATCCAAGCCAATGTGTGTCGAAGCCTTCAACGAGTACCCACCACCTCTAGGACGTTTTGCCGTCCGATCCTCACACTCACGCTCACCTCAGCTCACCTCGGCTCACTCATTCCACTCCATAGAAATGATACGCGAACTTTCAGTGTTTAGGCTATTTGTATTGGTAGAGCTGTCCCGGAGATACTTTGTGGAGTGCTCTCAAAATCCATTTCGTCCTGGTCCATTTGCTTTCCCGACTGTTTGCTAGACCTATCATCCTAGTCTGGGCGCCAGCCCCTCATGAGCGTCTCTGACGACACTCCTTCGGTTTGGCACACATACTACTATCATCCTGACTTTCAAGCCCTAGAATTCATCGAACGTTGAATGTTCTAGGCCCGCAAGACGAGCCTTCAATTGGCTAATCGAGTTGCCTAAGCCCGAAGAGATGGCGGAAAGATCTACGAATGATTGATGAGTTGAGTAAAGGAGAGTACTATACAGTGAATGTCTGAGCTTCATTTTAAAAGTAGAGCGATAATTCTTGAAAAGGAGATGGAAAAGAGAGCTGGACTGTGTCGAAGTTTGGACGGTCGAACAATTTGATGATTAGCTGCTCAATCCATCTCTGGAAGGTATTCTCTGGGTTTGGTCTTGCAATCCAGTTTCGCTTTACTAGATGCGAAGAGCTTAGTTTTGAAAGCCGAATCTGAATCGGGTGACTGGCGCGGGGTGAAAAATTTGGAAGAAGAAAAGGCTGGACGTTAGCATCCTGCAAAGATCTCGCTATCCCAAAGAATCAGGAAGAAACGTTCAGTAGTATACTGGTCAACTTGGACTCACCACTTCACCGGCCCATTCTAATTCTACCCAAGGCTCTCCATCAGCCAATCTCTGAGCCCTCATAAGGTGATCTCTATCGCCAGGACCACCTTTCCCAGCTTCTCCTACCTTGACAGTAGCGTGCATGGACATAGCTTTACCTTTAGGTTTAGCATCCTTAGATTCACCAGCAGATTGATCTCCTCCTGACATTTCAACGTCTGAAAGTTCCTCTCCTCCAGCTTTTCCAGCTCCACCACGTCTACCCGCTTCTTTGTTGAGGCGATCGATTTCGTCTAGATAGTGCATTGAAGGTCTAAGCTGAATTATGGATTCTACCGGCGTGAGATGTAGGGCACCTATACGAAAGAAAAGCAGGAAGGAAGGTGAGCACTTCACTCCAACTTCGAACGTCCTTTGCCCTTCCTCCTTTATCACTTCGGTCTCGCAACTCACCATCTCTGATGACTCCAATCATATATCCGGTAGTATGAGGTACCTCATTACTTTCCAACCTCGTCTTTCTCAGCTTAGGAGGCTGCTGGTTCTTGATTCCCTCCTCCTCTCTCCCACTTCTCCCACTCCCACTCTCCTTCTTCAACTTGCCATTTCCAATTTCCTTTTCAACCTTAGCGCCCTTTCCCAGTCTTCTACCCTTTTCCGAATCATACACTGAAGGTCTATCGTCGATTGGAAGTTCAATTTCTACTCTATTTGCTTTTGGTCTCCATCTGATAGTTTCATTGAGACCTGCTTGTCTAGCTTGAGCAGGTACGGGTAGAGGAGTGTCCTTACTGAAGATTGGATACTGAAAGACATGAAGCGCAGTTGCAGGATCCAACGAAGTTGAAAGGTAGACTGGAAGGGAAGCTATTAGATCTGGAGATAGAGGTTCTTCTAAAGATGCTTCTCCTGCTGCTGCTGCTGTTCTCTTCGAAGTTGTTGTTGCATCAAACATTTCCTTATCCGATTCTTCTTCATCACTCCAACCGTTGTTCCTCTCTTTCTGCTTCCCTTTGCCTTTTCCTTTGGCTTTGGATGTTGTTGAAGTCTCTTCTTGTTCTTCCTGACTTTCATCTCTAAAAGGAGGTGGTGGTGAGCTTGAAGGAGATCTAGAGTCTCGAGTAGTTTGATGATCTATCTGCATTCCATCATCAAGAGATTCCACTTCTCTTGCTCCTGGAATGATTCGTTTCGGTGGCATCTCGATGGTGTGGTGTTGGTCAAGAGAGAGAGAAACAAGAAGCTCTTCTCGAGTCAGTCGAGGTCATGTCAAAAATCAAGAATGGAATCGATTGGCAATAGTTATGCAAGAATTATTACAAGGTTAGGTAAACGTTTTTGTAATCTAGAATTTCTATGGATCGGACTTTTTCCCTTTCGCCTCAGTCTTCAGGGCCATTTCCATCAACAAGGAGAAGTCGCCACTCTTCTTTGCCAAATCGTGGAATGAAGATGTTGGATCCCTAAGCAGATTTGCTGGGGAGTCGTACTCGATGAGCCTCCCCTTTTCCAAGACCACGATCCGATCGAAGTCAGCGATTGTTCGAAGCCTGAAAAGATAGGAAGATTTGGGTTGGGTCAGTCGATCTCAGAGACAGGCAATCACGAGGTTTTTTTTTTTTTTTTTTTTTTTTTTTTTTTTTGACTTACCTATGAGCAATGACGAAAAGGATGGATTCCTTTCCGAGCTCCTCTCTGACAGCTTTCTGGATGAGAGTGTCAGTCGCTGAGTCCATGTTCGAGGTAGCTGCAAATGGGAGTGGAGATCAAGATTGAGATCAATTTCGACGACACAGTTGCTTTCTTACTCGACTTAGTCCTTTTCATGAAGTACTACTCACCCTCGTCCAGCAGAAGAATGTTGTTTTGCTGCATTCGCAAGAGACCTCTCGCCAAGGAAAGCAATTGCCTTTGCCCAGAAGAATAATTCTTCCCACCATTCTCAACCGGTGAATCCAAACTAGTAATGGTGGTTCTTTCAGTGATCTCCTCACCGACTTCTTCATCTTCAGCTCCAGGAGATGCGGGTCTACTCGGATTCCTACTGACGACTCTTGAAGCAGCTGGAGTGTTCTTACTAGCCAGTCTACATCTCTCCAAAGCGAACCAAAGAGTCGCATCCTCATGTTCATTGAAAGGATCCAAATTAGACCTGACCGTTCCGCTGAAGAGCTGGGCTTCTTGAGGAATCACTGTCAATTTGGATCGGAGAGTTGAGAGGGGAATTGCTGAGAGATCTTGGCCATCGATGACGATGCTTCCAGATTCAGCTTCTAAGAATCGGAAGAAAGCTAAAGCTAAACTTGACTTTCCAGAACCTGTTCACGTGGGTATAAAGGAAAAGTAGGAATGAGCATTCTTCTCCTAAGTACCTTCTGACCTTCTCCCTTCCGGATCACCCTGCCCATGAGTGACTCTTACCTGTTCGGCCACAAATTCCAACTTTTTGACCTGGAAGAACGTCAAAGCTGACGTCGTCGAGGACGAGAGGGAAGTCTTTGGCATATCGAACCGAGAGGTTCTTGACTTGAATCTTTCCGTCAGAAGAGGGCCAATAAGCAGGTGGAGCGATGCCGCCTTGCCTTTCAGATTCAATGTTCATATACTCATCTAGACGTTCGACCTGTGAAAAAGATTAAGAGAGGGGAATTTTGATTAGTAGGTCGCAAGCGTGACTGATAATCCCTTCCGAGTCGACTCACAGAGTTCATCGAGATCTCAGCTTGAGTGTAAAGTCTTACAATCCAAAGAATGGTCTCAAGCAGCATGATAGAATAGGAGAGTGTAAATCCAGATAAAGAGGCATCGGCTTCAGGAGTGGCGATAAGCAAAAGAGCAGCGGAAGCTGCAACGGTAGCTGCCACCAAATCAGTTCTGATAGAGAGCCAGCGGTTCTCATACCACAAGAAGAAAAAAGGAGCTGAAGCTCTATCGATCAATCTCAAGCAGTGTCTGGTGAACCTTCCAGAGTCTCCAAAGGCTCTAATGGCCACCGCCCCGTTGAGGACCTCTCCTACCAAAGTATAAATTGGAGATCTCTGAACACTTTCGATTCTCTTTAAATCTCTACTTGAGGTTAGATAAACAGCTCCAATAGCTGCGAATACCACCATGATGAAAACTGCTAACCAAGCAAATTGAGGTACTGCGTAAATGACCACGGCTAGAATGGAGACGGTTTGAAGTAGAATGTCGAGAAGGAAAAGTAGAACTGGTGAGAGTTCTTGATCGATTGTTTCAACATCTTTACTTAATCTGTTCAGGATTCTTCCGACTGGAGTTGTGTCGTGGAATCGAGGAGTTGCGTTAAGAATTGAAGAAATGAGTTTCTTGTAGAGGGCGCTTGAAGATTTAAGAGACCCCCAAAACGTTGTTGCATCTCTAACAATGGTGAGAAGCACGTACGTGAGAGCCAATAAAGCATAGACTGTAAGATACTTGGTAGTCTCCATTTCCGGATCGTAAGGTTTAGTAGAAGGTTGAGAAGCTCCGAGCAACTGTTGATGTAGAAGTGGTTGAGCGGTCTGTTGAGTTTTGAAGATGAGGTCTGGAAGCTGAGACTGGCTGAGAGAAGAAAGATCAATGCTCGAATTGAACGAACTTGGAATAGATGCTAAAAGATTTGGGACTCTGAGATTGGAAACCATCGAATTGAAGACGACGACGTTGTCTTGAGGGATAGAACTATCTTCTCTTCTGCCGTAAGATCCAGCCCATTTCCTGAGCCAAGCAGCTGATCCAACATCAGTCCCTCTACTGGTGATGAAAAGAATGACCAAGGTAGACCAAAAAACGAAGATGACAAATGGACTTGGAGAGAGAGATTTGAAGTAGAGTTTGTAAGTCTTCCAACCTACCGAACCTTTAGCGTAACCTTCTTCATCTTCACTTTTTGCTTTCTGTTGTTTCTTTTCCAATTGGGCTCTTTCCTCCTCTGTAGCTCCTCCTTCAGCTAGTTCTTCGATGTTAGATTCATGAGCCTTCTCCTTTGAAGAGGAACCTTCCGTTGCTCCATCCTTGGAATCTGTTGGAGTTTCATCCGCGAAGACTCCACTAGCCAAGACTTTTTCGGGGGGTCCAGAGGAGATTATTCGACCTTCGTTCATTGCGACTACGAAGGCAGAACCTGGTAGACAGAGCGATACTGCGTGAGTAACAAGAAGGATGGTCCTTCCTTTTGCCAAAGGGCCTAGGAGGTAGCTCGAGTAGAGATGTTCAGCTGTATGAGCGTCGACTGCCGAGAGAGCATCATCGATGAGCAAGAATCGAGAAGTCGAGTAAAGAGCTCCTGCCAGAGGAAAAAAATACGTCAACGAAATTCAATCGGTCCAAATCCGATGCGATCAAGACAAAGGGGACTCACTGGCAAGCGCGACTCTAGCCTTTTGACCTCCACTCAAAGCAGTTCCTGGAAGATAAAGAACAAAGACAGAGAGGGAAGCGAATCCGGTCAAAATCGTTTCGACTCGCCCCGCCCCAAGGATTCGTACTCACCCTTTTCTCCGACCTGAGTAGCATCACCCAGATCTAAAACCCTCAGATCTGGCTCCAAGGCGCAGGCTTTGACAGCCATTCTATACCTCTTCTCCTCATAATCACTACCGAACAGAATATTCTCCCTAATGCTTGTTCCTAACAACCAAGCAGATTGGCTACAATAAGCGACAGAGTCTCCTAAACCAGTCTCCGGATCTATATTAACCAGAGCTCTAGAAATAGGACAAGGCATAAAGGTTCTACCAGAAAGTCTTCTAGTTTCACCTAACAAAGATAAAAGGAGAGCGGTCTTGCCTGATCCAACTGGACCTGCGATAATCGAAAGTTTCCCCTCTGGAAAAGATAAATTTAAATCTTTTAAGATGAAAGCATTGTCATTGTCTAGAGATTCAAAAGTGAAAGAAGCATCTTGAAATCCAACTAGAGGTTTTGAATCGTCTAAATCTAAACCTAAATCTTCATCATCATCTTCATCAACTAACAATTGTTCGTATTTCTCAGTTTCTTCTTCTCGTAAGAATTGATCGATTCTCTTTACTGAAACTAAAGAACTAAGAACATTGACGAACAAATCTGGTAAAGCTTCAAGAGGGAATTTCAAAAGTTGAAAGATTGATAATGAAGTGAAAGCAGTTTCTGGATCTAAAGGTTTCTTTAAGACTTTGGTGTGAAATGAGAAGGTTACTACTGTGACTAGCATAGGAGTACCCACGAAAGTAATCGTGTTCAAAAGATAAGCTCCAAATCGATTCCTCAAAACTTTAAGTTCTTTTCTTCTAGTTTCGTCCATCCTTGCCTCGAAACTTTTCTCCCAGGCAAAGAATTTGACAGTCTTGATAGAACTTAAAACTTCAGTAACCAAATTCAACCTTTCGTCTGTTGCTTCTAACAATTGCTTTTGAAGTTTAACGAATAAAGAAGCAGTGATAGTTTGAAAAGGAATTGAGATGACTAAAATGATGAATCCAACAAAAGCAGACCAACCTAAAAGGTTAAAGAGTAATATCAAACAAAAGATAATCTGAACTGGAGATTGAGGACAAATGAAATGTAGATAGGCACAGATCTCTGACACTTTGAAGACATCTACCGAAATCAAATTGACAACTTGACCATCAGTAGTTCTTTCATCTTCCTTTAATTTCTTTTTTTCTTCTTCATTTAAATCATTTCCATCAACATCTTCCTTTTCATTGTGATTCTTTCCGCTACTTTCTCTTCTTCTCAAACTTTTAGTAACAATCTCTGTAATCAAAATCGCTCTCAATTGAATACAAATTCTCCTACCAATGAATAAAGCCTGAGAAGCAGAAACCGAAGATATCATTTGACCACAAAGCATAAATAAAGCGTAAAGAACCGCCATATGAACTGGAATTAAAATTTCATCTTGACCCAATGAGTTTTCTCTAATCCTATCTCTTTGAGCGATATAAGCCAAAATGTTTCTCATCCCAATAGCAGGAGTTAAAACCATGCATGCTTGAAGTAAAGCCCAAAAGAATTGAGCAACTAAAAATGGCATGAAATGTAAGAACAATCTAATATGAAGTGGTCTAGTTGAAGGTCTTAGATTCGATTTCTTTGAAGATTCAGATGTTGAGCTTCCAATTCCAGCTTCAACTGCAGCTCTATAAGAAGCAACTACCGCGGCAGCTTTGTCTCCAGCAGGTAATTCAGGTACAGTTGAGGGAGTAAAAGGAATCTTGTAATGATACCACATTGCTGAATTGACGAATCCAAAAGTACCTCTACTCCACAGAGATGCCGAAACTTCAGGTGAAGGAATGTTGGAAGAATTGCTAGAACTTTTCTCTTTTGTAGAATCTCTTAATAAAGCAGCTCTAATCTCTTCAACATCTATACCACCTTCTTGAGCTGCTACTTCATCTGCTTCTTCATCTGCTCTAGAAATTCCTTCCTCTTCTTCTTCAGGAAAGGTTGGACTTAAAGATCCAAGACCTCTAGGAGTTGGGAAAACTGTTCTAGCTTCTCCATGTCTTTTTTCCATTCTCATGGTGGAATGAATGGCTCGAAGTCTGGCAGGTAATCTCATTTGAAGAGGGAAGAATAAAGTTGGAACTAGAACTAAGAAAGATACGATTAATTGGATTAATGATAAGATTGGGTTTTGAGAGGTTAAATAAGAGGATCTAAGATTTGAAATCGAAACGATGAAAGCTAAACCTAGAATTAGAGCTTTATGTTTGAAGAAAGAATGACTGGTGGTTAAAGTGTAGGCGCTTAGAAGTGATACATAGATCTGTTAATCAAATCAAAGTTTGGGGGAGGGAGACAGATGATTCTTCAGCTCAAAGAACAGCTCCATCATATCCATGCTTTCTTCTCGAAGCACTTCTATAGTCCTCAGTCTCCTCTGCCTCGTCCGACTTGGATTCTCTGCAGTCCACTCACCCAAAGTAAAACCCAATTCAATTTCCAATTCTGATCTTCCTCCGTCTCAGTAGAAATCCAATCAGCAGCGTAAATGCTTGCCAAAGCGATAGCTAACAAAGTTTCGCAAAACCTTTTCAAAACTTCCAAATACCTAAACCTTCTCTTCTCTTCTGAAGATTGTGATTGTAAAGGAGTTGAAATGACTTCATGTAAGATGACTGCATTTTCAGCTTGACGTACTGCTTTGGAAGCGAAGCTTAAGTTGGTAGAAGTGGTAGCAGAAGTTGTAGATTGTGGTTGAGACTGAGCTGCAATGTTGAAAGCGGAATTGGAAGTTTGACTTCCAATGATTCGAATTGAATTCCACGGAAGTAATTTTGAGATGAATCTGGCTATTGGAGAAGGAGAAGGAGGAGTAGAAGTTGTGGAAGTAGTTGATTCATCTGGTTGAATTTGAAAAGTACTGGCACTTGGATCTAATTTTGCAACTTTTAAAGCCATGAATTTCTTCTTCTTTGAAGACCATGAAAAAGTGAAATGAAAGAATAAAATGCTTAAAGAGAGTAAGATTGAGAAAATTGGTAGAAAGGAATTTAGAATTTGAGTTCTAATGCATTGACTCCAATCCCAAGTTGAATTACTAAAGATGTTAGAACATCCTGACAGAACAGACGACGTCTCCATCGAAAGACTACTCTACTTTCTTGAGGCTTGAGGGGAGGAGAGAGAGGAGGGAGGGAAGAAGAGAAGAAGTCTTGCTTATCATCGGTCCTAGAATGCGAAGTTGCGAACCACGGTTACGGCGGCGCTCAGACCGTCGTCGAGGTCAGGTGTTGTAATGAGTCATGGTCAACTTCTCCTCCTTCTTCTTCTTTCCTAGATGAAAATAAAGTAAAAGAAAGGGGTAGAAGAGAAGAGGGGAGGGAAGAGTGGAGCGGAATAGAAGAGTGAGAGATTCTCTATCACTCGCGGCCCCGTCAGCGTCAACGTCAAAGAGCTTCTCCTTCTTTCTACTCTTCAACAACATCAAGGTGTCCAGAACTTGAATCTATTCAATCACTCCTCGCCACATTGTCAACATGGCTCGACAGCCAAGCAATTCCTTGACAACTTCTTCGCCTCAATCTGCCAATCCCAATCCGGCTTCTTCATCTTCTTCAAGTTCCACTCAACCTTTTCATCCAACTCTCTCCTCAATTCCAGCACCGATTCCGATTCTATCAACGAGTACATTATCGCCTGCATCTCTGACACCAGCTCAACCAACTTTATCATTAGCCCACGCTCGTCGATCCACCAACAATCCATTCAACAACAATGCAGCCGCCGCCACCCCAATTCCTCTAACTTCTACTACTACCATGTCTCGTACAACAACCTTACATCAAATACCAGATCTATCTTCCTTTCAACCTCATCCAGATTTCACAATCAATGCAGAGAATAGAGGCGACGTCTTGGTCGTCGTGACTGGAATCGAGTTTTATGTTCATAAAGAGTAAGTACATATCCCTCAATGATTTTTGCTTACAGTTGTTCTGGATCTTTTTTTTTAATCTTTACTCTTTGATCTCATTAATCCCGCTTGCAGTCTTCTGTTCTTCGCCTCACCTTTCTTCAAAACTATCCTTCAAGGAGGTTGGTCAGAATCCAAAATCCAGGATCGTCGGATCTCAATCTCGTCTCCAGCTTCTTTTAAAGAATCAGAAGAAAATGAAGATTCAGAGGATGATCCAGAAGAAGGAGGTTCAGAATCTAATTACTCTAAAGAATTGAATCCCTTCGAAGGTACTCAAATCCTTTCCAATCCTTCCAGTTCCACCACACCTGTAGTCTCAAAATCCAGATCTGAACTGTCATCTGATTCAGATGAAAGAATCGATGAAAGGAATCTAATAGTCGATGAAGAAGAAGATCATGATCTAGAAGACGAAAGACCTCGATCAAGGGTTAGAGCCTCATTTCATACAGCTCATTTCAGTTTAGATGCTTCAGATCCTTCAGCTGATGAAAAATTTCATCAATTAATGGAAAGAAGAAAAAGTCATGAAGAAATCGATGATGATGATTTAATTAGTTCCAGTTCTCCTACTAAAAGAAAAGGTCCCTCTCAGCAAGCTGATAGAAAGAGAGAAGCTACTGAAACTGCTTTGAGAGCTTTGGTTGGAGATTTGAATCAAGAAAGTTTAGTTGATAATGTCATATCAGGAGATTTCAAGGGAAAATCAAGAAGGAGAAGTGCAAGTGAATCTGAGGTTTCTTTGAGAAAGGAATTTAAGAAAGAGTTGGGAATTTCTAGACCTAATACTGCTGGAAATACTTTTGAAGGAGATCATAAGGAATTTGAAGAAGGTGATGATGTTTTGGAGGTAGTGGATTTAGAAGCTTTAGCTACTCCTCCTTTAAGTCCAGTTTTCAACCCTGAGGTTCCAATTCAAAAATTAACTTCGAAGGATAAAATCTCTCCACTTTCTCAAATGGAATCTTCTACTAAGAAGAAAAAGAAAGCGAAGAAATTGGTGGAAATGGGTAAACAGAGATGGGATTCTGGTAGGAGAAAAGTTGGAAAGGGTAATAAAGATGAAGAAGGACCTTCAAGTAATACCACTTCTTTTAGAGATACCCTTTGGAATCAAACTGGGAATTCAAGATTGAAATCTTCGAGATCTGTCTCTGAACCTGTATCTTTGAAATCTAGGGCGAAAGGGAAGGACAAAGGCAAAGGCAAAGAAAGAGATTTGGGAGTTCAGAGGGCTGGTGATGTTGCTAGAGCAAGTCGATCTCAGTTGATCATCAATACTCCAAATAATACGAGTCCAGATCCGGACTCGCTAGTTGCTGTAGTTGAACTTCATGAGGAAGAAGCTTCGACTTTCCAAGATTTTCTCTTTCATATCTATCCTCGTGAGTATTCTGAAGGTGTTCTGCTCCGTTTGATGGTCCTTTACTGACCTAATGGTTTTTTTCATTCTGAATTCAGACCTCGATGGAGTAGTGACTTGGAAAAGTGTCAGTGGTTTAATGAGGTTCAATGACAAGTTCGAAGTTTCTTTCTTACGTCAGAGCTGTTTACACTTCTTGAGACAATCTTTAGCTGGCAGACCGATTCATGCTATGAGTATCTCTGAAGAGTTTGGATTGGACTTGATCTATAGAGAAGCTAGTAGACATGTTTTGGATAACTATAGTAATTGGACCTCAGAAGAGTTGGATGAGTTGAGTGCGGAGAGTTTGATCAAGGTGAGTCCAAAGTCCCATCACAAAGTCCTTTGAACTCTTTTTGTTAGTATCTAATCAACGAAGTTCCTCCTTCGACCTTCCTTCCCCTCTTCATAGATCGAAAGAAAACGCTCATGGTTCCTAGAAAGAGTCCTAAAACTCTCAACTTCCAACCCTGGAAGAGATTACGAATGTCAACCAAATTGTCCAGACCCAGTTCAATGTTCAAAGACCTTGCACGAAAGGTTTAGATCTTCTTACGTCAATGCTTTCAGATTCGGTCCTCCAAGACCTTCTGAAATTTGGAGGCTTTTGAGAGAATTCGATGGAATTGGATCTGGTAGTGGTCTTTATGCTTGTTTGGCTCATTCTAAAGCTTGGGTTCAATTGCTTTTTGATAGAATGTTTGAAATCAATCAGACTGGTGGGATTGGGAATAGGCTGTTTCTGAGTATTAAGTTGGAGTTGAATGGTGGCAAGGGGAAGAGTTGATGGGTGATTCATAGGAGTCAATCCGTAGCGCGAGGAAATCAACTCAGCTTCCTCCTTTCGATCCCAGACTGAATAAAAAGTTTTCTATGATTGCCGCTACAGGTGTCTGATTTTCTGATTCCGATGAACTCAAAGAATGAGAAGCTATACGACAGGCCTTTTTGTTATTGTGAAGAGAGTTTTACAAAGAGAAGAGAAGAAAGGGAAAGAGAAAGGGATGGAATAGAGAGGTGACAGAAAAACAAAACGAAAAACGAACGACAGAGTCCAAAGGTCCATCGATTACGAAGGAACGACTTCTCCACTGGCAGCAGCTGCTCTGACTGGAGCTGAAGAGGAGAAAACAAAAGAAGGGAACTGTCAAAACACGGCCTGGGAAAGGAAGAGATTGAGCGGGCTCTGAAAACTCACCGAAGTAGACGTGGCCCATAGCTTCTTCCGCAGTCAATCTTTCTTGGTGATCGTATTTCAGAAGCTTGTCTAGGAAGTCGATGGCATCGTTGGAAATGTATCGCTGGTTCTCGGAGGTGATGAATCTTGACCATGGTTTTCGGGGGTATCTGGAAGAAGCGAGAAGGATTTGACATTTCAGCGCCAATGGGAACGATATAGCATCTCAATCTGTAATACCTTTTTGACGACAGACGAGATCAGTACTCACCTTCCCAAGATATCATCATACTGAGGGTCCAACTCGATGTCGTATTTCTCCAAATAAGCATAAAGTTCATCAGTTCCGAGCACTTTGCAAATCTTGACTAGCTGATCGTAGTTGTCATGACCATGGAAGAAAGGTTCCTTACGGAAGATCATACTTGCGAACATGCATCCCAAAGACCACATGTCTAAAGAGTAATCGTATTCTTGGAAATCGACGAGCAGCTCTGGACCTTTGAAGTACCTTGAAGCGACTCTGACGTTGTATTCGGTGTAAGGATGGTAGAACTCCGCGAGACCCCAATCGATTAGACGGAGCTGAAGTATCAGAGAGGAAGTGAGAGGGAATCATACTCGGTTAGAAATATCTCTAGGCTTTGTGATTCAAAGAATTGAGCTCACCTTACGCTTTTCGTGATCAATCATGACATTGTGAGGCTTGACATCACGATGCATGATTCCTCTCGAATGGCAGAAATCGAGAGCCTGAGGGAGGTAAAGGTAGAAGAGGATCGCATACAATTAGTAAACGACTTCATCTTCAGATTGGTGTGATCTCTGAATCCTTCAGAAAGCATAAATGGGCGTCATATCCAGGTAGCTCACCTTCAAAAGCTCAGCCATGTAGAATCGAACATCGAAGTCAGTGAACTTGGGGTATAGAATCTTGAAGTCGGTGTTGTTGACGTACTCTGTGATGATCGAAGGAGTCTTGGACTGGTCGGAAAAGTCGAGTTAGTTGGGTAATGGGGTTTAAGAAGGGAAAAGGAAGGCAGAAAAAAGAATGGGGTCAATTATCGAATTATTTAAGCTGGTCGGAAATGTTGGGTTGACCCTACATCTCTACAAAATACCTCCTCGTCTGATTGAGCCTGCATTCGGAATTCAGCTCCTGAACGAAGTCTGGTCAATCCATCTCTCAATCGAACTTTCTTCAACTTCCGCCTTCCTTTCCAACCGATAGATAGAGCTACTAACCTGAGGATCTCTGACAACATCCAAAAGTCCGACCACATTAGGACCACCTGCCAAATTCTGCAGAATTTTGATTTCTCTCTTGATCTTCTTCTTCTTGACAGGTTTCAAGACTTTGATGATACACTTCTCTGGAGAACCTCCAGCGATAGCTGAAGCTGCGCCCCCACCAGTCTGTTGACCTGCTGCCAAGTTCACTCCCTCGAAAACTTCAGAGTACTTTCCACGTCCTACTTTACGAAGGATCTCGTAATTGTCTTGCATTCCCCTGTAGAGAGTGAGCGAGGCGAGAGGAAGGGTGCAAGGGTGGAAGATGGAAAGAGGAGGAAGGAAGGGAGGGGTGGGGTGGAATACGTTGAAGGCAAGCAGCGAGCGCAATAAAAAGTACGGTGGAGTGAAGAAAGAAACAAGGGGGGGGGGAGAGAGAGAGAGTAGATCAGTGACAAGATCAAACAGGAGCGACATTGAGTGAAGATTCCGAGGGAGAGGGCAACTCACCATTGTACCGTTAAGTTGTCTATAAGATCAGAGAGTAGAAGGATCGAGGAATGGAATGACCAAAGAATGAAACAACGATATCAGTACAGGAGGGAAAGGGGAGATGGAGATAGATAGAGGAAGGAGGAGCCAAGGTGTCTAGCCATCTAAACAAGATGCCCAATCCGCAGAGCTCTAATGAGGTCTCGGGATATGACCTAAGCTGGGTTATCACGCAGATCCCACGTCCCACCTTCACAACATAGTGGGAGATGAGACTGCGTAGTGCTCTGAAGAACTGTCGGACGGACTCACCATAATCCCACCAAGGTCTCCCAAACTTCTCATTAGCTCCAGCGTAGACTCTAGCTGCACTCTTGGACATTTAAAAGACTCTTCTTCCTTAGAGTGGCCGAATTAGAGGTTGATTTGTGACTTGAAAGCTGGGGAAGGAATCTTCTCCTTGAGGGTTCTCTACCCTTTTCAAAACACTGACTCGGACTTGCTGAACGGACCCGGAATGGATTCGAGGATCAAGTTGAAGAAAAGTTGAACTTGAACGACAAATGGAATCCAGAAAGAGGAGAGTGAACCAAATTTGAGAAAAGGTGAGATGGTTTTGGGAGGCGAGGCAGAGATTCGAATCTTGGTCAAAGTGTGGATGAAGACCTTCTCTTCCTGTCATACATCATCTTTAAAGGAAGTTGGGTAATTCAATTCAGTTTCAATCAGTTCTCTCTGCAATCGTTCACCTTTGAAAACTCCCATCTCGATTCTCCAGGTTCCTCCCGGCCATGGCTTCCAGTAACGAGCTACTTCCATCCGACATCATTCTCTTCATCTCCATCTGAAGGACGTCTTCCACATCAGACTGGTCGGAAAGCAAGGGAGAGGATTCAGGAATCAGGTAGCATCAATCCCAATCGATCCTTCTGCAGAGCTCTATAGCTATGCCCCTGAGGAACCGTGGCTCCTTCTACCCGAGCTCGACTCTTTTCTTTCTCTCTTCGATCAAAGGAGCGCTTCAACTCTCGAAAAGGTCTCTCTTCGAACTGTGTTGGCTTTTTAGACCTGAGGAGACTGATGATCCCTCTACATTGTGTACTTCAAGACCAGGAAAGACAGCATTCGGTCACTGGGAAGACTCTTCAGGTTTTTTTCCATCAGTCGGAAATTTCCCTTACGAATCACTAAAAGTCCTACCAGAGTCATTGATTCCAGAGCTTCCAGCCATGGCTGACTTCAGAATGTCTCTAGGAATAGGACCCAACAGAGTCATAGCTTTGACAAGGAAGAGCAACGTCAAATCGAATACTCCTCTTCAAGTTCTTTGGATTCCTTCACTTCAAGATTTATTTCCAGTTATTTCGAATCGGGTTTGGAATCTGGTTCACCCTAAGTAGGATCATTTTCATACTCATTCGGAGGTTGACCTAGTCACGAACTTCCAATTCCCTAGCACCTCTCGGTCGGACCCATCATATCTCTCCTTCAGTAAATTAGAGATTATACTCTTCGAATAACCTTCGTACTTTCAAGGAGGTCTTCGGTCCTTCAGGAAGGAGCGTCGCCGCAAATCTCAAGACGACACCCTCACAATCTAGCCATCTCACTCCATGTCTTTTATCATCAAAGGTTGGAATGTTCTTCCACACATACTTTGTCCTCATTCTGTACCATACCTGCATCCCATCTTTTTGAACCTCTTCCCTCTGCTTCCAACAAATTGTTCGCCCGTCGCTGTCGTGGGGAGAAGTAGCGGAGAGCACTCTCTCTCGCAACCTTTGAACCCTTCGTCTACATGGTTCCGAAGAATTCTCTTAAAGTCTGAATACTGAACACCGGGATTCTGACTTTCTTCATCGACTTGCCAAATTGCCACTCGATTCCAATTGGAGGCGATTTAAACCGCGTCGATGTGCGTTTCGCGACACAGTGAGATTTCCTCTTCCTTCCTCTCCAACGACTCGATTACTTCCTAATCGCAGAATCATCAACATGTCCACAGTCAGCGCTCGCCTACAAGGCGCAATTTCTCCTCTTTTGGACAAGGTGAGTACAGCCTAATGGTAAGCATAGCTAGAATCTTCTCCCTCAGCCTGTGCTAATCTGCTCTCCCTCTTCCCCCTCCTTTCCCACAGATGACCAATTCTGATCCTGATTTCCGGTAAGTAGCTTGAATACTCTATAATTCCTCAGCGTCTATCCAGCTCTCTCCGATTGCTATCGTCCTCTCTTCCTCCTCCACCCACTCACTCTCATCTTCTATCCCTCCCCCCTCAGTTTCATGGCTCTAGATGATCTCATGAAAGTAACAGCTCGTGATAACCTCTCAAATTTAGATGAAGCTTTTGAAAAGAAGATGGTCAATTCCATCGTCACTTTGGTGAAGGATAACAATAGTGAAGTCAAGAGTAAAGCTGCTAATTGGTGAGTGGTCTCAAAGAACAAAGTCACAAGTCCGCATCTCTGAGTTGAAGGGGAATTATATTTTCCATCTATGAGTCTCATAGAAGCTGCCTTATCGACTGGGAAAGGAGTAGATTCTTCCTTCATCGCACCGGCCCTTATCTCTACCCTCTTCCTTCTCTTCTCTCGTCATGTAGTCTTGGTTTCTTGGTCAGGTCAGTCAGAGAACCAAGAATGCAGGATATCATGGACAAATTAGTAGAATTCATCTCTACCAATGATCCTTCTTTGAGAGATGTTGCTTCTTTAGGTGAGTAGTCCTTCTTCTCTCCTCTATCTTCTTCTCTTGCCTTCTCGCCTTCTTGCTTTACCTAGCACGCCGATTAGTTTCCTGACACAATATTCTTGATTTATCGCTACCCAAACGACCTGAACAGGTTTGAAGATTGTAGTAGGAGAGATCCCCGCTGAGACTCCTCTAGCTAGCTCAGCCTGTCACAAGCTGACTCCCAAGCTGATCGCAGTCCTACAAGATGTGAGTAAATCTGGCTAAGTGACCATCTTCAGTAACAGGCTTTGAGGGGACAGCGCAACCAAATGAGGAAGGGGAATTTGGCTCTGGTCTTCTCGCCACCCAGAAACTTTGGAATTTCCTTCGAGATCTCTTCCTGCTGTCTTTCTCCAGCATTTGACTTCTCCAAACTTCTAATTGTGTGTGCGCTTCCAATTCAACTGAGCGTCATCTCTAACCTGGTCGCCATGACTCCTTCCTACTATCCCTCCTTCTTCCTATCGTGCCTCTTTCCCCTCCTCAGTCCTCTTCATCTCCAGAGCTTTTGATGGATTCCGTGGACATTCTAGCCGATATTTTCACAAGATTCTCCGGTACCATCTCCAAGAACCTGAGCATTCAGAAGCAAAGTTTAGATGCTTTGACCAAGATGTTGGGACATGGCAGAATGGCTGTCAAGAAGAGGAGTCTGGTTGCTGTAGGCGAGTATTCATGATGATGAAGGGGGGGGGGCTCTGTCTGGGAGCTGGTCATCTGGAAGAGGGGGAGCGATCGTTCAGAAGGCAAAGAAGATGAGAGGGGCTGGGAAAGTGACTTCAAGTTCCACACAATTACAAAGCATGAGCATCACATTTGCTTGGGAACCTAGCATGGCTCACGAGTGTTCGATTTGGATCTTACAGGGGCTGCTCGAGACAGCACTCTATCATTCTTCGTCCTCCGAAGTGGACTGACCGCCATTTCTTACTTCTCAACATTCTTTTATCTCAGGTGCTCTCGGAGCCTGTTCAACCTCAGACATCTTCACTCAGCTTTCGAAGCAGATGTCTGCTGAACTATCAACTTCAAATCCAGAACGTATCTCAGTCACAGTTCAGCTGATCGGTTTACTCTCAAAGACTTGTCCAAGAAGATTAGGTAGAAGACTACCTGAGTTTATGCCTCGTATGATCTCTTTGGCCGAGAACTCAAAGGAAGATGATGGAATCGATATCGTTGAGAACTGTTTAACTACGATTGGAAGTATTCTGGAGAGGTGCAGAGCTGAAAGTGGACAATTCGTCGTTCAATCCGTAGAATTAGGAACTAGATTTATCATGTATGACCCAAATTACGCTGAAGAAATTGAGGAAGATCAAAATGGTATGGATGTCGATTCTGACGACAAGATGGAAGAAGATGGAGCAGACGAAGAGGAAGATGATGATGACGAGCAAGAAGATTACTCAGACGATGAAGATTTATCTTGGAAAATTAGAAGATCTTCAAGTAAATTGCTTGCTTCGGCTATCCAATCTAGACCGGAACTTCTGGGTCAATTCTCTCAATCTATTGCCCCTGTTTTGGTCAAAAGATTCGGGGAAAGAGAAGAGAGTGTTAGAATTGAGAACTTGAATACTTTCTTCACCTTCTTGAAGAAGTGCGAGAATTATTTGAGAAATGATGGAGAGATTATGACTGAAGTTGTTGGAGCTGGCGGAGCAGGAGTCCTGAAGAGAAAGAGAAGTGATATGGAGATCGATGTCAAGAAGGAGGAAGCAGATGGGTGAGTACGAAAAAAACAGCGACGTCATCTGTACGCGGTTCGTTTCCTGCTGCTACCTCTTTCCGCTTTCACTCACCTTCTTCTTCACCTCCTTTTCCCTTTTTCTTTTTCAGACCGATTGCTCAAACCCGCTCCCTTGTGCCATTGATCTCCAAAGCTCTCTCCAAAGAGTTGAGCTCGAAATCAGTCGCAACCCTTATCCCGTCAATCTCAGTCCTTCGAGAATTGGTCGTAGTCCTCCGCGGAGGTCTGGATTCATATCTTTCAGCTCTAACGTCAGCAATCGCAAAGTCACTCAAAACTTCAGACTCTTCTTCTGGTCCCGGATCCAATTTGAAGGCAGAGGCTCTAATCTTCTTCAAGACCGTCTTCCAAAACCATTCTAGTCAAGCTTTCAGTAAGGATCTAAGCAAGCTGGTACCCATTCTGACTGTTAGTATGGGAGACAAGATGCACAGGAATTCTATCGAAGGTTTCTCAGCTAGCGAGGAGTTGGTCAAGACTTTGAGACCTCTAGGAAACGGCGCTTCTAGAAACGATGCCTTCAAGCCTCATCTACTCGAAATCTACCAAGAGACCATTTCTAGATTAACAAGATCAGACTCCGACTCCGAAATTAGAGAGGCTTCCATCTCTTGCCTCGGAACTCTACTTTCACATTGTGGAGATGAGATTCAAGACAAGTTCTCAGAATGTCTGCCTCTACTTGCAGACAGACTAAAGAGTGAAGTCACAAGATTAGCCAGTCTAAAGGTCTTAACTCAAACCTGTTCATCTTCAGTCTGCTCGGGTCCAGAATTCGATTCATTCCTCAAGGTCTCCATCTCTGAAGTTTCCAATCTTTTACGTCAAAACAACCGAGCCGTCAAGTTCTCATCTTTCGTTTGCTTGATCGCCCTACTCAAGAGACTCGGAAACAACCTAGATTCAGAAATCTATACTCACGTTCTATCAGAGCTAGGCCCGCTTTTGAAAGTTTCGGAAATCGACCAGAATCTGTTCCCAATGAAACTTCAAATCATCGGTCTAATCCTTGCCTCAAGTACCGCTTCCCAGCAAGAGATTAAAGAACTGGTGCTACCTAACATTTATGATACTCTCAGTACAAGTTTGATCGCCGGTAGATCGTTGGAGGCTTTGTTGGAATTCTTCAGAGGTTTGATTTCGATCGATTCCAGTTTAACTTCTAATTTGGTTGAAAACTTAATGAAATCCCTAGCCAGATCTAGACTAGCCTCCCAAGGTTCAAACCTCAGTGCCAATCAAATCTCATCCACTATTGCCAAATGTATTGGAGCCATCCTGATCTCTTCTGACGATCATTCTTCAGTCCAGACGATTCTCAAGCAACGTCAAGCAACTCTCGAAGCCAAGAAAGCAAACGACACCGAGATTTACTTTGCTTTACTTCTGTTGGGTGAGGTTGGTAGATTTACAACTGATTTCTCGACCAACACTAAGCTTTGGAATAAGATTATGAGTTTCTACAAGAGTGACTCTGAAGAAATTAAGTCTGCAGTTTCGTTCTCAGTCGGAAACATCGCAGTAGGAAACCTGGATTTAGTTCTTCCAATCCTTGCATCTCACATTACTACTATCTCGGATTCTGAAGTCGCAAAGAAGGAGAAGTTTCTGTCGTTGAACGCTCTCAAGGAATTAATCACCCACGGAAGCTCAAGTCAATTGGAAACTCTAGCTCCACAGCTATTCGGACCTCTCTTCAACGTAGCATCCGATGACGATGAAGCTCTAAGAAACATTGCCTCCGAATGTCTAGCCAGATTAATTCTAACAGATCCAACCAAGTATCTGTCAGAATTACAATCCCGTCTAGTCAACGCTTCAGGTGCATCGAATTCCAAGACTAGAGCTGCCGTTATCTCAGCTGTCAGGTTTACTCTAACCGATACATCTACTTCTTACGACGAAGCGTTGAAACCTGTCATCATGGACTTCTTGGCTTGTCTCAACGATGATGATATCGAGGTTAGGAAGAATGCTATGTTGATCTTCAACAGCTCAGGTCACAACAAGCCTAACTTGATAAGAGATCACTTGGAGGTTCTACTACCTATGCTTTATAAAGAGACTAAGAGGAACGACCAGCTTATCAGAAAAGTCCCTATGGGTCCTTTCACGGTTACTATCGATGACGGTCTGGATCTCAGAAAGGTGAGTCGGCCAACAAGAGGCAGCGGCGCAAGTTTATCTGCTGGTTTCCAAGCATCTGCTAACCCTGCGTCTCGTTTCTCCCTCCTAACCCCCCTTTATTCTTTAATAGAGCGCCTTCGAAACCATGTACACCCTTCTAGACACCTGTCTAGCCAAGATCGACGTCCCAGAATGTGAGTTTTCCTCTTCGACTTTTTCTCTTCTCTAGGATCTTGTCTTTTCTCTGACCTCCGACTTTCTGACTTCCACACCTTCACGCTTCCCAAACAACAGACATGAAACATATCACCGTTGGACTGACTGATGACGACAGTATCAGAGTGCTTTGTTATCTGACCCTAATGCGTTTGGCCGATCTAGCTCCTCTTCCAGTTTCTCAACGTGAGTTCCCTTCAGGCCATCTCAATTTTCTCTTAGGAGCTATTTCTTACCCCTGACCTCATCCTCCTCACTTCTTGCTCCAACTTCCGGCGACTTCTCGATCCCACAGATCTGGAAGAGATCGTCGACCCAACCAACGCGAAACTCAAAGAGATGGACAAGGAGAAGGAAAAGAACAAGGACACCAAGACCAAGCAAGAAATCGAGAAATCTGGTCAATTGACAAGGTCCATCTATCGTGCTTTGGTTGCTCTCCAGAGATTGCCTTCTTCTGGTGAGTCTTGAGAAGGTCGACGTGTCTATGGAATGGGGACGTGAGAGGAGAACGCCAACGCAACGCAACGGCTGCCGAGATGACTGACACTTTCCGGCTTCGTTCAGGTATGGCTCCAAAATTCACCGCTCTGGTAGCTGACATTCGTAAGGGAGATCAAGGAAGGATCTTCCAAGACGTTGAGGCTCAAGTTTCTTCCAACCCTATGCGCGGAAAGAATGTGAATGGAGAAGTGTAGGGGTCTGAATTGAAGAGAGTGGAAATAAAGAAGGGGCTCGGGAAGATTGGAACATTGAAATCCAAAATCCTTTAACCAGAAGATGTTAATGACCCTTAGAACACAGATATCAAAAGTTGAAGTACTTTTTTCGAAAACCAGAAACCGACTTCTCATTCTTTCCTGCTGTGAAATGGGCGAGAAAGGAGAGAGACAAAGGGAGGAGCGCAATACTCGACGCTCTCCTCGCAGAGCGTTCAAGCGCTTCTTGAACCAACCCACCAGACGTCCTCACCCGACATCGCAAGATTCCAGGATGGGACTGAAATTTCGTCGTAGCTTGAATCTTACAGAATCAGCTTCAGTCTCCTCTACATCTTCAACTCCTCCAGCTCAAGGTAGAGTGACTCGAAGGAATTCTGGAGCTCCAGCTGAAGCCACTCCGACTCCAACTCCAGCAGAGACTTCCAAAGCTAGTACGAGTACAAGAGGTAGAGGTAGAGGTAAAGCCAATTCAAACTCAGGACCTGCAATCACTCCAAGAACCTCTTTGAGAAGTCAGCCGACTCGAGGCAAGAAAGCTCAACAAGAAGCTCAATCCATCAAAGAACCAGAACCAGAGCAAGAGAAAGAGACGACGTCTCCAAAGACCAGAAGCAGAAGGAAGAAAGATGACAAAGAAAAAGAGAACGACTCAGATTTGACTGATCTATCAGATGAGGAAGGAGCTGCTGGAAAGAGTAAAGGGAAAGGGAAAGGAAAGCAGCAAGATCAAGATGTAGATGCAGAAGGTGAACCTGACATCCCTACTACTCCTGGGGTTGCTCATACTCCTGGTGCTTCCCCTTATAGGCATGCCAGTTCTGCAGAGACGGTAGAGCCTCAGGTGAATATGGATAAAGAGAGGCAGGCTGAAGAGGAGAAGAGGAAGGAGAAGGAGAAGAAGGAGCAAAGTAGATTGGAGGAATTGAAAATCAAGAGACAGCAAGATGCAAAGATAGGATCGGAGAATGATTCCATGGCCACAGAGGAGCTACTGGGAATCGAAAGGGGAATGGAAGCAGCGCAGCCGGACGCTCAGAGGGAGCAACAAGAGGGATCAAGTTCAACTCAAGAACAAAGGCAAGATGACAAGCAACCTCATCCTGCATTCTCTCAAATTCAATCAGGAATCGTATCAGGAAGTGGGATCCCTATCTCGAGCTCAACAGAACAGGCGGCCGCTTCTTCGCAAGCTGATGGAGCTGAGAGTCTAGCCTCGAATCCAATCAATCTTCAAGTCCGAGAGCCAGAGATTCCTATTGACATTTCTCAAACTCCTAAAGACACAGAATACAACCTCTCAACTTCAATGCCAATTACTACTTCTCCATCTTCCATTCCAACAACTACTGCTCCTTCGACTTCTCTGGAGATCTCTTCTGCACCTTCTGCAATTCCAGTTTCTGGTCCTTCAGATCCACTTTCAACATCAACTTTCAGTTCAATTCCTCCGAAGAGCTCAGTCCCTGCAGCTGCCAATTTAGTCAATGACGTCACTCCAATTCCATCTTCAACTTCGACTCTCTCTTCTCCTCCTGCCTTTCCTTCGCCATCTACAAATCCACAAGCTGCAATGCCTCAAGCTCCAAGTTTCACAAATTCATTCACGAATGCTTCAACAGGGCTGACTTCGGAAGTGAACGTCGAGGGGGTTCTATCAACTGCGCTTCCGGAAATCGAAACTGCAGCTCTTCCAACTTCGCTTCCTGTTCAAACTTCAATTCCACCATCAACTGAATCACCCTTAACTTCGACTTCAAATCTGCCTCCGGATCCTTCGTCAACTGAACAACCCTCAACTGAACAAGTCTCAACTCCAATCCTACCTCCAATTATAACAAACCTGGTCATTCCAGTTCCTGTGGAATCAACTACTCCAGTCGATCCACCACCTCAACGCAGACCATCTCGTAACAAAGTTCCAACAAACAGAGAGCCTAGAACTGTCACGCAACTAGTGGAAAAGGAGAGAGTGGTTAGGCCTCAACAATCTAGAGATGGACTGGAGAGTAAAGATTCGACCCCTGGTCCTTCACCTGTCATGAAAAGTTTCGAAAAGGATGAAGAGAGAGAGGGGGGAAAAGAAAAAGGGAGAGGAAAGAGAAGGAATTCTGGGAAAGGAGGCGAAAGTGGTATTTTGAAAGATGAGGTTAAAGTCGGATCAACATCTGGGATCGAAAGTTCAAGTTCAACTCAACCGAAGGACGCCTCTCAATCTCCTGAAACCGCTATCCAGCCTCAAAGGAAAATTCGAAAGGTTTTGCTGAGAAGACCAGGAAGAGGTGGTGACAGTGGTAAATCTAAGAGTCCATCTCCGGACTTCGTTCCTCAAGGTCCTCCTGGTCTGGCACCTGGTTTCAATCCTTCTGAAAATGTGAAGGATCAATCTCAATCCCAACCTCAAACTTCTATTGCTCCAATGAAAGCATCATTCTCTTTGTCGGATATGAATGATCCCGACTCTTCTGACGAAGATCGACCTTCAAGATCTAAGAAGCAAAGG
Organism: Golubevia sp. BC0850; assembly: GCA_012976225.1. Taxonomy (NCBI): domain Eukaryota; kingdom Fungi; phylum Basidiomycota; class Exobasidiomycetes; order Golubeviales; family Golubeviaceae; genus Golubevia; species Golubevia sp. BC0850. The sequence continues at coordinate 389,139 of JAAVVG010000001.1, read as the reverse complement.
AAGGATGGTGGGATCTCTCATAAGGAGTTCAATGCCTCTTTTGATAAGAAGAGGGCTGAAACGTCTAGTGGAAGAAAGAGTACAAGTGCTTTTGCCAGGCGGAAAGACTCTCAAGACAGAGATGGAGACGTAGAGAAGAAAGTTAGAAAAGGTGATAGTGAAGAAGAGGATGACGATGATTCTGGAGATGATTTCAAAGATCCAACTGAAAATGAGAAGAGGAGAAGTAAAGGTCGTAATAAGAGGAGGAGAGTCTCGGATGAAAGAGATAGTGATAGTGATGAAGTAGGGAAGAAATCAAAAGGAAAAGGAAAGAGTCAAGAGGGAAAGAAGCGAAGTAATGACGTGCTAGATGAAAGCAGTAGTGATGATGAGATTTCAGATGCTGCTGATGAAGACTCGGAAAGTGATGATGGAAAGAAGAAATCTTCAAAGAAGAATAAAGGTAAAGATGGAAAATTAGGATTGAAGAAGAAGGAATCTCCAATGGAGGCTAGAAGTAAATCTCAGGAAGAATCAACTTCATCAGATTTACCGGCTCAAAAGAAAGCCAAAACTTCTGCGGACACTTCAATTTCTAGATCAAATTCTGCAACCAAACTTTCCACGCCTTCTAATTCTCAACCTCAAATTAAGAACAAACTTCCAAGTTTTCTTTCAAATTCTTCTTTGGGAACTCCAAAAACTCCCTCTTTGAATCCTACTGGTTCGAATGCTTCGACTCCAACTCTTCCAGTTGCTAATAAACCTAGGATCGCGAAACCTAGAGATAGTGGGTTTGGTTTAAATGCCTTGCTGGGATTCGATAGTTCTAGTTCTTCGACACCTGCTAAAGGAAAGGATCAAACTCCTCCAACTACTTCTGCAAAAGATAAAGACAAAGCTAAGGAGAAGGAAATCAACGGCAAAACGAAAATTCCATTAAGTGAAGCTGATAAGAACAAGATGAAAGCTAAATTACAGAGGGACAAAGAGAAGGAAAGGTTGGAGAGGGAAAAGGAGAAGCCTCCGACTTCGAAGGATGGATTGGATATGATGAGGTGAGTTCTCGAGTTATTCCGGTTGTGACACTTCCACCCAAATCTGATGCTTTTTTGCTCATCTACTTATTTGGCCTCTCGTCCTCACCCCCAACCTTCCGATTTTCTTCTTGCAGTCCGGCCGAGCTCGAACAGTACAGGCAAGATTACAGAGAGAGAAATAATGATACCTCAGAGTGCTTCGATTTGTTACTTCAGAACGACATGATGAGAGGTTTCGAGGTTAGTCATCTGCATTCTCCCTCCCGCCCCTCCGATTCGACGGCACTAATCTCTTCTTCTCTCTCTCTCTCCACCCTGTCCTGTTCTGTATTACCTGTCAAACCATCAACAGGACGAGCTCAAACGAGATCTTCATGCGATGGGTCGATCAGAGCTGAGACACCAAGGCTTTGGAACTTCTTTCGCGTTGAATCAAGCTTTCCAGGAGCTCGAAGCTAGAGAGAAGGAAATCGAAGCAAAATCTGGTTCTGGTTCTATGACAAATTCTGGTTCCAACTCAACCAACACGAATACTCCAATCTCTGGGATCCAATCTTACTGAAGGCCGAACGACGACGTCCTGTATTTTATCTCGCACCTTTCTCTCATCTTCATTCTGGTCCTTCAAGGCTCTGTATTGTCTCATTGACAAAATAAGATCAAGTTCGACATGTTCCTTGTCGCTGTTTCGAATGTTTAAACGCCCGCATTTCCAATTGTCGCGCGTCACTCAAGTAGTCAAGGCTGGATTTGAGAAAGATTTAGATCATTAGACAGTTCTCTCCCTGACTTTATCTCTTGGGCATTGCGTTTGTTTCTTCTCCCTCATTTCTTCGAACTCCAACACTCCAGCTTCCTAATCTGGCTCATCAGTTCCTTCAAAACAGATCCTCTGGTTCGGGCATGACTCCGAAAGGCACTGCAAGAGAAGAAGAGTAGAAGAGTAGGCGTAATAAGTGACAGCCAAAGAGAAAACAAAGTTTCATTCCAAGAGTCGAACTCACATTGTTCATCATCTTTCAAAATCTTCAGTCTCAACTTCTTCTTCGAGCACAAATCTTCTAGAGATTTTCTGGTCTCCCTCCGTTCAGTCTCTGGTTCCCTCATGCCGATGAAAGTTCCATCCAGTCTGGTAGGTTTTGGGTTGAGGATGATTTCTTCGATTGTGTTGGGGAATCTCTCTCTTTGATCCAGTCCATGAGTTGCTGTTCTGGAAATATCCCGGACGCGTACATGGAGTGAGGGCCGAGATGGAAAGATTTCAAAGGAGCAGCAGGAATTTTGGAGTTGCGGAGGGGGTGTCAAAAGATCGGCAAGCTGCGACTGAATCACAGTCTAAAGAGACGCATTCTGAAGCCTTGAACTCGACTTCTGAACCCTTGACTTCTTCTCTTTTGTCTGATGCTCCGGTGAATTCGCCCATTAAGCATAGAAACTTGAGAGTCCTACAAGAAGATCTGAGATACTTCAAAAAATCTATTGACGCTTCATCTGTAGCTCTCCAGGGAAGTTCTCCAGTAATTGACCATCTTCAACTCTAATAAATCTTTGGTCGAAGCTAAGAAAGATACTAGAACTAGGGTCTCTCACATGTTCCTCCCTGGCCAACTTGGTTTCTTTTCGTCTTTGATTTGAAAGCTGAGGTCGAAGTAAGTAATTCTGGACCTTTTTGAGAGGAACTTCTGATCTTTTGAATTGATCTTAATGTTGATCTGGAGATGGGTCAGAGATTCCAAGAAAAGCATTAACCAGGTACAATTAGTAGCGGTGATTATGTGTCGTCGAGACTCTCACATTCTGAGGGTTTTCAAACTTGAAAGACCTAGCAATGGGAGACTGAAAGGGATGCCATCGTCTCTTCTCACATCGACCTTTGTAAACTGAGAAATGACCTCTTCAGTCGCTTCTAGGTAAACCAAATTCGGCATGCTCTCAATTATGATGGAATAGATCGAGGCTTCTCTGGTGAATTTCAAGCAGACCCACTTCTTGAGCCAAGGATCCATCGATGAACCTTCCGGTGCTCCCATGGCCTCGGCTTCCAAATTAGCATCCTCGGCTCGAAGTGCGTTTAAGTCTGGATGAGTTGCTTGAAGGTGCATTCTTTTGAGTCTGTGATCTTATTCGGATGTCCAGCGCTTAATACCAGCGCTTAATAATAGAAAAGTCTAACCTTAGAGTGCGTGTCTTGAGGAAAGAGGGAGGTGAAGTTAAGAGATATGGAAGGAAGCTCTCAACATTCATATGAGATACCGTCACGTTACGATGAAGTGTTGACAGCCATAACGAAGACAACTCTTTGGAAGCTAAGTTGAGATTGAGCAGAGTCGAGTCTGTAAGTCTGTCAAGAGACAAGAGAAAAGCGTAAAAGAGAGAGAAGGGAAATGAAAGGATGTGGAGGTCAGATATCAAGACTTGTTGGCCGATAGAGTACGAAAGGGCAGAGTTGAAGAGGGGGAGAACGATTGAATCTGGAAGCATCACTCACTTTCTGACGCCGTCCCTGTCTTCCTCGCCTTTTGCTTCGATTGAGTAACGTGTGATGGCATGAGCGATCAGAGCGTAAACAATCTTATGATGCCTTCAACGTCATTCTTCTTGTACTTGCTTTGTGGTCGATTGCGAACAGTTGAAGACGGTTAAAGGTGAAGAAATTTTTCAGCCTGTTAGCTGGGTTTTTAGTTTTGTTCCAACGTTCCAAGTCCCAATTTCGGGGGGTTCGAGCTTCTCCCCTTCCTATCTACTTGTACATGTCAAAAATTTCTTGTGTATGTAGAGTTTTTCATTTCCGATCCTAAAATACGAGAACAAAATCGCTGAGATGTAGCTTCGAAAGATACTTTCACTCCAACGTCGACTTCACAAACACAATCAAAGGTCAAGATTTACAAACAAAATTCAAAATCGGCGAACAGTACATCTTCTTCTCACAATTCTTGGAATTTTTCTCTGGTTCATCCCTTCTTTCACAAAACTCCGTCAGATCTAATGGCACATTGACCGTAATCTTTCTTCTCCAAACCAGCTTCCATGGGAGCGATATCTCTGTCAAAAACAGCCAATGGAAGTCCAAGAGTGACGCAGGCGTTTGGAGAACTGAGACGGGAAGAACGGGAGAAGGGGTCAGTCGAAGCAATGTCGACGGGCAGAGTAGTTTTGAAACCAAACCCGATGGCAAGCTGAACTCACTCGACTACCGCTCCGATGTGAGAATCAACAGGACAGGCACTTAAGAGGAGATAAGCTTGTTCTCTGGTGTAGCCTAGTTTCATCAAATAGGCAATGCAGTTACGAGCTGCAGTCTTAAAGGCCAGGGTGGCGTCCATGTTGCCTTGAGCTCCGTCTTCATGCAAATCGACTCCAATACCTTCAAAAACTAGCTTGCTTGAGTAAACCGGATCCACAGGAGATGGCATAAAGATCGGCATCTTCACTGTGGGTGGGTTGATGGGGAAAGGGGGTAAGTCTCGATCGAGCCTGACCAGCGAGGTCTCTTTGATACTTACTGTCAAATTTTTCTACTCCTCCTTTGATGACCCCAACTTGAAGAGTAGTGATTCCAGCCATCTCAATGGCTCCGCAGAAAGACATCTAGATCAAGGAGGGTGGAGGAAAGAGATCAGAAAACCGAAGTCGAGAAGTTCGAAAAGCGAAGAGACGCGGAAACGACGCCAAGGACTCACTTCTCCATCTCCTTGAGAGAAATGCTACAAGAGAGAAAGATTCAAGGATGAGAAAATCAAAGTAAAGATGGAGGAAGAAGGTCCGTAAGGAAAAAGGATGAGTTATTGCTGGCCTCGACTTTCAAAACGATTTCGATCAACCCACCAAGTCTCCGAGAGAGAGATTAGCCCCCTCGACGAATACTGGGAAGAAGCACTTGGATCCCCTACTCAAATTCTTGATGTCACAGTTTCCTCCATGTTCTCTGCCAGGAATAGTTCTAGCTCCCTCTGTGTAAATCTTCTTTCTGACGTCGTCCTTTAGATCCTGACCGACGTAGGCACCTGCCAGGACAGACAGCAGGAAGAGCGTCAGTACTCAGAGATTTAGAGATTCTAGTCTGTATTGACCAACCTTTAGCAGAAGGTGGAAGTGCTACGGCGGGTACACAGTCGGACCCATCTGGTTGCTTGTGAGCATCGATTAGACCTTGTTCGCGAGTGTTCCAAAGGTCCAACAGTTCTTGACTAGGAGCGGTACCTATCAAACCAGGATGAGGAATGCCTGCGAATCTGACTCCGGGGATGTGGCGGGATGTGGCATAGATTCCTTTGAAGTCCCAGATTGCCTTCGCCGCACGTGATTTGAACTCGCGACTGAAAAGTCCTCCTCCATTGTCCAACTCGAAGATTCCTGTAAATCCCCAGTTAAAATGCGGGAATGGTTGAACGTCGAGGATCTGTCGAAAAGATGTAACCAGCAGTCGGAATCAATCGATAAGGGCGATTCGAGATCGGTGAGCATTGAAGAGCTCTTCTCTGAATGTGCACCCAAAGTGTACAAGGAGCAGAACTCACATCAACTACTAGCACATCACCGGGCTCAGCTCCCCTAATTGCAATTGGACCAGACAGGTTGTGAACTTTGGTGAGATCGACGTTCTTTACATCGTCTGCATTGTCGTTGTTTCCGATCTGTGAAGAGAAACAACAGTAAAAGTTCCGAGAGAATCAGATGGGCTCAGAGACAATGGAAAGATTCAAGAAATTGTGGTCAAGGAATGTCTAGAAGGAAAAGAAAACTCCAAGGAAAAAACGGAGAAGAGCCCTTCGAAGATGAGAGAGCTCTTTCGAGGGCTGCAAATAGCACTAACCTGACCACTGTTTTGATACAAAGGAATAAATGAAATGAAAAGTAAGAACGAGCAATTTGAGAGGTAGAGTCGTCCCCTATCCTCTTTAGTCTTTACCACCACACGTACCCAGTCCACTCATGTGTCTCAATCTTGAAGATGGAGCCTGCATCGACGGTCACGACTGGCGGAATGTCAGGATGCCATCTGTTCATAATTCCAGGTTGCTCCTCTGGAGGGAGAAAGTAAAGAAACGGAGTCAGAAAGTCTTATCAGCTCTCCCAACTCCAAGACGGTAACACTGATTAGGCAGCCAGGCTGCTACTCACCAGCTGGTTTGAAGGGATCGACTTTGATGAGAGTTGGGATCTCTGCTCCAGTCATTTTAGATGCGTCCATGATTGAAAACGAAAGTTGAGGTGAAGTGTCGTGTGAGTAAGGGAAGAAGAAGTTTCCAGAATTTGCTTGTGCGGCCGGTACACTGTTCCTTTCGGGTGACCTCGAGGATTTCGTTCTCCCTATCGTGCCAGTACCTTCTGTCACTACCTCATCATGCTTGATTCAAACTCGTACATCGCTTTGGCAGCAGTGAGTATAGATAAGATCTCCTCCGACTTTGTCAAATCACTGACCTCATTTTCTGCTATCGCAGGCTCTCGTCATTGTCAGAACGAAGCTTAACAGTGAGTCGGTCTCTCTTGTGAGCTTACTTGACTCTATCTCACTCCCATCTCCTCATCTCTAGATCAGTACAAATTTCAAGTCTTGCAAGACTTTCAGCCCAGCGCCGCGGACGTTCGATCGCAACTGCAGGAGTTGAATAGAAATCTCCCTGCGTCTTCTCATCCTGGTGAGCCCTTTTTGCTTGGCTCAGCTCTTACATCTTAAGCTCTAATGACAAAAATGAATCTCTCTGATGTCTGAACGTCACTCAGAGAAAGTTTCAGATGGCATACAGTCGACTCGTACTTTGCCCCAAACGCTACTAGCCTCGCCAGCTTCTGAACCTCTTCTTTCAGCTTTACATTCAGTAGCAAAGAGCATCGAGACGATCTCAACAGAGCTGCCTGGGTATGATTCTATCGAAAGAGTCAAACTCTCGGTTCTGGAACTGAAACAGGTCGTCCTCAAAGGAATCTGCAACTGTACTCGGCAAGTGGAAGAATTGGAAGAAGAGTTGCAGTTGCTCTCTATCAGGACACTTTCTTCGATCCTAGAAAACTTCATTGTAATCCTTTCGAAGATGAAAGAAAGATCATCTATGTTGGATTCTTCATCAACTATGGCTGACGAGGTCGAACAGTGCAGTTGCAGAGAGATTCTCAAAGAACTTCGCTTTGGATTCGTCTATCCCATGGTGATGAAGATCATTCTCGTAGGATCTGAAGAATTTCAGTTCGAATCAACCACAGAGTTGGAAAATCTTCAAGAAGCATCTAAGAAGCTCAGTCATGCCTTACTCTACCCCCTCCGTCAACTCAAAGAAATCAGTGCTCTCAACCTGGGTTCAAGCACTGCTTCAAATCATGTGCTCAATGGAATTTCAGAGATAATATGTGAAGAAGCTTCTTTTCAAATGGCAAAATGTCATGGTCAAAAGTCGAAGTTGAAGGAGCTTTCTTCGAATGACCTGGAGGAGAGTTTGGAAGATCAGGTTCTCACTGCAGGCAGCTATGTTTCTTTCATTTCCTCTATGACAAGACTTATCAAGGAATCATCTCCAACTCTGAAGCCTATCAATCGCTGGAGAACCTTCTCGACTCTAGACTCTTCAAATCCCTCAACCTCAACTTCTTTGATTCGTCCACAAGAAAGAGAACCAAGATTAGAACAGACTCTAGAGGCTTGTCTCTCCACTTCGATTTCAAATTCTGATCCAAATTCGAATTCCAAAGTTCCAGTTGAGGGTGAACGTGTTCTGGAGGCAAGAGAGGAGGGAAGAGAACTGCTCAAGCTTGCTTTGGCAGGAGTTTGGGCGGCTAGGGGTAATTGGGGAGGTGTTTTTTGAGAGTGGCTGAATGTGTATAACACTTTTTTTCAAGAGGAAGGTGTCTGCATCTCCTATCTGAATGCTGGACGAGATTGTGATGACATCGACAGCACGTCGTCTTAAGGTTTTCTCCACTCGCGTGCGTCTTCCTTCCTTCTTCCTTCGAGTCCTGAGTCTTACACATCCTCTATATACACATTGGATGTCGTTGGACTGTTGACTCGAGCAAGCAGAGGCTTTTTCCCGCCTGCTATGGTGCGCTCAGAGAAGATAACTTATCAGTCTCACACGGGTGGACTAGATTAGCATTATCGTTTCCAGATGCGAGCTGTATTTCAGCCAAGTGAATGCAGTTTTGGTTGTAGTGGGAAGAAAAGTATGTACATGAGGAATGAAAGAAACAAAGAAATCGAGCGTTTGGAAGAACCTTGACCTTCCGGACACCTTCGAACGCACTGTGCTCTGCACTGGTCTGGTAGATACGGTGTCCGAACTTGGAGGAAGCATGACTCGAGGTTGAACTGTTCAAGATCAAGACGACTCTTGGGTACAGTCCTCTTACGGAGAGGAGAGTGGGGACTCTCTTCTTGACTCCTGGACAAGATCCTTTGATCATGACGAAGTCCTGGATGACGAGACTGTCTATCAGAATATAGGAGGTGAAAACGAAAGGAAAGAGGGAGAAAGAGAGAGAAAAAAGAGAGAGGAAGACTCAGTCTTCAAAATATCTCAAAAAAGCACTCCTCTTCTCCAGCTCTCCAGCTCCTCATGCATCTCGAGAGATACTCACAGTGAGAGGATCCTCCCATTGGAGTGATAGCCCTCTTATTTAGATCAGTTTCGGTGGCGCCACTGTTCTTCTCAGATCCATTTCCGAATTGGTAGGCCTTCTTGTTGACCTCAGTACGGTGATGGTAACCGTCCTGACCAGCACGGGGAACTACGTACATGACGTTAGCTGGATGCCAAACTGCAGTACAGTCTATTTAGAATGGTGTAGATGGGAAGAAGAAAAGATGAAGGGACAAACAGAAGCAGACGAAGGAGTGGGACCTCAGATGTCATCTTCAGAGTCAGGTTCAGCCGTTGCAGCTTGGTTTGTGAATTCGTGGCTATGAAGCACAAGAGAGGGAGGAGCAGTGAAGGTCAGTAAGAAAAGAAAAAGATGGAACCTGATGATCGATGCCATACTCATAAAACTCACTCGGCCAGCTGGATCCAGTGCAAGCCCGCTATCAGCTTTCCCTCGTCGTCGAAGTCAAACCTTGGTGCTGCTGCTAAAAACACATTCTCTGTACTTTCTCTTCCAAATCTTCTGGGCTCGTTCTGGAGAATGACGAGGAAAGCAGTGTGATGAGGGAAAGCTTTTTCATGCTCTTCACCAGTACGCCACCCTTCCGCGTGAGCTTCCACCTCACGAATGAACCGATCCCAATCCCATGAACTTCCCCGACCTGCGTCTTCCTCCAAATCTTCGTCTTGCAACCTTTCCGAAGCGTGTTCATCTTGCCATTCGTCATAAGTCCACCACTCCTCCCTTCGACGCTACTGCCAGTAAATACCATCCGGCTCCGCCCTTCTTAGAAAGTCGATTTTTGAAGCTGCCAAAACATCCCAACACTAACTGCCATGGCATCCGAATCTTCACGGTCGGCATCTTCTCCTTCAAGCGACCAGGTCATGCGAAAATAACCCTCTTCTCCGAAACTATACGAGGAGCTGTGTCGGTTGAAGTCCCTCAACATTTGGGTTGTGAATTCAGCTTCTAAAAAATAGAATCGATTGACAGGCGGGTTGGTGGCATTTTGTTTGCAGACAAGATTTGTAGTTGGATCGACTTGAGAGTTCTTGATCTTGAAGATGCCGGCATCTCTATCCCTTCCTCCTAAAGTTCTCAACCAACTGGGATCTAAGGAAGTGCACTCTTTCTTTTTAACCTGGTAAGAGAAGTGCGACAGATCTGGGTGAAGCTCAATGGAAGAATCTTCTTCGAAATTTGCGTCCAAAATTTGCTGATTGAAAGGAGCTTTGAAGAGTGCCTCTTGAAGCCGACGTATCTGATTGCATTGAAAAAAGAACTTGCTGGTCGTTCCGATTCGATTCAGATCGAAGAAGTCGAGGTAAGATAGGATCTGCACCCAGATATCGGCAGCAAGATCGTTTGGGTAGAAGGGAAGGAAGGTATCGAGTTCTCCAGCACCGATAACTTCCGCACCAGCAGTACTGCGGAATGGGCACTGTGGAAGAGGCAAAGAGGGTGAGAATGAAAACGATGCTACCGAGCCTGAGATGAGCCAGTGACTTACTGGACGGACCGAGAACTGCAGGCGGTGTGGGTGGAAGAGTAAGAGAGAAGCAGACAATTCTTCCTTTCTTTCTTTCATCGTAAACAACTCAATAATTCAAGCATGAAAATTCCTTCTTCAGCTTCGAACAGTACAACTTTGGTATCTTCAACACTTCTATCATCTCCCATCACCCCACCAACGATTCGATCCTTTCACTCTTCCACGGCCACAGCAACCCTTGGAGCTACTCGACCTCCAAACTCTCACAGAACTCTCAATTCACCTTCAACCTCAAATCTGAGCAAAAGCAGGTTCAATTCTAATTCATCATGGAGCTTTAGAGCATCGGAATTGGCGAGGAAAGACGTCCCGGCAGTAGTAGCAGAAGAATCAATGAGATCTTCTTCGAGAGCCAGCAGTGAGGCAGCATTACGGCTAGGCGGAAACAGGCTTGGGAGAAGAACTCTACCAGGTGGAAGCATAGGCTTGAGAAGTATGGAAAGGGTGCTGGGTGGGAGGAGGATAGAAGACAGGCTGATCAGCAGCAGCTTATCAAATGAAGCTCTAATGAGAGGGATCAGCACCACCTCTAGGAATCGATCTTCGGAACTATTCAACTCCAATAAAGCTAGCGTAAAAGATTTCTTCAAGCCATCATTCACCATAGGGGGGAGGTATTCGACTACTGCCGCAACTGCTTCCTCAGATCAAGTCTTATCACAACCTCAATCATCAGATTCTCCTTCACTTCTGTCTCTACTACTACCTCCTAAATCTTCGAATTCATCAACATCAACTTCCCTCTCCGAACTGTATCGACCTAATTCCGATGATCCCTCAACAGTCGACCCTTCAATTACTTCCTCTCCTCCTTCTGAATTAACTCTCAAATCAGTTCCAAGATTGACTCCTAAAGTGACATTCAGGCTATACCGACAATTAGCCAAAGCTCAGTTAACATACTTAGTTGTTCTCACGACGATGTGTGGTTATGCTCTATGTCCTTCAATCTTATCAGTCTCTTCTTTAGGATCCATCGCAACTATCTCAGTCCCAACCTTACTGTCTTTAACTATCGGAACAACCTTATGTTCATCCTCTGCAAATGCATTCAATCAACTAGCAGAAGTTCCATATGATGCTCAAATGGCGAGAACTAGGAATAGACCGTTGCCTGCTAGGAATTTAACCTCTCTCCATGCTTTTTCCTTCGCTTCAGTGACTGGAATCTTGGGAATCTCAACTCTCTATTATCTGATCAATCCATTAACTGCTGTTCTAGGAGCCTTCAACATCCTCTTATACGCAGGAGTCTATACTCCAATGAAAAGATTAAGCATCGTTAATACTTGGGTTGGAAGTTTAGTAGGAGGGATTCCGCCTTTGATGGGATGGGCAGCTTGTACTGGAACTTTATTCTTACCTTCAGATTTGCCAGGTTGGATTTTAGCTTCTCTTTTATTTGCATGGCAATTCCCTCATTTCAATTCTTTGTCTCATGCAATTAGATCCGAATATGCTAGAGGTGGTTATAGAATGACTTCGGTTTTGAATCCAGATTTGAACAAAAGAGTCTCCTTAAGATATGCTCTTCTATGCTTACCGATTTGCTTTTCACTTCCTTTAACTGGGGTTGTTACTCCGATTTATGCTCTTCTGAGTACTCCTGCAAATCTAGCTCTTGTTCATTCAGCTTGGAAATTCTGGAAATTTGGTGGAGATAAGAACGCAAAATATGCTTTTTGGATTAGCGTGGTTCATTTACCTGCGGTTTTACTTTTGGCTATGGCTTGTAAGACTGAACTTTGGGAGGCGGTCATGGCTTGGTGGAATGGGGAGCAAGAAGAGGAAGAAAAGAAGGCGCTGTTGGTGGTCAAGCAGTAAAAAGGTAGAAGAACAAGCAGCAAGTAATCAATTTCTCGAGATCTTGAATCGATTTTCGCATGTAACACAATTCTCGTTATTTTTTCATTAATCAACTCCCTATCAACATCTCAAGACTTTTTGTGAGAGATCTTTTTCGACTCTTTCGGACCTTTACGCTTCGGTGATTCTCGCGCATGATTCAAGCAGTGAATGTCAAATGCTAAAATTACAAAGAAAGAGAGGGAGTTCAAGCATATATTACAGTTCGTTCCCTTCATCACCTTCTAATTCTTCCCACAATTTCAGCTTCTCTCTCCTTTTTCGAAGCGATCTCCAGATCGCTAGACGTCCCTCGTCCGCTATGGTACTTTTGTAGCTTCTCCAGGATGATGCAGACCTTGTTAGGTATGACTTCTGGGAAACGAGAGGATCTGGTGGTGGAATTCGTGTAGTCTGAGATCGAGTCTTTGAGGAAGAGGGAAAGTGTCTGCGGATTTGAAAAGAGTCAGGAAAAGTCAGCAAAGAGAAACGGAGAGCAGGTCGATTTGTCAGTATTTACCTGTTTGATCTCTGAAAACACCGGTTGGAAGGTCGAATCTCCAAGCTTTGAGGCGTAACTGTTCAGATAAGCGACGTCTGTGCTCAAGTTTTGAAGAGCGAATAGATTGACTGTTGGATCGTCTTTGCTTAACAGGTGTTCGTTCTACAAGAGAAGGCAAAGGAAAGGTGAGCAAACAGAATCTTGAATGAGTGTCAGCAGAAATCATCCACTCACGAGCAATTGGTCAACCATGTACTTGAAAGCGGATTTGTAAGCTTGCATCTTAGTACTAATCGGTAGAGTCACTAAGACACTCTCCATCATAGTGCTAAGCCATTGAGCCATTTCTGGTAAGAAGTCAGCTTCTTGACTTTCCGGTCTGGCTTTAGAAGGAGTCCAGTCGTAATCTGCCAGACTCAAGAACTGATCTAACTTCGCAGCGATAGCGGAATCGATACGTCGTTGAGCTATATCCAAGGTCGTAGAGAAGTGAGAAGAGGCATCTAGGCGAAGCCGACCTCCTCGGTGAGGAGCTCTGGAGAGGGAAGGAAAGGCGGAGAAGCGAATTAGAAACGGAGCTTTTATTCGATATCTGCCAGCGACACTCACCTCAGAGTCGCTAGCAGCTTCTCAAGCTCACTACAAGCGAGTTTGAAATGCTCGGCATTGACGACGATTTGAGCTATCTGGGAGAGATTGACTGTCTTTTCCACACTCTGCCTGATAGAGTTCGAGACTTGCTGAACCAGGAGCTCGTCCAGGGACTGTGGAATACAGAGAAATGATCAACTCGTCAGTACGAGTTATGAGAAGAAAAAGAAAAGAAAAATCGGACAGTCCTCACCTTCTTCAAGATATCATCGATGTCTCGATGATGCTGTGAGAAGCCATCCGAGAAAGTGTAGTACTGATCTACCAAACTTCGAATGTCCATACAGCAAAGAGGATACGTCTGAGAGAAAGGCAAAGAGAGAGGAAAGGGTTGCCTGCAAATTTGAACGCGTTCGGAAGAAGAGGAAATAGTTAGAATCGTAAGAAAGCTTGAGAGCAGCTTCGGTTTAATCGACTCACTGTTGTAACTTCTCCGCATCTCCATCCTTCAACCAACAAACATTCAACACCTTCGCAAGCTCATCCTTGTTGTTGACCACCATTGGCTGATGTTGAGTTTCCTTGACAGCTTGCTGAAAATCAACCGAGAATCGATTCCTCAGCAAATGAACGTATCTCTCGAATAATGTTAGAAGTAGAGAGTTTAACTTGTTCACCACAAACGAATAACCTTCCAAAGCCATGATGAAAGTTCCAACAGCAGCTTTAGTTGAAACGAAAACTTTAGTATCTTTGCAATCTCTTAATCCGAATCCAACAATGTCCACGACTCTTTCGCACATGTTGTCCCATAGATCGTCTACTTCTTGATCCGCTCGGAACCCAGGAGGAGAGGTTTGAAGGACGTGATGTTCTACGATGAAGAATCCTACTACTTCTTCCAAGAGAGCCGGGAAAGTCGGATTTGAAGGAGAAAAGGAGAGACCTTGAGAAAGCAAGAGATTAGCTTGAGCTCTTCGATCTTCTTGATAGTTGGCTTGAAGTTGTTCTCGCAGGTCCATGACATCATAGATATGAATGCATTGGTAGAGTGGTCGGAAATCAATCTGAACGTGTTCGTTGTTCACGAAATTGTCTGCGAGGGAGATCGAGATGAGATCAGTCAAGGTTCGAGGAAATGATTTTCACACCTTTCTCAATCGACTCACATTCAATCCTCTCATTCACTACCAATTCAATAGCACTATTAACCTTTGCCAAACTCAACATCGGATCTTTCAAACTTTTGACTTTCCATCTTTTCTGTCTAGCTTCCATAGCGTCCAAAGCCAATTTCCCCACCGTTCGACTTTTCTCTCTAACTTCATATAACCATTCCTTCATTTCCTTCGTAACGTTATTCTTAACTTGATCTCTCATCTGTGGTATAGATTCTAACATCAATCTAGCAAATTCATGATGCAAGATCGGTTTTAGATGAATCGATTCTAATTCTTCTAAAGATCTCAAAGCAGTGTAATACTTTTTGAATTCGATCAAGGAATCCACTCTGTTTGAAATGTCTAGAACTCGAAGACAGGCTTGTAAGGTTTCTATGGCTTCATCTATGTTTTGTCCTACTCTTTGAGTTTCTAGTAATTGTCGTTTCTTGGAACCTAAGGATTGTCCTCCTGCTTGGACATCTTCGTTCAACTCTCCTATTCGGTGTTTTAGAGAGACGGTTCCTGATCGAACTTTGAGTAGCTTGTCTACTGCTGATACGAAGTCCTGTAGTCGCAAGGTGATAGAGCTCAGTAGATGTCTTGGAGGGGAGTAGGGGGGGGGGGCCAAAGCACTTGACCACCTCTTCGCTTCCCTTCAACGATAGGGATCCCATTGCTCTCCTCCTATTCCTCTTGAAGCGTTCTTTTGACACCTGTGTTCCATCTCTTCACATAACACGGAAGCTGTCTTTGCTCAGCCAGCTCAAATGTCTAATCGCTCTGCCTATCTTAATGCTCACTTCCCTTGCTCCTCCTGATCGCTCTCGACTGGGGTACTCACCTGATGATTTGCATTACAAACGGTCTCTATCTCATTATCCTTCTCCTTTACGAAGTTATTGAGATGCCTAAGGAAAGCGTCCTGTTGATTAGATTCATCCAAACTTTTGATGATTGGACCCAATTGCTCTAGGTTCTCTGATTCAGCGTCTAGATCTGAGAAGAGAGTCAATTGTTGAAGTTGAGCTTCTAATGAGACCAATGGCCTTCTAGCTCTAGGTACCATCAGTGCAACAATAGATACTACTTGGTGGCTTGCCGTCTTGTAGCGAGGGTGGTCAAGATTAGACAGCGCTCCTCCTCTTGCTCCCTATATCCTCATCGCTTAGGAGTCAATGACATCAATACTTCAAGTTTAAATTGTGAAGATGGTACCAGTGAGAGGATCTTCTTCAAAGAAAAGGAACGGCAAGACGAAGAGGAGGAAGTTTCACCTTGATCCACTCGATACGCTCGCTACCCGCAGAGAGGTTCGAGGAGTTGCTATCTTTTCTCAATCCGATCGCCATCGCTCGTACTATGGGAGTATGCAGATTCTGGAGGAACGCAATTTCATCAACTCCTTCACTTCGCACAGAGGTTGACCTCACAAGTACAGGTTCTTCTAGTCAGATTTACCGACTCCTCCATCATTTTACCAGATTATCCTCTCTATCTCAGGACAACCTCTTAAATGCCTCTTTTGACATTTCTTATTTCGTTCTAGAGTTCTGTAAAGAGCTTAACCCTATTATCGGGTTGTCAGGAATAGAAGTACTTATGGACATTCTACAAAAATCATCAAGCTCATTCAGACAAATCTCTTTCAAGGCTTCAAGACTCGACAGAGAAAATTGTTACCTCGAAATGATTCTACACGTTTTCGGAAAACTTCAAACGTTTCCAGATCTAAGGTCGATTAAGTTCGAATTGCCATTGCCTCTTACGTTAATCACCGGGAACGATCTACCTCATTCTAAAAATTTCAACCTCATCTATCCAGACCGTGCCTTTCGTATAGAAGAGATCGCAGACGTCATCAGTCTACTCAAAGAGATTTACAATTTCACAAAATCCGAATTTAAAAGTCATCAAGATTCGTACTGAGGGAGATCACTGGACGTGGGAACCGCAGATTATGAATCTACTCGCTATTTCTTCGTCAACTCTACAGGAATTAGATTTGAACTTCTTTTAGTAATCATGGAGATACAATCTAAAACTTTTCTATGAGCTGCCCGAACCTTACTTCTCTGACGTTGGACCTCAGTCACGTGGACGGTGTAGGACCCTTGTGATCGTTAGAAATCCCTAGGAATCTAGTCAAGAGATCAGCAACCTTAAAAAAGGTCAGCTTGAAGTCTTCAGGCTATGTCATTCCATGGTCCGATTTCTTAACATGGATCGGTCCAGATCTGCAAGACCTGACGCTAGACGCTTCCAGTCGCCACAATGGCGGCTTCACCTCTGCTGAACAACTCGCGTCCGTCCTACTCAAGTACAGTAACACCTTAGTAAAGCTCGATCTAACGCAATTCAAAGCGGAGGGAGAAGATATTCATTCCTTTAATTATGGGATTCCGATTTCATTCTCAAATTTAAAAAGACTTCAACTCTATCATGTCGCTCCTCAAATATTCGGACTTTTCTCAGTTCTTGACATTTCAGAAGCAGAAATCCTACATTCACACGATCTTAAACACGGTCAAGAGAGTCTTGACTGTTTAAGAGGTCTCTTCAGAAGTTCTCATTCTAATCTTACTGCACTGTCAATCAGTCTTCGAAACGTTTCCCCTCAAATCCTCAAAATCTCCTCTTCCGACTTTCGCTTCTGTTTCTCTGAATTGGAGACATTGGTTTCCAAGTCAGATTTCCAAATCAATCAGCGGTTTTCTCGTTTCTATTACCAGGAGCTTGAATTTCTGGCAATCATGGGACCTGAAGGAGACGAACTTAAGAAGCAATTCAGAAGGAACAGAACCCAATTAGTCATTGACACGATCAATTGAAAGAAGTATGTATGATATCTTTAGTTCAAGAAGGAATCAGAGGGTTGAAGGGAGGACGATAAGAAGTCAAGAGTTTTACGAGTCATCTATAACGTACCTTAATAGATCTGAACTAATCTTCGATTCAATTTCGACTCAGTGAACAGTGAGTTGGACCTTCATCGCGAGTCTCCTGAGATTGAACTTAGCTGACCGCTGTTACCTCTTCCCTTTCACCTCTATCCAGACGAAGATTTTGCTCTCTATCATGTCAAATCGGGGGCAAGGAGCAGTCCTTCCAATCTCTAAGAGGTCTTCCCGTTCGAGAGAGATTCTGATCTGCACAACTTGGCCATCAACTTTCGTTTGTTCGTTTCCAATGCTGTCTCCTTTCTTTACTGTTCTTAAGCTTCCCCTCCAATCCTCAGAACGCTTCTTTGTGTCACAACGAATCATGGAGGAATCACGAGAAAAAAAGTCGAAGGCTGTTGACTGATTATAGTTGAGAGCAAAGAAGATGAGTAGCCGCAACGATTGAAGCGGAAAAGTTACTTCACAAGATTTTGAATAAGAACGCGGAAGTGTTCAGAGTCATGGAAGTAGAGGCAGAATGGAAGAGAGATGGGAGATCGGTCGAGACGCCAGCCCTGAGACTGCTTCCTTTTGAGTTCGATAGATGGAAGGAATGGTTTTTGAGACTCCGCTAGCTGATCGAAGATAACTGATCGCTCTCTTTGTCCGGAGGAAAGAAAGAAGTGACGTGTTAGATGAGTCCTCAAAAGTCAAGAGCAGGCATACGTCTTCTGGAGGGTTGGCTTGCCTCTCTCTACTCACGATTCAATTTGGGAATGGCTCGTGTTCGAAAAGATCGACCGGAAAGCTCAGATGACTCAGAGCGTAGGGAGACTTGAACGATCTGAGAGGAGAATCTTTCCATTCTGAACTTGGTCATTTTGATGTCCGGTTCTGCTTCTTTCCAAGCTTTTTTGCCTTCCAAATCTCGATCTTGAACTACAGTTGATTTTAGGTAAAGTAATTTGAGTCTTCCTTCCCTGTATTTTCCACCTCATTTCCTTCTCTAGGCTTACTAAGTATCTGTTTTCCCTACTACCCTTGAACTTCTATAATTTAACCTCTTCTCTTAAGGTACGCCTGTCCACTCTCTAAGCTCAGCATCTGTATCCAAAGTCAGATTAAAAAGGGACGGATATCGAAATCTTGAGAAGTGTCTAGCATAATCTTCGCCTCCTGTAAAGTTGAACGAAAAAAGCTTTGGAAAGAGGTATCGAAATTCTGAAGAGGAACACTGGGGGGATTCAGTTGGTTTGTAAGGCTCTTGGGAATAGTAAAGGGTAACTAGACTTGATCTACATTTAATCATGATACTTTTGACAAATTCAAACGAGTCTGATAGGTCTTGAGAATCGCAACTAAGAGTTTGAAGTTTTGAAGCTTCGATACTGGCGAAAAGACCTAGGATCTGAGGGCCGGTGTTCGATAGCCACAATGACTGGAGATGTGGAAAGCTTGCGGGAACTCCATCATTAAAGTACTGACGTTGTTCTCCATCGCTTTGAATATTGATTAAGTGTAGATTCTGAGAGTGCTAGAGGATGCGAGTGAAATCTAGATCCGTAATGCCTACTGGCCCATGCGAGCCGCAGAGCTTAAGATCTTCCAGTTTGAAACCAATCCAATCCATCGACGAAAGCCAGGGTAAATCACAGTCTCCGAGCACTAAATTGAGTTTCTTCAAACTTGACGTTCTCCGCCTCAACTTTGATGGTATGGTTAGTTCCACCTCCTCTTCTTCTGGACATACAGTCAACCTCAGAGAAGTCAGGTTGGAGCGCTCCATTACGAAGTCCCAGATGACTTTTGTGTCAGCTCCTTCTATGAACAGATCTAGTTCTTGAAGCATTGATTGAGAGCTCCTCAGTTCTTCAACGACCTTCATACTGTCTAATTCCATAGGATAATCAACGTCTCCCGCTTTAAACTCTGTAAGTCTACTTCGAGTGAAGAATGTTCAACCGTTTGAAGGATCAGTAAGTCTTCATCTGGGTTTCCAAATGAGGTCTTCTCTTCTTCGGTAGATGTTATCTTTACACTCTTCTCGCCGCCGGCTCTCAAGGCTAGATAATTTGAAAGTTCCATTTCGAAAGATTTTAAAGCTGGGAAAGAGTTGATATCTAGAAGTTGTTGGGTAAGGTTTAGGGTAGTAGGAGTGAAGCAATCCTCTGGGTCATTTCTCGAGATTATTAGGAAGGAAACCTCTCTTAGAGTCTTGCTTGATGCTCGAAGTTGGTGCATGAGTAACTCCAGACCTGTGGTTTTTAAATCCTTAATATTTGTGTAATGGAACTCCTTGGCAAAATGAGAAATGTCGAAGGAGGCTCTAACCAGCAGAATTGAGACTGAGAGAGGATAATCGAGTGAAATCATGAGGAAGACGGTAAATTGAGCTACTGTTTCCCCCGCTTGTGAGATCTCATTCTGTATGAAGAGAAGGAGTTGATAAGTTTGAAGTTCTCCAAGAATGAGAGACAAAGCTGGAACGAGCTATGGCTGTTGGTGGAAGAGGAAGAAAAGAGAAGAGTAGCGAGAAAACTTCAAGCGGGAGAACGTCAATTGGATCTTGTCTTCGAGGTTTGGGTTTAGGAGTTGTTACTCTTCTTGTGGTTCTTTCCCGATTCTGTGGGAATCTTGTATCTGCTCCGTTACGTGCTGGGCCATTACTTGGGCTGATGGAGTTGGGAACAAGAGCTTCTGCTTCGAACCAACCAAGCATCATCTTCCCTCTTTCCTCTTTGGTAACTTTCCTTCTCTAGATTCTGATGAACTCCAATTCAACATGAAACTCAACTCATCCAAGCACAATCATGCCAATCGAATGCAGAAGAAGTGGTCACTAGTCACAACTCTATCACTGGCAGCAGCGAGTGCAATCACAGTCAATTCTTTAAAGATTCCAACTAAGCCACCTTCTCAAGATGATCCAGATTTAATTCAACCTTCAAAGATCAGATTATCTCATTCAGGTCTTTATGTCAATTTGCCAAGTTTACCTCTACAACCACCTCAACTGGATTCATCATCTTCTTCCCTACTCTCCCTCTATCTAGACACAACCTCTTACAAATCCGATTCAGTCAAACTAGAAATCAGTTCCATTCATCAGCGAACTTGGGAAGATATCACCTACAACTGTGGAGAGGGAGGGATTGAGAATTGTAGAACTTCAGATCTGCATGAGGCCACAACTGCTACTTTCAAGAACTCATCTCCATGTCAACCACTTCAAGTTTCAATTCCTGGGAGAGTTGATTTTCATCTTCAGGAATGTCTATCTGGATTGGATTCTTTCATCAACACCTCAAGTCATGAGGAGTCAAGTTTGACAAGTACTGTCCTGACAGTGACAGTCAATCCCTCCACTTCCAACTCTGAAGCTGAAACTCATTCCTTCTGGTTAGCTCATTTGGTCAATCCAGACGATGACATTAGAGCTCTTTGGCCACTCCAAGGAACTGCTCATCGGAGACCTGGGATGAAAGATGAGGAAGTAAATCAGGAGGAGTTGGAACTGAGGAATAGAGAAGCGTGGTTGGAATTGGGAAAGGAGCCGAATAGGATCGCAGGTCGTGAGTTCGGTTTGATGTGATTGATTGAATAGTGGTGTGCTGCCTCAACTTCTAGTCTTGGTCTGGAGAAAGAGGACTGGGTCTCTGTGCCTCGAGCAGGTGAAGGGGAGAAGGCATGGTCTTCTCTATAGGCCCACAAGCTCTGACTACTTCTTGCTCCGAATTTGCTCTTAATCAGTGATGGAAGATCCTTATCTACCAAAGGCTGCTATCGTCAAAGAAGATGATCCTGACAAGGGAGTCGACATGAAGGCTGCTTTCTGGTGAGTGTTGGATGAATCATTCTTCTCAGTCCATTATTAGGTGTCGGATGTATGCCTTGGAAGTTGGTATTTTTCTGATCCTTCTTCACTTTTTGGATGATTTTTTTTTGTGATCAGGCGACTGGGAATTTCGATCCGAGCTCCTCTAGGGCATGAAAACTCAAGTCACACCACTTCTTCTATTCGATCCGTCTTCCAAACCCTTTCCGAAGCAGAACAGGAATCTTTGAAGAGTGCTATCCGAGCAGAGGAGGAAGAAGAGATGAGAGCCTTGGCGAACTTCAATCAGAGGTATAAGGGTCGAAGAGGCTTGGAGAAGAGATCTCAAACAGTTTTTGAGACAACTTCAAATCCAACTTCTGATTACTCTTCATCTTCAAGTCACTCTTATTCAAGCTCTGATCTATCGACTCTATCATCACTTACTCCAGAGGCTTCGAACAGCACTTTTGGTTACTCTTTGATCCTATCCCCAGTCGGCGGTCAAGTGGTTTATCTCAGATCTTATGAGATCCCAATAGTTCCGATCTCTGGTGCAGGCAAATCTCTAAACAATGAAAAAGGTCTTAGTCTTCAAATCCGAGATGAGTTTGGTTTCGTTTATCAAATCTTTGGAATCTCTCCCTTGAAAGTAGGAGTCAAAGAAGGTGATTTAATTTCTAGGGGTCAATTTCTGGGAGGAATCTCGAAAAGGCCATTAAGTGATACTCCGCTTTCAAGAAGAAAGCCAGCAGACCTTCCTAAAAATGTTAGAGATTCACCTAGCAAAGCCAAGTATTATCCTTTCAGATATAGAGAATTAAGATTGAACGTCGCAAGACCTTCTTCAGAATGGAAGGAATGGAAAGAACCTTATGCTAAAGGTTGGCAGTACTTCAATCCTTTGAACTTCTTATCTAAAGGGAAGTTTGAATCTAGAATTCCTCCGTATGGAAACCCAAACGAAATCTTCTTTGCTACTCCTCCCGGATCTAATGGGGAAGCTATTTCATCAAGTTTCATTCCTCATGCTTTTGCTAGTTCGAAAGACTTTTTAACTCCTACTTTGACTGGGAGAGTGGAGTTGATTACTGGATTTGAGAGTTTTTTTCAAACTCCTGGAGAAGTTGAAGATGGAATGGATGGATTGGCGGTTCATAGGATGGATTGGGGATTGGTCAGAAAAGTATCAAACGCCGGGAAGAAAAGGAATGAGAATTCCAACAGTGATCTTGAGATTAAGGATCAGAGTTGTAGGATTGAGGAGCATGAGAAGGTGGATTGGAGATTGTCTTTCGAACATCACAAGGTGAGTCTCAAAGTTCGTCTCCTGTCATATTTGCCTCGTTCACTTCATCTGACCGCCAGCGCTTGCCTTTTCGCCCCTTACCAGTTCCCACTCGATCCACTTTCAACTCCAAAGTCAAGTCTCAACTCCGGCTCTCTCTCCACCTCCAACTCATCCACTCGTTCCTTATCACACCCTTTTACTCTTCTGTTACGCTCCAACTTCCTACCAGCATTCTCAACGGGCCTAATCTTCAAATCCTATCAAACTTCACAATTCGACGAGAAGTCTCGGCATCTGCTTTATTCTCCAACTCGGAATGTGAGAGGTTCTTCAGCTCTGGGAGTTGATGCTAGTTGGGATACCAAGGACACTCGAGACGGCGATTATGAACTCTTGATCAGAGCCAAGGATTGGTGGGGCAATGAAGGTTGCGTTCGAAGTAAAATCAGGGTTCGGAATCTGTAAACTGCTACATCTTTCTGTACATAATAATTCCCGAGCAATCACGCTCGTTTCACTTGCGAGACCTAAAAGCGCCTGTGAAATCATTCGAAACATGAGGGTCCGTAATTTAAAGTGTAACAATGCTGCCGTCCAAATTGGCTTCCTTACATTCAATCCTTTCCAAGTTCGAACCGAACAAGGAATCCCACACTCTACTCTGCTTTCCATAATTGCCCGATTTTTTCCAACCCACTCTGTGGTGAAGATCGTGGTCTTCGATAATGAGCTCCAACCCAAACAATTCCAACAAGCCAAACCCAGCAGCAGGAGGTGTAGCTACTACTCGGGCTCCCGAGTGACCACCAAGCTCGATGTTCAACACGTAGATCATACAGACCCACCAATCGTAGAAGCTGAGAGAGAGGAATGTTGGCTTCAGGGAGTAGTAGGCGAGCAATGGAATCAGCAAGATGTCTCCTATCTCCTGGACCTCATCTATTCGCGAGAGAGAAAAGAAGGCAGGGGCAGCGTCAGTTCTACACAGATGATGAATAGCTCGTAGATTCTGAAAACGTACCTGCGAACAGAGCCAGAGAGACATTCGGGGCTTTGGTAAGATGGTGAGTCTTATGGAATTTCCAGAGGAACGGAACCTCGTGCATAGCTCTATGATACCTTTGTGTGAGAGAAAGAAAGAGGTGAAAAGGTTAGACGGTGGACATTGTCGACTCGACTCGTAACTCAAAGAGAAGTTTTCGAAGTTGTCGACACCGCACTCGACACCGCGCTCTTCGCCCTTACTCACCAGTAGAACCAGAAGTCCAAACTGATTGTGTACGCTGTCATTTGCAAAGGCAGTAGCAAAGAAAGACTTGGAGAGATGTCCGCTTTATAGGCGATGGTGATCAAGGCAAGGCTTCGAAGAGATGAGCCCCAAAGAACCGAAGCCACAACCTTGCCGGCATCTGAATCTGGAATCTCGTCTCTAGGCTTGACCCCATTTAGATAACCGTACTTTGCTCCCACTCTCTTCCAGAAGTCTACCGTAGCTTTCCCTACCAGTTGAAAGTGGATAAAATACAGAAAGAATACTCCCAGGACGTGAGGATTGGTCTTGAAATACTGATAATAAGCCGCTTGGATTAGAATTGGAGTAATCACCTTCGGAACTAAGAATACATGGAAGTCTCGTTGACGCAGTCTGGGGACTTTGGCATTTTTGTCGTGAATTGGAGGTTTTCTATCGTCGGGAAGAGGATCCAGTTGGGCAAATGAAATTAAACGGTGTGCCAAAGACCAGGACTCTGAGGTCCTCCATGACTTTTGGAATCTTGACATGGTAAAGAAAGATAGTGTTTGGCAAATAAAACTAGAGAAGACCTCCTTACATACTGTATAAGAATGTTGGATCTCGGTGCATGTCCGGGCTTTCGATCGGACGCCGACGCAGATAGTGTTTGGCAAATAAAACTAGAGAAGACCTCCTTACATACTGGATAAGAATGTTGGATCTCGGTGCATGTCCGGGCTTTCGATCGGATGCCGACGCACGACAAGGACAATGGCTGTGAAAACGGGGCGGTTGAATTTTTTCTAAAAAGCGGGGACAGCGCAGTCTGATAATAAGGCTCTTGAAATTTGAGAAGTCGAAATGACGTGGAATCGACAAGGTCACAAGCCAACGGGCTGGGCCGACGGGAAAACAAGGGGTTGCCTCTAACCTGCTCTCGTCCCGGTCTTTTATTCAAGGAGCGTTGGGAACCTCTGTCTGATTTCGGGACTATACTGCTACTGGATAAGAGTCTTTTTTGAAGATTCAAGGGAATGGTTTGTTAATCATGGGAGGCGTTCCGGTTATGGTAGCTGATGAGATTCGAAGATGGAAAGTTCACGAATTGAAAGATGGACCGTGGATTGGCAAGAATGGGTATGTTGTCTAATGTTGGGAGCTATGATTCCTCGAATCAAAGTCCCAACCGGGAGAACTCTGAGGAGAGAGACTCTTTGAAAGTCCCCTCAGGAGTACCGAGAGCTAATGAAGACAGAGAAGATGGGACGTTCTTCTCAAGTGCGTATTCACACCAGTTGGAAGAAGCCTGTTCGAGAAAGTAGAGTGTCAGGTTGCGCCTGTCAGAAAGAAATATTCACGACAGGTGACGCGACATGTCTGATCCTTAGTTGACGACTCACCAAGTCCTTTGTCAATTCACCTTGGTAAATCAAAAAACTTTCTGCAGTGGCGGTAGTAGAGGTCGGTTCTCCATTTCTTTCCCTCTCTAGCTCCTTGAGTAAAAGCTGAAGGAAAAGACGATCATGAGGGAAAGTCTCTACATCAATTACGTGAGAATGATGAGCAGATGATTGGGAAGACTCGCAGTTGTTGAGCATTTGAGTGATGCGAGACTGAATCGAACAGAAAAGAAAAAGCAGACAGGGTCAGTAGGGAGAACTGAGAGAGGCTGTGTAGCAATCCAGATTCCAGACTCACGTCGATGAGAATAAGCTCTGGGAAATCACTTCTCAACAAGGCAATCACGTCTTCGCTCAACTTTCTCTTATTTGTAATTTCTCTTCCTGAAGCATGGAACCTAAAGAGAAGGATCTCACACATAGATAAGCTGTGAGATAGAAAGAGAAAAGAGGAGAAAGGTGAATAAGGGGAATCGACAGTCGACGAGCTTTTGTGACTCACTCTGAGATGTGAAGTCCTCCGCCCACTTTGATGCAAGAGATTCGAGAGCCTTCCTCGCCCTCTTCGCGAGGAAGTTTGAAGTGAATCAAAGTCGCGGCTAACTTGTCACCGATTCCTGAAGTTTTGGTCGAGTGTTGTTTGGTAGATGTCGAGTTAATCGACACTACAGCTCTTCTGCCACTGGGTACGATTTTGAGGCTCTTAGTAGAATTTGATCCACCAATATTCTTCTTCTTCTCGCCCTCAAAGCGGCTTGCTTTCGACTGAGAGTCTTTCTTGACTCTTGAGAACGAGTAGAGATTGTCTTTACTCTGAGGGCGGACTAGTTGAGAGTTGAAAGTTGACGACCCTTGAGACTTTTGGCTGTTAGGTGACGGTGTAACCTGAGCAGAAGGAAATTGACAGCTCCATTGTAGTTGCACGGGTATTGACTTGACTTCTTCTAGCGTATTTGAATTTGGAAGGGAGTTGATTGTGGAAGGTGAAAGAGATATAACCGATCCGACTGGGTGTTGAGAGAAAGCAGAGGGACTTAAACTTAAGAAGAATTTGAGACATCGATGTTGATAAAAGTTGAAGAGTTCAGATGACGTGGGAAGAAAAGAGACAGACTTCGAACGACCTCTGTTAGGGCTGCTTGAGACCTCATCTCCAAGTAGGCTACTTGTTGGACTTGAAGCTTCTGATTTGATTCTATCAAAGGAGCTAGTAGCTTGAGACTGGAGGGTAGAAACTGACACAGATCTGAAGCGACCTCCCTCGTCCATTCTATCCTCTTCTTGACTGGCCTCACTGTCACTATCCGTATCGAAGTTCGGAACTCTGGGTATCATGTTGAGAGTAGAAGAACACCAAGCAGCGGCTGGACAGCTAGCTTTATTCTCGATGTTCGAAGTCTGAGAAGAACGGTGAGGAAGTTGAGGTGGTTTGAGGAGGCTTGAAGCTGAGGTGCGATCAGAATGAGAGACCCAGCTCAGATCCAGAGGAGAAATCGATTCGAGACCTGATGAAAACTTGACCTTCTTCGTCGTCTCTGCATCACCTGGCACCGATTCTACATCCGAACTTGTTTGGTCTGCCGCTCCACCTTCTTCCAATCTTCCACTCCTGGAAACCTTCTCTCTGAATCGAAGATCCAAATCTCTACTGGAAAAGTTGAATCTGAGATCGAGATTTCTGTAGAAAGCTGAGGGAGAGCTTTCTCGAGTTGTAGGTGGAGCTTGGGGACCTCTTTCAGCTCGAGAGGTGAAGTTCTCCTTGTCTGCTAGGCGCAGAGAACCCTCACCAGAAAGCTCAGGGACTTCGACACCTCTTTTCTTTCCGGCTTGAGACTGGAGAGGAAAAGCCGAGGAGAGACCTCCTGGGCTCACGTTGGAATTGGATTTGAAGACGACTGGACTTCTGAGTACAGGTTCCTCTCTTTCTTCTGCATTTCTTCCTCTTCTTTCGTTATTGCAGCTTCTATTTTCCTCCGTACCTTCCTCAAAGCTTAATCTCAATGCTAAGCATGATCCAAGAGGCGCTTCTGTTCGAGCTCTTGGTCTCCCCCTGATGGGTCTGCGTTCGATTTCTCTCTCTGGCTGCGAGAGAGGCGGCAGAGGTGGCAGTGTTAAGATTCGGTTGGGTGGGGTGATAGATCCTGCGGACTTCAGATCCAGTGAAATTCGAAAAATTGGGTCAGAGGGGAGCGATGTAAATTACTGAGGATCATTCTTTCCTTCAGTCGCCACCGCCGAGCCAAAAGATGAGAAACTCACAGGAATTGACGATTTCGAGTGGCGAGTCTGAATCTCAAACATCTTGTGATCCTTTTGAAAAGACTTCTGGGAATAGCAGAGATTGAGAATGGTAGAGTTGAAGCGTGAAGAAGAGTTCACCCACTGAAGTGGCTCAGAGCAGAATATCCTGCTGTCTATGTTTGAGAACGTTGAAGACTTGACTTTGAGGTGAAAATCCAGAATGATACAGAGTGGAGGGAAGAAAGTGAGGAAGGAGAAGAAGGGAGAAAGAATGGAAGAGGAGCAAGAAGGGGAGGAGGAAAAAAAAGGTCTCTCTTATGTCCTTTTTGATGACCCTCTCGGATTTCCAATTTTCGGAGTTTAGAATCATGTTCAATAAAATAAGGTTAAACTAGACCACATTTCTAACACTTTGAAAAGAAAGCCCTCATTCGTCCTGTTACATCCGGCTGTTATTCCTACGGAGAAGGGAGGACATCAGCGAGTTTGGGAGTTTGGACCTCTTCATCATCCACGCAGACCTTCTGAGAAGTGTGTATTTGGGCGAGAATTGGAGTAAGAACCTTTCCTTCAAAACTCGGCAAGCTGCAGGCCAAAGCTGTGTTTGATATCAACCAATCCTGATCCAAGAGATTGTGAATTCTGTTGCATGAAATTTGTGTCCAAAATACAGAGAGAACTTAAAGGGAGTAACAGTAAATCGGGAATTAATAGAGAGGTGGATAGATAGTGGTAAAGGCTTGGACGCTTGAATCTCTCTTGGATTTGACATCTTTATAGGACTGGAAGTGGCACTTGCAAGCTCTTACATCCCCTCATCTGTTAAAGGAAATGACCATTGAATATTGAATTTTCAAGAGAAAGCGAAAAACAAGAGATTGGAGTCAGCAAAAGAGAACTCAGCGGATGAAATCCAGCTCAACTTTTGGAGCTGGTTCTAACTCACCTTACGAACGAGATACATCCACCTGGATTTCCACCTCTGCAGTGAATGGCGGTTCATTTAATTCAATAACCTCCTCCACCAGAGGTAGCAGAACCTCGGATATCCAGGTGTTAGGATAATCCCCGAAATTGATAATTACGGTCTTGAGGTTGATCATCTTGACTCCTTCCACCTCCAGCCCAGCCTCCACGCTCTTCCTCCGTTCACGTAATAGATAAATTAGGGAGTCACCGTTCTCTCCAGGTTCGAAATGGTGGGTGTCCAGGCGTAGAGTCTGCAGGGTGGGACAACGTTCCGAAAGGCGCTGCCATTCCCCAAGACCTCGAAGAAGTATTTCCGGCACATAAGGGGTTTCATACGTAAGTTCAGCTTGATCTGAGATGAATGTGGCTGTTGGAGGTAGGATAATCCAATGGCAATCGTTGTCATTGCAGAAGATTTCCAGGATTTCGAGCTTATCAAACCTTAGAGGTGAGATCTCTGCCCTTATCATCCTAGACGGCAAGAAAGGGGGATGCTTCAATGTTTTGGAAGCATTTGACTATCAAAGGTAGGGGAGGCAGAAGTATGGCAAAGAAAAAAGAACAGGAGATCATCGTCAATCATCAGAGGAATCGCAGAGAGGAAGAGTGCAAAGAACTATTTCGAATAAACTCACCAGAATTTTCCTAGCCTCTGGAGCGTCCAGTATCAGATGAAAGACTAAAGATTTGAGATTATCCAAAAAAGTCCGATGTGGGTCAGAAAGACATGTTCGTCTGCCATAACCCAAAGGATTTGCAGACCTTGCGCTTCTATCGAATCATCTTTTACTCGGGTGATCTTCTTGATGGGGACCACCGGGTCTGCATCGTATCCATCGTAAAGAATGCGATAGTCTACGGCTTGAAAGTTGTGAAAGGCTTCGGAGAGTTCCTCGACTGCGTCGTCTTCATCTGTGTAGACTTGAATGTAGACATTTTGGAGTGTCTCTGTGGATTCTAGAAGGATGCCTAGTATCTCAGAACGTTGATCTGAATCTACGGAGCCAACTTTGGCATGAAAGCCAATCAGAGTGCTTTGTGATTTGACATCAAACAGTTGCAAAACACTCCCGTCTTTCCATGCTGTCCACTTGTTTAACTTTATCTTAAAATGCCGCCACAGCGTCTTGTTCGAGTTAATCACATTTAACCATTCTTTCCATACTCTTCTAGACCTGACCATCTCTCGAGAATCCAACAGCTTGAAGAATTCCAAGAGGACCTCTGCAGGTAGGTCTTGTAATTTGGCGTTTGGTTGGGGCCTTATTTTGGGAGATGACTCCCATTCTACCGAACCTTGATCTGAATCTTGATCCGAAAGGGATGACTGATCACTATCCATGTTGAGTAAGTGATGGACTTGATTGAAGCTTATGGAAGAAAAGTAGGAAGAGTTCAACGAACTGCTGTTTTAGGTCGCGTATCAGCACAAGCAAAACTCAATCGAACACCAGATCGGAAAAGCAAGAGAAGAAAGAAGGTGATATGAATTCTATGTAAAGTACAATTGGCAACAAGAAGAGAAAGAGGGAATGGTGGCTGTAAAGAAAGAGTCCGAGGCATGCATTCATGAAGAAGACAACAAAAAGGGCAACAAAAAAGGGAACAGACAAGAGAAAAGAAACGAAACGAAAAAAGACAGAGAATGAAGAGACGAGGAGGGGAAGTAAAGACTGATGTTGTTGACGTTTTGTTGAATTTGTGAGACTGGTCTTGAAGAAAGCTGCTAAGCTGGCCTTCTTGAAAAGCATTTTTGAGAGTTCGAGGATCTACATCCCCACCACCTCTGGATCCGAATCGGAATTGCTGTACATTCTTGAAGCAAAATTAGGGTTGGTGTTCTTTCTCTCTCTGAAAGTTGAAGAGTTAGACGAACTTCCGTTCCTTCCAAGACTTCCGTTCGCCTTACTGATCCCCTTTGCTTTCCCTTTACCCTTATCAGCCTTCTTGGCTTTGAAAGGTTCAGCAGTCTGAGTCGCTTTTCTACTAGCAAAGAAGCTAGCTAGTCCAGCTCCCAAAGCCAAAAGAATGGTGAAGAGGATACTTGGGATAAGCATCGAAAGAGGAGGTCTTGGAGGCATTTGACTACTCCTTGGATCTGGAGAAGGAGCTCCAGCATCGTCTTCATCGTATTCGTCGTTGGTTCCACTGGAAGAAGGTCTAGCACCATGATGAGACCCGAAGGTAGGTTTCTTCTGACTACTTGAACCTCTACGAGAAGAAGAGGCAGAACTTGGAGTTGAACCGTTTTCGAAAAGACCGGCGATGGAAGTAGGAGCTAACCTGAAAGCGAAGAAGGAGGCTGCACTTCCAGCCCAGCTTAGAGGAGTGAAACTAGACATTGCATCCTTTCTTTTCGAGTCTCCTTCCGAAGTTCGGTTGGCAGTGTTTGACGTCGACCTTGATCCAGTGGTCGAGTAAGGTTGGCTAGTGGAGTCCGGTTCAGTTGACGAGTAATCCTCTCCAGTAAAGTTGGAATTGGCACCAAGCATTCTCTTTCCCCACATCACCGAATGTTGGACGTTCCTTCTTGCTTTGGTGGCTGCCATTCCAACTTTTCTACTTCGGTGCCCAACATCATCCCACATCGTGAGTAGATAGCTCGCGATCAAGAACCCAGTTAGAGTCAAGAAAGCGGCAGAAGAAATCCAGACGAAGAGAGTGATGTGAAAGACCGGTCTGAGAGGAGCAGACAGCTGTCTAGTCAAGGTCATGGCCAAATTTCCAGCAGAAGCTAGTTGGGTTTGAGCGACCGACAGCGAATCCAGTAGAGCCGTGTCTTCGATCACCGGACCTGGGATGGACTCTGCTCTCCTGTGAGAGTAGTGGGATGAAGAAGGTCTAGATCCGTGACCGCGAGTAGAGCCAGAAGACGATCCGAAGGCTCGAGCTCCCCCGCCTGCTCCTTGTCTACCTGATCCGAGGTGGAAGTTAGCCTCTTCGAAGAAACTCGTCCCAGCGCTCGGCATATAGCGATTGCGATAACGACTTGGAGCATCGACACCATAATCAGCAGCAAAGGAAGGCCTTGAGGAGTCATCGAAGTGAACTGAGTTCCTTCTACTTCCAGGAGCTGATCGTGATGGCATTCTTCGGAAGGAAGAGAATCCGTCATGAGGGTTGATGTCTTCACTTGGGATTTGATGGTTATCGAACCTGGACTTCCTAACACCTTGAGCTTGAGATTGGGATTGAGGAGAGGTATGAGAGGAGGTGTTGGTGCTGCTATTGAGCGAATCCGGGAAGGCGACGGAACTTCTAGGAGGGTGGGAATCGAAGACAGAAGAGCACTGAGAGGCTGAAGAAATTGAAGTAGCTCCTGCACTAGACCTATTGGTACCGATGCTCCCGTTCGAGGGGTCCGTGGAAGTCGAAGAACGAGAGAAGGAACCACCTCGAGAGGAGAGAGGATATTCGTGACTTTCTCCAGAGTCTCCAGTTGCCGTGCTACCTGACCGAGTGTTCCTGGTACTTGAGAATCTGCTTTCTGGAGATCCAATGGAGATTGGAGGCGGTATCGAAGTTTTGAAGGAGAAGGAATCGTTCCTCGACTCGGGACCAGAGACGGCTATCGAAGGAGAGGTGCTAGAGGTGACGATGGTAGTTGAAGTTCGGCGAACCCTTGTCGTTGTGGTCTTCGTTGTAATTGCTGAAGACCCACCATCTGGCCAAGACCTTTCCTCGTCGGAGGTGAGATCGTTGTCGGATCTCGAAAGAGGCGACTCTCTGCCTGGAAAGAGGAAGCAGCTCGCGTTGGACAAGCCTGAGAGGTCGAAAAACAGGGCAAAGGTGTATGATTCTGTCAGAATTTGAGCAGTAACATTTTCAGGTGACGGGGCAACGACCTCAGAGAATCTTCCGAATTTAAACTCACCATTCGGAGAACCTGCAGTCCAAGTCTTCGAGGATCCAGGAGCGAAAGCCTGACCCAACCCCAAGCCATCTTCACTCAGGACTCTACTCCTTCTACTAGTGGTAGATCTAGAGAAGCTTCTAGTACCAGCGTCTCCAGAACCAAGCCAAGCTCCACCTCCTAAAGTTGGAGAGGTTCCATTGCTTCCGCTTCCTGAGTGATCTTCCCAAGTCGAGCTCCGTCTAGAACTTGGTCCACTATTGCTCTTGAAGGCAGCATCCAACTGACGATTATTGAATCCATGTGTTCCGTGCTCATCTCCCGAGCCCTCTGCGCTCCTTCCTCCACTGGCGCTTCCACCTTCGAAATCCTCACCTAACAAGTACGGTTTAGATCTCCTGTCTTGTCCACCGTTCTTCCAACTTGAAGAGTTCTCCTTTCCTTTCCTACTACCAGCTCTACTAGTGAACTCTGCGAAACTTGACCAAATGGCTCTTTCAGAGGGAAGAAGATTGCGGGTGGGAGAAGGTGGGGTAGAAGTAGCGGTGGCAGGATTGGATCTTGAAGAGGAGTACGCTCCTGCTCCCATTCCTTCAGAGAAAGAGTGAGATGGCGAATGATTGCTAGATTGACGTTGAGATGGGTTTGAAGAAGAAGACGACGAAGTAGTGGAGCGCTGAGCTTTTCTTAGGCGTTGAGCAAGCTGCCCTGGAGGTAAGACATGCTCCCACCAATCCGAGTTCCGCTGCTGCTGCTGCTGATCCGAGTTTGTGGTTAGTTGCCTTGAAGTTATTGAAGGCTGTGAATTTGGCATTCCAGTTGTTGGGTGATTGAGACTGGAAGGAAAGTCCCTTCTGTCAAAATTCTTGATGCCTCTACTATCCGCTGTTTGATGTTCTTGAAAGTCAAATTTGGTCAACGGATCTATTGATTGTTGATAATGATAAGGTTGATGATGATAGAGTGGATTGAATTGAACACGAGATTGAGTTGAATGGTTGGGATGAAGAAGGGAATCGTTTGGAGTGAGAGTGGGAGTGGGAGTGGGAGTTGGAATGGGCCCTCGCGAAGATCGACAGCGTGAAAGATGCCAGATCTCCATTTCTTCAAGATCTTGACTTCTGAGCAATTCTTTCTCCCTTCGATTTGATTGGAAATCTTCTTCTCGAATGAATGACATGGTCTCTATCATTCCCTGAATAGAAGCAGTTGCAGCTTTGAGGATTTATTTGATTCTTGAGCACAGATCTTGATCTCTCTCGAGTTGGTGGTGAGTGGCGTTGAAAGGAAAGACTGCGCTTGAGATTGATTTATATGCAGCCAGCCCCCAAAAGTGTTATGGCAAGAGATGAAAAGGGAATGAAGTGTTTTGTAGGAAGGAAAGGAAGAAAGATAACAAAGAGAGGAAGGGAACAACATGAAACATCCCTAACATCTCTCGGAGTGGGATTTGGCAGCAAGCAAGCGGATGTTGGTCTACCGAAGTTCCCTCTGAAAAAGTTCAGTGGCTTATCAAACAAACCACAACGTCCTCTCTTTTGTGAAAGCTTTTCCAACTTCCTGCGACTTCTTTCACCAGTTCCCCTCTTTGTGCAATTTTCAATTTTCAGCATGCGATCATACTCTTCTTCCTATCTCTTGTCACGTAACACGCGCATCTTCGTGACGAGAACGTTGACACTGTGGGTTGCGGCGACTTCCCCATCCTCCTCCCTCTAGTGCATAGTCTTTGATCTTTCCCGTGATATTATCATCAGGGGTATCATGATCTTCTGAGTTCTGAAAATCTGCGATGTCACTCCTTTCACGCGCTCCCAGAGCGTTCTGCTTGTTGGAGATTCTGGCAACGACCTCGGAGCCTCAGAAGTCTCTCTTCTTATCTTCTTCATACTGCCAACTTCGTAGTGGACGATACATATAGGAAGGATCACATGTATGAAGGCTTTCGTTTTCAGTATTCAATTAACATTCTTCTTCCTCGCAACATCATCTCCATCCCTCAAAACATCACTTTTTGGCTTTCGGTTTAGCAGCAGCTTTTCCTTTTTGTTTCTTGGCTTTGATGAGCTTGTCCTGAAGGAAGGATTGGAAAGGAATAAGAAGACAAAGAAGAAAGTCAGAAAACCAGAACCTTGGTAGACAACAAGAAGAACAACAAATCTTGACCTTTGAAAGCACTCACCTTAGTCATATCATCGCCCTCTTCCACAACCGCTTCTTCATCTTCAGGTCCTTCCGGTTCTTGCTCATAGGCTTCTTCCAGATCAGGAGCAGCTTCTGCACCTTTGAGAGCGATTCCTTTCAAGGTACCCTCGACTGGTTTCCAGAAAGCGATTGGGCTGAGAAAACAAGAAAAGATTGATCGTGAGATTCGAATTAGAGGTTCAGATTTCTTTGAGTGCTATGAAAGAGACTCACTGGCTAGTAGTATTATACTTCTTAGTGAAACTAGTCTTGGTCGCTGTAGGAATCTTCTTGAGGATTTCATCTCCTTTAGGTAGAACTCCCAATTCCAAGATGACATCACGATCTTCCGTTCCTAAGTAATAGTCGTCCATAATGTTGATGACATCCGCAATTCCGTCCTTTAGAGACGAGGAAGAGAAAAAAGTAAGGAAAGAGGTAGAGGGAGTCAGCAACTCGAACCCCTTTAGACATCTGAAAGCTCCTCCGTACTCACCCCTCCCTTCTTAATCAAAGGGTCGGTCAATCTCTTCAACAGATAAGGAACATAAGTTTCTCTAATAGCGAATCTAGAACCAGAAGTAACCAAACGCATACGAGTTTGAAGTTCAACTGCAGATCTGGTGATACGGTTTTGAGAAGAATTCTTTCCTAACCAAGAAGGGAAGTTTGGAAATCCACTGGAATTCATTCCGTAAGCGCAAGACAATGGACGAACTACTGAAGCGATAGCATGATGTGGCATCAGAGACCAATTCTGTTGAGTTCCGTGAATTGCTCCGTCGATGACATCTCCGTCAGAGATTGAAAGAGCTGCTTTACTGATTAGCTGCATGGCTTTGAATTCTCTCTCTTTTTGAGAACCGACTCCGACCTCTGCTTGACGTGGTTTCAATTTGGCGTAGTTTTCCTGAGGAAGAGGAGAGGGGGAAAGGAGGTTGGATCAGGACGAGAGACGGATGCAAGACTAAAATCGGAAAAAAGGTCAAACGTCACTCACTTGAACCATCAAAGGCATGATACCGAAGTCTTGGAAGTAGTAATCCATCTTGTCATTGAGATTTTTCTTACAAGTCGGAGCCCACATTCCAGCAGCTGTCATCTCATTGAAGAGAGCGAAAGGAGTGTTCATTCCAGGTTTCTCATTCGCAGCACCTCTGTAAGATGAAAACAAAACGAAAGCGTAAAGGAGAACAGAGTCAATTTCATCCAAAGTAAGCAGAACCCCCCTTTCTACTTCGGTCACTCACAGTTTCTTACTCTGATCAAAGTCCATTGACTTCTGAGACAAAGCCCAAGTAGAAAGCATATTGATAACCGAACGCATATCACTTTGAGCAGAAGTAATTAAAGATTCCATGACTTCGCCAGAAATTTTCAAACCTTCTTTATGAGCGATTGAAAGAAGTCTACTTTTAATAGCTGGAGTTTCAGGTTTACGCCAACCTAAATTGAAAGTAGTATTCTCAAAAGGTTTCATCTTTGGAAGTTTTCTATCATTACAAATGCAAATGATAGGAACTCTAGTGTTCTTAATCAAAGCATTAATAGCTCCAACACCACCGCGATCTCCACCTGACATTCCATCAACTTCATCCATAATAATGACAGAACGATCTCCAATAGTGATTCCACTTGAAGTCATAGTACGATTGATAGTTCCACCATTATACCATCCATCTAAACTTGTATTGTTGATTGTACTCTTCATACTTGCTTCGATCAATTTCTTACTTCTAGCATCACTAGCATTAAGTTCGATTGGAGAATAACCTTCTAGACGAGCGATTAAATGAGCAGTGGTAGTCTTTCCAGTCCCAGGAGGACCAGAAATCATCATAGCACGATAAGAATTGGTTCCAGCCTTTCCAGGTTTTTTGAAGTTACATTCCAAAGAAGCAGGCCAAGCTTTAAGCCATTCACGTAATTTCTCAACATTACCCCTGTTTCCGACCAAGTCCTTAAGTTGACGAGGAGCATATTTGACAGTCCAAAGAGCTCCAGGATCAGAAGCGGCAGCAAGAGCTTTTGCTCCAACTAGATCTGGTTGTCCAGAACCACTAGCTACTGGTTGATCAAATTCTTTAGCAGTTTCAATAACCTTTTTCTTTTCATCTTCCATTTTCTTCATAGTCTTTTCATCGATTTCACCAGCTCCTCTCTTAGCGATCAAAGCTAAAAACCTATCTTCATCTAGAGTGGCAATTCTATTCTTTTCAATCAATTTCATCTTTGATGGACCTGGTTCACCTCCCAAAACGACGTAACTAGTTTTTGAAGAGACGGCTTGAGTAACCTTGGCTCCATAACGTTTGGCTAGATTGGTTGCTTCTTCACGTCCTAAAGATTCTAGTTCTCCAGTGAAGACCAAAGTTAAACCAGCTAGACAATTGACTTGACCAACTGGGATCTCTTTGGATCCAGGAGCAGCAGGTCCTGCAGCTTTACGAGCTAAGGCAGCAGCAAAGCTTGAAGATTGGGGGAAAGGAAACAAAGGTCAGTCATCAGGAGAGGGAAGGAGAAAAGTATTCTCATCTCTTCCTCTCAAAACCGTACACTCACTTGTACTTGGGTTCATCCTCCTTGTTATCGACATCCATCTCATCATCGTTCTTAGCTTTACCCTTCTCTTTCTTTGGAGCAGCTTTCTTAGCAGGAGCTTTCTTAGCTTTAACCTTAGGTTTCTCATCTTCCTCAAAGATGTCATCATCACTATCAGAATCGTCTTTCTTCTTTCCTTTCCCTTTGCCTCTGGCTGGCGAAACCTTTGATTTCTTAGCTGCTGATTTACTTTTGACGGCAGGGAATTCTTCTTCAGATTCGTCATCGGTTTCGACCTGAGGAGACGCGACGGGAAAAGGGGAGAATTCGTTGAGTGTTTGGAATCTGAAAAGCAACCTCGAGACTTGTAGAATAAGTGGGATTTTAGGTACTGGATTTTGTCAATGATCTGAACGCGTTGAGCACGCAAGATCCTTGTAAAAAATATAGGAGTAGAGAAGAAGGTAGGGAGAACCGAAAAGGAAAGAGGAAAGGGATGTAGAGACTCACCTTTCTCTTAGATCCAGTGGCAACTTTCTTCTTGGTAGAAGAGACTGGAATGTCATCATCTGAATCATCGATCAAGATAGCTGAAGCTGCTTTGTCTCCAGACTGCAGGGTCGAGGAAGGCAAGGAGGTTAGTTGAGGAGTCCCAATTGACGGATCTCAGAAAGCATGGCAGTGGATCATTTAGACGCAACTAGATTTCAGAATTATCTGAGAAATGTTCTTCTATGTAGTAAGCTTCATGAACTTCATGAAGAAGTGGTATGATAAGAACCATAGCTGAAAGCTGAGCCTACGCTCCAACCCCTTCTTCGCGATTACCGTTTATCTAGCATCTTCTGCGCATTTTCAAAGCACCCAGAAAGTATACGATGTGATTGATTCCACCCAAACATAGCTGCAAAGCTGTACTCACCATTGGACCTCCCTTTCCGCCACTGCTTGAACTTGCACCAACAGAATTCTTTGAGGTAGGTTTTGATGAGCTCATCTTTGTATCACCAACGATCTCAACTGAGGATGAGGGTGTTTCTTCTTTTTGTTTAGCACTATCAGGTAGGGTATGAAGGATCGAGAAGTGGTAAAAGGAGGGTTAGCGAAGAGTGAGTGATAGGGAGGTTAGAGGGTAGCGGAGAAAACACAGATTTGCAACAACTCACGGAGTAGTAGATCGTTTTGTAGGACTTGCGCTAATTCTACCACTTATAGTGAACTAAGATGCCAGGTCAAAAGAAAGTAGAGTGATGATTAGAAGGGGAGGAAGGTTGAGAACCGTGTCAAAAGGAAAGGAAGGAGTATAGCTAATAGCTTACGCTTTCAACTCACCGAACTTTGATCGACTGATACTTTCGGTTTCTCGATTCCAGTTGATGGTGATTTCTTTTTTGAACCAGATTTTGATGGGCTTGAAGATCTTTCAGCTGAAGTTGAAGCTGTTGGAGTTGAAGATGAACTTTCTTCTTTCTCTTTCTTCTCCTTTTTTGGCTTTGGTTCTAAAGACACGCGAGTTGCTCCAGGGAAGAAACTGGATAGAGAAGATTGACCTTGAACGTGCTTGGGATTCTTCGGAGGTGCCATAGAAGGTTGAATTTAAGCTGAATAAGATGATAAGGAACGTCGCGAGGCGAGCTGTTGTTCTCTTTGGCGAAGTATGCTTTACTTCCTGCCCGAATCATCAAAGATGGAATTTGATTTAAAGATTCCAATTCTAGATCAAAGAAGGAACTTGAACTTTAGTCAGAATGGATTCACACCAAAAACAAATTCATCAGTCAGAGAAGAGTTATCATCTTTACCTTCAATCGAACCGATTCCCACCAATTCAACTCAATCAGAATCTCAACTTCAATTCAATCTACCAAAACTAGTTCATCAAAATGACAAGCCAATTTCATCAAGGTTCATTTCAAGTCAACTCTACTTACCTCCGATCTCATCAGTTGATTCTTTGAGTACAACTTCTTTGCAATCTTCAGTTCCACCTTTGCCTCCTCTACCTTCAAGGTACCAATCTCCCACCTACAGGCTCTCTACTTCTAACAAAGGTCAACAGGAGAAAGAGAATAGCATCGAACACGTGGAAGTTGAAGAGGGTAGACTCTTAAGTTGGGATCGATTCCAGCAAGATACACATCGACACTCGCAGCAAACCACTCAGCTTCTCTCTGATTGGAGACCCAGTCAACACGATGGGAAAGGGGAAACGAATGGCGAAGAGATGAGCAGTGAGGATATAAATGAAGCTTTGTTGCAATCGTGAGTGGCCAGTCAAGAGCAGAGAGGTAGGAAAGCAAAGGTGGGGAGAGTACCCGTAGAACAGGATCTGCTTGATGCTTGATCGTGATGGGCAATTTAAAACGATTGAGCCAAGAACCACTCATTGTCTCCTGGCTCCATGGCGCTCTAACTCTATCCTTGCCTCTCCCACTTCCCTCAGATTGGATCCATCGAGATACGCCTTCGACCCATCGTCTTCCAGCTCCAAACCTACCTCTAGACCAGCTCCATGCTATCCAGCTTCTGCAGTTCTTTCTTCACTGCTGACCACAGTAGCAGGAGTGATCTCATCAACTCACTTTCATTGGAACGAAGCTTCTCAAAGATTCGTCTGGGCAGGAGGTCTTTCCAGATCAACTCGAGCAGCAAAAGCCAATGCAAAGTCTTCAAAGTCAAGTTCATCAGAAGGAGATCAAGTGACGAT
The DNA here is from genome assembly GCA_012976225.1 of Golubevia sp. BC0850. Classification (NCBI taxonomy): domain Eukaryota; kingdom Fungi; phylum Basidiomycota; class Exobasidiomycetes; order Golubeviales; family Golubeviaceae; genus Golubevia; species Golubevia sp. BC0850. The sequence goes on along the minus strand of JAAVVG010000001.1, from coordinate 349,770 downwards.
TTCATGGAAAGGAGGAGAAAGGATAAGAGGTTGGTCTCAACCTGCAAGTGATTCCGTGGTTTCAAGATTTCTTCACCTCGCAACTCATTTGAGAAGATTGGAATCTAGAGTTCAAGAATTAAGGAATGTCAAGGATTCAGCTCCTGAGGCTCATGCTTTGGGATATTCTCTTGAGACGGTCCTCAATTGGATTAGGGAAGAATTGAGGAAATGGGCAGAGAATGTCGAGGAAAATGAGAAGGGAGCTGGAATTGTGATGGCTTGGAAAGGTTTAGAAGAATCTGAAGTGATTTCAAACACTTTGGCTGAGATGATGTCTTGTGTGAGTAGAGTTTCTGTCCGAAAGGGCATTATCGATTCGATCGCTGAAACCTTCTTACATTTCTTTCCTTTCTTTCAGTCCTACGCTAGATCTCCTCCGTATAAAGCAATCCCTATCCCTTCTTCAACAACTTCGATCCTTTCTCACCTACATTCTTATCTTTTAGCTTCTATCTCTTCTTATTCTTCACTACTTCTTCAAGCTATTCTTTCATATCTACTTCAACGTTCTTCTCAATCTTGGAGGATGGAAGTAGCTTCTTGGATTGGATTCCCGGGATCGAAATCTACCAAGCCAGATTTTGAATCTCAAATCATCAGCTCTTCAAATGAAAAGTCCAAAGCTTCAGGCGGAAGAGCCGAACCTTGGTCGGGAGTTGAAGTCGAATGGGGAAAAGATGAAAGAGGCGAAGAAGATTTAGGTTACGTTTTAAGGCCTTCCAAGCTACCTCAATTCATGAGCACATCTAACGCAAGAGATCTTTTAGAAGCTGGTAGAGCTTTGAGATTACTTAAGAAGGCAGCTCCGACGGATCATCCTCTTTTGACTTCTCATTTCAACCAAGCCGGCGATGAAGAAGGTGGATTGACTCTTCCTAGTTGGATTTGGAATGATGAGGAAGCTGAAACCCAATTGAGGAAGGTTGGGGAAAAGGTGAAGAATTTAGAAAGAGAGATTGCTAGATGGAGACGAAGAAGAGGTGAAGGTTCTAGTAATCCTGCAAGTTCTGATCCTCCAATTCAGACATCTAGTGAAACGACGAAACTTCAAACAATCTCCTCAAGTGCAGCTACAGGTCTTCTATGTGTTCCTTCAGGTCTTGAAAAAGCTCATGATTTATCTTCTATCACTAAAATGATTTCACTTTTCGATTCTTCTCCTGGAGCTTTAAGTCTTCCAATTCTTCAATCAACTGCAAGTTCGACTATCAACCTACCCTCTTGTACTTCAGATTCGAGAAGTGAACTTCTAAACTATCTGGTCGAGCTACTCTTACCACTTCAAACTTCTTCAAACGAGAATCGTAAATCTGTCACTCCTTCGCTTTTACCTCCTTCGACTCCTTCGCTTCCAGTCTTAACGAAACGAGTCTTCATGTCTCCTCTACTTCAATGGTCTTCTTTGGTAAATTCAGCTCTGATCAGTGTCTTTTTTAGAGATCTGGGACTAGGAGTCTACTTGGAAACCTGTAGGCAATTCTTACTTTTGGGAAGTTACTCTTTCTCTGAAAGGGTAAGAGAAACTCTGTTTGATGGAGAAGGGTTTGATCAGGAGAGAGATCAGATCGGAGTCGTTGAGACTGGTAGAAATAGAGGGATTGGATTGAGTCGAAAGTTGAATGAGTAAGTATTGGATGCCTGTTTGAGTCCACCATTCCAGGGCTAACCTTAATTTGTCTCTTTACATTCTTTGAAGTTCTCTCTCCTGGCCTCCTGAAGGGACCGAATTGACTTCTGCTCTGATGTCTGCTGTGGTCGAAACTGTGGGAGATATGAGAGTGAATGATACTCGACGAGCAGCTATTCAGGAAGAACAAGGATTGGTCACCACCTTGACTGGAACTACTGTCGCTCTCAAGGATTTGGACGAACGGCTCTCCTTTGCTATCTCCAGACCAGAGAGAAGGAAAGGTGACTCGAAGAAGTGGGAAGATCCTCAGTGTGAGTCGCACAAAGCTTCCGTGACGTGGGTTCCAGGACTGCATTCTGACCCTCAACAATTCGCTTGTCCTTGTTTCGCACGCAGCCATCGAGGCCTTGGACTGGCTCACTTTGTCTTTTTTCCCTCCTCCTTTGATCTCGCCCCTTCTCACCCAGCATGCATCTATGACCTATCAGGTGAGTCAAGGTTCGACTTTGACGAAAGTTACTATAATTTGAGACTTATCCATCCCTCATCTTCTTATTTCTTTCCCTCGACCAGCGTATCTTTAACTTCCTCCTTCGGGTGATGAGAGTTCAAGCGGCACTGAGAGGCCTTTCCATCGACATCACGAAGAGGACAACTACTCCTCGGGCTTCTGAAATGAATTCTTCAAAGGGCCAAAAGGCGATGAAAGCCGAACGTCTTCCTCCACTTCCGTTCGAAGATCATCCAAATTCTCGCCGGCTGCTATTGAGATTCAAGCACGAAGCTCAACACTTTCACAACTGTTTGGGGAGTTTCGTTTCCGATATCGCTGTCAATGATGGATGGGAAAAATTCCAATCGAGACTGACTCAACTGAGTAAGGACGCTGAAGCGAGGGATGATGCTAGTCATCCAAGCTCAAATGGAAGAGGAGATGGTGAGGCAGAAGAGGAACAAGATTTTGAGTTCAATGGTCAAACCGAGATGGAAGATGAAGATGAGAATCCTGAGGGTATCAACACTTTTGAGCTTAAAGATGTTTTTTCTTTGGCAAGGTATCACGAAAGAGTACTGGACCAAATGCTTCAGACTTGCTTTTTGAAGGCTCGTCAAAGAGGTGTCATGAAGGTGAGTCCCCCAAAGGCAACTTAGTAGTGCAGCGTCTCTGTCGTTCTACTGATACTGCTTTTTCTTGATTCTCGACCTTCTTTTCCTCATTTATAGATCATAACAGACCTTCAACAAATCACTTTGGATCTCGCTCAACTAGTCCGAACCATCAAGCTCTCCCCAAACTCCACCTCGACTGATCTGCAACGTCAAGAACTAGAACGACTACATTCTCTCTTCTACTCCAGATTCTCAATCTTGATGAAAGCTCTAAGCATGCTACGAGAAAGAAGTTCTGGATCTTCAATTCAATCTGACTTCGAAAAGGCAAGGTTGTCGGAAATCGAACGAAATCAGAGAGAGTTCAATAAAGACTTCTTGGATCCAAATCAGGCTGCCAAGTTGGAGACGGAAAGACAGAAGTTGGAGATTGAAATGGATCTCAAAACGTTGGAGGGGAATAGGGACAAGAGTACGAATGAATCAGTGAATAATTTCATCACCAGGCTGGACGTTCTCTGCAAGTTTTAGGTCAATGTTTTTCTATCCAATTCCGTTGCTTTTCTATCAGATTTGTGCTTGTGATTACAGCTGCAATTGTACTCTATTCAAGAAAGTATCTATTCTCCTCTGCTGTACGGACTGCTAAGGAAAAAGAAGGATCTGCCTCCTGAATCGCTTTCAGTAGATTTCAGCAAGTTGCTTCGATCTCATCAAATGATCTTCGAGACGCCGTCAATCTCCAGCTTTCCAGAATGAACATGACAGCTGAGCAAACGGATGAGCTCCGATAAAGCATTTCCAAGCCATCTCGAAGTGCATGACATCCTCAAAAGATCGAGTTTCAGTCGCCCCTTGAGCCTCAGTCTCGGAAGACGAAGTCGGTGGAGCCGAGATGTTAATGAGAATGAAGGGTATCTGAGTAATTCGTATAAGTAGGCAAAAGCAAAAGAACCAGAGGGAAGCGAAGATGCAAAGATGATGAGATCCATTCAGCTTTCCATCACCGAGAAGCTTCCATGAAATAGAACTATTTAACAGATAAATAAAGAAGATGAGATGAAATTCTGAAGACTGGTCACCGAAATAAAACGCTGGACCCTTTTTCTCCTCCGAACACTTCAGAAATCAAACGCGAACTCTTTTTATCATCCTCATGGGGAGTTGTGGTCCTTCTGACTCGCGTCCCTTGATACAAGTCCTGTTGACCAAGAATTGTCTCCAGGTAATCTCCTCAACGTGCTCTACTCTGTACTTGCGAAGTAAGGTAGCTGCGATACACTTAGCTTCAGTGCTATTTCATCAGAATCGAGAGGGGAGAGAAAGAGAGTCAGAACCAGAGTTGACCAAACCAAGACGCATCCATCTCTCAAAACTCACGTTGCGAATCGAGCTCCAAGACAGACCTTAGGACCGGCTCCAAATCCGAATTGGGAATGTGGTGAAGGCATTTGAGCGTCGCGATGTGATTGTGGGAGGTTGAGCCAGCGATCAGGATTGAATTGATCAGCGTCCTGGAGAAGAGAGGGAAAAAAGGGAGGTGTTCGAGGTCAGAAGTCAGGAACGGGGATGAGGAACCCCAAATGAATACATGACTCACCTCTCCCCAAATTTCTTTCAATCTAGCATTAGCTCCAGTTCCTAAAAGAATGTTCGTTCCCTTCTTGACTTTGATGTGACTAATCATCTTTCCGTCAGTACACTTGATGGGACGCGAGAGAGGAATAATGTCGTCATTCATTGGATTTCTTTGGAGACCAGGAACTGGAGGAGAGAATCTCAAGACTTCAGAGATGACAGAGCTCAAGAAAGGTAGTGCATTGATTTGATCCCAGTCGGGGTCAGTATCTTCTGGGAGAGAGGAGAAGAAGTCATCGAGCTCAACTTGGAGACGATCTTGGATATCTGGTCTTCTTCCCAAATGAACCAAACAGGATTGCAAGAGAGTTGAAGTGGTATCCGATCCAGCGAAGGTGAGAGAGGCTAGTTGAGGTAGAATTTCTTTGAAGAAAAGCTTCTCGTTTGCTTTAAGATCGCTGGCGAGAGTTGCGCGCAGGATGAAATCGATCACGTCGGAGCCTGCAGAAGAAGAGTCAAGGAGTCAGAAAGACATCTTCGACAATCAAGGGCTTAATGAAGCTGATTGCTCACCTCCCAAAGCTTCGCTGTCTTTATTGAGCTTGGAGTTCCCATCTGCAGCCTGCTCCTTCTTGATCTTTTCAAGCTTGGCAGCGAGGATCTCTTTCGCAACGTCTTCTGTCACCTTACGACTTCTTGTGATCTTTCTATTACGCTTGACTATTGGATGATCACCTAAGAAAGGTAACAATTGTTGAACCGAAACAGAGGTAAGGATCGTTTCAAACCAATTAGTTGGTCTGAATGACTTGACTGTTGCCGCAATAGCTTCAGAGAGCTTACTACCCGTGCTATCTCCAGAATCCAAAGCCTTGTAGTCATATCCGAAACCTGCTGCTCCGATGACGTCTAGTGTCGTACGTGTCTGGGGAGGACAGAGTTGATGAAAAGAGGGTCAGACCTGACGACCCCCTGATTTCGATTTCTAGAGACGAATCGTGCCAGGAAAACTCACCAAGTACTTCTCAATGTTGATGACTTTGCCTTCTCCAGCTGGATATCTGGTGTAGGACTCATCAAGTTCCTCTAGACGCTTCAACAATTTTCTGGAGTGCTGAAAGAAAATTGGAACGAAAGCACGAAGAACGTTTGGGTGAAACGCTGGACCTAGAGCCTTCCTTTGCCTTTTGTGGACATCTCCTTGAGCCCAGATGACTCCGTCCCCAAGTAGATTTTGAATTAGTCTACGACTAGAAGGAGAGGCTCTGTATCGGTACCCCTGGCTTCCTAGGATCCATGATAGAGCTTTCGGGTCGGCAACGTAGAGGTCTAGCATTCTGTTTCCAAGATGGAGGTGTGAGAGGAGAGCAGATGAATCAGCAAAGATGAGATAAGGTAGTGAAGGCGGGGTCGAGGGACAAGTTAAAGTAGAGGGAAGCGGTGAACGTTCTGATTGCAGCTTCTCACCCTAGATCATTGGTCCAAGTGATGACAGCTGTAGAGAGAAGAAAGAAGGGTTGGACGTTAGTTGATGCTTATTAAAGCTGGAGCCTCTTGCCTTCAGCCTTCTTCAAAACAAACTTACTAGAATCGTTCTCTTCCAACCACTTGAGTTCATTCACTACTGGTTCACTGGCTCTTATGTCTCGATTAGCATTCTTAGAACTAGCACGTGGTAAAGTTCTAAGAGGACTGAAAAGTAGGAAGTCGAGATATTGCCAGGCAAAGAGCAGGAATGGAGAGGAGATTACTAAAAGCAGAGCCAGTCCTCCTATATGAAGGTAAGACAGATTGAAATTGAGAGGTGAAAAGAAGTTGAGTTGCTGTGAAATCATTTTGAGGATCCTTAGAGGCAGGAAGAGTAGTGGGAGGGAGAGAAAATGACAGGAAAGAGAGAGGGGTGGTTCTTTTATATCAGCTCCCCATCCTCCCTCGAACCTCCCTCGTGCCAAAGAATCCGAAGCTAAGTTCCACGGTCCGATTACTTTTGGCTAGAAAGATTCTGGGGTCTGGAGATCTGGCAGGTTTGCTTGATTGCATCAAGACTGGCGGCCGATTAGTGCATCTCGCCAGTACTTCCATCGGAAACCAAAGAGCTGGACGTCAGAATTGCTCGGAAGAAAAGTTTGCGGGTGAGTCAGGAGTCTTCACCACTGATATGCAAGGGGGCACAAAGGGAATCGCCAGAAGAGAAGAACAATGAAATCAACGTTTCCAAAGGAAAAGAACTTCCAAAGGAAAAGCAAAGAAGTGATGGCGCTTCAGGCGAGGAGGACGAGGGTATCACTCTCTCATCACACGACATTGGAGGATAAAGGACCTGACTGAGATTGTTCAATAAAAGTACAAGAGAAAGAATGGAAGTAAACCTCTTCGATAGTCTCAATAAGCGCCTCCACCATCTCCACCTCTTCCAGAATGACCAGCCATCGAACGTTGAATGTTGGAATCCAACTTTGGACAATCCTTGATTCCATGACCAAGACCACCACAAACTGGACACCCCACCATCTTTCCGTTGACCATAGCAGCAGCTCTTGGATCCTCAACCGCTGCAAGGAAGGGTGGAATCCTGAAAGCAAAGAAAGGCAGATAAAATATGTCAGTATCTTCGCATCTCGACCGATTCGAAACCTCCTCAAACATTCCCTTACTCACCTCTGTTTAGCTTCCATCAACAAATACTTCAAATCCAACAAAGTTTGTTCAGCAGTATTCATATTAACAAAAGTAGTTGCAATCCCAGTTTTCCCAGATCTACCAGTTCTACCAATTTGATGAACATAATCTTCAATTTCTTTTGGCATAGTATAATTAATGACATGTTGAATTTCATTGAAATCCAAACCTTTAGAAGCAACACCAGAAGCAACCATAACATCCTTTTGCATGGATTTAAAAGATTTAATAGCATATTCTCTTTCGTCTTGAGTTTTGGAACCATGGATCGCAACTGCTTCTACACCTTTTAAAAGTAGATATTCTTGAATGTCATCTACTTCATTTTTGTTATCTGAGAAAACTATGACAGGTGGTGCAGTTTTTTGAAGACATTCTAAAAGATAAACCATTTTTGCTTCTTGTTTTACGTATTCGACTTCTTGAATGATGTCCATTGATGCTGCTCCTGCTCTTCCTACATTCACTACTACCGGTTGAATTAAAGATTGTTCTGCAAAATCTTGAATTCTCTTTGGCATGGTTGCAGAGAATAATAAAGTTTGTCTTTGTTGTTTGAAAAAGTTCATGATGTTTCTAACGTCTTCTTCGAATCCCATGTCAATCATTCGATCAGCTTCATCTAAACAAAGATATTTGCAACTCTCTAAAGTGAATTTCTTTTTGGTTAACATGTCTTGAAGTCTTCCTGGAGTAGCTACTACGATATGAAATCCTTTCGACATAACATGTGATTGTTCTTGCATCGAGATCCCACCGATACAAAGTAAAGCACCGATTTGAGGGAATCCCCCTTGAACTAAAGATTCTGCAATGGCTTTGATTCCTTCAAATGTCTGACGAGCCAATTCTCTCTGGTGGAAGGAAGAAATAGTGTGAATGGAAAGTTAGAAAACCTTGAGTGATCTGACAAGATTATCTCCTTCTCGCTCCTACTTTCTTAGTAACTCACACTTGGACAAACGATCATTCCCAAAGGACCTTCCCCTCTAGTATAAGGCAGTCTTTTCTCTTCTTCAAGAGCAAGCATGATGATGGGTAAACTGAAAGCCAGAGTCTTTCCAGATCCAGTGAACGCGATTCCAATCATGTCTCTTCCGGTGAAGGCAGTTGGGATCCCTTGCATCTGAATCGGTGTCGGTGTCTTGATTCCTTTTGAAGAGAGATAAGATATGATGGCCGGAGGTACTTTCATGTCCTGTAAAGATGGGAGAATTCGAGGGATCAGTCTCGGTGGGTAGAGAGGACCAAGCGCAGCAGGAGATCCACCACGCAGTCCTTCCTTCACTATTCCCTTCCTCAAGCACCAAGAAACCCCCAGATTTTCCAAACTTTCTATCTTTGACTCACTCTGAAATTAGTGATGAGCGGAGGAACGTCGACTCCATCAGTCAAAATATGATTCTTCTCCCTCAATTTGTGATTCTCCTCTTCTGATCTATTCCTAATGAAACTGGGAGGAGTCCAACTAGTTTTGATAGGTTCAGTATAATTGATTCCTTTAGCCAATTCCAAATCACTTGCCAATTTCCTTCTAGCAGCATGAGCTTCTAAGATTGCTTTCTCCTCCTCAGCTTCTTTCTCTGCAGTCGATTTATTCTCCAAAACTTGTTTCTCTCGAAGTTCTCTTGCTTCTGAAAGTAAAGAATGTTTTGATTGTTCTTTTCCTCTGTCTTCTTTCTCTTCTTCTTCTTCTTCCTGATTTCTGTTCTTTGAGGAGGATGAAGAGGAAAGACCAAGAGAAGTTCGATTCTTTAAAGATTGAAGTTGTTGAAGTCTACGTTGCTTTAATGGGACGTAAGCTGGTTTGGAGGAGTCTTCTTCATCTGAATAATCGTAGTACTTTTTCTCTTCTTCTACTTTTCGTCGCTTGGAGGGTGAATCTGCTGAAGGTGACATGGTTGGCTGGGGTAAGAGCAGTAAGCTCAGCCAATTCGTTATCAAAGCTCAAGGTTGCCAGCAACTCCAACATCCCATAAACTCAATAGACTTTTATCAGTGCAGGTCACGATTATCGATTTCAAGTAAGCAAATCAATCAATCAATCAATTTGAATCACCAAAGAGGGAAGTAGAGATAGAGAACCTAAGGCTAGGATGCTTCCTTCTCCTTCTACTTCTACAGCTCGTTCATCTTCGAACAATCCACTTTCTGCTGCTTCAAATGCCTTCAATTCTTTCTCTCGACTCGCAACAACTCAATTCAATTCCATTTTGAATGGATCAACATCAATTTCAAGCAGAGAAAGGAAAGGTAAATACAGAGAAGCCTCCTTCTCTCCAACAATGGAAACGAAGCTTGAACTTTCTTCAATCATTCCAGAAAGATCCACCATCCTCTTCTTAATAGGTTGTCTTTTCTGGTACTTGTGTTCTGCCTTATCTTCAAATTCATCAAAAGCCTTAATGTCTTCAACCAAGATAAAATCCATCCATGGTTCTCCTACGACCAAATTACCTCCAATCTTCCCATATCCAATCACTTTAACTTTAGTTCAATTCATCTTTGTCAATTTTTACTGTTGGATCTGTGCTTCCAGAAAAATTCTGGGAGATCATCGATTAACAACACTTGTGAAACCCACTTGGAGTAGAATCAAACAAGTTGGTCAATTGGCTATTTTTGCTGTTTCAGGTCATGTTTTATCTAGTTTAGCTATTTCAAGAGTTCCAGTTAGCACTGTTCACACTATCAAGGTGAGTATAAGGTAAGGTTATCCATCTTCTTTTTGCTTCACGTGTTTGTTCCTTCTTCTAACCTTCCGTCAACCCTTCATCTCCTCCAGGCCCTATCCCCTCTATTCACAGTCTTATCTTATACAATGTTCTTCAAAGTTCAATACTCAATTAGAACCTACTCATCTCTAGTTCCTCTAACTCTTGGAGTCATGATGGCATGTACAGGTTTGGCTTTCTCAGCAGATGATATTTTAGGTTTCCTAGCTGCTTTAGGTTCAACCGCCATTTTCGTAGCTCAGAACATTTATAGTAAGAAACTACTATCATCCAACGAAGAGAAAGGAAGGGATGAAAGGAAAGGAAAGAGAGGGATTTACGAAGATGGGAAAATGGATAAGATCAACGTGCTTTTTTATAGTAGTGGTTGCTCTGTTATAGTAAGTCTCATCTAATCAATGGTTGTTCTGAGCTGTTTTTGAATCTTCTTGCTTGCTGATCTTGTTTGACCCTTTTCCCTTTTGTGTTTGCCTAGCTCATATTACCTCTCTTTATCTTCTCGGATTTATCTTCACTTTTATTCTCATCTCACAAAGATCCTACCTTATCTCCTCTTAGAGATGTAACGGATCCAGATCATGATTCTTCAAGCTTGTTAGTTCTACGTCTTCTTTTCGCAAATGGATTGGTTCATTTCGCTCAGAACATTTTGGCTTTCAGTGAGTTAAATATCGACAACACTCGTTTATCACCCTTCAAACCATAATGACCGGTATCTGATCAACTCTCTCCATTCTACCCTTTCTTTCACCAGACATCTTAGGTTTAGTATCTCCAGTGACCTACTCAATAGCCTCTCTTTTCAAAAGAGTTTTCGTAATCTGTTTCGCAATACTTTGGTTCGGACAATCAGTTTCAAATCTCCAATGGTTAGGTATCATTTTAACTTTTTTCGGTCTTTATCTTTATAATGATTCTAAAACTAAGAAAGAAGTTGCTATCAATGAAGCAGTCGTCAGAAGACATGAAAGAGAAAATTCTTTCAGTTTACCAACCTCAAATCCGAATCAAATGGAAGAATTAGACCTCAATATTGCTTATTCAAATCAAACTCAGACTCAAGCTACATCCTATTCTCCTAGAACTTATACCAATTCCCAATTTGGAAATTCACAAACTCAAGCTCCAGCTTCAGCTTCAGCTCCTCCACCTCCTAGATCTTATCCTTCAAATATTTCAATTCATCCTATGTTCTCTCAACCTCAAAATCTAGGGTTGAATTTAAGCCCGTCCGGTGGATCTGGATTCAGAGATTTTAGTAGCTCTTCTCCCATAAGCTCAAATATTCCGTTGAGAAAGGTTTCAGGTTCATCAGCTCCGGCTGCCACTTCTATACCCCCTTCAGGCTCGAACATTCATTCTTTCGTGAAGGATCCTAGAGGAAGCTTACCTTCTCCTCCGGAAAGTGGGAGAAGTAGTGCGGAAGAGAAACTTCAGTAGGGGTGGGGATCCATTCCAACCATTCGTTGCACCTTCTATTTCGGCTTCGTTGTTTCTCCTGGATATATCCGTTCACCCGTTTCAAACGTTTGCCATATATGTAGACTCTTTTTTGATAGAATTTCAACAATGTTTTGTGTTCTGAATAGATGAATAAAATATTGAGAGAATGAGATCATGGAAGGTCTTTCACACTTTCTCCAACCACCTAGCTCTATACCTGACTTGCGGATTTTCAATTTCCTTTCTACTTTGAACCATTCTCAATTCTCTTCTCCTCATGATTTCAACTTTCAATTGACTTTGTACCAATTTCTCAATTTCATCTTGATTCATTTCCGCTTCCCGTTTCCCTCCCCCATTTTTCAATAGCTGATCCTTGATTTCTTCCCTACTAGGAACTGGACTAGTCTCCTCGATGTACCTCGTAGTATTAGCCAAAATCCCCTGTAAGGATCCAATAGCCAATTCAGTAGCTCTAGCAATAGGACTTGGACTTCCCATCAAATCCTTTTCTCCAAGTTTGGGATCAAATCTTCCCAACGTTAAAGCTGCAAAAGTATCTCCAACTCCAGAGAAATAGCCTTCAACTTCTGGGAACTGAATAAACCAAGGCTTTATTATGGTGCCTTCTTCTCCTAATTCTGATGTGAAATTGGATTCTAGGGAAGGAGTTGATGGAGCTGAACCTTTTGATCCTCCCAGGAGTTGAGCGGTTGCGGCAGGGAGATATGAAGATCCTATTAATAACATCAAGGGTTGACCAGAAGGAGAATGAGTGGAAATTCCTAGAGAATCTAAATCTGAGGGAGGTAGAGAAACTGAAGTGATTAAAATGTGAGGTGCTCCATGTTTGGTGTGGAGAGTTTGGAGAACTTGATGGAGGGTTGAGAGAGATGTGATTTCTTGTTCTGCCAGAACTCTGAAAGAGCAAAAGAACAGAAGAGATGACCCGATCAACAATTTGATCCGACGAAAGAAGGAGACAAAATTCTGGGAGACTCATCACTCACTGAGCTTCGAATTGATTTGGAGAAATGACTGAAGCTAAAGGTAGCATACTTCTATAGATTGGGAGAACATCTGGATTGACATACATTCCTCTACCAATATCTCCCTGAGTCAGTTGAAAAAAACAAATTGAGAAGGTCAAAAAAAATTCGAGACTTTCGGCCAATCGAAGGACAGAGACAAAGAAATATATGTTTCTCACCATGACGGGATCTAACATATAGATCAAATCAGGATTTGTTTCTCGTAGTTGAGAAACAGCTTCTTTGACGCACGAGACGACTCCTGGAGAAGGCATGTAACCTGGAAAAAAGGTGGAAGAAGAAAGAAGTCATAGCGGTTTAGAAGCCGACACCTCAAGAATCAGAGACTCATCTTCTCTGATTCGACAAAAGACTTCCAAGATTGTACTCGAGACTAACCACTAAGCATCTTGCTATACCTAGCCAAACCGTTTTTTCTCAAACCATCGAAAAGATCCTGTATCTGCGTTTCGTCGAATCGAATTCCTCCCCATCTACCATAGCCTGTGTGGTTTGAGAATTGGACTGTGTTGATGACGTCTACATCCCATCCTAGTAACTGTAATGGGAAGGTAGCAGATCGATTGCCTGAGGAGAAGAGGAGAGAGAGAGAGAGAGAGGGAAAGATAAGAAAACTGAGTGGAAGAAATGGAAGAGCTGGAAGAAGGTGATGTTCTCTTCTCACCTACGAAGCCTGATACTACATGAGATTGAACTGATAGCAATCTATCAGATTCTGCTCGGTTTGAACTCATTAAAAGTTGCAAAAAAGATAGGAGTGGAAAGGCAATAGGAAACGAAGAAGATCACTTTGAGCCCACGAAGCTCCTTCTCAGCAAGCCAAACCATCATCACCCACCCACATCAAAATGAATTCGATAGTCTCCAAATTCTCGGGTGCACCTCGATTTGAAGATTTAGATGCACAGATGAGAGATCACATTACAGGTCAACCATCTCAATTCGATCTTCCAGCTTCAGATGTGAGTTAACTCAACTAACTTGGCTCTAATCTCCCATCGTCACAATCTGTTAAACTCCTGCCTTTCCCCCCTCTTTCTTCCAATTTAGCCCGCCAGATTTCTCTCTCAATATACAGATGTCGATTCTTCAAACCCAGGAGCCCGTATCAAACTTCAACATGGAACCACCACTTTAGCCTTCAGATTCAAAGGTGGAATCATTGTAGCAGTAGATTCAAGAGCTACAGCAGGTTCTTACATTGCTTCTGGAACTGTCAAAAAGGTAATTGAAATCAACCCTTATCTTTTAGGTACAATGGCTGGTGGTGCAGCTGATTGTCAGTATTGGGAAACTTATCTTGGGATTCAGTGTAGGTTACATGAGTTGAGAAATAAGGAAAGGATCAGTGTGGCTGCTGCAAGTAAATATCTCAGCAATTTGGTTTATGGTTATAAAGGGATGGGACTTAGTATGGGAACTATGATTTGTGGTTGGGATAAAACTGTGAGTTTAGATGAGAGCAAAGTGGTGATCGATTGATGACGAGGAAGGTGAGAGGAGTTGAAGATAGGGTTGCAGTCGGAGATCGAGTGGCGAGGATTGAACACAGTTGAAAATCTCTTACAAATGAGAACATTCTAAGAGTTGTCTGCGTCGAATTGGAGCTTCTGGAACGGAGTCAGCTGCTATCTCTAATCAGCATCGGCTCCTCCGATCGGTCCTTCTGATTCTCTCAATCAACATAAATGTCTCTCAAGAAGCCTTGTAAACGTTACGAGTGAATCATGGTGCACAGTTCTCAAGCTGACCCTTCACCCTCCTTCTCTCCGCTTTCTCCTCCACAGGGACCAGCTCTTTTCTACGTAGACTCAGACGGAACTCGTCTAAAAGGAGATGTTTTCTCAGTGGGATCAGGCTCCACATTCGCCTATGGAGTGTTAGATCAAGGTTACAAATGGGATTTAGAAGATGCTGAAGCTCAAGAATTAGGTAGAAGAAGTATTTACGCTGCTACTCACAGAGATGCTTATTCTGGTAACGTGAGTTTCTCCCATCTCTTTACCTCTTTACCTTCTTTCACTCCTCAAACACTGATCCCTTCTCTCTACTTTGATCTTGATGATATGTTATAGTCAATCAACCTCTTCCACGTCAGAGAAAACGGTTGGGAATTCATCGACAATTACGATGCAGCCATGCTTCATTATGATGGACCTGGAGATGTCCCTGGCGCACCAGGTGGAGGTTATGGTTATGACGTTAGGACTCAAGGTTTGAGTAGTAAATTGGAAGCTACTCAAGGTGGAACTCAAGATGGTCAAGGTGGTGCTATGGCTGATGCTCAACCTTTGACTGCTCAGATCCATCCTCCTCAAGCGTAAGGAAAATCGAAGGTTGAAAATCGAGAGGGAGGTACTGGTCATTGTAATTTTTGATGAAGGAAGGAAGAATTAATGTCTTTTTGCAACTTTCAGGAGAAGATAACATGGTGAGATGAAGGGAAATAAGTATTGAGAGAGGATCTATAGCTAGAGTACAAGAATGATTTGCAATGTTGGAAGGAGAATGAAGCGACTTGTGAGAAAGCAAGCGAAAAAGGAATTTTTAGGAGATGTGAGACAAGGAGACTAGAGACAGCGAGACGGAACCTTCTAACAAAGCTGCCACATCTTAACAGAATCCACCACCATGGCTCTGTCTTTGGGAGATCCCCAAGTAGGGTACCATTGATCCTTGGCCTTCCAAAAGTCGCTGACAGCGTTGAGGCCATTGTTCGACCAGGGCTTGTCGTCCTTCTTTCCGTCCTCGAAGTATCCGTTCGTCCCTCCGACAGCGACGTTCAAGATGAGATAGAACTCTTCGTCGAAAGGAGCAACGCTTCTATCCGTCGCTCCAGACCAGGGGTCTACAATCTGAGTTCCATTGGCTGTCGATGAAGGGAAGTCGCCTCGAGTCCAGAATGGTTCGTCGAACTTGACTGAGAGCACCTTGTGGACGGGACTTCCTTCATAGGTGTAGATACCCTCTGAATAGTAGAGAAAGAAGAAAAGAGAAGTCAGTAAATGGCAAAGGGACCGAGCTCTGCCCCTCCTCTCTTTCTTTCCGGTCACTCACCTGGAGTCCATTCCATCCCAAAAGTGTGGAAGCCTTCGTTGTAGAAATCAGAGTAGAGTCTGCGGATATCGGTCGTTTTTGGGTACTGGTCGTGGTTGGTGTCAGTCCCCCAATGAAGGGAAGAACGGAAAGCGTTGGTGAGGACGTCTGATCTCTCTTTGGCGACGTTCCCTTTACTCTCTACGATGTCAATCTCTCCAGACTGAGGCCAAGACCCGTAGACGGAGTCCTGGAATGGATGAGTAGGGAAACGAATACTGGATCAGTTGGAGAGAAAAGTCAAAAGGAGGAGAGAAAGTAGGCAATGGAACTCACCTTTGGCATCAGCCAAACAGCAGGCCAGATCCAATCACCTGTTGGCAGCTTGGCAGTGACCTCGACCCTTCCGTACTTGATGGTTCTAGAGAAGTTGGTGATGAGTCTTGCTGATTGGATAGGTGGAAGGATGGCCCCAGTGGTCGAGTTCGACACTTTAGCACAGCTCGCATCGGTTCGATTGGAAGCAGTACAAAGATTGGATTGAGTTAGGTTGAGATTGTATCCATCGATGATGGCGGCTTCTCCAAGAGCGTCAGAAGTCAGGGTGGGTACGATGTAAAGCTTTCCGTCTTCGACCTGAAGGTGAGAGAGGGATAGAAGTCAGTAAGAAGACGTCGACATCTTCAGCTCGAGTCCAGTCCCCAGTCGCTAACTCACAAAACTGTTGTTGGTAGAGTCGGTGGTCCATTCGAACTCATGATTCCCGAATCCACCAGTCTCTTGCTCATGGAACCAGATGCTCTTGTCGATTGAGTCTCCATTGAAATCATCTTGCATCGTCAAACAATACTTGTTCTTGGGGACCGAAGCGTAGCCGGAATAGACGATACCCAAGAAGCCAAGAATCCCCATGATGATAGCGATGACAAAGATCCAATAGGCTTTCCTATCTGATTTCTTTCTGTCGATGTTGAGCAGCCAAGGCTTCTCTGGAGTTTGATCAGGATCCAGAGCTCTCGATTCGAAGGCCTTGCGATGTCGAAGATGAGAAGCGAAGGAGAAGCCACTGGGTGCCATCGAGCCAGCTCCTGGAGTAGAGATCCCGTTGATGTGATGTTGATTGTTGAAGTTGAATTGACTAGACGCAGAAGATTCTTGACGGCTGTGGCTATTGAATGGAGAAGGCTGCTCAGCGACTGGAGTCCCGGCTGGGTAAGAGGCTCGACTTCGTACGCTTGCTGGGTGAGTTGAAGGTGATTGAGAATGATTCGAGGCAGAGCTTGAGCTCTCGAAAGGATTGGAGGCCTGGACGACTTCAGGTTGAGTGGAGTCCATTGTTGTGGAGGAGTAGAGGTGGGAGATGAGAGAGCAGCTGTCTAGGTGTCGGGTTGAGATGAGTGAGTGGAAATGTGGATGGTTCGAAGAAGATGAAACAAAAGGTCTCTCTTTTATACCTGGGAGAGCCAGTGGAAGGTCCTTTTCATCTCTAGACCAGGTCGGTTTATCAAGGGACTGAAACCAGCTCGCTCGGGACTGCGACTCTTTTGAGATGGTTCTAGAACTCTTTCTCTCACTTTCCCTCCCGACTTGGCCTTTGATCTGCATCTAGTTTCCGAGCGTCTGGATGCGCTCAGCCTAAAATGATAGGAAAAAAGCTCAGGTACGATTCTTGGTTTGTTTGTTGACACACGAGATTGATTCAGACAGGTCGATTTCTCCGCATGTGGGTTCGCTTTTAGAAGGATCAAAACAGTTACTTGCACCAATCAAAGCTCTCAATAGTCCTTTTCAGAGGTATCGGTTCGAGAGAAGAAGACCTGAGACCCTCGTAGGGACTTCGCTGCAAGCGGAAAGGAATCGCACCTCCCGCCTCACCTCTTGTCGTCAGGATCCTCGAGCGCTAATTCCCAGATACCGGAACTCATATCCAGTGGTGGATTCCATGAATGAATGATCTAGAATTCTCCGGGGTGCCTGAGATCCAGAAAAAGTCGAAGTTGGCGTCAGGGTCAGTCCACGCCAGTTCAGGTTCAAGCCTGGACTAGAGTCAGCTCGACCTCGAGATGCTGCGGGATCAGTTCCCAGAAAATGGTATATAAAGCCAGAACATAGTTCAACATTATTCTATCACTCATCCTCTCCTCTTCTATCATCCTCCGCCCTACCTCTTCAATACCTCTCTCTCTCTCTCTCTCTTCTCCACACCCTTCCTACTTCATCAACTCTCCGCCATGAGTCGCATGCTCAAGGCTATCCGCAAAGCCAAATTCGAAGGAGCCCTCCCTGAAGCCGCCACTCCATCTGTCATGTCTGAGAAAGACACCACTACTGGCCTTCTAGACGCAACCACTCCTCGAACTCCCAACACTCCTGGTCCGATGAGCGGGTTGGGAGGAGGAGGATCCTACTTTGGATCTGAAGATGGAGCTCAGTCTCCAGTCTCCAGCCTTCCTTCAGCCGCAAGTCATGCTAGCTTCTTGAACCAAAGAGAGGCCCACGACATCATGGCTTCTTACCTCTACCGCATCTCTCGTGCCAAGGTGAGTGACAGAAGAAGAGAGAGAGAGAGAGACACACAGGGAGGAAGAACTCCAACGCTGACCGCCTTTCTCTATCTCTCTTCCCTCCTTTTCAGAACTGGTTCTCTGAAGACGACAACGTAGCTTCTGGTATCGCTCTTCGTCTCTCCAAAGGTCAATACGTCATCTGTCCAGCTGCCGACCCCAGACTCGAGTCCTTCTACCAAGCTCTCACCGTTCTCAACGTCGAGGTCGCTATGAAGTGCACCTCTCCTGTCGTCAAGGCCATCACTGGAAGACTGATCCCAGGTACTACTCAGATCCCACTCACTGCCTCTGAGCACGTTCAAGTCGTCGAGACCATGGAGGAGCTCAAAGGAGCTCGCAAGGCTCAGAACTCTTGCTTCGTCAGAGAAGAGCAAGCTCTCATCATCTGGTGCGACCACGTCGACCGACTAGAGACGAGTGCTCAAGCTTTGGAGGACAAGATGATCTCTTTCGTCTGGAAGAGCGTCACTTCCGCCAAGCAAGGAGCTCCAAAGGACGCTTCTTTCGCCAGCTGGAGCATGGAGCAAACCGCAGCAAACCAATCTCCTATCCTCTCTAACTCTGGTTCCTCCCTCGAGAACTCCTCCAACGAGAAGCAATTCGACTCTGAGAAGGCCATGGACAAGTCTCAAGAGAGGCCAGCCTGCCTGCAGGCCCCTCTTCTGCACGGTCTAGCCTTCGCGCTCAACCTCTGCCTTCTAGGATTGATGGCCAGAACTCTGGTTCAGGAATCAGCTCTGGATGGATCATGGCTCAGACTCGCCATCTTTGCTGCCGCTCCCTTTATCTCGATCGTTATGCTTTTCTTCACAGACAACATCGGTGAGTGCTTTTGTCTCTCTTGTCTTTGGTCCACTCACGTCGAGATCCTATGCTTACTTCTTTCCTTTCTTCTTCTCCGCTCCGACAGTCGGATCTCTCGCCATGATTCTCGCTCCGATCCGGCAGATGGGTTCCAACTCTCGCTACTACTCTGGTCTGCCTCCCACTCGAATGACCGACAAGCTACCCCACATCACCATCCAGATGCCAGTCTACAAGGAGTCGCTAGAGGGAGTCCTCAAGCCTACCATCGCCTCTCTGGAAAAGGCCATCTCCACCTACGAGCTTCAAGGAGGTACCGCCTCGATCATCGTCTCGGAAGATGGAATGCAGCTCATCAGCGCTGAGGATCAGGAGATTCGCAGAGAGTACTACGACCTTCACAACATCGGATGGGTAGCCAGACCAGGTCACAACCAGCACGGATACGTTCGCAAAGGTCGATTCAAGAAGGCTTCCAACTTGAACTTCACCTGTCAACTCTCTCTCGCCGTCGAACGTCTCATGACTTCCGAACGTCCTACCTCTGGAGAAGCCGCCTCGCAATGGAACGAAGCCGACGAGAACTCTCTCTACCAGACCTGTCTAGCCAAGTGCCTTCCAGAACTCCACGAGAAAGCTGAAGCCGCTGGAAACATTCGTATCGGAGATCTCATCCTGCTCATCGACTCTGACACTCGTGTTCCAGAGGATTGCTTCTTGGACGCCGCCTCTGAGATGAGTCAGTGCCCAGACGTAGGAGTCCTTCAACACTGCTCCGGAGTCATGCTGGTCACCAACAACTACTTTGAGAAGGGAATCGGATTCTTCACTCGCCTGGTCAATTTCTCCATCTCTTACGTCGTCTCAAACGGGGACATCGCTCCCTTCATGGGACATAACGCTTTCCTGAGATGGAGCGCCGTCCAAGATGCTTCTTTCGTAGACGAGGAGGACGGAGTCAAGAAGGTCTGGTCAGAGTCTCACGTCTCTGAGGATTTCGACATGGCTCTCCGTCTGATGATGAAAGGGTACATCACTCGATGGGCCACCTACTCCAACAACGAGTTCGAAGAGGGAGTCTCCTTGACTTGCGACGACGAGCTGAATCGATGGCAAAAGTACGCTTTTGGATGCTCAGAACTGGTATTCCATCCCTTCAAGAAATGGTTTACAAAAGGTCCTCTGACTCCTCTCTTCAAGACCTTCCTCTGGTCTGAACTACCCGTACACTACAAGTTTGCCGCCTGCTCCTACATCTTCTCCTACTATGCCATCGGATCCGCTCTACCTCTCACCGTTGGTCTCTTCCTCGCTCAGGGATGGTACTACCCAATCCTCGATCCAGGTGAGTCAGACCACTTGAGCGTCTCACTGTAGGACTCGCCTACTCACTATTCTCCTTCCTTCGTTTCTCTTTCTCCCTTGCTTTTAGTATTTATGCCTCCCTTCCAGATCTGGGTAGCTGTAGCTGTGGTGTTCATGGCCGGCGGAAACGCTGCTACTACTATCGCTCGTTATCGTTGCAAATCGATCGGTCTAGGATCCGCCCTCGTCGAGCAGCTTACTTGGTTGCCTTTTACTTGTGAGCGCTGGGTTGAGTTGAGTTCATAGTCTTTCCTCTCTTTTCTGATCGATTCACTCACCCGGTCTCTTCTTCCCTCCTCCCTCTCATCCAGTCGTCTTCTTCGGAGGTCTCTCTTACCACGTCATGACTGCCCTCATCTCTCATCCTCTTGGGATCAACATGACATGGGGAGCGACCAACAAGGACGCAGATGAAAGCAACTTCTTCATCGAGCTCCCTCGAACCATCAAGAACTTCTGGAAGCCTTTCTTGATCTGCTTCGCTCTCCTGGGCGGGATCGTCGTCCTGTCGATTGGGGTTCTTCCTCTAGTCTGGAGGATCGAAGACTTCTTCACTTTCTGGCCACTTCTACTCTGTGCTGCTCTCCACATCCTCTACCCAGTTGTTCTCAACCCAGCCCTTCTTAGGTTTTCTTTCTAAAAGTGCATCGCCACCCAAAAAAACCAACAGCCTCTCCTTTCTCCATTGCCCTTCTCTCAAGCCTCAAGTCTACCCTTCTCAGCTTCAATCGTTTTCTCTCATCTCTTGTTTCCATTTAGATTACATCTGCACCCTTATCCCTTGTGCCTCATTCCTCGTCGCTTCACACTGTACTTTATA